>OY759176.1:7435500-9914000 GCA_963662085.1 Eupithecia inturbata | reverse complement strand
AAAGTATGAGATTGCCAGTAATTTCTAAAACTGTTTTGAGATGTACAAACCTAAACCTTCAATTTGATACCCCACTCGATGAGGTAGCCCCCTTTAACTATAAATCATTTTTGACCGTTGTTCACAAGTTGTACCTACTACTTTTTGACTTTTCATTTTTCCTGTAAAATAAAGATCCTTATCTACAAACAAACGCTACCTAGGTAATTTTTTAATGGATCGTTCTGCAAACTTCGGAGATCAGGAGGTGGGGTACCTGATAATATTTTTTTTTAATATTTCGAAATTTTTAAAACTTACGGAAATGTTAAAAACTGTTCAGAGATGTACAAACCGATACTACCTTTCATTTGATACCTCACTTGACCTTCTAGGTCTTCGATCAAATATGATCAAAGTTGTAGGTCGACCTTACAATTTGTACTTACGAGTACCTAGAGGTACTGAAAATTTTCATTTTTTATGTTTTTCTTTCATCTGTACAGGCCGCACGAAATGTTTTATCATTTCAAATTTCAAGTTAATAGCTGCGGTGGTTGCTGAGTTGTTCAATATGGAAAAAAGGACAGACAGAGCGACACCATAAGAGTTTCGTACCCGAACACGAAACCCTAAACATACATAAATAATAAAACTAAACCACTGGAACCTTACCGTGTAGTAACTGTAGTAAGGCTCTAGATTCTAGAGCCTTACTACAGTTACTAGAGAAGACCTTCTAGAGTTTAGAAGGTCTTCTACTAGCACGTCTAGGTCGCCCCTATGATCTAGTAACCTAGTGTAGTACACTAGCTCTCTCCATCCAAGATGTTGAATGTTTACTAACAGAGCAACTGACAGTTCAATCAGCTGATGAAGGAGTAAAAAACATTTTTATTTTTTAGGTTAGCTCTTGCCTGCGGATTCGTTTGCGAGATTTAGGATATACATAATTTAGGTCATAATTTAATATTATTAAACCAAAGATAGAGAAAAGATTATAAAACCTATAATATACATAACCTATCAAGCTATACCCATATAGGTAAGTAGTGGCTGCTATCTTGAGCTTTGATGGGGTGTGTTAGTGGGCCGTGCTAGTGATATTTTATGTAAATAATATAAGTGGCATAATAGAACAAGAGAGCTTGTGTAATCACTAATCGGCCTACTAGTATTTTTTTTTTTATACCTATCGTAACATTTTAGTCTACCTTATACAATAGTACATGGTTCACCGAAGTGAGAAAGCGACTGATTTCTATCGAATTGTCATTTGAGGCCCGAGGCGCAGCCCAGGAAGGCAATTCTCAATATTCAAATTTGACAGTTTTTATGAAGAACATCATCGAGAGATATATTGGCGAGAATTGCCTTCCGAGGCCTTAAAACACACGGAGGTAGGAATCGCACTTTCTCCTGAGTGATACATAGTGCTGTTACTACACCTACGAGGAAAATAAAACAAAATCCTAAAAAGAAGTTGCACTCTTCTTGTTTTTCCAATACACGGAATCTTCATATGTCTTGTATTTATTTCTGGATTTGTAGGGTAATAGGTTCTCAATCACTGCTTGAGCAGTTTCTTTTATTACTGACGGTGTCTTAAAATATGCACTATCACTCGACGACATTCTGTAGAATTTATAAAATTACCTAACTCAAGTATAAATTTCGAAGAAATTCCCGCGAATGGCTCAGTTAGGAATGGTCTTTTTTTTAATTACTGTTCCGAGAACGGAAGAGGCCGATATCATTTGGCGGACTCGCAGTAAAAACTTTTTGTAGTTTAACCTTAATGAAAATAACCATAGCAAACGGCTGAAATTTCAGAAAATTAATAAAAAGTTACACGTTAGAAATGGTTTTCCATACATTAATCTCTCCCGGCAAAGGCGTGAGATATGAAATTCCATAGAGTTTCGACCCCATTCTAGTACGCCTGCAATGCAGTACTTTCTAGCTCAAGTTTGGAAAAGGAATAAGTCACTTTCCTTCCTTCAGGTGTAGTACAAAGTGTATTGTCGTAACTTGATCTAACGAGATGTGCAGAGTTTACGTTCCATTCGTCCCAAGGCTATGTTCAATAACCCCGCCGAATTAAAATAATTATTGTTCTATGAATTATGCAATGGAATTATTTATAGTGATAGTGCTTTCTTAAATTCAGAATCGTAGTTAAGGATCTGTAACGTTTTTAGTTGAGAATGCATCTAAAATTCCTAAAGAGAGCTAAATATTAGGTCCTTACATATGAAATTGGCGTTTTTCGTACTGGCCACTTTAATCACAAATTTCTCCTCTTTGGTAAGGAATTCCAAATTCAAATTTGTACAGCTATAGACTCATGTATTTGTGCTTCGATGATCGTCATTCATTTGTTTTTTTTCTTCTGTTTTTTTCTGTTTGCGTCACTCATTTTACAAAATGGAAAACTTAAAATATCGCATTATTTACGAGTACGAGTTCCGCCGTGGCACTAGTGCTGCGGAAACAACTCGAAGGGTGAATGATGTGTATGGCGGTCGTGTTGCAAAAGAAAACACAGTTCGTTTTTGGTTCCAACGTTTTCGTTCTGGAAATTTTGACCTGCAGAACAAGCCCCGTGGACGGCCTGAGACTCAAGTTGATAATGAAGAGTTGAAGGCTATTGTGGAAGCGGATCCATCGCAAACCACGTCCGAGTTAGCTGCAGGCTGCGATGTTAGTGATAAAACTGTTTTAATTCACTTGAAGCAAATTGGGAAGATTAAAAAGCTTGAAAGGTGGGTACCTCACGAATTGACTGAAGCAAACCGGCAAACGCGCGTCGACTGCTGCGTTACATTACTAAACCGGCACAATAATGAAGGTATTTTAAACCGAATCATTACCTGTGATGAAAAATGGGTTCTTTACGATAATCGGAAGCGCTCAGCGCAATGGTTGGATCCTGGCCAGCCAGCCAAATCCTGCCCCAAGCGAAAATTAACCCCAAAAAAGTTACTTGTAAGCGTTTGGTGGACTAGTGCCGGTATTGTTCATTACAGTTTTCTCAAATCTGGCCAGACTATTAAGGCTGATGTCTATTGTCAGCAATTGCAAACCATGATGGAAAAGCTAGCGGCTAAACAACCTAGGCTGGTCAATCGCTCCACGCCACTGCTGCTTCACGACAACGCTAGACCACACACTGCGCAACAGACGGCTACTAAATTAGAAGAGCTTCAATTGGAAAGTCTAAGACATCCTCCGTACTCCCCGGACCTTGCTCCAACAGATTACCATTTTTTTCGAAATTTGGATAACTTCTTGCAAGGGAAAAAATTCAACTCCGATGGGGCAGTCCAAATCGCCTTCAAAGATTTTATTGATTCCCGTCCGACTGGTTTTTTTAGTAAAGAGATCAATGAACTACCTATAAGATGGCAAAAGTGCATAGAAAATAATGGTTCATACTTTGATTAATTAAATATATTATATTAAAAAATATTCGACTTTTTGTTCCTCCCATACAAAACGCCAATTTCATATGTAAGGACCTAATATTATAAAAATACTAGAAATTGCACGGTTTCATCGTCCAGATTGGATTTTGTTTGTTGCTTGAAATAATAATCACTTGTTAATAATAGTTTGTTTTCTCTCCTACAATAATAAACAGACAAATTTTAGAAAACATATTTTTTTATGTAGTTATAATCATTCTCCCGATGCATGTTTAGGCAAAAACTCTCGGAGACCTGTTTCGGGAACTAAAACCACCAAAAACTATTTTTTCTTGTTACGAATATCCTATACTTGAATAATAATAGGAAACATTTTCGTTACATGCCTTTAGGTAAAGAAAGAAAAAAACTGAACCGAACTCAAACAACAACAAAAAAAAGAAGTAAGTATAGGATCTACAAATTAGAACTCCCGAAACAGGTCTCAAAAGAAACAGGAAACAGGTCGAGAGTTTTTGCCTAAACATGTATCGGGAGAATGATTGTAAAAACATAAAAAAAAGACTTCTAAAATTTGTTTTATTATTATTGTAGTAGAGAGAACGAACTATTATTACCAAGTGATTGTTATTTTAAGCAACAAACGAAAATCATACAATTTGGACGATGAAGCCGTGCAACTACTCGTATTTTATTAAATAGCCCTCATAACATACAGTACAAAAAATATTGTTCTACGACAAAAATTAACCAAGTTCTGGCCGCCGCCGCCGCCGCGGTATATATGTGACTGACGACACAGCACCGGATCGACAGTACGGGGGCACCCATAACCAGAGGAGATAAAGGTGCAGATTCTTTTGAAACATCGGCTCCTTTTTGGAGAAAAACAATTTGGCATTAAAACATTTTTGGTCAGTGTAAGTAGCGTCAAATTGGTAACAACATTTTTTGATGCCGACTCGACTTAGACTTAGTCTTCTAAGGATAATTTTATTGTATCGGATGAAAACATCTGAGCAGCGGAAGTTAGTCAAATTTAATAAAATGTGACCAACCGCCTCGGCGGCGCCGCCGCCGCCGCGCCGCTGCGCTCGGTTCCAGTCACTGAATTATTATTACTACGTAGGGAACCGACATCCCGTGCCTAATGTTTGCGCCTTGAGTTGTTGCCGTTCGGCAACAACTCATTTAGTCACTTACGCCCATCGAGCCCGCATGCGACTAAACAAAAAATAAAATATGCCGTCTTGCGTGTTAAAACCGTGTAAAAATTAATCAACTGCAACGACTGCAACGAAAAATGATAGTGGCGTGACTTATCATCGGTAAGTAAACAGAAAATTACTTTTTAAATTTTTTTTCTATTGCACCTGACATTTTGTTTGAAAATCATAGATCCCATCTATACGGTACACTTTGTACAAAGTGAACCGTATAGATGGGATCTATTTAGTTGAGTTGTTGATACGTACTACGAATTGTTGGTGACAAGGTTTATCTGATATTACTTTAACTCATATTACTCGGCCTACGCCGTCTGTCTACTAGTAACAGTACTGTAAAGGTATCTTTATAATCGTCAAATATAGCTTGTTACTATACTTTATCCAAACTCAAGATGCAATATTTGTAAACTATGTTATTATGTTGTTTGAATAAATATCATAAGATATTTATTTAATAACATTGTTAAGCCATAAGGCTTATAACAAAAATCGGCTAAGCGCGTGTCAGACACGCACATCGAGTTTATTTAGAAATTATTCATGGAGAAAGAAGTCTTTACTTGTTTAATTCAACATGCATTTGATCAACCTTCCACTCTTAAACACAGAATTCATCTAATTCGACCTATAATAAATAAATACACAGGTATTCGTTTATATCATGAAGCAAAAGTTACAATTAATTATTTGTGAAACTTACTAAACTAATAAAGTTTATATCAAATGGCAATAATTGATTTTTATTTAATTTCTTTCTTTAACGTTATGGCAGAGTGAAAAGTGTCGGGTCTAATTAGTGCAAGCATGTAGGTAGGTACTTGTTGTATACAATACCAATTTATTTTAAAACCAATGATTTTAAACGCATAACAATTTATTTAAATTGACTATTCTATTGTACCATTATTCACTAATACGTTTTGAAATAGTAATACCTATGCATTGGTACTTCATTAAAAAAATGTAGTTTTGCATGTACAAAAACTGTGTGAAGTGTCTCTTCTGCGCTGCGGTGTAAAATCTTGGAGAGCGACATGTTGTTGCACTATGTTGAACGAAACGCGTAAGCGCCATGAATTTTTCGTAACGCTTACGACGTTTTGGTCGCGAGTAAACTATAAACTTTAAGCGATCTAGCGCTACATGTTTTGACAGTATGATTACTATGATTAGACGACGTCTAAATGTTTTAGCTCTGCAGCAAATACTTGTCAGTCCACGGCACGCTTGCCCCGTTTTTAGTTTGGTATAGCTTCTCTATAAGTAGTATTTGTAACTCAATGGTTCCAGTGCAGGTAAGTACGTACGTCACACCCGCAAGTACATTGATTTTACCGGCATGGCAGGAACGGCATAATGTTTATTACTATCTTTGTAAGTAATGGTCCCATTTGCATAATTCAAAAACATGTACCTACTTATCATTCTTACGTCTCGTCGCGTCGTCGTCCTATAGAATAACGTGGACGTTCTATTGAATTTGCTAGAACTTTACTGATCCTCACTTTGCAACACGGGACGTCAAAACTGAGATTCGTTAGGGTCGGTATGGCACTGCTACAAAGACAAAAATCTCTGGTGATTTTTAATCTTCGTTTTAGACCACATAATGACGATATGTAAAGTAAAATAATTAGGTTTAGCATAAAATTGACGTACAGATATAAAAAAATTAAAATATAATAGAATTGATGTGTGAAATCATTGGAATCCGGTTAGACCTGCGTCATTTCGTGGTGGTGATAACCTCTAAAATTCAGCTGATTTCATTTGTTGGTTAACATTCTACAAGCCCGATGGCTTGAGTTATAGTAGGTAAGGTACCTAAGGTACCTACCTACCTACTCCCGAAACTCCCGAATGATAACATTTAACTTTTTTATTCATTTAATTGTAAACGGAACACTAGTAGGTACCTACCTCTATCAAAGAAAATAATGCCTTAACAATTTGGAAGCATACCTATATGCTTTTTCTTTTATTTTAACCAATCGAATGAACATAAAGTACACTATGTTTATAATGAGTCGTATAGAATCAAAAGCGGCAATCAGTACCTAATTGGGGGTGAATTTTGGCAAATCAATAAAAACGTTTTATTACCTAAGTCTGTTATGAAAATAATTTTATAATAATATCTAAAATAGTTAGATAATAGCTGTAGTAAATAAATAATAACACGGGATGTGGTCTTTATTAAATAATATAGTCCGAATTTAGATAATAATTTTGCAGAATGCCGGTTTTGATACTAAAAATCAAAGAATGCCGTATTTGTTACCAAACATTATGCACATCGCCATGTTTCATCCCAACCCATTGACAGATTGCCGTGTTTGATAATAATAATAATAAATAATAAATAAAATTTATTCAAAGAACGTAAATAGACAATACATTAGTGCACTAACGAATATGTATAGCTAAGTATAACAATTTAGCCTGAACTAGGTAATCCTGTGTTTCCTTGATGAATTTAACAAAATTAAATTTTATCAGCAGGCATGTACGAGTGTCCAATGAATTTTTATTTTGGCCCCTGCATTCATCAGCAACCAAGCGAATATTTGTTATGGCCGTTTTGTCGGTGTTACATAAACGGTGGTGATTAACAACAGCAGAAGCCACCAAATTAGAATCTTTAGTGAATAAATTTTCTGTGCAATGATAAGTGAACACACGTTCTTTCGCTAAAATTCACCACAAAAAAAATTATAAATTAATTAAAGCACCGAGACACACATGTATGAAAACTTCAAACGACGACACGCCACCAGATCACGCGCCCGCTTCTTGCGCCGCAGGACGCCTGTGATTGGTCGACGGAGCCAGTAGGCCGGGTTTGATTTTAAAATAACAAAAAATTCCGCATTTGAAACTAATTTATTTTTTTAAAGTCGATCTTGAACGGCATATTGCCGCATTTAATATACAGGGTGGTTTTTTGAGAAGGGCGGTGATGGCCAACTCTGAAACCACGAGAGTTAGGGAAAAGTCGTGAAAGGAGTCATGCCCTCGATTTATAAGAAAACAATAACTGCATATTTATTTTTTTCAAAAATCTTTTACTTTTGACGGAAATGGACCCCAAGTGATTTTTGAAAAAAAATTACACCCTGTATTATTAAACTAATCGATTCTGTTGCTGATAAGGATTAATCTTTGCAAATAAATGTTTTACTAAAAATTAAAGGAAATAGCAAATTTTTACATTTTACTTTTAGTATCTCAATTTTACCTAACTAATAAGTTGCTCAAAATGGTTTCCATTGACTCTAATGCATAAGTTTATACGTCTCTCTAGAGACTTAACTGCATTTGATATCATGACAGGATTTATCCTCGATAAAATATCAAGCAATGAGCTTCGTAAGCTCTCAACTGTATTGTAACGAGCTTTGTAAAGTACGTTCTTGACGTAACCCCATAGGAAATAATCAAGCGGTGTGAGATCGGGGGATCTTGCCGGCCATCTCACCGGACCATGAGTGCCAATCCATCTATCCCCAAAATGTTCATTCAGCATATCTCTAATCACACGGCTGTTGTGAGCTGGGGCCCCGTCTTGCTGGAAATACAGATCAAATTTTAATAAATAGGCCTCCTTCAAATCTTCACACTTAACGACCAAAAAGTATAAATAGGAGGTGAGTTTTCTTCCGTGTAAAAATAAGAAAGTGAAAATTTGCTATTTCCATTCATTTTTAGTACAACATTTATTTGCAAAGATGGATCCTTATCAGCAACAGAATCAATTAGTTTAATAATACAGGGTGTAATTTTTTTTCAAAAATCACTTGGGGTCCATTTCCGTCAAAAGTAAAAGATTTTTGAAAAAAATAAATATGCAGTTATTGTTTTCTTATAAATCGAGGGCATGACTCCTTTAACGACTTTTCCCTAACTCTCGTGGTTTCAGAGTTGGCCATCACCGCCCTTCTCAAAAAACCACCCAGTATATACATGTAGATTGAGTTAAATATGTAAGTAACGTTATTTTAAATTCGCTAAACGGCCATTTCAATAAGTCATTTAAATGTCTAATTTGACAGACTTTGATTCTATATGACTCTATTTTTGTAAAAGCCACCGCGCCAAACATTACTGAACTTTACTACCTAGTTGATGCTAAAATACCACCGATTTATATTTTCACTTGTGACAAAAATTTACAAAAAACAAAGGCATCCAACAAATCGGTAGTAGCTGCCCGAAAGACGAACGAAAATTATTATTTTGCTTCACCTGCTTATAGTAACAGGGTGCCACAAAATGGGTGCACAAGACATCGTTGCGTGTTTAATGTTTGATTGATTAACCAAGTACAGTACCTACCTACTTAAAACATTCCTATGTACATAAGTACCTAATATTTTATTGATCGGAGTGACCGGAGATTTCAGTGTCAGCTTGGGTGATTTGGATGTATAGTGAAATAGTTACTTAGGGTTAACAGTTGATCCGATTTGCTTGAAATTTTACACGTGTGCTGCTAAGACTTGTGAAAGTTGCTGGTAACTTAGTGAGGCCCAATCCGCCGAGGGGTTAGTTAAGGTAAGGTATAAGGTAAAATCGATGAATTAAATCAAAAATCAATCATAGGAATGTACTCCTCATGAAATGTATATGTACATAATGAAATGTACTCTCAAATAGGAATATCTTATACCTACTTATTTGAGAGTACATTTCAAAATGGTTATAATTTTTTCCAAGCGTTTGTAGTTTTTTTAATTATTACGAACCAGCAGCTACAATAGCTCTCATTTGGTAGAGATTCTACATTGAGTTAGAATCCTTATAGTCCCAAACTAAGAAATAAAATGTCCGCGCCAAAACTCTGAACATGCTACGCTCTGTTCAGAGTTTTTGTTTAGTTGTAAGGCGACCGCAGTCCTCATACAATGTTCGCGATGACAAAGTGTTCGGTGATTTCCTGCCCAAATGATAGCAGATACGTGCGAAAAAAGGATGGTGTTTCTATTTTAGGTAAGTATCATACCAAATTTATGAATTTATGTATCCACAGTGCATTTTCCATTTTAATTTCAATAATTTTTTATTTTCTTAGCAAAATAAAAAGCTACCAGCTTGACCTTGGCGCCTCGTAGGCGTATCTCTTTCACACGTTAAACAAATACGTAAGAGTAAAAGAGAGACAATGCCTCGCGTGACCTTGTGACGCGCACATTGTGTTCGAACGACAAAACTATGGAGTGGATTGATACTAAATATTTTTACATATTTTAAATTAATTATACATAATAATATTTGTTGTTAAATGCTTTTTTTTTAGTTTTTCCGAACAAAAAAAAGATGAGTCGATAGCGTTTTATTATTTTAAGGTGTAAAATTACAATATTTTATATTGCTTTGTTTTTAGTTTTCCTCGAAACCCCGTAAGGTGCTCTGAATGGACACTCATAATAGCAAAAGCCAGAAATTATTTACACTACAAGCCATGTAAATGGTCGGTTGTTTGCTTCAATCACTTTTCCACTACACTATAAGACATTGTCAAAGTTGTGAACTTAAGCTGAATCCACAAAAAAATATTTCTGCAGTTCTGAAGTCATTCATAGGTAAAAATGTTATGGAAGATCTAATTGAACATGCATTTGAATTTTCAAACCATAGAACCATTTTAATGACAGCAGTCATTGAACGGTACATAAACATTAGATTTCAATACATTGCAAAGAAATGTACAGAAAAAACAAAAATAAAAGTATAAAGCAACATTACAATAAATTAACATTGTTTTAAGGTAATTAAGTTATTCGTCAGAATCAAAAACTCCAACTTTATTTCCATAAATATTTACAATAAATGTACACTTAGAAAAGGTCAAATTCATACATTATATACACTGACCCAGAAATAAAGTGATATTTTTGATTTCTGTCGCTTCGGTATGTAGACTAAACTAAAGAAGCGACGAGACTGTTAGTTTTTTTTTTCGAGTTGGAGCAAAACCCGTCTGTAGGTTAAAAATAGTAGCTAATAAAACTCTCGTACGTATTACGTAATACATATTAATTTTGTTTTATTTTAAATTATTTTTGCCCTGCGGGATCACCCGTGTTTTCCGGGATAAAAAGTAGGTAGCATAAGTGTTAATCCAGGGTATAAGCTATCTGCGTATAATTGTGACTAGCTGAGCCGCCCCGGCTCCTCCTGGCTAAATAACATAATTATAGACTATGTCCATCCTGAAACCTAGATGTCCATTCTAAATATTGGTGAAATAATTTTTGAAAGCAGATGTTTAGTTCCGGAGTCCTACAGGTACATTACAAACTCACGTTTCACAAATATATAGTACAAATAGCGTCTCCATTCGCCCTGTTCCCTGTTCGTACGCATGGCCTTCGGTCATCTTCGGTATGTCTTCGGTGCATTATTATGACATTGCGTACAAGCGACATTGAACATTATACAACCAAGATAACGTCTTAATTCGCGTAAATATCATTGTGAACTATATAATAACAAATGTATGGGTATGTAGAACAGCGCTCCGACATTTTTTGAGTGCTGTCAGTTAAAGATTGGGACTCTATAGAATTCTACCTCGATGAGATTCTATGAATTCGTAGCTAAATGAATGCACCGAGTATGCACCGAAGTGCATGTGCTACAACAAACTTAGCTAACCTCTTTGTCCGTTCCAGTTACAATTTTTCAGAACAAATTGATTTTGTTTTTTTGCGTCATTCATTACGTCTCATAAAATTCTTTTCGGTTCCCGCGGCACCAAAATATTTTATTCTCCTGCCAATTTTTGTCATAGTTTTAACTTTTCGTCGATTATCTGTAAGTTTATTTTAAGATTTGTTTGAAAAATTAAGTCATGGATTTTTTAGACATTTTGCTGACATTATACGTCTCTTATAGGGGAGAAGGAGGCGGCACCTTTGAACTTGTTTAGGGTTGCGTACCAAAAGGGTGGCAACCGGTTCCTAATACTAAGCCTCCGCTGTCTGTCTGTCCGTCTGTTAGCGGGTTATATCATGATATAACCCGCTTACCTTTTACGGCTCATGAGCCGTAAAAGGTAAACAGTTAAAATTTTAAGTGTTATTTTTTTTGTTGTTCAAACGCTTGGCGAGCTTGTTTAGTTTAGTTAAAGTAATAAAAATGGATCGCTTTACGGGATCGCAGCGCGAATTTTGCGTGCGAGCTTTTTATAAAAATAACGATTCGTACACTATTGTTAGACGTCTCTACAGGGCACATTTTAATTTAACGGGTACCTATGAAAAATGTGCCATGTGCAAATTTAATCGAGCGTTGGGTGCGCAATTTTGAAGAAAGTGGGAACACAATGCCAGATATATCTACTGGGCGCAAAAGGACTGTCCTTTAAGGACATCGAGAACGAGCGTCAATGTCGACCGCGTTCGCCAGTCTGATAAGTTATGTATGAGCGGCCCACAGAGCGGCGGCAGTCACTACGATTGCGCGCAGCTTCTCTGAATTTGGTGAAATCTACTGGTTATCGCATTATTCGCAAAGATTTGCATTTTCATCCCTACAAATGGTAATTGTTCAAGAGATGAAACCCGATGATCCTGCAGGCCAATCACGGAGATTGTTCTCTAGGGTAAAATAGACAACGATGACATCCCATCACATGTATATGACACATTGCGTACATTATTGAAGTTGAAGGAATATATTTCAAATAATTTACGCATTCGTTGACAAAGTGACATAATTTTTATCTATTCTACCCTAGACAATCCCTGTGCTTGCGTGCTTGATTCGACTCTTTTAGCAGTAGCTAAACGAATCGAATTCTGTAGGACGAGGAAAAATCGTTTTAGGAGTTTCAAAAACATAATGGTTCTCCGGTGAATCGAATTTTCACATTAACGGCCACGTCGTCGTAAATAAACAAAATTGCAGATACTGGGCTTTCGACAATCCGCTAGAACTGCATTAAAGCAGAGAATCAGTGAAGAAATCAACGCCACTCCAAGAGCGATGCTCCAGCGAGTAATTGAACATTTTAGTGCCAGGCTAAATGAGTGTGAAGATGTGCATGGTGCGCACTTACAAACGGTTGTTTTTCATAAATAAAATTCCTAACCTGTTGTTTAATTTAACAGTAAATTGATCTCAGCTCTTTTATCGGTGAAGCCACTATCTGAACGAACTTGGCTAGTTTTCACATTTATGTTTTTGATTAGGTTTATATTACAGACACATAAATAAGCATTCTATGCATGTGCTAAATAAATGTTTTCTATTCCTTTCCAAAATGGCTTTCAATTACTAGTATCTATTTTTTACTATACTAACAGGTTCGTAGTTAACTTGCTTAGGTACATTCGTAATGAATAGCATCTATAGTTTATGATAAACGAAAAAACGAAAAAAGAAAACCAGACCGAGATGCTATTTGTTAGTTTCTGTGACTTAGTACTGTGGCTAAGTTCCCATTTGTTTTCGTTCGGACTGAAGTGGACTTAGTGTAAAAATTTGCCGTCTTTTAATCCTCGATAGTAAAAAAAGGGATGCCTACATTTTTATGCTAGTTTGGTTTATGTTTTGTGGCAACAGAATGTAGCTTTACAGAATTTTAATAGAATGTACCTGTAGCTTTTATTCGGAGCTAAATAAATAAGGTAAATAAACATTTTTGACCAATAAATTAATAATTTAGTTCTGGACTGGGCAACTCCGGCAGCAGGTACAGAAAATGCTTTACGACAAAGCAAATTATGAATGTCAAGAGAGAAACGAGCAATTGAGGGGCGCCTGGCGTCTGACACTACCAAACTACCAGAGTTAAATGACAGGTATAATAATATAGACAACAGACGCGATGATCGCAGAAATTTAGTACATCAAAGTAATCAGTGGCACAACGGGCGAAAAGGTGGAAGGCACGTGGGGCTCAAATACCACCTGGCGGCAGGTGGTTGCGCCCGCGCCCAACTGCCGACGACATGACGATGGCATCGCATGTATACACTTATACTTACGCTTAAACTAAGCCTCGGGTATAATAATCACGTAACATGTGTTGGTTGCTTTACAATCCATAAGTATATTACACCTTTCGCCTCAGCCTTGGCTTCAGGCTGTCGCGTTCGTGCTTAGAGCAGGTAGTACCTGGGCAAACTTTTTTCATCAGATGATCAGGGGCTTATAAAACCGACGAATGTTATGGCAGATTCTTAGAATTGACGTAATGTTTTTGTGACAAAACAGTCAAGAAAGCTTAGATAAACGAATTACCGGCGAACATGTTTGGGATATGTCCCATGCTTGAAAGTATTTGTAAGTAGAAGTTAAGGTGTACTGACTAGCTGAGACAATAACTACACAGCGCGCCACGAACTGATTTTTAAAAATTATTTTAACTTGATTCCTTCGACTTCAATATTTACGCGATATATGCAATTTTCTCTATTCTAACCCAGACAAAACACTGCCGTGCTGGTTTTTTAAAATAAATAATTGTTTAATATTTGTACAGGATGTCCCATATTGATTGGATAATTCTGCAGGTACGTGAGCGCGGAAGCAAGGCCAATCAGACTAAAACCAAATATTTATCCTTTAGGGAGTTACGTAATTTTTATGAATTTAGAAAGTTTTATACTTCTTATTCATATTTTTGGGTATCATGCCCACAATTTAAGCAATAACTTCAGTTTGTTTACCATTCTAGATTTCATGCATTCTCCACTGTGTGGAACATGTGTGTCACATGTGTGGATCAGATTATGCACTGTTTCTTACAGATAAACTTTTTATATAAGTTGTGTGTAAATTAATATTATATTTGGCAGTTGTTTAAGCAGTTTAAGACATGAAAACTGGATCAATGCCAACGTTTCGGCGACTTTCATCCCCTATTTCATTAGAAAAGGAGCGCGCGGCGCGCGCATCCTGTCTGCCCAAACGTGTAATATTATAAGGTTAATACAATATGATCGATAGATTGAATACATAAGCATCGAAAGTAATATATTATGCTGATCAATCACTGACGATTTTGATTCGAAAACCGAAGTAAAGAAAGTTCACTCTTATAAAAAGGAGTCGCGAGGTTAAGCTCGTTATAAAATCCAAGAGAACTAAATTGATGTACGATATCTATATTATTATAACATAAATTAATTATAGGTTAGGTATAATAAATAATATGAAGTATTTCTATTGATTAAACAATAGGAGAGTAAAGAATTAACACAAAATCAGGGCCCGAATCGAAGGCCGATTAAAGTCGGTAAACGTTTCAGATATCTTAGGATAGATATCTTACTTAGGTACTTATTAAGACAATCTGTAACTTTTAGACGTTTTGTTAAAAGTTGTAGGGTTATTAACTTATTATTAGGTATGTCCCTACAGTGTAGTGTCTTCTTAAATATACCTGAAATAAAAACCTACCTCAAATCTTGGAAGTCTTCGTGGTCGAATATTTGGTCCTGATCGTCATCGTCGGGAGACAAACTTAAATCACTGAAATGTTTTTCGATGGAGTTTGAGGTTGACATTTTGATTAATATCATTAACTTTTTAAGCCTTGATACACTTTTGACACGTTTCTAGGTTAGTAAAGATGCTAATGCAATAAACTGATTATTCATTTAGTATGATATGATTATCAACCGTATTTCTTTAATTAACACATATGTGCTATTCATTAAAATGAAAGAAAAAAAATTGTGAAGTCTAAACGCGGCCGCGAATTTAGTAGCGGGGTAGTGTTTAAAATACGCCACGCCACGCTCCTAAACAGGGTGAGGTTAGGGGAAGGAATGGGGTATTGGGTGTGGGTTGGCAGCTCAACTAACGCGGAATAGACCGGTGCCTGCCGGATGGCCGGTGCTCTACTGACGGGAATCATGGATTATTTAATTTTGTACGTCAACGTACCCCTCTACCTTTTTGGGATCCATTCATTGAAACTTGTTACACGCCCTGATTTGTCGATTTTTACTTAGGAAGGGGGACACGAAACACGTGTACGAGAATAAAACCATCTTGAGAATCTTATTTCTATGGAATTCTATGGCCTGGGTAGGTAAGTACCTACCTATAAAATTAACGGATTTCTAAAAGTCGTTACGTTATGTAAACACAGATGGATTATATTTAAGAAGACACCAACCCCCCTGACCTAACACGTCTAATAAGTATATGTAATAAAATAACTACTATGTAATAAATAAGGTAACGGTCACTATCTAAAACAGGAATATTCGGACTTTACTTGAATTAAGTTCAGAGGTACACAATGCTGTGATAGGTATATTTTTATTGGTAAAAGAATATACCTAATCGAATAATTAACCAAAACAAAACGTTTCGTCGTCGTCGCCGTCGTCGTTTTAATTTATGAACAAGGCACATAATTTAGAATTGATATTTTCTTTGTGTTCAATAATGGCGATACAACAAATAAAATTGATCGGCATACGAAAAAGTGATAGCGATGTTTTGAGAATTTAGTGCTAACAATAGTGAAGGCTAGTAGTAGGTAGTTAATGCTAACAATAGTGAAGGAAAAGAAATAAAAAAGTTACCATACAATATTTCAGAAAACATAGAACCGCCGAAACTATATAAAGAAGATTCACCGATTGTGTTCCTCTTTAAGTTAACTAGGTATAGGTACCTAGATAAAATGTAAATTAATAATAACTACTGGTAAAATTATTGTCCTAAAATGTATCACAAATAAAAATAAATAAGCATTAATATAACCATTAAGCTACCTTTATACAACAACCAACTATGTAGTTAGTAAAACTTGTGTAAATCTGTGGATAATGTGATTGGTTGTACATTTAGAAACACATAGAATAAGTACATTATATAATAAGTCTGCTTTGTACAATTGTTTTTTGTCCTGAATAAAGAAAAAATAAAATTAAAAAATTAAGCTAAAATCTAAATTATATAATAATGTCATAGGGACAATAAATTTCCAATTAAATGTATTACACATTCGATAATGATGTAAGTAATTTCGATTTCTATGTAATTTTTGTCTGGTCTACCATAGACAAATCGCTGCCTAAGTCTAAGATAAGGTGATCGATCATGCTAAGCCTGCAGAAGTCAAAATAGCATAAATACGCTCCGTGACCTTCGAGAGGACAGAAGAAACTCGCAGTGTGAAAAAACATTACATACTATAATAAAACGTTTCATTCATTCTCATAACTAAACACCGCTGCCCCACTGGAGGCCTCGCGACTGTCGCGAAGGCGCGACCTAACGCAAGGCCATCAAACTAGCTGTTGCTCACGGCATCGCACGCGTGGAACCGACGACAAGAATTCGTATGACTCATTCATAATGGACTCTACGCATAAATACAGTATTGAACTCAATAACGGGTAGGTAACTCTTTGTTGAGATTTCGTGATGGACGGCGCGGCGGCATTGCGTTTCCCAAACAGTGTGGTTCATTCAGTAAGACTTAAATAAATGAGTGTCTCTCTAAAAAGTTTGACGGTGTCTTTTATACTTACCTATAAGCAAAAGACAAGCAGCCGCTGAAGTTTATACTAGAACTCGTAAAGACTTAAGTTTACCTGAAGTTCAGGTGTCGTATTGGAAGAGTACAGTAGGTAAGTAAAGTACCTAAATACCTACCTATTTATTTTCTAATTTAAAAAATCAACAGCAATAAAGTTATTTTTGGATAAGTATGGCGGCAATGTTTACAAACATTGTATTTTGGCCAGAGTATAGGTACCTACATTTTTAGTTTCTCTTTCCATATTATGGGAGACAAGTTTTTGATTAAATTTTAGGTATAATTTATTAGTGTGAATTTTTGTCCCGCTTATAAAAGGCCGACTAGGTCTATTTTCTTCTTTAGCTCTAAGATTATTATTAATTTAAAACATTTATTCATTCATTCTCTAAATGATTGCTTATTTAGCTTAGGGAGCCCCTTAAAGCCTCTCCGCACTCGTGCGCGAATCACGGCGTGTAATCGCGACTCAGATCGCGGAGCGAATCTGCCAAGGCCACCACACTCCACGGTCCACACTCCCGCGCTAATCTCGCACGCCTTAAGGCTGGTGTATGGTATGGCCCAACGGCCTTGAAAACACAGAATAATTGTCTGTAGCTGTAGGTATATATAATTTGTTTTATTCGTAATATGTTCAATTTGTGTAAAAAACTGTGACAAATATTTGACTGCGAGAAAAGTACTCAGCGTTTAGAAGAAATATCCAAAAATCAAATCAAAAAATATACTTATTCGAAATTTGGAAATTTCCTCTATTCTACTGAATTTGTTCCAAATCCGAGCCGAACGATCCGCATTTCAGTAAAATCCTGTAGGCATACAGATTCCATCAAAAAAATTCACCTCGTACTATGCGTGCGGCGAGTGCGGCGCGGATGACGTCATCCGCATTCATCATTCTCGACTCCATTCAAGTTCCATAGAACCCGTCAGGTCTAAACAGAAATACTGTTAAAATGATGAATGCGATTCGGCGCGTTCGATGTGTACAAGTGCGCGAGGCCATGAGGAAATTCGATGACTGCGGCGAGTGCGGCAAGTGCGCGCGTTCACTATTACGAACCCTTTGTCGCGGGACAAGAAACTTAGAAGATACGGACTGGAACAAAGCGTGTAGGTACGCGAAGCGAAGCCGCGTCGAATATTATGCGAATGGGATCCACACTCGCTCATGGTTCGCGGCTTCGCACGTGGTCCACGCGCTAGTGTGGAGAGGCTTATTTATTAGGGAAATACCTAATTTTAGGCGCGGCCGCGTTCATCATCATTCACGCACATCGGTCGTGGGCACGCAGCGCCGCCGCGCCGCCGCCGTCATGCGGGGCCACGAGCACATTGACCCAACTACGTTTAATTATAGATTAATATTCTCAACTAAGTACCTACCTACCTATAGATTTTGTTTGATACAATTTTATTAATAACCTACTCTACCTAAATGCTTATATTAAGCTAACTAGGTAGTTTCTTAATGCTACGAAATCCAGTAGGTAGGTAGGTAAGTACTTACTACTAGGTACCTCCAGATGTTATGAAATCTCATAGATAAAACCTACCTATCCTAGGAAATGTAGGTAGGTACCTACCTACCTAGTCTTAGTACTTTTTTATCTTTTACATTTTTGGGATGAGTTTTAGCTAGCTAAGGCTATGACATAAAAAAACTTAAATACGCATCCCAAAATAATTCTGACGTAAGTACCTATCAACTTATGAAATAGGTAAGTACCCCCTACTTAAATTTGCAGATAACATTTCACGATAAAACGTTCATTATGGAATAACGTTAATAAACCGCCAAGTGCGAGTCGACGCGCACACGAGGGCTTCCGTACTTTAAGAATCAGACTACTAGGTACTACTTTTTCAAAGAACACCTCACTTGTTCGGAGACCTCTTTAAATTTTCAACTTAATTATATTTTAAGTAGGTATTTGTTGTTATTACAGTTGAAGTGTTACTTATTTACTTATAGAAAGTTTCACGTGTCTACCTATTGTACCTAGTTCAAGAGATACACTAGCCCTGACAAATCAAGAGGGAAAATAGTTAAAAAATCACGCTTGTTGTATAGGACTTTATGGGAGCCCCTTTTAATTTTGATAGTATTTACTTTATTTTTATTATTTGTTATTGTAGCGGCAAGAGACAATAGGCAAATACACATTACCTGAAAATTTTAACTGTCTACTTCTTACGGTTCATGAGGTAAGAGCCCTGTGATGTGACGAACGGACGGACGGGACGGACAGCGCCGGCTTAGTAATATAGGTAATAGGTGGGTAATAGGGTTCCGTTTTCACCTAGGTACGCAAAATCATTGGGGATTTTTCGTTTATTATTTTGTAGGTATGTCTAATTTTTTTTTCGACGTGATAGGTATTTTTAGTTCACCCTAATTACGACTGATTGAGTTTAGTGATAGGTATTTGGGATGGAACTACCTACCTAGAAATCTGCGTTAAATTCGTTGGATAAACGAATCAATGTACCTACCTACCTACAATTTAATAAAGAAACAAATACCTAAGTATAAAATTTATTAAACTTTAGATTTTATTGCTATTTTGTTGTTCGTACCTATTTGCGATTTCAGGGTGGATAATTGGATGAAAAAACAAAGGACTTTCGCGCCAACTTTTGAAATCTAAGGTCGAGCGGGGCAATACTATCCCAAAAAATTCAACCAACATTTTAACTTTAGTGGTTTTGTCCGTTACTGATTTTCGAGAATTTTGGCAAATTAGTGCTGACTAACCTGTTTTCTGCCTTTTTCAGTAATTTTCATAGTACTTTGTTTTTTATAAATGGTGTACTTACATAAATTACATAACACATTATCACAATTACAGTTTATTAACAAAAAACTGGAAAATGCCAGAATTAAGCCTTGGCGGGGCTAATCTAATGGTAATATTATTAAAACCTATGATGCTAGTTGTCATGTTTATTTATGACCATTAAAATTACCAGTTTTATGTTGAAAATATTTATTTTCGTATTTAGCATTAAAACTATGATTTTAAAAATAAAATTAGAGTTTTTGGAATCTTTGAATTAACTAATTTCTCAAGTCCCTGTTGTAAGTAGTTCGTCCGTCCGTTACACTCGAACCGCATTATACACAACCACTCCACATAAACAGCAAAATCGCTAGAGTTGCCTCTTAAGTACACACTCGCTCGGTCGATCAATATTTTTTTCTGTAATGTTGTTGACATCGACGGGTTTTTGGCAATTTCAAAAAACAGTAGTAGGGCTTATCCCTATAAAATGACCTTTCTATCATCACCACTTTGTGGAGTAATTATGTCAGGTTCATTATATTGTAAAAAACAAAGAGTAGGAACGAAACAATTAGATAAAATATACCTACTTAACTTGTCAATGCTTCATGTAGGTAACCCTCGCAAACCATATTCGAAAAATTACATATTACCTATCTAACTATATTTCAAAAATTCGAAGAGCTTCTTTGTGCACACGCTGACTACCTACATGACGACTATCAAAATGATGCTGTCAATCAATCAGTTTTCGTGCTAGCATTGCCATCTAGACGAATTGGCATTTGCTTTACCAGTACATAGTCTCTCTCTCGTAAAAGCTACAGAACGGAAAATATGACTAAGTTTATAATCCGCTGTCAGAATTGCCCCGCTCAACCTTATAATAGGTAGCGGCCGGCCACCAGCGCGGCGCGACGCGCTACGTCGTCGGCAGCGCGGCGCGGCGGCGGCGGGCGCCCCGCACCCATGCGTTTTCCACAGCGATTGCCTGGCGCCTGCGGAGGGCGGTCGTCTGACACCGCCTACTTCGTCTGGTATAAGCGTCACCAGTCTCGTGTCCCGCTTTACCTCCAAATTTACAAGCATTCACTACCTACTTGAGTCGAGCCGAGGAGGGAGACCCATCCAAATACAACCAAGGAATAAGCATAATGTCCTCCTTCACGCTGGAGGCAGGTACAATAAATAAGAAGGTAAGTACCGTAAGGAGGGGCTATTTAGAAACCATGGGGCTATTTAAAAATTAAAAAAAAAAAGGTTTGGTAGCTTATAACTTTTATTTTACTGGTATTACAATTTTATTTTTATCGTCTGGCAATACTTCAACTAAAACTATAGTGGGGGACGAAATTTTGAGGTTACGAATCCATCGTGCGTGCCGCAAAAATAATTTAGGAAAAAATCGTCGTAATCGTACTTATTTATGTGTGGCCTACTTTTGGTGTGTTACGGGAAGTTTTTGGAGGTAAGTTGTATATGAGATTTGTCACATATCGTACGTTTTCTTATGATTCTAATGATTTCTACCGGCGTTTTCTAACCTGTTTAGATCGCCATGTTTGTTTAGTTTTTATGAAATGGGGCTTTTTGAAACCGTTTTGGGGTTATTTGGAACTGAATTCCAAATAGCCCCCTTCAAGGCTGGTGATAGTTTCGCTAAGATTATAGGTGGTGTACCAAATAACCCCAAATGCAATTTTCGAGTATTTAAGGGCAAGTTATATTTTCTTGTTTCAGTTTTATGACCATGGTGCGTACATATATTAGAAAATATACGAACACAAGAAACGGAAACGCATATCTGCCATATCAAAACTACGATCTTGTAAAGCTTCAAGAAGCAGTAAATTGTGTGAAGGATGGGAGAATGAGCTTAACTCAGGCAGCTAATACATACGGTGTTCCAAAAAGTACTTTGAGTAGGAAAACTCGAAATATCAATTGTACACAAGCAAGCGCTGGCCATCCGACACTATTTACACCCGAAGAAGAGAACATCTTCCTTAAATTCATATTATTAGTAGGAGAATGGGGGTTTCCTTTTGACACAACAGATCTTCGTGTTTATGCCCAGAAATACCTCAATAAAATTGGTAAAAATATATATGGGCTTGAAGACAATTTGCCCGGGGTTGACTGGGCCCGTAATTTTCTTAAAAGACAGTACACTAGTTTCGAACCGCAAATCTGCGAATATCTCCACAGATCGAGCCAAGACAACGTGCCAGGACATAGATGATTTTTTTGAACATTATACTAAAACTGTTGAGGGGGTTGCTGCAGACTGCATCATAAATTATGATGAAACAAACCTTACTGACGATCCTGGTAATAAAAATTATATATATAGAAGAGGGTGCAAGTATCCAGAGCGCATTATTAATAATTCTAAAACATCGATTTCGCTGATGTTTAGTGGCACTGCGTCTGGCCAACTTTTGCCAATGTATGTGGTGTATAAGTCTGAAAATTTATGGGATACATGGATGGAGGCCGGCCCAGAAGGGACCAGATATAATAGATCCAAAAGTGGATGGTTCGATTCTGTCTGCTTTGAAGACTGGTTTAATACAATTATAATCCCATATGTCCGCAATAAGGCGGGTCCAAAAGTATTAATCGGTGACAATTTGTCATCTCACTTTTCAGAAAGTGTTTTGAGAACTTGTGAAGAATTTAATATAGCATTTGTATGTTTGCCCCCCAAAACTACCCATTTACTTCAACCCCTGGACGTTGCATTTTTTGCTCCTCTTAAGACTTACTGGAGAGATATTCTCACTAAGTGGAAACTTACCGAGGGAAGAAAACACAAAACATTAGTCAAGAGCACGTTTCCCAAGCTATTGTGTAAACTTAAAGACAAGTTAGTTGAAAAAAATACCGAATCTAATAATTTGAAGGCTGGTTTCAATAAATCTGGACTGTACCCTGTTGATCCCAGTCGTCCTAAATCAAGACTACCCCAATCTGAGACTACCAGACCCGAAGCAGAAATTGAGGATGCTGCATCTTCAGCTATTACTAATATTTTAATGGAAATAAGAAGCCCTGTAGTCGCAGAAGAGGGAACGAGACGAAAAAAAAGATTTATTGTGGAACCAGGAAAGAGCGTAACTGCAGAAGATTTAAGTAAACATCAGAATGAACGAACTGCAATTTCTAAAACGTCAAGAAAAAAAACAACAAAATCTTCAAAGTCCAAGCCAGACCAGACGCAGTTAATGCCAGACCAGACAGAGTCGATGCCAGACCAGACGCAGTTGATACCAGACCCATATATTGATCCCATTCCTGGCACCTCTGGATTATGTAACATAAGAAATACAGAAAGTGACATGTCCGGTGAAGAAGTTAATGCCCCTGTTTCCATGCCAATGCCTTCATTAGGACCGATACAGGGTAAAGGTAAAGGTGTAGGAAAAAAAACGAAACCTAAAATAATTGAAATACCTTTAAATGAAGGACGACCTAACAAAAAGAGAGCCAAAAAGAAGAAACAGATAAGAAAATCAAAGGATTCATCTACTAGCGTTTCGGACTGCGATATTATGAGTACACACAATGATTCTGACATAGGTGACTGTGTTAGCGACGTAGAGGATGATGAATTTGATTTTGCCTTTGGGTCGAATTCAGAAACTAAAACTAAGACTGCAGATAAGACTGATTTAGTTAATGCAAATGAAGAGACTGACTTAATCCCGACTACCAAACACTTAGTCGTGAGTGAAATAGCTAATACTAATGAAGACTACGAACATAATCATGAAGACGAGATGGTCATAAGTCAGGACCATTCACATTCCGTTTGCGACGAAATTACAAATACCACAGAAGACTTCGAATGGAACCATGAATCTGATTTGGTTATTAATCAGGACCCTTTATATACTAAAGGTGATTTTGTTTTGGTGCGTTATTTCATTAAAAACACTTGGACATATTATGTTGGAAGTGTTCAAGAAATTAACAAAGAAATTAGCGGATATAAATACACCGTAGTTTTCTTCAAAACTGTAAATAAGCCTTGTCTAGCATTTCGTAAGACAAGATTGATTGATCGTGATATTGTTGGCGATTTGTCTATCGTAAAACAAATTTTTTTAAAAGAATCTTCAAATAACCGAAATGAGCTCCTTCTAGCTGAGGAGGTTGATATGGTGTATTTTAAATAAGTTTTTTTTTTTTAATCTAGTTTTTTAAAAATATGTGATTATGCCAAGCATATCATTGAACAGCGGCTGTGTTTTCAGGCACCAAAGTAATATTTTATAGGTAGCCATATTATAAGCATTAGACAGTTTGTCATATTACGATTGTTACTTAAAATACCTAATAGTATTAACGATAGCATTTAACATGACAGCTAGCTAGCCATAATTTAGATTACGTAATTACTTAAGTCTGAGCCTATTTAATATTATTTTGTATCTGTCACTTGAAAAGTTTTATTTAGAAGAGTATTTTGAGTTGTTTTTTTTCAGATCTTTGTTTAATTTCTATATTTATTTTGTGTGAACCTACGTGCCATAATTTAGTGTAAGGGTAAATGTTAACTATTCAGACTGTTTTCGTAAACATGGGACCTGATTACGTATAGGTATTGTAGTTATAAACGTTTATTTTTTGGAGAATTTTTGTTAAGTTAAGTAACTTTAAAGTAAGTATTAATTTTGTTGTTGTTTTCAAAATATTCACTACACCGGTTGTTCTATTATTTTATGATACTGGCCATATTTGTATGAACCATTGATTAATAAAAAATGTGTCAGTCATTTTAAATTTTATTTACTTCCCCTTAAATTGTTCCAAATATATCCCACATACTTCACTAAAGGTTTATAGGAATCACTTCACTAATTCCAAATAACCCCAAATTTAGCACTACTATATATTTAAGAAACAGTTTAATATGAAAATAATCTATTGGCACTGTTAATATGGACATAGCCATTTGAAATTTTATTGTTCCGATTATCGCCTGATGAGACAAATTGAAACAAAGCCAGAAACTTTGCAAAATTTCATTATTTTGTGTCAAATTCCTAATAGCCCCACTGTTGCGATATTTGGAACGGCACTTTTGAATAAGGGTAACTTTGGGATTTCAACGAATATACGGTTAATATGTACCAGTATGGGAGGTCACTGGTAAGATGTGCTACGAGTAATCATTAAAGTACAATTACCTATACTTACTTCGATTTAATAATAGTTTTTCACAAAATTTTGTACCAAATAGCCCCACTTTACGGTACTATTATTATAAACCCATCCGGATGGGACATCCCTATTTTATACTAAATGGGTAATAAAGTGGTAATAAAACTAAAATTTGAACTTAAATTTTTAATCGAAAGGCCGTCATACTAAACACTCTTTACTTATTGACCTTACTGACGACAGGTAGTAGGTAGGTAACTACATAATTATTTAGACTTCAACAACAAATCATCGAGTTGTTGAATTCCAATAGGTAAGTACATAGGTATTTGTATGCAAAAAAAATGTTTGTAAAAAATAATCGGAACGGAAACACTAATGGGTACCTACTATGTAATACATTTGTTGACTTTAATTTTTGTCAGCGAACTAGACTATAGAATGAATAAAATAATCTAACTATAAATGTGAAAATCCCGCGCCGCCGCGCCGTTGACGTCTAACTAAATGCACGGCCGCCGCGGCGGCGCGGCACGCAGCGCAGCGAGCGTTGCGATTGCGACAATGAATGAGCGTTGCCTTTGGACGGGACGACATCGACAGGCCAGGCAGGCAGCCCCCCCAAACTACCATAACCACAGATTAGGTAAGTAATTTTCGCCAAAACCAACAGCGCGTTCACTTTTTCGTTCAGCGAGAGAGAACGCTTGCACTGGTTGATTGGTTTGCTTGCCGACAGTTCAGATGAATGAATGATACTTACTAGCGTACAGTTTACGAAAGTGTAAATAGGTAGGTACTTACCTACTCCCCTTAAATATAAACGTACCTAGTAAGTACCTAGTTATAAGTACCTATGTAGGTACCTACTTCTACTTACTTACATACATACTTACGTAGGTTATTAAGTAGGTAGGTATATTAATCTACAATATTCGCCTCCTTAACTTGGATAAGTAGATAGGTACCTAGGTAGGTACCTATCATCAACCTATATTAGTCCACTGCTGGACATGGGCTCCCCTAATGAATGAGCGCCATAGCGCCCTGTCTTTAGCTTGCCGCATCCAGAGTCGCGTTCTCCACACAAGAACAAGTTTACCTCAGCGGTTGTCGGTTCTTCGCGAGATACCTACTAGGTAGGTACCTACCTAATTCTTTGAGCTAGGTACCCACCTATGTCTATAACTTTGGTTTTCTGTCAGATGTAGGTAAGTAGGTAGGTACCTGCCTATCTAGGTAGGTATACCTACTAGGTTTTCGTTACGAATCCTATTCTTCAGAGAAACTCCGAGCATTCTTTTTCCATAGCTCAGTGAGCGACCTTGAACTGGTGGACGTCTCAGCTCTGTAGGTCATCATGACGGGTAGGACGCACTGATTGAAAACTTTCGCTTTCGTGCATTGCGGTATGGATAACGAGAAGACGTGACGTAGTTTTCCAAACGCTGCCCAGCCTAGCTGACAACACATTCCACAAACACTAGAATTTTATAAATTAAACATACCTACCTAGGTATGTAAATTATAGTTTTAATCCCAAATTTAATAAGACATTGCTATTAGAAGACGAGGTACCGTAAAACGGGGTGTCTTTAAGAACCGGGGTGACTTTGATGATTACTCAAAATGTATACTATTTTTTAATTTTCTCCGTAAAACGAAACGCAATGAATATTGTTTTTTTTGTGTTGACAAGACTGACATTCTGGCGATCATTTCTCAAAGTGGTTTAAAGTAAATGCACAACGTAATAGTTCGTTTCTTTGTGAATGTAAATATTTTGACGTGATCTAGTTGCGGTCGCCATTTTGATTTTAATGAGTACTTTTGTAAACCGGGGCTACATTGATAGGCTCCACGAGGCGACATTGATAGCTATCAATCTCGCCCCATTATTTTTAAAATGTTTTATTTACTAAATAGTACTATTTAATCTCGCCCCTAAAACTTCATTACTTGTGTGCGTGCATAATTAAATTACACACCATTTTTTTTAACGAAAATATTATTGGTTTCTAGCTTCATCATCATGGTTCGGACTTATAACCACAAAAAATATTCAGAAGAAACTTTAAAGGAAGCTATTGACAAAATAACCAACGATGAAATGACAATAAACGCGTGTCGTTTTTTTCTTTAATAAAAAAATTTATGATAGGTACATGTTTATTTTTATTTAATTAAATGATTTTTACTTATTATCAATTTCACCCCTTAGATCAAAGTAGCCCCAAAAATATTTAAAAAAGTCTAAATTTTTTTTTATTGTTTTTTGTTCTTATTCGGGTTGTCTATCAATATTAGTTGAAAAAACAGGTGGTATCAAAGTAACCCCAAATGCATTATAATTTTGATTACGCGGTTTTTATTTTTTTATGTAAAAAATTGAAAGGATATTTTTTTTTTCTTCTTTTTATTATAAATAAAGTACAAATATGTCCATCAATCTACAATTTTTATAAATTTTTTCGATTGAAAATAGAGATGTAGCATACATTTTCATTTCAATATTAATCAATGTCACCCCGTTTTACGGTAGGTAGTATAAAAATTATAGTTTACCAGAGTAACTCAATCTGTCTTACTTTATATCACGGAAAAACGCGTGTAATGCTGCGGGCAGAAGCAAGTAGCAAATAAAACAAAAATAATACCAACTATTTTATTCTATATAATTCTATAAATATACTCATTTAGACACCTGAGTGTTATTATTTTACAGACATCCGTCTGTAAAATAATACAAAATTTTTAGTAGAAATTACCAAAATAGATTACAATTTCTTCGTAAGCAAAATAAATTGTTTTTTAAATCTAATTGGTAAAGCATTAGGACATGACCATTTGGGTGTCAAGTCAGTCGAACTGACAGGAAAGTAAAGAGCGTGGACAGAGTTATTAGTTACCTACTTATTTATTTGCTTATAGTTAATTTTTTTCGGGTTTGCTCCAGCTGTTTTCTGTGTAGGTATAATTTGTGTTTGCGCTCGGCAGTATGATCGCTAATTGATTCGTCTACAGCATAAGCATCCGTTGGGGCATACAACAGCCTTAAAGAGAATCTTGTTGAATTGGTAAATTACTGGCGAGAATGCTCGTCAGTCAGACAAGCATTAGCATTAGTGTAACGTAATGCTCTAAACAGAATCTTGCAATGTTGCATTACAGGCTCAAAGTATAAAGCAAATCTTGTTGAATTGTTAAATTACAGGCGAGAATGCTCGTCAGTCAGACAAGCATCAGTGTAACGTAGGTAATGCTCACAATCGAATCTTGCAATGTTACATTACAGGCTCAAAACAGAATGTATAAAGCAAATCTTGTCGAATTGTTAAATTACAGGCGAGAATGATCGTCAGTCAGACAAGCATCAGTGTAACGTAGGTAATGCTCACAATAGAATCTTGCAATGTTACATTACAGGCTCAAAACAGAATGTATATAACAAATCTTGTTAAATTACAGGCGAGAAAGCTCGTCAGTCAGACAGACATCAGTGTAACGGTAATGCTCTAAACCGAATCTTGCAATGTTGCATTACAGGCTCAATGTATAAAGCAAATCTTGTTGAATTGTTAAATTACAGGCGAGAATGCTCGTCAGTCAGACAAGCATCAGTGTAACGTAGGTAATGCTCACAAGCGAATCTTGCAATGTTACATTACAGGCTTAAAAC
This sequence comes from Eupithecia inturbata, assembly GCA_963662085.1. Classification (NCBI taxonomy): domain Eukaryota; kingdom Metazoa; phylum Arthropoda; class Insecta; order Lepidoptera; family Geometridae; genus Eupithecia; species Eupithecia inturbata. The sequence continues at coordinate 9,885,216 of OY759176.1, read as the reverse complement.
AGAATGTACAAAGCAAATCTTGTTACTTTACAGGCGAGATAGCCCGTCAGTCAGACAGGCATAAGTGTAACGTAATGCTCACAACCGAATCTTGCAACGTTTCATTACAGGCTCATAGCAGAATGCATAACGCGAATCTTGTTGAATTGTTATATTACAGGCGAGAAATTTCGTAAGTCAGGGAGGCAGTATTGTATCGTAATGCTCACAAACGAATCTTGGAAAGGAAGGAATGTAAGGCCGGGTACTGATCGGCGGCGATACGGGGCGTAAGATACTTGTTACTCAAGAGAGCGTTCGTGCAGTCATTACGTGGAAAGAAGGCGCTTGCGACGAGCAACGAGATGGACTTCAGCAGTAACGCACCGTAACACCGGTCAGTACGCGGCTTTACATACATTACAGGCGAATGCTCGTCTGGGAGGCAGTAGGTATTGCAGGTAATGTTAACAAACGAATTTTGGAATGTTGCATTACAAGCGAATGCCCATCAGACAGGAAGTATTGTATCGTAATGACAAACAAATCCAGAATGTTACATTACAGGATAATTTTTTCTTTTTGTCAGGGAGGCAGTAGGGTAAAGCTCAAATTTTTCGCAAATTTTTAAAAATTTTGTGTCCGCAAGGTTGCGGGCTAAAAATAAAATACTATGAATAAAAAGAAATTTTTTCTTTGAATGGTACAAGAACACTCATTTCTTTTACATTATGCCCAAATTTTTATATTACTATATTTTTAATTAATTACTTATATAAAAAAAAGGTGTATTTTTACCTTTCATACAATTTGTAGGTGTCTGCGTACATAAATTAATTTTTCATTTTAAAAATACCGTGATATGTTTTGATCTTATACCATCCTACTGTACTGAATATAGCAGTCAATATAATACTAGAACAACTGTGTATGTAAAATCATTATGTATTGTTTTTACAAATAAATTTAGTGGTATCCCGAATTTTAATCTGTTGTGACACTTCAAGTTGTGCGACGCGATATCCTAGGATTTGTTTATAAATCTACCAAAAAGAAACAATTTATTTAAAGCAGCAACACTGGTCTATCATATTCAACAAATTTCTGAACGATAGCGCCGTTTTTTACTGTGTCAGTTAAAAGAACGTGTTGTAACCTGTAGTGTGTCATTACATTAAGAAACGGTAAGGTTGACTTGATTATATTGTGAATAATTTGTACAGTTATACTGATTTAAGTATTAAACAATACAAAGCAGTCATTTCCTTGTTGAAATATAACAGTTGTGATGGGCTAAACCTTGTAACTTTTATGTAATATTTTTTTTTAGGTTAAGTTATGTTGAAATTTCATTCTGTTGTGCGATCGAATGACTCGAAATTGTGCGACGTATTACAACGGAAATTATAAGGGAAGTGTACATTATTGAATTTTGGGGTGTATGATATAGTTGGAAAAAATAGGAAAAAACTTCATTCTCACGTCCAATTCAGGAAAATTTTTCATGTTTTTAAATTATAACAGTGCGTGCAATGTGTATGAAATATTATGTGTGATTTACATAATTTTTTTTAGATGCCTTTATCTGCCGCAGAACGCTGTCGCAGAAACAGGGAAAATCTGATGTTTAATAATGTGTAATATTCAATTAAAAAATTAAACATAATTTTTAAGTCACGGTAATCGAAGTACAAATATTACAGTTTTGTGTAATAACTCAGATTTTTTATACTGTGACATAATAAATAATTTCATTTTAAAAAAGGCTTTTCTTGTCTCCATAACTACTACCATTTAATAGTAAAAATAGCAATTTAATTAACATGCAAATCTTTTTCTGCTACTATTTTACAATCATGTGCACAAAGTTTTAAAAATTCCGGTGTGCAACATTTTTTCCTTTGTGATACTTTCCGTTGTGATTTCCATTGTGCAACTGCCCGAAAAATTTGAGCCTTACACAGTATTGTATCGTAATGCTTACCGAATCTTGGTGAATGTAGATGTAAGAATGTTACATTACAGGCGAATGCTCGCAGTAATGTGAATGCCTTTATGCGTCGATCGATGTAATCTGTTAGTTTAGATCGTATTATCAATATCCGGTGTTATTGTGGTCGCGCTGCGTGCATCGGAGGGGTAGGCGCGGAGGGGCGGGATGCGTGTGTGCAACGCTAGGGGAGGGGTGTGGCTGACATACGATTGGCCCGCAGAGCCTGTTTTACTAGGAGAGAAGGGTTGCACAACTATTATTGCAATAGATAACTAGGTATAGTACTTAAGCTGGGTTTCCACTGCGAAATTTGTGATTTTTCCGGCAGTGGGCAACAAAACCCAAAGACAATGGCGGCGAGCGGAGACAAACGCTTATGTTTTTGGGAATATTGCGTTGGATGATAAAAAAAATACGACAAGCTAAGTAGCGCCTAGCAAAGTGAGCTCGAGATAAAAAAGTTAAGGAAATAACGGCGAAGTGTGAAACTTTTGTTGTCGGTAAAAAGTTAGGTCCCAATTTTATCTCACAGTAAAAACACTGTAAAATACATTATAAATTCAATGTACTTACCTACCTAAGTGTAATAAGGTGATTAGAAATAAATAAATAATACATTTAAAATATTTATAAAAAGTGAAAAATAAAATAAAAAGTAAGTAAATCATATCTAAAATAAAATAATTAAAAATTAATACATAACTAATAATAAATGCATTATGTATCACTTAGGAACTCTTAAAAAGCTACAAATTCATAGTAGGTGGCTAGGTATAAAACGTTTGCTCAATAAGCGACGCGACGTGACTTAGGTGACATGATGATGATGAAAAAGTTTATGTACATCGCTCATTTTTAGTCCCACCTGGACAATGTCCCTTGTCGCCACAAAGTATGGGTAGTAATGGTGTATGCACATTTTGGAGTTGACTTGAGCGAACGCCTAAGTGGCAGCTGCCAACAGTATTATGTACTTATGACTATTATGTATGAGTCACATGTCCCCAAAACCACACGCGTAATAACAATAATCAGAATCGGGGGTAAATCATGCCCCTGCCATTTCAAACCCATAGACTAGGTACCTACAAATTCCATGTGGGATTGAAAATAGAACAGGTTTTGTTGCACTGTTATATCACCTGTTCTTTTCTTAGGTCGGTATTAATAGATAAATAGATAGATTATTGCACCATCAAAACATATAAAAGTAACAAGAACTATAGAGTTCTTGTTCTTGTACTAGATATAGATCTAGTGTGGTACAATCGGCGGCCTTATTGCTAACAGCGATTTCTTTCAGGAACTTTTGGATGGATAAGATCGGATATGGTATTGGTAAGCAATCTAGGATTACTATTTAGCTGGCAGGCAAGGCGTGGTCGCCGGCAGCGGCGGCGGTGGCGCTGGCGTCGGACCGTACTTCTAATAGGTGTGTCCACCCCGTCAAATCTGATAACTAATCACGCCAAATGTGAATTACTTATCATAAAATCATCCTTTATAAAAATTATAAATCATAACTAAACCAACTTCACCAGCCAACACTCAGATGCTTGAAAGCACGCGGTGAGCACGTGCCATTTCCCTGCAATAACTTTCTCCATTGCTCATGGACAAACCAACCCAGTGGCCAGGCAATAAGGCTCCTAGTATATTGCCTGAGACAACCCTGGGTTCAATCATTCCAAATTGTAGTTTTTCTGTGGGTTTGTAAAGAAACCGGTTCTTTCAATTTTGCACGCGTTCGCCAGTCGAAGACTGTAGTTCATCTGAGCATTTAAATATTCCATATTCACGCCTGTATCTTTAATATTCCAAAACCAACCCTGCATTATTTTTAGAATTCCGTAGGTAGCACAAAAGAAAAAAAAAACACTATCGAATCACTTCGTTGTCCGTCGGTATGTCGGTGAAGGAAGACCCTTTTTACCAGGTACCTACGCCTGAAAGTTTTAAATATATCAAGAAAAGAGAAAGAAATTAATATCAATCAAGGCCTGCAATTCCTTGGAGCTGTGAAAGAAACCAAAATTTAGAAGTTTGATAGCAATCAAAACCAACACATACAGCCGTTTATACCGCATATTTCGACACACGCCAGGAATCAAAAACTGTAGGGTACTACCCGTTGCTGATCTGAAATCATGAAATTTGTCAATATATTTTATGTCATATCATAATATAACATAAGTAAAGAAAAATATCTGAATACCGTAAATTAGAAAAAATACCGTAACTTAAAAATTAGTTAAATCACCTACCAAGTTTGTACAGAACACTCGGCCCCCGATTCAGACTTGCACTAGGCCGGTTATTTATGCGTGTGGCGGATCTGTTTAATTTTACTGTAGGCATTGTATTTACTTTCATTTTACACTTTCATGGCCCACGAAGTACTTGTATATCTGGTGGTCCTCCAGGCGCGGCGCTCCCCTGCGGGTCGCACCGCGCCGAGGATGGGCAGTGACTGCGTTAACTTGCAAATTGCAATTGTCGTTTGTTTAGGTCAAATTATAAAAGCCCAATTTGAAACACTTCCTTACAAATTACGATAGAATTTTGTATGCGTGTTAATTTTCTATGACTTACAGTAAAATAACAGAAAAACCCTTATGCTGCCCCCAGGTGCCCTATTCTGCTAAGTTACCATATCAATCTCACCGTGCAAATAGCACCGAACGCACTATCAAGTTTCTTTCTTATAAAGCCGCGCTCACTTTGAACACGTTTTCGTCCGAATTTGATTTGTGCGGAAACATACGAATACGGAATGATCCCAACCTTCAAAATACTATGGGAGGGAGTACTTGTCTTGAGTCTTGAAGATACAGATTATTCATCACAACAAAAATGACTTCACGAACGCGATATCACCGGGAAACTGTCTATTTCTCAATACGTACTTGCAAACAGTATTCATATCATACGTTTACGTGCGAACAAATTCGCATCCAAAGTGAGCGCGGCCTAATGATTCTACATGACGATTCTGCGACTCTACCATTGATTGTTAGTAAAACGATTGGTTAGCAGAATTGGGCCACAGGAGTCACGAGAGAACCCCTCAACAGTTAGTAGCCCGAACAGTACACTAATATTGTTTGGGGAACTATAAGACAGGCCGCAGATTTTTTTTTTTGACCACGGAAACCAACCTCTGGTATTATATCTAAGCGACGGGAAAATAAGAAGGCTTCTATTAAACTAATTCGCCTTGTTTTAAATGCCACCTGAATATTCCAAAGTAAGCGTCAAATAAAGAACAACAATTATTTTTACTTTACTCGCTGCTTTATATATCATCACTTGTTTAATAATAATAACTGAGCCACGGATTTTACAATTAACCAACATTTTACGTTTTACAGCTTCAACATAATGTTCCTCAAAAAATATATGTTCAAGCTTCAACTAGAAAGCATCATAATTATCTTATAATTTAGCATGTCAAATAGTACATCGTATTTTTTATCATGAAAATAGGTACTGCACGGTCTGTTTGGCGCGAGTGAGACGGGCGCCACCGGCCTTCCAGCAGTCTTTTATTTTGTTTCAATAAAAAATAATAATAGATAATGCTGGACAATCCACACAGCATCATCTAACCCCAAGCTAAGCAGTGTTTGTTTTATGGGTACTAGATGACTAACTTAATACAATACATTAAAACGATACATGTATTTATTATACATAGAAATACCCAGAATACCCGGAACAAATATTCGCAGATCGTACAAATATTTGTCCCAAGGCGGGAATTGAACACGCAACCTCCAGCGTCGCAGGCGGACCTTGGCCCGCTGCGCCACACACATCGTTTGTAATGTTTCCTAACATTCAGTTGCCAATTTACTATTAGATGATAATTTAGGTACGTTTTGAATATCATTCAATTGATTCAATGTATTTGATAATAATTTTAAGTACATTTTATTGTTCTAAGATTATAATACCTAGGACGAGTTATAAATTATTTATGTTTCACTACATTCTAAACATACTGTGTTATAAAACTAGTTGACGATACAATTACTTTATTGGTGTCATATATATAAATATTTTAGAAGTTTACTGCTTGAACATATGTTACAAAAATAGATGCTAAAAAATAACTGCCAAGCTAAGTTGTTTTTACAGTAGCTTACATCGAAGATATACAGGGTTATTGGTTAATTACGAACAACCTTTCGCGGGCTAATTTTGAACATGGTAACGAATTACATTTCGCCTAAACCAGGGTAAATATGTATCTAAAAAAAAACTTAAATCTCTCATCCAAATATGTTACGGTACCCTAAAAAAAAGTTTTTGGCGCATCACAAGGATCCCTAATTGCAGAGGGCGTAATATCAAGACATGGCCACGCCTATGGGTTGATATAAAATCTAGTAAAGGGCTTAGCACGTTTTTGCAATATCATAACGATACCTGCTTTTTGAAACTAAAAGCACATTACACGAATATTAGTTAGATAACATATTACTCAAATATTCAAAAAAATGCTCATTATTTTGACAACCTTCTTTGAGCAAAGTCGACCATTCCAGCTTACTTGAAAACGCCAGCAATGTAGTAACATTGCTGGTGAGTTTTAGTTACCAGCGTTTGGTCAGATCTCAGGAACCCTGTGGTCTATTAAAATTACTTATGTTTTGATTCGTAGGTTTTTACTAATTATTTGATTACTCTAAGCCAGTCTCTTAATTAGTTGCGTAGTTTTCTTGTTACTTACAAGAGAATAGAACAATAACTTGATTTTGAGCATACGCCGTTCTTAAAACGTAGGGTCATTCCCGCTCCTAAGAACGATAATTTATCCTGCACTCTTAACCCGCTTACATCCGAAATTAACTGCATCGTTATTGATGTTGGAGATTTCTGACAGAAGGCACAATGGTCGGTCTTTGTAACAATCCTAGGGGGAAGCCTATGTACAGCAGTGGACGTCGTTCCCAGAGAATAACTTTTTACGTAAAATAAGTAGATTTCCTTGCACTCGATTACCAAAAACCTGCTTCTGCTTCAGTAACTAGTTACGGTTCAAAACGCTCATTTCTAATCAACTTTACTTATCATGTGCAATAACAGCTGTTGTACACGATGACTTTTAACGCCAACATGAAATGACGTCGCTGACGAAAATTGTGAAATACCTTGCTTTTTGAATTTTCATGATTCGAGGTGAACGGGAAATACCCTATACCTAGGTTTTAGTCCCTTGTGAGAATCGTTCGTGTTTAAACTACAAATTTGCTGTTTTCGGATTTTCCCCATTACTTGCTTGTGCTAAGACCAAATGTCATGAATCGAGGTCAACGTGAATTACCCTATAGGTTTTTTTGGTGCATGTGATTTCCTTGGAAATTTCATAAAATGCGGGCAAACGGCTGTAAATTTTGATTGCGTTGACTTAGAGTTTTATTTGTATTACGGCTCACAGGAGCATACGTATATATTGAGACTCGTTTTTATGTTCCAAAACTGAGTCCGACGTAGTGTTACTAATTTACGGGTTGTAAGCTATGTAAGCTTTTACAAAAAAATATGTAAAAACTTTTAAGAAATATTATGTGTAAGTAACTATTCTGGTATACTAATTCTGGGTATTTTATTAACTTTTTACTGACCTACCCTGGTTAATAAAGGTGGTTCAGTTTAAGTGATACTTCATTATAAAAATTTTCATGTGTCTACCTAATGTAGTTCAAGAGATATACAGCCGTGACAAATCAAGAGCAAAACTAGCCAAAAAAGTCACGTTTGTTGTATGGGAGCTATAATCTTTTAATTTTGATATTTATTATTTGTTGTTATAGCGGCAAGAGACAATAGCCAAATACACATTATTTGACAATTTCAATTGTCTACCTCTTACGGTTCATGCATGAGTTACAGCCACGTGACAGACAGACGGACGGACCGACAGCGGAGGCTTAGTAATAGGGTTCCGTTTTCAACATTCGGGTACGGAGCCCTAGAAATGCTAAAAAAAGCTTCTGCCTGCGGCTTTGCACACACTTTAATCAGGATAAATAGTACCTCTCTGCCAAATTTCATTATGATCCGTTTATGCGTGAAAAGGTAACAAACAGAATTACTGTCACTTATATAACATTAGTATGGATGTTAATTTAGAACAAAACTTCAAAAAAGGAGAAGGTTGTATGTTCGGCTCTATTTATGTTTTTTTTATATGTATATAATGTACACTTAGGTACGTAATTGTTAAATTTGGTCCGTTCATGCTGAGTAATCACATCCCTACGCTTCTTAAAATACCTAGATTGGGTGTGAGTTTACAAATAGATAAATTTCCATAAAACACAGGCGAGAGGTAGGATCTTACAATTCTTGAAGAGAGGTGGCCTGCAACTATCAAGTAACCAAGACCTAATTATAACTTTTGAATTTTAAATTCCCTCTCGACATCTACTGAGCTACCCCACAGTAACAACCAGTACCCCAGGACCGAAGACACTCATGAGTCACGAGTGCTCTAGCTGCTTACCATGGTCATGTCATGAGTCATGACCATGGTAAGCAGCTAGAGCGGCGTCAAAAGAAACAGTCTGGCGAAGCTTTTTAAGAGCGAATACAAATCTACTCACTCAGCCGTGGCATATCTGGTTTACATGATTTAGGGTTCCGTAACCAAAGGCTGAAAACGGAACCCCATTACTAAGCCTTTGTCGCCGTCCGTCCGTCTGTCCGTCTATCACAGGGTTCATCTCATGAACCGTAAGAGACAGACAGTTGAAATTTTCAGAGAATGTGTATTTCTCTTGCCGCCACAACAACAGACATAAACAATAAACATAAATAAATATATATACAGGGCCCCTATATCCCATAAGAAAAACCATACCTTCCATAAAAAAAACGTGACTTTTTTGGCAATTTTTGCCCTTCGCTTGTCAAGGCTGTATCTCTTGAACCACAATATAGTACAAGAAACTTTCTATAAATAAGTTTCTAACATTTTAACTGTAATAACAACCAATAATAAAAATCTAATCAAGTTAAAATTTAAGGGGGTCTCCAAACAAGTGAAAATTTGATGTTCTTTGAAAAAGTTGCTCGAATTTACGGTACGGAACCCTTCGTGTGCGAATCGCACTTGGCGGTTTATTAGTTTTATCACAACAATCAAATTATGTAGAATAAAATAAGGTAATTAATTATAATTTTAAGAGTTTCAAAGATCGGTTTCGAAACCCTTATGATCTCGCTTTTTCTGTCCTGTTTTCCGTCTATAATATCTATCTCAGCAACTACAGCAGCAAATAACTTGAAATTTAAAATAATAAAACATTTTGTGTGCCTGTACATAAAAAAAAAAATTAAACTGATTTGAATGGTGATGTCGAAATTTTAAAAGAGACCTACAAAGTCAAGAAGGGTATCAAATGAAAGGTATCGGTTTGTACATTTCAAAACCATTTTTGAAAATTCTTATATACTCTTCGAAATATAATGAAAAAAGTCGAAAATTTTACCATTTGGTAGCCTCTATACCTACTCCGAAGTATGCAAACCGATCTATCTGAAATGTAGGTAGTACCTTAAATTTTTAGGTATTCATTAAATAGCAATTTCTCTAGGATACCAATATGTACTATTGGTACCGGACCAATAGTACATATTGGTATCCTTGACAAACGTTCGAAACCCTCGGCGCGCGAGTTACACTCGCACTTGACGGACCTTGTTAGAATTGGGCAAAAACCTCCTCTACCTACCATTTTCAGCATTAACCAATGTAATGTCACACGCTATATTAATATTGCGTATCGTATGTTTTTTATAATATTCTATGGCTCATAAGGTGTTTTTTATATTCCCTCAAACAAAAACCTACATTAATTATTTTTACATTTATAACAGTTAAATGTTGAAGCTGTTAGGCGCTATGCAGACAAAACAACTTTATTTGAAGAAACTCAATTTTTTAAATATTTTTCGTATTTTTGCCTGTAAGGCACAGTTTACGAACAAGTTTATATGTAAACTGCTAGTTACGAGTTGCTCTGTCTGGATACCGTCTCAGGCTGGTACAATACCATAGGTGTTACTTTCGTAACCGCCGCAGTACCCTTTTTATCTCAAGATCTCACCCATTCAACCAAAATCCTTTGTAATGATAATTCGGGTTTTATTATTACGTAGATAAATTTGCGTAGTCCGATCTGGTTGTACCCCAGCAAAATATTGTACAAAATACATAATTTGCTAATATATTACATAATTTAGATAGAGAGGAGGCGTTTTCAAATGAGGTGCTGGATGAGGATGGTTAGGATTAGCTGGACAGAGAACGGACGGTCTCCTGATTTAATTATGTAAGTTACCTACGTACCTAGTAGGTACTTAAATAAGTATGCACCTAGGTGCTGTGCTTATTTCACAGGAAAAACCGGCCCCGGAGGTAGGTATAGCGTACTCAGCTTATACATTATTTTTAAGAACTTTTTGTACCTCATTCATTAGTGAACATTTTGTTGTTTTATGAGAATATACATCTTTAAACCGAAAATACCTAGGTTGGGACAAATGCTTAGGTATTATGGTTTTATCAACAAATACCGGTTCGGGTGGGGCGCGCGTCTTAACTCATTTGCACTTCCGGCCATATTATTGTGATGGATGATAGATTATTGGAAATTTTACCGGACACCGGCTCCTTTTTTCGAAGTCAGTTGAAATGAATTTACACTCTGCGCTGATTTGTATAACAATACTAACTTATTTCATATTTCACCAAAAATCCTGACATTTTCTAAAAACCCCGGGAATACTGACAAAAGCCTAAAAACCAACATGTTACCAGTTGTCAGGATTTGTCCTGAATGCCAGATCTCAGGACAAATCCTGACATCTGGTAACTCTAATCCTCAAAAATTTTACATGGTTGCTACCATGTAAAATTTTTGAGGATTTTGGATGCTTAGAATCTTTGGCTGTATCTTTTAAAGAATAGTAGGTATCTATATATATCCACCGTACCGTATTCTCTAAAACAGCGGTTCTCAAACTTTTTTAGGGACTGTCTGTACCCTTTTGGTAACCGAAGTATTTGACGGAGCTACATTCGACGGATTTACATTTTCCTAAGTGTAGACTGGAATATTTTATCGCTCCTAGTCAGTCCCTGCATCATTTTACGATACAAAAATCTTGCAGAGCGGAACCAACACCAAGTTATTGACGAGACAAGCAAGCCGCGATTTGTTGTGGCCTTTGGCGTTTGGCAAAGTGACGTTATGAACATCTTAACAAGGGGTATCAGGGGTTTGTAAACAGAAACTGTTCGCAGCGGTCAGGAGCACTAAAAATTACTTTTTTTTGCGTCAATAAGTCACAACACTTTATAAACTTCTTGCTCTAATTTTCTTGCTTCCGGGTGGAAGATATAAATAGTGTCAGAACCTGAGGGGGAAATAATCAGTAACCAGCGAGCGGAGAGGGCCGCGATTTTTTTGCATTGCGTCACCACTACATCTGCACTGCAATGCCCGGGACTATAGCCCTTTCTACTTACGACACTGGGTAAACCAAAGACAACAAAAAGTAAAAAAACAAGCATAGTGGTAGGATTTAAAGGCCGCCTTAATACAGTAAAAAAAAACTTTGATCCCAAGATTGCCGCCCTCGACTGAAGCCTACCTACTCAGCTGCTGGTAAATCACAGATGGAAAAAAAAACCGGCTTGCCTGTACCGCGCCACAGTATAATCATACTAAGGGTTATGTTCCGTGGACCACTGCGCGCCTAGATGTGCGAATTATAAAGAAGAAGGTAGGTACTTACCTCCAAATAATTTTTTATTTAAATATAGTTAGTGACAGATTGAATTTTCTGTGCAACCTTGTTTTACTTTAGTACCATATTTTTTTGAATTATGATCTGTATTATCGTGGAGCCCCAAGGCTTCGCGGAGTACACATTGAGTATGTCTGCTCTTAAAGACATGTTAGCGTCCAAAGGAGCAAGCCGCGAAAATTTTTGTTGAAATTTTGTGTAGCTGTAGAAAATACAGTAATTAGTAAAAAAAAAATCATGAATAGAGAAATGTTACCGGCCAGCGGATCAAGCAACAAAAAAAAATGTAATTAGGTAGGTAGTTAAGATTTTCGTGATATTAAAATTTGTTTGCGATAGTGGGTAAGGTAACCTTAAATGGGGGTCCCTGGTCTTAACCAAGAATTAAGACATGTGAAAATGTATGTGTTTTGCTAGATTTTCGTATAGTTTTTTGGTGGGGCAATGTGACCTCAAACTGGGGTCAAGCTGCCGATTATAGCCTTGAGGGACCACCAGTGGTCTAAGCCATTATTTTTAGTGCTGGCAAATAACTTTAATTTTTGTGCCATCTGAATTGACACCATTATTTACCTACCTACTCTAATCTAAGTAGGTACCTAGGTATAAGTACCAATAACTTAAAAATGTTGGATTGGAAGGTAGGTGTACCTTCCAATCCAACATTTTGAAGTTAAATAATAGTTATTATGAAATTTAAGTAGATGAACGAGTAAATTTTGTGTGTTTTATCAATTAGGTATTTAGGTTTAACAGGGCGCAATGCGCGCCATTTTGTGAAAAGGCATGGCATATAATTTCGCGATCATAGGAGCGGGACTGAGTGAGCATACCTAAGTTTTTGTTTATTTATATGAAAACTACACAACTTATAAAGAAACTGGTTCCACCAAAAAACTTGTAATATCTAGGTACCCATAGATCTAAGTAAACTCTGTAGATATGGTAGGTACCTAAACCTACCTACGTTCTCTCAGCGCTTTTTCAACAACTGCCCTGTTTACAAATACACGCAAACACTCGCTCACAGTTACATTTTAATCTTGTGCAATAATTAGGTATAATAAACAAACACGAGAGCATTGCTGTCTTTTAGTCAAAAATCACACTAAAAGTAGGTACCTACCTACGTCATAGCAAGCACGCGCAACACTAACGCCGCCGCGCCCCGGTCCGGTCCATCCAACTATGACTGATGTGGGCGGACCTAATTGCACCTAATTTTAGCCATACCCACTTTCGAGAAGCTAGTGGTACCTACCTCATCTTCCCTTTTTTACTTGTTAGATCGATGCGCGATGGTAATAATAAACCTAACCTACGAATCAAAACATAAGTCATTCATTTCAATAGAACGCTGGGTTCCTGAGATCTTGACCAAATTACTAGGTAGGTAGGCACCTACTTATGTGCCAAACTGAAACAGTGCACTTTCATGATTTTTTATTTCGTAATATTTTTTCTCGATTGTGTTTTCTCTTTCAAGGAACCAAATAGGTAGGTATTAATATAATTTTGTACCACGGGAATCCCGTGGGTACTGAGACCTAGGCCTAGTTTGACAACCAAACCCGTTAGGTTCGCCCCTTATTCAAAGTGGCATGTGTGGAATGGGCGGTATCAATGTAGGTAGGTACCTACCTAGGATCAGAGTTGATTTTATGTACGACCGTGTGTAGACACGAATCTACCTAGGTATAATAGGACATAGGTAAATATAGTGCAGGGAACAGATAAGATAGTAGGTAAAATACTAGGTAGGTACTTACCTATGTTAACCGGATAATACCTACCTAGGTAGTACGTTTTGTGCTTAGGTTAGACATTTTAGATTTGTAGACTCGATGTGACTATAAACGGAGCTTTGAATAGTTTGAACTGAATAGGTAAGTACGACACCAATCCACACTTAATGACCATTATTGAACAGTCTTTACGAAGGAATAGATGATCATGAAAGAATTTAGAGACAAGCGCTCACTTACCTATCTTCGTAAGTGGGAGTGGCATCGCCGGAAGCTCCTTGGGACAAGTCACCGTCCATGATGATGTGTTGGTTGGTAAATCGGACGGCAAAACAGGCCTCACACGGGGTTTACGGATCGGAAAAGTTAGCACGCGGAATATACCGGTGCGCTCGTTTAGCGTGTACTTAGCGGAGTGCGTCGCGCCGCGCAGCGTAGCGTGAGCGTCGGTCGGTCGGTTCGGATGGATGGCGGTACAATGCGAGGCGCGCAAGGAAGCACGCGCGGTGCGGGGAGCGGGGCGGGGCGCGCGGGCGGCGCGCGGGTGGAGCGCTAGTAGCTCCTCGCACCCCGCACGTTGCCGCCGCGCCGCCGCCGCCGCTGCCGCCGCCGCCGCGCCCGCGCCGGGGCGGCCGGCGGCGGCGGTGCGGCGGCGGTGGCGGCGGCGGCGGCGGCCGGCCGGCGAAACATTGGCACGCGCCGTGAGTATGGGCGGGGCGGCGACGGCGGTACAGGTGGTGGTTGCAGCTTTGGCCCCGTGAGGCGCGTGGAGCGTCTTCCTTCCCTAAGTTTTCGTCAGCGCAACGCTTCATCTCATTAATTATTGTCAATCACAGATAGGTTAACTAGGTACCTAGGTAGGTACCTACCCTAGTACCTCTGCGTTTAGAAAAATAATTAATCGGATGGAGCGGAGCGAACAAAGATCTCAGTCGCAGCTTGGGTGATTTGGCTGTAGGTAGGTATACCTAGTGTATGGTGAAATAGAAATACCTAGTCACTTCGATCGAGCATAACGTCCAACCGCGTTGTTACTTGATTCCATTTGCGTGAAATTTTAGAGGTGTGCTGCTAAGCCTGCTAAGGCGCTACGTACCTAAATATGCTGTCTGGGTAGTGTCTACCTACCTATAGAAACTTTACTGAAGAAACTGTCAACTTGTTAATATTTTTCGTATAAATTCTTAAACTGTGCCATAAAGGTACCTCTACAGTTTAAGAAGTTTAGGTGTACCTTTAAGTAAACAGCTAGTTGCGAGTTGCCTAGCCTGTTGCCGCAATGAATGAGTCTAATTGCCCTGTCTACATAGCGCCTAAGTTGTGAAATTTACTGATACTTTAATAAGGCCAAATCCGTCGAGGGGTTTTTGAGATAAGGGGGTCCAAAAGGGAGTAGGTAATAACAATTAAGTCAAGTCAAGTTGGGTCTCAAGAAAGGTAGGTACTATACCTATATGGGTACCTACTATATATACCTACTTGTCTACATTTCAAAATGTGTTTTTTTTCTAGCTTGTATAGTTTTTTAACTAGGTTGGTTTACCTAGGTACTTAAATTACGAACCAGCAGCATACCTCTTAGATTAGTTAGATAATGTTACTAACTAATAGGTAGGTACCTATTATATAATCTGTGCTAGGTAGCAGTTACAAAAGCTCTCACTCATTTGGTAGAGATTCTATGAATTCGTAGCTCAATGAATGCACCTCACCTGGGGGCCTAAGATGCGTGCCACGAAATATGTCACGCGCGTGACGTCTATTTTTCTCGTCGTCAGTGGTTTTCTCGTTAACTCTAAGATGCGCACCACGAGAGACATAATACTTGTTGTCGAGTATTCTTTCTCGCGTAGAGACAGCCTCCCAGACGAACACCCGTTTAGTTCATTCAATTGTCTATGGTTTTTGTGAACTGCACGGAAGAAATAAACTAACCTTCTTAGTTTTCATCTTGTTATTGGTAGTTTGAACATTTTCACTGGTAGAATGGTGGTAAACAGTCGAAACACAACCAAAGAAAAAAAAAAAGAAGGAGAAGCTATTTCAACATTGGCGGGCGAAAATCTCCGCCTCTGTTTAGTAGCTACACTATGTATTATGTCTTTCTATTATGCACGTGCCTGACCCATGACCTATTGTTAGAGGTACCGTGAAATAATAACTCCAACGTCTCCAACGCTGATAATTCGCAACTGATTTATTAATTACATTTAAGATACATGAAGGTTCAATACGGAACAACAAAGATCACGTATTGCAAGTAGACATTATACCTCGTGTGTTCATAAGTTTTGAGACGAACTTATTTAATTAATTTAAAAAGAAAGTAATTCATGCAACCTTTTTTAAACTTTTAAAATTTTAAATTTCGAATGTTTTGAATCAGAAAAAATATACATTTGAATATTTGTTTCATTCTCCGTGAAAATTGGGCCAACAAAAGATTTGCGTGCGACTGTAATTTCACTGTTTCAAGCAGGAAAAAAACCATGCAAGTTTTTAGTAAAATCCAAAGTTTGGGATGTAGTCGGAACTTTGTGTATTATACCATAAAGAGGTACAAGGAGACCGGCTCTTTAGAAGACCGTAGAAGATGTGGCCGCCCGCGGTCTGTAAGGACGCCCGCCAACATCAAAGTAATCAGAGAGCGAATTCGTCGCAACTCTTGCCGGACTTAAAATAAATTAGCTCTGCAGACCAACATTTCGCGAATATCGGTGAACAGGATACTTAAATATGATCTTAAACTAAAGGCCTACAGTCGAAGGAAAGTGCATTATTTAAACGAGCGTCTTCGTAAATTGCGACTGGAACGATGTCGGAACCTATTGAGGAGACACGATCCAAAAAATATCCTGTTTACCGATGAAAAGATCTTCACGGTGGAAGAAAAGTTTAACCGGCAGAACAATAAGGTTTACGCCAGAAGTTCAAAGGACGTCCAGCCATCTGTACGCAATGTCCAGCGCACTCATCATCCAGCAAGTGTGATGGTTTGGTGGGGTGTTTCCTACGAGGGGTCACTTCGCTTCATTTTTGCCAGCAAGGCGTCAAGGTGAAGGCAAAAATTACCAAACCGACATATTGGAAGCGGTGGTTAAACCATTAAATGATACGCTATTCGCTGGAAAATACTGGGTTTTCCAACAGGACTCTGCTCCCTCTCATAAAGCTAAGACTACCCAACGTTGGCTGGAGGCCAATTTGCCAGGCTTCATTCGGAGCGAAGATTGGCCCTCGTCAAGACCTGACTTGAATCCTTTGGATTATTCTTTATGGACGGAATTGAAGCTGAGGGCATGCAGAAAGTCTCACCCAAACCTGGATTCTCTCAAGCGAGCCCTTATTAAAGAATCGAAACGGATTCCCATTGAAAAGATTCGTGCCGCCATAGATGAATGGCGCACGCGTTTGAAGGCCTGCATTGAATGCAAAGGCGGCCATTTTGAATGATTTATTTTTAAATACAGATCTAGATGTCAGTAGTTTTAATTTTAATATCCTATAAATTAATACTCAACTTAGCTCCAAAAATATTTTAGTTTTACTGTGTCTCAAGACTTATGAACACACGAGGTAATGTAGGACTTTAGGTGAACTAGATTCTCGGCCTGACTTGACACATTGTACTTCCGTACATCGCTAAGCTATAATAACATAGGAAGCTAGGTAACCTTGATATCACACGCATAGACTGAATAACAAAAAAGGGAAAACAATGTAATGTGTAATAACAAGAATCCAAACACATCTAGGATTCTTCCCTGATAATGTCACTACATATTGTACTTCGTACACCTATGTATCTTATAACAAGGTCAAGAAAAATGTGAGCAAGTACATGATGTGCTTCACCCTTAGCGCTTAAAGTAGAACTACATAGCTCTTGGAGATATTTTACAATAATACGTAACCCTTTAGTTATCATTATACAGGCACCGTTCCCAAGCTTCACCTTTTGAGTAAGTAACTACAATAAGTAGGTACCTACTGGTAAGTAAAATAGATACTTCTACAAAAATCTTTTAATTCTCTATTATTATACACCGCCAATAAATAATTTTGATACGGGACCGCCATGACCAATAAAATTTTCGAAGAAAATATTCAAGAAAAACTTTTCGAGAATTCTCGTGCTCAAATTGAAAAACGATAGTTATCCCGCGCTAAACTGTCAAAAGTTGAGAAAATTTGGAGCGCATCTTAGCGTTTGACGAGAAAGGTTACCACAGATAAGATATACATTCACTAAAATCGCTCACGTGACGAGACGTGATGACATTTGGTGCTGCATGCTAGCATCGGTCGAGAAATCGAGATACCGCCATTATTCTCGAGTTATCGAGAAGAAACACGCTTCTCGTGGCGCGCATCTTAGGCCTGCTGGTCTACCTATGCACCAAAGTGCTTTGCATTTGTTTTGTTTTTAACCGACTTCATAAAGGAGGAGGTTGTCAGTTCGTCTGTAGGTAGCTAGGTAGGTACCTATATTTTTTAAATAGGTAGGTACCTACTCATTCTTATATTTATCTCTATTTATATATTCTACAACAAATTTAGCTAACCTCTGACCGTTCCACTAGTTGTTTTTTTACCGATTTTGCTTTATTTATTACTTACTAGCTGCAGCCCGCGGCTTCGCACGCTTTTTTCCGGGATAAAAGGTTGCCTAGTATACCATCTACCTCGCTGCCAAATTTCACCGAGATCCGTTCAGCCGTTCGATCCGTTCAGCCGTTCTTGTGTTATAAATAGTGTAACTGACACGACTTTCTTTTATATACAGTGGCGGTCACATAATTAAAGACGCTGGAAGCATATTGAAATAACTAAGCTATTCCTCCGTATATATTTTACCAGACTGCCTTTGTAACTTGCTGCACAATTAATTTTTATTTGTGTTGTTACTTGTATTGTTAAAACGAAACATTTACATCAAAACTTGCCTTTTAAGTATTCGGTAAAACTTAAATGTAAGCAGTGTAAATAAAAGATATGATTAGTAAGATCTGGCCATATAATTAAAGACGCTTCATTTCATAACAAGAAATTAAAAAAAAATTAGTATTATTGAAATTATCTTAGTACGTAAGATTTCTAATACATTTTTATAGAGCACTCCGATGCGTATCAATACTTGGTCGCATGTCCTTTTGCAGCAATAACAGCACGACATCTCTTAGCCATGGAAGCAGTCAATTTTGTACAAACTTGTACCGGAATTTGTTCCCACGCTTCTGTAAAAGCTCTGTAAAATTGATCGACGTTTGATGTTCGCTTTGCCGCCACTGTCTTCTTCACCTGGTAGGTACCACAAGTTTTCGATTGGATTTAAATCCGGACTGTACGGGGGCCAATCCAAAACTGTCACAAACTGGTTCCTAAAGAAATCTTTAACTACTTTTGCGGTGTGTTTCGGATCATTATCCTGTTGAAAAGTCCAAATGACTGGTAAATTTTGCTCTGCCCTATGGCAGCATGGTTTCTTGTAAAATATTGTTGTACTGGTATTTATTCATATTGCCTTCTATGTTCCTGACAGGTCCGACACCAAGTCCTGAAAAACAGCCCCACACTTTGATATGTTCCCTACATGTTTCACTACTTTCTTGGTGTACTTCGGATCCATTTCTTTGTTCGGGGGGCGTCTAACATATTGTTTTCCGTCAGAGTTATCATATTAATTTTTGTTTCATCCGAAAAAAGCACATTTTTCCACTCTCGTTCAGTCCAGTGTTCATATTTTTTAGCAAACGCTAACCTTGCCTTAACATTTTGCTTTTTCAAAAGTGGCACCTTCCGAGACACTCTTCCGCACAAGTTTGCCTCACATAGTCTCCGTCTAATTGTCCTTGCAGACACACCCGTCGACCCTTTGAACGGTTCCTTTTTTTGCCAACAACACCATCCGAGAGTCTTCCCGCGGAGTAGTTTTTCTAGGTCTCGGTTTTCTGGGTACGATTACGGTCGTATTGAACTTCTTGAAATGCTTTATAGCATTCATAACCATGTCCTTAGCTCAAATAGTTTGCGATTTTTCTGTATGCCCAACCTTTGCTATGAAAGTTCAAGATAATCTTTCTAGTGGACGAATCTCAACTCTTGTTTTTTCCCATATCGATTGGTATAAAACGTATTAATTTGAATACAAAAAGTAAAATGTTATAATTAATGTCGACGTTTCATGCGAATACGCGACAAAACAATGAAAAACCGAATGTAGTTCTTTTTCTTGTTTTAAATTCAGAACACAGCGTTCACTGTCTTTAATTAGCTGGCCAGCTACAGGTACGTTAAAAAAGTTTGTATTAGATTCGGATAGTGAGCAGTGTCTAAAATACCAAGCAACACAATTTTTTTTCCCCATTTTAAGAATACAACGTCATGTATGATTTAGTAACAATTACATGAAATTTAATTCCTACTTCGGCTAATGGTGGTGCCAAAATCATGTTTATTTTGATCAATTGGGGGGTGTCTCTAATTATGTGTCCACCACTGTATATAGATTTTTACGTCATTCATTCATACTCATTCATGCCTAGTTCATTAGGTAGGCACTTCTCATAAAACTCAAGGTAAAACGCAGACTGTTGAATCTTCACAGAGTAATAAAAATTAAAAAATATAAAAATAAAGGGGGCTCCATAATGAGGTTTTACCATTATAATATCATTGGGGATCCCACACAAAAACGTGATTTTTTGGATACCATTCGTGTCGTGTACGAGCGAGTCCGACGCGCATTTGGCCGATTTTTTTTTATAAATCGGTTTTTTTAGGTTTTGTATTTAACTATTTATATTATAGTTATGTAAGTATTCATAATGCATGTGATAAATAAATGCTATCCCTTTCTTTTCAAAATGGCTTCCACTTTTCTAACATCTATTTTTTACTAATACCTACAAACTAGGTTCGTTATTAACCCGCTTACATTCATAATCATCATCATAGCATCTATGTATTTTGATAATACGAAACAAGAAAACTAGAACCATCGAGAAGTGTTAGCGACTACGACTTTATGCAGATTAAATATGACTCAAAATATGCAGGATATAACTACAGAATAGTCTATTCTGTAGTTATTTAATTATCCTGCATATTTTTAGTGTTTTTACGCCATGTATTATGCAATAGTTATTAGCGACCGACTCCATAACAAAAGAATGTTCGTACTGCCGACAACCCTCGCATGTACCTACCCCTACCTATCATATGTACCAATAGATTAATTTATCGAACGAATCAGGAGAATTTTCTAGTAAGGTCTCAAGGTTTAGAGGAAAATTACGAGAGTGAATTGTAAAGTGCAGTCCAGAGACTTTTTTATTAAATACGTAAGATGTTGTGTGTATACCGGTTGAATAAACCGATTTAAGTTCTGAAGTGTTTCTACTGATATCCTTCCCGACCAGCCCTAGTTGAAGTCTTACACCTTCGACGAGCCCCTACAAGAAGATATGCTGAGTGGAGTCCGATTTTGTCAGATTACTAATTAATGTATGGTTTATTTTTATATGTATATTTTCCTCTATGTTCTGGCAAAATAAATATCTTTTACTTTACTTTACTTTAGGTACTAAGATACATTAATCTTGTGTAGCCTAGTTGTGGGCACAGAGAGTTTATTTTTATTTCTAGTATTTCAGTCCGCGGATGTCGTAAGAGTTAATCAAATCAGATCAACCAAAATATCATTCATTACACCATCAAAAATACGAAAGACATTAGGTACTTTACGACACAAGTGCAATGGGCGGCCTTATGCTATTTTTGTTAAGGTTTCCATGACTTCGTACTGTGGCTAAGTTTCCATTTGTTTTCTTTCGTACTAAATTGGACTTGACTGCTATGCACTAGGGTAGACTAGACTAGACCTTAAACTAAAACGCTCACGACGATGTTTTTAGGAGCTAACTACTAGTCCGAAAAGGTAAGTAAAGTACCACGTACCTAAATAATGTAATGACCTACCTCTATATAGTTTTGATGTAGACGCGTGCACGAAGGTCTGCTACCGATTCTCGCTCGCTGGGGGCACTTTGAGGGTGACCTGATAAACGGTCTTTGCGGGCCCGGCAACGGTGCCCCTCGCAGCAGCGCCTTGGTGAGGTAGGAATAGGATGTACTTACCTGACCTAGGTTAGGTTGGATAGGTATGACCACTGAACAATATAATCCTAACGGCACGGTATGATGGAAGCCGAACGATCGGACCCAAAAGTCTTAAGTAGAGAAATCTACCCGAACAAACACCATTTGCAATGTCTCTTTTCGAACAAACCGCCAAAATAGCCTTACGTAATTTGTGGACGTCCCCTTGACTGTGAGGTTAACAAATAAAACAAAGGCACCTGTGCAAGTAGGTTATAAGAAAATGCTTTCAATAAATTTGCAAACTCCATCCATATCCAGGGCCTAGGTTTCATTGGTAACAAAGATAATAGAGACCTAGCACAAAAGTGCCTCGAGATGCTTCAAGCAAAGGGACCCCGCCCGGAGGCCGCCGTCACCGCCGCGCCGCCGCCGCCGCCGCCGCCGCGCCGTCTACTAGACCTGGCAGGGTTATTACTCGGCCCCTGATGTAAGGTTAACGTTTGCATCTACCTAGGAACAAAAACCTTATTTTAAGGTTTGCAAAGGCACTTACCTCCATCCTCCTGGGGGCGACTCGTTACTTATATCCTTCAGCTGGGTGGCACTGGCGCTTTGCAGGCTTGGAACGTTTACCCTGAAACAAGACATATTTTGAAAATTACTTTTTTTTATAGTCTTTTAACTTTAGACCTTTGTTTGACCACAACACAACTTACCTGTTGGAAAGTGACTATATGGCCGACGGTGTAGAAGACACCTATAAAAGACACTTGATACGTTCTGAAGCGACATAAGATATTTTTTAGGGTTCCGCTGGGCAGTGAATGTGTTTTAACACATAAACAGTGAGGTAACACCGTCCATGTTCAACAATGAATGTGTAACCCACATAGATATAAGGAAAATTTGTAGATATGGTACGTTCTCCCAGCGCTTACTCAAAAACTGGCCTGTGTGTGTTACAACTACACGCAAACACTCCTCCTCCTCCTCCTCCACAGCCTATACTGGTCCTCTGCTGGACCTAGGCTTCCCCCTGATAAGCGCCTTATTGGCTTTTATCTCACGGGGGGTAATGCCCATAATCCCCACGCTGGGCATGCGGGTTGGGGATCGCAGTTCTGTGGTTGAATTGTTCTGCAGAGGGCGCTGCTGCCCGCCCCCTGGTTGTGATCCCTTAGTCGCCTCTTACGACACCCGCAGTAAGAGTTGGGGTGGTGCAAATTCTAAGCCGGCACCACACAGCAACAGTAAAATTTCCAATCTTGTGCAATAATTAGAATTAACAAACACGAGGGCATTGCTGTAGTCTTTTAGTCAGTACCTAAATCACACTAAAGTACGTAGTAGCAAGCACGCGTAACACGAACACCGTCGCGCCGGCCGGTCCGACTATGACTAAGGTGGTGGAACCTAATTGGACTTAATTTGGGCCTGCCACTTTCGAGAAGCTAGTGCCTAATCTGCCCTTTTTTACTTTTACCGAAGGTAACCCATTCGAAGGAATTACCTAACTCAGGCTTGAGGTTGTATTGTACGCGCTTCGAAGGTAAAACCCTTTTAATAAATATCAACTTTGCCAACTCCATCCAACAGCTGGACGCTATTTTTATCTATTTTTACGGAGCTTTACAGTCTGTCTAGACATTATATAGAGTTTAGAGGATAGAATGATACGTGTTAATTAAAGTGTAACTGAGAGAATATAAATTATATTCTCTCATTTGTATTATATAATGTAATTACAAACTTCAGGCACACCCCGGAAGCTCGCCCATTTCTCCATACAAAAGTCGCGTCTCGGCATATAACTACACATCATCGAGATAGACCTACATGCGCAAATGTGTTGCGCTACACGTGCAACTGTGTGTGTGACGTCCAGGGTCACTTCGCGAATACTTACTTATATCGTGCGAGTGAGATAGTTGCAAAAACTCTTGGTTATTTTCCTCTAACAAAAAGTGAAATTAAACCTCAAAACAGAAGTAATTTCTTATGTCCTTTATCAAACAAACTAAAACATCGAACACCATCGGCGGCGTCGTCGTCTGTCAAAATAATTACATGCCTTCTGCGTCCCGTGAGTGCGCCGTACATCCCGTGCATTTGGAACGCAAACCGAACTCGACTAGGGGCTGGCGGGGCAAGGAAGCTCGGTCAGGTGGGGGGCGAAGAGTGTCCATTGTATAATATGTTAGTATTATTATTCGTTTGTTACAGGGTGTAACAAACGAACGTTACGTACCTGGAGGGCAGGTACCCGAAATATTCAGAATAGCAAATTTTGCTAAAAGGAAATATTCCTTTATTTTTAAAACAAGACGAATGTGTATGTAGATTCACAGAATTTTCTAAAACCACTTGCCATAACAGGTAATCGAAACCACAAAAATCGAAAACATTAATGAGTCATTTGCAAAAAATTTGTACTTTACTCCCAAAATGTGTTGTCCCGCCTGTAAAATCAGGAAATATTATGAACTGGTTGTCAATGTAACAGATTCTTTATGTTCTAAATACTATTAGAGTATTTCTCTTTAATTTAAATCCTTTAAATCCTTCACGTTCAAGTAAAACTATTTTATAATGATAAATAAAACTAATGAGTCATTTCCTTTTCCATACAATTCCGTTGTGTCTCACATGGGCTTTCGATAACAAGAACATCAACTGACGCCTGTTACGTTGATATATTATTTGATTTTTTAAAGGGGATATTAGCTAAAATATTTTTATACAGAAAGAAAAGAAAACTGCTTTAAAAAGTTTAGCTTAAGCACAGAATATTTGATTTTAAACCTATGTCCACTTTTGTAGTACTTTGTGTAACACCTTTGTGTAACGACGAAAAGACGTACTAATAATTTATATTTGAACGTAGTCTTAATGTAATTAGCACTGGCAACACTGTATTTTGCTGCCAACCTATCGAGTAAACCACGCCGCCATACTTTTTCATTCTCGTCAGTGATTTCAATGTGACAGTCGACTTTTGTTGCTAAAGTTTTCCTACGTGTAACGTCGATTTTATTTGGTATGTGTGTCTTGAAATAACTCAAAAACTTTGTGTATTTATGTAATTCCATATACTTATGAGAATGCGAATGAAATGTAACCGTTACAGTGAGTTTCTTTTTTGTGGTTTATCAAAACTCGTGTCGTCGCCATTAAATTTTGTTCTTTTGTGTAACATTTCGTAACGTTACACAAAGGAATAAATGTAAAGCTGTGGGTATATTGCAGAAACCATCGTGATTTTAGCAAACTTCAGAATAAAAGAGGAGTTATGATTTGCCTATTTGTTAAAAGTATTACGCGATATCTTTGCTGATTATAAACCGATTTAGATTTATTATTCTTATTCGATTAACAGATTTTTAAAACTTTTTATAATTGTAAACATAATAATAAATTGACATAAATAAAAAAAATAAATAAATAAAAATTTCTTAAGGAAAAAAAGTATTTTCTTATGCTAGCTAGTGAAACATACAATTCGAATTTTTGGTCCTAGAGAATGCTGGGTTCCTTACGAAATTTTCCGTCACTGTTGGAGCAGACATAAACTTATCCGCTATAAGAAAAGTTCATTGGTTCACTACCGGATTTGAATCCAAATCCACTTGGCTGTGCTATTCATGTTTTTTTTTAATATGAAGAAAGTAATTTGATTGATTGATTGTATTTTTATAACTTTTATACATATAAGTAACTTATTATTAATTATATTGTATTTATTTAGATAATGAAAAAAAGCACCAATGGCAGCAGCAGAACGACAGCGAAAATACCGACAAAAATTAAAAGAAAAGGACCATGAGAAACTAAAAAAAATAAAACAAGAAAATGCTACAAGAACTAAGGAAAACTATAAAAAATTAATATTCGGAGTAATAGTCGGAGTCTAAGAAAATTGAACAGCGCCGAAAATGGCGACAGCAAAAAACGAAGAAGAAAGAAGAACTTAAAGTTAACCAACCAGAGAAATCAAAAAATGAGCAAAAACGCAAAGTTCGATACAGTCTGTTTAGAGAAAATTTAAGACTAAAGGCTACTGTTCAAAAAATCACAAAAATAGTAAGAGCACAAAGGAAAACAATATGGCGATACAAAAAAAAGATAGACACCCTGCAACAAGAACTCCGAACTTTAGGTGAAAATACTAATGCAACT
Organism: Eupithecia inturbata; assembly: GCA_963662085.1. Lineage (NCBI taxonomy): Eukaryota > Metazoa > Arthropoda > Insecta > Lepidoptera > Geometridae > Eupithecia > Eupithecia inturbata. Next base: position 9,859,398 of record OY759176.1, on the reverse strand, counting down.
AAAATAATGCTACCACAATATGCAATTTTACCAAAAATTACAATAATGCCACAAAATGCAATAACTCCATACTCAAAAACCGAGAGGTATTTAAAAGAAACTATGCCAAATGTTTCCGGTCCCGATAAAGAGAAGGTAAAAAAAGCTATATTTGAAAACTATGTCTTAAAACAACCAATATCAAGCCAATATTCCAAAGCAGAGTCTAATTCTGAAAAAGATGTTCTAAAAAATGTAGTCAGCAATGATATTGTGAAGAAATACAAAATGAAGACCAGTTTAAGTAATTCTTGCTTGGGACTGAAGGGAAGATTACGACAAGATAAAATGCCACTTAAAACAAAAAGGATGCAAAGAATGAAAGAGATACACGACTTCCTTGTAAGAGATGATAACAGTAGGATTACAGCTGGAAAAAGAGAAACAAAAAAACAAAACTCCTAAAAAAGTGGACAGAGACACTGTTCCTGCCGAATGTGTCGTAAAAACTATTGTTTTAAATTGTGTTTTAAATGAGTTTAAATTAAAAGATGATATTGATGAAATTTACTTTCAGTAATTAATTCACTCGCGATGGCAAATTTAGAAACTTTCAGAGAAGATGAATGTATATAAGTTTATGCTGGTAAATAATACCAATAACTGTGTTATTTATTATATAAATAGTTTACAAGTGTCATAAGGTGATTTTGACTTTGTTTTTGATGCAAATTTTAATAGAAGTAAGTGTATTCTTGTAAGTAAAGTGTATCTGTAAGTGATACTAGTGATCTCTTGTGTGTTCGTCACTCAACTTATTATTCTTGTAATTCGTCTATTTTTCTATATAAACAAAACATACTACACTATAGTTTCATTCTTGCTAGGTTTCGTCCCATTATTTAGGTAGGTATCACAAAAAAACATTATTGTGAACTATTCTTTATAAATTCTTTTGTGTAACGTAATAATCCTGTGTGTAACAAAAATATTGATTTCTTTTGTGTTTCCTTTGTGTTACGTACATTATTTTTGAAAATGACTCTAATACCAAATATTTTAACGACGCGATCAATGCAGTCATAAGGATCAAATCTGTCTAAAACATTGCATGTTTAGTTTATGGAAGACCATAAAATCATTCAATGAGGCAGCAAAATGTTTAATTATTTGCTGAGTCAGTGTAGGAACTCCTAAACTTAGACGTAGATAACTATGTAGTTCTAGACCTAGACGACTTTAAGTCGTCGAATTTACAGACACTTAGCAATACACGGTGTATTCAGGGAAAGAAACGGTGAAGAACAGTGTATTGTAAAAAACATAACAATTTTGTTATACTTTCACGACAAAACACTAGTTTTGCCAAAGATTGCGTTGTAAAAGAACACGAATTATAAGATTTTTTTTTAATATTTTTTTTGTACTTAAAAAGATCTTAAACGAAATTCAAAAAATCGTATACCACAAATTGATCCCCTCGAGATCCTGAATCACCCCCTTTCGGTTTAGTACACATGTTTCGTGGCACCCTGTATACAGCATATCAATAAGTGCGCTGAAAGAAGTCCCTTAAGTGTGTCTGCTAGTCATGTATTAAAGCAATCAATAGTCTATGAAATGTACCTATATTGTTTTGGTCTGGCTCTAGTAATTAGGTACCTACCTCAGGGACCTCAGTGGCGCAGCGGGCGAATGCTCGCCTGCGACGCTGAGGGTTGCAGGTACGATTCCCACGGAATGCTTGTATGTTAATCTTTAATACACATTATATTTATATTATATAATAAAACTTCAATAGGGCTCACTCATAGACAAGCTATCGAAAACACTTAGTTCTGCAGCGTATGCAGTCAAAAAAATCCGTCATCTTACAGACGTTGATACTTCTAGACTAGTCTATTTCAGCTACTTCCATAGTGTTATGTCGTATGGGCGTACCGATGTGTTCCTCACGCTGCAGATATTAACACCGTATTTGTGCTGCAGAAGAGGGCTGTTCGTGCAATGGGTCCCAAACTCTACGTGATCAATTCAAAGAAATAAACATAATGACAGTACTATGTCAATATATTTATGAAAATTTGTTGTACCGACTTCGAAAATGGAGATTCTCAGTTCGTCTGGTTTCTTTCCTTTTTTTTTTGTTTATGATATCTCCGCCTATGGTTAACCGATTTCACTGATTCTTTCACTATTGTATAGAGAGTGATCCCGAGGTGGTCCCATAAAAATTTTATTCTCGATGGATTAGTATTCATCACGTTAAACCTAAAAAGCAACAATATTTTTGGAGAATCACGACTAGCTACAACAGTTTTGGTGATATCTGCGACAATTGTTATTAGATTTTGATGATTCTTTCATAGTTGCATAAAAATTGATTTTGAGGTGGTCTCCTATAGTTTGATTCTCCAGGAATTGCTATGTGCACCGTAAAACGTAGGTTTGTTAAAATTCTTCAGAATATGATAATTTATTTATCACCTAATTAATGGTTTCCATGGCAACGGGCGTCAACAGTTTCATCCATGTGCCATCAAACAAAATCAGACTTGAATTATAAATAACTAGATCATAAATAACTAGATAGTCGCCAGTGTAAACTAAATTTTTTGCACGTGAACATAGACTTTCGGTCTGGGAAAGTAAGGGAGGTTTGATTTCGTTTGTCCGAGACATAGATAAATATTTTCTAAGTACCGGAATTTGAAGTCGGTTTATCGCTTTTTAAAACACGCCATTTTATAATACTAGAAATAAACAAACACGCTCTGCCCACAACTAGACTACACATAATTAATGTACCTATCATATATAAGGGCAATGTATACGCTTCTACAACAAAACTCATAATGAGTTGCAATGAGTAAATAAATTCAAACCAAAACCTTCTTGTGCAAAAAGGCTTACTATAAAATATCAGATTATCTAGAGGATAAAAAAGCTTGGGACGGGATTTGCTCCCAACTCGAAAAATAACAACACTAACAGGCTAAAGGTTTCTTCGTCGCTTCTTTACTTTAGTCTACATAACGAAGCGATTGAAATCAAAAATATCACTTTATTTCCGTGTCAGTGTGTAATTATACTAATTATTAAGAATTTGATCTTTTTATGTGTATATTTATATTGTATTTATGGAAATAAAGAGTTTTTGACTTTGACACCATCAATCAACCCACGTGTGAGTACGGAGATGACGGCTGATAGAGGAGAGTGGAAGAGGTCATGTTGTGGCAAAGACCTCACCTATAGAGTTGGATGAGGGCAGGATGCGTTCGTCTAGAATACAACACCTAGGTAGGTACCTATTTAGTACCTGCACTGGGTACCTTGGAACATAACTTTAAGGATTTTAAATGTCTACTATCGCGACCACGTCTCGGATCCGTAAGTCATCAGTTCATCACTTTTACGTAAGTAGTTAGGTACCTATTTGTACGGATTGATAGCTCACTAATCGTTAGCCAGTTATATTGTGCTACAGGTGCGCGATGTCTCACGTTGAAATGTTTGTGTCATCATGATTGCCCGTTGCTCGGGCAACCAGGCTGACAAACGACACCCTGGCAGGGTATCAAAGACCATAAGTAGGTAATAAAATAAACGCCGACCGCGCCGGGGCGGCGGCGGCGGCGGCGCGGCGGCGCGGTGGGTGGGTTGTTTAGGCTGGGATAGTGAAACAGGATCGCTCGTCAGAAGTAGGTATGTCTGACGGTACGTATGTCTCTGCGAATTCTGCTTGTGGCACCGGCAAAGCTTTGTTTCATGTGATTTGATTACATTTAGCAACTGGAAAAATATAGTGTACACGCACTGAAGTAGTGTTACTATAATAAATAAAATAACTCAATGGCACGGTATATTTTTCAACTAGGTATACACGGTCCGTGTAGTGGACCGTGTCTGTATGTCACGTAAAATCTATAATAAAATACCTAAATCATTAAACGATCACGATGACAATATTTAAGACTAAATTCAAACAATTATTAATTAACAAATGGTATTAGTGGAAAAATATGTCACTGTTTTCATAGCACCTTATTTTTATTGTCTTCTTAGGACTTAATTATGACGTTTTTAGGGTTCTGTACCCAAAGGGTGAATACGGGACCCTATTAAGCCTGCGCTGTCTGTCCGTCTGTATCTCATGAACTGTGATAGGTAGACTCTTGATATTTTTACCGAATTTATTTACTGTTGCAAATAATAAAAATGTAATAAATTTTATAATTAGGGAGGCCAACATCTATGCCACGTCCATTATATTGAAAATGGCACTATTTGTTAGAAAATTGCCCCCGTCTTTTCCCACGCAAGTCTGATTTTGTGGTGCGAATATATGTACGTCATGGATGACAGTAAACTCCAAATGCCTATCAGTAAAACAGCTTTCCTACAAACCAGTGTAGTCTGTATGTCACGTAAAATCTATAATAAAATACCTGAATTAACAAATGGTATTATAATATTAACGATTTTATGACAGATAAATTTTGACATCACCTTATTATAGGTACACTATTGCACCTGTTACAATTAATAATATTGAATTTTTGTTTTGACATTTTTGACAATAACAATATAGGTTATAATTAGAATACAATATTCATTTGAACTTACTGTAACATTTGCATGCTAATCTTAGTAGAACGCAATTGAAACTAAAATATTATTAACATCTGTGCTCACGTTGAGTAATGCAACGTCGTCGTCGTCGCATCGGGCGCGGTCAGTAGGTACTTAGATGGGTAATCTGACCGTGTCATGAACCTATACTATTGCAATCCCTGGGTAATTTTTCGACTATTTTCAAAATATATTAAAAAGTATGAAATCTGGAATTTAAAAATTATTTTAATATGTGAATACTGTTAACTTTCTTTCATTTGATTTATCGAAATTTTAAGAGACCTTCAAATCACAATTTGTCCCTACTGAAAATATTCAGTTCAGAGTTCAGGCGCACGAAATGTATCTGTGTGTATTCGTGTAACTAGGTATGTTTTAAATTTCAAGCTAATAGCTGCGGTAGTTGGTGAGAATATTTTAATTTATTAATATATTATATTTTTATAAATTAATAAAATTAGAAATATTCAAAATGAGTAGCTGCTGCTTAGACTTTTTTGATGTGTGTACTTACTAGTAAAGTCGAATTTGTAAAATCATTAAATTAGTTATAAGGGTAATTTAAATTGTCATTTAGATTTTTTACACATTAAATTGCCACAAATAGGGGGTGATATTGAATGAGGTAAGTATTTTTATAACAATCCTCCCTGAACCGTGTGGGATTGTTATGAAAATACCTAGTATATTGTGAAGTTTCAGGAAAATCGCAGTCCGCATTTAAGATTCTCGTAAAAGCTTTATTTTTAAAAGCCATGCTCCCACTTGAGAAAGAATATAGTTAGAAATGTTGTTGTGAGAAAATTATTGTGCAAATGTTATCTTTATTCTGTAAGTACCTACCTACCTACGTATACAGCTACCTACCTACCTACAGAATGAAATCGAATAACATAGGCTGCACTATACGCCGTCCACACGTTTATTTTCTTTTATCTAGTAGGAGTATAGTCCCTTAAATTTACAGGGTGGCTTATGTTGGTATTGTTAGTCTAGGAGGGAAGGGGACTCGATTTATGAGAATACAAACAATTAATTTTTTTAATCGTTATGTTGAACGAGAAATGAAATCGTGCCTACTGATAGATTATTACAAAAATTAGGCAATTCATAAGAAACGTTGTCGAATACAAGTGGGTAGGTAAGTAGGCACGTAGTAGGCTAGGCTACATGGAGTCGCGCTAGAACGCAGAAAAGCTTTTTCCACTTTTCTAGGCGCGTAGGTGTTTTCAAACGTGGCGGGTGTCCTGTCCATAGGTACTCCACGCAAACTGCTAACTAGAGTGTACTGAGCGTACTGAACTGAATTACTAATGATTAAACTATACCTAACTTTCTTATTTGCGCGGTCATTGTGGAAATCTTCGACAGTTTCGAGGTAGAATACGAAGCACAACCTCTGATACAATTCCTTGACCACACCCCACACCTCAAGAGACATAATTAAATTAGTTATGCATTACAGTGTTAAGTTAGCCTAGCTAGCCCTACCTAACTAGCCACCTTATTTCATGAAAAACTGCTTGCTTACATACGATGTATTCTAAGAGAGAGAGAGTAAATAATGTCAAGATCCTAAATCGTGGTAGACTTACCTAGGCAGAGAATATATTGTTAATACTAACGTAACCTAGGTAAAGTACCTACTCGCAAAACCCGCGCAGGCAGGTACTTACTTAAAGAATGAGATTGAGAATGACGTCATGCTGTCCCGCTCAGTCATCATCATCATCAACCTATCTTAGTCTACTGCTGGACATAGGCCTCCCCCCTAATGAGCGCCATAGCGCCCTGTCTTCAGCTAGCTTCAGCTACACTACGTTTGCCGAGTCGCGGTCTCCACTCGAGAACACTTTTACCCCAGCGGTTGTCGGTGCTTCGCGAGATATGGCCGGCCCACTGCCACTTCAGCTTGCTAATTCTTTGAGCTATGTCGATAACTTTGGTTCTCTGTCGGATGTATTTGTTACGAATCCTATCCTTCAGAGAAACTCCAAGCATAGCTCTTTCCATAGCTCGGACGGACGGACGGACGGACGGACAGCGGAGGCTTAGTAATAGGGTCCCGTTTTACCTTTCGCGTACGGAACCCTAATAAAAAGGCAAAGAATTGAAAATAATATTGTTTTTGATTTTCGCGTAATTTGTAAGCCGCCATCGCAAGATGGCGACTAAAGATGATATTAAACAGAAGCCAGGTCAATATTCATGTAACCGGCGGCGGCGGCGAGCGGAGCGAGCAATTTTCGTGTTTCGTTACATTTTCAAATTCTGTGTTGTGGCAGTGGTAGCTCAAACTGGGACCATAACTCAAACCATACCATCATCTGAGGTGGGCTCTGGACCAAAACTTAAAGCAGCAAACTTTAGTTATTAGCGGAGTGAGCTGCGAATAAATCTTGTAAGGCTGTCACCCACCACACGGTACATAAATAGCTAAGGGGTTAAAGGCCCAGAATTCTTCTTTGAACCCCAATATTTTGTCTGCCTCCGCCCGCCACGCCACACAGGTTTTCAAATGTCAAATGACTTTCAAGCGTCAATTATAGGATGAGTGGTTTTTGCGTAATCGCACAGCTGGGCGGTGGCCCAACCGCGCCTCACCCTTACGTCGCTACTGGAATTAAATTACCTATCCTAGACAGAACTTTCCACTTAACATCGAGCTTGTCCATTGTCTCGAAGTACACAATGGATTAGCTTACAGACCAATCTGGAATATGTAGGTATCTACTTACCTACCTACGAGCTGCGTACAATGCAGGCGCCATGTTGACAATTTAATAACTGAAACTGTAAACTCCACCGCACGAGTCGGGCGGGGCGGGGCGTGTCAAGAAATATCCGAACAAAAACATTAATGTAATTTGATGCAAAGTCTCGTGTCCGTAATACTTAAGCCGTAAAAAATGTTCGAGATCCCGAGAAGAGCCAAGCCAACCATTTTATTACCTACGACTATGATGTTGGCAAATTAACGGTGTAAACTACTTAGTGTAGATAACTTTTGCAAAATTCGAGAATCAGGTATAAAATTTATAAATATATTTTAGTAGTTCAGCATAATCTTTAGAATTTACCTTATTATTTTTAGTATGTTTAATTATTTTGTTAATTTAGTAATTTAATTTTTCTTAACGAATTTTGTAACATTAACATTCTATTGTTAATGTTACAAAAGGGCATTTGAATCGAACTTTGTTATGGCTATGTTGATAGAAAATGGTTGACAAACATAGATCTTAAGTAATAAACCGGCCAAGTGCTAGTCGACTCGCACACGAAGTGTTCCGTTCCATACTTGATATACTTTCGCAAAAGAAACAAGAGAAACCCTAAAAACAGAATTTTTTGATGGGTCGCTAAAAGCAAAAAGCCAAAATGTCGCGGTGGATGGGTGACCGCGCCTTCGATCATCGTTGTTCCACTTGGTATAGACGTTGCCCCCTTAATTATTAAATTTTTTTATTTTTATTATTTGTTATACTTAGTGGCAATAAATAGTAATGCACACTCTTTATGAAGTTCAACTGTCTACCTTTCACGGTTCAGGAGATACAGCCTTGACAAACAATGAGCATAAATAGACCAAATAAACCGCAAAGTGCGAGCCGATGCGCACTCGAAGGGTTCCGTACCGTAAACTTTTTCAAAGAACTTCAAATTTTCTCTGGCTTTGAGAACTCTTTAAATTTAACTTTTATTAGGTTATAGTATTTTTTGCCATTACAGTTGAAGTGTTACTTATTTATAGAAAGTTTCATATGTCTACCTATTGTGGTTCAAGACATACAGCCTTGACAAACAAAGAGCAAAAATAACCAAAAAAAAAATCATGTTTTTTGTATGGAAACCCCCTTTAATTTGGATATTTATTTTATTTTTATTATTCGAACCGAATGGTCTGTTGCGTGACGATGGTAAGAGGCCTGACGGCATGACACTAGTCCCATGGGTTGGAATGGGGGAATGAGACCCATTGTGTGGGACGCTACATGCGTCGACACACTTGCGCCTTCCCATCTTCCGAGGACATCCGTAAGGGCTGGTGCGGCGGCAGATTTGGCTGAGGATCTCAAGAGACGCAAATATGCAGGTCTCGACAGAGCCTACATATTCCCTTTGGGGTCAAGACCCTAGGTCCGTGGGGTACCGAGGCTCTCCGGGTTTTTAAAAAGTTATCTGAGCGTCTGGTCGACGCGACGCGTGACCCGAGAGCTGGCGGACATCTGGCGCAGCGCATCAGCATTGCCATACAGCGGGGCAATGCAGCCAGCGTCTTGGGGACGCTTCCGACTGGTATTGATATGGATCAGTTGAGCTACCTGTAGATTGTTTGCAACAGTCTGCAGTTAGCTTAATTGTTTCAATTGTAAATACTAGTTGTAATTTGTTTTTATTATTGAATTATTTGTTGTTATAGCGGCAAAAGAAATACACATTCTCTGACAATTTCAACTGTCTACCTTTTACGGTTCATGGGATAGAGCTCTGTGACAGACGGACGGACGGACAGCGGAGGCCTAGTAATAGGATTCGTAAATATATATAAAGTAATAGGATTAAAGCAGAAAGTTTGTTCAATGTGAATTTTACTACGTTACATCGCATTTCCAAATCTACTGAATAGATTTAACCAAAACGAATAATCAGGGCCCTAGGGGTGGCGATGACTGTCTGAAAACCTACCTACCTTTATCTATGTTCTACCAGTAGGTAGGTACCGAAACAGCCTAGTATGCTAATCAAATTCTGGGCGTGTCTCTAGCTCTTCCACCACCGGCCTGACGATCTATCACTACCTATTTAACAGTTATCTAGTAGGTTACCCTAGTTCAGTTGTCCAGTACCCACGTTATGTGTGAATTGTCCAGCATTAGTTATAATTATTGATATTTATATTATATTATTATTATGTATAATTATAAAATAAAGCAAAGTGCGATTGTTGATGATGTCGGAAAAAATCATGTCGAATGGGACTTTTGCTGGCGTACGCCGCGTAAACCAATTCAGTTAAGTACCTAAATGATTAAGTATATACCTACTTAAATGAAAACAAATAAACCAGTTTCTGATTAGTAGTTACAAAAGAGATATTACTATATTATATTACATTATACACTTGCCTTCTGTAAGTATATAATGATGCGGTTTTAGGTTCCTAGGTAATCGGTATACCGATTATTTAGATAACATATACGTAGGTATGTGCTTCTTATGTATACGCTTCTAAAACAAAACTCCCAAGTGAGTTGAAAAATTCTTCATAAATAAATTCAAATAAATTGTCACTTACCACAAAATATCGGATTATCTAGAGAGGATAAATAAACCGCCAAGTGCGACTTGACTCGCACACGAAGGGTTCCGTACCGTAAAAATCAGAAAACTTTTTCGAAGATCATCAAATTTTCACATGTTCGGATACCCCTTTGAATTTTCAACTTTATTATATTTTTAGTATTTGTTGTTATAACAGTTGAAGTGTTACTTATTTATAGAAAGTTTCATGTGTCTCTACCTATTGTGGTTCAAGAAATACAGCCTTGAAAAGCGAAGAGCAAAAATAGCCAAAAAAAAACGTTTTTTGTATGGCAGCCCCCTTTAATTTTGATATTTGTTTTATTTTTATTATTTGTTCTTATAGCGGCAAGATAAATACACATTATCTGAAAATTTAAACTGTCTACCTATTACAGTTCATGAGATATATCCCTGTGACAGAGGGACGGACGGACAGCGGAGGCTTAGGTAATAGGGTTCCGCTTTCACCATTCGGGTACGTTACCCTAAAAAGCTTGGGACGAGTTTTGCTCCAACTCGAAAACTAACAACCTATCAAGGTAAGGGCTTCTTGTTCGCCTCTTTACTTTACCTTAAAAGATTAAAATTAACAAAAAATCAAAGTGCTTTATTTCCTAGTTTTACATATAATTTTAATTTAGTGACGTGTCCAAGAGTCATGTAAGGTCTAAAGGAAATTAAGCAATTTGATATTTGTATGTTATGTAGGGAGGGAGGAATCTAGTGGTAGATAAGAAGGTACATCCTTAGCACACAATGCATACGTCCACTGCTGAACTTGCCTCCCCCAAACAAGGGGGTTTTGCCATAATCACCACACTTGACAGGCGAATTGGTGATCACAGTGCATTACAACTAAGTACTTATATAAGTACAGAAAGCATCATCAACTGGTAACCCTCTAGCAGTAGAAGTGTAAACGTTAAAGGGCTTACCAAACTGTGCTGCTCTCCGTACATAATAAAGAAAATTTCTTACACTTTCTTATTGGCGACAGATGGTTCAACAATTAAGGGCAGTCCACAATAAGAAAAACCTGGAACAAAATAAAAACACTAGTCTTAGGTACATGAAAGAAACTTCCTGAGTTTCAGAGAGCATGGATCACGATTAACTCATGAAAATGGACCTTATAACGAATGCTTAGGGATTTTTTTTGGAACACGGAACCCAAAGGCCCTTACTCCACAAAAGCGGAGATGTGCGGAGAGGTCCGAAGCGGAGACTAGAAGAGACGTTTTAGCTAGGGTGTCTCCACCGAAGCTGTGCAGAAATGGCTAGACTGAAACGGAGATGTGTGCTGGATAGAGCGGAACTGAACTGCGTGCGGCGAGCGTCGGATGTTTGTCGAAATGAATGTACCATCGTCGTCGCCAGCTTGCGAGGCACAGCTCACATCTCCGCTTCAATCTTTCTTTGTTTTCTTCGCATACAAATATGATACATAGTGGAGATGAGTTGGAGATGTCCGAGCGGAGGCTCGGTGGTAGGTATCCCTCGGCCTCTGAAGACCTATTCCATCAGATTTAGCGGACCACCAGTATACTCTCATAGCGCATTGTTTACAAAAACTCCATTCATAATGCTATATTATAATGCAGGTTGGAATTGTGAGGTTTGCATTCACCTTCAGTGAGAGGAAAATAAAAAATAAAATGTCGACGCTATTTCACAACTATATCACTTGCACAATATGTTCATGAACTTAAGGGTGACAAATCAACATCGAGCTATGCTGCGCTGTACTGCGCTGTGCTGTGCTGTGTTTCTTAAGCTACGTTTTTTTAACAATCAACATCAAGCTGTGCTGCCCTTTGCTTAGCTCAGTATTAAAAGTAATTAGCAGCTCGTGTAGTGTAGTCGTTTATCTCGTCAAAACGACTTTATTTTCAAAAAAACGTAAACATTACGACATAGTTGAATCCGATGAAGATGAAAGTAAAGAAGAAGCGGATAACATAGCACAGTTCGGCACAGCGCGGCTCAGCACGGCGGGTAGCGCGCCTCGCTCGAGACTACTGCGTTTTTAAACAGAGCATAGCCTCACACAGCGCAGCACAGCATGGCTTGTTTGTATCTTCATTAAAATATTAGACGAGCGAGTTGACCAAACATAGCACAGCGCAGTACAGCGCAGCATAGCTCGATGTTGATTTGTCACCCTAATCCTAGAAGTCACACACGCAGTTGCATGTGTAGCACAACATAGTTGTGCATGTATGTATTTATGTGCCGAACCGCGACTTTAGTTTGGAGAAATGGTCGAGCATCCGTGTGGCACAGCGTAGATAGATAAGCATGGGTAATGATGCCCGTATTTTACAAGAAGATTTAATTCGATTCCAAAATTATTGCACTATAAACAAATTGGACCTTAATGTCTCCAAATGCTACGTTAGTACATATACTCGTAAACCGAGTAAAGTATTATTTGACTACACATTTTATAACACCTCATTGTCTAGAGTTGACGCTATTAAAGATTTAGGTGTAACTTTTGACAGTAAACTATTATTTGACCAGCACGTTGATGTTATAGTTAAAAAGGCATCTCGATCGCTTGGCTTTGTTTATAGAATGTCGTCGGAATTCACTAGTATTAAAACCTTTAAGATACTGTATTGTGCGTACGTACGTAGCCACCTTGAATACGCTTCCCAGGTGTGGAATCCACGGTATGATGTGTATTCCGCGCGAATAGAGTCCATACAAAAGAGGTTTCTACGATACCTGCAATATCGAGCTCGTATTTTTTTACCTGATTATGAAGCTAGATGCCGCAAATTTCATTTTCTTCCCCTTCACAAGCGCAGAGAAATAGCTGATGTGACTTACCTTTTTAACATAGCAAACGGCTCTATTGATTGCCCGGAGCTCCTCGAGCAAATAGGACTGCGCACAAGCATGGTTGCACTGAGAAAACCGAACATTCTTTACGTACCTATAGTTAGAACAAACTATAGGCAGAATGCATTTGTTTATAGAGCGTCTTGTACGTTCAACTCTTTAGTTCATGGAAACAGTGAGGTTGATCTCTTTAACACCAGTACAAGTAAGCTAAAACGCTTACTAAGTGATCAATTTTTTTTTTTTTTTTTTTTTTTTTTTCAAGCATAACCTAACTTTGTTACCTGTTTAACTTATGTGTATGTGTTGATGTTTTTTTTCTTATTATTTCATTGTTTAGATTATTTTTTAAAAAAGTCGTCAATTTACTTTGTACTTTGTTATTTTTAATTTAACTTGTCTGCGGAAACTTTTAATTAGCCGTCAGCAAACATGCACTGGTCATTCCAGGCATGTTCTATACTTGTAACTGTAATTAATTTTATACCTAGCTGTAAGTTTTCCCAAAATTTTGTAAATAAATAAATAAATAAATAAATAATAGAGCGCGCTACTACCTATGCGCAAAACATGTCAAATGAATAATTTGAATGTTTAGAAAAATCTAAAACTAACTTCGAATCGCTTATTTTTTCACTGTTTTTCTGTTTTCGACAGTTACTTAATCCATCACAATACAAACGAATTATTATTTATATTTAAGGTAACAATTGCTAACCGGCGGCGGCGGCGGCGGTATTGGATACAGCAACTTTGCTTAGTTTTTATCCTGCTATTATTCCTACAGCAATTTTTTAGCAAAAATAATCTCCAGCAGGAACTAGCAACGACTGTTCAATCAAACCTCTGGTTTTCACATGAAATAATTGTCATTCATTTGACAAGACAAGTTATCATTATCACGTTCGCACTGGTGCTATCTGCCAGTCTTGGGTGAACACGTGAACACTCTATGGCTTGCTATCTTACCTCTTTCATATTATGCTTACCAACAACAAGAGAATGTTGCCATTATAAATCAAATCTCTGACCTTCTACATGCCAAACATGACAAAAGAAAGGAACCTCCACAGACAGAACTGCTAAATCTATATATATAAAAGAAAGTCGTGTTAGTTACACTATTTATAACTCAAGAACGGCTGAACGGATCTCGGTGAAATTTGGCAGCGAGGTAGATGGTATCCCGGGGCCGGACATAGGCTACCTTTTATTCCGGAAAAAAGCGTGAGAAGCCTGCAGCTAGTATGATAATATAATTCCTGTGTGTTATAACGTGCCGAAATTCCTCCGCTCAGCATGTGCTAAGCGGAGGAATTTCGGCACAGGGTCATGGGGCAAAACTCGATCTGACGGCCAACATTTGTGTAATTTACTATAAACCTATGTTCTTTATTTAGTTTTGTATGCTTTCTATGTATCTATGTATGTGTGTGTCGATATAAATGCTATTCTATTCTATATTTTATTCTGTGGTGTGTTCACATTTGTGCGTCAATATTTCATGTGACATTGTCTTATCATAATTTACTAACAATCTTCTTGCTTGGCGGAATAATCTAGGGTAGAAAAGACAATAATGACATCGTATCGTCATACATTGCGTACATTATTGAAGTTGAAGGAATGAATTTCATATACTTAATTTACGCATTCTATGACAAAGTGACGTAATTTTTGTCTATTCTACCCTAGACAACAATTCCCGTGCTTGCCCTACTGGACATTAAAATAAACATCTGACTGATTGATGTCGGCCATTATTTCTCGCTATAGGACACGAATGTCACCTACATTCGGTCGGAGTTTGTTAGTTATCCAGCTGCTGCTACCGTCAGGTACACATCGCTTCGGGATCATTCTCTCTCTAACTATAAAATAGTGAAAGAATCAGCAAAATCCGTTAACAATTGGCGGAAATATCAATGTTACCTACGTTAAAAAAACAGACTTTAAAAAATTACAGACGAATTGATAACCTCATAATTTTTTGAGATTTGTTAAAAAATGCATTAAAACTTTACTGAAAATAGGAAATCCCGTCTTTTTTGTGTCTCATTTTTTTTGATTTTAGACTTATGCTTCCTGTCCGAGCTTTAAAATGACACCAGATGGACATTAAATGGAAACCCAAACTGTCGAATGTGATTTATTTTGAATCAGGCCGGTTTCAGGGTACCTACCTATTTTGAATCCATGGGCGGCCGGTGGATACCTTGATGCCTATTAATACTTAATATACCGACTTATTGAATGAATTTTATATGAAACTGTAATAAATTATTCCTGCATTAATCTTTGTAAGTACAACAACAAGTAACAAGAGATCGAAAATTAATCGCTAAGCAGAACATTTATGAATCCGCAACAGATAAATAAATAGTACCTAAGTATAATAAATAAATAAATAATGCTGATTTTAATTAAGCGTTTAAAAAGTAAAGCAACATAGTTGTACCTACAGGAGACTGCACCCTTAGGTCAAGATTCAGATGAAATACTCAGCGGAATTTTGACTATTTTCTTAAAACATACTACCTACTTTCTCTAGGGAGTAACGGGAGAAATAAATACATCCACCAAGCGTTGCCTATGCAACGCTTGGTGGATGTATTTATTTTTCCTACTATGCCTATGCATAGTATTAAGTAGCCTAGGGTACTTCTATCCAGTGATACAATTTTAGATACCTTCGCTTCGTACAATATGATTACTTAAAACAACTTGACCGGAGTGAAGTCAGCTTTATGCGAAGTTTTCACATGCGCACCACCATTTTGTCCTTTTGGATGAGTACTGCGCAGCCATTGACGCAACTTCAGGTTGCGGCCAAGTTGTTTTAATCCTAGTGTGCTGCATGCGCACCACCATTTTGTCCTTTTAGATGAGTACCTACTGCGCAGCCATTGACGCAACTTCAGGTTGCGGCCAAGTTGTTTTAATCCTAGTGTGCCAAGTTGTTTTAATACCTGTACTATGCAATCCTATTGCCAACAGTTACGCATTAGGTAAGTACATTCCTACATACATAGGAATGTGTCTAGTAATTATGTGTACTTGCGATTATAGTAGGTATCTTACCATGAAGTTTATCGATTGCACGATCTGCAGCTGACTGGTCGAGAAAATCCACGAATGCATAACCTCCTCTCTTTACCGAAATTTCGGCGATAGTAAGATTTTGCTCTGCAAATAGTTGTCGAACAGCTACTTCATCAGCTTCAATCGGTAAGTTACCGATATAAAGTTTATTCATGGCAGAAACAGTTTTTAGTTGATCGCTCATTTTTGCGAGTTAATTTATTCGTCAACAGCCAGTCACTTTCACAAGCCTATAATTCTTTTTTGCAATACGGTACACAACACACCTACAGCTTTGCCAAAAGTCATCGGATTCGAACTTCTTTTGTCAATAAATGTCAAAAGACAAATGTTTGAAAATCGAAAAATAAATCAAGAAGGTTGTTTTTTATTCACCTCTTTGCTTGGAATCAAACCTTTTTACGCAATTTTACGGTGGCGCAGCGGGCGGTCGCCTGCGCAGGAGGTTGCGTGTTCGATTCCCGCCTAGCGGCAAATGTAAGTACGATCTACAGATTTTTGTTCCGGGTGTTCTAGTGACATCTCTAATCGGAGGCCAAGACACACTTCAGGTCACTGACTGAGCCATAAGAGTACAAAGCCTACCTAAGCCTATTCTGTGGTTTATACCAATTCTGTGATTCTGGCTGTTTTCTAGTATCTGTTGGTAGCTGTTTGGTAGCTGTTCTGCAGGGGGCGCTGCTGCTCACCCCTCGATGTGTGTTCCTTAGTCTTGGCAAGAGTTGAGGCAGTGAAAATTCGAAGCCAGAGCCGCACCGCAGCTATCGTTTTAGAAATCTGAATAATGCAGTTGCTAATTTGAGCTCAGCAGTCAAAATTTTCAAAGGCTAGGCTGCGTAATTTAGGTAGGAAAGCACCTACCGTTTCATTGTAGTACGATTTATGAATGTTTTTTAGATATTTAACTAGATCTAGCCAGCTAAACCATTAAGTACCTATTTAAAATGAGTCATTCCCGGTCGGTACACCCTATCGTCAACACTGTTGACGATTGGGAAATAAAAAGTTGCACTTAACAAGGTATTAACAAGCATTTATCGCTTTTATTACCTATTCTTCCCGACGTTTCAACAGGTTTACCGATTGTCCGGATTGTCGTGGTCACGAGAAGATAACGTACCTACTCTGCGTGGATGATCCAATCATCCCACACTAATAGGTACACACCGTCGAATGCTATTTCGATTTTACAAAGAAAAATATGTTATAATAGTTTTCGGTTGTTTGGTCGATTACTAATGATCTAAGTGTATCTACTTTACGTAGCTGCTTAGATACAAATAAATAAAATTGAAGTGTCTGTTTATAATGTTAAATTAAAATTAAATTACATTTTTACAAAATGCTTTAATGAAAATGAACTTTATAATGGTAGTAAACTAAATAACATAATATCTCAGAAACCTGACGACGCTTTAGGACATTATGTTACAGTACATTGTTTACTTGTTTTAATGTGCTCTATCCAAATATGAAATAATTATTGTGCGCGGAGATTTCGAAAAAAAAAAATTGCATATTTTTTAGTCAAACCCCTCTATACCGTAGACCTAGAATCTAGACTTACCATACAGAACATAAAAGCAAAATCTTGTCATGAAGGCCTTTTACTAGATTATTACATCAATGATGGTAGGTAATGCTTGGCCAGATGTCGATGTCGCTCAGTTCCGCACCGACCGCGACCCGATGGCACCGACATACGAGTATGTAAGAAATTCAACTATTGGCATGTAGGTACCTAACTAAATAGCATTAGGTATATTTGTATTTACATGGCAAAACAAACATAATATATTAAACACTTGAGTGATATGATAGACTATAAATTCTTTTCACTTCTTTCACTAGTGGTCAAAAAATGTAAGTGTAGAAAAAATCAATATCATCTAATTTCTTATTAATTTGCTCCCTTTGGGGTCGAGACCCTAGGTCCGTGGGATACCGAGGCTCTACAGGTTTTTAAAAAGTTATCTGAGCGTCTGGTCGACGCGAAGCGTGACCCAAGAGCTGGTCGGTATCTGGCGCAGCGCATCAGCATTGCCATACGACTAGTATTGATAATGGATCAGTTGTGCTACCTGTAGATTGTTTGCAACAGTCTGCAGTTAGCTTATTTGTTTCAATTGTAAATACTAGTTCTAATTTGTTTTTATTATTGAATTGTAATTTTCTTTGTCATTAAAGATTTTAACTTATTTGATAACTAGTTCCGCCCTGCGGCTTCTTTTATTTCGTTTATAGTTTATTACGAATCACAAAATTTAATAACCCGATTTACCCCATTTACAGGAATATTTTCAAAACTCCTGAAATATGTGTACAATAATTTTGTATTCTTATTATTCTTCATTCCCTGTAAGTTTCAAGCTAATTGAGCCACTGGTTAAAGTGTTACAAAAACACCAAAAAAAAACTTCAACCCCCTTTTTCACCCCCTTAGGGGTGGAGTTTCCAAAAATACCTTCTTAGCGGGAAGTTGTCTAGTAACAGGTAACTTCTTTTGCAATTTTAGCTATCTAGCTTCAGCGGTTTGAGCTGGGCGTTGTCCCCAGAAAATCGCTTGTTCTTTTATATATTAAGGTAATTTAAAAATTTGACTTGTCTCAGTGCTTATTTGGTAGCCTAAAGAAAAAAGTTAATGAAATCTAATCTGAGTCACACATAAAAATATGAACTTACATACATTTATGTAGGTATTTGATAATACTGAAGATATAACTTTTATTTAGCACATAGATTACAATAACAGAATAAAACAATTACAACTAGTATATACACTTAATATCTATTTCTTAAAAATCTAAGCCGTAATTTGAAAATACTTAATTTAAAATAAACAATATTGCTCGCCTTATCAAAAAAAATACGCAATTTATATTGGTTTTCAGCTATTGAAATGTTTTGTAAAATTATAACTAGATGTCGTTAGTAAAAGTGAACGAGCGGTAGATCGCGCTAACGAAGCGTTTCACAAAATGACTGGTTCTAAAACCATAATCAAGGCTATCTTTAGACAGGTTCTCATTACCCATCACATCACAATATTTTTGAAAAGTAAGTTTGCTACGAAAGTAGTAGCTTACATGTTATATTACATGGCACTATACATCCAAGAGAATTATTCTATTCACTGCTGTATAGAATAGGTATGTTCTCTGCAGACCGTGTGCGTGAGCGTGTTGGGAGATAAGTTACTAATTTTCAGGGTATTTAATCAATGACAGAAATACATGAAACAGATTTATTTGCGGCTCACTCCTACCTACGCTACGCTTATAACAAAGTGTGTTGGTCTTGGTCCAAGATATGTTCCAGAGCCAGACACCAGTTTGATTGAAGTCGCATTGCCCACTACCACAAGAGAATTTCATGAAAATCTAACTAACAAATTTTAATAAACAATAAAGCCTGGGTCAGGCTTAGGTCACCTTACCGGTGCTGTAAAAAGGGCAGGGTGTTGTATAATTTTATGGCAAATCACAAATAAAAATCTTACTAAATTTCGCACCTTGCTCTGCTCGCTGTTGTCGTTATCGTTTATATATTTTACTTACAAACCGTCGCTCGTCGCACGCACCAAGCTCTTGCAGCCAGCTCTACTGGCTTTTACTTATTTATTCCTTTTCTCTTAGGGTTCTCTTTCTTCCATTTTATTCCTAAAATCAGTCCAAACTCGACGAGGTTGCGTCGATTCGAGTAGTAGTTTCTATGGCCTCGTTCCGGCGCCATCACCAGGACCCTGGCTTACCGAAGTAACCACAGATATCAGAATGTGGGAGTATCACTAACTAATCTGTGCCCTGGTTATCATCAAGGACCAAAGTGAGAAGGGCAGCGACTTGGGAAGACAAATCTAAAGAACCCAAACTCGACGGTGTTACGTCGTTTCGTTTAGGAGATCCTATCCACATTCTGTCTCCATCATCAGACCAGTTCGATGGTACCATCAGTACTATACGGTTATTCTGTGGCCAAATTTCAGCTCTAAGTTTTAACTGCGCTCCCGAGTCCAGTTAACGATATTATCAAGACGTGACATTTTTCCATAGGATTTGGTACAGCGCCTCTATCGTGCGGACAGGGAACTACGCAAATCCCATACAAAAATGAAACGTCACGATCACGTATTGATACTATCATAAACCGGACTTGTGGTTCTGGTTTAAAATTCACTTGCAAGATTTGTCGCACACGTACAGGACAAGTTAAATATAAGCTTCCAATAATAGACAACATGATTTGATTAAATATTCATTTATTATGTCATAAAAAAGGTAAAATAAAAATTTGTACATACTACAAACAACAAAACGATATCTACTTTAAAAACTACGGAATAATAAAATATCACAATCACACCCATAGAATTAAGAGAATATTTAATAGGAAAATATTATATTTTTAGTCCCTAATATTTTATATGATTATACTCATCTTTATCTTATACATTATTATCATCCCTGTGATCCCTTTCTATAAAATATTTTTAGACTAATTTCACGTCAGGTAAAGAGAACAATTATACATTGGGTGAAAAGGTCGCTCATCGACAAAACAAAAAAAAAGAATCTTGTTTAAAGGGATGTAACAAAAAGTAAGGATCAAACTTTGGAGGGGAGGGGGGAGGGGGGTCAGCTTTGATCATAGAGCACGAAAAAAATATTAAAAAAATACCGACTTTAAGTTTTTGAAATAACAATAGGCAATGGCTGATGCATGTGCATAATGGCATAGAATCGAACAAAATGCATTTGTGGCCTACCTACAACAGCATCTAAGGCGCGTCGCCCGCTCCGATGATGCCGCGAGTCGTTGATCGCTGCCCCGCGACGTCGCGTAGGTGTTGTGCGTTAATAGGAGATGTGAGCAGGTACGTAGGCCAATAAGCTCATGCATCTGTAATCGCCTTGTCTAGTGGTAATTTTGTTTTTATTTATTATTCGAAAACTGTAAGTCGAATATTTTTGCTCGGACTTATGATTATGACCGAGTCTGAACTCCTGAAAATTTGATCCCTACTTTTTTATATATAAGTATCTACCGACTACAATGCACTCAGCATTGTATTCGGTAGATACTGCCATAAATGCTACTGAAGAATAATTTAGTCAACACATATATTTTTTTAATTCTTAAGTCATATTATTATTATTATGTATACATAACTATATACCCTAAGCTGCCCACTGAAAAAACACACTGTGTACCTATTACTACCGACCGATGAATAAATCTGATTTATACATTCGAGCTTAACAAAGTACATAATTTAAAAGAAATGTGGTCATCCTTCATCGATATAAAAAAAAATACATTACATAAAACTAATTTTAAATGTACAACTCTATATATTTATCATCAATATTAAATGCTAGACAATCCTTAAAAAAGGTACTTACACAAATAGTTTCACATTAATTTCGTTGGCACTAGTTATTAATTGACACAAATTACCTTAAATCATCAGTTGTCTGTCAAGGTATTAAAATTTAGAGAGGCAAAAAATAAAACACTACAATTGTACTAACGTTTAGATATTTTCGGATATTCCTCTTAATATTGTTACTTGTATTTTGTGTACAATAACGGTTGTCGCATATCTAGACCGCACCACTGCCGCACACCACAAAAATGTCCATTTAAGTATGGGCATTTTGTAACATTAGGATAAACTTAAATATAAAATTTTAAGTGTTTTATTAGGTTTTCCAATGATTTCGTACACAGAGTTCTTACAATATATCTAATAAAAATACCAAAATGTGAGAAATAGTAGAGTTACAGATTAAATACATTTTATAATTAAATTACTAACTATGAATTATTGGTATGTGCACAAATCGCTTTTAGGTAAACACCACTTGCATAATAAAATAACTAGAGATTGGAAATTCGGGCGCTAACAGAAATTTTGTTCTAGAAGTCGTTATGTTATATGTTATCTATTTTTTTAACAATACAAATAGAAACAGTTCCAAATCTTGGACTTAAAAAACGACCCTTGCTATTATTATGAAAATTTGGAACATAATAACTTTTGTTTTGTTTTTCCTCAAGAAATATCGAATTAAATAATAATTGCGAAGAAATAAAAGTATTTTATATTTCATTTTCGGCAAAAAACATCATATTAAAAAAAAAATTGTATCTTTTTTTTCTCCGGAAAAAAAAGAAACAGTCGCGTTTTCCACTAAAGTCGATATGACTTTAGTGGAAAAAGCATCGGGCTAAAAGTGTCTTATATTTCGTCTATAAATAAGCTTCCGGCGAAAAACATCAACATTCAAGAAAATTCTGGAACTCCCGGGAATTACTTGGAATTACCGAGAGATGATTTTAACGCTCCATTATTTATCGCCAACTTTAGGTAAATAAGCGCCCGAATTTCCGATCACTAATAATAACGTATCTACCTACCAGATACGCCCAATTTAAATAATAATAATAATGCTGGACAATCCACACAGCATCATCTAGCCCCAAGCTAAGCAGAGCTTGTGTTATGGGTACTAGATCACTGATATACATAATACAATACATTACATATATAGATATTTTTTATTATACATAGAAAATACCCAGAACACCCGGAACAAATATTTATAAGTCTAATGATTGAGCTATTATGTTTGCAATAACATTAGTGCTTACTTTTAGTAAGTACCTACTTACTTACATTTTACACACAAGGCAAATTTGACGAGAAACACAGAAAACATAAAGCAGAAACACTAAGTACCATTTTATGGTGACGGCATAAAAAGCAGACAGTGCGCGGGCAGTAGCCCGGTCCGGGCACTGTCTGCTATTTTATGCAGAGTGCGGTTCAAGCTTGCGGTCAGTAATTAAATTATGTAAATTTAAAATATATTTATCTCAAGACGAGTTTATGCCCATATTCGAATGCTTATTGTTGTGCCGTGCGGTAGAGGTCATGGATGTATGTGCTAAGTCCTTTAAGTTGTACAACGATGTGTGAGTAAAGGAAACTCAACCCCCTTTTTTAGCCGTCAAAATACTTTTTGATCTGTATGCCAGGGCCCCGGATTGAATTTACTCGCTCCGATCACGGAACGAACGACCTCTACTCGAGCGTGCACTCTGAAATGGAGTCGCGTCTCCAGACTGTAGCCCGAATACTTTTTCCTGTAACAATCATTGATAAATTAGTAAAAGTAAGTACAAATGTGTTTGTTTTGTTGCACAATTCAAATAAGAAACAAATAAATTACAGTTACAACAAAAATGGCCAACACTCTGCGGATGCTATGGCAGGAAAACCCTGTCGTAACGCTGGTCTTCCGGCGCAAATTACACTAAACTCAAATAAAAAATATTTATCTATGTAATGTATTCTTAAATTTATTATTCGGCCGCATAATGTTGTTCACGTATACCGCCCTAACCATCACACTTGTCCCGCGGCGGGAATGGATCCGCAACGAACGTTTATTTTTCAGCCCGAAGGTGTGTCGCTTTGTCAACTGAATCTTGTTTCTATGAGCTACATATAATTGCAACTACATATAATTGGGGATCACGGCCGGTATGTATACGCCCTATGTTTTTCTCTTGTGTATGTAATTGTCTACCGTCTGTTGGTCGTCTCAATAAATACATTTATTAGTATAAAATCTTCGTCGCGGTCCTTGAAACATGAAACGTTTCGCAACATGGGAAAAAGAACCAGTTTAAAATGAAGGTCATTCATGTCTTGGGGTAGACATTTGGGTTATAGAGCGTGTAAATAAATACTTAATATTTCACACACAATTGTCTAGCAACCTTGTGATAAGGGAACCAGGTGATCGATATAATAGGTGCAATTATTGCCAAAAAGCGTCGAAGAAATGATGACTCCAAAACTCTCACTACCACTCTATTCCTAGACGCTAAATCCGTAAGACAACTGAAGGCTGAACAAATACAAACTAAATATTTAGAAAGAGATACTACTTTTACTTTTATTTTTTCCTGGGAGGGTCCAAATCAGGATTTGAACCCTCTCAGAGTTCTTCTGTTTGATAATTAATTCAAGACTCAACCAAGTTCCATTACACGTGGATGAAATAAGCGTTCCTATACATCGAAAGAAAACTTCAGAGGCTTCTGTTGTCTTGTGGCTTTAGCGGCTTTAGGAATGGTGTGGTTTAGCGGTTTTTGTGGTTATAAATATAAATAAATAAATAAATAATGCTGGACAATCCACACAGCATCATCTAGCCCCAAAGTAAGCAGAGCTTGTGTTATGGGTACTGGATAAACTTAATACAATACGAAAATACCCAGAACACCCGGAACAAATATTTGCAGATCGTACTAACATTTGTCCCAAGGCGGGAATCGAACCCGCAACCTTCTGCGTCGCAGGCGGACCTTCGCCCGCCGCGCCACATCGGTCGTCGTTATGTACTCACAACACAGGCTTAAAGTCTTCATCTGGTCAACGCTTTTTGGCGGTAACTACCTACATTATTTTATTGTAAATTATAGGCACCTAGACTAAAAAACCCTGAATATGTTTTAGAATTTATTTATTTCAATAACTACTATTAATATGAAATTTTGCATACAGGTAATTCTAATCCTAGAATCAAACATAGGCCACTTTTTATCCCATAAATCAGTTCCCATGGGATAGAAATCAAATTAAAACGTTTCCGTACAAACAACGCGTGCGAAGCTGCAGTCAGAAACTAGTTTATATTATTGATAATAATAATAATGCTGGACAATCCACACAGCATCATCTAGACCCAAGCTAAGCTGAGCTTGTGTTATGGGTACAAGATGGCTGTTTAACTTAATTAAAAACTAGTTTCTGCCAGCCCTATGTTTGGAACCAAGCCTAGAATTACCTGAATGCAAAATTTCAGCCCGACCCGTTTCGTAGTTTTTGCGTGAAGAGAATTATGAATTATGAATTCTTCACGACAAAACTACTGAACGGATCATGCTGAAATTTTGCATAGATGTAGCAATAAGCCTAAAATCAAACATAGTTTTTAAACAGTTCCCATGGGATATAAATAACCATAAAACATGTCCATAGAAATGACGCGTGCGAAGCCGCGGGCAGAAACTAGTTAATAATATTGGTGTGATGAGTGATATTAATAAATACTCGATAAAATCTATACAATACCTAGTAATAATGGGTACTTACTTGACGTCATTGAGCAGCTCTATCGCAGTCTGCATATCTCCCATTTGGTAATGACACATGGCCATCTCGCATACAGCGTAGGGGACGAGGAATGAGTCTTCTTTTATAGATTTCTTTAGGCTGTTGGAAAATAAATAAGTTATAAATAAATAATGCTGAACAATCCACACAGCATCATCTAGCTGTGTCTAGCTAGGCTAGATTCTAGCCCAAGCTAAGCAGAGTTTGCAAACATTTATCCCACGGCAATCCAACCTCATGCGCCACTGAGGTCGAACCGATTCCTTGAAATGTGATCTTACTCCTTAACTCTCTGCAGCTCTTGCAACGCCTGCCTCGGCAGCTCCATGGCGGCCAAAGCGCTCCCATGTAGGTAGTATACTAGAGCAGAGTTATCATTCACGTAGTCTCCCATCCAGTCATTTGGCTCCTTTTCCATTGCCTCACGGGTCTTCTCGATGATCTGCAGAAAATAAGATACTTTTACAACAAACTACCTAGTTTTCGTTATTAACCGGCTTACTTTAATTTTGAATTTTACAACGAATCATAAAGTTTGAATCGTCGGTTATGCACTTTGAATTTTAGGGGATAGACACAGATTACCTGCATAAAACTAGCAGGAATATCATCGCGTGTAATTTAGCCCGTGGATATCGTATATGCAGACTAACCATAAATAAAAACGAAATTTAAAAAGTATTCACGATTCTTTAATCTGTATTGTTAATAATTAAGTGCCTTTTTATTAACGCATTACCCGGCGGCGCGGCGCCACCGGCGCTACACGGAGCTGGAGGTGGGCAAGCGCGTCTTGGGCCATGAAAGTGCTATCAGTGTTCTGCTCGCGGCTTCTCTCGCGTATTTTCGGTATAATAAGTATTATATGTTCTAAATGTACGCCAAATTTCATTTTGATCTGTTCTGTAGTTTTGGAGTTACTTTTTATTATATGTAGGATACTTAGGTTAGCACACCAGACGCCAACCCTCTGCGATAACCTTGGTTTTGGTTGGCAGGTAGATTGACATTAAGCCCACCCTTCGTTCAATAAATATTTAAATAAGATAATAAATAATTAAATAAAACTTACCCTCAAAATCATAAACAGCAGATCCTTATTGTTCTTTAAAATATGGAGCATGTTCCATAGTGCCAGTAGCTCTATGGCGGGCAAGAGCAGCCGTTGTCCTTGGCGGGTGTAGCGCTCGCACCTCTTAGTTATAAACTTCTCCATCGGAAGACTCTTCCCTGCTATTCGGACCTTCGCAAGTGGGGCGAGCCTGTAAAACATTATTTTTATTTATTAGTCGTGTAGATTAAGAATGGGTTTGAATATGACAGCGAAACAGCATGCTGTTGCGTTTAGATCATATTTGATCAAATGATGATTCACGACCTATATTTATTTCGGAAAACCTGCACCTATCTATATATATTATATGTATAATAATAATAATAATTATTTATTCAAAAGAACTTAGGCCTAAATGGATTACAAAAGAATCAATAATATCTAATATAGGTATAAAATAATACATGTGCCTGAACTAGGTAATCCTGTATCTCAATACAGGATTACCTAGTTCAGGCAGAAAGTGCTTAAAACGGAAAAATAATAATCACATCAATCAGTAGTCATAATATAACATAGTATAACCTGGGTACTGGCCTTTATACAAAGATAATTACAATCAAATAATAAAACAAATTAGAACTAGTATTTACAATTGAAACAATTAAGCTAACTGCAGACTGTTGCAAACAATCTACAGGTAGCTCAACTGATCCTTATCAATACCAGTCGGAAGCGTCCCCATGACGCTGGCAGCATTGCCTCGCTGTATGGCAATGCTGATGCGCTGCGCCAGATACCCGCCAGCAGGGTACGTTTTAAAAAGGGGCACTTTCGTGATGTTTTTTGTCGTTTTTTTATTCTCGTTCATATTTTCACATTCAATAAACCAAAGAAAATATATTGGCCTGGTATTAATCTGGTTTTACAACCAAACCCGTTAGGTTCACCCCTTAAGTAGGCAGGATAAACAATAAAATAAAATAGAAGTGTCTAATAATGTCAAAAAAACGGTACTGAAAACAAAAACACAATTTCGAAATGTTTTGTCTGTCTGTCTGTTTGTTTGAGCTAATGACCTAAACGGCTTGAAAAAAATTACTTAAAGTTGTGAACTGCACAGCACAGCACGGCAAACCTCGTTTTATAAATTAAATAATGTCGGTTGCCCCACCACGTACACGGTGGTGGGGCAAAATGCAACAAGCAAGAGAGCAGCTTTTTAAAAAAGTTGACGATGACATTAGGTCATTTACTACTGTTCGCCCTGTAGGCCAAGCACGGTGATTGTTCTCTAAGGTAGAATAGATAACAATTACATCGCATCGTCATACATTGCGTACATTATTGAAGTTGACGGAATTAATTTCAAAAGAAAGATTTGTCACTTTGTCATCGAATGCGTAAATTACGCATTCGATGACAAAGTGACAAATTTTTCTCTATTCTACCCTAGTCAGCAATGCCCGTACTGGTGAGAAATACAGCCGATTGAAAGCACAGAACACGGAAATTTCTGATGAAGACCAACTAGATTCTAGACAAATGCCATGATCAAGACAAACGTATCTTTTTATCAATAATTCTAATATGCAGTTGGGGTTCCGGACCTCAAAAGGAAAAAAAAGGATAAATAAAACCTATAGGGTAAGTACTTCCTGTTGACAAAGAACCATGAAATTTCGCATTAAGCAAGTTCTTATAGCACAAATAACGGGAAAAATCACACAATTTACAGATTAAACAAAAAAAAAAAATCTTACAAAGGAACCAAAACTTATGGGATACTTCCCGTTGACCCTAAATCATGACTTTTAACAAGAAGCAAGTTCTTCTAGTGGTACTAAACCCTCGGTGCGCGAGTCCGACTCGCACTTGACGTTTTACTTCATGCAAAATAAACCTCAAGTTATATACTAAGCCTTCAATGGAATACCTAGCTGCCCTGAAGACCGAAGAACCTCACCCTGCGTTCTTACTTATGTTATGATACATCATGCTCAGATCAAATTCGCGACGAGTCAGACAGCTTGAGAAATTACGTCTTTCTCAATCCCATCCTTACGTACGTATCATAGTTAAGTACGCAGGTTATACAGGGTGAGCTAAAACTTAGCTACTATTCTACTTTTATTCTACTACGTCTTATTCTTTGGTAAAACTTACCGCATAGCTTCGTCAATACTCTGCAGATGGGCAGTAACTTCGGATGGCTCAAGTTGCATGAGCATTGCTGCCTTGATGTACAGGTGGATTGTTTTCGACCAAGCGCTTTCTTCCACTAAACGCTCAGCGTACTTTGCTGACGGTACGAAATCCAGGTTTAGGCTGGAACAAGGAAACCAGCAGGTTAAATAAACTTTCCGAGAGTTGTGTACCAACATTTTTTTATTATTTGTTTAAATTTATAGTGTTAGTCTCTTTCGTGTTCTTGAGTGGAGACCGCGACTCGGTAAACGTAGTTTAGGACGCCCTCCGGCCTGGTGGGATGACGATCTGCGAAAGACTGCAGGCAGATGCTGGATACGGCAAGCAGAAGACAGGGCGCCATGGCGCTCTGCAGGGGAGGCCTATGTCCAGCCATGGACTAATATAGGCTGATGATGATGGTGATGAGTCTCCTTCGTGGACTCATGATATCAGCAGGTCAAGCACAGGGATTGTTGTCAAGGGTAGAATAGAGTAAAAATACGCCACATCGTCATCGACTGCGTAAAATATTAAACATGAATTCCTTCAACTTCAATAACTTACGCAATGTATGACGATACAATGTCATTTTTGTCTATTCTACCCTAGACCCTATGCTTGGCCTACATAGTTAACATACCCAAAAGACAAAAAATATTTAAGTGAATGATCAAAAGGATAACTTCAATTCCTAGCTATAACGCATAAATAGCTTACTTTTTTTGCAATTTACCTATCTTAATGTGCGTCGTTTCAAATAAATTATATCATTTCATTCCATTACTTTAATTTAATATTGTTATTGTAATTTTAATTTGTAATATTTATTTAATATCCGCGATCGTAAGGATATAAAGCACTTTGACTTTTGATAAGATGAGAACACACAACCCCGCCTAGCGTGACCAGCCTAGCCTTTTGTCTAGGCTAGAAACACATGCTAGAATCATCCATCTAAGTAAAAAAGGGGAGATGAGTTAATAGCTTCTCGAAAGTGGAAATCATAGTCGGACCTGCGTTCGTGTTACGCTTAGTTTCTGATATCTATGGTGTTACGCGTGCTTGCTACGACGACGTGCCGCGTTTTATTAACTAAATGACTACAGCATTGCCCTCGTGTTCATTATAATTATTGCACAAGATTGGAAATGTAACTGTGAGCGAGTGTTTGCGTGTAGTTGTAACACAGGCCAGTTGTTGAGTAAGCACTTGGAGAACGTACCATACCTACAGATTTTACTTAGATCTATGGCTAGAAAGAGAAAATTTCATATGTTGCGTAATTTTTTTGAATTAATGAATATGAAATATTTTACGGATTATTTTAAAGAAATTTGAAATATTTTACGCGTACTATTTCATTTCTGTCTATTTTACCATAGACAAGGCCTTGTCTAGGCGGTTCAACTGCCTACAGTAAGCCAAGCACGGGGATTGTTCTCTAGGGTAGAATAGACAATAATGACATCGCATCGTCATACATTGCGTACATCATTGAAGTTGAAGGAACGAATTTCAAATAATTTACGCATTCGTTAACAAAGTGACGTAATTTTTCTCTATTCTACCCTAGAAAACAATGCCCGTGCTAGGCCTACAGATCAGACAAACGACTTATTTCAAAGATGCCAATGCCAATTCACTTACCCATGGACCCACATAAGCTCCCAATAGCACAAGATGCGAAATTGCTTGAAATTATCTTGGGCGTTGATAGCATGATTGTAGGCATTTATACTCTGTTTCAGGCGGCCTTTCAAGAACTCTGATCTAGCTCGTAACGCCAAAAACCACACACTGTTTGGATAGGTCTGAAAGGAAAATAAACTTTTATGGGACCACCTCGAGAGTCTTGTTATGGACCTACTAAACTTTGAATGACTAATTCCATAATAGGTTCTCATTAATTCTATGTATATCAATCAATCAAATACTTTATCTCTGACATAATAAAATGTTTAGAATATAATATTGAGCCCGCAGGATCCCGAACTAGCCTAAACTGGTTGGTGTAAATATAAAACAAAGTCGTGTTACCAGGACAAATAATCATATTCCACGCTTGACATTGGCCAATGTCAAAACTAGTTTTTATCTCGCCATACTCAGTCCACTAGTGTTTGACACAGAGTGATTTTATAAACGTTAACGACAAAATTAAATTCGGAATATTTACGTAAGTGATATAGCAAATAGATAAGTATTATTGCGCATATTGTAAACCATGTTACAACAATACAATACAATACAAATATTCTTTATTGCACACCAAATAATAAAAAAACACAGAACACAAAAACAAATAAAGATAATGTACAGTGGGCGGCCTTATCGCTAAGAGCGATCTCTTCCAGGCTACCTTAGGATGGACAAGAAGTGATTGAAAAAGTATAGACGGTGGCGTGTAAACAGAAATAATGTTTAGGAAGTAGAAAGAAATGAATATTACTTATATATATAACTACATATATACTAAACATAATTAAACTGGTATAAGCATGTTACGTGTGATTTTCGATATAATTTAGATTTAGATAAGTAGGTACATACTATGTAAACTTAAGCCCTTATTATGAAAGCTTGCTTAGTCATAGATCTACGCTTACGTTGCGTTAATTAAGCATGGATCGATGACTGAGCAAGCTCTCATAATATGGGCCATAGTGTATCTTACTTTCTAACTATTACATTGTATTCCTATGCAAAGTAATGTTACGTAATCGAATTTGTTATTGTGCAGGCTGAGACGTCCTTTATTATTGAGACTTATGGGCCAGTATTATGAGAGCTTGCTCAGTCATCGATCTATGCTTGAGAGACGCTTTTCTATGGCATAAACTTTGCTGAAGCATGGATCGATGACTGCCTACTGTACAGCTTTCATAATACGGGACTTGAGACCCAAAAACTGGCAATTACCTTGCTTTTAATTTATTTATTTATTCTGAATCTATAATTATATATAAAGTAGGTAACATAGTTATTTAAGAAATACCCTGCTACTGTACTTTAGTACGTACTCGACGTATAACATGGTGTTATCAATAAATATATTGTATTGTATTGTTTGTGATCGCATATTGGATGTCCTATTCAAATAAATAACTACCATAGATTTTTTAGGCTTTTCCCATCACATCCAAACCCATAGTTTTCGGAAAAGGAAACCTTCATACATTTGTTCCCAACCGCATCCAACGAGCATTTTTTGAGTTCTGGGTGTTTTCTATATTTAATAAAAAAAAACTATCTATGTAATGTATTGTATTAAGTTTATCTATCAGTTATCTAGTACCCATAACACAAGCTCTGCTTAACTTGGGGCTAGATGATGCTGTGTGAATTGTCCAGCATTATTATTATGTTAATAAAAAAACTTAAAAATATTTTCGTTCATACATTAGTTCCCACTCACATCCACGCATAAGTTGAGGTACAATCAGCACGAGAATCTTCTGAAAGGTTATGGGTAGGTAGTAAGGTACGATTACTAGAAATATTTAAGAACATAACGCAAATAAAGGAGTAGAGGTTTGTCTTTGCAAGTAGATATATTGTCATAATTACAATATAATATAAAGGACCATTATTTTAATTTTTATTGTATCTCTTTAGTAGGTTTTTAGCCACTGTAGCACTCACTTTGTTTCTTTAGTTATTGTGGTGGTATGTATTTACTTTCTTCCAAATAAGACTTTTTCTGTATTTTGCCTTTATTTCCCACTTCGCACTCTTATTACTGATACTGGAACCACTGTGTGATCGCTTAGAACTGAACTTAACTGAACTTAATAAACGCCGAAAAGCTTGGCTTTTATATCCAAGTTTGTCCTTCAAAACCTAATAGAAAATTCGCCTAACTTGCAGAGACCTAGCTCCGTCTCGCTCTTTTTCCCTACATATTGTCAGCCGTCCTTATCTTACATTTCCGCGTATCTCTGGAAGCTATACCTATCTCTTTCTTTATTCTAGAACATTTTTACTGTCCTTGTCTTTTCTTTCCATTCGTTCGAGAAATCAATCTATAAATAGGCAGGTACCTACCTGCGAGACGGTCGATGACAACTATTACACAATCTATGCCCTATAAACACTATTATCTATTCTGTAACTATGTAGAGTTTGTCCTGCATAATTTTGAGCCTTATTTAGTCCGCATAAATTCGTTGTTGCTAACACCTACAAATTATGAAGGCTCGTCGTGTCCAGGACAGTTATATTGAATTTTTTCGCTTTATTCGTTAGTGTATTTGTTACATTTCTCCGATTATCATGCCAACCAGACTATGTGTGACTATGTATTCGATCCCCGTGAAACAGGCCTAGCCTAGTGCGGGGGTCATAGTTAATCATTAAACTAGTCAACACACAAGTCTAAAACCTATGTAATCCATTGTATATACGTATAATGTGTTTTTTTATATCCTGTTGGAAATAAACTTTGTGTATTTTTTAATTTTGTAGGAAAAACAGTTTGGAATTCACAGATAATCAACATTGTTAATGTATAACTAAAAATTAAATGTACTTAAAACTAAATAATTATTGATTATCAGTTTTTATCAGCCTTAAGTATAATAATTGAAAAACACATAATATAATCAAATGGGTAATGGGTAATTTTTCGACTTTTTTGAAAATATATGAAAAAGTATGAAACCTACAGAAATTTCAAAAACTATTTTGAAATGTACAAACTAATACCATCCATTGATACCCCACTTGACCTTGTAGGTCTCTTTTAAAATTTCGACATCACAATTTGAACTGATTTTTTTTTTCTTTTAATCTGAATAGGCGCACGAAATGTATTATTATTTCAAGTTATTTGCTGCTTAAAAATTACTATTTTACTTGAATGCAATGTTGGCCAGTAAACTATGAGTACCTACTTAGCGACTAGCAGTTTTTTTATTGATTAGCGTCAAATTTCTTGCTATTTTTCTATAAAGTTAAAGGTAATCATGAAAGATAATAATTATTAAATCCTTAAACAAAATCTGATTCAAATTCAAATGTACTTACTTACAATGACACTCAATATTGTGGAAGAGCCAAACATTATTTTGTATTCGCAACATAAAGATTGAACATCGTCGTCATGATACAAATAAATAAATCCCAGAAGCCTTGCCTATGTTAACTGTACTAAAATTATGTGGCTGAGAGTGGGAATAATATTTTTTATTCAATAAATACTGTTGAATCTTTTTTGGATTTAATTGGAATAAGCCATTTTTTATTGGGCATTTATTGCGTGCCATGTCTCTTTATTTCCCTGCGTTTTCATAGCGTTACGGCGAATAACATAACTTACTACCCGGTAAATAACCCAAATAAATAATAATACCTGATTTGATACTCACCACCAAAACTTTCTGGAAGATAAGTTCAGAAGCGTTGATATTCCCTTCGCCTCCGATGAACGGTATTACGATAAGGTGATATATGAGTAGCGTAAGGTCGCATAGGACCGCGCGCATGCCCGCCGACCTCGCTCCTTTTCCTAACTCTGTTAAACCGTATATCTGGAACCAACAGATTTTTAGTTAACATCCACCAACACCGTTAAATAATTGCAGATGCTTTAATAAAAGTTAGCTTTTCGATCAGGATTTTTTAGGTTTTTGCTTACTTCTCGTAAAAGATCCGTCATGGAACATTTTAATGAAAGCTGATAAATTACGCAACGACTTTGGTTCTATACCCTTTCTACCTATTCCCAATCCTTGTCTAGATAATGAGCTCTGAAAGACGGACTATGTGCTTGTCTTCTAACTAGTCCCCCCTTGTGAGCTCTCATTGACTGGATTAAAATGAATGGATCGAGCTGATATTTTGCACACATATTGTTTTGAACCTGGAGTAACATATAGTCTACTTTTTATTCGGCCGCGGGCTGATGCTAGTGGACGAATCTGACTCACCCTGCTTCCAGAAAATCCGACGAACTCGAGCAGCGAAATTATTTTTGGCGGTAGTAGGGAAACCATGAGGTTGAACGTAGCTGTTCCCAGTCGCACCCCGCTGTCGAAGTGGACCTTGGACTGCTCCGTCTCCCATTGCTTGCGCTCCTTGATTTGCCAACATACTCTGTAACAACCACAACTTCGCATCAGCTCACATACGTCCACTGCTGGACATCCCCCTCAAACCTTGTTTGAGGGGGGTTTGCTATATTCACCACGCTTGGCAGGATAGGTGATAGCAGTGGAGGTGTCAAAAATAAACAGAAGGAAGCAACTACCGTTTGTAGGTTGTCTTAGTCGGCTGTTACAATATCCATTAACTGAGTTGGAGGGGTCGATTCTTACGCGGTGACCACGTTAGAATATAAATACACACATAAAATTAATGATGTGCGAAAGAGGCGGACGATGAGGCTGCTCCAAAGTTTAAAAAAAAATGCCGCTTCGTTTATTTTGGTACCTATACGAACGAAATAATTTTATTTTTGGTAGTTCAACTGACAATCAAATAGTCATGTCCTAATGCTTTACCGATACGATTTTTCGATTTTGTTTATGAAGAAGTTGTAATCGATTTTATTATTTATGCTCAACATTTTGTATTTTTGCGTTTTGTTGTTTTATGCGCTACATGTTTCCACCCGCGGCATTCACGCTTTTTCCAAAGTAAGACAGATTGAGTTACTGTGGTAAACTATAATTTTTATAATATTTTCAATACTTTTTCATGGAATAATAATTTAGAATAATCTTCGTTACATACTATGTCGGCTCGATAAAAATCGAAACTTTCGTAAGTCCCCATATTTTTCGAGTCGACAGATTCGCAGGTCCCTGCAATTCAGTCCATAAATACAGTGCCTTAACATTGGACTGTCCGATTTATCATTGGTGTTCGAAGGATTTATCGGACAATGATCTCAGGATGCTGTTGGAGCTCGCACGCCACCTGCGCAGCATGTGTTAGTGTGTAGCTGATTTCCCAGTAAGTTTTGCTTTTTAACTGGACTGGACCAGCCTGCTCTGGACTAGGACTAGGCGAATTAAACGACGATATTGTGAGAGGCTAAGTGTGCTGTAATAGGCTATTTGACAATACTGAAAATATACTACTAACTGTGGTCATCCTATCAGATTATATACCGTAAAACATACACATGTGCAACATTAAATAAAATAAAAATACATAGTATATAGTATGTATATACTATATATTCTATTCTATTTCTGAAACAGTTGTCTGATAACTTTTTACAAATCTTATAAGTAGCATTAATAATCGTTTTAAATATTCATACATATTAGTCGTATTTGTACGTTGTGTGGGCACTACACACCATATAAACCTTACACATTTTATCCAATAAATTTGAAGAAAAATTATAAAATTCGCGTCAGCTGCATAGTTTTATAACGGTTATTGGCTCTTTACGGGCGTGTGACGTCAAACGAGTCATATTATGACCCGCGCCATTACAGAATCAGCGTTATGGTGCGGTTTTAGAAATTTAAACTTTAACAGATATTTTTCGAAAATACCGTAATATACCGGATATATCAAAGTGGCGATAAAAAAAAATATTTGTGGTTATTACGCAACTTCACTTAAAATCGAAATTTCTTATCTAAAGCTCAATTACTTTTATTTTATTGAGGTGTAAACCACAGCGTTATTGTGTTTCGAAACATAAACATATGTAGATATTGTAAGGACCTATGTATATTAGGCACGAGCTTTGATATCGTTTTTCTAAATAAACAAACAAAAACCGAGAAATATGTTATTCCAGAACTAAATATAAATACATCTATGCAAAAATTCATCCCGATCCTGCCGGTAGTTCTGGCGTTGCCTTGACATTAAAATCTTCATATCTTCACAAAGTAGGATTGTATTGTCTAAATTATCATATCTCAGTGATTGTACTGAATGAGAAGAGATAACCTGTTGTTACGCATGCATATGTATGTAATTTTATGCATGACCTTTTTTTAAAAATATCATATACCTGCAAAAAATGACCCTGACATTCAAGTTTTAGTCCATGTTTAATGCCAGAGGCCATATAGACAAAGTCCGGAGTTGTGTTCACATTACTTTGTCCAAAAAGCTGATCGACCTTCAGCGAGGTGATAGATCAAATTCAATGCCGGTTCCTTTATTTCAACGAATATTCTGCTCTGCAGTTTCTTCACTCGTGCACAGATTTTTTATTACTATACACTAGTGTAAGTATAATATTAAACCGTGTAATCAATGTCAACATTTATGACATCACAAAAATTCACAATACCACATATACCGTACGTGCCGTTTTGGGTATATTTAAGGCCGATTCACACATAAAATATCAGTGAAACCACAGTTCAGATCAGTGAAATCACAGTTCAGTATCAGTGAATCTCCAATACGGTACAGAATATTGACGGACCGTTGACAGACCGTTAATGTTCAGTACCGAATCGGAGATTTACTGATGCTGAACTGTGATTTCACTGATATGTGTGAATCGGCCCTTATCGGGTGCTAGGGCAAAAAATTGTAGGAAAGGTAGTGAAAGCTGGCATGAATGGTTGGCACACCAACTTCGTTTTATAAAATCTTTGTTTCAAATTATATCATAATAGTTTTTTTTTGTGATAAGACCTACATCAGTCGGGTAAGAACGCAAACGTGACGCTGTCAAAGCTGACAATCGGCGTATATGACGACTACAGCGGGCGAAGATCCGCATGCGACGCAGGAGGTTGCGGGTTAGATTCCCACCACGAGACAAATGTTTGTACGATCTGCAGATATTTGTTTCGGGTGTTCTGTGTGTTTTAAAAATATCTATCTACAAACGTAATGAACGTACGAGTATATAAGTATATCAGTTATCTAGTAACCATAACACCCTCATGTCCAGTCAGATGAAACAAACTGCATTCTACAGCCAAAGAGTTCCATTTTCAAATGTTGTAATTACTTTTTAAATATTGTTGATGTAAGTGGCCAGTTCCGGAAACTTTTAGTGTGACCTATGTAGCAACGACAAAAATCTCTAAAAGAGAACACATCGCCATAACAAAAAGGTTTTTTATTTTTACTTACTTATACGTGCTGAAGCAAGCCCTAATCTTTAAAGTCGCGCGTACATAGCTGGAATAGTCTTCACCATCGGCGACGGTCAACGCGGCCTGCAGAAGAAGCGCCTCGGCGAAACAAAGCTCGGCGTGGGCTTCCATATCGGTGCAGCTAGCGTAGTTATGCTGAAAATTACACGAATTATAAATTAAGGTAAGGTGGTTGTTTACGCGTGAAAAAAATCGGATTTTTAAAATTTTTTTTAGGTTCAAAAAGTAATTTGGACGAAGTTTTGCGCACAAATTAACCTATTTGCTATGAATCCATGGTAAAACAAACACGAATCAATTGTCGTTTTAGAGTCTATTAATATTAGGAGATTTATTATTAAAATCAACGTTATGTCGATAAACTCCACAACTACAATTGATTCAAAGTTTATTTTAGCAAAGATTCATAGGTTCATAAAAAATGGTCTACAATTTGTGGAAACTACTTGTCATGTAGTTTAATTCTTTGCAGAACGCAGAAAATATTAAAACTCCGCTAAATTATTTGAATTTTGCGCGAATCTGTGTCAGATCCGAGTCGAACACTAGGAAATAGAGTTTCTGAATAGCCTTGCTTAATAACGAAGCTAACAGGTTTGGTTGGTAAACTAAGCCTAGATCTCAGTACTCACGGATTCCCGTGATAAAAAACTCGAATTGCATAAAATTCTGCATTTTTTCATGATAAACATAAAAACATGAAAGTGCACTGTTTCGCACATAATTTGGTAGAGATCTCAGGAAACCTGCAGTCTATTGGAATGAATCATGTTTTGATTCATAGGTTATTAGTAATTATTTGGTTCCATGCACCAGTTTCTTCATAAGTTGTATAATTTTCATGTAAATAAGCAAAAACTTGATTTTTTCCATTCCGTTCCGTACCAAAAACGTATGCTCTGTCCCGTTCCTATGTACGCGAAATTCTATGTCTATCCTTTTAACAAAATGGCGTGCATTGCGCTCTCTGAAGTCTTCGATAATATTTTATCAAACATGATCCAAGCGGAATATTATGAGAGGATGTAATTTTCAATCCCAATCTTCACCTATATACATAACTTCTGGATTACATAAACGAAAGTCGGAATAATTACCCTTTTAACAATAGACCCGAGATTTTGTGCCAAAGTGAAAGTGCGTCGGTGTCGATTGCAGAGCCGTATGCAGTTCTTGATGGCCTTCATCGCTTTTAGCATCATATCTTTATCGAAAGTCATCATAGCAGGGATAAATTCGAAGATTGACTGCCCCAAACTATGATATAACGACACGTTCGACCTGAGGACAAATATATGATGGTTGTTGTTTAGTCAGTGTTAGGAATTATTGGCGTTGCCTTCCCACGGTAACACTGTGGTATAGGATGGATCGAATCAGGATTCGGTGGTAGACTTTGGCTTGCCCAATACTTTTCAGAAGGAAAACAAACAAGTAAAAATAACATATCCGTAACTGCTGAAACTAGGTTAAATCTAAGCGCACTTTAGCCCGTAGTCTGCGAAACGCGGTACGGGCGCGACGCGAACCGCACTCACCCTTATGAAGTACATCGTTAAGGCTGGCCCTATGGCCCAACGGCCTTGAGAACACAAAATAATTATCTGTAGCCGTATAAATAATATGTTTTATTCGTGAAAAGTACCATTTTCATAAAATACTTTGACACATATTTGAGTGAAAGAAAAATGCTCAAAATCAATAGCGTTTAGAAGATATATCCAAATTTCGAATATTTTTTTGAAATCTAAAATTGGATATATCTTCTAAACGCTATTGAGTTTGAGTATTTTTCTTTTACTCAAATATATGTCAAAGTATTTAACACAAATGGTACGTTTCGCGAATAAAACCAATTATTAATTATTTTATACGGCTACAGATAATTATTTTGCGTTCTTAAGGCCGTTAGGACATACCACAGCCTTAAGGGATGAAACGTTGGTGTTCCTCCAACACAAACTAGGATCATAGTTAATCCGCTTACATTCATAATGAATTCGACAAACTACGAAAGTTTTTATAGTAAAATAGGTTTAAACTGGATTGAATAAATCATTCATTATTCTAACATAAATTAATAAGGCTAATCGCTGTCTACAGCGACCATGTGGGCATTAAAATTCAATATAACTGGATGGGTAGGTAATCTAGATAGTCATTTAGATAATTTGCTTATCATTTTAGAAAAGTAGAACTTAAAATACAGCTGAGATGCGGTTTCATACTCACCACGGTTCCATAATGGCCATGGCTCCCGGAATGTCATTGTCAAAAAACTTCTGGATCGCTACATTGCAGTCATCGAAGGATGCCTGCAGATCGATGCATTCTCTGAAATAATTTAATATTTTTTTACTAAAACTAAAAACATTCTTTACTGTTTTTCAAACGTTAACAAATATTAATCCATCGGGGATACAACTTTCATGAGACCTCGAAATCATTCTCTATTTAAAAGCGAAAGAACTCTCTCCCAATAAGGTTTGCTGGAAGAGAACTCTTTTTAGGGTTAAGCTCGCCTTTGCCATAATCTCTCTAGTTTTAAGTTTTACATGTATTTGTTTTTTATTAGTGCAATAAAGAATTATGAATTGAACATAAATTAGCGAAGATATAGATTAACCAATTTAAAAACATACAGACCAACTGGGGACTCAAATAAATAAATATATCGGTTAAAAATACGTTGTTTAGGTCTACATCCATACTAATATTACATGCAAAAGTCACTCTGTATGTCTGTTTCCATAGCACGAACGGGTCTACAACGCGAGCACAGCCGTGGACAGAAGCTAGTAATATTATAAATATATAAGAAAAATTCCTATCCGAGGCTAAAAATGTATAATGCTCATTGCATCAATACAATGCCAACAAAGGCATAAATTGTATTTGTATCCTGTGGAAAATACATGCTCCATTTTATCCAGTCCACGCTCACGTAAGATACGAATACATAGCCCTTACGAATACATAGCTTATACTTACGGCGGTGTATCTTCATCTCCAGCATCTTCAAAGATATCCTGAAAATATAAAACGACTGTGACTTATCGAACATGGAGAATTTACAATAATTGCCTTGTAGGTCGCTCTTGAAATGACGACCTGGTAATGCCTAACCTACCAACATTATGTAGGACTACTACCTAATACCAAATAATTGGATTACAACGAAATGCCTACCGACGCAAAAAAAATGTGGAAAATTTTCGTGCTTCGTCGAGGTTATTCACAATAGTTGGATGCTTCGAGGCGACTTAGTCTCAGATCAGACAACCAAACATTCGTACGAAAAGCATAACCCAGACGCAGGTAAAAAATACAAATCTAATCTGCGTACTTATATGTATAAAATGGGATTGAGATGATGACGTCGTCATCTCGCATGCTGCCTTCTCATTTTGAATCCGATCTGAGCAGAACAGCATTCTCAATTCCATTCTTTAAGCACGCAGGTTACACGCGTCGAGCTTCAACTTTGATTTTACATTGATCCTTTAGTTAGTACCTAGGAATTGTACGTTGCACAGTCCGTTATAAACAGTTATTGGACAAGCACATTATTGCATAAAACTAAACCGAATATCATAATCTATCAATATTATCATCCACCCTCACAAATATTATAAGGAGGTTTTGGATTGTTTGTTTCTTTATGAGTTTGTAAGTAGGGATTATCTCTGGCTAGATTAGGCTAGACTTACTGGAAAATTATTTCACTAATAGAAAACTACATAAATACAACAACATCCAAGGATAAAACATCCAGGAAAGGCCCTTTTACATTTACATTCAAGTACTGATAAGAAATTAATATTTTTTAAATCCATCATGGTTATTAACATCATGGTAATTTACAACGGGATATTTACCATGATTTGAGTATTGAGCATTCCAATATTTCGGCATAGTTTCATGCGCCATGATCACGGAATAACGAGTTATTAAATAATGATAAGTTGTTAATATCCCGTTGTAAATGACTTTAGAATTAATATTTTGTTGTTAGTAGTAGCCTCTCGGCGAAATTGTAAATGCCTAGTTTATTAAGTGCTGTGTGCTGCAGGCTTAGAATTTGCACCACCCCAACTCATCCCGCAGGTGTCGTGAGATGTGTGAGCTACGAAGGATGCCCAGTACATGCCCGGCGTGGGGATATTGGGCAGTAATGCCCAATATCCCCACGCCGGGCTATTATATATCATGGGATTACTCCCATGATATAAAAGCCTATAGGCCTATAGGGGGTTGAGTATAATAAGTAGGTACCTAGAAGTAGAAAGAGTAACTCACATCATCTTGTAAAGTTAACGTGGTCGCGGTTGTTGACAGACGTTCTGAAAGAGGTTCGTGCTCCTCATCATTTACTAACGCCGCTGCCTCTTCAAATGCTGTAAACAAATTAGTTGCTAAAATACACTGACACCATAAGAAGTTAAAATCTTAAGCTAAAAAAACTCGTGTGCATAGCCGATACTCTAATGATTAATATCTTGTTTCGAGGCCGGCTGAGATGTGCCCTACATTAATTGATGTAAACCGATTTTAATTACGTCAAGAGAAAATGGCCGCTTTGAGACATTAAAAGCATAAATGAGCTGTGGCCTAGCTGTGGCTATGTCACCGTAAGATCAACCGCCGTAGCACTTACAATCTAATGAATTTATGGTTCGTGAACGTTTTTATTTTCTGTATGTAGACAGTACTCATGTGCTACGCAAAGAAAGTGCTACGAAGTTCCATAATTGTTGACAGGTGCGTGAATGAAGACTGAATTAATTATTATGAAGACACAGATAATTTTGACAGATAAAGATGCAAATCAGAGTGCCAAGTGCGAGTTTTTTACGCGTTCGACCGCGAGCAAGTAAACGTGAATTTGTTTGAAGAAATGGTGATTCTTTAACTCGCCACTAGGGCTGAAGACTTTCATTTTCTTCATACGAATTCGCGTTTACTTGGTCGCGGTCGAACGCTTCAAAAACTCACACTCGGCACTCTGTCGACTTGAAAAATATGGAAACTTTAGATTTTTACTTTGACGGCCCGCGTCAAAGTATGTAACGGAGATTATCATAGATGATTTTCAATGAAAAAGTATGGTAAACAGCATAAAAATTATATTTTACCAGAGTAACACAATCTGTCTTACTTTTTGCATTACACGGAAAAACGCGTGTAATCCCGCGGGCAGAAGCAAGTATCAAATAATACAATAAATATAACATTGTTTTATTCTATTGAGTATTCAGATTCAAAACAAAAAGTTATTTAGACCCGATTATGTCTGTAAAAAATACAACTGTAAAATTACAAATTCTTCATAAACAAAATAATAAGTAAGTAAGGTTATTAAGGTTAGAACTGTTTAGATATAAGGGCTGTTGATTTTGTTAAA
This sequence comes from Eupithecia inturbata, assembly GCA_963662085.1. Taxonomy (NCBI): domain Eukaryota; kingdom Metazoa; phylum Arthropoda; class Insecta; order Lepidoptera; family Geometridae; genus Eupithecia; species Eupithecia inturbata. The sequence continues at coordinate 9,816,601 of OY759176.1, read as the reverse complement.
CAATAAAAAAAAAAAGAAATCGATTGTCATAAAAAATAGAATTGGTAAAGCATTAGGACTATTTGACTATGTGATTGTCAGTCAAACTACCAAACAGAAAATAAGACAGTGGAATAATTGTAAACACGTAAATTTATGATTTTACTAAACCTATCCGTAAAATAACGAACAAGTGAGTGACGGAACGCAAGACGCCCGCTGATTGGCTGATTGGCACGTGCCATGCGCCGCCATCTTTGGTTGCGTTTGATTCATTAGTTGCCCAAAACACAACAAAAAAGTTTTCTGTGCTTGTTTGTCAATTATTTTAGTGTCCAAACTGTCTGTGAGCAGAGCACCGACCACATCGACCAATCGGAGGGCAGTTTATTATTTTACGAGTGAAGTGATCGCCAGAAAATACATAAAATAGTGAAACAAGGCCATGTTTGGTTCAAAGGTTTATTTATAAAATCTGTGGCAGTAGTTTCGGAGTCCTTTCCGTTCACTGAATTTGTCACACAACGGGGCAAAGGTCTCCCAATCCTGTTTTACAAACACGATGCAACAATTATGAAAGCAATTAATTTAATTATTTTATTACGAATTGTATTGAAATTAATTATTTTGCTATTATGGCAAACCATTTATAATGTTAATTCTACAATTTGTACCTTCATGTTATTTAAAATATCTACATAACTCTTGTACGCTCGAAAGAGTAGATTGTGTAGTTCAAAAACCATATTATTTAAAATAGTTTCATTTCATGGAAGAGGTAGATGGTATTCCGGGAAAGATCTAAGTAAGCTTTATTATCTTACGGATAATCTTAGAACGTTAAATTGTAAGTTGATTATTTTTCGGAAAGTTATTAAGTAGGTAATTTTTATCTTTTTTTAAAGGGGGCTTGAAGATTTTGGTCCTAACGTCGGTCACCATTTTGTTTTTTTTGCAGAATAGTAAAACTAAATCAAATAAAAGAAGTTCTATAACTTAATGTCCTAGTTATTTTCATCTGTGAATATCTCTGAAACCTGTCGCTTTAGGACATTATTTTATTTGTTTTAGTGCCTTCTATCCATATAAATATATAACTTTCATTGTGCGCGGCGATTTCGAAAACAAAAACAAATGTCAGGGCTACTCTCCATACAAAAATCATCACATTGACTCATTAGCATCGGTGCTAGGCAGGTTCCTCTCTTTTACAGGATTTCAACAATTTAATCATGTATCAAATCAAAATGATAGGTTTCTCGATCTCATGATTGGCAACTGCACGTGTATATTAGTAAGATCTTCATATCCATTAGTACCGGAAAATGTTCATCATCCTGCACTTGAATTCACGCTTACTGATCTTAAATGTACCGTTATCCGTCCAGCCCCACGTACCGTTTATCTTTTTCACTCTGCTGACCAAAGTGCTATCAATAAATCATTTAATCAAATCAATTGGCATTCTTGTTTGAATGTTAACAACATTGAAGTCGCTGTACAGTCTTTTTATCGAATTCTTAATTAAATTATTAATTCTCATGTCCCCAAGAAGGTTTATAAATCAAATAGGTAATAGATTTCCGATTTGGTATACTAAACCATTAATCAAAATAATTAAAGAAAAACGCAAATACCATACAAGATGGAAAATATATACAAATAAAATTGATTATGATACGTTTAGTTTGCTTAGGGCTAGACAAAAGAAATTTGAATCAAAATGCTATGATGATTTTATAAAAAGCTCGGAACACAAAATTAAGAGTAATAGTAAACATTTTTGGTCGTTTGTGAAGTCTAAGAAACGGGCTGATGATCTTCCTGACACTATGAATTATAATAATAACCAGAGTTCAGATGGAAATGTCATTGCAGGGTTGTTTAACTCTTACTTTCAGTCTGTCTTCGAGCCAGCAACGCTTGTTGATGCTCATGTCACGGTAGACGTTAGTAATCCTGAGAATTCTATTTTGGGGACCACCTTGGGCAATATTGAATTATCGATAGATATTGTTAAACAATATCTACAGCGTCTCGATATTAATAAAGGTAGTGGGCCTGATGGCATTCCCCTGTGTTTTTGAGAGTGTTCAGTGATGCTCTGGCATTACCTATCTTTATTTTGTTTTGTTTATCCCTTCGTACAGGTTGCATACCTAAAATATGGAAAAAGTCTTTTGTTGTGCCAGTTTTCAAATCTGGTAATAAACATGATATACAGAATTATCGACCCATCTCTAAACTTTGTACTGTCGCCAAAATGTTTGAAAAAATTGTCTATGATACAGTTTTTTCAGTTTTGAGACCTCGGATAGTTGGTGAACAACATGGTTTTATTAGTAAGCGTTCCACCGAGACCAATCTTTGTGAATTTACTCATGTGGTGTCTGATGCTATGGATAACGGTTATCAGGTAGATGTTGTCTATACAGATTATTCCAAAGCATTCGATAAGGTATCCCATTCACTTCTAATTCACAAGCTTTCCGAGATTGGGATTCATGGAGATCTCTTAAGATGGCTGGAATCCTACTTACGATGCCGAAGTCAGGCGGTCACTATTAGGGGTTACTGCTCTACATTTGTACCCATATCCTCTGGTGTTCCCCAAGGGTCCCATTTAGGTCCGTTACTATTCTTAGTATTTATTAATGAAGTCACTAAAAATTTTCTTTACTCAAAATGTTTAATCTATGCTGATGATACTAAAATTCTCATGAAAGTAGCCTCTGAATCGGACTGTCTTTTACTACAAAGTGACCTGACTAGACTCTTCAACTATTGTCAAAATAACTCTATCTTCCTTAATGCTAAAAAGTGTAATGTAATTTCTTTCTCTCGTAAGCTGAAACCGATCACTTTCACCTATAAATTCAATGATATTATTATTTCTAGAGTAAACGAAATTAGAGATCTAGGTGTTTATTTAGATACTAAATTAACTTTTAATGTTCATTTTAATACCATATCTGCTAAAGCATATCGTATGCTTGGCTTTATATTGAGAGTTTCTAGATAATTCAAAAATTTATATACATTATTACTTTTATACAATAGTTTTGTCAGATCTATTCTTGAATATGCGTCGACGGTCTGGAACCCCCAATATAACATTCATATCTACGAAATTGAAAGGATTCAGAATAAACTACTTAAACATTGTAAATATCGTTTTCCCTATTTTGAAATTGAAGGCATGACTTTGACTAGCCTTCAAAGCCGTAGAATTGTTAGAGATCAAGTGTTTCTATATAAAATTTTATCAGATGAAATAGACTCACCATTTTTACTCGAAAATATTTATTTCCATTGCCCCCGACAATCTGCTCGTAAAAAAAAGACTTTTTGGTTGCCTAATGTAAATACAAATTACAGAAAGAATATGTTTCTTTATCGAGTTTGTGAATATTACAACGTTAAATTGACAAATATTGATATATTCAATATGTCATTGCCGAAGTATCGCAGGGAAGTTATGTTAAGTGTTGCCTAAACCTCGTAAAATTTGTAATAATTTGTTGTTCAATAGTTTTTAATTAAGGTTGTTTTTTATTACGTACTATTGCTTTTTTTTTTCTTGCTCTGTTTATTTAGCTGTAATTGTGTTATTTAATAGTGGAAATTCTTTTGGTTTATGTTAATTTTACGTTTCTAATTTTAGGTATTATGTACTGTATAATAACACAAAAAAAACAAAAAAACAAAAAAAAAAAAAAAAACTTCAAACCCCTTTTACGGGTCTTACTATCTGCCGGTGACAGCTAAAAAGCTACGCGAACACTTCGGGTATATGTAGACTTGGGCACTTTAGGCGAAAAAAAATTAACAACAGTAGGTATTACATAACCTACTCACCTATGTCAGCAGGGTTTGTCAATGATGGGCTTGCTGTAGAAACAGCCATCTCCGTTTCCGAGGGCTTCAGAGCGTTACCAGTCGCCATTTTATCGGCTGAAACCCAATTAAAATTACGTCAAGGCAAAATGGCTGCTTAGAATTACCTACTGACATCATAAAACATTTATAAATTAACATCTCAAGTTTGCTATCTCCGTGCGCACTATATGATTAATGTGTAGGTAGGTCGTGTTCTTTCTGTGGTGCGAACTAACATGTTATACCGGTGTATAACAGAATTAGGCAACATTAATACACCCTTATCACCCACGAGAGAAAACGCTAGGAGCATGGAGAAGAAGCGTCGTGCGTGGTACTGTTCTTCAAAAAGCATGCTGCTGAAGAACAACAGGCCCATTTCGTTTCTGAGCCATGTCTGTTTTGGAGGGATCAGTCTTGCGCGCAGTTTTGACGACTTCTAGCACCCCTCCCGTACAAGCCAGCGTCACAAAGGCGTACATTCGCTAAGAAATAACAAAGAAGACCGAATAGTTTAATCTGCAACTTTGTCTAGCGTTTGTGACTATGAGAAAGGCTTTGATGCGGTTGAGACTTAGGCTCTACTACAGTCCGTCCAGAGGTGCCAAATTGACTGTCGGTATGCCTACGTGCGTTCTACGTGCTTGTACGAAAACATTACTATGTTAGTCCGTTTACAAGAGAGGGGTGAGTCAATTTGACTTTAGTAACGGGAGGTTATCCTTTTAGTATGGACTCTGCGTAGTTCCCCAGAGATCTTAATACCGCAGCGAGGGGTGAGACAGGGAGGGGTATCTTTCCAAAACTATTCACTGCTGCGCTGGAGGTCGTGTTTAAGGTTCTGGATTCGAAAGGGCTAGGCATCAACATAATAACAGCAAGTACATGACTCATCTTCTATTTGCAGACAACATCGTAGTCATGGCAGCGACCAAACAGTACCTTGGTACAATGCTCGGTAACCTCGGTCAAGCCTTCGAAAGAGTTGGTCTTAGAATGAACATTGATTGATTGTCAATTGCAGGCAATACCCTCGAGATGTCGACCATTAGGTACGTCTACCTAGGACATCGAGCACATACCCAATAGAGATGAAATGTCTTTTATTTTGTATAGACAACAATTTCGCCAAATCACTGCGGCGACCACTGCACTCCGGTTGGTCGACTGAAAGTCAAGCATCACACTCGAGTTGGGCAAGCAAATACATATTTTTATCGATATCGATAGCCTATGTTTATAAACTATGAGCGTCGCGAAGGTTATTTACGTCAATAATAGTTAATTTATGATTTTTAAAAAGCAAACAAATCAAATACCACCCGGTTCCATTTTCAATACTTTTTCAATACGTTATCTGTCGGCTTGAAAAATGTTGAAACTCTCGCATAAGTCCCGATATATTTCAAGTGGACAGATCACATCCCTATGTTTAAAAAGAAACTGTGTCGTTGAAATATTTCATTCTTTCATTCAGTCTTCATCGACTTGCCTGTCAACAATCAGGGAACTTCATAGGCGTGCATGTGTCAAAAAGAAATAAACGTCTATATTCCGATAGGCAGGTCGTGTTTTTTGAACTTAAATCGATGCACCGAGTTACTGTAGAGGTAACATACAACATAATTATAAATACTTACTTGAAGTTGAACTTCTACAAGAGGAATGTTTAGAAATAGGGCTTGATTTTGAAGAGTTCTTCGCGGTACGCTGAGCTGACATGCTCGCCATTTTGGTTTCTGTAAAGAGAGATATTTCGCTTTATTTTCCCCGAAAATTACATAAAGATCTTTATATTATTATTTATTTATCTTAATCTACTAACAGTTAATACATTTAAGATGTTTTATCCTGCAAACTTTAGAGATAAGGAGGGGAGAATGGTTTTATGAAACCTAAAATAAATTCAAGCACTGTTTTCAAATGTATCCATAGGTAGGTTAGGTACCTATCATTTGATTGATACCCCGTTTTAACTTGTTAGTTGCTGGGACATTCAGCTGAGAGGGCAGAGTTGTCACTCTGCCCTCTCAGCTGAATGTCCCAGCAACTAGGGTGTCCCCTACGTTTCGTTTACACTAAAAAGAGTAAAGCTTAAAATCTTTATTAATGTTTCCCCATGGTAAATGATTTTTACATACAGATAGGTACAATGTCCGATATTTCTACCCTGTGAGAATTGCTATCGTCATTGGTTATCGCGATTGGTCTCAATAAATATTTTTTTGACACGAAGATGTTCACGTAGACCATGGCTATGCATGGGAATGTAATTGGCATGGGTATGGCGAAAACCTTGATCGATGGAGTAGACGTTTAAAATTTCGGCATTCAAAATTACTATCACGACAAGTCCAATCCTTTGAAAGATACTCTGGTCCTTTAACTTTGACGTTTGATGTATGAAAATTTTATCAAAAACGCTATTTTTTAAACTCGGTACTTGTTCTGAAGATTAAAATGTTTGTAAAAAAAATCACAACACAAACTTGGCCTCGCGTTAGCTACATCAAAAAATAATTTTATTTTCATAAATCCTACTAAGCTAGTAGGTACATATACCTATTAATGAATTGACTGTGTCAGGCGGTACTGTACTCTACTTATAGTTTATAGGGTTCCGTACACAAAGGGTGCCAACAGGACCCTATTACTAAAGCTTCGCTTTTTGTACGTCCTTCAGCTGGCTGTACCAATCTCATAAACCGTAATAGGAAGGCGTAGGAAGTTGATATCTTTTAACAGAATGTATATTTCTGTTGCCGCTATTAGGAACAATACAAGAAAATAAAGGAAACTAAATTTTCCCCTGCAAGAAACATGATTTTTCAGGTAGTTTGTTCGACCATAGCAATCACTATGACTATTTTTAAGTATCTCTTGAACCTGTAAAGTAAATATTATACTGCATAGGTAGATCTCATGTAGTCTTTCAAAAAGAGAGTAGTAATATAGGTGCTATAGAAGTAAACATTTTTAACTAAATAAAGTGGATTCCCAAACGCGTAAAACATTGCCTTTTCTGGTATAAAGAGCTTTTTGTGTAACAGTAACAGCATGTTGCAGTTGCGTTCTGGTAATTTTACAAAATGTCTATGTGGTTGCGTTGAGACAGTGGGTCGAAACTGCTAAAAAGTGGACAATATATTTTTTTTTTTATGCTAAACGGTGGAGCTCAATTAGCCCATCAGAAACTATTATATGACACTTTGTCATCAAACTAATACTTACCGAGAATAAAATAAAGTTCAAACAAATTTTATGGAATTACATCTACCGCGATCGATTTCTACGAAATGCTTACCGATACAACTTTGAAAACACCTAGGTGTTTTAGAATAGGTCTACCTATACTAAATACCTAAATATAAAGATCTGCAGTATACGAGACCCCAGATCTTTATGTTTAATAATTTCTTTGGTATTTAATGCGTCCATATATTGCACATACACGGAGCGGACATAATTAAACATTTTGGTTTGTTATCTATAGGCAAACTTTCAGAAAAAGCATCAGAAGCTCGACACTACAGAGAGCACCATTCTAGGCAAGTGAGAAGGATTGCGACAAATGAAGATATTCTACATAATCTTTTTTTGTCGTCAGATACCAAGCTCAAGCTCAAGCCTTATAAGACCACAAATGGGCAAACAACGATGAATTGCTCTCTCTGCAAAAGCTGTAGGTAGAGCTATTGACGCCTCTTCAGGAAGATACGTGTGAGACTGTATTTATTGGTATTGGTAATCTTCAAGATAGCTTTACTGACTATGATAAGCATTGTTACTCGTATGTTGTTTAATTTTAAGAATCTATACAATCTTTAATAAACTTAAATTGTGATTGTATATATTTAATTTTTCTTTGTAATGTACCCAGTGTATTTTTCTAGGTTTTTGTAGGAAATAATTGTTTCGTTTTATTTCTTTGTATTATAAATTCTATTTATTTAGGTATACAAATACAATATATGTAAATAAATATTCATGGCACTTTTCCGAATTACTATTTTAATTTATTCAAACTACCTGCCCCAAAGAGTCCTAAATTATGGGTTTACTACAAACTCAACTAACAATGGGTTTTGTTTAACACAAAAAAATGTGAGACAATAGGTAAGATAACGTCATCGAGCACATACCCAGTAGAGAGAAAATCAAATCAAATCGTTTATTGGAACCATGTACATATTTAAAACAAAAACAATGCAACGATACTGACGCTAAAAGTATAAAACTGTGTCGCGTTCAGTATCGCCCTCCTCTGGACCGAATCAAAATGATAAAAATTTTAAACAAACAAAAAGAATTCAGCCTACGTTATCTTTAATTAATATTATAATTATGTGGTTAGTATACATACACATTGAAAACTACACAAGATTAATGATTAATGGTCTTTCGAATTCCGAAATTGATCAGTGTTTTTTCACTAATACAATGTCTCTCGCTCGCTATTATAGTGTTGTGCTGACATAGTAAATCATGTATTGATACTCCCGATATAACAAGAAGTAATTAAATTTATCAATTTGATTAAGTTGTTTGATCAGTGTAACTTTTATACAGTCTCCGGGATTTTGCATATTATTTTCATCGATATAGTAAAAAGTTTAACTATAATATATTTTTTTTACAATACTTATTCATTTTAAATTATCGAAAGAGATTGCTCATAGCGATAATAAAGATGCCCTATGTACTCCCACGATTCTTATTAATGGTAACTTCCTTTATAATTCGTTCTTTCTATCTTATATAACAATGGCATACTTGTAATTATAAACGTATTTGATTTGTTTACTTTTTTAAAAATCATAAATTCGCTATTAATGACGTAAATATTTATCGCGACGGTCATAGATTATAAACATTGACTACCGATATCGATAAAAATATTTGTTTGCCCAACTCGAGGGTGCTTGACTTTGAGTCGGCCAATCGGAGTGCAGTGGTCGCCGCAGTGATTTGGCGGAATTGTTGTCTAAACAAAATAAATGACATTTCCTCTCTATTAGGTATGTGCTCGATGGATAACGTAATTATTGTAAATTACATCTAAAATACAGGTAGCACAAGAAGCTTAAATAAAACACTAACAAGATAACAAGAGATAGGAGCTTCTTGAGGTCTTCCTAATGATTTAAAGTTCACTTTAACTCTTTAGGTGCTACTTGCTTTTAGGTACGTAGGTAGGTACTAAACTGTGTCGGGTAGGATTAACGTATTTCATTACCTGTGTATGTAAGTTGTCGTTATTGTAAACAAGTTGTTTTAAACAAAAATCGAACCTTTGTTAAAAGTGAACTTAAAGGTACGTGGGTAAGTAAGTAGGTACTAAAATGTGTCTGGCAGGATTAACGTATTTTATTGCCTGTATGTATTATGTAGGTATGTAAACAAGTTTACTTACTTTTTTTAAACAATAATCGAATATTATATGTTTCTTTCAAAAAACTTTAAACGTCGATAAATTTTTTCGATGGAACTAACGGTTTTTGTTTTTAGTTTACCTGCCCCACAAACGCGTGCAACAATAAGTACTTTTATTTCGTTGCAAAATAATAATAAACCGCCAAGTGCAAGTCGAATCGCACGCGAAGGGTTCCGTACCTTAAAAATCAGGCAACTTTTTCAAAGAACATTAAGTTTTCATTTGTTTGGAGACCACTTTAAATTTTCAACTTTATTATATTTTTAGTATTTGTTGTTATTACAGTTGAAGTGTTAGGTACTTATTTATCCAAAGTTTAATGTATCTACCTATTGTGGTTCAAGAGGTACAGCCTAGATAAACAAAGAGCAAAAATAGCCAAAATAAAACACGTATTTTGTATGGAAGCCCACTTTAATTTTGATGTTTATTTTATTTTTATTATTTGTAGTAGCGGCAAGAGAAATACACATTCTCTGAAAATTTCAACTGTGTACCTCTTACGGTTAATGATATAGAGCCCTGTGACAGACGGACGGACGGACAGCGGAGGCTTAGTATTAGGGTTCCGTTTTCACCCTTCGGGTACGGAACAACATAAAAGGACTCATTTATCGGAAAAAGGAGCAGTCGGTTTTATTTTAGGCCTTATGACGTCTGTCCTATTTTGGGAAAGGCCTATGTTCAGCAGGAGACGTATGTATATGAGCTGATAATGATGGCGATGACGTCAGTTCCCATCCCAAGGCTTACAGGGAAAAATGCCGGTAACTTCCGAATCTACGTCACACACAAGGTACCTACTGTACTGCCACCTGCGTGCGTAGGCATCCTATGGCCTTATTCCAAGTAGATTGGCTGTGCGAACACACCTAAATCGATACACGTTCGGCGTAACAGAGTGGGACACCAGAATTACAAAACCCACCTGGGCCAGAAGTAGATGCTAACTAGACAGATTTGCACATAGATAGGTAGGTCCTACATAGATTGCTAAAAGTTATCCTTTGGCATCGCTAGAGATGGTAAAGTACATAGTAAGTACCTACCTACCTATCTATAGTTAGGTCTCTCGGTCTCTACATAACTATACCAAGCCATGTATCAGATAAACAAGTTTGATTATAGGCTATTAAAGCGATTCACTTATAGCAGTGATATGATAGTCCGTAAAATAATTACCTACGCAAGTCAGACAAGACAAGAATATTGCTGGACATTGGACATACAAATCACTTAAAATATGTATGTACATACCTAGGTTTAACGAGAACGGGTAATTGCTCACATATAATACACATGTAACACTGTCGCAATACTCCCGAAATCTATATAAACCACTCTTTCGAGATTTTGTACACTTACAGATTGACATCCTTTTTGGATTGCTACCACCCTAAAACTTTTGGAGATCTATATTTTCAAGTTTTAAAACTAATAAAGACTTCGCGTTGCATGCTCCGCTTGCACCGTGGTGGAGAAAGCAGTCAGCACTGGGCCCATAACACTTTCACTACCTACCTAGGTATGTATTTTACGTCATTCCTGCTCTTGGCGCAAACGAGATGTGATACACATTTTTCGTTTCCGCAACTTTTGAAATAAATAATATATACTTAAGATTTTTTTATTAGCTCGTTAATCTTTAGCAAAAGTACCCAGAGGTAAGATTGTTTTAATAGTAAATTTCAAGGAGATAGAAGAAGTTTTTAATTTTCGTAAAACTTGATAGGAGTAAGGTTGAGCGGGGCAATTCTGTAAAAATTCAGTCAACATATTAAAATTAAGTAGTTTTGTCCGCTTTTGAGTTTCGTGGATTCTGGCAAATCGGTGCTAACTTAACCTTTATCTGCCTTGTTCTTCATAGTATTTTTATTTAAAAAAAAATAGCCTAAATAAATGGTGTAATATTACAAATTAAACAAAAAACTGGAAATTGCCAGAATTAACCCACGGGCGGGGCTATTCTGCCCGGAGGTAATATTTTTTAAACCTATGATGTTAATTAAAAAAGCTACTTAACGGAAGCATGTCTCCCCCCATAAAACTGTTGTCAGAATTGCCCCGCTCAACCTTACCTAGTTAAAAATTAACGGTCTATATTTATTTGTAGATCGATGGATGAATACAATCAAAGAATATTTAATTAGTAATCTCATTGAATGCAATGGTTAAATGTTTTCCACTAAAACCAGTTTAGCTAGATTCAAACGCTTGTAGGTTAAAACGTAAGTGATATTATTATCTACCTACCTATGTATTATTACCTAATTGAGTAGGTACAGAAGGCATCACAACTGGGAACCCTCTAGCGGTAGATGTGTAAACGTTGAAGGGGTAACCAAATGATGCTGCCCTCGTACCTATCTAGGCAGGGCCAGATTTAGAGATGTGGAGGCCCTGGGGCGACTTAGGTGCGGAAGCCCTTTCCTATTTTTAAATTAGGTTATGTAGGTGCCTATTTTTGCGTCAGTTGACAAAAATTCAAGGACGCCAGCGAGATGATAGTGAGTGGAGCGCGCTGCTCTAGGTATGAAGGTGTCTAATGGCTGGTAGCTTAATAAATAAATTGGCCTTTTTGACTTGCTAACATAGATATTATCAATCAAAATATAAGTTTGTGTAGATGTTAAATTCCTGTTGAGTTAAAGGTTTGATTAAACTATATGTATAATGATCAAAGCCATGCCTGGGCCATGCATAAGGAAAAAGAAATGGATTGATTAAATGTGGGCCAGTAGGTACCTATCATCATCAGCCCATATTAGTCCACAGCTGGACAGGCCTCCCCTAATGAGCGCAATAGCACCCTGTCTACAGCTTTTGCATCCAGCATCTGCCTCCAGTCTTTTACCAGGTCATCACACCTGGCCTGAGGGCATCCTACAGGGTGGGCAATTTTTGCAAATAGCAACACTTGATTTCGCAAAATTCGTTACGAGGGAAGGGCGTGCGGTTGGCGGGAAATTGTGCGTCACTTCATGCAATTTTAGTCACAATGGAGCGCTTCACGGGACAACAGCGTGCTTTTTGTGTGAAACAATTTTTCAAAAACAACTACTCCTACGTACGTACGACGCCTGTTTAGAGTTGAATACGGATTACGCCGTGTAAGTGAGTGTCCAAGTGTTCATTTAATTAAAGCTTGGGTCAAGAAGTTCGAGCAAACGGGATCAACTACGAAATAAACAAACAGGGCGGCAGAGTTAGGATTAATAAAGATGTACCTTATCTTTACCTAATCCTAACTCTAATGCCCTTAGTATAAAAGCTTGCTCAGTCATTGATCTCTGCTTGAGTAACGCTTTTCTATGGCATAACCATCACTCAAGCATAGATCGATGACTAAGCAAGCTTTCATACGGGCCTTAGTGGAGAAAATATGATCTGCAGACATCTCACATCATCCCACCCGGTACCAGGATTGTATCTGTATTATATTTCTGCCTGTCTAGGCCAACTCGCTTGACACCCGCGCTTTAGTTTCTCAGGAGGTGTAGAGTGGACTAAGTTGTCAATATATTATCTAATTTTATAGGTAGGTACAGCTTGTAGGGAAGTAGCTAGCAACTGTAATTATTAGAATAAATTTTTTTATTGGTTTACTGGCCAGACTCAGTAGCTCTACTAAGTGTTTAATCATAATGGTCACAAGTTATTTTTTATGTAAGGAACTCTTTGGTAACTAATCCTGGCCTTAGTTGTTCGAAAACATAATCTAAAACCACGTAGATACAGCCTATTCCACTCTGATTCACTTTGCTAATCCATTAATGGATTTAATTAGTAGCAAGAATGTAAAAATTTACATTATCATAATTTTCAAAAATATTATATTAGCAAAAATTTACCAAGATGTGGTTAATTAGCTAGTTAATTATATAGCAAGTTACTTATTTGTATCATTGACCTATTTGTATAATTGACAAAGTTCAAACCCTCAGCCCGCATGTCACACTCGCACTTGACGGATCTTATTTTATTAAGTGAATAGGTAATCAAACATAGGTAGTAAAATAAACACAGTTATTGCATTCTCATAGATAGAGCTCATGTAGTGAGGGTGCAGTGCAGTGTAAGTGATAGGGTATCACCTAAATAGTTTCAGATTATTTTCATAAATTCATCCTGGATTGTATAATATAATTAGGTAGGTACTTATATAGAAGAAGAGAAAGAAGTTTTCGGATTTACGACTTACCTTTTTCTTGCTTGCGCACGCACTACCTCTTGCGAATACATCGATGAAAAATTTACACTGCAAAAATTGCACTACATCTATCTCATTGAAACCATTAAATTACAGACACACTCGAGCCACTGCTAGCTCACAATATATGAACAGGGTGTCTATAAACATAATTTATATTCAAGACTTTTCTACCAAAGAAAACTCACAATAGTTTACTGGCCGAGTCAAAGATTAAATAAATAAATAAATGCCGAATGCATTACCTACCTTATCTACGTCTCGCGCTGGCTAGCTGGCACAGATTAAGAGAATAAATACAGAGAGAGAGCTAAGAGCTGGCCACCCGGGCTGCAGCCAACAACAATGGTGACTGTGACTGACTGAAATTTAGTGTTACCAGCAGTCAAAAAAAAAGTTCCGAACCGAACGCAAAGGTCCGAAAGGGGTGTTCCCGTAGAATAAACAAATTCACCGCGGGACTCAACGCAGTTAATTATATTAGAGTTCTGAGATAAAAATACTTCATAGGGGCGTTCGATTTACCTTTGCGTTCTACAAGAAAGTAACTAGTGCAAAAGTAAATTGTCATCTTGCCCGCAAAGAAAACCAAGAGAAACAAAATATTATGATAACAGGGGCGAGTAAAGTGAGCCACTAAATTTTGTTTTACTTAAGAGTGGTAGTTGGCTAAAATGGCAAGGAAACAAAAGCAAAAGAGATAGCGGCGAGCGGAGCGAGCCATGCAAGTTTAGTGGCAATTGGCTAAAATGGCAAGAAAACCATAACAATGAGTGATAACGGCTGCGAAGAAAATTTAAACTTACTAGTGGCTGATGCCAAAAATGGAAAGAAAAAAAGACAGAGAAAGACAGAATAGTTTAGTGATATATTATGCCGTTTCGATAGGCATTTTGGTCCGAAAAGATCCGTAGAAGAAGGTAGGTTTTGATTGTTTTATTTGATCGCAATCGAAATGAAAAGTAGTGTTTAACTCGAGTCAAACCTTCCCATTAACTCGGTCTTGTCATTCACCCTCGCTCGGGAGTATAACAATTTTGTATACGCAGTGTGTTCGGCAGACCGTGTGCCATATGGTAACTGGGGGGTAGGTGGAATTAAGTGCAATAAATTTGCGGCTTTTTAAATTATATTCATTGTTTCACAATTCTATCAATACTTACGTTAGATATAGGTAAATAAAGCAGCTTTGGGTATGCAAAGTGTTGAAAGTAATAATTCAAAACTGAGAGTTCAACTTTGGATTGAATTAAATAAAAACTAAGTGTGTCTCTGATCTTCTATTTCACTGAAAACTTCTATAGTTCATTGCTGTTCCAACGGTATGCCACATGTCTCAAAACAACATTAATACATAACAAAGTAAGCATTTATCAAATAATCTACCATTTGGAATATCCTGAAATTTCCTAACTTGTGTCTCCTAAGCATGTTTGGTTCGGTAGAACTTATGCCAAAAAGTAAGTGGGGGTAGGTAAAACCAAGTGTATTTAGTATGTCTTCTTAACCTTCAACAGTATTACTTTTTTATGATATTTCTAGTATGATTCTTTTGTATATTTATTTAAATTCAATCCAAAGTTGAACTTTATTTTGTTGATTATCAATTTTTAACACTTTGCGTGCCAAAATAGCTACTTTATTTACCTAGATCTCACACAAATATTGATTTTAATAGTAAAAGTTAATATGGCAGATATATTAAAAAACTTATTTTTTTAATATATCTGCCATATTAACTTATTATTATTGCGTACCAAAAAGTTACAGCACTAAATAGTTCAAAACTCGAAAAAACATCGAAAAACTTTAAAAACTTCTTAAAAATAGCAGAGGCTTTACAGGGTTAAAAAAGCCACCGAGCTATTGCACTTAGTTCCACCTACCCCCAGTTACCATATGGCACACGGTCTGCCGAACACCCTATATAACGAAATGGTTTAGTCCCTTGTAAAACAATCTACGCCTACACCACCACCTATAACATTCATTTTCTCGTCTACCACATTCTGTGGGGTATCGATAGATAGCTCGTTAAAAATACTCTGAATTCGGATTTTTTTACGCTGCCTGCCTCCGATTCATATCCGTGAAAATACGGAACTGAGTCTACAAAACTTATATCCAATCTCTGATTCTTTGATAGATGATAGCTTTTATGATTTAGGTACCTACTTGCCTAAAATGTCCTAAGACTCCTAGGTCCTAGACGGGGCAGAGGGAGTGCACAGTAAATCGCTATCCCGTCATGTCTTGAGGTTCGCGCTTAATTTCATTCACGTTTTCGCTTGCCTTGTGGGTTCCAGTCTAGTCCGCAGCTTCTCTGAGGATGTGAGATGTGTGTCTACGGAGAGTGTGACCGATCCAGTTCTACTTTCGACGTCTTATTTGTAGGTCAATTTGTGTTTCGTTTGTTGCCTGACTTGACTAAACTTTTAAACAAAATCTTTGGAAATTAATAAGATAGGTAGGTACATCCAAATTTCTCTCTTTAGATACATAAATTATTTATTTTATCACAAAAAACATGCAGTGCCTCTTTTCCTTTCGGCGTCTTCATCATCGTTGCTTATTTATTATACCATAACGGTTACATATTACTTGGGCCATAGTAATATTATATTCTAAGATAGATGTGGCTGCCATTAACTGCGGGAACTCAAAGGCATGAACAATTTTGTAGGAGATACACTTAGGCTCGTATTAAGAAAGCTTGCTCAGTCATAGATCTATGCTAAAGTTACGTATAAGACATAGACAATAGTTACTCAAGCATGGATCGATGACTGAACAAGTGTTTATTATACGGGCCCTAATATTTATATGTAACATTGTGTATCTTTCGTTGTTGGCTTTAATTATATAAATAAATTATACTTATCTAGGAGCTAAAAATTACAGATATACTGTATAGGAATAAAGTTACCAAATGCCACTTTTTTCATTTGGAGTTGGCAGCCTACTAAACCTCTAAATAATTGACAAAAAATAATTTGACAATTGATGAAACGTCAAAAAATTCAAGGGAATTCGTAGTGATGTAACGAATGTAAATTTTTATACATTCGTGAATGTGGATGCGAATAATCGATACCCTCATTCGCGAATGCATATTGATTTTTCGAACCAAATTGCTACCAATTTCCGCTGTTATATTTTTCTTAACACATAAGCGACGTCAACCATTGAATTAAATAGTTGTTACTTATATTTTATGATGAAATTGCGTTAATAAAAGGGTTTCTTTAGTGACCTTTCATGTAAAACTATGAGTTTTATTTGTTCCTAAACATTCGCATGGGTTTTTCCGAATGCGAATATAATAATAATAGTCATTTATTTCAGATAATAATATATCCATATAATAGTTAGTAACGATTGTCTTAATAATTATGTTAGTTTATCATTATTATCATAGGAGAGTGAAAGTCAATTTACAAATACAGCAATGCTATGTTTGTATATCGGCCCATCTAGCTTGTCTTAGATTATTATTATTATTAGGTATTCTTCTCTCATAGATTATATAAAATCTTGCGAATAATAACGAACAATCGCATTCGCGAATATATAAAAACTTACATTTGTTACATCACTACTACCTACGTACGCTAGCAATATACAAAGATGTTATTTTAATACTAGGTACATACCAGTAGTACCTACATCGAGCCGAGCACATAGGTACCTCGATGACTAGCAACGTACGATTGGCTACGATACGACCACACCACCCCTAGGAATGGGTCGTCGACGGTTTTACAGTCAACGAAACGAGGCCGTTTATCGTCCACGATAAACTAGTTTATAAAAAAGTTTTCGACTAGTTTATGCCGTTCAGAACATGATCGATCGTTGATTCACTGATTGGTAAACGACAACTAGAATAAACTATTATGTCAGTATGCGGACCGGCCGGCGCGGTGGCGTTCGTGATTCGCGTGCTTGCTACGACGTAGTTTTATGTGATTTATTGACTAAAAGACTACAGCAATGCCCTGGTGTTCGTTCACTAGGTGTACAAATAGCTTCAAACAAAAAACTTAGCCCAAGGCATTACTTTTCGCTTGTAATCACACCGAACATAAAATTTTCTGATTATTCTATTGCCTTATTTCGCCATTTGCAGACAGATATAGAAATATACAATACATTAGTGCGTAAGAAGAAATATCAATACACGTCTTGTTACGAGTAGAGTCGTTCGTCAACTCACACTATCAATCTTATCCCAACTGGTGTGAGTTAAGCAAGTTAGTATTCTGCAACTCTTACCACCCTTAATTTCCATTGAATTAATGCGTTGAGTACAATCACCGAAAATTTAATTTTTTTATTTTATTTTTTTGTTACAGAGTATAGCTTTATGTGTGTAAAGTTTTAAATTCTGTGTGGAACCTTTCTATCATTTGTTTTCATTTCACATTATTTTAAGTACAAAACACCAAATAACATTGTGTGTTCATAATAAATATGCCTCTTGCCTATGATTTTACTAATATTTTTTTGTTGACTGTTATAAAATTCACTCAAAGTAAAAGTGGTGCGATTTGCAGAACGAAGAGTATAGCATTTTTATGATTCGACAGATCACACCAGTTGTGACAAAATTGATGTCCTATTTAAAGCAGATTCGACCCACTAGGCGACGGTACCTTACAATAAATATTCTGCAGAGGGGTATTCCCGATTATTATTTTGTTTGAGGCTGTTAAGTCTGGATGCGAAGCTGTGATAACCGTTGCCGTCACTTTCACGCACACTACAGTTATAGTTTCAGTACGTTTCACTATCTCTGTCATTGATTACAATGTGCACGTAGAATGTATAGTTTTATTAGTGTGTTTGCGTGTATATGTAATCTTGTTCCGCTATCGAATACGCAATGTATGAATATGCCTTGTCTTCTCTCTTTAGTAATGTCATTGATATAAATAAATAATGTAAATAATTCTGGACAATCCACACAGCATCATCTAGCCCCAAGCTAAGCAGAGCTTGTGATATGGGTACTTGATGACTGATATATTTAATACATACAATACATTACATAGATATAATTTTTATTATACATAGAAAATACTCAGAACACACGGAACAAATAATTCCAGATCTTACAAACATTTGTCCCATGGCGGGAATCGAACCCGCAACCTTCTAAGTCGCATGCGGACGTTCGCCCGCCGCGCAACAGCGGTCGTCCTTGATCTACGCTAAGTGCGTTTCAATTAAGTATAATAAATAATTATGTAGACAAACAAACAAAATTCAAAAATCTGCTTGCCTACTAATACAATAATGCATTGCACATGCATTGCAATAGAGTTTATTTTTACAAAACACCGACCACTCAACCGTTTTAGAGTCGCGCGCATGGCGAAAGAGATAGTCATATTAGCGATACAAGCAAGTGTGAAGAGAATGGAATGCTTGGTAGACGGGTGGCTGGAATGGGTCGTCGACTTTTCTACAGTCGAAACGAGACCGTTTATCGTCCACGATAAACTGATAAACGGTGAAACAGTTTAGCAACGCTCGACGGTGGACTGTGCGATGCAAACGTCGGCGTCGTCGTCGTCGCGTCGCGGTAAACTAGTTTAACAGTGGACTGTAAACTTGTATAACGTTGACGGCTAACAAATTTAACCATAACAACCAAGGAGGGGGGTTTGATTATTTCTGCCGAACCGAACGGAACGAACGAACGAATGGTGGACGGTTGGTGGAAGGAAAGCAAAAAGATAAAGTTACTTAGAATGGAAAGCGGTATGATTGTGACGTGACTGACGGTGAAAAACGAAGAAAAACTTTCGCTTGCTGTCCGTCGTATTTTGTGCCCCAAACAAAGTGCTGGTTTTGTTTATGGCATTTGATGGTTTTCCGATCACTGGTGTTTCGTGTTTGTTTGCGACGAGTACAAGGAACAGAACATACATATTTAAACTCCTGTCGGAGGATAGTTCACAGTCGTTCACTTCACATCACAAGTAATTTTGTATGTTCACATCCGTTCACATCAGTTTGTGAATTTGTTTGTTGAAGGCGATGAAAAGGATATACACAGAAATGTAAAAAACATAAGACACAAAATGGCAACTTCAAGTCAGAAGATAGAGATAAAGATTGAAAAATTGTGTCGAACGTGTTTATCGAAAGACAACGAATTGAATTCATTGTTTGATGTTTTTGTTGGAGAAATATCCTTAGATTTCATAGTGACAGCAATTACTGGACTAAAGGTTAGATCCGTACCACTTTGAATGTTGTTACTACCTTTATGTTGTTGGAATGATGTTTTGAAAATTGCCCTGCTATGCTTATTCTACATTGCCATTATAACCTTAGACTGTTGAAGCTATCTGCTATCCACCTACATACATGATCAATCTCTATGTCCCTAAAAAACCATAGAATGAGGGTTACTGCTTTAATATACAATAGGCGCCTTTCTTTATAAGAAGCGCTACCCAAGCAAGTCAACTGAAAGATAGCTTAAATAGGCTGATCAATCCCATTTCCTCAATTCAGGTTTCACTAGAGCTGTGCCAATTATGTTAGGATAGAATAGTTTGTTATTCCATAAGCGAAGGGCCTTTTTGGTATGGTAACAGGTGCACGGGGAAAACAATCCGTTTTCTAAGGACTGATTTCAAAAGCAAAGGCACTATTCCAAAGAGCAAATATATTTGATAATTGTATTTCTACTAAGGCAAAGAAATCTTGGTTCGTTATTGAAATGCCCAGTAAGAGCCGCATAGAAGCCTAGTGCCAGTGTTTTGTTAAATTTTCTCCCCACTACCTACAGCACTTGCAATATATTCAAATCAAATAAAAGAGATCATCCATGAAACGCATGCAACATTTCTCTGGAAAAATTGTGTTTTTCATAATCTCCAGAATTATTTAAGAATATTAAGTATTTCATTGTTTTGAAAAAAGTAAAAACTGACTTAGAATTCCTTCCCTTAATTTTACACTGCTTATAAATAAATAAATAATGCTGGGCTGTGTGGATTACAGCATCACCTAGCCCTAAGATACGCAGAGTTTGTGTCATGGGTACTAGATAACTGATATACTTAATACATACATTACATAGATAGATATTTATTATTATACATACCCAGAACAAATATTTGCAGATCGTACAAACATTTGTCCCAAGGCGCGAATTGAACCTGCTACCTCCTGTGTCACAGGCCGACCATCACCTACTGCCCCACATCGGTTGTCACATAAGTTTACTGCAATAATATTGTTTTGCCCTGCGATCAGTCCTTTGCCCAGCGATCACTCCCCAAACTAATCTACTACACAACATAGAGTTTATGGTATTGCCCCTTAATATTATGAGCCAATAAGGTGCCTATTAGGGGAAGCTTATGTCCAGCAGAGGACAAGTATAGGTTGATGATAATGAACTGGGGCCCAATTCTGCTAACCCATCCCTATACTATAACAGTGGTATTGTCACAGAATCTTCCACAGATGAAAGCAACTCTAGATAGTGTGTGTGTGGAGCTATTTCCACAGCGAGATTGATAGAATGGTTTTGTCAGGGCCACTTTTGACTTGCGTCCCTTCATATATTCTGTACTTTCTTTCATTTAGGGTAAAATGCCAAAATGTGTCATTCTGAGATGGTACTACTGTCATGGTGAAGCAATTTAGTGGAGTTAGGGCCCTGATCTGATGAACAGGCTAAAAGAGGGTGATAAGACTTGTCTGGACTGTCATATTTGAGCCCTTAAAAGCTGTCTGGAAAAGAACCTAATGCAGCTGTAGGTTTGATCCATCCAAAGTCTGATAATCCAGTTGGAATAAAGATTTTACTTGCCAAATCCTAGTTCCACAGTAGTCATATTTCTTTTTGCTGCGCTGCATTCGATTTCTTTCAGAGCTTGAGCAAAATGTGTTGTGATTTTTTTATTAACCTTGTTTTATCTATTAAAATTGTGTAGTGTAAGTTGTCTGGTAGTGATGATGATTATGCTGTTAGGAAGTCTATGGGGGAGGCCTAGGCCCAGAAGTGGGATGAAAGAGTGCATAAAGAAAGTAAGAACTTTATAGTAGCCTTACAGTGTTTCTTAACATGCCCCCATGGTGGGACTTTCCACCCATGATCTCTAAGTATGCATAATTGGAATTTGTTTCACATTCATTTATTTAATCTAATATGCGTTAGTTCAGAGCAAGAGCAGTAATAAAATAAATAGATTAATTATCAAAGTCATAATTTATGCTGACCCTAGAATACATGCAAAGCTTATGAAGGCTACGAACTTGTCCCGAATCACATTTCCTCAGCGGGCGGCCGGCCCATGCGTATTTGTTGTGCGCGTCGAATGAAATGGAGCGCGTTATGAGTGGGAAAGCGCGTCTTACGATCAAATCTAGACAGAGCTGTGACGGTGTGTGTAGGTAGTGAAGCCTGCATGTACTTTAAACTGGAAGCTTATAATTTTTTGATATTTTCGTACTTTCCGATTCATTTTGAATAAACGATTGTTTTCTCAAATATTTTTGTTTATTTATAATGTTGATTAAATTAACGATGTTTGCAGCGCGACAGATTTTCGAATAAAGGTGTTTATCAGGCATAATAAAATCCGTCAGGTGTTCTCAGCCTTCATAAGCAAAATGTTTTGTGACTTTATTTTTATTGATTTCATGAATGTATTGTAGTACTATGCATTGGACCTTATTTTGTTTATCTTTCTATATTGTCAGCTTGTTCAGAATAGACTGGAAGCCTAGAAGACCAAGAATATTATATAGCCCCCTATACCCAGCAGTGGGGGTACCTATCGGGAGCTATAGGCATTGAATAACTATAATAGGCCTTTCTATTGCGTCATTCTGTGCACTCTTGTGCCAACATCCTCTACTCTTTCCTTTTTTTTTTTTAATCGTGTTTTCTGCAATAAACAAGTAGGTACATGTTATGTTTACAAGTAGGTACATGTTATGTAACTTTTGAGCAAGCAAATAATGTCTAGTTTCATTAACCGACTACGAAAAAAGGAGGAGGTCCTATGTTCGGCTGTATGTATGTTTTTTAGATAATAGATAATATATATTTTTTTTTCTAATCAAGCACAAAAAATTAAAACTTAAGTCTAGCAAATAATTAATTAATTTTAGATATTTTGGCTTTTTTAATATATGTTCGTCATTTCTCCGTCAATTCTGGGCCGATTTTGATAATTCTTTCGCTATTGTGTAGAGAATGATCCCGGGGTGGTCCCTTAAAAAATAATTCCCAAGGAATTCAAAGTCGGGTTTTACTATTTTCAAAACAATCAATTTATTTCATACTTAAATTCAATGAATTATTATAGTTACTAAAGGATAAAATGAGTGTTCGGCCAACGTAGTGTAGGACGCCCTCCGGCAGGGTTATTTTGGTGGGATGACGATTTGCGAAAGACTGCAGGCAGATACTGTATTCGGCAAGCTGAAGACAGGGCGCTATGACACTTATTAGGGGAGGCCTATGTCCAGCAGCGGACTAATTACATAGGTGGATCATAATGATAATGAAGACAATGAGTGTTAAGTTGTAGATACCTAAAAATGCTTTCAGATTCGCAAAGGGGATGGACTGCCTACTACAATATGCTATGACTGCAGGGAGAAAGCAGAGAAGGCTTATAATTTTAAAAAGAAATCGCAGGAGGCCTATGCTTCACTGAAGGGTTTCTATAAAGACAATAAAAACAATTTGTTTGGCTATGATGACTCTAACAATCAGGTAAATACTGCTAAGAATACAGATCAAAAAGTAATTTGCTTCTACGACCAAAACTACCATAGAATACCTATCTAATTTTGGCAGAAAATAATTGGCTTTTCACATTTCAGAAAGCGACTGATTTTAAAACCGAGGATTCTGAATTCTTCAGTGATCGCGATGATTTTTCGGATGTCGATTATATTATGCCGCTGAAAAATGGACCGACTGATTTGGATGATTTGGGTTTGTATCTACAAATAACCTTAAATTTATTTTATTATTGCACCATCATTTGGTTAGGCTGTTTGTTTATTGGCCTATATGTTATAACGTATTCGTTAGTAATCAAATTTATCTAAGTGTTGAGGCTGGCAGAAGCGTAATGAGACCTATAGACCTGGGGTATACCCATCACTGGGTGATCCCGGGCTGATGTGATGATGATGATTATGTAAAAAGAAAATTATGTTTCTTGATAACTTTATATGTTAGAATATAATTTAATAGAATAAAATTTAATTTAAGTATAAAAAGTATGAAAAATCAATAAATATACTCGATGTATGAAGTTTGTAAACAAACCGCACATATTTAACCGAAAATTCACTCTGTTGCCGCGTCTTTTTATAAGCAACTTACATTACTTGTCGATTTTAGATCTTTCCTTAAATAAATATGGATTACAATTATATCTGAAACTCGACGCCAAGCAAGTGAGTTTTAGTTATTTGTGTCGTGGTTTGTGTACAAACTTTCTACATCGAGTTCGGTTAGAGTATAGATACTTATATAACTTTTTAAACTATGTTGTGCACAAAAAATACGTTATAATAATGTTTGTTTTTACAGAAATCAAGATTAAAGTTAAACATGAGAACGCTAATAGGGAATTCATAGAGTGCAAGAAATGCTGTCTGATATTTCAAACACGAACGAAGTATCAAGAACACAAGAAACACAAATGTGTAAAAGGTAAATAATTTTACTATTTATGATTATGAAGTATCTTGCAATACGATCGTAATTTATTTATAGGTTTCATTTTTTTTTAAATACATTGAAGAGTTTAAAAATTCACCAATACCCCCTTATCTCCGAGATTTCCAGAACGATCCATCTGAAATGTATCTTGTACCCATAGTATTTGACCTATAGAAACCCTCGGCGCCCGTATTACACTCATACTTGACCGATCTTGTTTTAGAAGGTTTAGGATGCTTTAAACTGAGTTTCTGTAAGAATTAGAAGTGTTTCGAACTTTTTTATGGTTTTGAATTTCTGTTTGACATACTACCTCCGTACCTAGAATCTATCAAATCCAGCTCTAAGGACACTGCTGCTGCAAGATGGTAGGGAGCAGCCATCCGCTGCTGGACTCGATTGTAGCTTAGCGGGTTGTTTGAAGTTAGCTAAGAGCAAGCCATGGCTTATGACTTCAAAATCCGAATCCAGACATCGCCTCGTTTTTTTTTTCTCGTCTTCGATCTACCATTCAAGCTACCATCGTGCAGTGCGACCGTGGCATCACGCTGCTAAGATGTAGTAAATTAATTATTTTGTAGATGTATAGATTAAATCCGTACAAATATTATAAATTCGAAAATAACTCTGTCCGTCTGTTACCTTTTCACGCCTAAACGGCTGAACTAAAATTTGGCAGGGAGGTAAATGGTATCCTGGGAACGGGCATAGACTAGTTAAAAAGCGCGTGCGAAGCCGCGGGCAGCAGCTAGTATTATATATTTCTTACACAGTAGTAAGTACGTACAATTTGCGAACCATAACTTAAATTTTACTATCACAATTAATTTAACTTAACAGAGGGGTGTGTTTATTTACCTTTAGTAACGAGACGTGATCGTGACGTCTTCTTTTTGTAAGTGGATTTGCGCAGATCCCTGTCCGCACGATAGAGGCGCTGTGCAAAACTGTATGAAAAAGGCTAGGAACGAAAAAGGAGACGTCACGATCACGTCTCGTTACTAACGTCAAATACTGACGCAATCCTCAGGTATAGTCAGACTGAATCAATCGAAAAATTGTCTGTTCCTCGCACTAGGTCTTTGCAGCCTGTAAAGCGGGGCTACACAGGGCTTGCCCAAATGATATATTACTAAACAGGAAATGGCACGGAAAAAATACTCATCGAGTTATTTATTGTTGCTTTTCAGTGGAACTGGACGATTCAAATAGCGCGCATTGCCCTATTTGTGGCACAAGTTATGACGGTGCAAAAACTCTGTCCAATCATATGTGGGAATTTCACGCAGAAGTCATGGGCCCCAAGAAAAGAGGACGTCCGAAAAAGGCTTTGACATCGGTAAGAATATTTGATTCAAAAATAATGTTGCTCCTCATCAATTATGTCCACTGAAGAACATAACTGGGGGTTTGGTTGCCATAATCTCTACGCTTTGAAATGTTCACACAGGGCATTGGTATTGAATAAGAAAACAAACAATGCTGGACAATCCACAGTATTATCTAGCCCCAAACTAAGCTGGTTTTATTGGAACTATGATAACTGATTTACATAATGCATTTCATTTCATAGATAGATATTTTTTATTTTACATAGAAGACACCCAGAACACCCGGAACAAATATCTGAAAACCGTACAAACATTTGTGCTGAGGTGGGAATCGAACCAGCAACCTCCTGCGTCACAGGTCCTTGGCCCGCTGGCCACTGATGTTGTCAAAATCATGGTTAAAAGAAATATAATTCTCAGCAAGGAAAACCATTTTTATAGAATTTTATTTTTTCCACCTAAATGTCAAACATCTTCAAAACCTAACCGTTTGTTTCAGACTATACTCAGTAAACTATCTGAAAATGGGTTCTTCATTAAGTCAGTTCAAGGAAACAAGGTCGACTGTGGATTTTGCAATGAACAGGTTGACTCCAAAGAAGAGCTGATTGTGCATATGCTCGACCACAGTGGTACGTTTTATGGGTTCCGTACCCGAAGGGTGAAAACGGGATCCTATTACTAAGCTTCCGCTGTCTGTCTGTCCGTCGGTCTATCAGCGGACTGTATATCATGAACCGTAAAATGTAGACAGTTGAAATTTTCCCAATGTGTATTTCTGTCGCTATGACAACAGATAATAAAAATAAAATAAACATTAAATTAAAAGAAGTCTCATACAAAAAAAGCGATTTTTTGGCAATTTTGGCTCTATGTTTGTCAAAGCTGCATCTCTTGAACCATAAAAAGTAGACAGAAATCTTATAGAGTGTTCATTGCCACTATAACAACAAATAATTAAAATAAAATAAATTGAATAATTAAGAGGGTTAACGTCCATACAAACTTGGACAACGATTACCGAAGTTAAACAATATTCGGCGCGGTCAGTACTTGGCATGGACCGCGCCATTACGGCTATTTGCTTTTTTTACGATCCATCAAAAGATCTGTTTTAGTGTCTCTCTTGTTACTTTTACGCAATTAAATCAAGTATGGTCGGAACCCTTCGTGTGCGAGTCGACTCGCACTTGGCCGGGTTATTATTTTCGTATCAAACAATATACATCCATACTAATATTGTAAAAGAGAATGTAATTCTGTCTGCTGTTACCTTTTCACGCCTAAGGCTGAATGGCTCTAATGAAATTTGGTAGGCAGGTAGACGGTATTCCGCGTACGTACATTTTATTTATTTATTTATTTTTCTACCAAATTATTATTACAGTATAAAAAAAAAAATAACACCTAAAACCACAGAGGTTTGTAAGGGAGTGCTATTAGTGAGTCAATCTTGCGATAGTAGGTGCAATGTGTGATTATGTGATTGAGATTACAGAAAAAAAATATTACAATAACATGTAGGTATTATAGGTCGGATAATAGATACAATAGCTATTTTTAACATGCGTTACAGATAAGAAATACAATTCGCCCATGTATGGGCGAATTGTATTTCTCATTTTATATTTCATTTTGTGCACTTAGTTGATATCTACTGGAATTGGGTAGGCAATTGATTCCGAAAAGTTATTGATACTTACATAAGTATTGAGCCTACATAGGTTCGATAATAGGTACGCTTTAAGTTTATATTTGATGTTTTTACGCGTTATAGTTTCAATCAGTTCGGTAGGTAATTCATTTATAAGCCGAGGGACCAGATAACTGGCCGTCCACTCGCCGCCGCGTAAGCATTGTTTGCGCGCGTAGTGATAAGCCGATTTCGAGCAACAGCTCGTGTATGTAAAGGGTAGACACCCTTTACATACACGAGCTGTTCGATGATCGATGAAAGTATTCGACAACATGTCGAATACTTTCATCGATGAAATAATTTTTAAGCAGCATATACTGAACAGGCAGTTCTTTACAATGCTCAAAGAGACCCAATTCATCATCACTAAATTGCAACTTAACATTAGTTGATACTATTTTCTGTAGTATTCTTAACTGGAGGTTATAAATTTGATTGAGGTTAGTAGTGTAAGTACGACCATAGCTACTTAGTCCGTATAGAATATATGATTCCGCTAGCGAGTTGTACAGCATGAGCTTGACTTTGAAGGGGATACGATCCTTAAGAATTGTGATATTCGCTAGAAAATGTCGTAATTTATTGCAGACCTGCTCAATGTCGTAAGACCATGTAAATTTACTATCTATTATAACGCCGAGGTACATCTGACTATCTTGTATATCTACAGTGGCGCATTTGCAATTATCACTGCTGTTCGCATCCAAGCAGCTGTGATCGTGGGCAACTAAATTGGTAGGAGGATGTCTTTTTATGTAAGGGGATTTAATTATTAACATTTTAGTTTTACTAGCGTTCAGTACCAAATCTGCATCGTGTCTCCATTTAGATATATTATCGAAGTAGTTTTGTAGAAGGTCACGAGCTTTATTCGGGTCATCATCAGCTGCGACGAGGCATGTATCATCGGCAAACTGGTAGCATGTGGTATGGTTTATACATTTGCTCGTTTCGTTGACATACGATAAAAAATAAAGCGGTCCGAGGAGAATCCCTGAGCCGTACCTTCTGTTACTGTGATATAGTCGCTGTTCGTGTTATCAATTCTTACGTTATATTTACGATTTTGGAGATAGTTTTCACACTATTTCAATAGAGGACCTCTGATTCCGCAATTATCTAACTTCTTCATTAACTGAACATGTTCTAGGTTTTCAAACGCACGGGAAAAGTCAATAAGCAAGACCAGCAAGTGTTTTTTATCATTTAGGTTGTTATTAACTTGATCAGTAAATAACGTGAGAAGGTCATTGGTTCCCTTTCCTGGTTGAAACACAAATTGATTCTGGTACAAGTTTAAAAAAAAAACCCATGAATCTGCTCACTGTTATATTTTTCGACGATTTCATCTATGGATGAGAGCATGGGCTACTTTTTATCCCAAAAAAAGCGTGACAAGCCGCGCACAGGAGCTAGTAATTATATACATGTAAATACAGATTTTGCCCGAGTCTTCCACATTTCATTAAGATCTTTTCAGCCGTTTAGGCGTGAAAAGGCAACAGACAAACAGAAAGACATAATTTATTTCTTCTAGTTTATAATTTTAGTATGGATGGATAGTACCTATTGATAAACCGACTAATATTTGTTGTCTTTTTAGATATTGCTGTATTGTGCTGTAATGTGTGCAAGAAAATGTTCCTAAAAAAGAAAAAGTTTGCAACACATTCGTGTACAGACAATAACAAATCGTTGAGTAAGACAGACAGAGTAAGTATTAGCCCTCCATAATTTTCAGTCTCAATAAGGGTGATGTTTCAATATGAGATAATTATAAAAAAATAAAATAAATAATACTAGACAATAAAGTAATAAATATAAACTATTTTGCTTGTTTCAGGACAATGCATCTTCTGCACTGACAAAAATGACAGAAATCATCTTACAGGATCTTTTTGAAAATTATCAGACGGTTCGTATATTAATTATGTGATAATCTAGCTTTGCCCGTGGCTTTGCACGCGCCCTCCTGGTTAAAAAGTAGCCCAATCTATGAGTGGGATTATGTTCTACGTGTACGCCAAAGCTCATGTGATCTGCGCAGTAGTTTTCGAGTCACTAACATGTTCACATCCAAACTTTTGCCTTTCTTGAGTAGTTATTTATTCGTTCTTTATATGTACGACAAAAAGTACAGCAACGTCAATTGACATTTCTCATTCATACAGACATTTCATTTTCTTTTTTAAGGCGCTACCCCGACCCACACTAGCGCCGCCACATATTTTATCTTATTATTACGGTAAACAAAGGAATTTTCAAAAATCCATTGGATAGTTTGTGAAACCTTTCATAAGTTTTCATCATCAGCATATTATACTGCTGAACATGCCTCCCCCAAAACAAGGGGGGGTCTACCATAATAACCACGCTTGGCAGACGTCTTCGAGATCGCAGTAATGGTGTTAAAAATACACAAAAGGAAGCTGCTGCCCTTCTTCTAGTAGGTTCCCAATCGGCTCTTACGACATCTGCGTGCTGAGTTGAAGGGGTCGATCTTTACGCCGCGTCCCTAAATTTAACCATAATGTCTTGTTTTCAGAATGCGTCTGCAATTCAAGTGTGCAGTTCTTGCAGCGCCGTGCTCCTGTCAGAAGCCGATCTAATAAATCATCATGATATCGAGCACCCGGAGCTTTCTTTACGATGCAACCACTGTGCTAAGGTTTGTGTGATGCAATACTTCTTCTCGGCAATGTAGTGCAGAAAGCCAAGCACAGGGATTGTTGTCTAGGGTAGAATCATCGATCTAAGTAGAGAGATGAGAATCCAGTTTGGTTTCTCGAAAGTGGAAGGCTCAAATTAGGTGCATTTAGGTCCACCCACTTCAGTCATAGTAGGAACGGGCGGCGTTCGTGTTCCGCTTGCTTGCTACGACGTACTTTAGTGTGATTTATTGACTAAAAGACTACAGCAATGACCCCGTGTTTGTTCATTATAATGATCCCACAAGATTGGAAATGTAACTGTGAGCGAATGCTTGGGTGTAGTTGTAACACAGGCCAGTTACTGAGTAAGCGCTGGGAGAACGTACGTATCTACAGATTTTTACTCAGACCTATGAGTAGAGAATAGACAAAATGAAGATAATGGAATGAATTTCAAATATTTGACGCATTCGATAACGATGTGACGTAATTTTCTATTCTACCCTAGACAAGAATTCCTGTGCTTGGCCTAGGAAGCCCTCCGGCCAGCTGGTCAAGCCAGATGAATTCGTGAGTGAATAGCCGCGTACCCACCTAGCGCACAGGCTCGCGCGGCAGCCTCGCGAGTCAAATGCCTCGGCTGGTGTGGACGTGCCTCGGGCTGCCTCGGGCGCGCGTTTGCTCGGCTGAGCATGGCTCGGCCCCGAGCCATCTGTTGTCGGTAAACTTGACGCGCTCAAAGGTGCCTCAGTGAGCGCTGTGTGTTAGGTGGGAACGGTTATGTCTTGGCTCGCGCGCGAAGCTACTTCAAGTTTTGTCTATTACCGTGTTTGTCTCTATCTATAATATTGATATCATGGGCAGTCAGGAGGAGTCCAGAAGCGTCTAGGTGTTTTCTTGATACGTGACTGTTTTCGTTTCTTTAAACAATAAGCAGCTAGGAAAATAGTTGCAGCTGAATATACACGACTGTCCATTTCGAATACTCGCGGACTTATGATGGCTCAGCCTGCTTCGCGAGGCGGCCTCGTGTAAATTGAACAAAACTACTGAGGCTGCCTCGGGAGCCATCGCTCGCGATCTGGACACCGAGGCTGCCGCGCGAGCCTGTGCGCTAGGTGGGTACGCGGCTTATCACTCATACTATTCTCGCCGCTTATTGCTTCATTTTCTTTTGCATTAAATTTGAAATCAGCATAAAATGCAGCTAATGCCCGGTGGAAATAGTATGCGTGATATAATCACGAATACATCTCAATTGACCTACAGTTGGCATGTCGACCTGCGGAAGACTGCTGGGAGATGCTGGATGTGGCAAGCTGAAGACAAGGCGCTATAGTGCTCATTTGGGGGTGGTCTACGTTCAGTGGACTATTAAGAGCTGATGATGATTATTGTGTTATCATCACATTTTGATATGCCCTAAGAGCTTGGGTACGCAATTCATAACAGAGCGCGAATATAAGGATAGGGAATTAGAACCCTAATGAGTGCTTTACTCTGAGTTCAAATTGCTGTCCAGTCATATAGTCGACGAAATCGTGTTGTTCGATATCATCAGCATGCGTTTTTCTGAAGACAATAGTATTTCACGCGCCTTTTGAATTGAGATCATGATGGTGTCAATTCAGATGTTACCAAAACAAAACTAAATTAACAGGGCTGAAAATGTTGCCGTCCCTTTCATAACGATCAAAATAAAAAGGATGGCATCGTTTTTAGTGCTGTCACATTAGTTTAGTTTTGGCTACACCTGAATTGAAACCACTATCTTCTCTTTTCGTTTCGTTCGACTGATAATGATGACGTCCGTGCCTCAAAGGGAATTTCTATTTCTAATTCCTCAAAGGGGCTTCTGTGACTAAAGTGTTCCTACGGGGGGGCCTAATATGGCCTAATAAGGCCCCAAGGTCCCAAGGGGCCCCAAGGATAGTAATAACTAAGCCTACGCCACGTCCGTTCGTCCGTCCGTCCCGTTTTTGTGTGGGATTTGGTACTGCGCCTCTATCGTGCGAACATGAAACTACTAGCTCCGGCCGATCTCAAGTTGCAATATTTGTAAACATGATCCCCACACTTAACCAAAAAATAACTTTCTTGTTGCTGATTTCTTAACAGAATTTGGACTACTCCTCGATTGAAGCTCTTTCCTTCAAAGCATAATCCTGACAAACATTTTTCAAAGTTGAAATCAAACGGAGATTTTTGTATTGTGAGTTATTTACAAACATTGTACCATGACAATGGCTTGAGTACAGGTATCCCATGCAAAAATGGAACGTCTCGTCGTCGTGATGTTACTATCGAACATCGAATTCAGGGCTCAGAAATCATTTTTACGTTAGCATTTGTTACCATAGGTTTTTACATGCAATTTAACATTAACTCTACGTCAATGTCGTGTCAGGAGGAGGGCGAGGCTACGCCACAGTTTTTAACTATTGCGTTCGCATCATACTGCTGTGTGATGCGACCACATACTATAGGTATATGTTTGTAACCTATAATACCTGTGTACTTTTACATATAAACAATTTTGTTTCTTTTGTGTAGGTATTCGCATCTGTGAAGACCGCTGCTCGCCACAGAAGTGCGTGCAAAGAGATCGACAGGACACACAGATGCACGACTTGCGGCCTCAAGTTCGCCTACGAAATATCACTCAATAAGCATATATTGAGATACCATCAGGGAGAGAAAGTGTCCGTTGCTCATAAAGCGAGAGCTAAGCCGACTGACAACGTTCAATATCAATGCGATACATGTAATAAGTTTTTCCAAAGGTAATTGAATCATTTACCTATACTCTACGTACGATTATTATGTTATAATTTGTAAGTTTGTAATGGGTAATTTCCGGAACTACTGTTCCTATTCTAAATAATCTTTGTGTGCGAAGCCGCGAGCGAGAAGTTAGTCCACATTTAAGCGACAGTAAACGTCAAAAATTTACATTTAAGAAACTTAAAAAAAAAATTAATTAAAACATTTACTTATTATACACTTTCTTTTTCAGAAAAGAGGCACTTGCTAAGCACGCAAAGTTGCACATGCCTAATCAAAAACTTTATGAATGCGATATATGCCAAAAGAAATTCAACAGAAGTGACAATTTGCGGTAAGAATACTATTGACGACCGATGTGGCGCGGCGGGCAAAGGTCCGCCTGCGACGCAGGAGGTTGCGGGTTCGATTGCCGCCTTGGGGCAGATATTTGTACGGGTGTTCTGTGTATTTTCTTTGTGTAATAAAAAATATCTATATATTTTATACATTGTATTAAATAGGTATATCAGTCATCTAGTTCTGCTTAGCTTAAGGCTAGATGATGCTGTGTGGATTGTCTAGCATTGTTTATTATTTATTTAACTTATCTTTTCCAGTACCCACAAACGCATCCACGACACCGACCGGCCAAAGCCCCCCACCAACAACCACCTCTGCCTGTACTGCGGCCGAGGATTCTCCAACTCCTCCAATCTCATCGTGCACATGCGGCGCCACACCGGGGAGAAGCCGTACAAGTGCGACTTTTGTGAAAAAGGTACACCTTTTTTCCCAAAAAGCATCTGCTCGCGGCGTCGATTGGGTTTACTGTATTATACAGTAAACCATTCATAATTTTCATGCTGTCAAATTTGTTTAGTTTGGGCGATATCTGAATTGACATCAATATGTTATACCTGATTAAAATGTATTTGGTTATACCAGATGGTTTTAGTAGTTCTTAGTTAATTAGTTAGTCTAAAATAAAGGATAAGAGCCATATCACACTGGCGATTTGCGAGCGATTGCAAAGCGAGGCGAGTGCAGAGCGAGCACGCCGCGGGTACGCAGCGAGCCCGCTGAGCAAACGCCTTGAATTCGCTCGCAAATTGGCAGTGTGATAAGGCTCCAACTAAAGGATAAGAGACTGGTAGAAAGATTCTCATTCCGATAGATACATAACCTACATAATAGGACCTAGAAACTTGTAATAGTGATTCGTGTTTTACGATTGCGTAGCTATATTTTAAACTAGAAACTGCCTGTGGATTCATTTCAAGACATTAGTAGCCTCTAGTTATTTTCTTAACAAACTACATAATTATCTGGAATAGCGACAGATAACGTAGTTCTATTTTTTTAGCTGTATTTTCATATTTATCCATGTAATGTATTGTATTATTGTATTATTATATTAGTTACTAGTTGCTGTCCGTGGCTTACAGTGTTAATAGCTGTATTGTCTAGCTCTTTTGTCATGTTACCTCCTCCTCCCCCACTTCCGCCTCCTCCTCGCCTTACATGTGGTATGAATTCCAATGTGAAGTACGAAAACCAAACAAAATACAAAATCATTTATTCGAAATCGTTCTAATTTCAGGTTTCCCGAGGTCCTCTGACCTCATGGTTCACAGGCGATCACACACTGGCGAGAAGCCTTGCGTCTGTCGTCTTTGCGGGAAAGGTACGTCTTGTAAAACGAAAATACCTTGAAATAATTTCGATGTTGAGGCACCATTCACTTTAAGTTAAGGGGGAATGTTTGCTATAGGTTTATTTCCTGTACGTCCAAAACAACTTTAAGTAAACTAAAAGTAAAATAAAATAAATATTATGAGAAACGGATTGTTTCTCATAATATTTATATTATTTATCCGTTGGTGTCAATTCAGATGTCGCCTAAATAACAAAACTAAACTAATTTGAAAGCACTAAAGATTATGCCATCCTTTTTATTTCTATCGTTATGGGGGGAACATTTTTACTCCTGTCAAATTCAGTGTCTTATGTAATGTCTTTTGTATTTTATTTTTGTTGGTGTACAATAAAGTATTTTTGTATTGTATTAGTTTAGTTTTAGCGACATCTGAATTGACACCATTAACTCTCTTATTATTAAATCGTAGTTTGTTTCTGTTAGTCCAGTATTGTTTTTGTATGAAGTGGTTTCCATTAATTGCATTTATATGAATTCTGGTAAAATGATAAATATACAGGGTGCTGTAGCTGGGTGCAAACCTTTAAGGAGAACCTAGAATATACCATTTAAAACCATTTGAGCCATATTTGTCTAAGACGAAGTCATTATTTTATACGATAATTTTAGTTTGAATTCAGCCATTCCCACGTTAAAAAGCCACCATGTATATCACATTGTATCAGAATCCCCGGAAGTGCAATTATTGCAACCAACTCTATACCAAAATGTACAAAATGTATTTGAAATGTAAGAAATATGAGTTGAAATGCTTGTGTCTAGGTAAATTACTAAATCCTGGCGCGTTCCCCTTTTGTTTCAAGCCTACTTTTATTACAAAATTTCTTTTTGTTTAGTTCGATCGGTACTCTAATAGAACAACGACGGAAATTCCGTAAGAAGTTGTGCTGCTTTTTCACTTTGAAATGATGATTTATATATTTTTATAAAAAATTCACACAACTGTAACATACACTAAATTAGGAGAAATAAGCAAACGTTGTTCACGTCGTGCCAGCTTTATCGTTCTTCCGAAAACTCGGACTAACTATGGCAAAAAAACGATACCATGTGAAGGCGCACAGCTTTACAATACTTTACCCTCCCAAATTAAAAGTGTAACCTCATTTAATGTGTTCAAACTAAAATTAGCTCAACATATCATAAATGATAAGTCACTTCTTATTAAGTGAACACATTAAATGAGCCAGCTATTGAATGACCACAACCTATGTATATATATACGTAAACCCTGTTCTCATGTAAGTGACTTTGTATAAATTGTCTTTTTGAGAATAAATGAATATTAAACGTTAAACGTTTATTCTACTTGACACTGATATTACGGTTCTTAGAATAGTTTATAATAAAAATGTATTAAAAAGTCAGTCATAAAATTCGTCCGAAAACGGCCTTTTCGTAAGTCAGTAAGAGTACTTCGCAGTTGCGAAGTACTACCCTACTCTACTAACTAGAGGCCTACTCTAGTTCTTTTCATCTACAGTTGTAGATGAAAAGAACTAGAGTAGGCCTCCAGTATTGACAGATTTGTGTCGTCAGCGTGGTAAATTGTACGAAAAAAAAACGCTTTAGCTTAAAAAAAATGGTATAGGTATCGCTCATGTATGCTATAGGTATCGCCCCTGATAAAGAACTGTCAAATTAGCAAACATCAGACATTGTACAGCAAACAAGTATACTTAATAAATGGCTACAGCCATTTAGAGCCTCAAAATGTAGACGAAAATGTGCCTCTACAGCATTTCTAATAATTTAAATATTCACATCTATTTATATTAATATAATTAAATTTTACTTATCAATGTTACTTGTCAAAGAAAACCTGTTGAAAAATTGGCACTTTTGAAGTGCTCAAATTTAAGTATTCGAGCATAAATCCAATACCATGTTTCAGCGTTCTCTCGCAGCAACAAGCTATCCCGCCACATGAGAGTGCACACCGGACAAAGGCCTTACAAGTGCACCTACTGCGAGAAGGCCTTCTCTCAGAGCAACGACTTGACACTGCACGTGCGGCGACACACGGGGGACCGGCCCTACATCTGCGGAGTCTGCGGAGACAGGTTCATACAGGTATCTACACAACAAGCTGTCCGTACGGTGCAAGTGCACTTACTGC
Source organism: Eupithecia inturbata (assembly GCA_963662085.1). Taxonomy (NCBI): domain Eukaryota; kingdom Metazoa; phylum Arthropoda; class Insecta; order Lepidoptera; family Geometridae; genus Eupithecia; species Eupithecia inturbata. The sequence continues at coordinate 9,780,102 of OY759176.1, read as the reverse complement.
GAGAAGGCAATCTCTCAGAGCAACGACCTGACACTGCACGTGCGGCGACACGCGGGGGACCGGCCCTACATCAGCGGAGTCTGCGGAGACAGGTTCATACAGGTATCTACACAACAAGCTGTCAGTACGGTGCAAGTGCACTTACTGCGAGAAGGCAATCTCTCAGAGCAACGACCTGACACTGCACGTGCGGCGACACGCGGGGGACCGGCCCTACATCAGCGGAGTCTGCGGAGACAGGTTCATACAGGTATCTACACAACAAGCTGTCAGTACGGTGTAAGTGCACTTACTGCGAGAAGGCAATCTCTCAGAGCAACGACCTGACACTGCACGTGCGGCGACACACGGGGGACCGGCCCTACATCAGCGGAGTCTGCGGAGACAGGTTCATACAGGTATCTACACAACAAGCTGTCAGTACGGTGCAAGTGCACTTACTGCGAGAAGGCAATCTCTCAGAGCAACGACCTGACACTGCACGTGCGGCGACACATGGGGGACCGGCCCGACATCAGCGGAGTCTGCGGAGACAGGTTCATACAGGTATCTACACAACAAGCTGTCAGTACGGTGCAAGTGCACTTACTGCGAGAAGGCAATCTCTCAGAGCAACGACCTGACACTGCACGTGCGGCGACACATGGGGGACCGGCCCGACATCAGCGGAGTCTGCGGAGACAGGTTCATACAGGTATCTACACAACAAGCTGTCAGTACGGTGCAAGTGCACTTACTGCGAGAAGGCAATCTCTCAGAGCAACGACCTGACACTGCACGTGCGGCGACACATGGGGGACCGGCCCGACATCAGCGGAGTCTGCGGAGACAGGTTCATACAGGTATCTACACAACAAGCTGTCAGTACGGTGCAAGTGCACTTACTGCGAGAAGGCAATCTCTCAGAGCAACGACCTGACACTGCACGTGCGGCGACACACGGGGGACCGGCCCTACATCTGCGGAGTCTGCGGAGACAGGTTCATACAGGTATCTACACAACAAGCAGTCAGTATAGTACAAGGGCACTTACTGCGAGAAGGCAATCTCTCAGAGCAACAACCTGACACTGCACGTGCGGCGACACACGGGGGACCGGCCCTACATCTACTGAGTGTGCGGAGACAGGTACCTATTGTATGAGTAGATTTTACAAACGTCAATGAGATAACCTCGGAGAAAGTCTTGAACCTTCTTTGTTGGAGATGCCTCAGCGAGGAAGAAGCATCTGCCTTCGTAGTCCTGAAATGCAAAAAATAACAAAGAAGATCCGTCAAGTGCGAGTGTGACTCGCGCGCCGAGGGTTTCGAACGGTTGTCAAGTATACCGATATGTACTAGGCACCAGTACCTTGTACATATTATATTAGAGACTTTGCTATTTGATGAATACTATGCCGGCTCCGCAGCAACATCAGCGGAGTCCCTCAAACGGCAAAAATACGCTAACCTTGACCGAAGTTACCTATTTGAGCCGTTTGGGGTTGAAACCCTTGGTCCTTGGGGACCTGGAGCACACGCCATTTATAAAGATATTACCAAACTTCTTGTAGAGTCGACAGGTGATCAGAATGCTGGTTTCTATTTCGGTCAACGAATTAGCATTGCCATTCAACGTAGCAATGCTGCCAGCATTCTGGGCACTCTGCCTTCTGGTGACGGCTTAGATTTTTAAGAAATAGATATTAAGTGTATATACTAGTTTGAGTACTAGTAATTGTTTTATTCTGTTATTGTAACCTATGTGCTAAATAAAAATATTATTTTTAACCAATATAAATGTTTTTATGAATACCAAAAAATTAAATGATTAAAAAATTTAAATATTATTTATATATATTTAAGGATTATTACACTTCAGATGTATCGGTTTACAAAAACTGATACCTTTCATTTGATACCCCACTTGACATTGTAGGTCTCTTTTAAAATTTCGACATCCAATTTGTACTTAAAATTTACATTTTCATTTTTCATTTTTTTTTTTTTAATCTGTACTATAACTAAACTAAATAATTAAACTTTAAGTTTTGTGGAAACTTTTCTGCAACTCTGTTTGCGGGAATCAGAATTCTCGTTATTTACTTGAGTGTACAAGACACAAGTAAAAAATCACACTTGCACATTGTTAATCCAATACAGCTTTCGTATATAGCATCTTTTTTGTTATTAATTGTATCAAAATTAGTTAATTAGCGACTAGTAATGCCATCTATCCTAGGGAATGTGATACCTATGTCAAACTGTCACCTGTCATATAAATAAACTTTAGCCTGTTCCGAAACGTTACCGCTGTTTTATTTAGAGTTTTTCGTTATGTAACCTTGTTACCTTTGTTTAAGTTTCAATGAATGACTTATTTTAATTATTAATATTATTATAATTAATTTAATATTTCTTTTGTTCCAGGGCACGGCTTTACAGAACCATCGCAGGGCTCACGGCCATTTTAGCACGCCGATCACTCCCGTCATTCCCAACCAAGTGGAAGCTATCACGTACGCAGTTGCTAGTTTAGCGCACCACGATGATTCTCACATGTCTAACACTATAGCGTCTATCTAGTTCAGATCATAGTATCACGGGATGGATGATTGTAGCAGCGACAAGGCGTTTTCTCAATAAAAAATGTCTTTGTCTGTTACCTTTTCAAGTCTAAACGGCTGAATGGATCCAAATGAAATTTGGCTGAGAGGTAATGGGGACGGACCTAGGCTACTTAAAAAGCGCGTGTGAAGCCGCGGGCAGCAGCTAGTGACTTTGTTTAAATGAGAACATGAATTCTACATTACCAAACGTCGATGATTTGGTTAAGTGGTGGTCTTGTTTTAGGCTGGATTTAGTGAGACGTGTGGTCGTACGGTCGACCGTTTAGTGTTCCGCGGACCAACATACGGCTCGGACAATAACCATCCAAAATACTAAAACCGCGCATATATCCGGTCGGTTCTGCGTCGCAGAGCACTAAAAGCGTCGAGATTAACCCCTTTAATGGTCCGCTAAGTTTAAACAGTTGCTAAGCAGCGTTATTTCTCACTCTGACTTATGTCGATAGAAGAAGACAGAGTGAGAGATAGCAATGCTCTAAGTTAGCAGACTATTATGAATAAGAGGGTAAATGCCTAGCGCGTCCTGCAGGGCTATTAAGACTTCGCTGCCGAGTCATCGACGCGGATTCTGACACAGATTCGCGGGAAATGCAAATATTTTAGCGGTTATTAATATATTCTGCGTTCTACAAGGAATATAAATAGCGTATAAGTAGTTTTCCATAAGCAAAAACTTTCCAAAAAACAACAAATAAACAACACAACAATATTAAAACATTTACAAAGTTCGATTTAGTGCTACTTTGAAAGCAATTTATATTATAAGAAATTTGTTACTAAAAATCAACTTACTTTATAATGGAGATGTTACACATGGGTTCATAGAAAATGGTTTACGATTTGTGGAAAACTACTTTTCTGGTAGTTTAATTCCTTGCAGACGCAGAAAATATTAAAAACCAAAAATTTTAATTTATGTTTGATTCCGTGCCGATGACTCGGTAACGAAGTGTCTGGATAGCCCTACACGGACGCATGGAGCCCGGACGAGCTCGACAGATGTTTTCGGTTGGATGGATGGACGTTCGTCCGGATGAACGGACGGTTCGCGGGCCGCACGCTACTTACGCTAAACGTAATAGTTTTTTAATCTATATCTATCTATTATATAAATATGAAAATGAATCCCTATTTCCCTTGGTCACGGCATCACGCGTGAACGGCTGGACCGATTTCGCTAATTGTTCTTTTGTCGTGTTTGTTGTAATATTGTCAGGAGACAGTAATTAAAAAAGAAAAAAAAAAGTTCCGCGGAAAATTAGAATATTTCAATATTCATAGTTAAGACAAGACAACGTCTGTCGGGTCGTGTTAGTTACACCATTTACAACTCAATAATGGCTGGACCGATTTTAATGATCTTTAATTTAGGTTGGATTTGTATACGTCCTGAATAGCAGAATAACTAATTACATATAAAAAAATCACAAAAAATAATGAAGAAAATTCGTTTAAACATACATATTTAGTATGCAACGCCATCTCTGACCAAGGGCACACAGCAGTGTCCTACGTCACGGGCGTCGTTGAATCCCGAGTGCTACTCTAGAATAACTCACCAAGTGAGGGACTAAGAGAATTACGAAGCGGGGGATTCACTAGAATCCTGAGTGCGAGAGGGATTTAATCACGCCCAAGACAAAGATAGCTTTGTGCACGAGGATAATACTCTACATTTCACACTTTCTGCGAGTAAATAGTAAAAGTTTGGTTACGTGTTTCGCGGCATTATTTTTTTTCCGCTTTCTGAACAGAGGTTGGTACAAATTTCGAAGAACATCTCATTGTATGGATCTTCTTTATAGATTAGTTTACTCAAACATAGCATGTGATCTGCTGATTATTTCGACAACCTTCTTTGAGCAAAGTTGACCTTTCGGGCCTACCCGAACAGGCGGACATTAATATTAATAATTACTGTCCGCTCTATGCGGTCCGTAATGTATTTCGAATTCTATTTTGTTTTGATAATAGTTAGGTGCATAATAGTACATTGTTCACCGAGGTTAGATAGTGACTGATTCCTATCGAGTGGCCTTAAAACACACGAGGTAGGAATCGCACTTTTTCCTGAGTCATACATGTGTGTTGCTTTATACTATACCTACGAGGAAAATAAAACATTTTCCGAAAAAGAAGTTGTACTCTTCTCGTTTTTCCAATACCCGAAATTTTCATAAGCTTGTAAGAACGGAAGAGGCAGATATACAAAAAGTTTTTACTGCGAACTCGCCATATTATGGCTCGGCTATTGTGGGAATCGGATTAAAAACTTTTTGTTGTTTAACCTATAATGAAAATAACCATAGCTACAGGCTGAGATTTCAGAAAATTAAAAAAAATAACACGTTAGTAATGGATTTCCATACATTATTCTTTCCCGGCAAACGAGGAATTTCATTACTTAGCTTTTCGACCCGCATTCTAGTACGCCTGCAATGACTTACTTTCTAGCTCAAGTTTGGAAAAGGAATAAGTCACTTTCCGAGGAGGTAGGTGTAATATAATGGTTTTATGCATATTGAGCAGTACAAGCTTCACTGGCTGGTTAGAATAAAAAAAGAAAACGCGGAAAACTAAAGAACATCGCGGTGAACATTTTTGCATGATACGTTCTAATCAATTTTCTTATTCTTATTTTCTTCTTTATTGCACTAAATAAAACATACATGAAAAAACATAAAACTAGAAAAGGAATGGCAAAGGCGAGCTTAACCCTAAAAAGAGTTCTCGTGAATAAATTGTGAAAATGAACTCTTCAAGCGACAAATCCTTCAATTCAATGACTTTTAAGTTCGCTTTGTTTGAGTAAAGCACTATACAAGCCTCGGTCCGCAATGACTGCCCTGCTGACCACGATAAGCTGGCCTCCAGCTAAGCTTGCTATGGTCTCTACTTTCAAGCTTGGTCATCATTGCAGCCCTTGCTGAACGCGCATATGATCCGCGCTAGAAAGCCACACACACACACCTTGGCCATCAAGGCATGCAATGCTGAACGCTCTGTGATGGCCTGGACCTGCACTACACTTCGCCTTCAGCCATCTTCAGCCGCGGCCAGCAACCCACCCATACAGGCCTTGGACGTAATGTACTTAAATGTTTATTATTCCCAAGGAAGTAGGTAATGATATTGAATTTGGAACCACAAAATATGTATAGAAATGTTGACCAAGGATATTCGGACGGATAAGGAATCTCATTCGATTTGTTTAAATCTTGTGAAACCTTCATCTTTTTCAGCTAACAGGGCTACAACCACTTGCTTTCGGATGTACATGACTAATGTATGAAGTGCGTTTTACGAGCATAGAGTGTGAAAATATTTTAATTTTATCTGCCTTTTTAAAAAGACTTGCTGTTTTTTTTTACACACAAGATGAGAGTAAACGTAATAGTCTAAGCAATTCGTAGTAATAAAGATTAAGCCAATCAAGGTTTTTAACACTGGACAGGGTTTAACACAGTGACTTACTTATGAATCGAATTGACACCATACTGATTATTTTAAGCTTTAACTTTGATGTATAAACAGATTTTAGAAAATCTTAGTAAATATACTTTTGCACCCTCATCACAGCAACCGAATAACATAGTACGATTTATTACTATTGTAAGTTTTAGAATTATACATTTTTAAGATTGATTAATAGTTTCAGTTTAATTTCCTTATAATCTTAGTGCAATCAGTGTCAGAAAAATCTAAGCGTCCCGCGTAGCCAAAAATATAAAACTTCCAAAAGATTTTTTTTTTACACACAAGATGAGAGTAAACGTAATAGTCTAAGCAATTCGTAGTAATAAAGATTATTATGATTCACGGTGCATACTTAACTTATTTAAATACTAGATATTATCTTTACTCTGATAGTGCTGGAAGTTCTTCATTCTTCATTTTAAAGGACGCTTAGATCTACCTGACGCTATGGTGGTCCTAAGCTTTTAGCCTAATAATCTGCTGACCTTAACGATCCTCATGTACAACAACCTACATCACAGAATAACGAATATATAATACTGTCTACTAATATATAATACTACCTGCTAATATTTAATACTACTATAATGCTGGCAAGGCACATGCGGGATTGTTAAGATCAACAAAAATTTATTATGTTATCCCCATAATGAAACATAATATGATTATTAAGATTTATTTATTCTTGCGTTCTGAAACATTTTACAATTGTCAGTCACATAATTTTTTAGATACAGACATAAAAAATATAGCTTATAAAACTATAGAAGATATGTTTGTGTACGTACGGTTGCGATGCGTAACAGTTGTGTCCAAAACACTGAAATATGTTTTATGTTGTAGTTAACTTCAAAAGTCTTTATTGACAAAGAAAATTACAATTAAATAATAAAAACAAAATAGAACTAGTATTTACAATTGAAACAATTAAGCTAACTGCAGACTGTTGCAAACAATCTACAGGTAGCTCAACTGATCCATATCAATACCAGTCGGAAGCTACCCCAAGACGCTGGCTGCATTGCCCCGCTGTATGGCAACGCTGATGCGCTGCGCCAGATACCCGCCAGCTCTCGGTCTCTGTAGTTAACTACCTCGTCAGCCTACATAGTACTGCTAAACATGCCTACGAACAAGGGGGGGTTTTGCTATAATCACCACGCCTGGCTGACAGACGGTTTGGTAATCAGTGTGATTGGTGTCAAGCAGTGTTAAAAATACACAGGAAGCTGCTACCCTTCTGGTAGGTTCCTTAGTCGGCGCTTACGATATCCACGTTCACGCACTATTTCCGGATTAAAATTAGCATATTTGATATATTTTCTACATGTAGGTACTCCAGATCTTGATCTGATCAAAATCGTAAGTAACAAGCATGTTCCAAATCCAGTTACAAAAATTAGCTTTTATAATATTCTATATTAAGGCGCTACCCCGACCCAGAACAGCGCCGTCATCTAGTTTATCTTATTATTACGTTAAACGAAGGAATTTTCTAATATCCATTAGGCAGTTTGTGATATCTATAACAAGCTTTTTTTTAATGCCTCTGTAATAGTTTTATTTTGTATAGTTTATGCAAAGATGCTCTTGGTGGCCACCAAACTCTGTTTTCGCATCTCTGTCTAAACTATACAAAATAAAACTATTACAGAGGCATTAAAAAAAAGCTTATGATAGGTATCACAAACTGCCCAATGGATTTAAAAAATATATTTTGTTTAACGTAATAATAAGATAAAATAGGAGGCGGCGCTATTGTGGGTCGGGGTAGCGCAATAATCTAAAACGTACGATAAAGTGTTAGCCAAGTTGGAAATGAAACGGGCGACCTAATAGCAGTTTAGGTGTAGGTACCTAATATACCTGAGACGCTTCTTCGTTTTATCATTATGGAGATGGACTGCACGTACAGCACGAGGAAAAGAGAAATAAATAAATAATGCTGGACCATTTAGCCACAAGCTACGCAGAGCTTGTGTTATGGGTGCCGTACTAGATAACTGAAATATTTACGTAATACAATATATTACATCGATAGATACCATCTATATTTTTTTATACATAGAAAATACCCAAGACACCCGGAGCAAATATTTGCAAATCGTACAAACTTTTGTCCCAAGGCGGGAATCGAACCCGCAATCCTCCTGCGTCGCAGGCGGACCTTCGTCCGCCGCGCCACATCGGGCGTCAAATGCAAATGGAGCAGAACGTTGATGGACTGTTTCTAATAAACGAAATAGAGCGAGATAGTTTAAAAGGGACGAGCTAAAAAGACAGCAGGAAAAAGATGGGTAGGTATAGCGAGAAATAGAAAAAATTGTAAAAGGTTGGAGGAAGCCTTTGCTAAAAGACGGCAAACAGTATCGAAGTCGTAGTAAGAGGTACTATATTAGTGGGTACTATTGACCTACCTATTTGAGTAGAAAATGTAAATTATTTAGCTGAATAAAAGGCATAAAATTAAAAAATTATAATTAATGGGCAATGGAAAAGGTTGACTTACTTTTGCTATACACTGATTTCCTTTGCACTGTATTAAAAAAAAAACTTTGAACATAGGTGAACAACTTGATTTGTGATTGTGACCCACCAAGATTTTTTTTTTAATTACGTAAATAATTATCCTTACATCACTTTGACAGTTAGTGGCGTGACACTGAAATTAAAAGTAACAGTTTGAAAAAAAGACATAATTTGTTTACCATACTGTCCCAAATAGTCCCAATGCTGGGCAAACATTTCTTGATGTATTTCTCCGCTTCATGTCCAATTTTTCATTAATTCATCAAAACATGTTTAGGTAGGTAGGTGGGTACTTTAGTGTTAGCCGTTCTCGTGTAGTAGTTTTATGACCGATATTTTGCATAAATATTACAAAGAATATATTGACACATAAAATCCGTTCTATCGACCAAAGTTTCACAGTCGAATAGGATTCAAATGATAGCTCGACTTTCTCGAGCTGTGCACAACTAGATGTCGCCAGTAAAAGTGGACGAGCTCTAGATCGCGCTAACGAAGCGTTTCACAGAAGTAAGGTTCTACGAACTGTTTTCCAATCCTACAACAAACTAACAAGAAAACCATAACCCCGCATTGCATGGTACCAACCTTGTGTGGTACACATAGCGAATTTTTGAAGGGGAGCATAATGATGCCTCGACATGATTATCTCATATTTATGTAGATAATCATCTCGAGGCAAGGCAACTACATATATCAAGCTGTTATGGATTTATCGATATCATAATATAATAACGAGCTTGAAATAGTGTGTTCAGACTCTCACACGAAAGGTCAAACATTTATTGCATGCAGTGCCTACAGTGCAGTACCTACATACAGTGGTAATGTAACAGAAGTGTTTACAATCTAGCTAATAAATAAATAAATTAATTAAAAAAAAAATTTGTTGATTCTTGCCATGTGCCAAAACCTATAGGGTACTAGTTACTACTACTGCTTCCCGTTGACTTAGAACTATAAAAATTGGCAATTAGAATTCAAAAAGTCGAGTGAATTTACTTGTTTTATTTGTAGTAGTACGAGAGATACAAAGGTGCGTCATTTGTACTACCAGTTGTACTTCGTAGTAGTACTAGTGACACGGAGGCAAATTAGCCGCCTTTTCAATTTACGCAAGCACAATTAATTATACCTACACGCTATAATTTCTTTGCTTTTCATTTAATTTTAATTATAACAAAAATGACGTGTTATTCTTGAAATTTACGAAATAAATGGTTACTAAATATTATGTTATTTTTGCAGCAGTGCCCGTCCGAGTCTTCTATCATTATCTCATCCATCAGCCCGCTGCTGACATCCACTGCTACTTTCTCTTACGCGCTAGTTCAATTGGTCCTATGCGAACCTCACACACAAACAGTGGAGTTAGGCACGTATTATGAAACTATGTTTAGTCTTCTACGAGTATACCTCTATATGCTTGAGTAACGCTTCTGTCGTAGAAAATTGTTACTAAAGCATAGATCGATGACTGAGCAAGCTTTAATAATACGGGCATTTGATAGATAATGTCCAAAAGATTACAGGTTTTCTGGTAAATAGAGTCTTAAATTGTGAATTTGGGTTATATAAATAGGACAATGGCAGGTATATATGCACACAAATTCAGCGGTGTCGTCCCCGTCTCGTTTTCGTCCAGTGAACGGTTTCGTCTATAATTCTAACATTGCATAATCTATAGTTCTATACATATAAAATGCTTTGTCATGTATGACTGACTGGCGGATCAACCCACAACCTAAACCGCTGATCGTAGAGATCTGAAACTTGTAGGGTGTGTTCTTTGTATGACGTAGGCATCCGATAAGAAAGGAATTTCCGAAATTCTACCCTTAAGGGGGTGAAAAAGGGAGGCAAAGTTTGTATGGGACAACGTTATTCCTTGGTCCAATCTACTTCAAATTTTGTATAAACCTTTTTTAACAGAATCGGTGGAAGACGTGTTTCGTATTTTATTGAAATTCATCCCCTAACGGGGTCAAAAAGGGGTAGAAAGTTATGTATCTATACATATAAAATACTTTCTCCTGAACGACTGACTGACAGAGTTACTTTCGAATCCATACTAATATTACAAATTCGAAAGTACCTCTGTCTGTCTGTCTATCTGTCTGTTACCTCTTCACGCCTAAACGGCTGAACGGATCTTAAAGAAATTTGCCATGGAGATAGATGTTATCCCGGGGACTGACATAGGCTGGACGGACTGTATCTCGGAAAAGAGCGTGCGAAGCCGCAAGCAGCAGCTAGTATGTATAATATAAAATAAAAGTAGGCAAACGAACCTCAGCATTACAAGCGGTCCCTTCACACTGAAAACAAACTAAAATTGAGTGTCCATCTATGCTTATGATAATACCAGATTTATCCTCGTATAAATATCAGCGCTCAGGAATTGTTAAAATATGACTGTAATGTACATAGGTATAATACTTACCTAAGGTTAGTCCAATCCTTACCTTTGAGGTGCAGCTTTCTCCAGTGCACTAAAATAATAAATAGGTTTCTTTTCCGTAATCCGCTTTAAATGGACGCTTTCACAATACATATACGTTGGAAAGATTATACGGAGTTGTAGAATGAACATTTTCATACAAAATAATCTAGCCCTATACCAAATGAATTTAAATACATAATTACTAATTACCCTAAATCACCCCAAACTAAGCGAAGCTCGGCATAACGAAAAGGTACAGTATACCCATCTAAGCTACCTACTGATTTTCATTTGAACTTCGAAAACAAATTAGCATCTACCTGAATTCAAACAACGCATCAAAAAGGCTTAATGCGATTGTAAATTAATTGTTCTTACGTTGGCAGCGCACATGTGACCTCGACACTAAATTGAAAATAAAAAGATATTTTGGTAGGTTAAAATCAAGGTAAAATATATGGTAGAACGATTAACAAAACATTGAATAAGAGTAGACTTCCCAAATCTATTCATGAATGAATCAATTAATTGGTGCTCAAGCATCCTCACCGAATAGTTTGTAAGTAGAGATTATGTAATACCGCCTATTGGAATCTACACACCAAAGTCGCAACTTTGTTGTGTAGACGTCTAGACTAAATACCTACTTACATTTGACGCAGACGTGATTCCATCGCTCTAAAAAGTAGACAATACAAATAAACTCAGGCTCCAAACAGTAGAACATCGTTGTCTGAATATAAATTGAGTTTTACTGACCATTGTGAGGCAAGATGGGGAAGTACACTGAAAAAGTAAGACATAGGAAGGTGAGCAGCTCAAGTCAGCTCAGCTAAAGTCACTTAACATTATGTAAGCTGTTAATTATAGAGTCATAATTGTATTTTGTAAGAGGCAGTGTCACCTATTTCCAGTTGTTAAACTTTTAAATTGATTCACAATTTAAGTCATAATTTCTTTATTTATTTTCATACTACGCGTCAAGTACATACTTAAATTTTGTGCTATTGACATTAACTACTTGGAGATGGTGAAATTGCTGCATCATTTAAATTTATTGTTGTCTTAGTTGTTCTTCTACTGTTTAGCATGCAGTGTCCGCCTATATCTGGTTGTGCAATTTGCTATCTCAATATGTATGTATTTTCATAAGATGAATGATAGTAACACCCAGCAGACCAAATAAAAAAAAATAAAAACAAAGCTAAGGAAGAGTTACAATCACTTAAGTAGGGAGCTATCCTACGATCTAGTATTAGTTCTCTTTTTTATGAGGTACATAGAGGATTTGACTGATCGGCTATTAGCGAAACTTAAGGTGTGAGATGGTGGTGGGTATTGGTGATACACAGACATGGGAGCGAATTTATTGTTCTCTACACAGGAAGCCAATTCTCGATAAATATCAAACGACGAGACGCTCCGAGAGCCCAGGAAGACAATTCTCGCCAATTTATCACTGGATAAATATCAAAAGAACTGTCAATTTTGACAGTTTTTATATGAAATATCTCTCAAATTTGACAGTTTTTTGATATTTATCGAGTGATATATTGGCGAGAATTGCCTTCCAGCAAGCCAATTCTCGCCAATATATCACACGATAATTATCAAAAGAAGTGTCTAATTTGACAGATAACTTTCATATAAAAACTGTCAAAATTGACAGTTCTTTTGATATTTATCCAGTGATAAATTGGCGAGAATTGCCTTCCTGGGCTCTCGGAGCGTCTCGTCGGTCGTAGCATGTTCTACGAAGCTCTACGACAAAAGTTATCCGTAGGGCAAAATTTGATTATAAATAATGCTATGCTGTACAATCCACAGATGATCATCTAGCCCCAAAGTTTAGTATTATTAATTATAAACTTCACTTACTTGGCCCGCGGCTTCGCACGCGTCTTATGGAATAATAAGCCTATATACGAGGTGCAGATCACAAAATTAAAGCCGGATCCATTCAGTAGTGTTGGCGTTGTCTTCGGCATAACATCTTCACAACGGCACAATGCCACAAACTTTCACCTTAGAATATTAGTAGGATTCTCTGCCCAAAGTAAGCTCTGCTTACTGCTTTTGTTTGCTACGCACGAGGCTGGCGTAGCTTCGCAGCACGCTCTACGAACTTCAACTATTTGTTTTTTTTTAATATCTATCCTATTTCCTACTTACTAATATTTTGAAGCCGTGGTTTGTGCCCTTGTGACATCTTTAACCGTAGACATGGATACAAGCTGAAATTTAGCACACATAAAGTAAGACCTGGATTACCGTATAGGCTACTTTCTATTCTAAAAAACGGTGTGCGAAGTCGCGGGTAAAAGATAGGTAAAACTATGTAGGATTTTACTCACGGCTGCTGTAGAAGCTCTGCCGTTACTCTGAAAGTTTTTCTGGTTCATTACATCATCATCACCATCATCATCACTGTAGATAAAAAACAGAAATGGTACCAATTTCTTCGAACTTTTTTGGTTTTGCGTTTCCTATCAGTATTAATACCTAAGCTTGAAATAGGAATGTACGCGTAAAGTCAATTCGACGTTACGTGCGGTGTCTCAATTTATCGACCGATACATACTAGCATGCAGCACCAATAGTCGTTAAGTCTCATCACGTGAACGGTTTCAATGAATGTATATTTTATCTGTGGTAACCTATCTCGCAAAACGCTAAGATGCGACAAATTTTCTCAACTTTTGACAGTTAAGCGCGGGAACAAATATCGTCTTCCAATTTGAGCACGAGAATTCACGAGAATTTCGAATTTTGATGGTCGCGGCCGTCCCGTATCAAAATTATTTAGCGGTGTACAATAATAGATACATGCAAGATTTTTGTAGAACTACCTAATTACCAGTAGGTACCATGTATTGTAGGTACTTACTCAAGGTGAAGCTTGGGAACGGTGCCTGTATTTTGATAGCGTGTCCCTAGGTTACGTATTATTGTAAAATATCTCCAAAAGCTATGTTTTAGTTCTAGTATGAGCGCTAAGTACCTACTTGTATATGACTTGCCCACATTTTTCTTGACTTTGTTAAAAGATAGGTGATGGGTTAGGCAAGTGCATAATAGAAAACAAAAAATATATTAATACATATTGTAAATATTTAACTGAACGATTATTTTATTTTAATATGTTTTACGCGATAGTTTTGCGCGATGCCATCTTGCAATCGGTACCTACTAAAACAGAAGTTGAGGCGGAGATTTTCGCCCGCAAATGTTGAAATAGCAGCTCCTGCTTTTTTTTGTTTTTCATTATTCTATAGTGGTAAACAGTCAAAATAGCCAGACAAAATCTTCAAACTACTAAGAAGGTTAGTTTATTTCCTCCGTACAGTTCAGAAAAACCATAGACAATTGAATGAACTGACCGGGTGTGCGTCATGTTAGAGTAAATGAGAAAACAACTGACGACGACAAAAATAGTCGTCACGCGCGCGTCGCCTTTTCTGTCCTGCCCTGCAGGGCGCTAAGGCGCGCCATGAGGGAGGCCTATGTCCAGCAGTGAACTACTAATGCTGGCTGATGATGATGATGAAGAAAAGAAGAAAAAGTAACCATCCATGCATTGATTGACTTTGTATTTCCGAGTTGTGGTCAAGTTATAAAGGGAGAGAACTTACTTTAGCCATGCAAACGTTCAAAAATCCGTCGCACTAAAAGAAAAGGGCGTGTTTTAAAATCCGCATAAAACATATTTTCATCACAGCTGATGACTTAAACTTACTAACGATTTGCAGAAAGCACCATAACACTGTTAAAAAAAGAGTTGTGTTAATGTGTAATAAAATCACTTGTGTTACATAAAACGTGTGTGTGGCGAGTCTTAAAAGGACGGGTGAAAATGCGCTTTTTATTCAAATTTAATTTTATTTAAATTTTTAAATCCACATCATCACTTACCATCAGGTGAGATTGTGGTCAAATGTAGGTCTATTCACGATTAAAACAAAATAATAAAAATAAAAAAGATAGGACCCTGCTTTGACACGTTTTCAAGTGTTTTAATGTCAGACTCGACCACTATTAGTAAAATTTTGTTACCTCTGCAACAGCTAAATCCCCGACTGTCTGTATTTTAAAACAATAAAAAGTTAGTGAAGTATATAGGTACATATTTTTTAAACTGTTTTATGCTATTATCGGTCTGTCGGTGTCATTATTTTAAACTAGCTGCGCCCCGCGGCGTTACCCGCGGTGAATTGGGTGGGTTTTACGTTTTTGTGCGCCTTGCGGAACTGGTCCAACCATTCTCGAATTACGCTTAGCAACACATTTAACAGTTTATTTTCATTTATAATAATCATATATCATATATAATACTCATGTATATTGGTTAGCTTCAGACTGCGATTTCGCACGAATATGTCAGGATAAAATCTCCTTTTGAATCCTTGACACATTTAATTTCAGTTTCAGTTCATGATCCTTTCAGCTGTTTAGGCCTGTAACCTTTTCAAGGTTACAGGTAAGACAGGGTTACTTTTACATTGTGCATATAATACTAGTATTAGCGGATATATGCCTTATGCCTATAGACACATATAGTACAGAAATCACGAGAACTAACAATAGTTCTTTGTTTAGTTCTTTGTGTGTCAAATCAGAGCTAGTATGGCCTTAGTGAAAAAATCTGCCAGTGTTCTTTAGAAGTTCACTTAGTAGGTATAAATTACGAGACAGGTACCTATGTAATATTTATCATAATATCTACCATCGATGTTGCGTTGAAGCCAACAGCCTGTAACATAAAATAACTTAAAAAAACTAATAATTTTGACTCAGCGGGCGTCGACGACGGCAGGCCTGTGACGCAGGAGGTTGTGAATCCGATTCCTGCGGCGGGACAAATGTTTAGACAATCTGCAGATATTCTGTTCTGGGTGTTTTCTACGTAATTTTATAATAAAATCT
Source organism: Eupithecia inturbata (assembly GCA_963662085.1). Lineage (NCBI taxonomy): Eukaryota > Metazoa > Arthropoda > Insecta > Lepidoptera > Geometridae > Eupithecia > Eupithecia inturbata. The sequence continues at coordinate 9,764,122 of OY759176.1, read as the reverse complement.
ATCTTTCTTTCAATATAAACGTATATCAGTTATCTAGTACCCATAACACGAGCTTTGCTTACTTTGGGGCTGATAGACGATGCTAATAGGATTGTCCAGCATTGATATGTTTGTTTTGTTTATTATGTAACTACCTGTATTTTTTTTTGTATTTCCTTTATTTTTATTTAACATGTGTGTGGCTATAAATAAATTCTTTATTCTTTCTTTATAATTAATAAAAATTGTAGAAAATTAGCTGTGTGGTGCCGGCTCAGAATTTACACCACCCCAACTCTTCCCGCGGGTGTCGTAAGAGGCGACTAAGGGATATCCACCAGGGGTGGGCAGCACAATTCTACCGCCGAACTGCGACCCCCAAACCGCATTATGGGCATAACCCCCCATGAGATAAAAGCTTATCAATAAGGCGCTTATCAGGGGGAAAGGTTTCCCCCTGATAAGCGCCTTATTGATAAGCTTTCCCACCTGCTCCTGCATCTGCTGGGTCTGCTGGACCCAGGTGGGTCCAGCAGTGGACCAATACAGACAGAAATTTAAAGAGTGTCCATGTGCGGCCAGCGTAATCGAGTAAACAAAATTAATGAACTTTGCATACCATAGAAGCCGGCATTGTGCCTGCACACTGTAAAGTAAAATGATGAAATAAAATAAATAAAAAGATGAAAAATGAAAGATGATGTGTGATGAGGGCGTTCGTAAGGTTCTGGCCCATAACTTAAAGTTGGGTCCCATAAGTTTCCTTAACATATTTCAATCACCAGATTGGTTCAACTGTTTGTGAAGTTGTCTTATTTGTGCTAACTTATAAAATTTATTAGTTAGGATTCTACTGTTTCATAACCGGTACTTTTATAGAAGGTGATGTTTTTGACCTGCTGTGAACTAACAGTGCTGTGTAGTGGTCGCAAAATTATATCTTAAACTGTAAAGGTTTGTGAAAACTTGAGGTACCTACTGAAAAAAACGGATTGAAAGGCTTTTATATGTAGGTCCATATTGTTTTAGATCTTGAACTACAAGTAAGGCTACTTTTATATTAAAATAACACACGCGAAGCATTTATCTACCTACTTGTGTTTTGTATAAACTTACATATGCATAGCAATCAGATCCCGTACACTGGAACAAAATATTTTTGGCACTTTCATACAATTTTATACCTTTGACTTACCTATGTAATCCCACTCTTACCTCAGACTAACTATACAGGGAAAGTGGGAATTTACTGCCACTGCGTGAACTGCAGGTTCTGCCCATCATCACGAACACGCGTCAGTGCATTAAAAACGACCCTTAATGCAGTTGTTGTAGAATCACTACGGCGTACACAGTGATGAGGCAAATAGTAGGTAGGTATCTTGTTCCCGGTACTTGCCGCCGCATACATGTGACCTAATTCTAGATACTCGGTCATTAATGTTTTATATGCATTTGCGACGTTTGGATCTTTATTTATTTTTTGTTCAACTTGATAGAATTGAGCCAATGCCTTTATTTTCGATCTTCCTACCTTTTCATCCGCGTCGGAATGTAGCGGTAAACGAACGACGTATCGACCATCTGCTTGACGTTCGGTCGTTTCTTTGAACAGCTGTAGGCACTGTAGATCTTCTGTAGACATGCTATCTTGATCTACGACATCTTCAATGGACCAAAATCGACTATGGTCACTATCGTCTATCTGAACCACGTTGCAGTGGAATGATTTTGTGACATTTGCGCTGCCACATAATATCCAGCCAAAACGCGTCTGCTGAGCTATTGGCATGGATGAATTTTCTCTGATGATACCACTCATGATCACTTCGGAGTAGACGTCTGCGCCTAGTAATAGGTCTACGGAACGACTCCTGAAAAACTCTGGATCTGCCAACTGAATGTTTTCCAAATGTGGCCACGATGGTTCCGTGAACGTTTGATTTGGCAAGTTATTATTTAGCTAGATGTTTCATGATGTAAACTTCGATGTCGAGTTCATAGTCCGAATGACATGAAGAGATCGAGATTCCAATTATCCCTTTACAAATCATTTCTTTAGCACCTACTCCAAAAATAATACCTTTGCATCTTTGACGCTTTATTCCCAAAATTTGAGCCGCAGTTTCTGAAATCAAGGATGTTTGTGAACCTTGATCGATCAACGCTCGTAAAGTTTGGTGAGTTCCATCGGCCTTGGAAACGTTGACCAACGCTGTTGCCAAAAGAATTTCCCCCGCCTCCCCCTGTAAAACATGTGCACTACCTGTCTCCTGACTCCGCTGAAAACTCTTCCCTTCACTCGGTTGCACCATATGAGATATAACTTGACCGCTTGTAGCGTTGTGCAGTAAGGTATTGTGTTCTCCCTCGCACTCGCGGCATTTCTTGCTAGAAAAACACTTCTTATTGCGATGTGACTTAAGGCAACTTTTACATAAGGATAGCTTTTCGACGGTTTTCTGGCTCATGTGGGGATCCATTTCAGGGAATGTGGCGCAACTAAATATTCCATGTAACTTAGTCGGATTACATACTGCGCATTTAGGTACTTCGTTACTAGAATTTCTGTTGTTAGAATTTTGATCATTTTTTTTGTTACTAGTAAATGATTTAAAAAATGGCGTTTTCTTGCTGGTCGATGGCTCGTGTTGTTGTGGTTTAGAATCGCCTTTACGCTTAGATGCTTCTAGAGACGTAAATTTGATTTCCAAAAATTCAAGTAGATCTTTAAGAGTACGTAAATTTCTAGGATTTTTCAATGACTCGTTGTAGTCGGTATGCGTGTCGGCATCCAGCTTGTTGGTGATGAGGTAAACGATGATGGGGTCCCAGGTACTTGTGTCGACTCCTAGGGCCTTAATCGCGTTTAGACACTCGTTGGCGGTATCATAGACTTTTTTTATGGCTGCTGCCGATTGCTGCTGCAATGTAGGCAGGCCTGTTAAGGTATTCATGTAGCTATTGAAGATCAACTTTTGGTTATTATAACGATGTGTAAGAATTTCCCAGCTTACCTCGTAGTTTTCGGAGCTGATCGGTAAATGCTGTACCAATTTTTCACTCTCACCCTTCAGTTTGCTTTTAAGGAACTGCATTTTTTGGGCATTCGATAGAGACTGATTTTTATGTATCGCCTCTACGAATAAATCCTTGAAGGAGACCCACTGCTGGTAGTTTCCGTTGAAGGTGGGTATATCCATCTGTGGCGTCGATCTTTCCCGATGACATTGAGACCACATTTTCTCGTTGAGAGATTTTTTTATTAGTTTGAACTGCTGTTCATACCTACCGTAGCTTAGCTCGTACTCGAAGTTTTCTTCGTAGAGCTCGCTATCGATTTCCCAATGTAGGGAATCAACTACAGACCAGCGGGACTGCACTGACCGTAGAGCATCTTCGAGTTCCCACCTGCTGGTGATGTCGTCGACGCTGATTGCTTTGATCGTCCTGGAGAATGCCTTGAAATTACTAAGCTGCTTCCTTAGCATCTCATCCAGCTTGCTGCTGGTTCCCTGCCCGCTGCTGCTGCGCGGAGCCTGGAATCCGGACAAAGGTGGCTGCTGCCTTGTTTCTGGCGTCCCGGGACGTGACAATGCTTGCCCCCCTATTGCTAGAGGTGTAGCGGGACGCAGAAGCGATTTCTCCTCTTCCTTAGTGTCAGGAGATAAGTATTTTTGAATGTGTGCTCGTGCGTTAATGTAAAAATCTGATGTACGTTAGTAAGCGTCACCTACAAAGTATTCATGCGTTTTACCATTAAATTCGCACAATTGTATATGGTAGGATTGAAACTCCTGCCAGTATGCCTTATAATAATAATATAATAATAAATCATTTTATTGCCTATACTTATCTTAACCTAAACTAGAATTATACACAAAAAAAAAAAGTTTCTAACGATAGGCAAAGGGAGTAGATTCAGCATTGTGCTGCATGTGAGGAACATGCAGCGCTGATTTTAAATCTACTCCCCTCGGGTAGGTGGTCACCGAGGGTTGGGACAGCGGGTTTAAGGTAGGTTCTTATACTTATTCACCTATTTCAAACTTACTTTAAAAAAAAAAAAAAACTACTACTACTACTTACTTCCATGTGTGTTCATACCTTAACATTATATTTATTAGTGGAAGTTTCATTCATACATAATACTGTATTTATTATACACATTTATTTGGTTTATGAGTGTGTAGTATGAATGTGTCTGCGTGCTAGTTAGTTCTCCTGAGGCACCAGTCTCGTGAGAGTCTAGGCAACAGGAGACCTTATGAGTGAGTGTGTGTGAGTGTGAGGGTGAGGGTGTGTGTGTGTGTGTGAGGGTGTGTGTGTCAGTGTGTGTGCTTGTGTGTCTATTAATTGCCTAATTGTATAAATGCGCGTGTACTGTAATTTTATGGGTTTTTGAGACAGCGATTTGTAAGTTTAAATGTTGTTTCTATCATGTGCTTCTGTCGTGAGAGTAAGAATATTTTAAACTTTCTTTTAAATGTTAAAAAGCCAATTTTAATTCGTAACGGTGGTGGTAAATTATTCCAGATCTTTGACGCCCGGTATTTGAAACAACCCTTAAACCCATTAGTCTTGTGATTTGGGATGGCAAGAAGGTTAGTACGCTTGGAGCGCGTGTTACGATCATGTGAATCCTTAGACCAAGTAAACCTATCAAATAGATATTCTGGTTTCTTGTTCCAGAGAATTTTCTGAATAGTGCCTGCTATATGAAGTTCTCGTCTGTCCTTCATGTTTAAAATACCTTGTTTTGCTAGGTATGGACTAATGTGTGCTCTTCTAGGAATACAAAAGCAGAACCTCATACATGCATTCTGCACTCGCTGAATGGCGCCTTCCGTCTTTACCCATAGCCTAGGACCATAAGCAGCGCTGCAGTAATTAAATGGGGAAAGAACAAGAAGGTCGCACAGCAGCAGTCTCACCTCTTCTGATATATATTTCCTGATAGTTCTATACTATCAGGTACTTTAAGTTTGTAAAACGCGTTCCTTATTTTCTCGTTTATATGTTTAACAAACCTCATTTCACCATCAATAATAAGGCCTAGATTCCTAGCGTCATGTTCTATGGGAATAACTGTATTATTTATTTTTAGCTCAGGATTTCCATTAAGCGCTTTCTGTATTTGCGTCTTTGTACCCAGAAACATCATTTTAGACTTAGCGGGATTCAAAATAATGAGTTTTTGGTGGCCCATGAGAATATCCTTTCAAGGTCTGCATTTACAAGAGCCATCGCTACGTTTACATTCTCCGGGTTAAAACTGTAGTACACTTGTGTATCGTCTGCATAAAGATGATATTTGCAGGTTTCTATGTGCTCAGGCATGTCTGCAGTGAAAATTGAGAACAGGATCGGACTCAATATCGAGCCCTGTGGTGTACCCGTCAGGACCTCCGTGATGTCAGAAAATAGAAAAAATAAAATATATAAAATAGAGAAAATGCCTCGAGAGAGCTCAGCTTTTTCTTGATGTATTGCTGAGTTTTGAGAGAAGTTAGTCAGGAGTTGATCTATCGCTCCAATGCTTTGTGTAGCCAAAAGATCTTCCATTTTAGTTGACATGATAGCTTTTTATGGATAGATAATGTATCACAAAAAAAATCACGAAAAAAAAATCACGAAAAATCACAATTTCGCGATAGGACCTGCCTTCGGAGGCTCGAAGGACCATTGATGTTGGGGACATCCAAGAAAAGAGTTTAATTTACAATGCACACGATTTATTATAACACATAAAATACTTTAATATTCATTGATGGGAAAGACGTGTTAAAGAGCCGCGATGTTATTGTGGACTGGCGCGCGGCACCGCATGTCGCGCCTCGATCGGTCCCACAGTCGGTGCTACACGTGAATGCTGAGTTGCATTTCCATAGGTACTTATTGTATGAACCGTACAACACGCATTCGTGAAGGCGCCAGGTCTTGATTCTTGAACTTGGAGAGAAGTAATGTTACCTAGTTGGTAACGCCCTCCATTTATTAATCGTTCATTAGAGGGCTTTTATTTGAAACTTAACTTAAAAATGGCTTTGCCTTTAACAGAGGGTGTGTGAACTTAAATGGGAGTGACAGCGGTCTTTAGTAATTCGTTGGGTTCCGGACAAACTTAATATTTTATTAATTAGGACCTGGCGTCTTCACAATTGTATTCGTGATTATGGGCAGTACCTGCAGTTTACGCAGTTTACGCAGCAATTTAATCTATTTCACTGTACAGAGTTAGTGCCCTGTATATAGTACTACCCTCTTACCCTTGCAGAGCAGTTTTTGACCTAGCAGAAGAAAACAATAACTTAGATCAAAACATTGTTTTAGAACGAGGTCAAATGAGCGTAATTAATCGGTTGTGAGTCGCGTAAAATGAGTCGCTTCATAGAAAAGTTATATTTGTACACTAAAAAAAACCTACGCGCGAAAGTCAGCCGTCGCTCACCAGACCAACCTAGTTTTGTAGTAATACTAAATTATACATTGTAATAAGTGCCCACCACCTATGTGGTGATCAAAACTAGATACTAGGTGCCAAGTGTGAGTCGACTCGCACACGAAGGGTTCCGGACCGTAAAAATCAGGCAACTTTTTCACAGAACATCAAATCTTTATTTGTTTTGAGACCACTTAAAATGAATAACTTTTCTTTTATTTTTTGTTGTTATTACAGTTGATGTGTTGCTTAGTTATAGAAAGTTGAATATGCCTACCTACTGTTGTTCAAGAGATAAAGCCTTGACAAATTAGAAGCAAAAATAGCCAAAAAACATTACGTTTATTGTATGGGAGCACCCTTTAATTTTGAATTTATTTTACTTTTATTATTTATTAGCTGCCCCTAATAAAAAAGAGAAATACACATTATCTGAACATTTAAACCGTCTACCCCTTACGGTTCATGAGATAGTGACAGACGGACGCACGGACAGTGGAGGCTTAGTAATAGGGTTCTGTTTTCACGCTTCGGGTCCCTAAAAACCAAAAGGAATCACGTTCAACATAAAAAACGTAGTATATCCCTCAAAATACTTACAGATCTAAGGCAGTTACAGCACGTACCGATACTTACGTTTAAACCAGACTGTGGCGTGCCTTCTTGGGAATGCACATTTTTTTTCTAGAACAATCATTACAAATAAAGTTAATACGTCTTAATACACATCGTCATGATAGCATGCCAAAAAAAAAATAGTAGTCTGCACAAACTCTATGCAAAGCTTGCTATTGTTTTAAGTCACAACATTACCAACGTTCGATTTAGTTTTTTTAAGCAGTAAAACAGAATAGTTACTCGTATTTACCATAACAATAAAAATAATACCAATCGACAAGAAAATATGTATGATTGATTGGTACATTTGCTATTTTTTCCTAAAATAATTATTAAATTTGGTTTTACAATCAAAATGAACCCATAAGTAGCCAAAGTCAATTTACTAGACTTTATTATCAGTCAGTGTGCTTCGTAATTTAACTCGTTGAAATCAATTTTATGGCTCTTTATTGATTGATATCCTGTTTAACCCAGCGCCTGCAAGGCAACTCAAAAACAATACCAAAAAATCGATCTATTTGATTAGTCTGCCGTTTTTTTGTCTGCTATCGTATGTGTCCCGAATTCTCAATATCTTTATAAATAATGAATTAATTCTTTACCATGCTTAAAAATATAAAATTTACTCAGTGGTCCACGCTTGTGCAAGTTGGAAAAGCAACATAAGTGTGAAATAAATAAAGTAGAAAATGTTACCATTTTAAGATGTTTACTGGTTCCGTCAAAAAAATTTTTCCTACGTTACCTATACCTAAATACCTTGCAGACACCGGGTTAACAATCAATTTGTTCGTGAAACCGTGCTTATTTGCTTTAGTTATGGATGACTAAGCAAGCACTGATGAAATATATGCAGTATGAGTTGATATTGCATATTTCTTATTTCTTTTAGCCTTCAAATAAACGGTTATTTAGTAACGGTCGTTTATTTTAAGGCTCGCCGCTCACTCGTAAGTCGAGTAGAGGTTGAGGCGGCGCGTCGCGGCGCGGTCTAGGCGTGATCTTTATGTGTCGAGGCGCAGTCTTCTTATCTTTCATACAAATTCCTTCAAAATGGTGGCGGAGACGCGACGCGAGCTGGGTAAACGCCCTCGCCGGACTCCACGTCGACCCCGCCGTGCCTTGCCCTCGTCTGTGGAGCAACTTAAGTATATGTGCGCACTGCCATTTATATATGTGTATATAGAAAACGTAAATGTGGTGCGTTGCTTTTGTTCCCGTGCCTCGACGCCGCCTCCACTGTTGGTTCAGTGAGCGACGACGCGACAAAGTAGCTCTGGTCATCAGCTATTGTTTTGTAGGTATGGCCAATTAAGAAGTAAAATAATTTAGGGTGTTTAAAAATACTATAAACCGACTTCAAATTCCGGTAAATAGGATTCACCTATGTTCACGTGCAAAAAATAGCGCGGTCTAATTTCCCTAGTGGCGACATCTAGTTATAATTCAAGTCTATATGATGACACATGGATGGAACTTTTGACGCCCGTTGCGATGGAATTCATTAGTCGTGATTCTTCAAAAATATTGTTGTTTTTTTAGCTTTACGGTATTACTACTAATCCCTCGTGACATTTTTTTATGAGTTACCATTTCGGGATCATTCTCTATACAATAGTGAAAGAATCAGCATAATCGGTTAACCATTAGCGGAGATGTTAAGTAACATACATGCATAAAAAAACATACAGAAGATTTGAGAACCTCCTCCTTTTTGAAGTCGGTAAAAAATTAACCGAATTTTGAATGAAAGCTGATTCTATCGTAAAATCTGCGCTCTTATTTTTAGACGGGATAGTTTTTCTGTTGATTTAGGTGTCTCAGAATTAAAACTTCCAAAATAAGGTGATATACCATAATTGTTTTATTTTATTAGGTATGTAGCTTTATCTCATAAAGATTTCAATAATAAGTTATTATGTAATATATAATATTGATACATTTTGTTTTGTATTGCTTCCGGAATCGGGTGACAAATACATATTTATTTATTTAACTCTAAAGCCATCAATGAAAGTTAAAAATAGGGTTTTTGTACACCCTGGTGGATCTACCATTATAATGTCAAAACTAAATGTTAAATAGGTCATTAAGTACACAGCAGGTGATTAAGTTGATAAAGTTGGTCATTAAGATACGTACGTAGATCCTATAGGATTAAACTTATATTATATTACTCGATAATCATTTATATTTACTGTGAAATTACTGATGTTTTATTTACCTACTCTATTTACAATATAGATACTTTCATATTGGTTTATTCCTTTCTAATAATATTTATATAAAGTTCCAAAGGTAGGCTGGATTGCTCTATTATGTAACTAACAATACATTTAAAAGTTTACCGTTTGTACTAAATAAGGAACTTAACCAATCATAATGGCCCAACTGCCTAATTTATAGAATTGTGTATAGTACAGGTACCTATAGATAGATAGTCCTTCTTCAAACCACGTGAACGAACACTCCTTACTAGAAACTAATTGATCCCGCTTACATTACACAGCTCTTATTTCGCAAGTCTGCATGATTTTCTAAGGTTCGTAGTCAAATTTCTTAAAACCTATAGCTTTTGATGAAGTTTTAATATAAGAACAATGTATGTATCTACCGGGTATGCATTTTATTAGATATAGAGTAGAAATTTAAGGTAAAAGAACACACATCTTTTGTGCTCAGGTGAATAATATTAATTTAATAATGTCTACTGAGACTTGACTACAAGACCCAAAATCATCCTTAGTCCGACACGCACTCATTTAAACACAATTATTCTAATACACTACCAAGGTAGAGACGCTACGAGAGAACAAGTTCCAACAAGGGTGACACCTTGTCTGAAGACGACAAATTGAAAGCAACAGTCTTCACCACTTGTTTCTTACGACGGATCTTAATCGGCGTCCCCACATAAGGTTATATCATACGATGGTTCCCTGTAGGTGCTGCGGGTCGGGGGAGGGGGCAGCGGGCGGCAGCGCCGGCCCCACCGACGCCGACGGCAAGGCACCAGCCACATCCTGATATCCAGTCAGAGGAAGCCCGTGACCCGGCAGCCTGTCAGTGGGCTCATCTGGCGGAGTCACTTCAAGGCCAATGCTCCCGTCCATCGCCATTTTGATAGCGTTTGCATTTTGCTGCTGCTGCAGTTGCTGATGTTGCAACAACGAGTTAAAGTGAGATATTCCAATCTCTTCCAGACTGCTCTTTCTGCGTTTTCCAGAACCACTGAGGCCTTGTCGTAGAGAATTGGATCTACGCAGTAAAATATCGTCATCGACTCTCAGAGAGTTGGAGCGGCCTCTGAAATCGTTTATTATGGTTGGGCTATCGGGGAGAGACAGCGAGTTGGCCTTGGTGGTCGCCAGCGGTGGGGTTCGTGGTTGGGCAAAGGTGGCTCCCATGGTGGACCCGCGTCTGCTGGCGGCAGACGCCTGAGCCTGAATCAGAGCTTGTGAGTTGAAGCTGATGTTGGACTTACGACGGCTGTTGTGTCGCTCGAAGGTCTTCTGGGCAGAAAAAGGTGAAGGTCGAACCAAGTATCTGGAAAAACAGATATGTATATATTTATTTAGTACCTATAGGTATACAATATTACTTATGATAAAACTTCAATATCAATAACGATCAAACTTCTTAAATAGTTAACAAAATATTGGAGACTATAAGGTAATATGTCAGTATAATCAAGCGAGATTTTAAAAATACTCACATGATATCTCCTTCCTGTAGATTGAGGTCGCAGCTTGGATTTATTATGACGTAGGACAAGCTATTGCGCTTCTCACTGGCGTCATCATAGTCAATACCAGTGAGATTGAGGGATTCCATGCGCGAGCGCACGAGATTAGCTATTTCCGCCCTCTCAATCTGTTGCGCATGATTGTCTCTCGCTTCGTCGGCAGAGCTAGTGGAGTACTGTGAAAATATAATTGATTTTAGTTCTATTCAATAAATAACTTTTTATTTTAAAGCCAATGATTGTTTGTCTAATGATATCGATATCCATGCATGGCTTGTTATTTGATTCATATTGAGGAGTGGAAATATTCTCATTCACTATTTCTGAGTTAATTTTCAGTTATTCTCTAATACTCGAAAATTATCTGGTTCATATGTGAACCAAGAATACTTTTAAAATCATAAAATTACTGTTTTATCTTCTTATAAGAAAATTAGAATAGCAGCGCCATCACTAGTTAACTCGGTAACTCTTTTAACTCTATGCACTTATGTGTTGGCTAAATAACATTGGTCATCATTATTAAAAATTGACAACAAACCTTTTGATTGTTTCATTGAGGTAAACTTATACAAAGCAAGTGAGGTAAGTGAGATGTAGGTAGATATAGGAAAACAGCGTTATAGCTCTTTTTTATATAATGAGGTAGTAGTCTCACTAGGTCTAGATGAAAGAAGATATTTCAAGGATGCGTTATTATAAGGATGCTAATATAAGCTTTACACGAAAACAATATCAAATACTTGGATACCAACAAGCCAATTGTATTGTAATAGCTGGCACGTTAAACGATCGTTTTGTTACACGTATATATAAGACATAGAAGGGCCCCGTTGATCAATTTGCTCAAATGAGTAGCGCAATTGAGTTACACAAAAGGGAACGTGCGGCCTATTCCATTTAAATTTACTGCCTAATAGTTTTTTATGGTATTTTTATATTAAAACATAAGCAGCTTTATAACTAAACAAACGTTCGTAGTGTGGCAAATTCATTATGAATGAAAGCGGGTTAACTACGAACCCATCCTTTAACGAGGTACTTCATCATGGTGGGGAAAGGCCCGACGCGAACCCCGCTCACCCTGATGAAGTCCCTCGTTAAAAGAATAAACGTTGGTGTTCTTCCAACACAAACTAGGATCATTACTTACGTTTTTCCTATTTATAAAATATTTCAATGATTTAACTATTATGGTAGAGTTAGGTAACCTTCACAACGCTCTAACATAAAAAAAAATAAAGCTTATATTGAAATGTAACAATTAATAAACAAATTACAACACTCTTTGTACACAACCGTAAAACCGTACAAAATCTTGGCAGAGTTTTGAGATCCAGATCGGATTCCAACATACATTTTTTTACTAAACATACATAAATAAGTTTAAGACGTAGACCGAGAATCTCAGTCTACGACTTAGGACATAAATAACCGTACAAAAACGTGACAGATTTTTTTTCTGAAGATAATTTTGTTATTTGGTTGTGACTGTTAGGCCCTTTTCACATGCATACGGTCACGACACGGTCGCCGTGCCGTGTAAAGTAGAAATCTATGAGCTATATATAGACAGCTTTCACAGCACGGTGACCGTGCTGTGACCGTGTCTCACCCGTTCCATACATTTCTATTTTACACGGCACAACGGCGATCGTGCCGTGACCGTATGCACGTGACAAGAAAAATAAAATAAAACTGCATATTCCTAACACTAGAAACAATTATAGAAAAATCGGATCCATGCAGAAGGAGCAGAATTATTTAATAACTTACCAAATAGTGTAAAATAATGTGACAACATAAATATGTATAAAAGTAAGCTAAAAGAATATGAACACTCATTATGTAGCTAGGTATTTTTTCCTAATATATTATTTACTGTTACATTAAATTTATAAATATAGGTATATATAGTATTTATCTCATCTCATAGTAAATGAACTGTATAGTTTGTATGAGAAATAAAGTTCTTTAAACCTAAGAGAGCCTTTGTCTTACCGCCGGAGTGCGGTCCCCGTAGCAACCGGCCAGGCAGCCAGCGGCCGCGCCCCGCGTGCTACTCGACTGCCCGCTGTCGCCCGGCTCCTGCTGCAACTGTCCTGTCTCTCAACACCTACTTCCTCAACCACGATGGTTTAACGCTTTCGACAAACAGCGATAACTTTTGCGTTTTTGTTACAGTATCGATATGGCTTTCTGTCCGGACGAATTCTGTCCGGGATGGAAATTTCGTGAAACATTCAACATGCACAAGCGTAAGCATTGCAGAGGTGTGTTTGGAATTTTAACGTTTTTTTTATATTGATTGCTCTTTAATTTGTTTTATCAGGTAGATAGTGTTGACACTTCTAACATGCGGCGATGGTTGGAATGGCTATTAAATCAATAAATACCTCAGACAGATCATCAGAGGTACAAACACAGGCGAAATCCTATATCGTCAATTTTCTGAGTTTGTTGATATTTTCATCTAGACCTATATTTGCTTCGCTATTCAGCGTCATGCACACTAAACACTATAAGAACAACAACACCGAGGCGGGATTGCGATCATCGACTTGGTTTGTCCTTTACATTTATCTTGTCAATCAATACGCCAAATTAGCTGTCATAGGTGCCTTCAGCGTATTTTTTACGTGTTGAGTGTACCTACGCGCAAAAGCAAGGTTTACTCGGCTTTAGCAGACTGCAACAAATCTTAATAAGATCTAGCTAGTTCACGTGGTTTAGGATGTAGTTAGTTATACTATTAACTACATAGAACAGAAACAGACTATATTAATGGAATGTTTTACCTTTGGAATTCTTTTTTTAATGTGTTTAGTAACTTACTAGCAATATTTTGGGCCAGTACTTTAAACCCATTTATTTTTCGTTAGTTAAAGAGCATTTGATCTCTGTTGTTCTAAGTGATTTGAGGTAAGCCACTTCTCTGATTGTTAGTGTGAATAAGACGACTGTTTTATAAGTATAAAATGGTTATTTTTATTCGGTTTTACACAATTTGGTACCTGGCTCGTACCGTAAGATATGGGGACGGCTTGATTTTTTTGAAAAAACGAATCAAAATATTTCTTGCAATTAAATTATATAAATTGATTCCAATTCCAATATGACTGTGGTGTGTTTCAGACGATAAAAACAGCACAACATGTTCACCAAATACAGCTAGTATTTACCTACACATTGTATAAGAGCCAAAAATCTGCCTCTGTGAAAACTTCAAACGAAAGCTGGACATTAAAACTATTTCAGAATTGTATTGTAAAACAGTGAAAAGAAAGGTAAATGTTGCTATAGCGTTCAGGCGTTAATAGCTTCAAGGAGATAAATAATCAAAGAGAGAGAAGGAATTAACCAACTCACCGAAAAGCGCGATGTTCGCATTCTCGCGAATCGTGACCAAAACCAGTTTGTTGGGTTCCTCGGCGACATACTCACGTGGTGAGATGCATCTGCCATGGACGTGTCCTGAGTCCGATATATCCCTATAGGGATCTCACAAGTGGTGGAACACAATTTTTGGTACAAGCGACCGTAAGTGCGTATCCACATATCTTCCTTTGATATTTTCATCTGTTAGTAAGGTAACAATCACACATTCAACATTGCCACTCTTTGTACAAATTATGCATATATTAAGTAATTAAAAAGAAACCAGTTTGCATATGCTCGCCTTAAGACCGTCCACTGTTGTGCGACTCATCGCAAACGTCATGTAAGATAGATTTGACAGTCTGTAGTATAGAAGCCTAGGTTTACCACAAGCTCGGCCAACGTATGGACTGGACGTACCATTAGGTACTAAGGAGATGCAACAGCAAAAGAGATTAATTATTTGGTACTTACTGAGGTGAGGAATCCTGACCCAGGTGCCTGATCAATTCCTAACAAAAGGCGAACGAATGTTATAACGTAATCTTTCACGAACGCCTGGTAGAGCAAAGTATCCAACATTGACGCTGAGAAAACGGAGCCTGCGGCGAATGGGAGTCGGAACATGTAGGAGATATGAGATCCACGCTCTTTTTCTCTCTGAAAATTAAAAAAGCAATCCTCATGTCATGTGTAATAGAAATAAAATACATAAAAAAAACCAAGGTTATGTAAAATATTGTAATATAGCACCTTTTCCATTTTCGAAAGATGCAACGCATATTTATCATGTGCGCGGAATTGCATGAATCGCATATTCGAGGACTGTGATAGTTCTGTTATTGACTTTATGGATGGAAAGAATCTGAAACAAAATAGTTTTTGGCTTTTAAAGTAGAAATAATAAATTGTCGCTCAGAAACGTCACGATTCAAAATATTTCGTGAACCTTGTGTACCATAAAACGTTCGCAATTATGACCTTCGCTAGAGCCTTAAACTAAACCTTGTTATTACCAAACTAACAATTGAATAGAATCAGCGATGTAGTCCAAATAACATGGCACATATACCACTATTTTAAAGTATATTTAACAATTTAGCTGTATTAAATGGATCTACATTACAAATTCAATATTAAATTAATATGCAATATTTATAAGCAGGCATTTCAGTACTATGAAAAATTTTATATACTTAAACATTGTCTGAACTGCGACTATGGTGTTGCAATCAGCCAAGCTGTCTTCTTCAGCGGAATTGGATAACTCTTTATTCACGACCACCACGTTTTCTGCCAAAGTGATCCCCGCTCGTAAAAGATCATCCAGACTGTAACAATTATCCATGTTTAGGCCCAAGTTTATTGCATAAATTTATGGTCATTGTTTTACGAACGTACCAATCAATAGATCCCAGCATCCAATACACCAGGGGAAAGTATGAAATCGCGTCCAAAAACGCAATATCAGGGCGTCGCTCCAACAGTAGGATAATAGGATTCAGCGACGTCTTGGATCTAAAGTGGGCGCGCAATGGAATAATGAAATTGTAAATCCCGTTAGATGCGTAATCAGCAGCGAGTATAATGGTCTTGTTCTGCCACTGGTATTCCTTTGCATTTCTGTAAGCGCAGTGCTCGCAGACTTGAGCCAGTTGCAAACAGCACAGAGGCTTCTTTTCTTTCAGTAGGTAACAGAGCGTTGGGCTCACTCCAATAAATGGCGACACCGGTGGGAAACCTTTCACAATCCTGAAACAGCTTTTATTATTGTATCGGACACTTTTCTGGTTATCCCAAATGCCTACTTCCACAAGTGGTCAAAACAATTTAGTGAAGAAAAATCAATAACACTTTATTTCTTTTTAGGGGCTAGATTATGCTGTGTGAATTGTCAGCATTATTTATTTATTCAATTCGTTTCTTTGATAATAATTTACATTTTGAAGTTTGTCATGGGTAAGTGCTTATTTTGTAAGAAATAAAGATATCGACTTCTGACCTACTAAAAGAAATGTAAAAGTCATTTACACAACAATAGTTATAATTATTATAAGCCAAAAAAGGTATTTTTTTACCAATCTTTTACTTGAGGTTTTACTTCAGTTTTAAGCGAAATAATAACGTTCTTAAACCAGTTTAGATAGTATTTAGAAGCACACATGAAATTGAGCCACATGCATAAGATACTTACATTTATACAGGGTGCCACGGAGAGGATGTACTAAGCCGAAAGGGGGAAGATACTAGACTTCGAAGGGCCCACCGTTTGTACGTTCTACAATTTTTAAAATTTTAAACATTTTTTATTTTTTTTTGGAGAAAATAGTTTAGGTTTTGAAATTAGAACTGATAATTTAGATTCTTAATCGTGTTCTAAATAATAACAATGATAATAATGTTGTGTTTTAAAATATCAAAGAATTTACATAATAGTTTTGTTATAATTTAAATGACAAAACATTGACTTGCTGATAAAACAAGTAAAAAAAATTATCGCAATATAAATAAAACGTTATTCACTAGTTGATCCCCTCGGGGTCCGAATCACCCCCTTTAGGCTTAGTACACCCTTTCCGTGGCACCTTTCTGTATACATAAATTTTTTTCAGCCTATTTTTGACAAAAATAAAAATAATCGTTAGGGGTGAACATAGTGCTCACATTATACATTTTCTTAGATTTTAACTTGATGTCACTAATATGACAAGTGTTAAATATTAGTCAGTAAAATTTAAAACTTTAAATACAGAAGCGAAGCTAGCGTCAATTATCTAAAATGTAACACTTGTCTGGATCAAAATTTGTTGAAATTAAAGGAAGTGCTACCTAAAATAGTTTATGCAAAAGGAGATGCTAAGCTATTTATATTCAAAAGATTTCAAAATTGTTAATAAAAATTAAGTGTTAATAAGGTAACTAAGAATTACAAAGTGATGATAATAGATAAAAGACTAGTGACCGGGAACTTGTCCCTGCTATCGAATTTACCAAACTTCTTCTAGTATCCCATACATTATTAAAAAAACTAAGGAAAACCTACAAAAATGAACGCTTTACGATGGTTTTCAAAATCCAAGTTTAACGTGGATAAACACCTACCCTGTTATGTATAAATTTCACTCTTACGATGCTTTATAATATTTAACAATATAGAGGTACATTTAGATTAAGGGATCCAGGGGCTAATTTCATATTATGTATATCATACATTATATACCATAAATACTAAACATACCGACATTTTTCAAGTAGTTCCGCGGCTGTCCCAATATTTCCATACTTCCAAAAAACGATAGCCCACATGATACATTAACATCTAGACTTTCGATTGCTTAATATCCGATATTCAACAACATTAAAACCAAAGAAGGGCAAACAGATTTCAATGCAACCAAGGCGTAAGTCAGACTGGGACGTGTTATTCTAGAAATTTACGAAATAAATGATTATTGACTTGTCTTTATTGCATTAAATCCTTCCCTCTCGTTATTTAGGATTGATGATGGTTTTGATCAGAGTCTTACCTCGTGTAATCGTTACGCCAAGCGCTGTGGGGAACCTCGCTGCCGGCCAGAGACGTGAAGCTGCTTGTCGTGGCGTCGTCGCTGGAGGGACGGCCGTGCAGTTGGGGTTTACGCAGGGGATTACAGATACACAATGCACACAATTGCACAAGAAAAAAAAGTAATTCTTTAGTAAAATAGTGTTCTAAGTACTTATATCCATCCTTGTTTTATAAATATGGATGTTAAGCAATGCTTGGAATGTGCAGTTGAATTTAAGTGACAAAAGAATTTATGAAAGTGTTATGGTAAAGACAATTGTTATTTTGTACCTAAGTTTTTAATAGAAACGGTTTGCGTTTGTCTTTTCTCGCGTGATGAACGTTTTTAAAGTTCAAATACCGAAAAATTTACAAGTTGAAGGTCTAAAATAATCAATATATTGATACAAAAAACAACTGTCTTAAAATTACACATATGTATATCATAAATAAAAAAGATCAATTGAAAAAAAAGCGAAAGCAAAATAACTGATTTGCATATATATTAACTTGGGTGAACTTACGTGTCAAGTGATTATTTTTATATTTTTATGAAATCAAGTAATTTATCGTAAATTTACAACGCTACATAAAATGCCAATAATAATTTGAATCAAAGCTGAACACTTACTGAAACAATGACGTATTTTGTGCTGAATCTATTCATGCATCTTGCGATCCATATCTGCTATCTATTAAAAGGAGTAATGGGTGTAAATGGTAAAAAAAAAAATAATAATGACAAGTAAAAGTTTTTGTGTGTTTATAAACTCATGGTTTGATAATATTCAAAAATTTTCGCATGAGTGTCTTAATAACTCCTACCACCTGTCACCATTTGAATAAACTGTAATGAAAATGTCAAAGATACATATGCAATGTTTTTGTACAAAACTAGAGGGAAATAAAGATTGGCCTCCCTCTTGTTTTAATTTTCAAAGTGGTAACTCAAAATTCAAACCACTCGGTAAGGTCTGGATATCGGATGATAACAATAAAGTCTACGTTTTTTTTAGAGTATGGCTTTTAATAATCCCTATCTGTGTTTTGGAACATAACATGCTTCAATAACTCTTCCCTTTCAGAGTACGTAGAGTTGATGTTTCATCCCCCAGCTTGACGTGAGGTGAGTAAAATATGATGAAAGTGCTAACAAAAATGAGCGTAATTATGAGAAGGCAAGAACATTTAAAGTTATCGCTATAAATAGTCGTTTAAAAAACGTGAACAACGAAAACGTTGTCGTTTAAAGCCTGATAAATGCAACTGATTGATTTTATTATTCAATGAAATAGGTAGGTACTTTAGATGTTTATTGCCTTCAAACTTTCAAAAGTATGTCAAAGGGTGAGGATACTTAAATGCGTGCTTTTAGGGAATGCTATCGAAGCATTTTAGTTGATGGATCTAGCTTACGCTATTTTTTCTGAAGGTGACCTCCATGGAACATCATCATCTAGTTCATCCTCACTTTCATCAACTCCCACCTCTTCACCCTGATTGTCGGTGGCTTTGAGCGGGCTGCTTGTCACCATGTCAGGAACAGGCAGGATTGAAGGTCTGCGACTTCCTGTAATTAGAGGCAGAGATAATTAATTACAATCAAGATCTGCTTATTTTGGGGCTAGATGATGCTGTGTGAACAGCCCAGCATTATTATTTTGATTTATTATTAATTAAAAAATTTGATGTCACATATAAAAGCATATTATTATTATTCTCTTCATTTATTTGAAATCTCGTTATAAAATACATTTTTCACTATAGAAAATAAAATATTATAAAACTATTGTACAGTAAAAACTATTTTAAAACGGTGAATCACCGGACGCGAAGCTAGCCTTAAGCGGCCGGTGACTAGGGTTGCAGAGAGAGGAACTTCCTGACGATGCGCGCCGATTAATATTATTATTATAATGCTAGGACTGAAAGTTAAGGTAGTTAGTTCCACTGCACCTTGCCATAAAAACGTATGAATAAGTCTATGTAAGAATTGTCTTAATCTTAGTTGAGTATTAAATCAAATGTTCTTAATAAATCAATTTCCTAAAAATTCAAGCCGTCACCATAAGAGAGTTCCAAGACAATATGTATATTATATTACGTTTTTTAGAACTATTATCTTGCTACAGGGAACATAATAAACAAATTAGTACCTTTTCGATGAGTTGGTGCATCTGGACTCAGTAAATTGTGATTTTCTGGTTTGGGCAACAATAAGTGGCTATCAGTGGCGCTATCGGTGGCAGGGGAGTCTTTCAGAAACGACCTCGAATCTGTTGTAGACGTACCTTCTCCAAATTTACCTGAACAATTTGGAAATATTGTTTTATTGTTTTATTTATGAATATTTGATTGAATGCAACATTATACAGTGTTAATATTGTTAGTATATTTATGCCAATGATGGTTAATTTGTGTGGAAGCCATGTTCTGTCACGGTCAAAGGTTGGGTCTCTCAAAACGAACGTGTTCTAGATTACTAGTATAATTGTATAAAAAAAAAAAATTCTAATTTGTTCAATATTTCATGATCTCACACCAAATTTTAAAATGACATCAATCTTTGACTGTGGCTGATAAGTTAAAGTAATTTTGAAAATAACACTGGGCAATTTTATAATTATTATTTGTATGCATGCATGGCTGGTTCGTGAATAATATGTCGGTTGACTAACCTCAAGGAGAAAGTTGAAACTGCCATATGACTGTTATTGTACCATTTTGAGTACATTTCAAAAGTTTACTGCATACCATATAGAGAAAAAGGAAAATTCCTGTCCCTATGTTCTGCTGAATCAGATATACCTACCATACTATAAAAAATATTTCTTGATTCGTGCCAGTAAAAATGGTCCGTGAAGATCACGGAGTATAATATGACATATACCGTGAACGCTTAGAAGACTCTTTAAATTATCAATTTCTTATTGAATTATAAGAAAGTCATGAACTGCACTTTTTCTGCATGATCATTTTTCGTGTTCATACGATATGATTATTTATAGACACCACCGTTCAAAGACAAGTGAAGTAAAGTTTTGAATAATTTGAGAAAATATGATAGGTAGTAAAACCATAGGACATGGGACGGTACATGCAATATCATGTACTCGTATCTTTCAAGTAGTCATTGATGGATTTCCGATATTGATACTATACTACAAAAAGAGGTTGCTATCGATTCAATATCCATTCGGTAAAATCCTATAAACTAAATAATAACACGGCCACAACGAAGAAACTAAACAAAATAAAATGCGTTCAAGCAAGTACAGAAACAATAGTAAGTATTAAAAGACAAAACAAAAAAGAAAACCACACACGTAAGTCCAGACGAAGCATGTATACTCGGTAACCATTGACGAAAATCTTTCTGCATGCGACCAAAATAACATATTTAGTAAACATTAGTACTTATATACATATAATATCTAGTCTCTTAGTAACTTAAAACTTTAAAAGTGAGTAAATTACTCTTTGTCTGAGTCGCGAGATTTTAGTTCAGTAATTCTGTTAGACGATGAAGTCAGACAACTAGCAATAAAAGGGTACGATTTAAACGAAACGCAAACAGAAAATGTATTCGGTTAACTTTTCGTGTAAACCAAACCGTGGCACTCACAGCTAGCAACAATTAAATTAGCGGATGATACGGTATTAGCTTGGTTGATGCGTGATGGCGATGCGTTGGGTGTGGAACTCGAGGGAGCTTGCAGAATCACTTGTGGGAGTTCGTACTGAACGACGTTACTACCGTCTGGTTTTTTCGCCTGCACAGAACCTTCCTCTGCGTCACCTGACCTCTTTTCAGTGGAGAGTAAGCTAAATGCAGTTTGGTCTTTGGGCATAGCAGGTCTTTGATCGACTTGTTTCTCCGCTACCACAAATGCAGAATTTTCTTCTTTTGTGATGCTCATGTAATAGCATGTATCGCTTTTTTTCATAATATGCCTAGGGCCAGGGTTTAAAAGAATTGTTTCCTCATAAAATTCCGGCAAATTCGATGGGCGCACTCCTACTAAGGCCACGCCATACCTTAAAACAACATACATAGAGTGTAATTGCCTAAATCAATTGATCAAAATGATAGTAATAATAACAATGGTCGCTTTACTTTCTATGGGAGTGAAATGCCGCGAATGTAAAGCTCTTTCCTTCGTATTCGCCAAAAAAACGGCTATCTCCTAGAGTTATGTGATATATTTCGTTCCCTGAACATTTTCCATAAAGGCGATGCCATTCCTCGGGAGACTGTTGACCTTCTCTAAAATGAAAATCTTGATTTTAGAACAGTTTCCAGTAAGGCACACACTCAATCACAGAGTATGGGCTCTGTAGTTCTATGGAACAACCATGGTAAAGGCTCTTGTACATATCTACTACAGTATGATTAGCTTCCTTGATGAACACTCACTGTCCTCGACTGGTGTGCAGCAGAAGAGTTACCAGCGTGGACGCTCCCGGGCAAGTGCAGTTGTTCGCCAAAAGAGCGTATTTGAATTCATCCTCGCATACGACAAACTCGGCAAATTTCACATGTAGTTTGTTTTCCGGTCGAAAGATTTGTACGTATTGAGGTACCACGGGCGCGAAGTCTTTCACTGCCCATGACCTAAGACAAGTGACGTTCAGAATTAAGGAATGAACACTAATGCCTACATACTAAAACGTTGTTGATATAAAACGTTTTTTGTACAGTAGAATTTCCCCCCTTCGATTTAGTAGAGCACGAGCTAGGTAGAGTTCTCAGTTGCAAAATTTATGCAAACATTAAAAAATCTATACAGGGTTGCTAGTAATTCACTGACACTGCGTGAACTACTGGTTTGGACCATCATCACGAACACGTTCGTGAAGACGACACATCTTAATTCTTAAACCTAGTATTGGTAGTAGGTATCCCCTTCCATTTGATAATCGTTCATTACAGGGGCTTAGTTTGAAACTATACTTAAAAATGGCTCTGCCGTAATTTAACAGTGAGTTTGAGCGTGGAAGATCGATCTTTAGTAATTCATTAGGTTCCGGATAAACGTATTTATACATTTTGTATAGGAAGTGTTTTAAATTTTTTTTGGGAATTAAGGCCTGTCGTCTTCTCGAACGTGTTTGTGATGATGGGCAGAACCTGCAGTTCACGAAGGGTCAGTGAATGAACAGTAGCCCTGTATATACTCGAGAGCATAGAAATCGCACACCCCCTACATTTTAATTTTGACCCTTATTATTTTTTAAATTAAAGTTTGGTTGCAAATATAACTTGAATTAAATTGAAGTACACACTGTTAGCTTCCTAAATTTGTGGGACTTTGAGCAGGTATAAATGGATAAGGGATGATTGAAATGACATCATTTGCATACCAACTCTCAGTCAGAAAGGTTCTTTAACGAATACGTCATCACTCTAAACAAGAAAATGGATACCACACCGGAAGCAGCGTCTCAAGTGGTTGCACTAATGGAAGCTGGACAGAACCAAAGTCAAGTGGCTCGTCAATTAAATTTGAGCAGATATGCTGTTCGACGTGTATACCAGCGATATCAGCATACTGGTGCGACAACACAGTGCGATGACCGTTTTCTTGTGAATACTACGAAACAACTACGAAATCGCCGGTTGAAAACAGTTCAACTCGGACAGCAGCTCCAGGAAGTTAGAGAAGTGGAAGTCAGTCGGTGGACGGTCAGAAGAAGACTAGCCGAAGGAGGCCTGACAGCGCACAGACCAGCAACTGGCCCCAAATTGACCCCAGCGCACAGACAAGCACGCCTTCAGTTTGCTCGAAACTCGGACTATGGGTCAATGGCAGGCAGTCCTCTTCTCTGACGAGTGCAGGATGTGTCTCCATGGTAACGACGGACGTGGTAGAGGTAGAGTCTACCGAAGATCCGGTGAGCGTTTCACTCAATGCTGCATCTCCGAACGGGTCACATACGGCGGTGGTTCCTGTATGTTCTGGGGAGGCATTTCACTGGAAGCGAAAACTGAACTTGTCTTCATCACAGGGCCCGATACCGACCGTCGATTGGGTGGATTAACTTCTCAACGTTACGTCGAGGAGATCTTGGAAGATTATGTTGTGCCCTTTTCGGGATTTATCGGCAAAAATTTCGTTTTTATGCAGGATAACGCTAGACCACACACCGCTGCTATAGTCCGCCAGTACTTGGAGGAGGTTGAAGTAACCGTTATGGCGTGGCCTGCTCGAAGCCCAGATCTCAATCCCATTGAGCACGTAAGTGCTCCCATAAGGGACGAACTAAAGAAACGAGTAAGAGCCAGAAACGCAGAGCCTACGAGTCTCATAGAGCTCCAAACCGCGATCAAGGAAGAATGGGACAGCATACCGCAAAATTTCGTAAAAAAATTGATTTCTTCAATGAAACATCGAATGGAAGCTGTTATTAAGGCTAGGGGAGGCAATACCTTGTATTAATAAATCGTAAAATTCACAAATTTATTGTTTTTTTAACCTTTTATACTTGCTCAAAGTCCCACAAACCGAGCTACCTGAAACGAGCTAATTTAGGCCATTCTGTTGTTAAGTTGCCATTGTTATGATTTCGAAGGTCAAGGCTAGACATTATGGGTTTTTAGGAAGCTAACAGTGTGTTCTTTAATTTAATTTAAGTTATAATTGCAAACAAACTTTAATTTAAATAAAAATAGGGGTCAAAAAGAAAATGTAGGAAAATGTATGGGATGTGCGATTTCTATGCTCTCGAGTGTATTAATCTTTCGCAACCAGTTATGAGTTAAATAAACGACTGTTATCAGTCCCGTTCTGCTTATTAACTTTTCCGTTGTTCTACAAATACTATCGATTGATTCGCTGACCTTAATAGATATCAGTATCTAACTCTATTTTCCCAGACGATAAACTTCATGTGACGAATTTGATTCGCTAATAGAGTTGTGGTGATGGATTACGAACTCCATCATCATCATCATCAGCCTACATTAGTCCACTGCTGGACATAGTGGACCTACCTAGGTGGAGGCCTATGCCTCACATAATAAGCGCCATGCGCCCTTCTTCAGCTTACCGCAGTAATCGCAGATCATCTTTCCACCTGGCTGGAGGGCGTCCTACACTACGTTTACCAAGCCACGGTAATCTCACGAAGAACCGAAAACCGCTGGGTTAACTCAATAACAAGTTTACCCCAGCGGTTGTCGGTTCTTCGCGAGATATGGCCGGCCCACTGAGACTTCAGCGTGCTTAAAGTACACGGATTAACTTAGGATACCTTAATATCGTGTGTTCATCAGCAGCGGTCTTATCAGCGTAGTTCCTTGCAGCCAGAATGAAACATGCTTCGGCCTCACTCATGCGAGCCCGAATCAAGTCCGTATCCTTGAGGCACGATCCTTGGATGTAAATCACCCGTTGAGCCCATATTGGTACCTGAAACCATAGAGATCAAGAGTTACAGGAACGTGTCTTGTCTTTTTAAGGAAAAGCAAATCTAGACTTTATTCCTTTCGATCCGTCCGCTTTTGGGCCGCATATGTATTTTTTTATCCATCAAAGATTGGACAAGCCTAGGCTTGTTTAATCTTTGATTCGGTCGACCCTAAGATGAAATAATCCCAGTAAAACAATAATATAATTAATTTAAAAAAAACTTTTTTAATAACAAGTTTTTATTTAAGAATTCCAAAAAGTAGTACTTCTTAAAATCCAACGAACCCAAACTCGACGGGGTTAAGTCGTTTCGTTTCCTATGACTACCTTCTGTCTCCATCATCAGACCAGCTCGATGGTATAATGACATTGCATTGTCACCGCACTTACATAAGTATGCTAAATTTCAGCTCAATCGTTTAAGGACAACTGGTCTGAAATTCAGCTGCAAGATTTTTCCCACACACATACCTACATACATAGTACATACATACATACATTGTACATACTAACTAACTAACAGGGGAAGGTAATTAAAAGCTTGTAAATGGTAAAGCTGTTTTAGTTAATATGTCACAAAATGAGCAATTGAACATTTTAGAATTTAGGTTCAAAAGTCATATTAAAGAACAGGTAGGTCCATAGAAAGACTACATTTATTTATCTTATCTAATGTCCTCCGTCTAATTTAGTTCTACATTTCAAAATAGCTTCAAACGCAGATCTAAAATAAACCGCCAAGTGGGAGTCGACTCGCACACGAAGGATTCCGTACCGCAAAAATCAGGCAACTTTTTCAAAGAACATCAAATTCTCACTTATTCGGAGACCCCTTTAAGCTTTCAACTTTATTTTATGTTTAGTATTTGTTATTATTACAGTTGAAGTGTTACTTAATTATAGAAAGTTACATGTGACTACCTATTGCAGTTCAAGAGATACAGCCAAATTAAGAGCAAAAATAGCCAAAAAAATCAGGTTTGTTGTATGGGAGCCCTCTTTAATTTTGATATTTATTTTATTTTTATTGTTTGTTGTTATAGCGGCAAGATAAATACACATTATCTGAAAATTTCAACTGTCTACCTTTTACCGTTCATGAGATTTAGCCACGTGACAGACGGACGGACGGACAGCGGAGGCTTAGTAATAGGGTTCCGTTTTGACCCTTTGGGTAACCCTAAAAACACCTTTATCTTGATCTCAGTAATATTTTTATACCTGCAATATCATCCTCATTGTGGTATCTAGTTCCATCGGGGACAATAGCACCACATAGTAATCCTGCAGCAATGGATGGGCGTAGAATTCGTTCAGGAAGTCCATGATCGTGTCAGCATGAAGGGTTGTGGAACACACCACTACGTGCTTCTCAGATTGCGCACGATGCGATGAATAGGAACCACCAAGCTTTTGCCTCTCCATCCAAGTATAAGCCAGCTGCTCAAACTATAATAGAATTTATTATAAATTATAACCTGACCGACGCTGTCCTGTCAAAATCATAGAAAAACTATGAGAAGATGGCCAATGTAGAGGATAAGTAAGATAAGTAGGAAAACAACAAAAAAGCATTTCCGTCCATTTCTCGAACGCAGATCAAATCACTCCTCAAATCAGCCAAACCTCTTGTTAAGTGGTTTATGGGCTGATTTTGAAGAAAGATCAAGTTAAATGATCGATAATCAAGTCTAATAAATTTTTCGAACGATGGCTACGCATTTTACTATCTCCCAAGATCTTGTCAAATCATTGGTCAGCTCATCAGCGTTCGAGACACCAGCTGTTGATCTGTCGGTCTTTTATGAATACGCCAATTTCCCCGGAAACATTTAAATCTGTGGTTAAAAAAAGCACTACAATCTGGTTCCCTATTAAGTTTATTCGCTGGTTCCCTATTAATATTACGACCTATGTGGCATAGTATCTGCGGTATCTACAAATATTTGTTCCAGGTTTAAGTGTTGTCTATGTTTCTAAGGGTATTGCTTACTTAGGTTAGATAAAGCTGTAGGTTTTGTCCATTATATTATTTATAAAACTTACCAAAACAGTATTGAATTATACGTATTTATATAAAAACTGTTCATAAATTACTTTAGTTGGACGTTCTTTAAAAACTTGTACCTTGTATTGAGAAAAATACTTATCTTTACTATGTTTTTAATCGGAACACCCCATATGCCGGCCTGCGAGAAAATGACAGTACAAGATGAGGATTGATTCTGTGTATTATGATAACTTTACATAAAACCCTCTGCGTTTATGCTGGACACTGCAAATATACAAGGCGTCTCACGGCCATGGGACATGGAGGGCAAGTACCAGAAATATTGAATAAATAAAATAAAGTAAATAAATAAATAATGAATAACGCTGGACAATCCACACAGCATCATCCAGAGCTTATGTTATGGGTACTAGATGACTGATCTACATAATACAATAGAAGAAGATTGGAAGTTTTATAGTAAGGAAACATTCCCTTATTTTTAAAAATAAGTAAAACTGCATTCAATTGATGAATTTTAAAACATTACTTGCTTTATCCTACTAAAATCCAAAAATTGCCTGTATTTTTATGGTACTTGTCGGTAGAGTCAATCATAATAATCAAATCTGTCTAATAAACATTGCATTAATATGAATAATATAATAAGAAGAAGACCATAAAATGCGCCAAAAAGTGGGTAGACGAATAACTTTTTATGGCTCCCATACAACAACGGTCAGGCCCTGACCTCTCGTGATCCCGATCGTGTCGATCTTCCAACACATCGATTATAAAAGTATGTGAATAGATAGTGCTCTAGTGTTTGCGCACACACTTGTGCATTATAATAATGTCCTGCGCAAATGGCTAGTTTCTATTGAGACTAACCGCTGCGGTGTAGCCGAAATTCGGCTAGGAGGATATCATAATCATATCACCAGTTATACTGGTTCCTGAAGGCAAGCGCCTTCGCCGCACGCCGAGGCCACACAGCATGCCCATGCAGAAGTACACACGGTGGACAAAGCGTTGTCTAAGTATACCAAGGCAATGGATGTCTTTGTCACTGTCAAAATGTATTTACAGTCTTCTAAAACCACTGATAGATTTAATATTGATGGTCTGCATCAGTCGACTGCAGCAGGTTGGTCTAAATGGAGTAAACGAGCCAGTCAAATTGCTTCGTCTCGTCCCAGTTTATGACAGAGTTCATGTGTTCCTTTTATTTCATATGCAATGTTTATTAGACAGATTTCATTCATGTGATTGACTCTACCGATTGGTGCTATAAAAAAATACACTGTAATAATTTTATATTTTAGTAGGTTCGATTGGAATAAGGCAAGTAATTTTTCAAAATTATGTGAATGCGGTTTTACTTATTTAAAACAATAAAGAAATGTTTCCTTACTTACATAAAACTTTCTATCATCAATATTTCTGGTAGTTGCCCTCCATGTCTTACGGTCGTGGGACACCCTGTATAGTGCACGCACAAGTCGCCGTGGAAAATGGGTCAGTAAAAGCCATCTGAGTTCCGTATCACCTCTCGACTCGACTCTTGCCAACTCGAGTTTCAAATACCAAAATAACAAAAAAAAATTAAATAAACTGTCAGGATGTTCACCAATGTAAGTTACCTGCGTCGGTAGGACCACGAGTGCCACTCCAATCATAATGACCATATAAAGTTGTGACGGCCAAATGTCGGGTACGAAGTCTCCATATCCCACCGTGGAGAAGGTGACCACAACAAAGTACGTCGCTTGGAATAAGTTCAGGCGACGATGCCCAGCGCGTTGGAAATGCTGAATACCACACACACTGAAAAAAATGTCCTTAGAAATAACCTGTTTATGCGAATATAAATTTCTAGGCCAACTAAAATAGTTAGAATGAATAAAAATGCCGCAATGGTGTATATTAAACGGCACCATACAAAATTTAGGCTTTTCTATTATGTCCACAAAAAGTGTCATTATGTTTTTAATAGTTACATGTCACCAACGAAAACGTACACGAATACAAGCTTATAATAGTAAATTTGTTATACAACCAATTTGTTACCTTGTAAAAACAAGGCACAGTAGTGTCACGCACAAAATCATTAGCTGTTGCGAAAGCGCTGACTGAGATTTCTGCATTGCACGGTGAAGATCATTCTGAAATTTGTTTTGGTCGTTACATTTCGATATGTTATCTAATAAAATATATCAATATATGTATCTATGTTTCTAAGTACAAAAAATGTAAGTTGTTATTAGACAAAATATTCGTCCATAATACATATATAGGTATTATAATTTAATAACGTTATTAAAACAGCGTTTTACGAGAGTATTTCTAAACGCATTTTCAAATGCACTACTTTAACAGACTTATTTGATTACTTACAAATAAATTCTCCAGCGATCTTTTTGCCAACCAACAGTTGAGGAATACTGGTATGAATAAATTACGTAGAGGGGGAAAAGCCAACTGAAATATTTAAAAAATGCGTTGAAAAATGAATCTGAATGTGTTTACTCAGAGTGTGAAATATCTGCTAGTTTATATAATATAGTTATAAGCATATTTTTTTAAGTTATTAAATAGAATCGCCCTTATTGTAGGCCTTATCGGGTTGGTGATTATTGTTGATTATTAAAGGCTAATTCCCATTTGGACAACTTGCCAACTTGACTTATCAATTGATAGACGACTTTTGACTAAAATACACTTGAAGAAACAATTTTGCTTTACGGTAATTAGCTTTGAAGAGTTGGAGCACCCTAAAATCAGATATAGTACTTACGGTCAGTGAAAAAGGAATCGTATTCATCATTTCTAAAATGAAATGAAACGATAACACTTGTTGCCAGATGTTACCCTGTGAAAATTTGTACAATAAATAATTTGACCTACTTATTAACTGAATTCAGATTGCTATTAGAAATCCGATTCCAATCTAATTTTTTTAAAATATGCTTTTTTCGTTTCTAGATTTCGAGACAAGCTTATATAGCTTATGTATACAAAGAGGAAAAAAGTAATATTGGTGGAAAATATTTGACGACATTGTTTTGACTTCCATGCATCATTTAATTTGTCCCTAGATTGTTTTCGAACTTGAACTGGCACTGCGCCTGTACTGTGTTGTGGAAGCTTTTGTTTTCAGTTATTGTTAAGTTTTCATACATAAATCTTTGTTTACTACTATAGTCTTTGTTTTGCGAAACATATCTAGAATTCTCGAAACCAGTTTTGAATTTCGATTTTTAGTATTCGATAAAACGAAATAATAATAAAAGTTCAATTAGACTTACCTTATAACCTAAATAGGCTAAAAGTATCGCTTCTGTAAATGATATCATGGCCAACACGACTTGCACAATCCACAAGTATAGAGGTCGGTTGACCCATATTATTGCGTCCCAGTTGATGATCGGATGCTCTTGAAACTCCTCACCCGTCAAGTTGGCCGAATATACAAATTCAGTCTTATTTCCGGGTCTGCAACCGTAGCTGATAAACAAGACCAATCAAAGCTATATCTTGGTGCAGTTAGTCAAATCGCGTTCAGCCTTGCAAAAAATATTGAACTTCAAGAAGCTCAGTTTTAAATAGGTATGCTATCAGAGCACCATCTGAGAAATCAAACAATATCCCAAAAATTATTAGACTTCGACGGGGACGGTTAGAAATTACCCCGAGTGTGTGGGCTTACACACTTCATATAATAACAAAAACCATAACAGCTGAGCATTTAAAGTGGTATGCACCGTAATTTCGTAGTAATAAAGATGAACTAACGGTGCAAATGATAAACAACTTTAAACGCGTAGATATTATGATTACTCTGATGGCTTTCGATTTAATATGTAATCATATATCGATGCTGATGGCCTATAATAAAACTATACTTCTGGAAGTTCTATATTTTTGGCTGCGCTGGACGCCTAGATCTTTCATTAGTATTAGGTTCATAGAAATTAGAATTAAATATTTTAAAAGAAATGAAACTGACGCATAGAGAACCTGAAATGCGAGAAATATAATTTAAATCCTAACTTAGGTTAAGCAACTAATTTCAACGCCGTATGAGCGAGTTCACACACATAACAGTATTCCAGATAATGTGTGTGTATAAACTCGTTAATACATTTACATCCGCCATCGTCCAATAAAAACGTATATGATAGGACGGGCCTGTAAAACGGCCTGCTGTGTAAACGTACACTTAGAAAACAAGTACCTCTCCTACGTAATCCGTGATGTGACATGCACTTAGCCGTTTTGTTTTGTACACTCACTTTTAGCTTGTATGCCGTCAGAACCTACCTAGGTATAGTACTGTGTTTGGCATCAGAAAACTAAGATTCTATAACTACTCGGATTACTTTCAGAATATCATCTCAACCCAGTTTTACAGCATAAATTTACTGTCCTCATAAAATACAATAGAATATTTTAAAATTAACCTCAAAAATATCCAAATGAATAAAATATTTCGTTTGGTTGGACATGGAAAACAAAACGAAAATCCTAAACATACAGGGAACAGGGAATTTAGGATTTACATTGACCGAGTTTCTCGCCAAACACTAAAAGTTTGCGGAAACATTCAAAAGTTGAGATTTTTTAATCAAAAAAGTCCCTAAGTGGATATTAAAGAAATTAAAATATTCTACCTATAAGTATGTGTAGAATTATGGGCATTACCCCCCGTGAGATATAAGCCAATAAGGCGCTTTTCAGGGGGAGGCCTGGGTCCAGCAGTGGACCAATATAGGCTGTGGAGATGGATATGTGTAGAATATTTTACTTGAAAATAATCATTATGTTATTGTGTTATTGTATATGTTTTTACGGATAAAATAGAATACTTACGAGTTTCGCACTTTGTCGACTTTTGCAGTACTCAATACAGGTAATAACGGAGTGCCGACTTTAGGAAATTTCTATGCAATTAATCGCTTATCGACGACTTTTTATAGGATACATCTCGCGGTGGACAAGGAATAAAATATGAAAACTTAACAATGAAATGTTAAGTTTTCATATTTTATTCCTTGTCATTCATTTTCTAACAGCAAAGTGTTTGGAGGCAGTTATGTAAATTGCTTTGTAGCTTGTAATTTAATTATACTTATTACGTACAACAATTTAATTTATGAAACAACAAATAAATCAACAAGTACCTAATTATTTGTCTCGAACACAAATTAGAAAGCTTGCAAAGGATTATGATTTAAAGAAATTTTGTGTTCTTACGTTTTCCGTGCCTAATTTAGAAAAGAGATAGTGAACCGAATAATGTGGCGAAAAATGGAGGCCTTTGTCCAAGAGAGGGAAAGTATAGGTCGTCATAAAGTGCAGTTTGCCAGCTTATATTTTGTTTATCTCTACTTATCGTGTTTGGTTGCATAAAAGTGTTTAATAACTCACTGAGTTCTTTTAAATTCTCCGCCACGATATCTCATCGTTATCATCAGCCTATATTATTCCACAGCTGGACACACTTAGGCCTTCCCTAATGACGTGACTCACACACATATATCTACATATAATAATCTAGCTTTATGAATGTGCACTTTCATAACTTGTTCATGGAACTGAAATTGATTTTATTGACCTGATTTCAACAGTATTGAGAAGGACTATCGAATATATGTAAGTTGTTTGTATATCGCGTTGTGTACTTGTATTTACGTGATAGAATAGAATGTTCCTTCACATAAGTCAATTTGCTGGTCAATTCATAATGTATTCGTGAGTGTGCAATTTGGTATCAGTCATAACTATTTTAGCCGCTTATTGAATACATTTCGATAACGAATAAAATACGAAAGAAAATGAACAATAAAATGAAATGAAAATGAGCGGCGAAAACGTAAGGTGCATTTATTACATTATAGTTTTATTTATCTCACGTATTTGTGTTCATTGAGAAAAATCTAAAGAATCTCTAAACCAAAAATCACAAAAACGCCTTAATTCTCAAGCTGATGAGAACCCATAAAGATGTAAACTTGGTTGCTTGATCGAATGCGTACGGGACTCATTTAAAAACAAGATCCGTCAATTGCGAGTGTGATTTTTACCAGAAATGTGTAGGTACCCAAAAACAACACGTTCTGACATGTCCAAGAGTTCTGGAAGGTCTAACTAAAGGAAATAGACCATTTTGAGTTTTAAGTTTTTATGGGTTTTGAACAGTGAAAGTGACCAACAAAATTTTATACTTAATTTACTTTGAAACATGACATGTGAGCATAAAGCTGGAAATACATGTCATATGCCTGTAAAACGGAACAGTAGCGTGTAGCCCTGGGTCCGAATTTTACAAAAATACGGCTGATGGTGCCATTTATACAAAACTAACGTTTTATTTAGTTTATATATATTTTTTTGCATAAAGATGCGTAAAAGTTAGTTTTGCGCTATCGCCACACTACTTTTTGTTAGAATAACTACAAATTTTATAGCTGATACAACAAAAATCTTGAATCTTTTAACGTGGAAAGTCTAATTTGTTTCTTACCATCTGGTGGAAAGTCTGTTCCTACTTATGCTAGTCACTTACTCACTGTATAACCGTAATCATTGTCTTCCATAAATTCACAATTCAAAATTTTGCTCGCATGGCGTGTTTAGTATCATTGTGGATTTTTAATCAGGAGGTCTAACGCTCGAATCTTTGTCCGACCTATTTACTATTATTTTCGTTTTGCTTTTTTGTAAGGACAAATACTATGTCTATACCCTGTTTTTAGGGATATCAGATCCTTTGAATTGATTTCTAAATGTAATTTAATTTCTTTGTGGCTTTTGGCCGCTCATCTCATTCTAAGGAGATCGCAAGAGGAGTCCAGCAAGGGTGGGCTGCCTTCGGAAAACTGGAAGACATCTTCAAGGCTAACAAACCGCAAAGCCTAAGGCCTAAGCAAGGCAACCAACCAATGTGTCTTGCCCATACTGACATAATGGGTACGAGACATGGCCGAAGCAAAGCAATGCACCAAATAACAGTAGCACAGCACGGTTCGTAAGTCTGAACTGGAAATGGGAAAACACTTGGCTGAATGACGGAAAATCTGCTCTATATCTACCTACCTACTTTGTAATCAATCTTAACTGTATTTGTTTCTTACCATCTGGGCTAGCTGCAAGAAATCCAAGTTCTTAATCAATAAAAAGTCCAGTCGACGAACTGTTTTGTTATAATTTTGTATACAAAACGTTCGAGTCACGTATTGATTTTGCTGCCCATGAAGAATATCATTTGTCAAGACATTATTTTCGTATAGATAGGTATAGACCTAGAAGATTTTCGTGTATGTGGCTTGGCGTTTTTTGCCTTCGTTTGCAAATCTCAAACAAATTTTAATTAATTATTTTACATAGCTACACCCTTACTGTACACAAGCAATAAAATAAGTCTACCTACATTACCTACCTAATGCTAACCTAACCATTCCAAATGAAATAGCAGTCAATCTGTCACTCCCTTAACTAGTTAACAAAAACAAAAAACAATTAACAAATATTTTCGGTTTGGCCATAAGTGTGGCCACATTATGAATTGAAATATATTTTCCTTACGTAAGAGGATTATTTACTGGCGAAATAACCAACCCTTACAAAAATAACCATTTTGATATGATTATATTAAAGTTATAAGACGAAAATTGAAGGTTGAAGTCCTAGGTAAACGATATAATCACATCAAGATCAATTCCCTATTTTATATGGGTGTTGTGATGTTTTACGAAGTACTGTCTGCATACTTGAAAATATCTAAAACAATATTTGGGAAGTGTATGTAAAAGCGGCAACTCACAGAATCTCGCAAATAAAACAATTGACTTCGACTTGACTTGACTTCTTTTTTATTGGCAATATGTGTCTGGTTTGTCACTTTTCTCCCAGTGTCCAGTTCATTCTACAGGAAGAACATAAATTGAAATCTGGAAACGTCACCGTAAGCTATTAGTGTTTAACAAAGATCTTATCTTATCTACGTTCTGTTTATTTACACGACAATGGCTACCAATCCTTGGGTAAAATTTAGAATTTTTGATTAGATTTAAAAAATTGAGGCTGATATTATGTATTTTTGAATGAAAGTGTGCAATTTTGCACCTATCTACCTATATGAAGTTCGCTAGGCATATTTATTCACAAAGTGACTGATTAGTTATTTAGTATATTGACACAAAAATTTGTATGGGATCGATCCACCTTAGTGGCACGTTACTGGCAAACAGTGAATACATTTCCAAGTTAAAATGACATGCAATTTGTGTCCTTGCATGCCTGTATTTTCCAAGACGTATTCACATTTTAGTTCATGTGACAGTTTCACACTATCTTGCAGTATTAACATTCGAAGTCGAACTCAAACTTTGGGAATAAGATCGGTTACGCACTGCATTAGTTCAGCATCCATGAATATCTAATTCGGTACAATATATTGAAGGTCCGTCAACGGTCCTTCAATATTCTTAGTGGTGGTGGAAGACCAGTTTTGCATAAGTTTACGATGACGATAAAAGTTTTAGTCCCTTTCCATACATATGGCGACTTGCAGCGCCTCTACCGGATAGAGAGAAACCAATTTTAGTAGCTTGACAGCGGTTAAATAGTTTCCTGCTCGTAGCTTCTTTTTTTCATAAAACTCGATTTTAGTTTTCGAATGGTTTTGGGAGATTTGACAGAGGCTTACGGAATATTGTACATGTCGCATTATTTATTTGTACATACGTGGGAGAGAGACAAAAGTTAAAGTATAGCGAGCTCTCAAAAACGTTTTTTCTTAATCAAACTGTACAAACTGGTACAAAGCGAGCAATTCCTAATTGGAGATTCACGGACTCAGAATGGGTGCAGTGCATAACCACTTCAAATGGCTAATTTATTTTATTTTACCTAAGATAATTTCTTTTGGTATCGAAATCGTGTCCAATCGAAATCTTTACCCGTATGTAACATCAGAGTTTTGATAAGGAGAGACATATATCAAATCTCTGTGACCCTACTAAACTGTAGATATACCCTAATTATCTATTGTGGCCCTACTCCACTCTGATCGACTTTGCAGCTCCACTAAAGGATCAGTTTCCACATTTTTGTCCACTCTGATCCACCGATGGCTTAGTTTCGACTTCAAGTTCCACTCTGATCCACCGATGAATCAGTATCCACTTATTTGTTGGGAACAGAGTCCAACTATAGTACGTCTACCTTCCTACATCAGATATTTTCAATGAACACAATGCGTACTGAATGCGTAGTACTATATAATTTATCTACGTCAGTGAAAAATAAATAATGCTGGACAATCAACACAGCATCATCGGGCCCAAAGTAAGCAGAACTTGTGTTATTTTTTTAGAATGATAATGGCCTTTATTAACAAAGAAAATTACAATCAAATAATAAAAACAACAAAACAACTTGTGTTATGGGTACTAGATAACTGAAATACTTAATATATTACATGCATAAATAGTTTTTTTTTATATACGTAGAAAACACCCAGAACACCCGGAATATCTGCAGATCGTACAAACATTTGTCCCGCTGCGGGATTCGAACCCGCAACCTCCTGCATCGCAGGTGGACCTTCACTCGGCGCGTCACATCAGTCATTATAATGTAGCTATGGACTGTGTTCTTGGAAATTAACTATAAACAACTATGTATTTATTTTTAACCGTTTGCAAAGTATTAGTAGTATTATTGAAATATTCAGTTCATAAAACTGATTTTCAGGCGGGCTGCCAACTTGTCTGCCACGTTTGTTGTTAAAAAAGATTAATAAATAAAGACATGGGCTATGTAACTCACCAGGAGGCAGAGATAGGGTTGCCATCAGCGCAGACGCGAAATATATACAAAATGCAGGCTAAAATCTTGAAAATTAGGTTTGCTATTCTAATCCGTAAACCTGTAACAATGACACACGATAAAATTACACATACATAAACACATTCTTAAATTGTTGATTGTGACCGGCGTAGCACTTGTTTTGTATATGACCGGTGTAGCAATTGCTACATTGTGTCATTGTGTCTAAAAATGGCGTAGCACTTACTACTTTGCGCCTACGAACGGCGTAGCACTTGCTACATAGTATCTACGAACGGCATAGCACTTGCTACATTGTGTCATTGTATCTACAAATGGCGTAGCGCTTGCTACATAGTATCTACGAACGGCGTACTACAATAATTATAAAATTGTAATGTACCCAATAGGGAAAATAAATTTAATTCAATATACAGTACACAACACGTAGTGGATCCTGTTGCTGCCTAATTTTGTTTGTTGGTGACCATAATAATTAACTTAACTCTCATAAAAACGGAATTTTCAGGGACTTATTTATTTTAAGTTACGGTAATTATATTCTGATTGCATTTAAAATTGGGAACGGTAGTGCGGTAGACATCTCTATAATTATCTGATAATGACCTAATAACCAAATTTCGGCCACGGCAGCCTGTCTCAAAAGAGACTAGCCAAGTGCTGCGTGGGACATATCAAATTCAAATTCAAAGTGCTTTATTTCCTTTACACCTTACAGGACTCTTGGACACGTCACAAAATATAGTGCATCAGTGTATTCGAAATCACAAGTGCACTCTGTATTCCCTCATTTATTTATTAAGTACCTTTAAGCTATTTTAATTATGAATACCCTCATAATTTGATAAGACGGGAGACCGACATGACTGGGCAGAGAATATTCAGGGTGCCACGTAACATGTGTACTAAGCCGAAAAGGGTGGTTCTGGACACCGAGGGATCAACTTGTGATATACAATTTTTGAATTTCAAATATGTTTTTTTATATTAATATATATTTTTGCCTATCCGTGTTCTTATACACACATTATGGCATTTTTTACATTATAACATATTTCATAAATTTGGTTGTTTTTTTTAGGAAAAACCAGTGTTTTGTCATGAAAATATTACCAAAGAAGTTAGGTAGATTGTCTGAAATTTTAAAACAATATTATTAATGAAAGAATAAAATACGTTTTTTTTTTCACAAAAGTTTCGAGTTGAAATTTAAAAAAAAATTTATTAAAGTTGATCACCCGGTCCAGAATCACCCCTTTCGGCTTAGTACAAATATTTCGTGGCACCTTGTCAAAGACATTTTCCACGTATAATAATACAAACGTATTATTATACAAGGACTACTAAATGATCAATCTTGTCAATGTTAATTCGGGAAGAGAAATATTATTACTTTTACAATGAACAACCACCTGTCAGATTTTCGGATGTTTTCTCGTGGTCCTTTTCACTCCTCTTCGGCCTTATTTTGCATACGAATAAACAACAGGCAAAAACAATGAGGGGTGATAATATAAGGAACACACTCACGAACGATTATAAATAGACCACATAAAATACTAGAAAAGCACTTATAAAGTTTATGTCTAAGTAATAATCTTAATACTCACTCGATCTTTGATTTTTTATAAAATATACTTGCAGTCTTTCTTTGAAAGTGTTCTCGTTGACATAATATTCCACTCGCACTCTGTAACAAGCAAAATATTCAATCAGCTAGAATAAATCTATGATAAATGGAGTCACATTCCTTAATATGTCAAATCTACTATTGCTCTAGTCATTGCTCCGTCAAGTTCCCTCTTAGCCAATTTATATTTTAAGTCAAATTCTCCTTTCGTCAAGTCTTTCGAACTTTATGCAGAGTTGAACTGTCCTCTGCTTTCTTATGATCGTAATTAGCGCGTTAGGAATACACTGCGTAGTTTTTCAAAAGACGATTGTGATGATAGATGAAAGCCTAACAACCGGTTTCTTGATCAAACTCCTCATCAGTAGGCTTAGCACGGGGATTGCTATCTAGGGTAGAATAGAGAAAAATTACGCCACATTGTCATCAATAACGTAAAATATTTTAAAATCATTCCTTAATCTTCAATAGTTTACGCAATGTACCTATGACAATGGAATTTAATTTTTCTCTATTCTACCCTAGACAACAATCCCCGTGCTAGCTGCACACTTACGTCCACAGCTGCACATGACTCCCCTAATCAAGAGGAGTATTGCCATAATCGTCACGCTTGAAAAAAACAGAAGTTGTGGCGGAGCTTTTCTCGCGCAAATTTTGAAATCGCTTCTCTTTTTTTTTATTCATGGCTTATTTGACTATTTACCACCATTCTGCCATAATATTCAAACTACCAATAAGAAGGAGAAAACTAAGAAGGTTAGTTTATTTCTTCCGTGCAGTTCACAAAAACCATAGACAATAATTGCATGAACTAAACGGGTGTTCGTCTGGGTGGCTGTCTACGCAAGAAGGACTACTCGACAACGAGTACCTATTATATCTTTCGTGGTGCGCATGCTAGAGTAAATGAGAGAATAACTGACGACGACAAAAATAGTTGTCAAGCGCGCGACGTCTTTTTTCTAGCCACTTGCACTGTATCCTGTATATTTTTACTTTGAATATTTAGTTAATATATTTCCCTGTCCTGGGT
Organism: Eupithecia inturbata; assembly: GCA_963662085.1. Classification (NCBI taxonomy): domain Eukaryota; kingdom Metazoa; phylum Arthropoda; class Insecta; order Lepidoptera; family Geometridae; genus Eupithecia; species Eupithecia inturbata. The sequence continues at coordinate 9,724,487 of OY759176.1, read as the reverse complement.
TCTATCCTTACTCTTATAAATAGATTTAAAGTAGGCTATAGATAGGTGTAGTTTAATGAACTACTAGCGGTAGTCTTTTTAAATTTTACTATCAAGAGTTACTTCCTGCAGTATGCAAGTTACGAGAGAGGAGGGCGCGTGAAAAAAATACTAGCCGATTACAGAATTCAAACTTCATCCCATCTATTCGAAAAGGACGACTTGGTTCGCCTTTAAGTGCACCCAAAGGTGGTGTTTTCTATAAGAAACTTTTAGCGGGCAGTAATGAGTTTTTAATCCTGTTTATAAGTGCGCCGCAATTATCTTTGTCGAGCACTTTTTGAATTTGGAACATCTAAGTGTTCAGCGCCAAAGAAATCGACCGCAAATATTTTTTGAATAAAGAATGGTTGGTACTACATCCAAACAACGAGATTCACCGTCACATTTTCCTCAAAATGAGCGAAAGATGAGATTTGTACATTATTTCAAACACGCAGAATATAAAATCTACAACAATCTCTATTCCTAATAAAACTGTAACAACAAATTTTCATAATTGCGAAAATGTATCAAATGTAAATAAAAGTTTTTAGTTGTTTTATTATTAGATACTATTTAATTTCAATTTAGTTGTTACTCTATGTTTTAATGAATAATAATATTACAATAAAATATGAGGAGCCTTTTATTTTCTCCTAGAGGGTGATGAAAAGTAGAGTGTATCACTCGGATGCAAAATATATTTTTGGCACGGGCGACGTACTTTGAATCCCTCGCTACTACAGAATCCCTCGCTACGTTCTGGATTCAAAAAAGCGCCCTCGCTGTAAAAATATTATTTTGCTCCCGTATGATACAATCTACTATATCTTAACACCGCGCCGCAAAAACGGCCCGTACCTACATATGTTTCGCTACCTGCCCCCATACCTTTTACGCATAGGTAACTCCTTACACCATAGGTTCTCTCCTGTGAGGATACTGCTTAGAAGAAAAAGTCGGAAAGTGACTTATTCCTTTTCCAAACTTGAGCTAGAAAGTACGTCATTGCAATCGTACCAGAATGCAAGTAGGAAAACTCTATGGAATTTCATTTCTCACGCGTTTGCCGGGAGAGAATAATGTATGGAAATCCATTTCTAACGTATTATTTTATTTAAATTTTCTGAAATTTCAGTCGTTAGCTATGGTTATTTTCATTATAGGTTTTTAATCTGAGTCCGCCATATGATATCGGCCTCGTCCGTTCTCGGAACAGTAATTCAAAAAAGAACCAAGTGCCTGAGGCACTTGGTTCTTTTTTGAAGAAATTCGGGGGAATTTCTTCGAAATTGACATACAATACAATACAAAATTCTTTATTGTACACCACAAAATTAAATTAAAAACATAGTTATTAACATAAAATTTAAAGGTAAAATGGGTGGCCTTATCGTTTAGAAGCGATTTTTTCCAGGCAACCTTTCGATGGATAGAATATTGAGAATTTAGGAAAGTATACAAGATTAATACACAATAATAAATATTCTTCAAGTAGAAATAAAAATAAAATAAAATACAAATACAAAATCATTTATTTCAAAATTTAATCTACAATACAAGTGACGGGTATCCCTGGTTTCCGTTTTAGTTTAATTTAAACTGTATTACAGAGAACCAGTCTTCCCTCCTACACATGGTTCCTAAATTAAATTATAAAATAAGCAGCAAATGTAACCTAATAATAACATTAATATATTATCTAAAGTAAAATTTTAAATTACGTTTAAATTATGTAAATAATTATGTAATTATGTATTTCGTTTAAATTATGTATGTTTAAATGATATAATACATAGAGTAGAAAATATATATGTAATAAATAAATACATATCATGAACAAAATATATAGTACCAATATTTACTTTTCTGATAAATAAAAATCTTTGACGCGAGCTTTGAAAACAGGTAGACTTCCAGCTTTCATAATGGACTCAGGCAGTTGTTCCACAACTTTACAGCCTGGATGGAAAAGGATATGTCATAAAAACTGGTTCGGTGGCGAGGCATGTTTAATACCAAATTTACATTTGAGTTAGGTAATTTTATTCTACAGAATGTCGTCGAGTGATAGTGAAGATTTTATGACAATGCCAGTAATAAAAGGAACTGCTTAAGCAGTGATTTAGAACCTATTACTTTAGAAATCCAGAAATAAATACAACAAGACTTTTATGAAGCTTTCGTGTATTGGAAAAACGAGAAGAGTGCAAGTTATTTTTCGGAAAATGTTTTATTTTCCTCGTAGGTGTAGTATAAAGCACTATGTGTCACAGTAGAAAGTGAGATTTCTACCTCGTGAGTTTTAAGGCAAAATGACACACTCGATAGGAACCAGTCACTTTCTTACCTCGGTGAACAATGTACTATTCTGAAGAATGTAAAATTAGCCTAAATCGTTTCTTCTAGTTCACCCATCGTTCTAAGTCAAAAAGGGGAGATGAAGTAGGTACTAGTTTCTCGAAAGTGGAAGGCTCAAATTAGGTGAAATTAGGTCCAACCACCTCAGTCATAGTCTGGCCGGCGTTCGTGTTACGCGTGCATGCTACGACGTACTTTAGTGTAATTTATTGACTAAAAGACTACAGCAATGTCCTCGTGAATTTTCCTTATAATGATTGCACAAGATTGGAAAAGTAACTGCGAGCGAGTCTTTGCGTGTAGTTGTAACACAGGGCTGTTGTTCAGTAAGCGCTGGGAGAACGTAGGTACCATATCTACATATTTTACTTTCATCTATGATTCACCGCATTTTTCGTAAGTTATTTCATATATAAATATGTTTACGATGTTTTATTACGTGACGGGAATTAATTAACAATGCCTGCATTGCAAATATCTCGAGTTAAAAACAGGAATTTTATTCCTACCCTATTGAACGCCATACAAAGTTGATATCCACTGGGTCAAATCACAACGAAACAGCAGCGACTAGCACTTTCAATTTTAAAACATTATTAACTTTATTTTAAGATTAGGATCTAGTGATCGTAGCTTTGACCAGATGCAAGATTGCTCGCTGCAGCGCGGGCGGCCGCGCGACCCCTTCCAGGCTATAAACGATACTATGTTTTTATTAATGGTAATAACGCCTGCCTACCATATCGGTGTGATTTGATTCTCTACAAAGAATATAAGTTTTGTATGACGTCCTATCGCAGGGACAGGAATACGATCTCCTGTACTTTACTGCATGTATGTAGCTGTGAGTGAAACTCGAGCACAAAACGTTAAAGCTTTATCACGTTAGTTGCGAGTCACTGAATTTACAAAACAGCCTTGTGAACTGAGCTTCAAACGATAATTTCAAATCTAGATAGTACAAAGTTTGAATCCAGTTTTATGTGCACCTGTTAACAAACAGATGCACATACTCGTACGTTAAAACTTATTTTAATAAACACCATGTTCCACATTTCATGAACGATACAAACAAATAATAGAAAGTTTGTAATGTTCACTGAGTTTTTACTAATTACTAGCTGTGCCCGACGGTTTCGCCCGCGTGGAAATTGATTGCACACCGCCTAGGGGTAAATTTATAAAAATAAAAAATACTTGTATCATTATTTACTTTATAGATTAATTATACCGAGTTATGAATGAACCGAACCAAGGAATAATAATTTTCCCTAGAAACTTTACCACCCTTCTTAACCCCCACAGAGTTTAATTTTTGAATATTAGATTAACCTATGTGATAATCTAGAACTTAAACTATCTACGTACCAAATTTTATCTAAATAGGTTAAGAAGTTACGGAGATACGTGGTAACAAAAACAGCAACTTTCGACATTAATACTATCGTATAGTATGATAGGTACTTTTTTGGTGTTGTTACTTGGCGGCCGAATCATCCTAGGAGCAATTATGATGGTCTACAGACAGAATCGTACGCAACGTAGGATTCTTTGTCTTAGTCATGACGATTTACGAGTCAAGGTGTCTCAAGCCAAGCCTTAGCGTTTTTGTCCCTTGTTTCTTAACTGGTTTCCGCTACTAGGCCACAGATAGGTCCTTTTTGCGTGTCGGGTGGGGGGCTGCTAGTCTAACATCCGATGTCCTCTAGAAAAGCCAGCAGCTCGCTGACGCCGGTGCATGCCTCCCTAGGTGTCCTCGGTGTCCCGAGGTAGTGTAGTCGTTGAGACGCTACGCTATCGCACTCTACAAGCATATGCAGGTTTAAATATAGATCTCTGTGCTTATAATAACTAAATTTAAAGTAAACCTATTGTGTAAAGAGGAAATAAACAAATTATTAAATGCGCGGCCGTCTCCTCTGCGTGAGCTATAGCGTTCAGATTATCACAAACTGCAAGGAGCATCTTGACTTTCTTTGACTTGTTAAGGGTTTTGAATGGTTCGTGGTAGCTTTTAAATAACGTACATCAACATGAGCCCTCCGAAAAACGACACCCTTCAGTTCAATAGAAGTGGCAAAATCAATTTTAAAATTTATATTTTCTCTGAATTGTAAAGTTTGAGATTTAAAATAAAAAAAGTTTTATAGCAAATTTTATCAGCTTTCTTTGAAACTATAGTAAACTATACATTAGTAACATTTTTAATTTAAAAAAAGGTATAACAATATATTAGCCATTTTTAGCTCAGTGTCCAAAAACAAAATTGATTTTTAAAAAAGTATGTTTTACATACTTTCGAGTCCCTTTTATTGCGAAAGTATATCTTGTGTACCTAAAAAGTTATTGCAATTTTAAAAGTGCGCTACTTAGTTGCGCAGGCCAGCGTAGTCCCTCAGAGAAAAGTGGAACCTGGTATTATAAAACGAATGTTTACTGACCCAAATTATTACGTAGCTAATCCCCTTGGTTACATTTCTAATCTGAAGCAGATTATTGAAGTATTATAGAAGTACCGAGGCTTCGCACGCGTTGTTTCTATGGAAACGTTTAAATAGGTTATTTCTATACCATACGAACTGATTTATGGGATAAAAAGTTGCCCATGATTTATTCCAGATCTTGACCTACCCACATTTATGCAAACTTTCAGCCCAATTCGTTCAGTGGTTTTGAGGAGAAGAAGTAACAAACATCCATTCATCCATCCATCCAACTTTTCGCATTTTTAATATAAGTAATGCGATTTTCGGGTCGGGGTGTTATCTATGTAGGTACAATAAATATATTTCTATTGTATTACGTACTAGCTGCTGCCGGCGACTTCGCACACTCTTTTTCGAGATAAAAAGTAGCCTATATCCGTATCCGTCTACCTCCCTGCCGAATTTCATTAAAATCCGTTCAGCCGTTTAGGCGTAAAAAGGTAATAAACAGACAGACAGAATTACTTTCGCTTTTATAATATATATGATGCGATTTTCGGGTCGGGGTGTTATCTATGTAGGTACAATAAATATCTAGGGTAGGTATGGAAGTATGGATATCTTTATGTATGTCTATAGTTATTAAACATTTATCTATTACCATTACCCAAGCTCTGCTTACTTTGGGGATAGATGATACTGAGTGGATGGTCCAGCATTATTTAGTATTTTAATATCTGGCACGAACCTGCCTTTCCCTCATTACCAACTATGGTAACCGCTTCAATATTCGAAATTATTCTCTCTGGGTGTTTTATAAATAACAATATCAATTCATCAGGTCACGATAATCCGTGATCTTGTTTGACAAGATTCTAGTTAGACGAGATCACGGATTATCGTGTACTAGGGCTGCCGCCGCCGGTCAGATATCCATCGGGCCATGCAAGCGTTAACGAAATCATCCGGCAAGCCTTTGTTACCGGTATCGTACCAGCTGTTATCGAACCGAATAGTCCGATGCGTGACGACAATAAGAGGCCCGATGGTATGACACTAGACCCACGGGAGTTGGAAAGGCTCATTATGTGGGACGCAGCATGCGTCGACACACTTGCGCCTCCCCATCTTCCGAGGACATTCGTGAGGGCTGGTGCGGCGGCAGATTTAGCTGAGGGTCTCAAGAGGCACAAATATGCAGGTCTCGATAGGCCTATACATTTGCTCCCCATGGAGTCGAGATCGAGACGGTCCGTGGATCCGTGGGGTACCAACGCTCTCTGGGTTTATAAAAAAATATTTATGCGTCTAGTCGAAGCGACGCGTGACCCGAGAGCTGAAAAGTATCTGACACAGCGCATCAGCATTGCCATACAGCGGGGTAATGCCACAGTCTTAGGGATGCATCCGACGGGTTAATATGGATCAGTTTAGCCACCTGTAGCTTGTTCTCAACAGTCTGCTGTAGCGCAATTGTTACAATTGTAAATACTAGTTCTAATTTGATTTTATTCTTTGATTTAATTTAATTGTTTATAAGGATTTCATCTAGTCTGCTTACTTAGCCCAGAATTAATTATTATAATAAAAGCTTTTATTTCAGGAAAGGTTAACAAAGTACTTACATTAAATTTAAACTTATCTTAGGAACTTAAAAATATATTCTAGATTTAGCCCATTATTTTTCATTATATATTTATTTTATTTATACAGGGTGGCTCTTTAAAATCGGAGTGGAGGACCAAATTGATCCATGAGAGTTAGAGTCGTGGAAAGAACTGGGCTGCCTGACAGGCAAAATTTTTGCGAAAATAAAAAGTACCTACTTGTATATTTTTGCATACTTATTTGTTTTTTTTTTTGCTGATTTTTTCATTATGGTTCACGAAATTCATAACGAATATATGTTTTATTGAGGATAAACACTATTAATATACAGACTAAATGCCCTTGGTAGCGGCAAGTACACCAGTTGCTCAAAATGGGTACCTATATAAAATTTTAACAAGATGCTTGGAACCCCATACCAAGTTCAAGCTAAAATTGTAAAAATTGCCAGTTAGTGCAAAAATACAAGCAAATTAAAAAAAAAAATCAATCGTTGTGATTTCCTGCAAAATTAAAAGATTTGTAGAAAAACTAATTATGCAGTTTTGGTTTTCCTATAAATCGAGGCCATTACTCCTTTCACGATTTTTCTCATGATTTTGGGTTTGGCCATCCACTTCCATCTCAAATATTATATATACTGTATACTGCGAACATAACAATAATTAAAAGAATTTTTTTTTTATCTGTCTTCACTCTCGCTTTATCCGTCCCCTAGTATACAAAGGGGGAAGGAACCATCGAAGCTATTAAATTGAATCTATCTATATATATAAAAGAAAGTCGTGTTAGTTACACTATTTATAACTCAAGAACGGCTGAACGGATCTCGGTGAAATTTGGCAGCGAGGTAGATGGTATCCCGGGGCCGGACATAGGCTACCTTTTATTCCGGAAAAAAGCGTGCGAAGCCGCGGGCTGCAGCTAGTTTAAAATATAAATATCGTGGGGCAGTACCAGTTAACGGAATTCCGTTTATCGGACAGTACAGATTGCAAGATTTACGCCCAACATGATACAATATTTATAATAAATAATTATACCTTAAATACTTATAACTATTATTACCTACCTACCTATTAAGCCCACCAATGTGTCGACAACAATAAGTAAGAAAAAAAAATATTTTTCGTCGTCGGTACCTACAGATTGTGGAATCGATATTGCAAAAGGGGTCAAATGGGGTATCCAGTGAAAGCTGTACAGGCTTGTACATTTCAAAATAGTTCTTAAAATGTTCAATTTTCATAGTTTTTGTAATCCCCATCCACGCTATAGTGCTGACCTCATAATTATCGAATTTTCCTCATGCCTTAGGGAATTGTGCTGGTTGGCAACATTGGCAAGCTATCTTAACATTCTCTGGACACTGCAATTTTCAATTTTTCTAAAGAAAGCGAAATAGACGTGGACGCTGTTACAACTTCGTTCATGGATTGCATCTTTAATTCTATTACAAATACTTTCAAAATACCTACAGAGATGCATACTAGTTACCAATCTTATCGCAAATTGAACTAGCAGCGGGCAGGGGCCCAATGCTGCTAGCCAATCGCTTTACTATGACAATGGCATCATCAGAATCGGAACAGGATCGTCACGTAGCATCCTTATATGAAAGAAACTCTAGATAGTACGTATTGATAAAATGGTTTCAAACTTGACACTTTTGACACGCGTCCCTCCATCTGTAAATTCTTTCTTTCATCTAAAGTAGAGAACCAAAATGTGTCATTTTGCGAGTTTCATTGCCATAGTGAAGCGATTAGTTTAGCAGAATAGGGCCCCATGTCCTACGCGAGCACTGTGGATGCAACAACGGCTAGAATTTCATTTCCTGTATCAGTTTTCCATACCTTCGAGTATTTTTAATTGAAATATTTTTTAATATTTTTTCTTACTGTTCAAGATATTGTTGAATCATTCAGAAGGAATGTTAGTATTTAATGTTTTTGAAGTCAGTGCACTTAAAAATGTATGAATGTCGTTTTAAAAGAAACGAATAAGTAATAAAGGTTAGGTCTGCCTGTATTCTGTTGACGTTAGTACTACCAACTACAGAAATATGAAAATTATACCTTGGTATAATAGCAAATATTTAAAAATTATGAAAAATACACACCGACGTTTTTTCGAAAATAGGTGTAAACTTATTTACAAATATAACCTTAAGATGGCAAGTTGCAGCGATTTATGCGAATAGGTTACGAATAGAATTTCGCGTTCTAGAACCGGACAGCCGTGTGGGACCAAAATAGAGCCGTGTGGGCTTAGAATTTGAACCACCACAACTCTTCCCGCGGGAGTCGTAAGATTTCCACCCGGGGGGCGGGCAGCAGCGCCTCCCGTAGCACAATTTTACCACCGAACTGCGATTCCCTACCCGAATGCCCAGCGTGTGGATTATGAGCATTACGCCCCGTGAGATAAAACCCAATAAGGCGCTTATTGAGAGGAAGCCTACGTCCAGCAGTAGACCAATAGGTATAGGCTGTTGAGGTTGAGGAAGATGCAGACACATCATACGTTTTAGTTTTTGTTTTTATGAGAAACAAATCTTCGTCATCATCATCAAGAAGATAAGATTATTATTTAACAAATATGTACTAAGCGGGAAAGCATTATATTATATTTTCAAGCACAAAATTGATCTACACGACCTAATATTAGTTACCCAGCCGGCTCCAAATACTAGAAACCTAGGATATAAGGCGTTCGTCAAGGTTGATCACGTCCTTTTTGTTTACTTCACTCGCTCACGGGCGCTCCTTGCTAAGCAGGTTCCAATTTATGAACCAGCTAGCCTAGCCAAGTTGCAAAGCTATGATCGCTAACGCTATAGAAAACTAAGGTAATGTATGGAAATCACTATTTCGTTCGAGGTTTCGCACGGTCCGTGGTATTTATTCCGCCGAGTGTTTTAGTGACATTAAGATTACCGCCGATTAACGTTGATCCATTCGGATTTCACTGCCGCGGTTATTTCTATACCATGGAAACTGTTTTATGGGATAATAAGTAGCCTATGTTTTATACCAGGTCTAGAGCCTGGAATAAAAAAATAAATAATAAAAAAAGAATTATCTAAATTTCACCTTTCTAAGCTAAATTTCAGCCCAATCCAGAGCTAGAATAAGTAACAAACAAACAAATAAATAATATAGCTGGATGATCCACACAGCATCATCTAGCCCCGAGCTAAGCAGAGCTTGTGTTATGTGTACTAGATGACTGATAAACTTAACACAATACATACATATTAGATATTTTTTATTATAGGTACGTAGAAAATACCCGGAACAAAAATAAACATCTATTCATCCAAACTTTCGCATTAGTAGTATGAAGATGTCTAATGTTTATGAATAGATCAAGGTGAAATTTCGTTTACTTGTAGAATATAATCAGACTTAATAAATGGAAGTATTTTTATACGCGAACGACGCGGGCAGAAGCTAGTTTAAAATAAATAATATTTTCAACACTCTCGCTCGAAAACGTCTTTGCTGATCAAAAACCGTGGTTTTGCTCACATGTGGAAAAAAGGATGTTGAAAAAAGAAATTTGAATTCAGAATGCTGTACTACATTTTGATGTTGTAATATGTTATGCATTGATACTCTATGGTCAGCTTTCTCACAGAAGGCATCGCCATTTTTATGTGTCCGTAGGTATTATATTCTCTTGGATGTGTACGTTGACAACTTGGCTTGTTAAGACCATTCTTCAAGGCGGACAGCGCCCTGTTTAAATAATCTACCAACCAACAGGTTCGGAATTTATATGGGGCTTCCACCTCTGCGAGCTGCACTCATTTTAGCTTATCGTAGGGAAAGAGGTCAGACTGTTTCAACCGGTGTTCAACCTTCACAAAAACGCATAATTTCGTTCGTTCATGGTTTGAAAGAGGTTTACAGCATTCGTACTCTCCATGGTTGTTGACCAAAACGAGTACCTGACATTCGACCTCTTTTATAAATTACAAAATATTTTCTCGCTAGTCGTGGTGAAAAGTTGTATGTTGAACTCGAAAGCAAATGTTTTTTGTATAGTGCTTTTTAAATCCCTCGATAGCTCAGCAGTCTACTTTAGAGCCACTCGCTACGCTCGTTCGCTAGCTTGGGATTTAATATCGGCACGAGTAACAAAAAATAGTTGCTTACTGGTTGAACAAATAACTATTAAAGTTCTTGGACGGCCCCTTTTATAAATATATGTATAGTCAACATAGAGATTATATGTCCAACGCAGAATGAAGATTATGAGATTGATAAGGACAATAAAGCGCTTATCAGGAAAGGCATATAATATGTACTCGTAATTGAGTTCTAAAGATATTATAGGTAGTAGGTACGTATAATATCTCTAAAACTCAACGTCTGAATACTAGCTGTAGGTCTTTTACCAACCTCTTAGGTACGTACAAGACCAACAGCTAATATTCAGACGAGTTTTTGAAAGGTATATCTTTACCTTTCTGCCCTTTCAGTCATATTCATATGTCATCAAAAAACGCCGTTTTGATTCATCGAGGTACAGCTTCCCATATTTCCAACCAAATACGCATACGTGGAATACAAAACACTCTCCGGGTAAAAAGCATCGTGATTTTAATGATACCTAATGTTTTTTTATAGTTAAAAGGTACTTTTACGTGTTCAACTCATCAGTAAATACTTCATTGCTTCAGTTGGTTTACTGAAGTTACCTACTCAATTACATGTTGCGGTTGCGAGAATGCTGATTGAAATATGAAACATATCAACAATTATTTTATTTTCCTTACTCACTCATTATTATTAAGTAGGTATATCAGTTATTTAGTGTCCATAACACAAGCTCTGCTTATCTTGGGGCTAGATGATGCTGTGTGCATTGTCAAGCATTATTGTTATTATTCACACCATTTATTTTAAACCTCGTTCCAAAAAAAAAATTTTACTATGCCTAGATATTAAAATATTATAACTATTCTACAGTAAAAAATAGGTATATCAAAACGGTGAATCACCGGCCGCGAGCTAGCCTCAAGCGGCCGGTGACTAGGGCTGCAGAGAAAGAAACTTTCTGATGATGCGCGCCGAGTCCATCTCCAAAGTCCGAGTCCAAATCGAAAGTAGTTCGATTTTAAATTCTGTCTGTCTGTTACCTTTTCACACCTTAATGGCTGAACGGATCTTAATGAAATTGGTGGGGAATTAGACGGTATCCCGGTCCTTACGATACACCAAAAAAGAACATTATAAAGAGACATTACATAAGAAAAATACAATTGGCGGCCTCATCGCTTAGAAGCGATCTCTTCCAGGCTCTTCCAGTTAAACTTTTTTAATCATTTAATAAGTAAGACATTTTACAATTTGCTTGAATTTTTTGACGCAGTTTAGCATTTAGTAAATGTAGAGTACAGAATGGTTGATACTCATTGCACATTATAAGTAAACGCATTATTCTTCTATTCATCAAACTTTTCTTTTGTAAGTTTCTCTATGATTAGTATATTTTTTTCTCTATTGTTAAATTATGTTAAACTAACTACAGCCCGCGGCTTCGCACGCTTTTTTCCGGAATAAAAGGTAGCCTATGTCCGGCCCCGGGATACCATCTACCTCGCTGCCAAATTTCACCGAGATCCGTTCAGCTGTTCTTGAGTTATGAATAGTGTAACTAACACGACTTTATTTTATATATATACTAGCTGCAGCCCGCGGCTTCGCACGCTTTTTTCTGGATTAAAGGTAGCCTATGTCCAGCCCCGGGATACCATCTACCTCGCTGCCAAATTTCACCGAGATCCGTTCAGCCGTTCTTGAGTTATAAATAGTGTAACTAACACGACTTTCTTTTATATATATATAGATAGATTTGTACAACAAATGGCAGATCACAGTGCTCTTATTTTATGTCTGAACATCCCTGTAATACCTGAGTATCACAAAGGAATAAATGAATTGAATTGAATAAACTTATAAATAAGTTCATGGTATTTACCTTGGTATATTTTCATAGCTGTCCCAGCTGTGGAGACAGTTGTAGGAGTTATATCTATTGAGGCCTGCCATTTCCAGATCCGCCAGGATGCTGTTTGAACTATTAACCGTGCTCTATGGTTTAGTATACCCGAGAGTCAATATGAGTCTCGCCAAGCTTATTCGGGAGTTGGGACACATCCTGTGGATAAATACTTGGAGCTTTTCCACAAGATGATACAGTAAATTATGAATATGTACTGTACTGTGTACTTATGTAGGAAAAATCGATCAAAACACGTTATAAAAACTATTCACGAGTATTTATTGCGTTTATTTACTTATTTTTTGAAACTTTCAACAGATCAACACTCTGTCGTGGTTACAAGACGAAAAAAAACATGTATGAAAAAAACGCGAGTTAAACAAATAGGTAGGTAGTTATTATAATTTATACGTTTTGAAACCTAGGTTACTTAAACTCTGCCTAAACTTAACTAACTCTATACCTTCATCTCTACATTATTTACCTATGCGCAAATTTTGTAACCACATCGCATTACCTACCTACCTACCCGCGTTCTTCTATACATAACGAACTGTAATTTTGCTAAAAGGTTTGCAAAGTGCGATTTGTTCAGCGAACAGGACTACAGAATTAAAAAGTTAATGTTAGGTAGGTATCAGGCATAGTGCTAGACAGCCGCCCGGTAGGACCTCCGTGGTCAGTACACGTAGATTCTCGTGTAAAGGGTTCAATTATTGAGTAGGGCGAATATTTGTGACGAAGGCAAGATAGCAATTCTGTTAAAATGTATACCTACTTAACTTAGTCATACAGAAAAAAAATAAATATTATGACCACTTAACAGCAAAAACAATAAACCTGTTGTTTTGACAGTTACAAATACTCCAAAATACGAGTACCTAACTGACCCTTAGTTACCCAAAGCTGTAAAAAGCTACTATATACCTACTTACTAACTTTTTTGCACAAATAACAGACGAAAAGTGTTCGTTTTTCCCAGTTTTGCAAAAAGTATGTTTAGTATCTCAATAAACTTATCTTTTCGTGTTGTTCATTTGGTGTTGAGCAAACAGGCTTCGAAATTATCACAAAGCGAAAATAAACAGTAATCAAAACATTAATTTGCCGTATGTTCCTTTTGTTTTGGTCACTGAGCAAATTAGTGCGGACATTATAATCGAATATTCATTCACTATTTATTTAGTGCCTATAACTTTAGACACAAACCTGGAATTTAAGGTAATATTAAGAATGTGTTTTAACGGATTATAGTAATGTTGCTTCGTATTTGTGAGTTGAGTGTTATTGTGTGTGATGTGTAGCTGGAGTGGGTAAGGGAGGACGCGAGACGGGCGGGCGCGACGCGCTCTCGGACTCAACTGACTGACGGCCAGCGCGCGGCGGCGACGGCGGCAGCGGCGGCGGCGGCGGTTTCTTGGGCTGGGGCGGACTGGTGGCGCAAGCCTTCGTTTTCTCCCCGAAAAAACCTTCTACATCTTAACTATCATTTTTGCTACATTTTTGCCTACAAAACTGAAAGAGCTTACTAAAAAAGTTAGTAAGCTCTTTCAGTTTTGTAGGATTATGCTTGTGTAGCCTGGTTTTCTTTAGTGTCTAGTTCTTTGTGATATAATGATACCAATAAGTTAATCTCCTTTACACCGTAATATTGCAGCAGGACATTGCAACCTTAGGAGGTATTATTTTAAGTTTGTAAGTATTTGTGTTTACAATTTATGTTTTAGATTTTGATCAAATTGCATGTTTTATTTCATAATAATTATGTTTGTCGAACCTAGAACTGACTCGCCTGCTCGTTCTCAAGGGTTCCTTGGTCCCTAGGTAAATTAACGTACTTGTACTTACAAGTACATTAATGTTACCTAGAATTGGCATGTTTAGACTCTATGAAAATGTAGAGCATGTTAATTATATGTCTTTGTTCCTCAAAAACCATTTGTTTGTGTTTAACTAGCAAAAGGAGCAGGAACTTCTCAGACATGATACGAGTGCTATTTAACATACGCGTACAAAATTAGTCATAGGTAATTTTTCTTGCATTTTTAGTTTATCAGAACATTAGGTGGAGAGGTAAACACAGTTTTTGACGATCTAAAAATCATCACAGATGAATTTCGAAAAATAGGTTTGGAATTAAATTTTTCAAAATGCGAGCTTTTTATTTCGGACTCTTGTATAGACAAAAACAATATTATTGGAAAATTCAATAGTTTGGCCTCCAACATAACAGTTGTTGGTAAATGTTCACTTCGCCTCCTTGGTTCACCAATTGATGAGACTTTTCAGTCCTTTGTAGATGAGAATATACAAAATTTCAACAAAACTTCGGACAGACTGCTCAAAATTAATAGCCATATGGCTTTTACAATAATTCGGTTTTGTCTTTTTGTACCTAAATTTACGTATTCTTTGAGATGTAGTCAACTGTGGAAACACAGCGAGCTCTTGGAAGGCTTAGACAACATAATAAAGAATACTCTATCACCGGTTTTGATTGTCGATTTAGATGACAAGGCATGGTCACAGGCCTACCTGCCTGTCAAATTGGGTATACGCAAAAATTCAAGTGTAGCCCTTCCAGCGTTCCTGTCTTCCATCTACAGCACTAGTTCTTTAGTTGAAAAAATTTTAAAGTCATCTTGTTGGGCCCACCTGGAATTTCATTCAAAATTTCATTTTTAGACGAAGCTCGAACGGCTTAGCGTAGTGCTTGCCCCAATGCTGCTCCCCCAAAATCTCTTTTGTCCCAACGGCAATGGGACGGGCCTCTGTGTGAGTTGACACGGAATTGTTTGTTACAAACGTGCTCCAGCTCTGCGGATCGTGTCCATCTCCTGGCCGTTTCTAAATGGGAGTCAGGACAATGGTTGCAAGCATTTCCTTCATTTAACACTGGCACTTTATTGGATCCCGTAACTTTCCGTATCGCAACATATCTTCGGTTGGGTGCAATATGTTGCGCGCCTCATCAATGCCAGTGCGGTACTGCGGTCGAACAGCTTGGCCATCACGGATTATCGTGTACTGGGGCCGCCGGTCGGATGTCTCGTCTTTGTCACCGCGAACGTACCAGCTATTCTCGAACCGAGTGGTCGGTTGCGTGACGATGGTAAGAGGCCTGACGGCATGACACTAGTCCCATGGGAGTTGGGGAGGCCCATTGTGTGGGACGCTACATGCGTCGACACACTTGCGCCTTCCCATCTTCCGAGAACATCCGTAAGGGCTAGTGCGGCGGCAGATTTGGCCGAGGATCTCAAGAGAAGCAAATATGCAGGTCTCGACAGAGCCTACACATTTGCTCCCTTTGGGATCGAGACCCTGGATCCGTGGGGTACCGAGGCTCTCCGGGTTTTCAAAAAGTTATCTGAGCGTCTGGTCGACGCGATGCGTGACCCGAGAGCGGGCGGGTACCTGGCGCAGCGCATCAGCATTGCCATACAGCGGGGAAATGCAGCCAGCGTCTTGGGGACGCTTCCGACTGGTATTGATATGGATCAGTTGAGCTACCTGTAGATTGTTTTCAACAGTCTGCAGTTAGCTTAATTGTTTCAATTGTATGTAAATACTAGTTCTAATTTGTTTTTGTTTTTGAATTGTAATTTTCTTTGTTTATAGATGATTCAGATATTTATAATATTTTGTGTTGTAAATTAGATGTAACACTTCGCTTTTATATAAACATTTTGATTTGTAAATCCTCTGTCCCATAGGCCCCAACAGAAAACCAGCGTAGGTTTTTGTTTGATAAAAACCTGTGGAAGCTAAGTGAGTACAAAATGGTCCCACATTTTGTAACTAGGCTTCATTGAATATAGAATTAGGAGTAATTTCTTTCTTTGTAAGTATTATTTAACATTTTTCTGTATTTTTTATTTAGTTTTAACAATTTTAATCTTGTCTGTGTTAGTTACAAATAAACGTTTTTTGATTTGATTTGTTACACACCACCTTTCCTTTCCTTTCTTTAGTTTTTCTATATTTTACTAAATTACGGACCATTACAGCCCTATCCCACGGCCGTCCAGTACAGCGGGAACGGTTTTTTACTGGATCCTGCAAAAATCACTGGTGTGTTCACACACAGTAGTTTGCATCCTGTTTGTCTGCGAAACCCTAAACATCATCAGGGTTTCGAAGATCGGAGATCGGTTTCGAAACCCTAGGTATACGTGCGCTTGTATAGATTTAATGAAAAATAAATGAAAAGAAATGATGATTTAATATGATAATGGCGGGTATCTGGCGCGGCGCATCAGCATTACCATACAGCGGGGCAATGCAGCCAGCGTCTTGGGGACGTTTCCGACTGGTATATGGATATATATGGATCAGTTGAGCTACCTGTAGATTGCTTGCAACAGCCTGCAGTTAGCTTAATTGTTTCAATTGTAATCACTAGTTCTAATGTGTTTTTATTATTGAATTGCAATTTTCTTTGTCAATAAAGACTAGTTTTCATTTGGTTTTATTATTGAATTGTAATTTTCTTTGTCAATAAAGACTATTGTCCATATGATAATTATCAGTACAAATAGTGATGTCGAAATGTTAAAAGAGACCTACAATGTCAAGTGGAGTATCAAATTAAAGGCACCAGTTTGTACATTTCAAAACAGTTATTGAAATTTCTGTAGGTTTCATACTTTTTGAAATATTTTGAAAAAAGTGAAAAATTACCCATGCCCCAAGTTTTGTGCGATCCATCTAAAATGTATGAAACGTTTGTAGGTATGGATCTATATTTTACAGGAAAAACAGAGAAATCTGTAAGAAGAACACAGTTTGGAAAAAGGCGGGGAGGTTTTTAGATATTTAAATTGTACATCTCAAAACAGTTTTAGAAATATGTTGGAAAAAGTCGAAAAATTACCCCCTTTGCCGCCCCCCCCCCCCATCTCCGAAGTTTGCAGAGCGATCCATTCCATCTAAAATGTATGTAGCGTTTGTAGATATGGATCTATTTATTTATTTATTTATGATCTATTTACAGAAAAAATAAAGAAAAGTCTGTAAGTAGAACAACCTTTTTGAAAAATGGTCAAAAAGGCGAGGGGCGGGTGTGAATTATTTTCAAAAGGCAGATCTACCTCACCGAGTGGGATATCAAACAAAAGGTATATTGGTTTGTAGATTTCAAAACAGTTTGTCAAATTTCTGTAAGTTCCATAGTATTTCAAATATTTTGTAAAATGTCGAAAAATTATCCATCCTCACAATTGAGCGAACTGCAGACTGTTGCAAACAATCTACAGGTAGCTCAACTGATCCATATCGATACTAGTCGGAAGCGTCCCCAAGACGCTGGCTGCATTGTCTCACTGTAATTCTGACGGTGAACCGTAACTTTTTTTTACGAAATACGATATTGAAAAAACCCAAACCATTTTATTTTAATAAAAGCAAAAGGACGCCAAATTACCGCCTTTGCAGCTAAGTTGTTGACTTTCTTTGGCAGAGCTTTAACCTAATTAGACATAGACGGACTTTTCTTCTATTGCAATGCCCAAAAACATCCTTTCAAGAATCATTTTGCATTTCATACCTAAGAATCTACAGTCAAAGCGAATAAAAAAAACTGACTTTTAACATAATTATCTAGTCAATTTCAGGCCAATAGAAACTAAATTACTTCATTGTTTCAGACATCAGTTGACCAGCTGAAACGTAGTGATACCTACACACATAGGGAAACTACCAAAAGGTTTGTTATCATTTTCGCGCTGTTTTTCATTTTTAATTTTGTTTCTTGCGTTTCGATTCGAACTAATAAAAACACTGAAGAAGTAATATTTTGAAAGTAAAGAAACATTTAATTGTTATCTCTAAACAGTCCACAGACCCTATTTACCCTTCGTGTGCGAGTCGACTCGCACTTGGCAGTGCGAGTCGACTCGCACTGCCAAGTGGTACGGAACCCTTCGTGTTCCTTACCGTAAAAATCAGGCAAATTTTTCGAAGAACATCACATTTTCACATGTACGGAGACCCCTTTTAATTTTTAACTTTATTTTATTTTAGTATTTGTTATTATTACAGTTAAAGTGTAACTTAATTATAGAAAGCTTCATGTATCTACTTATTGTAGTTCAAGAGACAAATTGACAAACCCTTGACAAATTAACAGCAAAAATAGCCAAAAAATCACGTTAGTAGCCCCTTTTATTTTTTATGATTATTTTATTTTTTTATTTGTTGCTATAGCGACAAGAGAAATACACATTATCTGAAAATTTCAACTGTCTGCCTCTTACGGCTCATAGATATAGCCACGTGACAGACGGACGGACGGACAGCGGAGGCTTAGTAATAGGGTTCCGTTTTGACGCTTCGGGTACGGAACTCTAAAAAGTGTCGATGTGTTAGATTTCCATAATAATAGTCGAAAAAGGGTTTTAATAACCATAGGCAGTTTTGAGAATCGCCGTGAACTTTTATGACTATGATTCAATAGAATGGCTGGTAACTAGACACGCTGCTAGGACTAACGATTAGGTACTACGTATCATTCGTCATCAGTATCATCTACACTCCTATTTCACTACATACCTACTCTAACAACAACTATGATTTATTTTATAGTTTTCGCGCAAGACCTAGTCAACTTTGATATGCTTGCGGCGAGAGATTGAAAAATATTGGCAGCTTAAAAATAAAAAAACGTACGTCTAGTGAGCATTTGTTTTTCGTAAGCTGCCAGCAGCTGTTACAAGATACCTTGAAGCGGTTATCAAATCATTATTGGTTCAACTATACTCAGCATGGTCTTTACAAGGTGCCACGTTATTGGTATACTAAGCCGAAACAGAGTTGTTGTGCACCCTATATCCAACTGATCCGCATCTACGAAATACGTTGTTTTAAATTTTCATTGTAAAAATAACTTTATGCATACGCTTAGAAAAACGACAACCCTAGCACTAACGCAAAATCGACAAAATTTTAGGGTTCTTTTTCATGTGCAAATAAAGAACACATTTATTTATGCTACAAATAAAACTAGGCACGCACGTAGCACTTTTTTAAAATTTCGCGATTTTTTAACATATGTATGTACCTACCCAATGAAGATTATTTATCGGGTATTTATCGCGTAACTTTTATTAAAATATCGATAAATAATCTTTATTAGGTAACTACGTAGACGTACCTACCACGAAACAAACACACCTACAGATAAACATTAAACATTGTAAGTTAAAATAATAGCTTAGATGAAAAACGTATGGAACCACCGTAAAATTTACGGCTTTGGCTAAACAAAAGCGATTGAAAGGTCAAGCACCTTACTAATGAACAGCTGATCTTAGGGTTGTTACATGGGCTAGTTGCGATGAAAGTTTCGAGGTAATTTTTTCAACAAAAAACCTTGAAACCCGGAAAGTACTAAAACAAAAAATGTTCGGGGGTGGCCCCGTCCTCTCCGCTTAGTACACCAATAACGTGGCACCTTGTATATAGCCCAACGGGCTTGAGAACACAAAATAATTATCTGTAGCCGTATAAATAATATGTTTTATTCGTGAAATGTTCAATTTATGTAAAATACTTTGACAAATATTTGAATGAAAGAAAAATACTCAAAATCAATAGCGTTTAGAAGAAATATCCGCAATTCTAATATTTTTTTTTAAATTCTACATAAGTTTGGATATTTATTCTAAACGCTATTGAGTTAGAGTATTTTTCTTTCACTCAAATATTTGTCAAGGTATTTTACACAAATTGAACATTTTATGAATAAAACTAATTATTTATACGGCTACAGATAATTATTTTATGTTCTCAAGGCCGTTGGGACATAGACCAGACTTAATCTGCCAGTATTTTTTCGCTCGCATACCTTTATCGCGTTAAGAACTGCATGTACATATGTGCCATATATACAGCAGCACAGCTACCGCACAGTCAAAAGCTTTAAAATGTGGGCTAAAATTAGTACCTACTAATTAGATAATATTACAGTGACAAAATCGCAAGGTTCGAGCGAGTGGTCTGCCAGCTGTCTGTTATCTGATGCCGTCAATACAAATGCATCTAAATTATACAAGTTAAACCCCATTTTTAATGCACGTTTTTGTGCTGTGCAGCACTAACCTTAAGAAGTGACCAGGCCTTGCGCGAGTGCCGTACTACTGAAATGATTTGTATGTTAACCTGGGTATTTGCAGTTCGTATTGGTCCAGGATGTCTCCAGGCTGGCTGCGCGGACGCTCCAGGAGCCTGGAAGGAGCTGTTAACATGTCTGAATTCATCTTGCGCCTAGAACTCGTTCCATTCTTCTTACGTATGTTCTCGGCACGCCTCAGATTGTGAAATCGAAAGAAGAACATGGACATAGTTAAGTTTGTGTGATGCACTTCAACATGTACATTTGTATAAGGTTTTGAAAACTCTTCGATATAATTTCACTGGGGTCTTGGAATCACATTACACTTATTATTATCGTGAGTTATGTTTATGGTATGGTAACGAAGGTAAATCTAGGTAAAAAAATATTTAGTTCCAATGATATGCGACTATAAAAGATGCAGCTATAAATGGTCAACTGAATGTACCTTACTCTTATTAAGCTCATTCAGTATTTTATAAAACTGTTGAGTTTTCAGACTAAAATACTAAATAAATAATTATTTAAATTGTAGGTTAGTCCATACCGGTCTGAAAAGTCTTCTTAACTCGACTTAAGTAGTAGTGTGAGAAAGAGATTTGTGACTTCCAGAGACACCTAGCCACTATTTTTCTGTTCCGAGGACCCAGCGTCAGCAACAGAAAGTCCTTCTCCGTTACTTCAGGGACCTACTTCAAGGACCGATTCCAGACCTACTCAAGTGGTCCGGAATAATGCACAATACAGTCCCATGTGAGATGTATGAGTAGTATGAGAGAGATGGTTCTTTATGACTTTCAAATACTTTGTGCCTTTAATTATATCAGTCATTTAGTACCCATAACACAAGCTCTGCTTAGCTTGGGACTAGATGATGCTGTGTGGCAGCATTATTCCAGCATTATTTATTTATTTACTTTACCGTTTTTCTGTTAAAAGCGGCAGGTCAATCAATATAAGTATTTCGGTAGGAATGTATATACCCCAATCTTTGGATGTATATGAATTTTAGGATGGTAGCTGTATGTTCTTATTGAAAACGCATTCAATAGGATGCAAAATTTTATGGAAATATTTGTAAGTAGTAAAATAAATATTGTAGGCTGATGTTGTATCTTGAATCTTTCCATGAGTGTCGAGTCATGACCTACATTACATTTGGGAGCGGCGGCGGCTTCACCATACATAATGTATGACCTTGATCCATTCTCTGAATCCTTAAATTGGTTTATACTACCCAGGAATTCAAGTCTCTATATCAAATAGGCTACCTATGTACTATCCCTACTTGGGACACTGAAGTCAAAAGTAGCTTACTTATACTCGTAGTTTCAAGTACGTAGGTAATTTATTTAGATACAAAATGAAATGAATTCGTGAGCGACTTTTACCGCAGTAATTAAATCAACCATGAATGAAGATTCAAACATGAGCCTACGGTACACTGCGTTTAGTAGAACCCTCAGTAAAACCCTTAGGCTAAGAGTAAACCAAATTATCTATCTGTTGACCGAAAATAAAAATATTTACGACTGTCTGATGCTTTTGGCTGATGTCACTCGCTACGTTATTCGTGTTATTCGAGAATTAGTGAGTGCTGATGCATCAATTCAAAGACGGATAGAATATATTTTATTGCACATAAAAATTGTACACAAGACTTATAGCTGAGGATATTATACGAATGGCTTGAAGGCTTGGTGATAGCCTACTGGCGCGTGCTCCAAAGTCCTTATACTCAGTTTTAAACCCTCGACGATAACAGAGGATTGTACCCAGAGGAATAATTTCTAGATTTTCCTCCGAGGTATTTTCAAGTTTTCAATTTCAAACTCAATTCCAGTTTTGAAGTCAAATCCTCGAGATTTACGAATAATTGTAACAAAAAATTGTATAGGGATGGCTATTCTTTCTCCTTCTTTTTACTACAGGAAACAAAGGCTCATTGCTTATTATAGAAAGTCGCATGTCATACGGCAATAACATAGCGTTAAAGCATAGCCCCAGATGCCCGCAGCATCTAGTTCCAGTCAGGAGATGGACAATGGCACTCCACTTTATTCCCCATTAACGTCAAGTCATGGGCACTATGTTTTACTTCCTACATTACATTCTCTTTAATAACAATAGTAAATGTAGACTATTTTATGAATCTGTGCCTGAAAATTCCTTGGCAGTTTAGAACGAATTACGGACGAAGGAGATTGGGAAATTTTAAACAAAAGTATAATAATCTGTAGGTTCAACACATTATTTTAATCATCCATCAGAAATAGTAGCTGTTGCTTGTGAACTATGGGTATTTTTTTGATTATAAAATTTAAAAGGCTAGTGTAATTCCTGTTTTGAATAAAGCTCATCTGAAATTTATGAATATCCACATTATTTTGTAAGGCTTTTGTAATAAATATTTAAATCGGTGTTTGTGTGAGCGAGTCGTTCTATACATTGTTTTTATGTGCAACGGACAAAGCAAGTTTGTGAAAACCACGGAATGAAGCGGACATTGTGCTTGCTTAAAGTGCTGTGACGTCTCACAATATTCTATTTTTAGTCGTCGAGTCTTAAGGCTGGTGTATGACCCAACGGCCTTGAGAACACAAAATAATTATCAGTAGCCGTTTAAATAATTTGTTTTATTCGTAAAATTATCAATTTTTAAAATGTAAAATACTTTGTTATATATTTGTCATACTTTCTCAAAAACAACAGCGTTTAGAAGAAACATTAAAATTTCGAAAATAAATAAATAATTCTATATTTGTATATTTCTTCTAAACGCTATTGAGTTTGAGTATTTTTCTTTCACTCAAATATTTTTTAAATTATTTTACATTTTACAAATTTAACATTTCACGAATAAAACAGATTATAGATACATACGGCTACAGATAACTATTTTGTGTTCTCAATGCCGTTGGGCCATACACCAGCCTTAAGGGCTTTATACTGTGCACTATAGTATAGAAGGCTCAGCTAGTTGACCCCAAAAATGTATAAGTTCTATTCAGTGTGCATAATTAGAGCAATTTTGAAATCGTGATCATGTTCGGTGTTGCAAATTATGTTCAAAGTGCATGAATATGATAAGGTCGATGCAGTATTTATTCAAATAGAAATTGATCTGGGTGTTTAGATAGATCCCTACAAAAATACGAACCCGCTGCGTCCATAAATGATAAATATATCCTCCCTCAGTTCCATAACGACACAGTTTATTAAATTAATATGAATAGAACTAAAACTTTTATTGGCTGTGTATAAAGACAGACAAACGTAGCGTTGTTAATTAATCAGTTATTGCGTTGAGGAGAAATGCTCCATTTGGATAGTGAAGTACTAAAATATTGTTTTAACAGGTTATTTCGAGGTAAAATATAATCGCGGGTCGAGAGTTAAAGCGAGGCGGGTCCTTGCACTCTTGCAATTACGGCCGCCGCCGGGTTCGTGCGTTTCACAACTTTCACATCGGCCGTAAGACTAAATGTTTTCAGCTTCGCAGAGTCCCGTGACATTGCCCTCCACCCCCCGCGTGAACTCCGACCCCCCTCAAATCCCTTGTTCTCCACACTCGAGTCGGAATTTATACGTTCATACCGAAATTACATCGACTACCTATGTCTGGTATACGATACCAATAAAGTAGAGGGTGAACTTACAATGGTTTCTTATCAAAGTTGTATTGTTAGTGAACCGTAACGGGAAGTTTTTGACCCTGGAGTGGTTTAAAGAGGTTTCTGTTGACAATACTGACAAGTTGAAGAACTACAGGGCATTCACAGAAGGGAGTTATTATTCCTAGATGCACAATGCACAGTTATTTTTATTCTACGAAAGTGGAACACAAGCTTGCCCATTACCTCTAGCTGTTTTGTTATGTTGGTCAAGCGTTGGTTATTCTGTTTGACATACAACACGATAAAGAATTCCAAAGCTACAAAAGACAGGATCCGAAAAGTATGAATTACAGACTGGTTGGACGTAGCTCGTTATACACGAGCGAGAAAAATATCTTACAAACGCGCGGACGGACAAACTCTATACGGGCAGAACGAAATTTGGCTGCGAAACCCTAAAAACCATTTAATATTCGACGTTTTGCATGTCTTAATTGAATTGTTCTACGGATTGCCAAAATCCCGAAGTTATTGGTCGCTAAATGCCCACCCCCCACTCTAATCTGTCCCGAATGACGATAGTAACCAATGGGAATTGTTTTAATAAAATTGAATTGGCAAAATGTCCAATAAAATGGACCATCGCTGTTGTCCCAATTTTCCAAACATTATCTATATTTTGTGGAACTTATCGCTAGATCGGTACATGCCCTGGCATTGGCTTAACCTCTTTCCGCGCTCTACTGTTGCGATTTAGCTGTATCTTAATACACTTGCCTGGCTTACATATGGACAGGCTTAATTATAATTCGTCAATAAAAAGTAAATAAGTATAAACCCTAATATACCAACACTTGAAAATTTCCGTTGGCCTCATCACCTGAATCCAATCATCATGGAAAACTTATTAGATACCTAAGTAAGTCTTAGCTCTATTGCTACAATTCCAAGCCTTCATAATACAATAGAAGGGAATATTTTCAAAAAAAAGGAATAATAAAAAGCTGAGCCTATTCGGTGTTATTTTGCCCCAGGCGCTATAACGGCGGTGTTCCATGCTTAACTGTCTCTCAACACGATGGACGAGTCCTCGAGCTGAAATCCGAAAAGCTAAAATAAAATTGTACTTTAGGGTTCCGTCCGGTACCAAATGGCAACAACGAAACCATTATTGTTTCGTTCTGTTCAACACGTCTGCTAGACGCTTCTGGTGTACCTTTAGGCTGGCGCTAAACGAGCGTAATTTTTTGTGTTGTAGACGCCTAAAATCAGTCCCTGCATACAAAAGTCAAACGGCGGGCGCCGTAAAATTAATTATCTTTTTAGTTATAAGTAGGATGCATTTTACGTTACGTGACTCATAACTCAAACTCAAAAATTACGCTCTATTGGCCCGACGCGACGCCTTCAGAGCGTAACTTTTTACGCCTTTGTTACACTTTACTTTATTCGTCCAGTCTTTGACTCACTGCTTATGCTTAGGTACCTACTCGTTGATAAGCGTTTAGTAACCATCTAGCTAGACTAAAAATATCTAAGAACATTTGTATCAAGTCGAAAGTAATGGCTATACTTAGTACCTACCTAGTGCGATGTCCGCCTTGCCGCTTGCCGCCGCCGGCTCCGCGCTACGATGGTCGCGTTGTATTTGTAATACTTAAAGAATGGGATTGAGAATGACGTCATCACTTATGCTGTCCCACTCTGATCGGATTTGTACTGAGCAGGACATCATGAGATAAATTTTCAATCCCATTCTTAAGTACCTACGCAGGTAATACTGTATTTAAGCGACTGACAAGGGTGAAGGTTTTTGAGTTGTGCTTTGACACGAACCTTGTCAAAGCTAGGCGTTTGTAACTATGGGAAAGTATAGTCTTCAGAGAAAGCATAAAAAAATAGTAAAAGATCATCGATTTGGTATCCGCCGCCCTCACCCGTAGATAACTACAGCTAGAACCTTACAAAAATGACGTTCAAATTGTTTGACGCAGACAGTTTGCGCAGAGGCGTGACAAGTTGTGTGCAAACGGAAGAAGAGATCAGTGGAGTCGAATTTATTTTATTTTCATTATAAATAGGTAGGTACCTGTTAAAATAATAAACACTGTTTTTTTATAAGAACAATCTAAAAATTTTTCGACTTCGACGGGACTTGAACCCGCGTCTTTCCCTCAGTACGGGAACGTGCTAACCAACTACACAACTAGATCAACTGACGTAGGAGTCGTAAAACTCTGGGACTTCCATCGGACTATAGCGCGGTTAGCTCCACCTACAGGGGACACATTGAAGTTTTATCCAATCCTGTCCAAAGACTAAAGTTACGTTTAGTTCGTTTGACGAGAGCTGTCTCGTAGCTCATTTCTAAAGTTTTTATTATTATAGTGCGTAAGCCTCACTGGGTTATAAATTATTGGGATATTATTTGATTTCTTATAAATTAACCCAGTGTGTGTGAGACTTACGCACTATAATAATAAAAACTTAAGAACAATCTACATCAACAAAAAGTTGTCGTCATACCTATAATTGTTCCTTGGGACAATTAGTCTATGTAAAACAGTGACGGCAGCCTACTAGGCAAAGTGACAAAATTTACGTTTGTTTTGATAGAAGTACTACTATCACGTCCATAAAGTTTTTTTTTTATTATTTGTATTTTCTTATTGTGGCAAATATTATGTGATTTTAATGAAGAGGGGACTTTACGGCAGATATTTTTTGGGGTAAAGGATGCCGTGTAGGTACAATATCGGTTTACATCATCATCAACCTATATTAGCGTCCACTGCTGGAAGGCAATTCACGCCAAAAGAAAAAAGAACTGTCAAATTTGACAGTTTTTATATAGAAAAACTGTCCATACATAACTAATTAGAATGATTGTTTTGAAAAAACTTGAAACTGACTTTTTATCCTTAACTTAATACTGTTCCTTAAATGTATACTGTTTTATAAGTTTTGTGGAACAAATACTAATCAACCACCTAGGTATCATTGTCAACACAATACCGAAAGAATCTAAAAATCGATCCATAATTGACGCACAAATCGACGAACATAAAATATCCATACATACATCTCCTCCTTATTTGAAGTCAGTTAAAAAAGAATTGCTGTTCGTATAACTCAATAAACTTAAAAGCAGATTGACCAATTTGAATATTATGGGAAAAAATGTATTAAATGTAATATGAAGTTTAAGGTGTCATCTACTTTTAATTTTTTTTCTCCCTACAAACAATGCCGAGAACGATGCCCGATCACGAACTACCGGCAAGCATCTAGGTCGGCTAGAGTGAAATTTATTGGATAATTTAATTTTACATGTTGGAGACAATTGGCCACAAGGTCGGCCTGCCGCTATGTTAGGTTTGTTATCTAAACACTACTAAACAGAGTTTGCTGCTGCACGGGAATTTTAGGCTTTATTGCTTCGATCAGGTATCGCCGCCCAGCGGGGGCCGACGGATACCATGAATGATGCCTTGACTTGACTTGACTTCTTTGTTATTGGTAATATGTGCCTGGCTTGCCACTTTTCTGCCGGTATCCAGGTTTATTGCCAAGAAATTTCATCAAACGTCAAGGACAAATTTGACAATATACCCTATCCACGAATTTGTTTTCTGTTTGGTATAATACACGACTTGTTGACAAGTGAGTGAATAAAGTCTGAATGACATAATGAAGTATTTCTTTGACACAGTTACTTTTAACAAATAGCTAAACAAATAAAAATATGAGGCCTTACGAAAGTTGAAATTTAATCGAGCAAACATAGTATGTAACGAAGATTGTATCCATGAAAAAGTATTGAAAATAGTTTGAAAATACCACAGTGACTCAATAACTCTGTCTTAATTTTTATCACGGAAAAATGCGTGAAATGCCGCGGATAGTAGCAACGTAGCAAATATAACGTATAAAAAACGTAAAAATATTCTGTGTCCAAAAATAAAGTCATTTAGCCTGAAAAAAGTCTGTAAAATAATACAAAATGTTGAGCATAAATAACAAAATCTATTAAAACTTTTTCATAAGTAAACTCGATTGTCATCAAAAATCAAATCGAAGCATTAGAACAATAAAGGGAAAGAAAATAATTTCATAGTATAGGTATTTGAGACGAGGTTCTTCGTAGACTGGTTACCTTTACTGTAACCTAGACTATAATAAATAATTCATTCTTGATTTGACTGTAAGATAAGTACTACTTTTTGACAAATAATAATGATGTGAAAAAAAGCAGTTCTATCTATCACAGACAATCAACCAATCATGATTAGTTGTAAAAACGTCTGGTAATCAAATAATCAACCATGATTTGTTGATTACATGATAAGTTTAATCAGCTGTATTTCCATTATTCCTTAAGGCAATCTACGTAAGCAACAAAAATTAAAAATCTCTACCCTACTTTGACCTTACTTTTAAAATACTTTGCCTTTTTGCAAATTGGTGCAAGTTAGCATCACAATCATCATAACAAATGAAAAATAATCCCAAAAATCGACTCTAGGACTGAGGCGTGAGTCTGGCAAGGCGAGCTACTCGACACGTTTACGATAGCTACCGGACTACCAACAATCGAGACGTGATGAGACGTCACGTCTCGACGATCACGTCTCGACTGTTGGTAGTCTGGTAGTTATCGACGTCTCGATCACGTCTCGTCTGTTGGTAGTCCGGTAGCTATCGTAAACGTGTCGAGTAGCTCTCAAGTAGGGATGTAAAAATGGTTCTTATCTAGAACGCAGCTCATATACGAACCATTGATATTCACCATCTGAAGACTCAAAGGCAAGGTTACTATTATTGTTTGGCAAAACAAGTGAGTTGCCCATAAATTCTTCGTTATTTTATTGTATTAGTATTCCTACGTGTTAAAATAACAAAATAAATGAGCGATTTTAGCGCCATGTTTTAGTAATGTAAAGAACTTCACGGTCTATGAACCTAGAGGGTAGTTGTGGTTGCACAGGTCGATGTAGTTGCGTTACTAAGAGATAGCGTTAAAGTTGCGATTCTGCAAAAATATAAATTACGCCTTATTTTAGGTGCCTACGTATTATTTATCACTTCATAACACTCCGACAAAACTTAGGTACCTACTCACTAAACATTGGTCACAAGTAGGTACTGTAGGTACCAATATAGTAGGGTAAGAATTCTTAAAAACTAAGTTTCTGCTACTATTTGCTCTACCAAAAGTAAAATCCAAGCAATAACACAGTCTACCGTAATTTAGGTAGGCATAGACCATGTGTGGAGGTACACCATGTCAGATTGTACAATCTACGAATTATTTCATTGATGGGTTTTCAACGAATAAAAGGTAATTCTTAGAAAACTAGCAGCGTCATATTATTGCAAAAATAATAAAGATAATAGATTATCTCAAATCTTAATTTCAAATCAAGTGTTACAATTTATTTACTTATTTTGAATAAGAGAAATGCATCATTTTACAAAATATTATTTGGTGATTTACCATAAAGAAAAAATATTTTGCGCTCAATTCTTTTTAGACATGCCTTTGAACAGTTTTATACTATTTTAATTAAATATATGTACATTTTTACGTTAGTAACGTAAGCATCATTCGTACGCGCAACTCATGTCAAAATCTGTCATTTTCCTTGGGATTTTTTCATCTCTTGACGTTAGTAACGTAAAGCGATCGAGAGCGTAGTTCCATGTCCGCTTGATAGAGGCGCTATACAAAATTGTTTGGAAAAAGGAGACGTCACGATCACGTCTCGATACTAACGTCATATGGGACTCGGGGTCTGGAGACGTGTCATTTGTTCTTGGCTTCAATTAAACACGGTTCGTAATGCGCATGCCAAAATCTCGCTCTGTCGTAGTATGCGGCAGACATCAATCTTCACATGGTGCGAATGGTCTGATTTCAGTCATGTATCTCCATGGTAAGTTATTAGGACCCCTCTAATGAGAAGTTATGTCCTTGGTGACACTTGCCCTTCAAGAAGTTGATGTTGACCTTTCCCTTGCACTGTCATTACTATCGCACTTTCCTTGGCTATCGTTCTTGGCGCATGATACTGACCTACATTATGATAATACCTAAGTACTTAACTGTAGCCGATTAGCCTTGAAATTAAAACCTTTTGTATTATGCTAAAGTGACGTAGGGGTCGTTGGGAATGACTTCTTTAAACCCTAATTTCCGGTGTTCCGGTTTCTATAACATATTTTGTACAGCGTTCTTATATTAGATACTTGCCTTTCTTCAAAGCGAATGCTGGACCGGCTGATATCGCTCCAGGCGCTCATGGATCGGCCACGGCTCCGATGGTAGACCGCGCTAGCCACAGCAGGCGCGGTAGGGCGCCGCTCGAGCTCCACTTCCGGAGGGAAATTCACTTTAGTAGAAGCTCGAGATGAAGGACCATCAATGGACTCTCCCCCGGCCGAGAGTTCCATCTCGAAGGCGGCGTAGTCCGGTGCCGTGTCTGGCTCTCCGTCACTGCCGTCGCTCGCCGCCGAGAGCGCCTCATAGCCGTAGCCAGGGCGGCCGCCACCGCCAGCGCCGCCTCCGCGGCCCGCGCTGCTGGCGCTGCCCTCGCGGCCGCACTCTGCCCCACCGGCCAGCCTCGGCGATGCCTCGATACGGCTCAATGACGCCGCCTTTACTGACTGCCCTCTCACATTCAATGGTGAACCTCTTCCAGCCAGATGATTCGAATAACGTAGCTTGCTGTGGCGAAACGTGGTGCTGGCTTATTTCTTCTGAAAGTGGCAGCTTTGCAGGTGCAATGTAAAATAATCACTATTTTATTTAGCTCGTCACTTCAATAAACAAACAGCGTATAGAGTTCTTATCGCAAACACCGTGTTGACATAAAAATCTTCTGCGTTCGACTAAATTGCCGCAATCGTTCACAACTAAACACAATGATATGTTCGATTTATCACTAATAAGCTTTTTAACGTTCTGATTTACTCGTAGTAACGTAACGCACTGTTGAAGACAAGGCAACTGATCAGAGACTTGAGTGTCTTCAGGTGTATCAGATAAATATATTAGACGCAGACTGACGAGAAGGCCGTCTCTGCCTCACGATGCTATTGACTATAGTGACCTTTTGCCGCCAAACGGTGTCAAGTTTGATAATGGGGGTGACTAAACAATAAAATCGTAAGTATAGATACTACGTTTCATACATTATGTGGGCGCGCGCCTTGAAGTGAGCGAGTAAGCGATACTACTAGCGTGAAGTTGTCGAAAGCAAAGCCGGGGCGGGGCAGATCGATGAAATTTCCACGCGTTGAGGAGTTTCTTATTTCCTCCACCGCAGCGCTATCAAATATTCATTATGGGAAAATGACACAGTATGTGCATTTCTGGCATTTCATTAAGTTGGGACGCCGCCCGCGTGGGTACAGCCCATCAAATGGCGCATGCAGCATTTTTCGCAGATTTCTTGATTATTTTGTAAGAATAATACCTATAATCAAGCTCGTAAAAAACTATCGGATCGCTTTCATACTACGAAAAGTGCATGCAAGGTGCTAAATATATAAAAGGAAAAGAAAACTTTTATAGTTTTGGTAAACTATACTATACTCATGCGAGACTCTGAACCAAAATACGAACCAGAAATAATGTTAGATAAAAATTGATGACCGACTATAAATACCTAACTAGGAAATGGTGGGTCACAAGCATGTTCCATAAGTACCTGCATACTATACAATTTGTGTATTATGCACAAATTGTTTGTAACATAAACAACATTGTTAAACTAAGCACCTTTATCGTAATAGTAAGTGATTATTTAATTTAATAATTATAAGTATAGATTAGTACTACTGTCGCCTGAAACACAGGATTACCTAGTTCAGGCTAAATTGTTATACTTAGCTATACATATTCGTTTAGTGTGTGTGTATTGTCTATTTACGTTCTTTGAATACATTTTATTATTATTATAAAAAGAAAAATAAAAAAGATTAAAAGGATTCTTGGCAATCGTTTCAGGAAAAGCTCTAAATAATACTTACTGAATAATACCACTTTGGTTTAGCCCATAAATCTAATGAGTATTAAAAAACTCGATACATCCATCATGGATGTAGTCGTTGGTCTAAAGAGATTCATCCTACGTTTACACACAACAACAAGATTTTTCTTTTTGTAATAACAACAGCAGTGCCGTATGAGCTAGAGATACTTACGATAGTCTGTTTTTTTAGACTCCTTTTATTTGGGTTGCTTCAATAGAAGAGTCAATCAGCATTCATTTCGTTTTGCTTCTCACCAGGCTAGATTAAGCTAAACGCTATTTTGTATAACAAACTACCAATTGTCCATATGATTTTCTTTTGATACTATTGATACTAAGGTAGTCGGAGGCCCCCACCCCATACCTAGGGTACAAGTAGGAACAAAGGCCTCCGACTACTCCTAAGTATCAAAAGTATGTGATAAGCACAATCGGTGAACATTCGTTTAAGACTTTTACGTAGTTTTTAACTATTGTTTGGTTTAGTTTACTAGTTTAGTTTAGTTAACTTAAAATTATTTTTTAATATACTTCTTGAATTTATTATCGCTTGTGTTCTATTTTTATTTTAATAATTTTAATTTATGAAGGAAATATTTTGGTTGCATTAGGGTTACAGTTTTCTTAACTTTCATTTGCAACTACTCGCGACTCGGCAAACGTAGTGTACGACGCCCTCCAGCCAAGGACGACGCCCTGCGAAATACTGCAGGCAGATGCTGGATGCGGCAATCTGAAGACAGGGCGCTATGGCGCTCATTAGGCGAGGCCTATGTTCAGCAGTGGACTAATATTGGTTGATGATGATGATGATGATGACCCAGAACTTCCAAGCCCTAACACTTGGAACAAATATTTACAAATCAAATTTTACAACTTTTGAGCAACATGTTCATGCCAGTTGGCTATGTATACAAGCTATATGGTATACAAGTAACAAAGGAAAATTCTTAAAAACAAAACAAAATTAAACTTCTGGTAATCACAAAACAAAATAGAATTACAATTTACAAATCTTACAAACATTTAGACGACCTCAGTGGCGCAGCGCGCGAAGGTCCTCCGGCGACCGGCTGATATAATCTATGTAAGTCTTAAACTAGCGTTCACCGATTGTCCTTATCATTTTAATTTATTACTTATAATTTATAATTTAACTTTTTTGCTGATTGCTTGAGAATAGTATACCTTGTTAAAACTTGTTGCAATGATGAGCACATTTTACTAACTATAAAATTTTCGACCCTAAGACCCCGCTGTCTCTTTAGACCCCCAATTTCTTCTTACGTCACATAGTCTATAACCATCGGGGTAAAGTGACGATTTACCGATACCTCGTTTGTTGAATTCGAACTAGTAGTTTCAGCGCTACGCGGGAACTTAAAAATCGGCTACATACTTAAAAAAGGGTCCAGCCTTTTTTAAGTATGTAGCCGTTCTCTTCGTTGGAAGTCGGGTAAAAATAATCAAATTGATTATTTTATAATGGAAGGTTTTTTGATATTAGGTTGGTACGTTTCTACCAGAGTCATGATTGACGCATGAAGAACACGGTTCGCCGATTTTTTTCGAAATAATTTATGTTTATTTTATAAGTTTCTGTAATCCATAGCCCTTAGTCTTGAATCTTTTATGAATCTTTTATTTTTATCTTTTCTTTCATAATCAGGAAATGTGCCTATTTTTAATTCCAAACTTCAAAACTCGTTTAAAAGATTGTTCTGCTTGTTTAAGTATTCCCTTTTGCCTATAGGAAAAAAAACAGGAGATGCAGAAGTAAACCTAATCAAACCTAAGAACTCTCTAATTTATTCTTTAGGTATGAGTATAACCTATACTATTTCTGAATGGTTTTTCTCCGCAACTACTAGTCCGTCGCCTGGCCATGGCCATGACCGTGGCAACACCGTGTTCAAAACAATAACATTGTCAGTCTTAAAGAGCTTTTTTTTTGCTTTAGGTATAGCTTACGGCCATGATAGGTCTATTGTGATCGCCACTCGAGTGTTAAGCCCTGAAGCTGCGGCGTTCATAGTTCGCCACTAACCCTTGCAGCTGCTAGGAACTGTAGAATTTGCTTCGGGGTGATGGCTCGTAGCTCGTCTGGGCTGTGCAGTGCAGGTGCTAGCCCAGATAGATGCTACGTTTTAACATCAGTGCTCTGCACTACCCTAACAGGTAGAGAGGCGTTTCCTCCGCCTCTTCGCATAGTCTGCAGGATAGTGTGTCGCTTAGACCCACTTTGAACATGTGCTTGTAAGGGCGGCGGTGTCCAGTTAGGGCTCTTGTCATGATGCGAAGGATGCTTCTGCTTAGCGCTAGGATTCGGTTGTGTACCGTTTATCGAAGGCTTTTATTAAAGAGCTATTTATTGTTTTCTAGCTATGATATGGGCGTACCATTGCTAGTCAGCTTTTACGGATCCTAGGATTATATGGATATTGTGAACGAGAATTACAAGTTAGTGTTTTTAATTTGCTTTCACTGCTGGTTTCTCGATATTCTAAGTATGTAGTGATATGCATCAACTTGCTATAGCCTAATGAGGCTTAAGCGTTTTCTATTGCGAGTCGTAACAAGAGTGTTTCTTTACGAGCCCTTAATGGTATAAATGATGAGGAGATGAGGATAATCATAATGATATTAGCTTTATCATTAGAGACAAATATATTTTAAATACTAATAAATAAAACACGCAGAATTATTTATGCCCAATAATTTATAATTAATCCTAGCATGAGATAAACATTTCATTAAAAATGGATAATTAGCTAAAATTATTGCCGATATACCTAATGCTCTCGAATTGTATAGATAAGATTAAAACAAATGATGTAGGTATTCTTATATATACTCTAATAATAATTGTTTGATTTATTAAAAAGAACAGTCTCCGTGTGCTAGGCGAAGTTTTGATGTACCTCTATATGCTTAGGTAAGTACTTTTGTTTTATATCAGCATCCATTCGATAAGGGATCCAATATATGATTTCATTCATATCTGTTATATGAATGAGAGCATGGCGATGAATAAATTATAACTCCAGCATGTTCTGGAAAAATCAAGAAAATCGGGCTTTTTTTAATAAACAAACTAGTATCTTTTGTACCTGACTTATATGTATAGTTTTATCTGTATCTGCTTAATATAGATTGTGATATTGCTGATGATAATGCTTTACTAGACAGAAACGTAGTAGAAGTTCCAGAAAATAGCACCCTTTTGTGTGCCTGCTGTTTGTCACATCAATCGCGCAAATCTTTATGAACTATGTTGAGTGCATAATCATTGCTGTAAGAGATTAAATTTGTTATAGACCTACCTACTTAGGTAGTGGTAGGTATGTAGGTAGTGATTTAAATAGCTACCTATAATAATAAAATAGGCAAAACAGGCGCCATACTAGAACCGGGTTTGTTTGGTTCTTGTGTCGCTGCTAATATTGTCTTAACTGCAGTAAAGAGAATTGAGACTTATTGAGACCCCAGTAGCTGCCGCAGTTCGGTTATAGATCATTTTAGGTCACATCCATACTAAAATTATAAATTCGAAAGTAACACTGTCTGTCTGTTTGTCTGTAAGCTTTTCACGCCTTAACGGCTGAACGGATCTGAATAAAAAATGGCAGGGAGGTAAATGGTATCCCGGAGACGGACATAGGCTACTTAAAAAGCTCGTGCGAAGCACTATTCATTTACAGCAGAATGGAGCAAATTGGGACTCCAAATGCGGAGAAGTTGGTCCTGTACCGCTATCATAATCGCCATCGGCGACTGTTCTCGTTAGAAGATGATGTTGTGTGTCATTTAAGAGTCTTACCTCCGAATAGCAACTCAGATGTACCTAAGCACGTCTCAAGTCGTGATTTTTTTACAGATTTTCATTGAAACATGGCAAATAATCGCGAGTAGAGACTTGCTTACGTCTGAGTTGCGTTTGAGAATTCGGAGGTATGTTGCAAATTAATCGAAAGCGATCGAGAAATCCGTCTTGAATGAACGACGGTCGATAGAGTACATGTTATCAGCTGTGCATTCGTAGACGCCTGCGTCCATCTGCGTGGCTGGGTCGATCTCGATCTTTGACTTGACACGATCGTCTCCTATTGGCCACTCGTGGATCTGTCGAAAGGTTTACAAGGTCATAATATTGTTTGATCTCTCGAAGTCATTAAAAGGATTTTGTAAAAAGACGATGTCCTATTTATGCTGAAGGTAAGTATGTCATCTGGTTAACCAGTCAGTCAGTTGTGTGCAGTTGCAGTTACGTTTTAGTCGAGATCGAGAATTTAAATAGTTAAACCTAGTATATAGCAATTTTTTTAAGTTTTTGTTTATGTATCCTATTGAGAATTTATGGGCCATAAGCGTTCAGAGAAGGTATTCAAGGCTGAGAGAACAAAATAAGCTCTAGTCGCTGTTGACCAGATCTGGGACTCATTGCGCGGTGCGGATATCTGCGAGAACCTCGTAAATACAATGTGGAGCCGATGCGATGCCGGAATAATTACATGATCAGACCCATGAAATACGAAGCTCCTATTGGTCTTTTGAAAACAAATGAAATCTAGCAAACCGGGGTTGGCAACCGGTCACTTCACAGAAAAATCATCCTTGTGGTGTCTATCTTTTGCTGATTGTACCTTATCTAGACCAAAATAACCAAATCTCGTTTTATTTTAAATTTCTGCGAATGCAAAAACGACATCTTAAGTCTTATAAAAAATATTAAATATAAAAAAAATGTTTTTCTTACACCCCCTGTTGTACTCGTATTTTCGTGTGGGGGGTTTAAGACATAAGAAGTCGTTTAAGGATTCGCTGTGAAGATGTGTGTGTGTGTGTGGAGTGTGGGACACTTTGAACAAGGCGTAGCGATTCCCCAATCGCTATGCTTTGTTCAAATTCGTCGTAATCGTTTTGAAACAAAAAATTCGTTGCCAGGGCCCGAAAACGCAAACAAAAAACCATTTTAATTACTGTTCAATTGTAACACTTAGTGAAAGCGTTCAGTTGCCCCTGATTTTATTGACCCAAATCTAAATTGATTGCATATAACGTTACAGCAATCCAGCACCTATTTGGGTAAATGTTTTGATCCTGCAACAGGCGTTGAAACGCCACATAACTTCAATGCCGCATTGATGCGCGGACAAATTTAACCCGAACTAAAGCAAACGATGATGTTACCTTTCTGACATCCCTATATTCACCGCACTGCCTACTTTTACAAGCTTATTATTCAACTTCACACTTAAGAATTGGTCAAACCATAAAGCGATCTTTGAACAGTTTTTTTTAATCTGACGACTAAAAGTTTGCAGCCTAATACTGATGGCAACTTACTTTAATGACAGAAATAACCTAATTATGCAGCCAGGACTGCCTTCTTATGAGGGTAAATAAAATAGAGAAAAAAATCAATACAACCTACCTTCCATTAACTGTAATATTGCGTGTCCATTTTTGTTACCGTAATTGTAAGCTTTCTCTTAACCTTTATCTTTTGTATGTTCTATGTATGTACTTACTAGCATCTGCCCACGACTTCACTCGCGTATTTTCGGTATAATATGTAGCCTATTATCTAAGTTAGGCTATATTCTAAATGTAGTTACTTCAAATTTAATCTTGATCTGTTCAGTAGTTTTGAAGACCTGACGTAACAAAATAAAACACACAAACTTTTGGCTTTATAATATTAGTAGGATAGGATTGGTTAACAAAATAAACGAATTTATACTTTTATAATTACTGAGCTTTCGTTCTAGTCAATAAAATGTTTTGATACAAATATAATGCACTTTTCGGTTGGAGTGTAGGTGACTGGACGCAATGAAATAAGACTTAACATAGACCTATTTTGCCGACTTCAAAAAGGAGGAGATTCGCATTTCGTCCGTATGTTTTTTTTGTGTATGCCGCTTTTGGTTAACCGATTTTACACATTCTTTCACTATTGTATAAAGAATGTCCCGAGGTGGTCCCATAAAATTTATTCCCGAGGGATTAGTATTTATCCCGTTAAACTTAAAAAGCAACATAATATTTTTGGAGAATCACAACAGTTTTGGTGATATCTGCTACATCTATTTTGATTTGATATCTGCTACATTATTTTTCTTCAATCTATTTTGATACATTTGGCATGTATCAAAATAGATTTTAAGTGCCCCCTATATAAGTTTGATTCTCGAAGAATTGCTTTGTGCGCTTTAAAACATAGGTTTTTTAAAAAAATAATCATAATATGATCATTTTCTATTTCACCTAATGCCTTCCATAGCAACGGGCGTCAACAATTTCATCAAACTAAATTAGACTTGAATTATAACTAGATGACGTCAGTGTAAACTCAATACTTTGCACGTGAAATAGACCTTCGGTCAGGGAAAGTAAGAGAGGGGTGATTTCGTTCGTCCGAGACATTGATGAATATTATCTAATAGAATTCGAAGTCGGTTTATCGTTTTTTAAATCACGCCAAATAGTTTAACATAAATAACATTTTTTTTGTGTCATCGTGAAAGAGGTTACTGGTCGGGCAAATTTTCTTCAGGATATTAACATCAACGCTTAGGTAATGCCCTCGGCGCTAGAGGTCAAAATGTGTCTCTCAATTTACGAGAAGAAAAATTTTATCCTTTTAAAGATTTTTGTTAATCCCTATTGACACCTATTGTTTTACCTATTAACGCCATCTGGTAGGTTATTGGGGGTGCAACTTTTCTTCAGCGCATTGACATATAAGTTCAATACCCTTAGCGCTAGAGGTCAATTTCGAAGGGGGTCTTAAAGGGAGCATTTTTTTGTCAGACCGTTAATAATAAAAAGCTTTTATTTTTTTTATCTTTAAAAACGAAATAAAGATTATAGTTTCTAACAGATAAACGGCGAAAAAATCAAATGATACTAATTGTTATTACAGTCTGCAGTTCAGTTGAGCTTCCTGTAGATTGTTTGCAACAGTCTGCAGTTAGCTCAATTGTTTCAATTGTAATTACTAGTTCTAATTTGTTTCTATTATTTGATTTTAATTTTCTTTGATAATAAACCTGTCTGCAGTTAGCTCAACTGTTTCAATTGTTTATTTTTTCTTTTAGCTTTGATTTTCTTTGGTGATACTTATAATTTTGGATCCTCTGTTTAAGACAGTTTTGGGCAATAACTTTTGCCAAAATTTATTAACGGTGTATAAACACCGTAATTGTATAACATCGTTGTAGAATACCGTTCCAATATTCCCCTGCCATTATCCTCTTCCAGCTCTGAAAGGAGACGCACAGGGGATTTGTGGACAAGTGTTCCAGAAATCCCCTGATCCACTTTTACAAGAGGATGGAATAAGCCGTTTTGAAGAGGTTTGACCAACAAAATCTCTTGTCTTTTTTTCCTTTTGTGCCGTGATTTACACTGCAAACCTTAATTTTTTTGTTGGTTTTACTAACTAGCAACTTACCCGGTTTTTCCATGATCGTTTAAGTGGCTAAGCTGCGTGGCTTAGCCACTTAAACGATCATGGAAAAAGAAGTTACAAAAAAAATTGGTATAAGTAAATATTTAATTTTCTATATAAAAACAAAATAATCATCAAAATCGGCCCACAATCGACGAAGATCAGCGCAAAATACATAGTCAAGTACGAGTGTGACTCGCGCGCAGCGGGTTTCGACCATTTCTCAAGTGTATGTACATAAAATACGGCTAAAAATTAAAGGTACCTACATACATTTCAGATGTATCGGTTTGCAAAATTCGGAGTAAAAAAGAAATAGTAAAATTTTCGACTTTTTTCAAAATTTTTCAAAAAGTATTAAGGCTACAGAAATTTCAAAAACTATTTTCAAATGTACATACTGATTCCTTTCATTTGAAACCCTCCTTGACATTATGGTTTCTTTTAAAATTTTGACATCACAATTTGTACTTAAGTACCTCTGGGTATTTACTATTTATAATAAAAAAATATCTATCTATGTAATTTTAATTAACACGGTATACACAACCAATTACATTAATTAAATATGATTACAGAAATTAACACATAATATACAACAAGAAACAATAAAATTAAAGAATGTCAGAGAATTAATATTTACGTTCACAAAAATTAAGACACTGTCTCATTAAATTGGTCCAGCTGTCGGCAAAAAGATCAACTTCGGGGCTGTCGTCCAGGAGAGCGTTGATGGCACCGAGTACTCGGGGGATGGGCGACTCAGAGTGAGCTGCCGTACGGGACTGTGGGACAGCAAGCAGTCTATGTTTCCGAGCCCGGCAGTAATTGTTCGGGACATAAAGTCGACACAACTCGTCACTCAAGCCCGAGGCGTCAATTCTGCCGTGGAGGATTTTACACACAGTAATCATTTGGTCGTAGGCGCGCCGCACCTCCAGCGAGTTATAACCCAGACATCCTAATAGAAACTTAGTGGGATAAAGATAGGGGTAGTAGCCGTAGCAGCGCTTGTAGAGGAACCGCAATAATCTCTTCTGTACCTTCTCAAGCATGAGGGTGTAAGTAACCTCATGCGGGTTCCATACACAAGCGCTGCTCTCCAACTTGCCCCTAACAAGTGCCGAAAAGATAAGGCGAATGACGTGTTCGCTCTCGAAATCACGGGCGTTTCTAAGGACGAACCCGAGACGCTGAAACGACTCCTTAGCCAAGGAACGAATGTGGTCATGGAAATTTAACTTTCGGTCGAATGTGACACCCAAGTCTTTCATTGTGACGGTCCTGTTGATTGGCTCTCCGTTAATTTTATAGTTGAAGTAAATTGGATGTAACATTCGGCCGAAAGTCATCACGTAACATTTACTGGAATTTAATTCCATTTTGTTAACAACACTCCAGTGAAATATAGCATCGACGTCGTGTTGTATAGCTCGGCAGTCTGCTTCAGACCTAACCTCTAGGTAGAGTTTTAGGTCATCCGCATAAAGCAAGCTCCTAGCACGCGACGCTACACCAGGGAGGTCATCAACCATTATGAGGAACAGTAAAGGACCAAGAATTGATCTCTGGCTGACCCCAGAATGCGTGTGATATGGCTGGGACTGATAAGGGCCAAGTTTGACAAACTGCTGACGGTCACGGAGGTAATCCGCTAGAAGCCGGGGGAGACCCGGGGCGAAGCCTATTGCAGATAGTTTGGTCAGCAGAATGTCGTTGTTAACCCTATCAAACGCCTTTCGAAAATCAAAGTACAGAACATCAACCTGGAAGCTACGATCCATGCTGGTGGAAATGTAGTTCACGAGGGTCAACAAATTTGTGTTCACGGATCGCTGGCTTCTGAAGCCGTGTTGGTTGATGCACAAGTACTTATCAACTTGTGCACAAATGTATTTATGCAAGACATTCTCGAAAACCTTTGCCGCGGTAGAAAGAACTGCTATAGGGCGGTATTCCTCAACTAGGGTCTTATTCGAGCTTTTAGGGATTGGAGTTACCCTGGAGACTTTCCATTGTGGTGGGTAGACCCCAGACCTTAGACCCAGGTTGAAGATATGGCAAAGCGTAATGTATTGTATTAAGTTTATCGGTCATATGGGTACTAGCATAACGCAAGTTCTGCTTAGCTTGGGGCTAGATGATGCTGTGTGGATTGTCCAGCATTATTTATTTATTTATATATACTTACTTCATTTATTTATAAATTACTTTATTTATGCTCATCTATACAGAAAATTACAATAACAGAATTAAACAATTACAACTTGTTTATACACTTATATCTATTTATGAAAAATCTAAGGCGTCACTAGAAGGCAGTGTGCCTAGAATGCTGGCAACATTGCCACATTGAATGACAATTCTGATTCGTTGACCGAAATAGAAGCCAGCATTCCGATCACCTGTCTACTCTATTTATAAAATTATCATTTTTTTTATATTTTTATATTTTTATTTCTTTTAATCTATACAAGCGCACGAATCGTATTATTATTTTAAATTTCAAGTTATTGGCTTCTGTAGTTGCTGAGATATTAAACACTGAAAAAAGGACAGAAAAAGCGAGACCATAAGGTTTCTAAACCGATCTCCGATCTTCGAAACCCTAAAAACATACCTACGGCGGAACATAGAACCTCCTTATTTTGAAGTCGGTCAAAAAAACCGTTAAGCTTTTAGGTTTAGCTGTTTGTTGAGCCTAAAATAAATAAAGATAGATAGATAAGAATTTTTATTAAGTTCACAAACAAACAGCAGAGGAAAACATAACAAATCAACAAAAACAGTATTTAGGTAAGTATACATAAGGAGAAAAAAATAATAATTAAAGCAAAAGCAAAACCACCAAAATTATACACAATACCTAAAATAGACACCGATAAAAAACTTACGTGCAAGTAGTGATGAGCAAATATCTCTGTGCCGTCCTTGAACCAGGTGATGTGTGGCCGCGGTGAGCCTTTAGCGATGCAGAGAAACGCTATCTTGTGGCCCAACACGTACTCAAGATCGAAGTGCGACGCCAGTAGGATCTTAGCGCCCTGAAATAGTCGTATTATTCGTTACATCGTCGGCCTTTATTAGTCCACAGCTGGAAATATGCCTAACTCTTCTAATAAGCGCCTCATGGCGTCTCCTTATTCAAGGGGAAGCCACAGTTCTCTCGCTGGGCATGCGGGTTGGGGATTAAAGGGCACAGCTTCTTTTCGCACAATTGTTGCTGCTGTCCCTTGCGTAAGCGCAAAAATCAAGATTTTGCTTATTAAATAACAAATTAATTAAATAAGCAGAGCTTTGTCTTTTTATGTTTACGTCAAATAAAAAAACACAAACGGCTGTCAGGCCATTGCCTTGTAGTAGTACATCAGTGGCTAATTAATTACAGTAGTTGATGATTGCAAGTCCAATCTATCTATTATCTATGTTATTATTTATTCAAAGCTATCGCCACTACCCAAATACCACGGAACTGGCCTTTAGGGTCGAGTTATGTTTTATTCATTTTATCTTTAGATATCTCTAGATTGGAAAAACGTTC
This sequence comes from Eupithecia inturbata, assembly GCA_963662085.1. Taxonomy (NCBI): domain Eukaryota; kingdom Metazoa; phylum Arthropoda; class Insecta; order Lepidoptera; family Geometridae; genus Eupithecia; species Eupithecia inturbata. The sequence goes on along the minus strand of OY759176.1, from coordinate 9,681,293 downwards.
TCAGCAACGTGCTCACCCCTTGTCCCAGACCATAAACTATTGGAAAATTGACGTATGTACCTACTAACACGTGTAATGGCGGCAGGCCCGGATTAGCCCCTAGGCCCACAAGGCCCGGGCCTAGGGGCCCTCATGGGGAACATTCATACCTCTGAAGTCTGGCTTGCCCGAAAAATTGGCATTTTTTTTTCCAAATAATAATAGGTAGATAATTAAATAACAAGATCCGTCAAGTACGAGTGTGATTCGCGCGCCGAGGGTTTCAAACGTTTGTCAAGTGTAACAATATGTACTATGGTTCAGAAAGATCGGTTTGCAAACTTCGGAGTATATTGTATTGTATTGTATTCATTTATTTCAGATAATTAAATCCATATCACACACAAAATCAAATAACATTAAAAAATTACAAATTACAGTGAAAAAAATAAAAATAAGTGTAGTTAAATTAGGTTACAAATTCAAATTATTTTAATAAATTAGATTATATTAATTACATACTACTAACATTCGGTCAGACATCATAATCACACACTGGAGCGACACATTTGGAAAAATGTGTCCACACGGGAGACAGACAATGCTTCGCCACGGTTTTTAGGATGCTGTTGTGACTGGTCGTCGTCCTGCTCATCAGAGATGCTGTTTTCTTCCGAATGATGGCGTGGAAACCGTTCGATATTGAGCAAAGATCTCTGGCGCTACAAAAACGAGGGAGTCCCAGCAGCATCCTAAAAATATTATTATACTAGACACGTAGGGCCTCTAACGATTTTGTGGTATAGCTAACCCATAGATTACCCGTGTACAGGCTCTGACAGTAAGCTTTAAATAGTATAACTTTCACTTCGTCAGAGCAACGGGCAAATCTACGGGTCAACATGTTGCCTCGAACCGCCAAAGCCCTACGTTCCCTCTCTATGTCTACATTATCCCTAAGATCGTCGGTAAGGAAATGGCCTAGGTATTTAAATTGAGTGACTCGCTTGATTTTGGCACCATTTCGAAGTCGCGAGCGTTCTCTGGGGTCCTACCGGCGGTCTTAAAGATAATGCATTCACATTTTTTTACGTTGTAGGTGTGGCCGTGCGATGCAGCGTAGGATCCGCAAACCTTCAAAATCTCCTCGCTATCGACATGGTGCTGCTGAGCCCGACTGCGAGGTCTATACCCCGCAGTCGGGCCCAGCAGCACCATGTCGTTCGCGTAGCTGATGTTATTAACACTAACACCATCCACGCGGCATCCGACCCGCATGCTGCTGAGCTCGGCTATGAGGTCGTTGACGTACAAATTGAAGAGCTTAGGTGAGGTTAACCCCCCTGCCTCACCCCACACTCCAACATGTACGCCTCTGAGAACATATTGGACCACTTAATGCAGTTAGTTTGATTCGCGTACCAGTACCGGAACAGATTTAATATTTCCACCGGTATACCCCTGTCTCCCAACTTACTCCTGAGCAGGTCATATGATACAAGATCAAAGGCCTTAGAGAGGTCGAGGAAACAGGCGTACACCGGTGTTCTACGTTCCGTGTAATACTGGACAGTATGCTTGAGCCCTAAAATAGTACTTTGTGTTGATAGTCCGGGTCGGAACCCGAACTGCGCGTCCTGGAAGTTCAAACAATTCTGTAGGCAAGAATCAAGCATACAGTCCAGTACTTTGGCTATGGTGGTGGCAAGAGAGATCGGGTGGTAATTCCCCTTGTCCGAGATATCCCCTGCCCTGTTTTTAATTATAGGTACTACCGTAGTCTTCATTAAAGCCGCAGGCAAGTATGAGTTACTTACACACATGGAGTAAAACATGGACAGTAACCGCGGCAAATGGACGCCCGCGTATTTCAAATGCTCGATACTGAGTCCATCATGGCCGGGTGACTTGCCTCTAGTCATTCTTTTGATAACTATTTTTACGTCATTTTCTGAGAACTTTAGCGGAGGCTCATCACCCTGCCAGCTGCACTCAGCATCGGGAAATACTACCGATGGACCGAGAGGAGATTTCACCTTGAAGTGTTCCATGAACACCTGTGATATATCCCTCGGCTCACTCATCCCCTCCACACACGCCGGGAGGCCAGTCCCAGAGTTTAATTTCCCAGTGGACTTCCAAAACTTCATATGTAAAAGTATAGATGGTAAAGGTAAAATTTTAATTTTTTCAAAATATTTAAAAAAGCATGTACCTAACCTACAAGTATTTTAAAAACTTTTTTGAGATGTAAAAACCGATACCTTTTATTTGATACGTCAGGGGCTGCGGAAGTGGGGTGCCAAATGCCCCCCTGCAAAATCAAACGGATGGGCCTTCCCCCCCTGCCTGGTAAAGAAAGTTACCTTCACACAGCTTGGTTTTTTGTTAAATTAATAAGCGCTTGTAACTAAGAAAAAATGGCCAATAGAGCAGAGCAAAAGAATATTTTTAAACACGCTTGTCGTTCGTCCTGTATGTATGTTTGTTTAAAAAGGAATCTTTGAAAATTTCAGATTGATCTGAAACTTTGCGCATTTATCAAGGACCGATGACAATAAAATAATTTAATAAGTTTGTCTCATTACCCTGACCAGGATTCCTTGTCGTGCTAAGCATGCCTCACCAATTTAAAAAAAAAGCTGCGGGTCACTCCAGTCTTCAAAACTTATTTTGAATTAGTTTCTTAACAATTTTCTCAACCGCCGCAAACTCTCCAAAATATACATGGCTCGCTCCGCTCGCTGTTATTTATTTTTGCATACTCTTCTGATCTTATTACCATCTGAAAACGTAACATAAGTTACGGCGACGGCCCGCGCTCGCCGTTAAATATTTTGTTGTATTCTTTACTCTTTGGTTAATCGTGGACAAAAATCGCAAATATTCTGCAGCTATCTCCGCTCGCCTTCGTCTTAGCTTCCTTATCAGTAGCTAACCCGAACTCACCAAACTCTCAAATTCGTTATTTATATTCGTAGATTTTTATCTACCATCGCAATTTTATAATATTTGGGGCTCGCTTCGCTTGCTATCATGTATTTTGTCATAGGTCCACTTTTATACCTTTGCAGAAACATCCGAATAAATTTCGCGTACAAAAAATGCTACAGTTGTTTAAATTTCGAAAAACAGAAAAATAAATTAAAAAATGTTTTATAACCGCAGTAAAGTGATGGGAGGAAGCCGCAGCTGGAAATTCGAGCAGGCGATCAAAAAGGAAAAAAAATCCTTCTGTTAAAATGTTATGGAGAAGTCTGTAAGTTAAAAAGTAAACTTACAGACTTCTCCATAAAAAAATTATGTAAATTATAGATCCATATCTACAAACGCTACATTCATTTTAGATCACTCTACAAACTTCGGAGATAGGGGGGATATGGGTAGTTTTTCGACATTTTTTGAAATATTTGAATAAGTAGGAAACCTACAGAAATTTCGAAAACAGTTTTCAATTGTACAAACTGATTTTTCATTTCATATCTCACTTGACCTTGTAGGTCTCTTTAAAAATTTCGACGTAACGACGTGCTTCATTCAACAGTTTGCATGGGGAATAGGGCGTAAGGGCCCTGGACCCCTTCTTAATCAGGCCCTGAATGGCAGTGTAGTGTGGACACGGAACAATGCAGTGTAGTGTGGACACGGAACAATGCAGTGTAGTGCTTCTGTACAAGTGTGGTGTGGTAGTTATTAATTAGTTAGTAAACATCCTTGTTAGGGTTTCGATCACGTTTTTATTTACGAGAACTGTTCGCCGGTTTGTTTGTTTGCTTTTTCAATTTGGAACATCTTAGTGTAATATTGTTTGAATAAAGACTGGCTTTGGACCAGCCAGTCTTTATTCAAACAATATTGCACAACGAGATTTACCGTCACATTTTCCTAAAAATGAGCCACATTCGGACAGTAATTCAAACACGCAGAATATAAAATCTAGAACAATCTCTATTCCTAATAAAACTGTAACATAATTATTCATAATTGCGAAAATGTCTCAAATATAAATATAGCTTTTTAGTTGTTTTGTTATTAGATACTATTTAATTTCAATTTAGTTGTTACTCTATGTTTTATTAAATAATAATATTACAATAAAATATGAGGCGCGTTTTGTTTTCTCATAGAGGGTGATGAAAAGTAGAGTGTTTCACTCGGGCGCAAAATATATTTTTGGCTCGGACGAAGTGCTTTGAATCCCTCGCTACGTTCAGGATTCTACCAAAGGATTCCTGGCTACGCTCGGGATTCTAATCTAGAATCCCTCACTTCGCACTGGATTAAAAAAAGCGCCCTCACCGTAAAAATATTATTTTATTTTTAGTATCTGTAGTTATTACACTTGAAGTATTACTTAATTAATTATAAGAAGTTTCATATGCCTATCTATTGTAGTTCAAGAGGTACAGCCTTGACAAATTAAGAGCAAGAATAGCCAAAAAAATCACGTTTGTTGTATGGGAACCCCCTTAAATTTTGATATTTATTTTATTTTTATTATTTGTGTTATAGCGGCAAGAGAAATACACATTCTCTGAAAATTTAAACTGTCTATCTCTTCCGGTTCATGAGATAGAGCCCAGTAACAGACGGACGGACAGTGGAGGCTTATTAGGGTTCCGTTTTCACTCTTTGGGTACGGAACCCTTAAAACCACCAAAATAGAGCCCTGGATGTATGGATTAATCAATCATAAAATCTAATCTGTATACAAAACATTGCATATTAAGTAAAGAGGAAGACCATGAAATCTGCCAATAACTGAAATAGAACAGACGAAGATATTTCTATGGCGCGCTTTTTTTTATACGTGATTTTTTCGAAGCACATTAGAAATTAAAATTTTTGCAGGCATTTTAAATCAATGAAGTTTTAATAGTTGTTTGAAATGCACGATGCCCCTCATTGCCCTGTAAGTCCGTCAAGGCATATTTTTCTCAGAAACGCGTGAAGGTATTCAGTTGAAAAGAATACTAAAATGTAGAACTTCTTAGTTCCTTGGTGCAGTAGGTATTTTTTTCGCCGGGTAGCAGAACGCACGTACTGCGACTTACTTGGTTGTTTACTCCAAAATGACGACGCACAAAATGCAACTAATCCGTAAAAACTCAACGAAATCTATGCGACATCTACTCCAGCTAACGCGAGTAACTCAAAACCAGGGTTTTCCGTTCTTGAAATATGGGAAACAAAGAGAAAAAACATTACTAACACCAAAACCACTTTAAACAGGATATGCATCGTATATTCTATGTTTTCCAATATTCTGTCCCATTTTTTCAGTGATCATGGCGTATGCAAATGTGCTTAAATGTTGGAAACTCTAATGAAAATATGGTAAATAATTATCTCCTTATGGAGTGATTTTCAACAGACTTTAAAAAAACAGGAGCTTCCATGTTCACAATCGACCATAGAACCATGTACGTTTTTTTTAAAGTATTTGTCGATTTTCCGTCAATTTATGGACAGCTTTCGAAATTTATTTCGATATTGTGTAGAGAATTATGGTCCCGGAGTGGTCCCATGAGTTTTAAATCAAAGAATATTTTCCCGAGGTATTTGTCCAAACTTAAAAACAGTGTAAATAATAAGGAAAATGAAGTCGGGTTTTAGTTTTTTTAAACAATCATATTATTGTGTTAATGATCAAGTTTACTTACATCATTATTGTTGTAGTATTGGTCTGATTCCGGGTCTCTGTACTTTCCAGTTATGGGAAGTCCAATTTGTACCTGAAACAGTTAAGCATACTACAGTTACCCGTTAAATGTAATAAATTTTTCACACTCAATGCTCGTAAAAGACACTTTATACGTCATTTATCTCTAACCGAAAGCAAGTGATTACGTATAGCCCTGTCAACTGAAAACGGTAAAGGTTTTATCGATTTCAAACAAATCGAACGAGATTAGATAGAGTGAACTTCTCGTTCGAATCTCCTTCGTCAACATTTTTTTACATAATTTAAACAGCATAATAACTGGTTATTGCCGCAAACGATGCCGACTACGCACGGTACCAAATTTTTACTATTTACTCGCCGAAAGTATGAAAAGTATTCTCGTCGTGCATAAAGCTGTCTTCGTCATGGGTCCCTAACGTATGAGTAACTCCCTCGCTTCGCTCGTGAGTTGTTCTAGAATTCTGAGGTGCGCTCAGGATTCAATGACGCATGTGACGTAAGCCACTGCTTTACACACTTGCTGCGTAATCTACTACTAATGTGACCTCTTTGTATAAAACTCTGTATGTCGTCGTTCGTCAGCTATTAAATATGTTATTGACGTTTTATATTATTTATTACGTTTAAAATTTGACTGGTCAATGAGTTCATTTTGTAAGTCTAAAGAAATAAAAGATTTTTGATGTCGAGGGTGTCATTTCAAGCGCAATTACTGGGGTAAACAAGTCCTTGAGTCAGCAAAGGTAGTGTAGGACGACCAGGTAGGATGACGTGTCGACCTGCGAAAGACTAAAGCTGTCTCTTTGCGGTGCCGGACACATAATCGTATGAAAAACGTCTAGAGCGGTATTTTGTTCCGTCGAAGTCTGCGTCAGCGGTGAGGGGCAAGCGCGGTGAAGTGGGGAGCGGGTACCCCGCACGCGTACCGCGTAACGCGGCGTCGTATCTTTACTACGCTGCGGTGGGCGTCACGGCGTCGACAATGGATTCGTTTGTGTCGCATACCGCTGCGGCACAAACGAATATATTGTGTATATTTATTATTTTATAGTACTTACTAGCAGTCGACAGACATGTCTGCTTGGACATGTCTGTCGGATTCTGCTTGGATTTAGAGTTTGTGATGGGCTCATTTCACGTTTGTTCACCATTTCTTTCATCGTAAGCAATAGGTTGTATCATAACTCTTCGTTTAGATGCTTTCCTGACTGAAATCTGAGGGGTGAGTCTATTTGACGTTAGTAACGAGACGTGATCATGCAATGACGTCTCCTTTATCCATACAATTTCGTACAGCACCTCTATCATGCGGACATAGAATTACGCCAATCCCATACTAAAAGGAGACGTCACGATCACGTCTCGTTACTAACGTCAACTAGACTCACCACCTCTGATAAAAATAAGTTTAATAAGATGAATAAAAGGTCAAACTGTAGGCACTAGTTTCTCAACCATTTTGTCACACACACACGAGGGTCTAATAAATTTATCTGATTTTGTACTCATTCTGTTGCCGTCTTCCAGTTCAATACCACATCTTCATCAAGAAAAAGATTGATGAATATACACTCACAAGACTAGCGTACAATTTTATGAATATTAGCTACTAGAGAATACATGAGAAACAGAATAATGATATTTCTTAATGGCAAAAATGTGCAATTTTATGAATTTCGCGAACATAACTATCCGCAAAAAGTTCGCCAGGCACATTTTAAGATAATCGACTGTTATTATTAGGTGAAATGTGTAATAAATGTCAATAAATCGACCCACCTTAACTTTTATTTATTAATGTTGACATGACCTTTGTAGCAAAGCATACAAGTTTAGTCAATGTGATTTTATAAAATACAAAAGCGAACCATTGCTCATAACGACAAATGCTTGAGTGTTCGGTACTACTTACACAGTCAGCTAAACCTTCGCTGTCGTACCAATAAGTACAAAAATAAAAGGAAAAATTATTAAACTTACTTTAGACTTGGTCCTGCTCCTAGTGCGTCCTCGACGAGCATCACATTCAAAAATAAACGAATAGAGAATCAGGAAGGCCAAAAGCACCCTGAGTTTAAGAAAAAGCATGATGCTATTTATCACTTGAAAGGTAGGTAAAGGTGTACTGGTTTGCTTGAGGTCCCTATGTAACTGGTAGTATCGCGATCCTGCCGCGCCAATCTCTCAATTGGCTAATGTCTGGTGCTGACAGGGCCCTTGTCTCCCCCATATACCTAATGTATCAGCCGCTACTTCCGCTTGCATTCGTATCACGATATTCCAATTGAATTTATACTCCACGTGAGGGTCAATAGTCAGAAAATATACAAATCGCTTTACAGAATAGTTTTTTTTTGTTTTATCAACCCTCGTTTGTTAAATCGCTACCCCGACTCACACTAGCACCGTCGCCACCTATTTTATCTTATATCGTTTTATAACGTTATACAAAAAAATCTTTAAAAATTCATTTGGCAGTTTGTGTTATCTATCGCTTTTTTTAAGGCCTCTGTAATAGTTTTATTTTGGATAGTTTAGACAGAAATGCGAAAACACAGTTTGGTGGCCACCAAGAGCAACTTCATGTACCAAGAACAAGATATCATCGCTTAAGTAGGTCGCGACACATTGAGTTGAAATCTAAACCATAAATGAATTAAAGCTTACATTATGGCGATAGTCCAGCTGCTCGACGCACATCGAGAGTCCAGTCTTCATTTTTAAGTACTCCTCCACAGCCTTGGTCTCCACACAGTAGTGGACGCGTGAGACGTAGAGCTGGGTAAACTTTACTTTAACCAGAGTTCAGGTCTTTAGGCCCAGCACCGCACTGGTTCTGGCTGGTGGGCTTATGGCTCTAGGGAACTACCATTCGCCGGCGGCCAGCGGCCTACGTGATTCACAACAGGACTGCCTTTTAAATAAATTATTTTATTTTTCATTGTGTTTTATAGTATTCTAATATTTTGAGAAAATAATAATTTACTAATGTAATTATTAGCAATATAATATTTTGCTAATGTAATTTTAGAACAAAGGGTTATAATAAACAAAATTAAAAACTTCAACCTCTTAATGATTGAATGACGACCGATGTGGCGTGGCGGGCGAAGGTCCGCCTGCGACGCAGAAGGTTGCGCGTTCGTTTCCCGCCTTGGGACAAATATTTGTACGATCTGCAAATATTTGTTCCGGGTGTTCTGGGTATTTTCTATATATAATAAAAAATATCTATCTATGTTATTTATTGTATTAAGTTTATCAGTCATCTAGTACCCATAACTAGCTCTGCTTACTTTGGGGCTAGATGATGCTGTGTGGATTGTCCAGCATTATTATTATTATTATTATATTATTATTAATGATGAAACAAGAACCGGTCAAACGTTTGCTTCGACATGGTTCCACCCCATTTGCACAACGCGCGGATTGTATTGTGTGATTGGCGTTTGTTCAACCGTGAACTAAATATAGGCTGATGATGATGATCCAGCAGTGGGTCGGTGACCACTGGATAATGATAATGATGGTGATGATGATGATGGTGAAGTATCTCTTACCACCTGTGTAGGTTACTTTATTGACATTTGACATCCTCCCAAAGATCGCAGTTAACTATTTAAATGGAATTCATTGTCATCATAACAGAGCGAGGTAAACTGTTGTCTTGCTTTCTGTGTTATGACGATACGAGGTCAAAATAATATGCAATGGTAGGATATTTTCTCGACGTTGAGATCAGTCTGTGACCAGGGTGCGTTAGCAGTTCATCATGGCTTTGCAAACAACATTATTTCTTATAATTCTAGTGAATAGTATTTCAATACCATGTGTAAGTACCATAATGACCTAACTAATGCTTGTTGCAGACCGAAAGCTAAGCTCACTTAGTTTAGCTTGCATAGCTGATACTGTTTTACTTAGCTTTGTTTACATAGTTGCAGTCTGCACACATGTATGAAAAACTGCGTAAGCTATGCAAGCTAAGCCAAAACTAAGTTAGCTTAGCTTTCGGTCTGCAACCCGCATTAAAGTTACAAAACCTGCTATAAAACCATAGATCTAACTTATATCTGTAGATATGGTACGTTCAGCGCTTACTTATCAACTGGCCTGTGTTACAACTACACGCAAACACTCGCTCAGTTACGTTTCCAATCTGTGCAATAATTATTACGAACAAACCCAAGGGCATTACTGTAGTCTTTTAGTCAATAAATCACACTAAAGAAAGTCGTAGCAAACAAAAAAGTCTATGATGAGGTGGGTGGACCTAATTGCACCTAATTTGAGCATTCCACTTTCGAGAAGCCAGTACCTCACGCTAGTACCCTTTTTACCTAGATCGATGTATACTACACAGTTATGTATTTAAAGTGCTTTATAATATCTTCGTGTACAGTATTCGGCAGACCGTGTGCCATATGGTAACTGGGGGTAGGTGGCACTAAGTGCAATAGCTTGGCAGCTTTTTTAATCCCGAAAAGCCTCTTAGCTATTTTAAAGATTTGGTTAAGATTTTTATTTTTTTTCTAAACTGGAGGTAAACAACTTATTGGTAGTGGAAGGTTTGATCCACCGAGGTATTACACCGTCCATCGACTTTGCAAACTACGGGAGAATACGATACGTCATTTTTTCGACGATAAAATTTATCGAATCTTAGTCAAAACTTTGCTCATTATTCATGTTCATGATTTAGATTTTTAAAAAGTCTGCCAAAGACACAATATTGTTAATTATTAGGAGAAGCCTTGGTTCCTGTGATACAGCTTAGGCTAGTTCGGGATCCAGCGGACCCAATATTAATTGTAAACATTTTATTGCGTCAGAAATAAACGATGTGATTTGATTTGAATGATGTTGATGCCACGGCCACGTGACCCGATCGATCGGAAAATGGATCATGTTTGTAGTGAGATTTGCGGTTGATGTACAATGTACATAAACTTTATTACGCACTTATTACATAACTATATTATGCTACTCTGTTGGTGGGTGCAGAATATTACTGATGAGTACAAATATTTACAAGTACACATTTACTTCACAATATTTCCCGAACGTGCTCTCCGTTTAATCGTAGGTCATGATCTGGCCGGAGCCCTTACTACTGGAAGAGCGCCGACTAGCTTTTACACTGCCCTGAAACTACGGCAGCACAACTAAAAATCTTGAAAAATAAGCAATCTTAATAACTGAAATGAATTTTGCTCGGCGCTTCTTGATTTTCTGTCGTAGTTTTAGCATGAAATTGTCTGAATACTTTGTCGTTCTTGGAAACTTTCGAGTATTTTTATTTGGACTTACGATCGACTCAACAGTTTTGAGAATAAACACATTTTGAGACCTGAGGCATGAAGTTAGGTCGGTTAGGTCGTTGCCGGACCTATTACAAAAGGTTTGGACTTTGATGCCTTTGGGAAAACCAAGCTTTCAACGTGTCTAATATTCCAAAAAATTACAAAGCCCAGCAATAAAAACTCTTTACAAATATAGTTTCAGTCATTTGTTTTATAAGCTCGGCACGACTCTAGGATATACGCTTTGCAGTTTGACCGCGCTATTGTTTATATATTTGTGTTATTATTCAAGCAGTGTTTTTTCTTTTTCTGTAGATAATTAAAAGGTTTAGTAGTAAACCAGCGGCATAACATAACAAGTACCTAATAAATACCGATTTTTTTCGCAAAATGAGGTGTCAAACGTCTAAAAAACTTAGTTCAAACGAGTATTTTGGTAGGTACTTCATTTATGAAAATCGCTTAAGTAGTTTTGATGCGTCGAGGTAATAAATATTGTTAAACCAAGTAGGTAGTATTGCATTGCCATACAGCGTGGCAATGCAGCCAGCGTCTTGGGGACGCTTCCGACTGGTATTGATATGGATCAGTTGAGCTACCTGTAGATTGTTTGCAACAGTTTGCAGTTAGCTTAATTGTTTCAATTGTAAATACTAGTTCTAATTTGTTTAGTTTTTGAATTGTAATTTTCTTTGTCAATAAAGTAGGTAGTAGGTAAACTAAGTAACTTTTATGTACGAAATAATAGGCTTACAATAAAAAAAAAAAACAAATAATATCCCTAAAACTTTTTCGACTTCCCTGGAAAAGGGAAGAATGCGAATTCAAGTCCCGTCAAAGTCGAAAAATTTTTTGGGATATTATTTGATTTCTTATAAATTATCCCCAGTGTGAAGGCTTACACACTATAATAGTAATAACTTTAAAAAAAAATGTAAGCCATGTTACTTTGTACAAAAAAGTTACAGCGCAAAATAGCTAAAATTTCGGAAAAATTCGGACCTTGTGCTTCTTGGGCCATAAAGGTGTTATATTATGAAACATTCACTGCCCAGCCGCGGCGGTGATACCTAAAGGGGCGCGCCGCCCGCCGCCGCCGCATCAAGGACCTACAGATGGATCATGCGCGTTTTGGGACATGGAAGTGTTAATGAACATTAACCAAAGAATGTTTCGCCGTGTAAGAGGACGTGGAAAGAGGTGCACTATGAAACATACTTTTTTCTACAGGGGGACGCTGCCTGGCCCGGCACCTTCTTCTGGAAGCCGCGCCTCGGCATCGACATGACAGTCCCCGTCACAGGTCAGTACATAGATTAAATACCTACATGCAGTAGATATGTCACCGCCGCCGATGGTATTGTAGAATCAGCCCGTTTGTAGAATCGCCGCTTACAAAATAAACGCTGATTTTTTGGGGATACCTAATTCATTTCATTCGGCTTCGCAATCGTTTAACATTCGGTATATCAATGGCGCCGTTTCTTAAACTACCTAGCCATTCTACAAAGGGGCTCATGGAAAATAAAATTTAGTAAACATTATGATTTAACAAATAAAACCGGTGATCAAATAATGTCTCCGATTTCAAAGAGTTGATCACAGATTCACTCATAAAATAATTCCTTCGATAAGGAGAAATAATTTTGTTTGTCCGAGCAATTTTAAACTCTGAAGTTAGTTTCTTCCAATTTTACACATGTCAGTGGCCATTTCATGCCATCTATCGAGCTACTTGGAACTAACTGTTATAGATTATTCAATCGTTTTATATAAAATCGAAAAACCCTCATTGGTATAATGAAGAAACGTCGTCGTCGACATGTGAGCTAACCAAAGTAAATAAACCGTCAAGTGCGTATATTTTTTGTATTTGTTGAAATTACAGTTGAAAATGTTACTTATTTATAGAAAGTTTAATGTGTTTTTTCCATTTGTGATTCAAGAGACCTTGACAAACGAAGAGCAAAAATAGCCAATAAAATGACGTTTTTGTATGGAAGCTCCCTTTAATTTGGATATTTATTTAATTTTTATTATTTGTTGTTATAGCGGCAAGAGAAATACACATTCTCTAACAATTTCAACTGACTATCTCTTACGGTTCATGAGGCCCTGTGACAGACGGACGGACGGACGGACGGACAGCGGAGGCTTAGTAATAGGCACAGATTACCCCCAATAGCGCGAATGTAACCTTCCAATAATCGTATTCGCCTTCGCGAAGGTGTAAAAATTTACAAACGTTACATTACATCGTAACGTATGTATGTATATACTTTCAATCAATGTTAGGCAGGTATTTTGTATAATTTTTATTTTTAAATTTCTAATATAATTTATTTCCTGTGTTAAGGTATCAATGTTTTTTTGTAATTTTAGTGATTATTTTATTGTATTTTCATTTATTTGTAAATATTCCGACACAAAGGTATTTGTTTGAGAATATATGAACTGAACATCTTTAATCCCGGGACTTGAGACAAGTGATGAAAAGTCAGTTGATAAAATCTGCCTGTTTTTATATTTTAATCAACAACATAACGAAATGTTCTTACAGGGCGCAATGCGCACCTTTTGTGAAAGGGATAGGCATAGGATTTCGCATACATAGGAGCGGGATAGTGCATACGTTTTTGGAACGGTGTTAGCGCAAAAATCAAGTTTTTGTTTATTTACAAGAAAACTACACAAATTGTGAAGAAACTGGTTCAAGGAACCAAATAATTAGTAATAACCTACGATTCAAAACATGATTCATTCCAGTAGACCGCAGAGTTCCTGAGATCTCGACCAAAATTATGTGCGAAACAGTGCACTTTCAAGAGTTTTCTTCTCAATTTTTTTTCACATTCAAGGAACCAAAGAAACAATGCGGAATTTTATGTAATTTGACTTTTTTACCATGGGGATCCCGTGAGTACTTAAAGTGAAGTTTGATAACCAAGGTTCCTTTTATATTTTAAGAATTAGCAAAAAGGTAACATGTCAACGAAATCCAAAATAAATCAATTAAAGTTCCAAAAAATAGAGATAATTCCTTCTCTTCCTGACTACCAAATCAAAAATCAACTCATATTACATGTGCCTTTCCGCTTCCGTACAGCACCTTGATAAGGTTGCTCGTTGGTTTTACGCCTTGTTTACCGTAAGCTTTAACCGCTCTATTGATAATGTCTCTTTGCCGAACGTGCGTGGACAGCGAGCTTGCTGCTAGCAGTCGTCACGTAAACGTACGGTCAGTAATATTTAAGGTAGAGGCATGTGGAAGCTGAGCTGTAGCGGTGCTTTACAAATTATGTACATTTTTCTCTACACTGGAGGGATACATTTATTATGACCATGGTGGGATAGTGTTGAAAGATGTGTTTTTAGGGTTTTGAGATAGGTTTCGAAACCCTTATGGTCTCGATCTGTTTGTAATTTTTCCCTCTTTAATATCTTAGCAGCTACCGCAGCTATTAACTTGAAATTTAAAATAACAATACGTGCGCCTGTACAGAGGTAAAGTAGAAATAAAGACAACAAAAAAAGTCATATGAAAATTTCGGTACAAAATGTAAAATGTACGTACAATTAATTAGTGATGTCGAAATTTTAAAAGAGACCTACAAGATCAAGTAAGTAGGTAGTTTGTACATTTCAAAATAGTTTTTGAAATTTATGTAGGGTTAATACTTTTTAAAATATTTTGAAAAAGTCGAAAAATGTAGCCTTCCCCTTTATCTCCGAAGGTTCCGAAGGGAGCGATCCATCCGAAATGTATGTAGACATGGTTCTATATTTTACAGGAACAATATACAGATGTCTGTGAGAACACTTCTGTATTTTGTGTTACCAGAATACAGTGATTTTTGAGACTTTAACTCTAAATGTCAAAGTCACTCAATGGGGTGGGGTATCAAATGAAACGTATCGGTTTCTACATCTCAAAACATACTTCTTGAAAAATTTTGAAAAATGTCGAAAAGTTTACCATTCCCCCTGATCTCCGAAGTTTGCAGAGCGATACATCTGAAATGTAGGCTGGTACTTTCAGGTGGTGTTTTTAAGTGTTCATTAGATTGCGAAGTCTCTTGCGGTACCTTTAGTACATTAAAACATCATCAATCACACATGATAATTTCACAATCACTGGACGTTTACTCGTAATAACGAAAATCAGAGTTTTCCGATTCGATATCGTGTAAACGATATGTTAAGCTTACTCACTTAGACTCAAAGTCTCAAAGTATTCTGGTAATACAAAATACCTAATTAGGTTTTATCTTTTGATTTGTTGCCACACCAGACCGTGGTGCAATGTTTACAAAACTGTTATATAATATTTTTGAAGCAATAAATTATTAATTATACCGAATTGAGTTGGTTTTACTTAAAAACGAGATATATCAGAAACTTAGTTTTTCGTTTTCTTAGTCTGAAATCAGACTCAGATTAAAACTAGATGTCACCTCTAGAATTTTTTTATCGCTCTTTCGAAGTCTTCCAGACTATTTTTTTGCTTTAAAGAATAATTCAGGAATGTGAACCAAGATAAATGCAGATGAACACTATTATGGAAATTTTAAGTCTATTTAAAGTTTGTTAACACACCAAATTATTGTAGCATTAAAAGGAGCATAATTTCTATACAACATCTAGCTAAACCATCTAGAAACATGTACCTACTGAAAGACTAACGTGGGCAGACTCAGTCAAAACGTTTATTCTAAACTTTTGCACTTACACAAACGCACTAGCTTCTGCCCGCGGCTTCACACGAGTTTGAACTGGATAAAATATAATCTCAAAGTTATATCAGTTCCAACCCTATATGATTGCACAATTTCAGGGCGATATGGTCGCTTAGCGACAAAGTCCCTTAATATTTGTTTAAAATTAAAAACCCTATATGATTGCACAATTTCAGGTCTATCCGTTTAGTAGTTTTGGCGTTAGCTAAGTGTCTCCGAAATCTGCGAAAGACTGCAGGCAGATGCTGGATGCGCCAAGCTGAAGACAGGGCGCTATGGCGATCATTAGGGAAGGCCTATGTCCAGCAGTTGACTAATAAAGGTTGATGATGATGATGATGATGATCAGCCTGTGAGCTTGAGCTTGATTCAAGTATGTCACTACTTCACTAACTTTTGCTTTTATAATGTTAATCATTATTTAGTAGAGCAGTGGCACTCGGGGCGTAAGAATCGACCACTCCAACACAGCTCGTGGAAGTCGTATGAGCCGACTAAGGGAACATACCCGAGAAACGGCTGAGCTTCCTTCCTTCGATCACCAATCCAGGCGGATTGGTAGGCACCAAGCGTGTTTATTATGGCAAGCCATGCGCAACAACGAACTCCCAACCAAACTTGTTTGCGAGGCATTGACAAGTAGACACAATGGAGGTGTGATATGTATGAAGATATTTGTTATTTCAGATGCCGGCACTCGAGTAAAGTTACCCACCATTCAGAACATTCAAGACGGCTACGTTGTACTTATAAACGGGTACGAGATCGGGCTCACGTTGCTGGCGTTCGCTTCAGGGTGGTCAGATGGTGCAGTCCTCGAACACCTCAATCCTATGCATGCGTGGTTCTACACAAACGCCTGGCGATGGGCGCATAGACATATAAGCATGTAAGTTCTCAATATTTTTAAACACACTATTGTATAGGTATTAGGTATATATGTCAAAGTGTGATGTTTAGATGGATGTTTGTTACTTCTTCACGCCGAAACTAACTAAACGGATCGGGCTGAAATTTTTCTTAAATGTTGTTCTAGGTCTGGAATAAAACAAAGGCTACGTTCGATCCCGTAAATCAGTTCCTATGGGATAGAAATAACTTTTATACGTTTCCATAGAAATAACGCGTGCGAAACCGCGGGTGGAAACTAGTATAAAAGAAAATAATGCTGGACAATTCAAACAGCATTATTTAGCCTCAAAGTAAGTAGAGCTTGTGTTAGGGGTACCTACTAAAAACTATATGATATATTTAATAAATTACATACATTGATAGATATTTTTATTATACTGTATTTAATTATACTACATCTATACTAATATTAGTTTTATTCCACAAATGTGATCTTCTCTGATTTTCCTACAGTTCTGTTTTGTTTTTGTATTTCCAAACCTTGTACATAATGTATTATTTTATAACCTTAATACTACGTTTATTTCTGTAACCTGTCTGCCACGTCTCAAATGGTGACGTGTCAGCTTCAACTTCTTTATTTTTTGCGCCGCTTGCTTTTCGCTACGACTCTGCCAGTGTCAGTAAGGAGTGTCATAAACTTCAAAAATAATACGATCGGTTCAAAAATAATGTGATCGGTATAGTGAAAGCATAGAAAAATTTAATTTTTTCATCAAATTGATTCTAATTTTAATAGGACAACACAACATGAAAAGCATAAAGCACAATGATTATAGCAGCAAAGATATTATACAAATGTAAACACAAAACTTTAAAACTTTAATAATGATCCGCTTAACTTAAAACAGTTGCTGAGCAGCGTTATTTCTCACTCAGACATATGTCAATAGAAGAATACAGAGCGAGAGATAGCAATGCTCTAAGTTAGCATTATACCTCTATGAATAAGGGGAATTATGCTCGAAAAGACTATTTGACCATACAGCCAAATCACCCAAGCTGACACTGAGATTTTCGTTCACTCCGTTCAATAAGTGTGATCTCTTGTTGGGTGATAGGATAAGATAACAGTAACTGATAAGACTACCTTTATTATTTTAGGTTGCCATACTGGGTTGGCGGCCACGGCGCTCAATATATAGACTCGCACAAGACCTGGCGAAGAAGATTTTACTATCAAGACAAATTTATACCAAAATGGATACAAAAAGTATTATTTTGGGTACCAGCTTCAGACTGGGAAAAAGAAGAGGCGCAGTTTATAAAATTCACTAGATACGCAGAACCTGCTTTCGGCAAGCATTATAGATACCCAAGTCCAGTATTCAATAATTTTGACTCTGATAGAACTAAGGAAAGTATTGAAAACGTGGGTGAGTCTTCTAACTCCATCAGCTCTCGGTGGACCAGGCAAGGATAGAAGTTGTACTTGTACAGTGACCTTCATCAATTTATATCTAGGACATACTTTTTCCTTAAATTTAATGCAATATTATTTAACAATACTTTCATAAACTTATACATCAAATTTATTTATTTAATCGTATGACAAGCAGTGGCTTATTAAATAATAGAGACCTGGAAAGTCTTCCGCCACAAGCAGTGACCTGGCTCTGTACGTTGACTTGTGAATCGTGATATTTTGTGTTAATTTTATTATTGATTTATGTGTACCTTGCTTTAGAAAATTTGTATAGCCTAAGTTTATACATAAAATATCAACAATTTATTCATAAATAGTAATTGGTACTAAAAATTGCACAAAAACTAATAATAATACAGACATATCAAGATGAAAACATAATACAATGTCTGCAACAACGCATAATTGCACACGATATACGAAAAAGGTGCACATTCTATTCCGAAAAGGGACGCTCTTATCCATTTTCTTCTTTGTATTCATCTAATCGAATTAAAAGATGAATGAAAACAGTCAAAACCAAATTGTGTTTCGAACTTTGCGGTTTGTTCCGAATACTGAACAAATCGCAAAGTTAATTTGCGGTTCGTTCAGTAATGCTTTAAAATATATTCCTGTAAAATTGATTTATGTTTTCAAAACACATCTTGGATTCTTTATCCGAGTATAGATACTGCTTTATCCGAGTATAGATACTGCTTTATCCGAGTATAGATACTGCTTTATCCGAGTATAGATACTGCTTTATCCGAGTATAGATATTGCTTTATCCGAGTATAGATACTGCTTTATCCGAGTATAGATACTGCTTTATCCGAGTATAGATACTGCTTTATCCGAGTATAGATACTGCTATTTTTCATAAAACGAGACTTGACTGTTGTATAGAATTCTAACATATGTAGATCTAAAACACCAATTATGTAAAGTCTCAAACAAAGGAATATATTATTCAGAAATCATGATTTATAGTATTTAGGTACATTCTATTTAAAGTCTAAGCATATTGGTAAGCAGTTTATTTTCAAAGTGTGGATTATAATTTGTATAAAGGATACCACGTTATTTTTAGGACGTAAAATTAATTTTATATTATGTAAATATATATAGTAAACTTAATCATATGAATGTTCATATGATTAAGTTTACTTAAATGTAGTTGTAACCACATTTAGGTATAGGTACTGATTGAATCGACAGATTAGTAAGAAGTTCTTAGAATACAGCCATTAAAAACCCTAGTAGATCAATTCACACATATATATTTGTCGGATAATGATTAAGTACATTAATTTATGTAATATTTTAGTTCTACACCGAGTAAAACTCAGAAATAAATCAATGTCTGTACACGGCTTCCCAAAATTGGAGTGTAGGTAATATATTCAGTGTTCTAATGCCTGAATAGATTTGTATGTATGGGATATTGTTCTAACCCATATCCTGAGTGCCACTATTTTTTTTAATAAGGCAATTATATTTTTAACTTTTTGTTAAATTACCTTATTCATATAGAGTGTTAGTCATTTTAGCGCGCAATATCGAGGGGGGGCGTTCTCCTGGGGCCACAGAAAACAGGTCCAAGGTTAATATTATACCTATCCAAAAATTTTGCACTAACTTATTTTGCAAGCTCAATACGTTTTTCCGTCCGTCCAAGCAGATGATTCCTAAACCTCCTCTAACAGCCCTGTCCAAAAAGTACACCCTGTATAATAAATATGGTTTGACAGCTTACTAAACATATTGAACTAGCTGTTGCATCACCTTAATGACCTTCCTAGGCAGACGCGGCTTGCTACGACGGTCAGTATAATTCGACAAATTACGTGTTTATTGTGCAAGCCATTATAGAAGCATTGATTTAATTATTTAATTAGTATTAATTACTCGTACATGATTTTTTGTCCTGAGGAATTAAAAAAATTATTAAATTATACCAAAACACTACAAACTTGATGTTTTATTATTTTTCAAAGACTGTTCCAAGATGTTTCAAAATTTTTGTCAAGATCTTATTAATGGGCTCACGAGAAAAACTAGAAGTATTTAATAAAAAATTGTTTGTTTATGGGTGGACTTCCCTCGATATCTGTAATGCAGTGGTTGTGTTGACGTCGCTTATCTCCGTGCTGTTGTTTGCGTGTACGTTAGGACATCCTTTATCAACTAGATTACTCTACTACTTCCGTTTGTAGACAATCTACTTGTGTTGTTGAGGAATTCGTTGTGATCATAACATAGATAGGAAAAAGGAGGAAAACAACAAACCTAGTTTAGAGACGCTGGAGAGCCTAATCTGCAGTCAGTGATCAGAGCTCGACAAGAGATCATCATGGTGTTCAGAATATCATTAACTCTAGTTTTTCTAGTGATTTATATTTCAAATAAAAATGTAAGTAAGCGTTCAGCTTTATCTTTTCCATTACTTATAAAGCTGTTAACATGAAACAGTTACTTAACTCTGGTCTGGCATAAGTCAACAAAAAATATATCAAAGTTCAGAGAGGCTTAAAAGTAAGATTTTGGTTTTTAAGTTCCTATTTTAAAATGTGTTGTGAGTCGTCAAAGAGATAAGCTAAGTTGGTTGTCGTCTTCGATGGACGGATCAAGCAGTGTTTTGTTTTATGTTGCATTTGTCCTAACTCTGTTAAATCTCGTTGTGAATGCAACCCGTAGGCTTCTGTAGGTTATTTAGGGTCGGGGGTAGGGGGGTAGGGGGTGGGGTTTTCTTGGTTGCCGCATACAAGGTCAGCAGAGTTTTTAAAGATTTCTGAATGATTAGTTGCAAAATCCCCACTGCTTAAGAGCGTTTACTCCTTCCATGCGTAGTTTGGCTCAAAAATACTACTTTTCAAACCCGTTAATACCACTTATCTTACACTATATGTTAATTAATAACAATTTTAGGACATTTCGTTGTCCAAATAGTTAGTAAAGAAAATATTTCGATTAATATAGTATGTACGCGTTCTATAAAGATTTGTTAGACTTGTTAGAGGTTTTCTTAATTTCCCTTTCAGCATCAATTTCGAAGCTCAAAATATTATGAAAATACTGATATATCTGATTAACAAAAAATCAACCAATCGATAAGATCCTTGGGAAAATAGTTAGTTAAAAAGATGTTTGGTTTTGGTATCTTACTAAGAGAAATTAAAATTCAAAATATGTGAATTATTACGAATTGTAAATGATTTTTCCACCGATATACCTTGTTTAATTTAATATAACATTAGCTTACCAATAAAGTAGAGCATCTTTTTTAAAATCATACACTCAACATTTTAATTATTTTGTTGTTATTATTTTTCTGTAAATATTTTAAAACTACTTTAAAACGCTACGCGCAAATCATTTCAAGTCAGTCCCACACACATCGCGCGCTAGGCGTAAACGCTCTTAACATGCAAGAAAGAAGGCATGGCCAGCAGTGGATGTACCTGTGTGTGCTCGTGAGCAGATCCATACCGGGTGTTTGGCAGATGGACCGACAAGGTTTTTTAGTGTGATGAGATACTAGCCACTCTTGCCCTATAGACCCGATGTCCTAAATATCACGGAGTTGAGGTAATGAGATATAGGTTAGTACGTTTGTTCGATTTCTTCGAAAATAACCCGAGTTCTGCTTCTAAATACCAAGTTTTTTTGTTTGTTATTGTTTCAACGCCTACCACTCGAACAAAACTTTAGGATGTCGACTGCACCTAACTTCATGGCATTGCTAAAAAATCTAATGCAAAATTGCTGAAGAAGGATGTAAAAAATATATTTCTGTAATCATATTATAAAAAAACCTACCTACCATTAGTAGAAATAAAACTTTTTAAACTTTCACGATCTGTTAAAATATTAAAGATTATTTATCGCGTACGCGCCGCGTGGTCACGGGGCGTCCAGCCGCGATGGAAACGTAGAGGAAAAAATAAAAAGTTTTCAACGAAAAGTTGAAAGTTTTAAAACCAGTAATGTTCTAGCACACAAATCATTTCCGCTGAGTGATAAAGTGGTGTCTCCTTCAAACTCTCATTCGTCCAGTTTCACGTAGTTGCTGCCCGCTATCTTTCCTATGTTGGCTTTCCATCCAGAGACGTTTGTCGCATGCTTTATACTTATAAGTATTACTTTACTAGTCTCTGGTATAAGTAAGTCACTTTTATGAATTACTAGCGTCAGCTAGTAATGACAGGACTCATTTCAATCCGAACAACTATTCAAATTATTATTTCTGAACCTCAGTCGGAGGAAACCGTAAAGAAAAATAAATGATACGCTTACCCGTTGGTAAGCGTATCATTTATTTTTATTTTCGTCGCTGTTCGTTACAACACTTCATTTTTATTTCTAAGAAATTTATATTAGGTACTAAATGATTTAATTCAATTGATAATTCTAATGTAAGACCTGTCTGAGCTTTGTTATTTTAGGTAAAATACCTAAGACTCTTGAGGTCCAATCTAATAGAAAAGGTACCAAATTACAAAAAAAATGTAAACTGGTACTTCTATTGTTTCGTAAATTATTTGTTACGTGTTAAAAAAAAATCTTATGAGTTAGTATTACATAAAATGGTTGTCTATGTGTGTATCGTAATGAAACCTTAATTTTGGTGTTATTTTTGTTATTTATATTCAGTCAATGTAGATAAATAAGCTGGTAGGTTTAGCTACTCACTTTTTTAGAGTTGTAAACGACCAGCAGCTGCCCGCGGCTGCGCACGCACTTTTTAAGTAGCCTATGTCCGTTCATGGGGTACCATTTACTTCCCAGACAAATTTCGTTGAGATCCGATCATCCTTGTAGGCGTGAAAAGGTTACAGACGGACAGACAGAGTTATTTTCGAATTTATAATGTTAGTAGGTATGGATGTCACTAGATAAATATATACCTTCTCTAAAAACGATTTGCTCCTGTTTTTACTACCCACAGAAATCTGAATAATAAGGCACTTCTTATTCAGATTTCTTTGTTACTACCATTGAAAATGTACTCAAATAAAATTTAAACCTACTTAACCTACCTACACGGTTGACTTTGTACTTTTAGGAACATAAATAATAAATCTACAACATAACTAACGGTGTTTTCATTACCCAGATAACCTGCTCCTAGTTTGGGAACGTTTGAGGGGTCATAACTTTCGTGACGTCACGTTTAAAATCTTTTTAACCTAGGTATTCAAACGCGAGATTTTATAAGTTAACGAAAAACTTTTGTAATTTTTTTAAATGTTCGATATGATTTTATGGAATAATTAAAATATAAATAAAACGAATTTTGGAACTGCTGTTTTCATTTAACCATTTCTTGGAGTAAAATTTCAAAATATGTGATGTCACGATAAGGGGTGAGTATCTCAAATGTCTCTGTGACATGGACGGAGGAGGGGGTTCAAAATCATGAAATTCGTGTGACGAAACGGTGCCTAGAATTTAAGCGACTATCTCTTAATCATTTACGAATAAACACACTAATACAATAAACGGCTTATTCCCACCACATCCAAAAAAGATTCCCAAACACGTCCAACAGAATTAAGTAAATAAAAAAAAATATTCCCACTCACATCCACATAATTTTAGTACAGTCAACCTATGCAGGGCTTCTGGGTTTTATTTATTTGTATCATGACGACGATGTTCAGTCTTTATGTTGCGAGTCTAAAATAATGCTTGGCTCTTCCACAATATTCAGTGTCATTGTAAAAAAGTACATATGAATTTGATCCATATAAGGATTTAATTATTATTATATTTTATGATTACCTAACTTTATAGAAAAAAGCAAGAATTTCGACGCAAATCAATAAAAAAACTGCTAGTCGCTAAGTAGGTACTATTCATAGTTTACTGGTCAACATTGTAACTAACATTTTTAGAACCGATCCGATCCGAAACCGATCTCCGATCTTCGAAACCCTTATGGCCTCGCTTTTTCTGTCCTGTTTTCCGTCTTTAATATCTCAGCAACTACAGCAGAAAATAACTAGAAATTTTAAAAAATAATACTTTTCGTGCGCCTATACAGATTAAAACCAAAAAAACTTAAAAATGAAAATGAAAATTTAAAGTACATACACCTACAAATTGTGATGTCGAAATTTTAAAAGAGACGTACAAGGTCAAGTGGGGTATTAAATGAAAGTTATATAAAGGTTTGTACATTTCAAAACAGTTTTCAAAATTTCTGTAGGTTTCATACTTTTTGAAATATTTTGAAAAACGTCGAAAAATTACCCGTTCGTAAATTAACTTCGGAGATGGGGGAGCCATCTCCGAAGTCCGAAGCAGAGCGATCCATCTAAAATGTATGTGGCGTTTGTAGATATGGATCTATATTTTACAGAAAAAAATATAGAGAAGTCTGTAAGTAGAACTCTTTTTGAAAAACTGACAAAAAGGGGGGAATATGTTTCCAAAGGGGGGGCTATTTCACCGAGTGGGTATCAAATGAAAGATATTGGTTGGTATGGGAAAGATATTGATTTTGTAATTACTGTAGGGTTTTAAAAATTATAAGAATTTTATATTATTATTATTTTATTATATTTATTTTTTAATTTTATTATTTTATATTTTAAAAATTTTACGTTTAAAAATTAATTACCCATTCTCCCCTATCTCCGAAGTTTGCAGAGCAATCTATATAAAATGTATGTAGAGTTTGTAGATATGGATCTACAATTTACAGGAAAAATATAGAGAAGTCTGTTAGTAGATCACTTTTTACCTGGCTTAACAACACCAATCTACCTTATGAGATTTGGAACTGCAACGGTGAACGACATCGCACCACCATCAATCTGGTAGAGGCATGGCATAACACACTGAACAGAGAATTAAAAAAGAAACCGCGTCTCTTCGAACTCATACATGTGCTACGCAGACAAATAGATTATTTTGAGAAATATCACGCTACCAAACCAAACAAAAGCCAACAAAAAGAGACAAAAAAATAAAATAATATAGTGATTACAAAAATAAGTCAATAAGCATTTTCAATGCCTTCACTGAGTTTGAACGCCTAGGTTAATTTGTATTGAAACAGAGTAAGGTTGGTTATTGGTGTTTTTAAATTATTTTTATACAAATAAGGCTGATTGAAACAGTGATAATAAATAATCTATTAGTTTTAAGTTGGTACTTATATTACTATTCTAGATTTAAAATTAATATGGATGATTATCAGGCTGATTGAAACTTTTATAGTAAATAATCTATTTGTTTTGAGTACCTATATTGTTTAATGATTTCAAATGAATATTTTTGATTATATTATGTGTTTTTCAATTATTTAATATACTTAAGGCTGATGGAAACTGTGATAAACAATAATTATTTAGTTTTAAGTAGGTACATTTTATTTTTAGGTTTTACATTAACAATGTTGATTATCTGTCATTTCCTAACTGTTTTTCCTTTATATTATATTGTAAGTTTGACTATCATGCAAAGACAAACCTCTACTCCTTTATTTGCGTTATGTTCTTAAGTATTTCTAGTATTCGTACCTTACTACCTACTTGAGCTCATAAACTATCAGAAGATTCCCGTGCTGACTGTACCTCAACTTATGCGTGGATGTGAGTGGGACCAATGTATGAACGAAAAAATTATAAAAATTATTATTAAAATGCTCGTTGGATGTGGTTGGGAACTAATGTATGAAAGTTTTCTTTTCGGAGAACAATGGGTTTGGATGTAATGGGAATAAGCCCAATAAACTACCAATGTATGTAGGTACGGGCGCTGTGGCGCTCATTAGGGGAGGATAGATAGGATGATGGTGATGATTAAAATAATGAAGGCAAAAGCTTGTATCTATGGGTGTGTTTATATCTGTACATTGTAAAACACAAATAAATAATAATATCTAGTAAACACAATTATTTTTTGTAGCTTCTGCCCGCGGCTTTGCACGCGTATTTTCGGTATAATAAGTAAGTAGTTTGCTATGTACTAAATGTACGCCAAATTTCTTCTTGATCTGTCAGTAGTTTTGGTTGGAGATCCTATGTAACAAAATAAAAGTCACATTACACACTTTCGGCTTTATAATATTATATTAATAGGATTGTTTGTATAAAGTAGTTACTTTACATTAACTACTTACTTTTATGTAGCCATACCTACATACACTGTAGTAAGACACAATTTATCTTTATTTTTTAATGTTGGTATTAAGTACCTAGTTAAGTTATAGGTTATTTTTTTGTAGTCAAAAAAAATATTAAAGTGCACAGCATAGATACCACGTTTTTATAAAGGCTTCAACCATACTGCGAGTGAGCTTTGCGCAAGCGCGAATTATCAAACATATGAAACCGCCGTTTGCGTTCATACTAGTGACTAAGGCCCGCCGCGACCGCGCCCGCCTTAGCCCTAGCCACCGCGCCCGCGTTAGGCTCGCAGTATGGTTGAGCTATTAGGCATTATGTGTTGTCTTATGAATCACAATAAAATAACTAAATACCTGGATGATGAACAGTCAAGAGAACCAGGTACCTCTATCTTTTAAAGTTTAAAAGTTCCTGTTCTTTTGACTGTTCAAAGAAAAAGTAAAAATGGATTTCTTTAAAATTTTAAAAAATACACGTTGTCACTTTTGTACGTAGGTACGTACACAAAAAACAAGAGCACGTCAAGTGCGAGTGTAACTCGTGCGCCGAGGGTTTCGAACGGTTGTCAAGTATACCAATATGTACTATAGGTATACTAGATAAAGACTTTGCTATTTGATGAATACCAAAAAATTAAAGGTTTTTCATTTCAGATTTCGGTTTGCAAACTTCGGAGTAGGTATAGTAAAATTTTCCACTTTTTACAAAATATTTTAAAAAGTACAAAACGTACAGAAATATCAAAAACTGTTTTAAGATGTACAAACCGATACCTTATATTTGATACCCCACTCGGTGAGGTATCCCCCCCTTTTGAAAATTATTCCCCCCTTTTTGACCAATTTTCAAAAAGTTGTCTACATACAGATATCTCTATATTTTATAGATCTACAAACACTTCATACATTTCAGATGGATCACTCTGCAAACTTCGGAGATAGGGGGCGGAATGGGTATTTTTTCTACTATTTTCAAAATATTTTAAAAAGTATCAAACCTACAAAAAACTAAAACTAAAACTGAAACTAAACTAAAACTGTTTTGAAATGTATAAACTGATACCTTTCATTTGATATGCCACTTGACCTTGTAGGTCTCTTTTAAAATTTCGACATCACAATTTGTAGATAATTATAATTTTAACTTTTCATTTATTTTTACTTATTTTTATTTTAATCTGTAGAGACGCACGAAATGTATTATTATTTTAAATTTCACGTTATTTGCTGCTGTAGTTGCTGAGATATTGAAGACGGAAAAAAGGACAAAAAAAGCGAGACCATAAGGGTTTCGAAACCGATCTCCGATCTTCGAAACCCTAAAAATATGATGTGTCTTATAATATCATTGGAATAATGTGCTGAAACGTAGAGGAGCCTCAGGGACTTAAGAAGTTGCTGTAAGAAGTGTGTATACGGAGTATGATGTTTGCAAAATGGACGTGAACAGATTCATGTTAAATATGACAATCCACCCAAAGATGACGACAGGCTGTTGCGCCCTGGCTATCATGATGACCAGCATCTTTGACACATCAGTGTAGCGGGTAGACTCCCACGGCACTTTATATAGTTCTATAGCGGTAGTTTCACCCACCTGAAACAATACATTGTATTTCGATACATAAGTTGTTTTTTAATTTTGAGTATATTGAAAAAGTTTAACGGAATTCCACTATACAGGGTGTCTTATAATGGGTGGATAACCTTAAAGGTACTTGTGCGAGGGGGCAAGGCCAATAGGTCACAACCTTTTTTTTTACTTTTTTGGGTCGGAAAATATTTCACGTTGTGTAAATTTGGGAAAATTAGTACCTTTGTTCACATTTTTGGACTTGGTGCCAACAATTTTAACAATTTTTTTATTTTATTTTTGTAATATACTTAAAAGGATTAGTTTATCTGAACACCGTTTGAATAATTTTGGTAACTAGGACCAGTGATTTTCAAGACAGGTTTAAAGAGGATTTTTTTTTATGTAATTAGGCGTGCATTGCGTTTGTGCAATGCACGCCTAATGTAAGTGGTTTAAAAAAAATTATGAAGACCTAAAATGCCATGTACCTACATCAAAAACATGTCAATTTCAAGAAGATTCTAAAATGATTATAAACTACAAAATTTCATACAATAAAAAACTGAGATATCGCTACTTTTATGTGAAAAGGGGCCATTCTTACTAAAAGATAAAATTGAACCAATTCAATAAAATATCTTTTTCGCTATTTTAAAACGGTGACTTTTCTACTTAAAAACAGTAAGCAAAATCTGTTTTCGCTTAATCATGCTACGCAACTGAAAAATATTTAAATAAATAAATATTAATCTAGCCGAAAGTAAAGAGGTTTTGTGTTATCGGTACAAGATAACTGCTTTACTTTACATTTACGTACTTAAAATAAAATCAATAAGTGTAACCGTTTTATTATTTTTTTAATACAGTAGTTGTTCAAATTGATGTTTTCTTACTCTGATGCATGCTCTGCATCTTACAAGAAATAAAGGATTTTTTAGCAATTTAAAATTTTTATCAGCAGCCTTTTGGACTCTACGTCGAAGTTACTCTATTGAGAAAATAGGTTTTTTGTACATCTGTGGTTCGGGCAATAAATTACTGGTCTTATTTACCAAAATTAATCAAACGGTGTTCAGATAAACTATTTCTTCTCAGTATATTTCAAAACCATAAATAAAAAAAAATTGTTAAAATTGTGGGCACCAAATCCAAAAATGTGAACAAAAGTACTCATTTTTCCAAATTTACAAAATGTAAAATATTTTTTTTTTAAGTACCTTCAAGAATATCTACTCTTTATGGGAGGTGTCGCAAATCCATCATAGAATAGGTCATATACAGGTTGCTGTTTATGACCTATTCTATGATGGATTTGCGTAGTTCCCTGTCCACACGATAGAGGCGCTGTACAAAATCCCATAGAAAAAAGTGAAACCAATTGTGAAGTCTTCTCACCTAGCGGAACCCGCGCGCGCGATTTCCGCGCGTCCAGCAGATACTGCACGCACGCGTCATGCGACAAGCGCCGGTGCATGCAGCATTTTGCGCCGCGTCTTGATCTTTTTGTAGAAATAGCTAGTAATTTCTATATATATCTAGATACTCCATAAAATTTCCTACAAATTAGCATGTAAATATTCTGTAGTTGAATAAAAATATTTCAATGAGAAGAGGAATGGTAAAATCATGGTGAAAGTTTTTAAAATCTGGTATAAAATTTCAAAAAATACAATTTTGATGTACAGTATGTGTTTTATTTTGAACTTAGATCATCTATTGCTACATTAGAAACAAAAAACAACACGTTTCCAAACAATTTGTTTACACAAAGATAATATTCAGGTGAACTTTTAAATTCATGACAATAATAATTAGATACCCTTACCTCGCTCAAGGTGGCAGCATAGTAGCAGGGCGCAAAAATGTGAAGAACTCCAAATAATCCGAACATTGTGTACTTCGGGTCCAATTTTTGCAAGAAATAAATCGTGATCAAGTTCATGGATATGAGAAACGATGACAGCGTAAACACGAGGAACAGCCACGGCCCGTAAATATCCTGGACCATGCTATAGAATCTTAAAGCGTCCTGGTGATCCAATATAACCTCCGTCACGCGAGCTTTCAAGTCGCTATGGCTCCTCGGCTCAGAATACGCCTCCTGAAGCTTTCTTGTCATCAGCTTGAACTTCAGTCGTAGGTGCATGGTCACGATGCAAAAAGAACCGTCAAATCCGGAAAAATTAGGAGATAATAGCACACATTGACAGCAATTATATAAAAAAATTATGTGGAAATAAGGCCAATCGTTTTGTAAATGTTCCATGAACATCAAATCTAACTCGTGAACCATCTTTCTTTCGTAATCATCCGTCTGTATGCTGTTGATGCTCATAGTTAAACCAGCATATACTGGATAGAAAGCGCTTAAAACCGTTGGTATCAGCAACCATATCCACTCCGCGACGTTGCCCTTTTGTATGTGTTCTTGGCAAATGTCCTGATAGTCCTCCGACAGGCTGTTAACTCTTAGCAGGTCTCTGGATATCCAGCGCAGAAGCGCACCGTACTTGTGCGTAATTCCGATGCTATAATAAGTTTTCATGAAGAACAGGACTATAACAACCGATAGCGTCAGGTTTCTAGATAAATTATACATGTCATTAATGACCAAGCATTTGTAAGCGTACGAAAACCCCCAGAACATCTCGGCGCCGTTAAAAACAATAATCATACTGATCATAAACGTTCTTTTTCGTGTGTTTGTCCTGTTCGGGTACATAAAAGCAAAAGCAAGGGCAAAGGCGCACAGCGGGTAAGTTTTATCGAAGTTTTTGAACTTTTCTTCTGACTTTGAGTCTGTATTTATCCTCATGTTGAAACACAAGCAGTGTTCTACGAGGTCTTAGTTAAAGTGAAGATTGATGCAATAAAAATAAGTATCTACCTACCTATGTATCATACGAGTACCTACGCCAAGTTATGAGTTATGACAAATTGCATGGTAATGTTTATAATTCATTAGGTGGCATACTCTCGCTTTAAAAATATCAGTAGGTACGTATACAAGGTGCCACGTTATTACGTACGCATGGTTGATTTTCAGAAATACCTTGTTTAAATTTTCATAGTAGGTACGCACAAGCGTGCTTTCTGTATTTCGTTATGCGGTTTCCTTATATCGTTCACTGGTATTTCGAGTTCTGGTTTTCGAGCTATGCTTCTTTGGGACTAGATGATGCTGTGTGCATTTTCCAGCATTATTAGTATTTATTTAAAATTTATCAAATAATCACTTATTGTGGGGCTGCAAACTATTTTAGTATATAATGTGTTGTTACTTTGTAGACAAATTATAATTCTAATCCTTAAAATGATAAAGCCAAAGCAAATTTGATACTAAGATTATATCCTGGATCAAAAACATACTACTTCTGATGCCGGAAATGTACAGTATTTCTGTAAGATTCTTAAATAAATCAATTATTTGCTATCTACTTAGGTAATAACGAGTAAACACCACAGCTAGTAGGGACCGCATAAACGTATGACTCTTGTAAGTGTAGTGAGCCAGGAGGTAAGTAAATTAACGGCCTGAAAGAAAAAAACATATGAGTGAGAAGTGACTCCTAAGATTAAAACCCTTGTAGTAAACCGCTCGATAAACTCAACAGAAATCGTCACCTTAAGAGCATTTTATTATAAAAGCGTGTAATTTTGTAGTTAAATTTTATAAAATATTTTTCACATTTTAATCTTCCATTAATATAATACTTGATTATTTTGTTCTGTTCGTCATCGTAGTTTATAATATTTATTGCTAATCTAGCTAAGTGCTCAATTTAAAAACAATACACATTATTATCGGCGTACTTTTTAACCTTCATGCCTGATTATATTGTACTTAAATATTTTTTTTTAGTTTCTTGATGATCAGTGGTTAGCAAAAAATATTATACTATTATTTTATATTAAGTAATGCTCCTCTCATAGCATACTCTAACTCTAACTTATAAGATTTATTTAGCATAAAGTATTCTCAATTACAATAACAGAATACAACAATTACAAGTAGTATTTACACAAATATCTATTTCTTCAAAATCTAAGCCGTCACCAGAAGGCAGAGTGCCCAGAATGCTGGCAGCATTGCCACGTTGGATGGGAATACTAATTCGTTGGCCGAAGTAGAAGCCAGCATTCCAATCTCCTGTGGACTCTATGAGAAGTTTGGTAAGATCTTTATAAATTGTGTGTGGCCCAGGGCTCAAATAGATAACCTCGGTCAAGATTAGGGTATTTTCGCCGTTTTTTATTTAACTCTTAACTAAGAAAGTACATAAACACTGCACGACAGACTTGCTGCTGCCCTACTTCTCCCAAGGTCGGTTCTATAAAGTACCTTGGTGTGCTTTTTGACGACAAGCTGGATTGGAATCTTCATATTACGGCACTAACTTCCCGATTTAGAAAACTTATTTATATATAAAAAAAATTAAGAACTTTATTTTGCTTATAAAATATTATGTATCCAAATTTATAGGGCATTATTTGTATGTATATGTAGATATTGCATCATTTGCATCTGTTCATGAGGTACCTACTGCCTTGAAAACACACCTTATTGCGGCAGAACTTGCCCAAAGAACTGTCCTTAAAGTTCTTTTGTATCTCCCCTACAGACTACGGAAGTCTGCAACATAGCTGACGTCTTAAGTATAAGAACATTATTTATCTTTGAAAGCCTTAAGCGATACCATAAAAAAGTAATTCCATATTTGCCAGAATAGAAAAATCTTTTTTTAGATTCTGGTAAATATGGAATTACTCTGTCGATGTCCTGTTTGTAGCGTCAAGCCCCGTTTTGCCAATAGGCAATTTAACTTCATTGTCCCCCAAATCTACAACAAACTGAATAAAGACCTAATGTAAAATCCCTAAAACATTTTGAATTCAAAAGAGTACTAATAAATAGTCTTTAAAATGATGATTATGATGGCATTGAAAAAATACTTACTAAACTATACTTCTTATATACTAAACTATCTACCTACCTAGAAATATTTAATATTATGTACGGTACGATTCATTATAATATGTATAAGCAAATAAAATTACGTCTTTATTTACTAACTATTTATTTAATTTATTTATGTATTTGTATAGAAAGTTACGCGATATATTAGTAAAAAGTCATGTTATATTGCTATTTCGAAAATTCATTCAGTTGAACTCGAAGATTCAACAGTGATTGTAATAGCATTAGTTTGTTTGGTTTGTTTGATTTATTGTTCTATCCTGCCTGCGGTGCATGACCAATGTCAATATTGAACGCACGTTTAGTTTCCTGACCGGCCAAACTTTGTATGAATCAACCAGTGTCAGTGTCAAGAAGTGTCATAACATAAACTGCGAAAACCTCGGACTAATAATCATACGTCCGAGGCGAAAACAAACTATGATCAGTTTCGCTTTATTCTCGTAGGTACTAAGCTGAGGCCCTATTCTGCTAAACAAATCACGCTTCACTATTACAGTCGTATCATCACAGAATGAAGTTTTGGTACTCTACCTTACGGTGCGTTCAGAAGAAGAAACAAAACATATTATATAAATTGAAAAACTTTAGATGAAAGAAACTACAGACAGGAAGGACACGCGTCAAAAGTGTCAAGTTTGGAACTATTATATTTATCTCTCCGTGCAAATAGCACCGCACGTAGAGTCCGCGCAAAGTCTCATGAGCTCTGTGAAGTTGGCTTCAACGGCTGCGCACTAAACTAAAAATAAGGCGTTGAGGGGAAAGAACAGGTGGAGAGCGGATCTGTCTGTCAAACCAGGGTTCCGAGCAAGAATTTTGGCGTATTTTTATTTTGTCTAGCACATTTTGTTCTGCAATAATTTATTTTTCAATTCATTATTGATAGAATATATAAAAACACCTTATACTCTATGACGGATTATTTAGAACAAATTAAACTTTAAATCTTACGCAATTAACCCAAGTTTAAAAATAAAACAATTATAATGTAGCAAATTTATTTAAAATCTAGTTGGCAATACTTTAGAATTAATGGTTTGAGTACAATGACGCAGCAAAGTCTTTGATGGGGACGACGCGTCGCTAGTTGGTAATTATGGCATTTCTATTTGATTGTACTTGCGCATATTTGCTTCCGTGCCTAAGATCAGAGAGCTCATATAACTTTACGATCACTCTACTGTAATGTAGTATTATCTGGAGTTCCATAAATCTAAGGATTTTAAATGATGATTCTGCGACGATACCATTGTCAAGCGTCAAGCGATTGTATAGCAGAATTAGGCCCCTGGTCCAGTTGATCGCATGGACCATCTGTACATTTTACTTTGTCTGAAATAGGTATTGGGTAGCACCCACAGAAATCTGAATAATTTCAGATTTCTGTGGTAGTACCTAATGTGTGCATCTTTAAAGAAATAAAAGTAAACTGATCATAGATCTAGAAGCATAATCAATCTACTGATTTTCTTCTCCACTTCTTACTACCAAAAAAGAATGAATGAATTCGGACAACGCGTTAAAGAATTACGTACAACTAAGTACACATTTTATTTATGTCCTTCCTCGTAGTATGAACTCAAATCATGCCAAGTTGCATTTGAATTCATCCAGTAGATTCGGCGTGATGCGCGGCCAAGAAACAGACGGACAGACAGACCGATAGACAAGTCAAGCTTTAGTACCGATAGTAGAATGCCCTCAAAAAAAAAATGTAGAGGGGTTTGAAAATTTTGGCTCTAGCATCGGTCACCATACTCATAATTTTGTATTTTTTTTTTCCAAAATCGAGGCGCACAATATATTTAAATGAACATTTTTTTTAAGCCCTCTATACAAATATAAAAAAATTAAAGTGCGCGGTGGTTTAAAAAAAAATACAAATGTTACCTCCATACAAAAATCTTCAAACCCCCTTCAAGGCTTGTCTTCAAGGTACAGAACTGGGCCAGTTACAGTATAATATAAGTACAGATATTACATGGCCACCTTCCCGAAATAGTTTCTGAGTACACTTACATCGGGCAGATTCTGCAGTTAGGTAAAAACATTTTCGAGAAGAAGGCCAAGAAGAGGAGTCAACTAGGCTGGGCAGCGGTTGGTAAACTTCGTCGAGTGTTCTCGTCCATACCGCTATGCATGAAAACGAAAGTTTTTAACCAGTGCGTCCTACCCGTTATGACCTACGTAGCTGAGACGTAGACACGCACGGTAGGGCTGGTCCACCAGTTCAAAGTCACTCAGCGAGCTATGGAAAGAGCTATGCTCGGAGTTTCTCTGAAGGATAGGATTCGTAACGAATACATCCGACAGAGAACCAAAGTTATCGACATAGGTCAAATAATTAGCAAGCTAAAGTGGCAGTGGGCCGGCCATATCTCGCGAAGAACTGACAACTGCTGGGGTAAACGTGTAAACGTGTTTTCAAGTGGAGACCGCGACTCAGCAAAAGTAGGACACCCTCCGGCCAGGTGTAATGACGCGAAAATCTGCGAAAGACTGCAGGCAGATGCTGGATGCGACCAGCTGAAAGCAGGGCGCTATGGCGCTCATTAGGGGTGGCCTATGTCCAGCAGTGTTCTAAGATAGGTGGATGATGAATTAATAATAGATATTACAAAATGACACCACAACCTACTTTTTAATTAGGTTAATCAGAGGAGAAAGGTAGATCCGTGAAAAGGTATTGCTGGTACTCTTTATGGATCGATACAGAATTTCATCGACACCAGAGACGAAACCGGTGCTTATCGATCCTCATCGAGAACCCTAATCGGAAGGTTGAGTAACGATAACTTATCAGAGGCCACGTAGTAGCCCTGCCAAGTCGAGTAGATGGCCGCCAGCGGGAACCATTGTCTCGTGAACCTAAAAATATTCAATGTAAATTAAACCGAGGACTCTTACACGCAAGCACGATTGAGTCTGTACCGAGTTTGATTCTACCTAAATCAGTATGACCACTCTATTTTATCTCAACCGTACGATTTCGGCTAACCATCAGGTGTGGCCAGAATGCCTTGCATACATTTCCGACATTGCCGTCCTTAAAATTTCTCGAAAGTGCATCTAACCTAAGTGATACACTTTCGAGAAGTTATCACATTATTAAAAACAATAACTGCTCTTCAAAAGTTTATCCGTCCTTTTTAAATACTTTATGTAGTTTTATAATAAATCACTGGAGAAAAACACTCTTAAAAATCACGGGTTTTAACTAAAAAATATCCAAATGAATTAAACATATTAAAACAACTACTTCTCAACATTTTATCTTTCTGTATTTTTTATAAGATTCAATACAATAATAATAAATCCCAAAAAACACATTTTTGTAAGGCGTTTTGCGAAGTAATTGCAACAACGATAATATTTTGCCAAAAGAATTTCAACCTTATTTTTCAGACATCCTTTTCATTATATGCTCAAAGTCGTTTCCACTAACTTCAGTCGGAGGCTGGATGCCTTCTCGTACGGACGTGAGGTCATGTCACTTTTTTGCATTTTGACAGCTGGTGATGTCACACTAATTACGATGTTTGACATCATTTGTTTTCCAGTTCATATGGTATCATTGGAATAGAGTTACTATTGATATGCACGAGCGGCAAACTGTATTTGATTTGCAATTGTTCTAAACGTAGAGTTACACATACAAGTTTATTGATCAGAAGCCTTACCTAACTATAGTCTAGGTTAAAGTTAGCAACAACAAAAAAAAATCACGTGTCGAGTTATCAATATTTATTGAAGAATGGATCTCAAAAATAAGTTTGTTAATTGTGTTTAAAATCATCAACAAGGAAGTTCTAATGTTTGTTTGAGTACTTAATTAATAATCTACATAAGTAAAATTAATTGCTAAATGCTACTAAGCGCAAAACTCGGGAACGTCTAGCCCAAATTTAGCTAGTGTTTTTTTTTTCTAGAAGCCTGAAGAAGGTTGCGCGAAAAATAAAAAAATCCTAATATCTCTCAAAATAGACGTCGCAGAAAGTTGCAGATTTGACCATTGTGTAGAATATTTGGTTTTCCTTTCTGTGATATAACTCACTTTCCCCTACCCTTCTCATTTTCTTTCCCATAAAGAGAAACTTATTTAACGTAGACCTTCGTAGCACGTGCTACGATGCTACGAAGGACCGGCGTAGCATACTAAAGACTTCAACGCGCACACACTTTCTTACTGCACACCAAATAATATATTGTTTCGAGGACCTTCATAGCAAGTGCTATAATTCTGCGCGAGTCAGATGGCTTGGTACCAATGAGTATCAATACAGATACAGAAAGATGACGAATTTTGGAAGACAAAAACAGAAAATAAATTGAAATGTTTCTATTTTGATTGTTTGCTCCCTGAAATTGTAGATTCAAGATTGGAACGAGCTATGGAAATAAGAGAGCCAAAAAAATTTTAAGAGCACTAGAAAAAAAAGAAGCAGCTACACGAAAAAGTAACGCAAATGATTACAAAAATAAAACTGCTTAACCTAAAACATCCTGAAATTGAAGTCTATATGAACTAGTATAATATATGAAAAAGCTGTTTTTTTCTTGTTTAGCACTTACAACAGCTATGGATTCTTATTAAAATAAATAAATAATGCTGGACAATCCACACAGCATCATCTAGCCCCAAGCTAAGCAGAGCTTGTGTTATGGCTACTAGATGACTGACTACTAAATTTTGTGTGTTCTTTTTGAACAATAAAAAGATTTGCCATGATTTTTAAACGCCGATTGACAACCTTTTTTATATTTTTGAAATCGTATAAAAATAATCAAAGTTATCTTTGTAAGAAGACTCAAATACTCCTGAATATTCTGATACTTGCTACTGCTTCTACAAGTATTAAATTTGCATAGATCTATGGAAAGTTTTAGCGCCCTCTGACGTCTACATTTGTAAAAATTCGCATGCCATTTGAGCATCGGAGCGCACCTTAAATGCTCTAAGGAGCGCACCATGGTAGGCCCTTATATAGAACAAAAACATAGAGCGCGTTGCTGCGCTATAGCGCCGAATTGTATTGTACATATTACGAAATTATGATGTACATAATATGTACGTTTACCGTCAAACAGAGTGCCGCGCCCTGTGTGACAGAGCGTCGTCGCGTACTGCTAGCAGCGCCTGGCACTCTGTTTGACAGCAAACGTACATTATAATTTAGTAATACCTATCATCGCAGAGGCTTGCCCTCCGACGCGCGCTAAGTACGCGTTCTATTTGGTTGATAATATATTTTTATCATCAGGGACATGGCGCCAGGCCGGGCACCTTCTTTTGGAAGCCTAGCCTGGGTCTCGACCTCACGGTTCCCACCACAAGTGAGTAAAATCTCTTTTGTACAATGAATTTTTCGCAGTGGCAGCACTGTAGATAGAGCAACCTCATGTAATTAGAGCTGGTGAAGGGTGACTGTCGGATGAAAAACGCACAATCGTCAACAAGTTAGGTTTATTGATATTAGAATCAATATCCTACTCTCAGAGCTATAGTTACAGTGGTCCGTTGAGCATACCTAGGTAGGTACAAGTAGATACGATCACTTTTACATTACTCAGTGCAATCGTTTTCAGTAGGTACCTCGCGAGTCGAGCCTAGATAAGATATAGAAATACTTATCCCAAGGAATAGGCAGTGGCTGAGAACCTAAGTATTAGGACCATCCGGCTGCGCTATATCAGAGGACCGGACTTGCACAGGCTTTGACTAGTATAGCCATTACCGAGAAGTTGTGCGTTCCTAGCTGAACTTCTGAACTGATTTTAATCGACGACGACTGGTCGCCTTATAAAGGTGTGTACCAGATTACAATATAGTGCCACCGCACGGCGTGTTAATGGGGATCGGTGTAGAGCGAGAGGCTGAAATGCGCGAGTGAGAAAGTATTCGAGCCCGCGCGTCTTCACAGTGTGTTAGGTTAGAGTATTTTGATAGAATAGTAATCTACACTGGTAGATGAATATTGTAACAGTGCGGTCCAAATCAATTACCTACGTTTATTCCGTGACTCTGTTGTGCTTTCAGTGGCACCTCCTGAATTCAGTGAACCTACCAGGGGAAACATTAAAGAAGGAGTCGTTGTAATGATCCAAGGTTACGAGGCTGGAATGACAATAATGGCTATGGTCTCCGGAATGACGAACAGCGAAGTCTACCCTACTATGAATCCCTTCTCGGCTTACTTCTACACTAACGCATACAGATGGGGATTGAGACATTTTAGCATGTAAGTCTAATAATATTTCGGAAGAAGCTACCTAAGATGCATGAGTATTTGTGGCGTTATAAGCACCTCAATAAGCAAAATGCAGCTATCTTTTTAATGTTTTCATTTAAGAAAACTAACTGTTTACTAGCTGCACTTCTAGTCCCACTTTCCCCTACATATGATTTTTGATACTGCTGTGTTTCTGCTGTTGAAGCACAACTGTCTTAAATTTTTAGGATGCCGCAATGGCTTGGAGGCAGTCTAACCTATTATCAAACCACTGAAGCCTGGAAAAGGAGATTTTACTTTTTAGATTCGTTTATCCCAAAGTTTTTGAGAAAGGCATTACCTTACGTCAAACAAGAAGAATGGGAACGGGAAGAAAAAGAAATGGCTTATTTCAAAAAGTACGCAGAATCTGCTTTTGGAAAAGGGTATAGGTACCCAAACAAAAGGTTCAATGACTTTAAGTCCTGGGAAACTAAGGAATCCCTAGACAATCTAGATTTATCATCACTTTCAACGGAAGAACTCAATGGATAATTACCTAAATAGCAAGCACTGCGAATACTAGATTTGTCTTTTTTGGTTATTCTTCTAATTGTAAGCTAATCATCAAGTGAAGAAATTAAGCACACAAGATTATACTGGTGTCTTAAGAGGACAAAGATGAGGATGTACGGAAATACACAAAAAACCTAAATATTTGTTCCCAGAATTAACCTTTCAAATAACTAATGTCTTTTTAGATAGTTTGTTTTTCTTAGAATGTTACATATTTTCATACAAACAATTTGAAACTATTAAGCCAATATGTATGAGGCCGATTCAGGAGTTTTAGTTTTATGTTTATTAGTAGAATTGTAAGTAAACAGTCTAGATTATTATAACAGTTATAAGTTAGTAATTGAAGTAATAGTTTTATAATTGTAAGTTGCCATAAAAAGCATCGCAATGAGATTGCATTGCATGATATAATAAATTAATTAATTACAATTCTAAATTCACGCATTGAGCGTTTTTCCATGCGACACGGCATAAAATGTAGAGGTATATAACCGTGCCGTTGCTGGCACACGGTTTATGAATAAACATGCTATAAATATGTACCATATAATTTCATACATTTTGCTTCCCCGGCTGTTGGGGCACCGCCGGGGTGCCCGCCGCCGGGGAAGGTGGAAAAACGCTCTTTTGGTGGACGGAGATACTTATCTTATTTCAGATACTTACCTTGCTTACCTTATTTCTTTCCCAAACATAAGGCAGAAAGTACGTCATTTCATTACTGTCGTAGGTACGAAAACGCGGGAGAAAAACTATAGAATAATAAATAAATAAATAAAATAAAAAATAAA
Organism: Eupithecia inturbata; assembly: GCA_963662085.1. Lineage (NCBI taxonomy): Eukaryota > Metazoa > Arthropoda > Insecta > Lepidoptera > Geometridae > Eupithecia > Eupithecia inturbata. Next base: position 9,640,996 of record OY759176.1, on the reverse strand, counting down.
ATCAGTTTAATGCAGGCACAAAAATACCCATACATATTACATGCAAAAATACAGTGCACACAATAGAAAAAATATAATATAAAAAGATTAAAACTAACATACTCGTAGGTAAGACCTACCAATTTTTTTTCTGTCCATATGGACAGAAATCCAATGTCTGTATGGGACTGGCTGGATAGTCAGAAACAGCGATCAGGATGGTGTTTTTGGAGCGACCTAGTAGACTCCAGAAGGCTGCTATTCTCGTCCGTCTTATAGCGAAGAAGTCGGGAACTCCCGCTTTATAAACCTGGTCGACGCACTGCAGTATCTTGGCAGCCTCATAAGGGCCCGGTGTGCGTTATTATACTGTACCTTTATGGTGCTGAAGGATTTCCCAGTGAAGTTGTGCCAAAGTTGACAGGTGTACATACCAAGGCAGTATGCCTTAAACAGGGAGTTCTTCACGTCGGAACTGCAGTTGGCAAATCGGCGTACGAGCCTCCCTGACGGCGAGAGCTCTCCTCTCCCGCTCTATGTCCGCATCATCTTTTTATGACTTTGTAAGTAGGTGACCAAGGTACCTGAACTGCTTGACCATTTTAATGGTCGTACTGCCCAAGTGTAGCTCAGTCACCCTCTCAGGACCTCGCCCCGACCTGAACACCATCAATTCGGTTTTGTGACGTATTTTAATCCATGAGGAATAGCATATTGCTCACAGATTAAATGAAGCTTTTTAAACCTTTGATTGAGGGACCACCATATCGTCTGCATAGCTTAGGTTGTTGACACAAACGTTACCTAAGTGGCATCCGATCCTGGCGCTCCTCAACTCCCCGATCAGATCGTTAACGTAGAGGTTGAACATGTCGGGGAAGTCAACCCACCTTGACGAACACCGTAATCTAGCCTATTTTCGCTGGTTAACTAGCTTTGACCAGAGAATTTCATAATAATCTATAACATTTCTATTGCACTGAGCGGGAGAAAAAACTGGATGGAAATCCATTTCTAACAAGCTTTTCTTTTCAAAAAGTCTGTCTACCGAGAGATAATACTGAAAAAGCGGGACAAATTGAAAAAAAAATAAGTTAAGCTGCCCCAAGATACAGGGAAAAAACTGGAATAATCCATTTGATACTTTCATCATGAACATCATTATTTTCTTCCCCTAGTGTAGTATTTGCATTTGGTAATAATTTTAGCCGTGTTGTGTTTACATTTCGCTAGTCCGCCCTACACCGCTGCACCGCTGCTGAGTGCAGTTCAGCAATTCATCAAGAGCTGCTGAAACTGTGTTTGACATTTTGGCATTTCAATTAACATTTGATCTGATGAATCGGACGGCGGCGGCAGGAGCCGTGCCCTGCGTCTACGGTGACGTACGTATTCGTTATAACTTCGTCCGCAACCCGCGTTATACATACCTACTGCAAAGCCGATGTAACGTAAAATAATAATAATCATAATGCACACAGCACATATTCACATTAAAATGCAGTTATTCTTCGCATTAGGTTATAAACAGATTATACTGAAAATCAAACAATTAGGATGGTATTCTAAGAACAAGGTAGGCTTGGTGTCTAGCTTTGCTAGGCTTACTTCAGTGTAACGAAAATCTGTTATGGAACAGGTAATTTTTATGGTTGTGTATATAATATACTAATCACGTTGATATTTTTGTGTAAATCAGATAAAAGTCATATTTTGTGATTAGTTTCATTACATAAATTAGATTCTTTTTAGACAAATCTTTAAAACTGTGAGGACAGAATAGGGCAATTTTACGCGGAGCATCTTAAGGCCCTCAGTCACATACGCTTCGGGCCTCAAATTACACTCTCGTTAGAAATTTGTCTTTTCTCGCAGCAGTGTACAATGTAGTATCTTATTTGTCACTTTTAAATCTGGGTATGGTAACAAAAATCGGTTGTGTAATAGTAAAGAATATGATACGTATGTACCTACATATTCAATAAAGTTATTTTTATATTCATTGTTAGGTACATGCAGGCTTTTTTGATATGGATATTATTTCTGTATAATAAACTTAATAAATAGCACTTACTATAACTGATAATAATTAAAGATCTTAAAATTAATATGTAGTAATATCTTTTTTTCTAAAGGGCACCAAATCTACTGGGTGTTTCATCCTACACGATTAAACTCCGGTCCACTCTCCACTTCGTTTTATTACACTCACACACACAAAAAATTATCTTTAATCGGTCTAAACTGAGAAAAGTTAAACTAAAATAGTTTTCAGAAAATTAAGTCTAAAGATGTTATTTTATGTGTGTAAAATACCAATTTTATTGTGTGTGAAATAACGGGCATTGAATAGAATTTAAAAAATATTTTTATGAAAATGTTTGGCAGACGAGGGCAAACTCCTACAACTATTTCGCTGGCCCTCATCTGCACATGATCTACACATCTTTTTCAAATAAACTGCCAAGTGCGACTTGACTCGCACACGAAGGGTTCCGAACCGTAAAACCAGGCAACTTTTTCAAAGAACATCAAATTTTCACTTGTTCAGAGACCCTTTAAATTTTCAATTTTATTATATTTTTAGTATTTGTTGATATAACAGTTGAAGTATTACTTATTTATAGAAAGTTTTATGTGTATTATGGTATTATGGGTCATGAAATACAGCCTTGACAAACGAAGAGCAAAACTAGCCAAAACGTTTTTTGTATGGGACCTTTAAATTTGATATTTATTTTATTTTTATATTTTTTTGTTAGCGGCAAGAGAAATACACATTATCTGAAAATTTCAACTCTCTATCTTTTACGGTTCATGAGACACACAAAAACAGACGGACGGACGGACGGACGGACAGCGGAGGCTTAGTTTAAGGGTTCCGTTTTCACCCTTCGGGTACGGAATCCTAAAAAGTATGTTTTATTATATTAGATAGAAAGAACGAATTAAATAAATAAATAATAATAAATAAATAATGCTGGACAATCCACACAGCATCATCTAGCCCCAAAGTAAGCAGAGCTTGTGTTATGGGTACTAGATGACTGATAAACTTAATACAATACATAACATAGATAGATATTTTTTATTATATATAGAAAATACCCAGAACACCCGGAACAAATATTTGCAGATCGTACAAACATTTGTCCCAAGGCGGGAATCGAACCTGCAACCTTCTGCGTCGCAGGCGGACCTTCGCCCGCCGCGCCACATCGGTCGTCTTATTAATAATTATTAAGGAAGTTACCATTAATAAGAATAGCGGGATACATAGGGCATCTTTATTATCGCTATGAGTAATCTCTTTCAGTATTTGAAAATGAATGAGTATTGTAAAAAAATATATATATAGGTAAATTTTTTACTATATCGAAAAAATGATACTACGAGCCATCCTACCTTACTCTGAAGGCACATCGTGCAAGTAACTTCGGTTTGATAATATTGTATACCGGTTAACCCGGCATTGAAGATTTTCATCAAGCTCATTATTATGATACATACATTATTATGATACAAACATAACAAATTGGTAGCTATTAATACAGCGCTAAAGTAAGCTGCTACTTGCGTAGTAGAATATCTCAGAATCATGACGTTTTACGATTAACGAACATTTTTATTTGTTTTAGTGTTTTCTATCCAAATATAATTAAAACTTTTATTTCACGGTTTTTGGTATTGCGAGCGATAAAATTGTTAGGAGAGTTGGGGGAGTTGGGGTTTATATCTAGCTACTAAATGTTTGTGTTCATCTACACAAACACAAACATTTAGTAGTTATATACTAAATCTTTGTGTTCGTCTACACAAACACAAACATTTAGTAGTTAGGTACACATTAGACTTGAAACTCGTTCAAATAATTAATTCCTTAAAATATTGACGTTTCCTACCTCCGTTTCCGTAACAAAACTTTTAAAAATGTATTTTAAATGTACTTGGTTTCAACGTTACGGATCGGGGCAGGAATATTGTTCCAGCACTTGGTTGCTGAGTATCAAAAACTTCCTCTGAAGGCAGATCAGGCAGGCAGGTTTGCAGATCTCACTATCGTGACGCTTCGTAAGACACCTCACATGTCTAAATCCATCCACCCGTTTAGACTGTATTGCTTGCCATTGAAACCTCCTTCTTGCGCACTCGGGTAAAAAAACTCACATAATATATAAATAAATATTGATGGACAATCCACACCGGATCATCTAGCCCCAAGGCACAGATTTTATAATACTATACTAGTACCCAAGCTACCCAGAACACCCGGAAAACTTATTTGTAGATCGTACAAACATTTGTCACAAGGTGGGAATCGAATTCGCGACCTCCTGCGTCGCAGGCATACCTTCGCCCGCCACGCCACATCAGTCGTCGTTAAGAGAAAGCTGAGAGCAGAAACTAGTAAAATATAAATATTGACGTTTACTAATCAAAGATGCTTGCTTTTAAGGAATTAGTAGACAATCTAGTTGTGATGTGATGGAATTCATTGTGATCATAACAAGAGGAAAACAACATAGCTATTTTAGAGGTTACTACTCATCAATATCATCTACGGCTGCAGTCAGTGATCAGAAACCGACAACAGCTCATCATGGCGTTAAAAAAATCATTACAACTAAGTTTTCTAGTGATTATTTTATCAATCAAAAATGTAAGTACCTACAGTATTAGGGGAACTATAATTTTATAATGTTCCTTCCACACTTCTCTATTTTGCGCCATTGAGTTCCAGTCTTTTAAGTGCGCGGAAGGGAGGCCTTTGCCTAGTCAGTGGGACGGTTAACGAAATATGTTCCACCGCCGTTTTAAAATTGTAAAGTTTATTCGCTTTTCAGTAATTATTATGGAAATATTTGTTATTTCTTCAGAAACCACAATAATAACTATATTAGCTTCTGTCCGCGACTTCGCACGCACTTTTCTGGGATAAAAAGTAGTCTAGGTATGTGAATGGGGTCTCGCTAGAAAGGGATATAATTAATACATGGACTTACATTTCAATATGGCTTTAATATTTTGGTTCTAGAAGCACCAGATAACGATAGCTTCCATGACTAATACTAATAAGTTATTTTTCAGCAGTAACTGAGCCAAAATAACATTACTACCTTATTATGTGGGTGCGCCATCGATATATGTATCTACTATTGGTTAAGCTCTCAATAAGATTTCCTTAATGTCAAAAAAATTGTTCAAATGAACTAAAAGGAGGGCACTTTTTTACATGGGGCCGTACAAAGTGCGTTTTTCGAGCATAGAGTGTGAAAAAATATTTTAAGTTACTTTCACCAAAATATTTATAATGGAACTTGTTATAAATAAACATAACTGCTCTAGACTAGGATATACTAGCTAGACTAACTTAATGCTCACGACGATATTTTCAGGGGCTAACAATTCGTTTATCAACAGGGGCATGCTGCTAACTCGGGCACCTTCTTCTGGAAGCCTAGTCTGGCCATCGACCTTGTAGCGCCCGCCACATGTAAGTTAATTTTCTCCCTGCGAGTATATGATCCTAGAATTTAGAATCTATCTAGATAGATGGTCTATAGGTCCTACGACCTAAGAGCACTTATAGAGCCTTACGCATTGGCTTCATAATCATCACCATGTTGATCCAGTAGTGTAGAAGTTAAGTGTCATTTTGGTATTGGTGTCATGATATGGGTGGTGGTAGATGATGAACCCAAAGCGGTCTAGTTCGATCTTCCTTGCCCAAGAGCCAAGAGAGTTTCAGTGAGTTAGATAGAGTGAAAGAGCTACTAAATTTAAGTCAATCAGTGAGTGATTCACTCTTAAAATTTTCGTCGCATAGAACCTTATCACACTGGAGAGTTCAGAGCCAGCTCGCGGCGTGGGATCCACGTTTTGAACACAGGCGTCGTCGACGGCGCTAACCGCGGCGAGCTTGCTGCGTGCCCACGGCGGCGGCGGCGACGTCGTCGCCTCGCTTTGTAATCGCTCGCAAATCGCCAGTGTGATATTGGCTGCACTTTCAATAAGGCAGAATAAGACCTAATGAGATTATAAATAAAATTAACAAATTGTTTAAGGGCCTGAGAATCACTCGCCGATTGTCATAGGCACGCTGCCGGGCGAATTTTAAATAACTTTCTATGGTGTGATTTCAGCACCACCTATTGAATTCAGTGAACCTACCAGGGGAAACGTTCAAAAAGGGGTTGTTGTAATGATTAATAGTTACGATGTTGGAGTCACATTACTGGCTTTAGTCTCCGGGGCGCAGCTCAGCGCAGTTGCATCTACCTTCAACCCCTTCTCGGCTTACTTCTACACTAATGCTTACAGATGGGCAATAAGACATTTTAGCATGTAAGTCTAATAACGTTTTGGAAGTAAGATGCAATCCACACAAAGTTTAAGTACTTTTGCTGTGTACCGTTTAACACTTAAAATAATTTGGCGTGTTTTAAAAAACGATAAACCGACTTCAAATTCCGGTTCACAGTTAATATTCTTATGTCTCGGACGGACAAAATCACCCTTACCTTACTTTCCCTGACCAAAGGTGCAAAAAATTTAGTTTACACTGACGACATCTAGTTATAATTCAAGTCTAATTTAGTTTGATGACACATGGATGAAACTGTTGATGCCCGTTGCCATGGAAACCATTAATTAGGTGTTAATGAAATTATCATATTCTGAAGATTTTTTACAAACCTACGTTTTATAGGGCACATAGCAATTCCTCGAGAATCAAACTTATATACCTCAAAATAAATTTTTATACAACAACGAAAGAATCATCAAAATCTATTATCAATTGCCGCAGACATCATCAAAACTGTTGTAGCAAGTCGTAATTCTCCAAAAATATTATGTTGCTTTTTAAGTTTATCGGGATAAATACTAATCCCTCGGGAATAAATTTTTTTAGAACCACGTCGGGATCATTATCTATACAATAGTGAAAGAATCAGTAAAATCGGTTACCCACAGGCGGAGACAAGTACAACAAGTCAAGTAACATACAAATATAAAAAAAACATACAGACGAACTGAGAGCCTCCTCCTTTTTGAGGTCGTTAAATAAAAATAAAAACATACAGACAAACTGAGAACCTCCTCCTTTTTGAAGTCGGTTAAAAAAGGATCTACCTAATCGGAATAATGTCTTGTTTTCGCCCAAACCTCTCACAACTTCACAAACTGACGCATTTAGGTACCTATGTAGCAAAATGTTGCTCAAAAATGTGTAGGTACCTATTTTTGGCGTGGACGTGTTGCGACGCATTATGCATTTAGTTTTTTTTCCCATAAAGCGTCTGTCCCTATGCTATTATATTTATATAACAGCTGTGCCCTCAGCTTCGCCTGCGTAGAATTCATATTTTAATTTTTATTTGTAATTTTAATGGGTTTTATTTTTATTGAGCGTAACCCGTTATTTTTTAAATAAAAGTAGCCTAAGTTATCCGCTATAGCATCTGCTATCTGCCAATAAAAAGCTGTCAAAATCGGTCTAGCTGTTCCGGAAATAAGCTTAAACAAACAGACTGAGAGAGCCCAATCTTTTTTTAATTCGTTAACGGCACTTATATATCTACTATCAAATGCATTTAGTAAAAAGCTGTTATTTTGTCATTACAAACAGACACTTGAATTTTTATTATTTGTATTATTTGTATAGTTAGATTAAATATTTAATTGTATAGATTAGTATTAATAATTATTTATGTTATAGGATGCCGCAGTGGGTCGGAGGAACAAAGACTTATTACGAAACCAGCACCGAAGCCTGGAAAAGGAGGTTTTTCTTTATGGATTCGTTTATTCCTAAGTTTTTGAGAAAGGCATTACCTTACGTTAAAAAGGAAGAATGGGATAAGGAAGAAAAAGAAATGCTTTATTACAAAAAATACGCAGAAGCTGCTTTCGGAAAAGGGTTTAGGTTCCCAAACAAAAAGTTCAACGACTTTAAATCATGGGAAACCGAAGAATCTGAAGAAAGATTAGAAATGTCATCCTTTTCTACAGAAGAGAAACAAGGATGAAATAAATCGCTGCTCAAGTTATCTAAGTCATTTAATGACAAACTTCCCTTTAATATCTTGGTGAAACCACAGATTTTATAATACTTGAAACCGTCCCTAACGACGTGTGTGCCAATGAATAATAATAATAAGTTTACCTAAAGGTAATCTAGTAGGAAGCTAGTGTAAAGATTTACTATTTTATAATGTAAATATTATAGGTTCTAAAATGTAATGCCTAATATTTATTATTATATTGAAATAAGTTGATACTTGTACGTTATTATCGTTTAATCTCTGGGATTATACTAGTTTCTAAAATCCAATATATTTTATGTAACCACAGACATCAATTTAACATTAACTGATAACAATATCAGAAAACTTCGAGTTAACAAGCAACCACTAAAACAAGAGCAAAACTTCAACAACGCTTAGTTGCACAAACGCAGCGATATAGAAGTAAATTCGAGTAAAAAAACGGACGCAACACAAATGAATTCATGAATGAAAGCTGTCAAAACCAAAACTAGTTTTGAGCTTCTGTGATTTGCTCCAATGTTATCAGTGACGTATTTATCTCCTTTGCTTACAAAAAATATCTAGGATTCTATAACCGACTATAGTACCTATAAAGTTATATGAGTTGCCTTAAGGAGCATTGCAATAAGATTGCCTGATTACAATTAAAATACGTAGTCTAATTTGTAGATTCTGTTGATTATATAGGTAAATTGTATCAGGTTGTATTACATTTTATTACTACTTTAAGAAGTACATAGAAATTGTAATTATTTTTAATTATATAATTAAACTTTAATTTGCCAAAGGCAATGAAAGTAGATAAAGTTCTTCCTTCCTACAAATTAGGGCCGCATTATGAAAGCTTGCTCAGTCATCGACCTATGGTTGAGTAATGCTTTTGCATGGTAAAAGGGTTACTCATGCATAGATCGATCGATCGATTGAGTCGCGTAAAATGATTCGCTGAAGCGAATTATCACAATTTTACATTCCAATTTTTTTGTGTCACACAAGCGGCGCAAAATGAATTTTCATATTTTTTGAAGATAAGCATTTAAGCGACTCAAAAAATTGTGCTCGTTTGGCTTTGACCCCACAGTTTTTTATAAGTAATAAGGGTGTAATTGTAGAATTACCTAGTTGTAGTATTAGTTAGTGTTTTTTATAATTAAAAGTAGATAAATACTTAGAGCTTAATTATCTAATTATCATTATTATTAGTATTGTATAACGGGTATTTTTTATCGCGTTCATTTACCTTTTTTTCCGACGTTTCAACAGGTTTAACTCTGTCGTGGTCACGGAATGACTGGAGTACTGAAACTACCGCCTCTGCGAAGCGGGGCCAGCAATATTTGAACTACCCTCACTTGGTTTTCGAAACTAGGTGTGTCCATCTGGACACTCGGGCGACACACAACGCTAACTGTGTCCGCGACGGTTAGAGACACCGGTCTACGACGAGTACATAACTGGGTTCCACGAGGCAGAGAGTCAGAAACCAACTACAGATGAAGACATCTAGTTTCGAAAACCAAGTGAGGGTAGTTTCAAATAGTGCTGCCCCAGCTTTGCAGAGGCGGTAGCTCCAGTACCTACTCCTGTCATCCTCTGACCACGACAGTATTCGTATGTAAACCTGTTGAAACGTCGGGAAAAATAAGCAGATAGAATAGAATACAATAGAATATACTTTATTGCACAAAAGTTGTACATAGGCGAACATAATGCTAGATAGCATTCTCTACCTGCTAACCTTTGGGTAGTGTTGACAACAATTTTATAGGTAGTGCTAGATAACAAAAATAAACATAAAAAAAAATACTTACATTAATACTTATATATGTACTATATTATACATAAATATACATGCATGAATAATAAAATATATAACGTACCGAATTATTCATGAGAGAGAAAAAAGTAGATAAGCGCGATAAATAGATAATCCCGTTAATTATTACTAATAATAATGGGTTCAGATCGCGTAAGTTTAAAAATATAAATTTTCGTTAAATGAAACTGAGTCAGGTAAAAATTTAAGTTTTAAAAACTAGTTCTCCACCTAGACTAGTTAGACTAATGCTGTGTACGTGTTATTTATTTTATTATTATTTAATTAATAACATTTATTATATTCCAACAGAGTTGTTATTCTTACATCAACAGAAGGTAGATAAGAAATTACGCAGATGCAGGAAACAGAAAAACCTTCAGTAATAAAATACTTTTAAAATGGAATATTTGTTTTTATTTTCAAAGGAACGGATAATATATACTTACTCTAAAAACCATTGAATCGAAGATAATTTTACCATTGGTTTCTAAATAATGGTTTATCATTTGCGGCCAATTACTTTTTCGCTGGTTCTTTTCGTATCAAATGCACAAAAAAATTAAAACTTCAAAAAATACTAAAACTGGGCGACATTTTCGGGCTACCAGAATATTCTGGTATAAAAAGTATTAAATATTATTTAATAAAATGAATTATGAATGTTGTTTCGATGAAGTATTGTAACTAACCTAGTTATTTTGTTTAAGTACGCGTGTATTGATATCCGCCTATCAAATTTGTTTGCTATTTTCGTATTCGATTTCGCTGTGGAGGTATTCATTAATAATAACAACGGGAGGAAACTAATATACTTATTTTACAATATTCAGATATGTTCTAGGTTAGTAGGTGTATGTTCTTGGCAGTGCATCATGTCTTTGGAAAAATCATTACACATAACTTTGTTGGTGATTATTGTTCCAGTTAATTATGTGAGTACCTAACTATACGACTCTTTTAATGATACGAGTACCTACAAGCTATACACTACCTTATGGAGTCTGCACTCCAAAGTCGGGCCGACAACAATGTTGGTTGTCGGCTACCTACAAATTAATTATTTGTACTCACTGAAATGTCGCACCAACCCACTGGGCTATGTCGCCGAATTTTATGTGTAGAATCCTTAAGGTTGTAGATTCTTTTCTTACAGGCCGGAAGGTTTTCTTACGTTAATTGTATTTTGTCAGGGGTACGCCGCTACTCCGGGAGCATTCTTTTGGAAACCTAGCCTCGGTGTGGATTTAACCGTTCCCGAAACAAGTTAGTACATTTTGTACATTTTTGTAGTAAATTGTTTAGTCATTTAATTTATTACTTGACGACCGATGTGGCGCGGCGGGCGAAGGTCCGCCTGCGACGCAGAAGGTTGCGGGTTCGATTCCCGCCTTGGGACAAATGTTTGTACGATCTGCAAATATTTGTTCCGGGTGTTCTGGGTATTTTCTATATATAATAAAAAATATCTATCTATGTTATATATTGTATTAAGTTTATCAGTCATCTAGTACCCATAACACAAGCTCTGCTTACTTTGGGGCTAGATGATGCTGTGTGGATTGTCCAGCATTATTTATTATTTATTTATTTATTATTATTTATTAGTAAGTAATAATTATAGGAAACCAATTTGACTATTATCCCTTTGGTAGGTTGTTGATATCCTTGGATTATCTTCTGAATATTGAAGGGTCTATAGGTACTGGTGCCATCCTCAAGAAATAATTTTGAGAAATAATTGTCAGTACTAAAGCAAAGTAGGAAAAAGTTAAATTATCAAGAACGTAGTTCAAATTCTGCCAAAAACAAGAACGTTATGTTTTGGTGGCTGAAATTTAATTCCACTTCACTCACTTGTCTGACTTGAGTCACTTGGAAACAAATGCCTTCATATGGAGCCCCCACGAAGCTAAATACAAGCTAATGGTAGATAAAATCCAAAATAAATTTACTCGCTTTGTTTATTTAAAAGAATATGGAGTTTATCCGTACTACCCATTGATGTACCCGAGTCTGTTCGTGTTAGATTTAGGCCCCGCTATGCTGGAGGTGCCCAGCTGTAGAACCAACCTACTAAAGTTTGCCTCCACTCGCTTTCTTTTTCTCCATATCCTATCCGAAAATAGCGTGGATATATTTCATCAAAACCTGCCGAAAGTCATGGAAATGGCACAGCTCGTGATAAAAACAAAATGTACCTATTTTATATTAGTATAATAATTGTATTTATTTATAAGATAAGTACCTACGTAGACCTAGGCATCGCCTAAGGGTAAAAAAATCTGTCATGATGTTATGATAAATAACTAAAAAAAAAATTTATATGTTACTCATCTACCTTTGAAAAAGCAGCGAGATGAAACAAATAATCACCATTGCCGAAGTTGAACTATTTCCTGAGTGGAACGTTTGTATTTTCAGCGCCAACAGTTATTATCGCGCCTACCAGAGGCAGGATTCAAGAAGGGGTAGCTGTCCTCATCAACGGCTATGACCTTGGCATGACTATAATGGCTATGGCCTCTGGGTTGACCAACGCCATAACCTACCCTACTCTCAATCCATTATCAGCTGAGTTCCACACGAACGCGTATAGATGGGGTTTGAGACATTTTAGCATGTAAGACTTGAACATCTATACTCCAGCCATTCTCAATGTACAATGTTTGTAAACAACTCTCGAAAAATTATTGTCAGCTTTATGCATTGAAGGAAGGAGTTAAAATTTGACAAGTAGTGCTAGTTCTGTCTCAAAGTCGACAACAAATGATTTTTAGGTTAAGTATGGGGCAATTATTACAAACATTGTATATTCAGTTTGGCCAGAGTATAGGTATACCTTAACACTACTCAACAAAGTCTACACTCGCTTTTAGAATCCTAGATTATATTATGGAAACAAAACAAAATCAAAAAAATATGTTGGAATATATATTTTTGACATAGTATCATCGGAGAAAATTGCAGAAGGTCGAGAAAATGTTTGGTTTCGAACATCGATCAAGGTATCCGCCGGCCCCCATCGAATGTTTCGAAAGCTTTCGTCCGTTTTCGAACACGCATAGGTAACCTTTTTTGCTGCGCTTGTGCAGATTACACGTCTCATTAGAGGCAATAGAGCGAAACTGAGGGTCCAAAGTATTCACTCAGCAGCTTGGCAGGAGCCACCTGACGAAGCTTAAAACGCACGACACCTTTTGTCGTATAGTTGAAGCCAGAGGTATCCGCCGAGATAGAGGATTTTAATGGCCGCTTGTATACTGCATATGGCCCCAGATCCGTCTCATCGGGAACGGGGCATGTGCAGCGATTCTAGAGCCACCCTGACATTCGTCGGTATAGTGATACCGACGAACTGTCAGATCAGCCATGACGAGATCGTGCTAGCTCTGAGGCAGCTTAAGAAAGGAAAAGCCTCCGGTGAGAATGGAATTACTTCAGAGCTTTTGTCTCTGCGAGACCGCCACCATGGGTGTCCAAGTACAGGGCCAGCAGTCTGAACCCATCCAATTACGCAGAGGAGTGAGACAGGGGGACGTCATATCCCGAAACTGTTCACGAGCATGTTGGAAGATATTTTTAAGATGCTGGACTGGAAAGGTAAGTGCATTAACATACACGGCGATTACATCTCACTCCTGCGATTCGCTGATGATATAGTCTTAATAGCAGAGTCCCTAGAGGAGCTGAACCGGATGCTGGATGGCCTAGCCACAGCCTCGCGATGCATCAGTCTTGGCATGAATTTGCATAAAACCAAAGTCATCATGATCAATGGCCAACCTTCTCGAAATTGTTTCCGCAGTTAGGAAGAACTGCAGATTCTGCAGTTAGAAAAAAAAACAATTTCAAAATTCACTTTCACAATTTCCTCTTGGCCTCCGTCTCTATATGCTAGGCTGGGCAGCGTTCGGGAAAGTACGTCGAGTCTTCACGTCATCCATACCGCAATGCTTGATAACAAAAGTTTTCAACCAGTGCGTCCCAGTGTTAAAAACGATAAACCGACTTGAAATTCCGGTTTATAGATAACTAGCTGCAGCCCGCGGCTTCGCACGCTTTTTTCCGGAATAAAAGGTAGCCTATGTCCGGTCCCGGGATACTATCTACCTCGCTGCCAAATTTCACCGAGATCCGTTCAGCCGTTCTTGAGTTAGGTATAAATAGTGTAACTAACACGACTTTCTTTTATGTATATATAGATATATAGAATAGAAGATATATAGAATAGAAGATATATAGATATAGATATTCATCTATGTCTCGGACGAACAAGTGCAAAAAATTTAGTTAAACACTGGCGACATCTAGTTATAATTCAAGTCTAATTAAGCTTGACAACACATGGATGAAACTGTTGACGCCCGTTGTCACGGAAACCATTAATTAGGTGATAATGAATTCGCATCTTGGCAATCCTTGACAGATTTCAAGGTGCCTAGCGACCGCTCCACTCACTCTACCCGACCCGAGGAGCACTGACACAGTTTAGCGATAAAAACTAAAATGCTTAGACATAAAAAATTCGGCAAGTGAAAATGTTCATGCTTTGGTTAGCATTATTGAAGTGGTTGTCAGAGTTGACCATATTGCCGTCAACGTTTAGCGGGGTCAGCCGTACAGGCAAGGAAGCACAGATAACGGTGAGCGAAGCGAGCCGCGAATTTTTTGTGATTTTTCCGGCAGTGAGCAACAACACCAAAAGGAAAAGACAATGGCAGCGAGCGGAGAGAGCCATGGATTTTTTTGAGATTGATAGCATTGGTTGGTAAATAAATTACGACAGTGAAGTAATGCCGAGCAAAGCAAGTCCGAGATAAAAAAATTGTATATAATGACGAATTGCGATATAAAAAGTTTACCCACACTTTTTTTTAGAAATTGTGGGAGATATGTAAATTAAAAGAAATTACACCAACAACGGAGCGAACTATCGAAAAGTATTGGGACGGTTCAGCAGGTCGACGGAATAATTTATGTAGTCAAAATCAACCTAACTAACAACGGCGAGCGTAGCGAACCCAAACTTTATGAGACTTAGCTATGGCATCTCGCAACCGCTCCGCTCGCTTTCCTTAACTCCTTTACAAGTTTTCGAGTTTCTGTGTTGGTATTTTATTAATAGTTTTACAAAATAATTTCACACTTGTTTGTTGATAATCGATAGATAATATTTCCAAGAGTGAAATAAACTTTATTTCACTCTTGGAAATATTAACTTGTGAAGCATTGAAACTAAGAGTTATAGGGATATGACGATTAAAGTATATACCTAATGTCATAACCACCCGTGGAAAGAAAATGCATTGAGCATTTGAAATGGCTGCCATGTAATAAAAAAAAAATGTTCTGGACACTTTTTCATACATATTCATCGGTCGTTTTTAACCTAGTTTAACCTGCTTTGGGCATTGCAGTTATTCGGGGGACAGCCTGTATAACTACTAATATTTAACTATTTACGAGAAAAGACACTCACAACTTTTAAGTATGTGTACACAAATAACAACAATTCAATAAAATATCCAAGAAAAAAACTTACTTTTCGTCGATAAAAAGTAACTCATTTATTATTTGTCAAATACTATACTTACCTACACGACATAAATATGAGTGATTCACCCACGAATACATCTGAATTGACCTGCGGTGATTCAGATATATGAAGTTGTGAACAAGTCTTGATTCTTTCTCGCCTTATTTACTACTATATAACCTAATTCGAATTTTAGGTTGCCAATGTTACTGGGAGGCGGCAAGACCTACTACGAAACCACTGAAGTTTGGAAAAGAAGATTCTACTTCTTAGACACTTTCATGCCTAAGTTCATGAATAAAATATTCCCATACGTCACCAAAGAAAGCTGGGATATGGAAGAGAGGGATATGAAATATTTCAAGAGATATGCAGAAGCTGCGTTCGGGAGGGGTTATAGGTATCCAAACAAGAGATTCAATGACTTTAAATCATGGGAAACTGAGGAATCTATAGAGAATCTAGACTTGTCGTCCACTAGTTTAACATTAGCAGGGTAACAGAATCTAGTCCACTTCAATGTAGCAAGGAACTGTCAGAAAAGTCTAGTCATTAATAAATAAATAATATATTGATGGAATTCACAGAGCATAATCTAGTCCCAAGCTAAGCAAACCTTGTGTTATGGGTACTTGATGACTGATAAACGTAATAAATTATATTAAATAAATAGATATTTTATTATTTTAGTTTTAGTCATCGATATAATATTATAATCACTAGGTGACCCGGCAAACTTTACTCCGCTTTAGAATCAGAGATAGCGTTGCATACCTACATAAAATTTTATGTATGAGAAAACGAATTTTCTTGATATTTCTAATTATTCTGCAATTCGTGGCGGAGATAAATCCAACAAATCAAAGATCATAAAAATATATGCAGCCATTCTAAAGTTATAAATGGTGTAACTAACACGACTTTGTTTTATACAAGGTGCCCTGTCCTTCCACTCAGATCAACTAAGCCGCCCAACTGGTTGTGCAGAATGAAACTCGATGAAGGTTTTTTTTCAATCGAACCATCTAGTTGATCATTATTCTATTTGGGTAAACTTGTTCCAGTCGGACCAATCAAATGACAAATTGAAGAGGATCAACTGTTTTTCTTTCTCAACGATACAACTTTTTAGTTGGTTCGATTGGAATATTTTATTAGGTACTTTCAATTTGTTCCCATGCACACAACTTTGGTAAGCGTTGATATTTAACCTTTTTAGTTTATATTCACTAATGATCTGGCCACTTATAAAAGTTAATGAGTAAATCCTTTATGATTTTGACTGAAGTATTGTGTCATTGTTGAGCTGTTGATAATTGTTGGTAATTATATTTATTGTATTTGAAAACGATACAAGTATCATATAATATTCGAATACCCATATTAATAACGAGCGTCGCTATAATTTTTTTTTGTCAATTATAATTGAATTATAATTGACAAATTATAATTAAGCTAACTGCAGACTGATGCAAACCATCTACAGGTAGCTCAAATGATCCATAATCAATACCAGTCGGAAGCGTCCCCAAGACAAATTACCTACTTACACTTTTTAGTTTCTTTTTATATCATTGTTTTTAAAGGTACTATATCAACACCGTTGTCAATGTATTTTCTTTAACATTTTTGCTTTTGTTTGTATATTCTATAATCCGTGACGTCACAAAACGGCTCAGTCGGAAGACCAGCGTTAGTTGTACGCAAATACATCCAACTCATGCTGAGACAGGAACCGTTTTGTAACTCTAGCAAACTGTATTCTTTCTATGTTCTTTTATTTTAAATTGTGTGGGAAAAACGATGGAAAAGTTTTTCTATATGAACATTTTCAATATACGAAAGTCCGGCAATATGAACTAAGTGGAGCTTTGTACTTAAGGTGCATAACCTATAAGAAATTGAAATGCAACGGAAGCATAACTGTAAAAGTAAGTTTTCTGTCCTCATCTCCGTAATAAAATCCGTTCACTAGTTTCACAGACAGTACAACAGAACAATCAGATAGAAAATAATTCTAAAAATCGCTGATTTGTGTTCCATCTTTAGGGAGTGGCCCTTTTAATTTTTTTTACTTTCCTTCAATATACAGGCATATCGGGTTCCGCTGTTTTATTATATACCTAGGTACATATGTATACCTATATGTAGATTTACTACAAAATATTTGAATCTTTCTGCTATGAAGTATAATCTCTAGTCTAGTATCTAGTTTTATTTGAATTCCCTAATTCAAAGGTAAACACAATAATTAAAAATTTATTTACAGGCCTGTTGAATGTATCCTGTTATCTCAATTTATTTTCAATTTCAGGACAATGACGTCATTCAAAAAAATTACATAAATGTGAAATGGACACCACCAAAAATATGAGTTGCTGTCGATTCGGACAAAATTTATTGGGACACAGTGTCCCAACTGACACTTTTGATTTTAATATTATTTTTTACTGTCGATTCGGACACCATCAAATTATTGAAGCTGTTGAGTACAGTCATGTAAAAAACTTTAAGCAAAATATAATATAATGTGATAAAGCTAATCAACTAAAACACAAAACCTTTTTATATTTTATATTATGTGTTTCTTTTCCAATTTAAATTTACTTTTTTTTTAATACCTAATTGATTGGCTTTTCGCCATAGACTGCGTAAAATGGAAATAGCAACCTTTAATATTTGCATTGGAGATTACTCGTTTCAGAGCCTTAATGGCACTTTGCTCAAAGTCCAGCACAAAGGTCTGCGGATAAAACTCTGGAATTTCGCTTTTAATGAGGTTAAACAAAGTTGTAGTTTTTGCTGTGCTGGCAGTAGTGCATATAAAACTGGAATTATATTGGAATGAGTGGCACTACTCCCCAAATCCACATGCAGAGTGAAACAGTCTTATTTGCTGAAACAGTCTTAAACAAAATATAAAAGTTCCATCGCACATGACTGTTAGATTAGTTTTTTTAAATAATTCCTTGCAATATTTTCCAGCGAAAACCAAGATCCTAGTCGTGTAGTGACTGTATTCAGCTGTTACAAAACTTTGAAATCTTGGGGGGATTATGATGTTGGTAATGGAATTAAAAGATACCTTTTTCATATCTAGTGAATTATTTCTTCTTCGATAGAATATTATTATTATCGAAAATAAACTGAGTTTTTTCAAAACAAGACAAAGTGTGACCTTGCTATGCTTCGATCAAATAATTGATCGAAGTTGCTATGCATCTATTTCGTCATCTTGCTGTGCCACTGCGCCGCCGCCGCGCCTCGGTAAAAACCATTTTTTTAACTGACTGTACAACGCAGCTATATTGAATAGTGTCCGAATCGACAGTAACAGAAATATTAAAATCAAATGTGTCAATTGGGACTCTGTGTCCCAATATATTTTGTCCGAATCGACAGCAAGTCAAAAATATATTATTCAAAGAAAAAAATGCTCTTAAAAGGAAGGCTGTAAAATAAGTATGAAAGAACAAGGTGTCAATTTTGTAACAGAGATACCGAGGTTTTCAAACTTAAAAAGTGGACTTTATAATGCTAGAAATAAAGCCGTGGGTACTAAAAAAAACATTTTTTAAATATTTATAGGAGGTTGAATTACCTAAAAAATTTTATGACTTATTATTAAGCGACTACAATGATGGGACAACACGTATTATCTTATTTTGTTCTGAATAGTCATGGGCATAAGGGAAAGGAAACAAAAGAGTTTTTTGTTGAAGCCACTTTTCACAGTGGCTCCAAACCATTTTATCAGTTTTTGAGCATACACGGCGATTTCGGCAGCACTGAATTTTTAATTAACACGATGCCTTTAATTTATGCTCTGAAGCCAAAGAAAAAACAGATTAGCTATGACATAGTTTTCCAAATGATAAAATTGCAATTACCAGAGTTAGAAATTAACTGCATACATTGTGATTTCGAGATTACACTGTGGAACGCTATACTAAAAGTATACCCAAACACAAACAAAAGGTTGCTATTACCATTTGATTGGAATCGGAACATGTGGCGTATGGGAAATCGCAAAGATGAAAGACGAATTGTGCGACTCAGTGCAACTTTACCACTTTTACCTAAAGAATTGATAATAAAAGGGCGGCAATTACACCAGAATATAAAGGTAAAGGTCTGAAAATGCCTAAATTTATGGCATATTATGACGTTATATAATATTTATGGCGACGACCGATATGGCGCGGCGGGCGAAGGTCCGCCTGCGACGCAGAAGGTTGCGGGTTCGATTCCCGCCTTGGGACAAATGGTTGTACGATCTGCAAATATTTGTTCCGGGTGTTCTGGGTATTTTCTATATATAATAAAAAATATCTATCTATGTTATGTATTGTATTAAGTTTATCAGTCATCTAGTACCTACCCATAACACAAGCTCTGCTTACTTTGGGGCTAGATGATGCTGTGTGGATTATCCAGCATTATTTATTTATGTTGGACGGTTCCAGAAAGAGCCTCTTGATAACATCAACCCCTTCCCCTTGATAACATCAGCCAACAGCGTCTTTGGGCTTCGTCATCGCACGAACAATGTTTTGGAATCATTCCATTCCGCACTTAATAAAAGTTTAAATAAAAACTATACATGCATGTTTAATAAATGTTATTGTACATTTATTGAAACTAAAATTCCAAACAAACGTAAAAACCAAATATCATTGGAGGTGACGACGACGCCATAAGACAGACCATGTTAACAATGTGTATCTGGTGAGATCTCAATAGGACACGCTCTAGAAAAATTGAGATAAATTAAGTTTTTCTGGAAATTTATTTTACTTTGGAAGGTAGAAGTGCCTGTGTTATTTTGTTTATTTGCAGTGGTTTAGTACCTACTATCATAAGGATTAAATTAAATAAATAACGAGTAATATTACTCAAGCATTCTTGGTTTCTGTCATATTCATATACCATAGCCGAGCCAACTAGCGCTAGCTCGGCTATGCGCCATCCATCCACCAATTAAGGTATCACAAACTGTACGATGGATTTTTAAAATGTACTGGGTTAAACGTAATATGACGAGAAAATAAGGTGGCGGCGGCGCTAGTTGGCTCGGGTATGCGCCCTTACCAACTGGTTAGTGAATATGAATAAGAAGGTACATTAAAAAGGTTTAATACCAGTTTAAGTTGTGTAATTGGGGAAAAAAATTAATTAATAAAATATTCCAATCCAAACAACTAAAGAGTTGTATCGTTGAGAAAGAAAAATAGTTGATCCGTTTCATTTGGTCAGGTTAGTTGGTTAGAGTGGAAGGACAGAAGGTGCCACGTTATTGGTGTACTAAGCGGAGAGGGGGGGTCTACCTCCCTTCCACTAACATATTTAGTTCTCACTTTCCAGGTTTCAAGGTTTTTTACTGAAAAAAAGACCTCTAAACTTTCATCGCAACTAACCCATGTAACAACCCTAACATCAGCTGTTCATCAGTAAGGTGCTTGACCTTTCAATTGCTTTTGTTTGTTTAGCCAAAGCCGTCAATTTTACGGTGGTTCCGCACATTTTTCTTCTAAGCTATTATTTGAACATACAATGTTTAATGTTTATCTGTAGGTAGGTACGTTTGTTTCGTGGTAGGTACATCTGCGTAGGTACTACCTAATAAAGACTATTTTTCAATATTTTAATAAAAGTTACGCGAGAAATACCCGATAAATAATCTTCAGCAGGTATGTTAAAAAATCGCAAAATAAAAAAAAAGTGCTATGTTCGTGCCTAGTTTTATTTATAGCATGAATGAATGTGTTCTTTATTTGCACATGAAAGAGGAACCCTAAAATTTTGTCGGTTTTGCGTCAGTAATATTAGGGGTAGGGGTTTTGGGTTGTCATTTTTCTAAGCGTATGCGTAAAGTTATTTTTTACTATGAAAATTTAAAACAACGTATTTCTGAAAATCAACCATGCGGATCAGTTGGGTATAGTGTGCACAACAACCCAGTTTCGACTTGGTACATGAATAACGTGGTCTCTTGTACAGATATATCGATGACTTATGTTGATGATTTTGCTGTACAAAATAATTTAAAACAGACAGTAGAAAGTAGTTGATGGGCATGGTGGTCGCGGCGTAAGAATCGACCCCTCCAACTAAGCCCGTGGATCTAGGGTAACCTACCAGATTAAGGACAGCTGCTTCCTTCTGTGGTTTTTTAACACCTCTACTGCGATCACCTATCCGCCAATCGTGGTGATTATGGCTAATTCCTTGCTTGGGGAGCAGTGGTCGTATGTGTGGTGCTGAGGAATTATATGTAAATTTGGTTTTACAAAATAATAATTGTTGGATAATAACCTTCTTTATCTTCAACAGTAGCTCAAGTTATTACAGTTTGTCCAACTGTGATAAGTTAAGAGTTCGGGTCAAAATACTTATATTCCATCCAAGCTGTAATTAAACACTTTTAATGGGGTAAATAGTTTTATTATAATAGTTTTTTTTTTATTGTATGTACTTATTTTAACATCCAATTCTAAGAGGAGTATTATCTCTGAAGTAATAGTAGAAATATGAAATCTTTGGCTATTTGATCAAAAATTATTCCATAAAAGTAATTTTTAGTAGGTATGCGTAAATTATTATTAGAAAACAGAGTAAATTATTGTTTCAGTAAAATATAACGAGTAGAATTAAAAATCTATGAAAGCTCTAACTTTCTAATAATCTCTTTATTCTCTTAATTACTGATTTAAATGCTTACTCGTATGCATACAAGCATAGAACGTTTATTGCTCGTTTTTGATTCACAATATTACTTAAAATTAGGTACAGTTTGCAGCGAAAATATTTATACACTCCAAAGTTTTCAATTTGACTATTTATTTATTTATTTATTTAAAGGAATACCAGCAGCACATACAAAAGCTTAGAATTAGGAAAATAAAAACAGAGGGCTATTAAAAGGTTTTCACGAGTAAGAAGAATAGTAGATACATAAAAAAGTGTGAACAAGCAAAGTGAACAGATCACCTACAAAATTACAATTTATAATAATTCTGACAATTTATATGTACCAAACCGCATTTTGACAGTACTTTGTACGAAAAATGTGTGTGTGGATTTTATTAGAAAAATTCCGAGTAAAATAAAAGTGAAAACTTGGGAGTGTATACATATCTGAGCAGCTGACTGTACTTGTTTTATTTTTGTGTTACTTATGCCTATGATAACTCGCTTTAGTTCAATAAGAAGTCCGGCAAGTCTATACATTTATTTAGTCTCGAATAAATGAAATATCACGTCTCGAGTAGATGATATAAGTCCTGTAGATAAATATTAGGATTGAAAATGTCATACTGATCCGCTTAGATCATAAATATTTGTCAAAGGTGATCTATAGCTCTATCTTAGCGGGACAGCATGGCATTTTAAACCACAATCTTTATCTACGCGATTTATACTTCCTATTACAGGATTGAAAACGTTGACAATTTGATAGGAAAGATATGTAACAGTTTCAACATTGATAATAAACACTATGGTTTAGGTTTATCTCCAAAGTTTGCGAGTATGCTTGTCTATGTATATTGTGGTATAAAATAGCGCCATTTGTAGAAAAAGCAAGCCAAATGACAGAAGATCTACCAATGAGAAACGAAATCAATTAAAAACTCACGGCAAAACATGGCTAGACTGACCATGCAAAGCTTTGTTCATTTAGTAGAATAGGGCATCTTCCCGTAGTTTTCTTTTCACATTGACCTGCCAGTCGGTTTACAGAGGATTTAGACCAGTTTAACGTATCTGTTAACGCATTCACTGCCCAGCCTCTGCGACCCGCACGTCAAAACAACTTTAAGACGTCCATGTGCTTACTGTGCGTCATGGTCAATGAAAGTCTTAGTATATAAATTTTTACTATGTCAGTAAGTGCTAGTAGCAATTATTATTATTATTATTTCAGTGGGGAGAGTTCCACTGTAGGGCAACGGCTCTCCCCTACATCTATAGCGTAGAGGTATATGTAAAATACTAGATTAAAGTTATTAGGCAACACGATCAGATCTAATTATGGAGGGTTACCATTATTATTTACCACTACTTTACAAAACTACGTTGGTATCATAAGTGGTCAAATAAGATTACATTTATGATGAACCTTTTTTGCTGTTGGACAAACAATGGTGTTAAAAATGGCACAAAAAACTAAACTAGTACTAGGTACTGTAAAATTAGTTTAGTTTCTGTGCCAGAGTGTGTCACCTAGCTTAGACTAGCTTAGTGTAGATATAATTGTTATACTTTAGTAGAGATATAATTATGTTTCGTTTTCTGTGTGCGAAGAAGCAATTAATGCATGATACTGAACACCGAAACGCTCAAATTACGATAAGCTAAAGTTACGATTTGTGCACGGAAAACTATCAAATTATTATTATTATTTCAATATTTCAAATGCTTAATCATATTTTCTCACAGTATGTCTGAATAATGAATATTATAAAACAGCAGGGCTATTCTAAAATCAGGTTTCGACTCGAAGACTCTGAATCTGACACGAATTCGCGCGATTTTTTTAATGCTTTTTAACAGCATTAAAAAAATGCTCTCGAATCCGTTTCAGTATTTTTCGCATTCTACAAGGAACTAAACTAGGGCCTAGTTTAGTTCTCACAAATTATAAGCAATTTTTTAATGAACTCCTATTTAACAAACTTTGATTTAGTGCAATTTTTTGGAGTTTATTATATTGAGATTGATTACAAATAAATCTAGAAATCCACACGAAGGTACGAAATACTCAGTTAAATCGTATCTTCATAGAAAATGGTCTACGGTTTGCGAAAAACTACTTGCTATTTTTATTCTTTGTAGAACGCAGAAAATATTAAAAACCACAAAAATATTAGAATCGCGCGCGAATCCGTGTCAGATTCCAAATTTTCGACTCGGTAACCTGAGGGGTGAGTCTATTTGACGTTAGTAACGAGACGTGATCGTGACATCTCCTTTCATGTGTGGGATTTGCGTAGTTCACTGTCGCACGATAGAGGCGCTGTACCAAATTGTACGGAAAAAGGAGGTTACTAAAGGTAACGAGGCGTCTCCTTTTCCAAATAGACTCACCCTTCTGATTACTGAAAAACCCTGCTGTTCAAATCTGATTTGCTTTAAGTATCCTAAGTAAGACTATATGTACGAGGCCCAAGCCACATAGAACATTAACGAAACTAGAGTATTCAAGGGTCTACGAAAGAGATCATGATGTAGCGAGTGCCTTTCATGACCTTGAGTCCTTCATGGAAATGAGTCAGACGCCCTGGATGCATGAGGAGCCAGCCTTGCTTGGTGTCGCGGACTGAGCAGTTGTATCGGATGAAGTGACAGCCGCCACCTTCGTAATCCACCACTGGAATAAAGTATCACAATTTTATTATAACTAGTGTCTTGCTTGACAGAGGTTTTGCGCGCGGTCTTCTTGGGTACAAGATAAAAATGGACAACGGAATTGACAAAACATACAAAAGTAAAGTACCTTTGGTAGGTATGTAACTTATACATTATTAAAAGGAATAATTTTTAATATTAACAAAAGGTGCGATAGCGGACCAATAATAGGACACTTGGAGAGATTATTATTTACCTGGAGTGTTGAGGGCCAGATTGATGGTGTAGGTAGATGAGTCGTGGTGGGGGCGAAGAGACGGCTGCTCGTCGGGCCGGTAGCGAACCACGAAGTTCATGACTGATTTGGGAGGCTGGAATGTTAACAATATATTTATAATAATGTATCTTACGAGTGGTATACAGTATGGGAATGGCTTATGTGTCAATCCCTACCATAAAGATCGTTTGTTGCGTCATAGCTAAGCGACTCTATTCTGCGTTTAAAATAAAATCAACAGAACTACGACAAGGATAAGAATAATGAAAAATGGTGTAATGCTGAATAACGATATGGAAAAATGGTAGTAGTTTTGATTTTCGTAGCAAAAGACAATGCAAAAGACAAAAGAAAATGACAGTTGATCGTGATATCTGCAAACAACAACCTATACAAAAGTGTCAACAGCTTTTCCGTGATCGTAGCGGTTCGAAGCGCTCACGGAGTAACTGGGGCCCTATTCTGCTGAGCTTCATTAAAATGATATCGTCACAAAATTACACATTTTAGCATTCATCCCTAGATGAAAACAATTACAGATGGAGTCACAAGTGTCAAGGTTGAAAACCCATTTATCTATCTCTCCGTGCAAATAGCATCTCACTTGCAGCCGTGCGGAAATATTAAAAAAGTCAATACATCATAATATCAAGGTGAATATCCTATCCATCTGGGGGATCTGGGCAATCATCTGGGGGAGACATGTTCAGCAGGATGTATTGTGCTGTTAAAGTGAGTGTTTTAACGACAATGATACTCACGTTATGATAATATCCGGTAAACACCATCTCCTGCAGCGGCCGTACGTATTCCTTGAGGATATGCAGCCAATGGAGGTCCAGACCGACTTGCGTCATATGGATGTCCCGGGTAGGTACCGCTTCGTAGCCGCTTTCCAGTCTCTTATCCTGGAAGCATAAAGTTATTTCACCTATTTGTGAAAATACACATCAAAGAGTATAGAGAAGGATCGGATAAAGACGTATGCAGATAAATATTAATCTGGGTCTCTTCAAGACAAGTGTGAATAGGTCTTCTAGATCTTCGTGAAACATCGTCGGCAAAATCGTCACTTACAATCAGGTGAGATTATGATTTAAATTACGAACACGAAGAAGGGAACCGCTATACAAAAATTTCTTCGAACACCCACCTCCGATTTTCAAGCGGGGATGTGAGTTAAAAACGTATGACACACAGGCGGGATTAAAGCTCACATATGCAAATAAAGAAGGGTGGACCTACGTAATAGTTCATAACACCGTTCAGAACGTTTGTATTTTGCGATGTATTTTATATTATTTCCTTCACTTTATGTTCGAAGGTCCAAACGAATCTATTGTCAAAAATAAATATCTCGCGGTGCGTAGACCGATCGGCAGTCCAGGTATCGCTGGATTGTTTAATTGGAACCGACGCTTCTAGCAGCTTAAATTGACTTCTGTGTAAACCCAATATCCATTTTGGGTCGCTGAGCCACAGTGTAGAAAATAAAACAGATTCAAATAACAGGAAAGTCAAATAGTACATATAGAGTAGGGGTTGTGCAATAGCGTCTATTCTCAACTTATTAAACTTACGTTGTTAGATCCATCACTCCATTGTCCGAAAGCCTCCATGATAGCGATCCATTCCACACAGAAGCGGGGCGTCATCACGGGGAACCAATACACGTCAGGACAGGGCTGCAAAATGAAACAAGTGTGAAAAACAACTTCGGGGAGGTAAAATATTTTTAAGGAGAACTAACTGCTTGAACGGCCATGGCGAAGAATCGATCCCTCCATCTCAGCCGTATGAGCTGAGATTAAAAAATACAAAAATTTATTTCATTAATATTTTATTAGCGAAATAAACATTTTTGTATTTCCTTCTGTAGTATCCAACACCCCCACTCACTGCGTTCACTAATCCGCCTACCAAGGGTAGATATTATGGCAAAACCCCAAACGAGGAGGTCGTTTGGGGAGACATGTTCAGCAATCGAAGTGTATGCGCTGATGAGTCAATGCTTTAATGTTGAAATAACAGGTAAATGAGGTATCTGTATAGATCAACTACCAGTTGACGAAACGGCAATGCATCGCCTTTTTCACATGCATTCGGATAAAAGTAGAAATATATGGGGCGGCCGATACACGTTCACGGCACGGTCGCTGTGAAAGCTGTCTATTAATTACTACCGTGCATTCACAGTTATTGTACCTCTGACAGATATTTTCTGAGTGTTGGTATAACTGTCGAGTCGTCTTGCAAAGCTTACAGGCATGTAAAAAAGGGTTACCCGTTTTAAACATTTTACCCAATTAAACTGGAAACTAGAATGTTGATCTGTTGTTTATTATTGATTGATATAATATTATTGGTACTTACATATTATGTTAATCGAATATTGGTACAACTGTACTGATTTTGTATGGAGATAAATATTTTTTTTTAATTTTTTTTTTAAAAAGTACTTCCAAAATACCTGATTAAATATTTAAGAAATATTGTATTATGTGTACCATTATCACGCACAAAGTGGTACGGTTACTAACCTGAGCAGGTTTACGATCTTCATCAAATATCTCGAAGTATTCGGGATGTAGGTACCTCCCTTCCCACTCTAGCTTGTTGTCAAACAGCTGGTAGATGTCAGGGTTGGTGCGACTGATGTCAAACGACTCTGGGTTTATCAGGTGGCCGTAGCTTTGGTCGTTCGCGACGTGCATGAAGATACCCTAAAAATAAAGAAGAACTTAATAAATAATGCTGAACGATTTCTCACAGTACCCTAAGATAACGTCGATGTTCCTACAGATTCAAGATTACATTTTTTATTGCGGGCATTAACCATATTTCGCCCATAGCGGACAGTCTCAGCGGCGAGTAGCCAAATGCGCAACATTTTAAAGGTTGTAAGGTTATTTATATCCCATGAGAACTGATTTATGGAATAATAAATATACAGGTCTACACGTAGACCTACAGGTAAAACTTTCAGCCCGATCCATACATCCAAACTTTCGCATTTATAATATTAGTGTGAAGTGGTGCTGTGTGGTTTCGGCTTAGAATTTGCACCACCCAAACTCTTCCCGCGGGTGTCGTAAGAGGCGACTAAGGGATATCCACCGGGGGTGGGCAGCAGCGCTCCCTGCAGAACATTTCTACAACAGAACCCCCTATGAGATCAAAGCCAATAAAGCGCTTATCAGGGGGAGGCCTGCGTCCAGCAGTGGACCAATTTAGGATGTTGAGGTGGCAAGTTGAGTGTGATGTGATTTAATAAGATAAAAAGAAATATCATACCGCTTCTCTAAGACTGGCGCAGAAAGCCATATCGGCATCGAAGTCCTTCGTCGAGTAGGTGACAGCTTGAGCAGCCGGCGTCTTGAACACCGACATCTTCAGAAGATAGCAGTTTGTGATGAACGGGACGTTCCATATGCCCCTGAAAAGAAGTGAGTACTACTGTAAGTTCAAATTATTGCGAGAAAAAGATTAGCGTAGCAAGGCGTAGTGCGTGAGATGAAGTGTTGCTAGGCGACCATTAGCGGCCTGTTCAAGGTATTAGCTACCCAGAGCGGTAAAGAAACCTCAACGGGTTTGCGAAATTTACCGCTACAGCTCTGGGTATCGAAGACGAGGGTTTGAATATTGATTATTGACGAAGGTTTGATTATTGACTATTGATTATTATTGAATAGGCTTTTAGCTGGTATTCAGGTATGATACCTTGTTCTTGGTACATGAAGTTGCTCTTGGTGGCCACCAAACTCTGTTTTCGCATTTCTGTCTAAACTATCCAAAATAAAAGTATTAAAGAGGCCTTAAAAAAATCTTATGAAAGGTATCACAAACTGCCCAATGGATTGTTGAAAATTCCTTTGTTTAACGTTATAATAAGATAAAATAGGTGGCGGCGCTAGTGTGAGTCGGTAGCGCCGTCCTAACAAACGAAGGCTGATACAAACAAAAAATAAACATTTAATTCAAAAGTCATTCGATTGACTAGTGAATCTGTAAACAGAAAACGAGTGCTAGAATCACAAAACAGTCTCATGTTTTGTGACTCTAGCATTTGTTTTCTGTGTTCTTTCTTTTTCTATTAACTTTTCTACCTACTAAATTCTATTCTGTAAAGCGATTTGTAAACTTTCTGACCATTGACCCTCACGTGGAGTATAAATTCAATTGGAATATCGTGATACGAATGCAAGCGGAAGTAGCGGCTGATACATTAGGTATATAGGGGAGACAAGGGCCCTGTCAGCACCAGACATTAGCCAATTGAGAGATTGGCGCGGCAGGATCGCGATACCACCAGTTACATAGGAACCTCAAGCAAACCAGTACACCTTTACCTACCTTTCAAGTGATAAATAGCATCATGCTTTTTCATAAACTCAGGGTGCTTTCGGCCTTCCTGCTTCTCTATTCGTTTATTTTTGAATGTGATGCTCGTCGAGGACGCACTAGGAGCAGGACCAAGTCTAAAGTAAGTTCAATCATTTTTCCTTTTATTTTTGTACTTACTGGTACGACAGCGAAGGTTTAGCTGACTGTGTAAGTAGCACCGAACACTCAAGCATTTGTCGTTATGAGCATTGAGTTCGCTTATGTATTTTTAGGATCACATTGACTATAATTGTTTGCTAATAAACAAAGGTCATGTCAACCTTAATAAATTAAAGTTAAGGTGGGTCGATTTATTGACATTTATTACACATTTCACCTAATAATAACAGTCGATTATCTTAAAATGTGCCTGGCGAACTTCATGCAGATAGTTAAGTTAGCGAAAACTATAAAATTGCGCATTTTTGCAATTAAGAAATATCATTATTCTGTTTCTCATTAATTATCCAGTTGCATGTTCATTCATGAGCAGAAGATATTAGAAGATATCAGATATTTTTCGTAACACTTCAAGAGTTCCATATAAGTGGTAAACTGACTTCCATCTAAATAAATGTTATAGATGGATCTAATGGCGCTAAAGATGAAATTTGGTGTATAGATAGACACAGAATAACTATCTACCTAGTAGTTACTCCCAGTAGCGGCTTTATCGAGTGTGCAGGGTGTGCGGAGCCCATGGGCGCCGGGTGGGGTTTGTGTACTTTGTTGTAGATCAAAATATCGACTGTTTATTTAAAAACATGGGTAACCCTACGTACCTACAGACAGGAATGACTTACATAATTTGTCAGGTATATTAACTATAGGAATTTAAACTGACATGGTTATTTTCACATATTTCACACACCATCATCAACATCTCGCTCTTAACGCATTCACTGCCCAGCCTTCCCCGCCGGCGCTACACGGAGCTGGAGGTGGGCAAGTGCTTCGTGCGTGGGCCATGAAAGTGTTAGTTTAGGTATTACGAAATTTATTCAAAACGGGATGTTTATAATGTTTATAAAAACAAAAAAAATACATGGCAAATTGGTTCATATCCCGTTTTTAATTAACGTTCGTGGTAAATTGCAAAAAAGTTTGTGCTCGCTAGGTCTACTGTTCGTAGAACTACTAGATTATGTGTGTATTTATATAGAAAATGCTTTATTATGTGGTTTTATGAGCTGGGCGTGGTTGACCAAATCCGAAACCATGAAAGTTAGAGAATAGTCGTGAAAGGAGTCATAATCTGGCAGACAGGGAAACAGAGTAAGGCACTTCTAATCATTCATAGATTAGTAGTGGTTTCAAAGTATTTCTTAAGATTTAAACAAGTCGTGTACGCCGTAATATCATGAAATGTGACGTTGCCAACCACAAGGGGGCAAACAAAGAACACAAATCACCCTAAATAAAATTTAAAGCGTCCACCAAATTTGACTTGGAAACTCAGTGTGCCTTTTACGTGGATGGACATTTAATAGCTTACGAACTACATAAAGAGTTTTATACAAAGATGTCTAAACGGGTCAGCTCAAGTTCTACCACATTAATAGTAGATTATGCAGCGAGTGTGTTAAGCAGTGTCTTACGTCACGGGCGTCATTGAATCCTGAGGGCACCTTAGAATTCTAGAATAACTCACGAGCGAAGCGAGGGAGTTATTCGAATCCTGAGCGAGAGGGATTTAATCACGCCCAAGACGAAAACAGCTTTATGTACGAAGAGAATACTTTTCACACTTGCGAATAAATAGTAAAATATTGGTAACGATTTTTGCGACATTAGCCGGTTATTTTGATATTTAAAATTTGTATGGAAATGTTGACCAAGGAGATTTGAACTAAGAGATCTAATTCGATTTGTTCGAATTCGGCAAAACCTTCATCTTTTTCAGCTAATAGGGCTATAAACCAATGTGCTTTACGAGCATTGAGTTTGAAAAATGGATCACGCTTAACTGCGTAACTGTACAAGTATGCTTAACTGTTTCAGGTACAAATTGGACTTCCCATAACTGGAAAGTACAGAGACCCGGAATCAGACCAATACTACAACAATAATGATGTAAGTAAACTTGATCATTAACACAATAATATGATTGTTTAAAAAAACCAAAACCCGACTCAAATTCCTTATTATATACAGTTTTTTACGTTTTGCGGGACAAATACTAATCACTCAGGAATATTTTTTCCAAATCGGTTCATAATTGACAGAGAAATCGACAAACATACCTACATGTATTTTTTTTGTGTTTTCCAACAATTCGGCACAATTGCTTGCGCCATGATGACGGAAAAAAGATACACGATACATATCCTGTTTTAAAGTTGTGTTTTAGTGGTTGTTTGTGTGGTAAAAATGTTTTTTAGGGTTCCGTACGTAAAAATGAAAAAGGAACCCTTGTAGGATCACTTTGTTGTCCGTCTGTCAACCCCCTTTTCTCAGGAACACGTTGAGGTATCGAGTTGAAATTAACATCAAATACTCAAGTCCGTAACCTGTTGGAGCCATAATATAATCAAAAAAAAACTAAAATTCTATGTCAACGTAATCAAAAGTTACAGCCGTTTATACCCGAATATTTTGATATTTTCAAGGGAATCACACAAAACCTATAGGGAAACCTTCCCTAGAATCATAAAATTTATCGAGGAGCCAGGTTTTACAACAGATGTAAAAGGAAACTTCCGAAAACCGCAAGTATTTATATTATCCCAAAAAAAGAATATTTTTCTCGTAAGAGACCAAAACTTACATATATAGGACTTCTCCTTGACCTAGAAACGAAATACTTGACTAGAAACAAGGTCTTATAATTATACAAAACCCGCGGTGCGCGAGTCCGGCTCGCACTTGATTTTTTATTTATCTTTGTTTCCCATATTTCAAGAACGGAAAACCCTGGTTTTGAGGTACTCGCGTTAGCTGGAGTAGATATCGTCTGAGGCCGTATTTTGGATTGCGTTTACATAATGTGTTTTTACTGTACCAAAGGACTATAAATCTCACAATTTTTGTATTAATTTCATCTGAATACCTTCACGAGTTTCTGAGAAAAATATGCCTTGACGGACTTACGAAACAATTAAGGGTATCAAGTGTATTTCAAACAACTAGTAAAACTTCATTGATTTAAAATCTCTGCAAAAATTTGAAATTACTAATGTGCTTCATAAAAATCACGAAAAAAAAAGCTCGTCATAGAAAAAGTTTCGTCTGTTCTGTCTCAGTCATGGCCTTCCTCTTTACTTAATATGCAATGTTTTTTACGTAGATTAGATTTCGGTGCACTTAATAACAGTGACGAAATGTCTTTTTAAATTTGGAACACTATTTCATTAAAAAGTTTGAACGTAATTCGCTTCAAAGTCCTGGCCGGTAATAAAAAAAACGCTCGTGCCGACGCGGCATTGGCTATCCAAATTTAAAAAAAGAATACGCGGGAACTTTTTATTCGTTTTGTTATAACTTTTTATCAAAATTAATTGTTTCAATTGTAAATACTAGTTCTAATTTGTTTTTATTATTGATTTGTAATTTTCTTTGTCAATAAAGATATATCAAAATATTACAAACAATTTTAATTTGATTCACACAAATTGAATAAAAGATGAGTTCTAGCAGAGCAAGTGAAATATTAACACCAGAAATAAATTTATAATTTGTTTATGTACTTAAATATAAATATTCGTCACTACTAAAAGCATTTCTTATTGATTTTTCTCATATGATAAATTTTTCTCATAGTTAAGGATGAAAAGCAGAGTGTGCCACACGTTACTAAAAATTATTTAACCTCGATCGACGTACTTTGAATCTCTCGCTACGCTTAGGATTCAAAAAATAGCTCTCGCCCTAAATACGTTGTTTTGTTCCCTTGTGGCACAATCTACTATATATCATAATATTCTATCCTATCCTATATCACCAACAGAAACAAACATTAGATAAAAGATATAGCAAGTTTATTTATGTTACCAATAAAAGTAACAGAGACCCGCATTGTCACGCCGGTAATCAGTTGTCGGGAACAAAAATGTAATCGTAACCTAACAAGGATGTTAACTAACAAAACCATAACTACCACACTTTTATAGAAGCTACACAGTGTTCCGTGTCCACACGTGTCCGCCATTACACGTGTTAGATACGTCAATTTTCCAATAGTTTATAGTCTGAGACAAGGCGAGAGCACGTTGTTGGATACGGTTTTCTAATCTAGAGATATCTAAAGATAAAATTAATAAAACTGAAGGCCAGTTCCGTGGTAGCTTGGGTAGTGGCGATAATTTTGAATAAATAACAGCATAGATAGGACTGGGAGGGAAGGGAAAGCCGAAATCCAGCAGTGGACTTACTATGGGCTTTATATGATGATGATGTAGATAGGACTTGCAATCATCAATTACTGTAATGAATTAGCCACCGATGCACTACTACTTCACAGGGCAATGGCCTGACTTCTCCTCTCTTTAATTCTTAGCTATTTAACGATAGCCGATTGTTTTCTTTAGTTGACATAAACATAAAAAGACAAAGCTCTGCTTACTTGAGAAAGTTATCATCAGTAAGAGAGATCAGCAATTAATCGAAATTGTGTCATTGGCCGTCAAGGGACAACAGCAACAATTGTGCGAAAAGAAGCAGTGAATCCCCAACCCGCATGCCCAGCGAGAGAACTGTGGCTTCCCCTTGAATAAGGAGACGCCATAAGGCGCTTATTAGAAGAGTTAGGCCTATGTCCAGCTGTGGACTAGTAAAGGCCGACGATGTAACGAATAAAACGCTTATTTCAGGGCGCTAAGATCCTACTGGCGTCGCACTTCGATCTTGAGTACGTGTTGGGCCACAAGATAGCGTTTCTATGCATCGCTAAAGGCTCACCGCGGCCACACATCACCTGGTTCAAGGACGGCACAGAGATATTTGCTCATCACTACTTGCACGTAAGTTCTTTTATTTATTTTAGGCACAGCAAACAGCTAAAGTTAAATGCTTAACGGTTTTTAACCGACTTCAAAAAAGGAGGTTTTATGTTCGGTTGTATGTATGTTTTTTCGCCGATTTTTCCGTCGATTGTGGGCCGATTTTGATAAAACTTTTGGTTTTATATAGAAAATAATCCCGAGGTGGTCCCATAGAATTTTTGTACCCGAGCAATTACTATTTGTCCCGCGAAACTTAAAAAACTTTAAAAATATACCTAGTATAAAATAATGAAAGTGTATCAAAGATTTTCGTTTTCGTAATAACATAAGAATTATTGATATAATTCTATGTTTAACAATGCCCAAACGCTAGCGCCTTCGCGGTTTACTTTTTACTTTTTGTATTATGAAACACAGCCTAAAACAAAAAAAAAATGTTTTTGGTTCTAAGTGATCATTCAATATGAATTCTGAGACAAACTTGGACGTCTACACTTCGTATTTAGATTTTCAAAGTAGACTTTCTAGTCCATGTCCTACATTTTCTTAGAACCCTTTCATGATTTATTTGTTATAGATATTTTGCTATAATAACTATAGTAGTTTGACGAGTTCATTATGAATGTGAGCGGGTTAAAAACGAAGCCTGCTTGTGTAGGAGGAACTCCAAATTTCATCCCTTAGCAAAGGACATCATCAGGGTGCAGTTCCAAACGATTTTTGTTAGTGTAATCGTCGTCGATTACACACTACATTGGTTTTCTGATAGGAACCCGTTTATTGTTAGCCTTCTCACATTCATAATGAATTTGTTATAGAAAGTTAAAGTTAGATCCTAAGCAACTGCCATTGGAATGCCTATATAATAGGGATTGGAATTCAGACACAATTTCAATACAGCTGGACTTATGATGGATCGAAGCAAATCCAGCTGGATCCAGCGCGGATCCAGCACATAGGTATAGATTCTTCACGAAAAAAAAATGTTGTGGAATGACCAACATTTAGCCACAAAACCACATACTCGTACATACCTACCATGAATAAGTATCAATAAGCAGAAATAAAACGAAAAAGCTTACGCTCATTTTGATTACACAACTCTTTTGTTAATTTCGTTTAATCAAAATTCGCTTCTTTTTATATTGGCTGTTTCATTTTTCTTTCGGGACGGAAAATGTTAGCCGACCTCAGCCGTATGTCTGCCGTGTGTTTGACGCGATAAACTCAAACGAGTTTCACCAAAGGATTAGGTAACGAAAAAGGTTTAAGAGATAATGTTTTGTATTAGATAATAAATAATAATAATAAATAAATAACACTGGACAATCCACACAGCATCATCTAGCCCCAAAGTAAGCAGAGCTTGTGTTATGGGTACTAGATGACTGATAAACTTAATACAATACATAACATAGATAGATATTTTTTATTATATATAGAAAATACCCAGAACACCTGGAACAAATATTTGCAGATCGTACAAACATTTGTCCCAAGGCGGGAATCGAACCCGCAACCTTCTGCGTCGCAGGCGGACCTTCGCCCGCCGCGCCACATCGGTCGTCGATGTGGCATGTTTTGTATTAGATAGATAGATAGATAATTTATTAAATAAAAATTCGTAACAAAAATTGGTTAGCAATGCCTTAAAGCCTATGTTAGGTTTGTCTAAGCACTGGGTTCTCTTTATTTTACGAATTTATATTTTTTATTATTTATTATGACGATAGTTGTTGAAGAGATCGGGTAAAATTATGCCGTATTGGCTTTTGGAGGCTTTGCTGGAAATTAAAATAAAGCTTTATCTTTTCTTTTTTTTTTCTTTAAAAAATATTTAATAAACTGCTCAGCTAAGAAATTATGATAGTAATTATTATTTCAGTCTGAAGTTAGCTCAACTGTTTCAATTGTTTATTTTTTCTTTTAGCTTTTATTTTTTTTACTTTGTGCTTTTTTTTGTAGATAGTATTTATTAACAATGAAAATTACAATCAAATAATAAAAACAAATTAGAACTAGTATTAGTTACACTTATAAATTCTTTTTATTTTAAAACAAAGTAATTGCCCAAAAAGACAAAAGTACTCATGTTTTGTTGAAAAAAATCAAAATAATGGCTATTTGCAGGATTCGAACCTGGTATTTATTTATTTATTTATTGAACTACTACTACTACAAACAAATTGGTATGTTAATAGGTAAGTAAACTACAAAGTTTGTACCATCTGGCTAAAAAAATTGCGCTCTATTATCACTCCCTTCGAAATGGACTTCTAGCGCCGAGGGTATTGGACTCAGATGTAAATGCCCTGAACAAAAGGTGCACCCCCAATGACCCCCTCACCGATGGCATATAAAAATAGGTGTCAATTGGGAATAAAAAAATCTTCAAACGTATTTCAAACTTTTACACCTTCTAATTGAGACACATCTTGACCTCTAGCGCCGAGGGCATTGCGCTTTGAGTTCAATGCCCTGGAGAAAAAATGCCCCCTCAGTAAAGGGGGCATATTTATTTGAATTTCTTTACGAGCACACAAAAAAAATAATTGCGTCCCGCCACCACTTTAACCGAAAAGTGCTTCATATTTGTATCAAAACATTGTATTGACTAGAACGAAAGATCGGTAATTGTAAAGTAAAAATGGGTTTTTTTTTTCTCAATGTACCCGTTGTGGATTACCCTCATAAGAAGACAGTCCTAGCTGCAGAATTAGGTTTTTTCTGCCATTAAAGTGCATTCCTATCAGAACTAGGATGCAAAATTTTAGTCGTCAGTTGAAAGAAAACATTTCAAATATCGCTTGAAGATTTGACCAAAACGTAAGCGTGAAGTTGAATAGAAGCTTGTAAAAGTAGGAAAAGCGGTGCTTCAGTTCAGTTAACTAAACCTCGCGCAGCAAATCGGCAATAAACTTTTGTGGCGTTTTCTACGCCTGTTGCAGGATTTCCCAATATGGTGCTGGATTGCTGTAACGTTGAAACCAGCATTGCTATCCTTACTGCCTAACAACCACGGTTCTAGTTTAAAGTAGGTGTATAATGGTTTCACCCGCCACAGGCAATCAATTTTGATTTGGGTCAATAAAATCATGGGCAACGAACGCTTTCACTAAGTGATACAATTGAGCAGTAATAAAAATGGTTTTTTGTTTGCGTTTTCGGGCCCTGGCAACAATTTTTGTTTATTTTAAAACGATTACGGCGAATTTGAACAATGCGTAGCGATTCCTTTGTTGTATTTTCGTGTGGAATTTTTTTTTTTCCATATATATAAGACTTGAGATGTTGTTTAAAGAATTCACAAAAAAATTAAATACTAAATTTAGTTCTTTTGGTACAGGATATTATATATTTAAAGAATCTCAGAAGAGGTTAACATACCTTAAGCATAAATAGAATATCGCCATTTCGCAAAATCATTATAATGATTTCAAGAGATTAATCAAAGTTATGAACGTGTAAACCTTTTAACAGATCCACGAGTGGCCAATAGGAGACGATCGCGTCAAGTCAAAGATCGAGATCGACCCAGCCACGCAGATGGACGCAGGCGTCTACGAATGCACAGCTGATAACATGTACTCTATCGACCGTCGTTCATTCAAGACGGATTTCTCGATCGCTTTCGATTAATTTGCAACACACCTCCGAATTCTCAAACGCAACTCAGACGTAAGCACGTCTCTACTCGCGATTATTTGCCACGTTTCAATGAAAATCCGACAAAAAATTGCGACTTGAGACGTGGTTAGGTACATCTGAGTTGCTATTCGTGGGTAAGAGTCGTAAATGCCCCACAACATCATCTTCTAACGAGAACAGCCGCCGATGGCGATTTGGCAGCAGTACGGGACCAACTTCTCCGCATTTGGAATCCCAATTTGGTCTATTCTGCGTGAATAGGAATAGTACGCGCATATCTTCTTGAACTCTCGGAAATAGGTACGCGATTGGCAGCGCAGTAGCTTATTTTTAATATGACTTCAAAATTATCTATAACCCAACTGAGGCAGCTACTGGGGCCTTAATAAGTACAGTAAAGAGAATATTAGCAGCGGCAAAGAACCAAACAAACCAGGTTCTAGTATGGCGCCTGTTTTACATATTTTATTATTATAGGTAGCTATTTAAATCACTACCTACATACCTACCTACTACCTAAGTAGGTATTTAGGTAGGTCTATAACAAATTTATTCTCTTACAGATTACTGTAAGAGAACTGCACATGGTACAGGCGAGTGCATAAACATTAGTTTATGCACTCAACTGTACCATGTGCAGTTTCGCATTCACATAGTTCACAAAGATTTGCGCGACCTACACAGTACTATTGATGTGATTTTGTGAGCTATATTCTGGAATTCCTTCTAGTTATCTGTCTAGTAAATCATTATCGTCAGCATTAACGCTATATAAGCAGATGTAGATAAAACTATATAAGCTAGTTACGTAAGAAACTATTTTATTTAAAAAAAACGATTTACTTAGTTTTACCAGAACATGCGCGAGTTATAATGTACTCTTTGCCATGCCCTCATTCATATGACAGATAATAATATTGGATCCCTTATCGAATGGATGCTGATATGACACAGAATTACATAAGCATACGCATCAAAACTTCGCCTAGCACACGGATACTGTTCTTTTTAATAAATAAAACTATTATTTGTAGAGTATGTACAAGATAACTGCGAGTACATCATTTGGTTCAACTTTATCTACACATTTCGGGAGCATTATGTCGGCAATAATTTTAGCTTATTATCTATTTCTCATGTAATGTTTATCTCAGGGTAGGATAAATTATAAAATATATGGAAATATTTATACTGCTTGTTTTATTTATTAGTATTTAAAATATATCTGTATCTAATGTAATGTTAATATCTTCATGGTGCGGAGCGGACTAAGGCCCGTACTCAGTCATCGATCCATGCTTGAGTAACGCTTTTCTATGGCATAAACGTCACTCAAGCGTAGATCTATGACTGAGCAAGCGTTCACTATACAAATACAAATCGTTTATTGGTACCATATACATATTTAAAACTAAAACATAATGAACGATACTGACGCTAAAGGTATAAAACTGTGTCGCGTTCAGTACGCCCTCCCCTGGACCGGACGAAAAAGATAAAAATTATTTACAATAAGTATTTAGCCTACGTTATCGTTAATTAGTATTATAATTAGGTAGTTAATATACTACATACTCAAATTGAAAACTACATACGACTAATATTATTCAACTTTGCTGTGACAGTAGTGGTGAAAATAAATAAATATAATAGTGAGAATTTAATTTATTTTTGCTATATGAAGTTCTGTATGATCATAAAAAAGGGTTAAGAGCCAGGCAGATAATTTAAATTTACAATTTCGCAGAGATAATAGATATATCTTAAGTTTTTTATTCATTGTAATATAAAGCATCGAGCTGATGTGGGGATACTGTCGACTGGCAGCAGTCCTGTGTGAAACTATTTCACAGACTCTGTAAAAGCGTCGTTTAGTCCTGTTTGGTATTGGGTCGTACGGCACTTGGCCATGTTTACATAAGAGGGTTTGA
Source organism: Eupithecia inturbata (assembly GCA_963662085.1). Classification (NCBI taxonomy): domain Eukaryota; kingdom Metazoa; phylum Arthropoda; class Insecta; order Lepidoptera; family Geometridae; genus Eupithecia; species Eupithecia inturbata. The sequence goes on along the minus strand of OY759176.1, from coordinate 9,601,084 downwards.
TAACGAACAGTCGTCGGACAGTGTGGACTTGACAGCATGAGTACAGGTCAATAATAGGAAACTGACGAGGTTTCCAGCTTAGAACCTCTACAACTGTTCTTTGAGCCCTTTCAATACGGGCCTAAGTGACCAGTCAGTTCAATTATCCTCATCTCATCTCCCTTTATACCATTAAGGGCAAGTTAGGAAACTTGTTACGACTCACACAAAAAAACACTTAAGCCTCGCTAGGCTATAGCAAGTTGACGCATATCACTACATACATAGAAAATATTATAGAAACATTCAACGAAAGCAAATTAAAAACACTTACTTGTAAGTCTCGTACACGATATCCATATAATCCGAGGATCTAGCGTAAAAACCGGCTGTATTGATAGCTCCCCAGAAGTTCGACCAGGCCTGTTCGTATCTGACCAGCAATGGTGCGACCACATCGTAACCAGAAGACAACAGCTCTTTCAAGGCACTGGGTCCCAGACGAGAGAGACTGTCTACAGAGAAGAGGTAGTCGCAATCGCTGCTTATACAGCGGTCCCTGGATAAATAAATAAAATTAATAAATAATGACATGTGCCCTTCTTGCAGGAAGTAGGGAGCAATAGGATAATTTAATATAAGCGCAGTGTAATAAATATCAGAGAATACACTGACATTCCCTTTGGCAGGTCTAACAAAACTAAATACATTCTAATGTTATAAATTCGAAAGTAACTCTGTTTATCTGACTGTATATTACCTTTTCACGCCTAATCGGCTGAACGGATCTCAGTGAAATTAGGCAGGGAAGTCTACCTGCCATGTCCGTCCCTGGGATCTATAGTATCTTAGGGACAGACATCGGCTACTTTTTATCTCAGAAAATAGCGTGTGTAGCCGTGGGCAGCAGCTAGTAATACAATAAAGGCAGATATGCCGTATTGTTATCATTTGTCTTACATTGCTATCTTCCTGGCTTCTGCTTCTGTTATAAAATCGCTAGGTTTTATCCGTTTTACAGATGCGAATTCCTTAGAGTTCGTTTGGAAGAACGCGTCAATCTGTTTCTCGTGGAATTCAACATTGTTTCGCAGTAGAAGATGTATTTTTGATTTGGGGTAGTCTGTCTCCATGATTTGGTCCAGGAATTCCTCCATGAAGGGGGTTGCTTGTTCTATGAATACCGCCATCATTACATTGGGAAGTTCATCTTCCTGTAATATCGACATTGATCATTATACCTCATACAGACCCACGATCCACGATCCACGATGTCCACGATGTCCACTGATTTTGGCAAAAACATCGTGGACATACGATGGTTTTGCCAAAATCAGAAGTCAGAAGTCTTAGATTATTTAATATCTATCTAATATGCGCGTCTATTTTCGGCTATGATGGCTGTGTGAGTGGGCAAGCATTTTAACTTAAGAATATATTAGGGTGCTGGTTTTCTACCCTTTGATGCAATCTACTATCGATTGCATATAAAAGTTTGTTGCTAAACATACGAGCGCACTTTTCAAGTTAATAGTAGATTATGCACCGAGGGACAAAGCAGAGTCTTACGTCTGGCGTCATTGAATCCCGAGCGCAACTCAGGATTCTACCTTTAGAGTGAGTGGAGTTACTAGAATCTGACACTGAGTGCGAGAGGCATTTATTTAATCACGCCCAAGACGAAGGCAGCTTTGTGCACGAGGAGACTACTTTACTTTTCACACTTTCTGAGAGTAAAAGTTTGGTTACGTGTTACGTGGCATTTCATTTCATTTATTTATTGCCAATATGTACATAGGCATAAGTGTTTTATTCCGCCTTCTGAACAGAGGTTGGTTCGTGTTTGGAAGATCTCATTGTACGGATCTACTTGGTAAAAAAAATCACACATGTCTTGATCTTCCAAATTCAATCTCATTATCATAAATTACTAATAATAATATCATATAATATTACTATTATTAATGAACATTACATAAAGGGAGTAATTAGTTTAAATTTGGAACCTTAAAATATGTTCGGTATGGAAATGTTGACCAAGGAGACTCGAACTAAGAGATCTCATTCGATTTATTTGAACTTGGTAAAATCTTTACTTTTTTCAGCTAACAGGAATATAACCACAAGTTTTCGGTAAGCTAAACGGTGTATAATATTATGGACCGCTTGGTGACCCTAGATTCGCTTACGAACTACCTACATATAAAACATAGCCTAAGGGATAATGTCGGTATCGATTAGTGAACGTGTTCTGCGAATTGAACCAGTAGTTCCAGCATTGAGCTCTATATCGCTTTATCGATCCGGAGATCGATCGATAGAGCGTCAACCTAGTCCGAATTACCCAATTGATTACATCTCAATAATCTCAGTCTACAAACTTAACACGTAGTTATATTATTACCCCCTTATTCATAATAGTCTGCTAACTTAGAGCTCTCTCATTTTGTCTTCTTCTGAATGACATAGTATGTAAGACAAAGTGAGAAATAACGCTGTTTAGCAACCGTTTTAAGTTAGCAGACCATTATGAATAAGGGGGTTATTATAAATGAGTAAGACTAAGGGCGTGTTCCCACTGTGTCGTAACCGTAAATTATCGTTGGAAGACTATCGTCTCTCGCTGTTCTTATTTTAACGTCTGTCGTCACATTTTTTATCATTGGTTCGTGTTGTCGCGAAGGCGAAGAAATATTCTCAGTACCTACCTATGTAAGTAGTAGGTAGGTTGAAAAGGATTTTAGCTGACTGGCGAAATAACCGGTCGCAACGAGGAGGCGGGCGCGCGCGCCCGCTGTGCTTTGCCGACGGACGGCGGAGTATTCATTCTGTGACAAGACAACAAGCAAGAGACACATCGGTGAGTCACTTTGAGTTACAGTGCATGCAATTGAGATCTTTTGCCACCGATATTAGAACCAGTTTCAGATTATTGTTGTAGTGTGTATACCAATGCGTTGGTCTGTCTGCGGACAGGTAGAACAGAGAATAAAGCGGGGCTCGGGATGGCTATAGGGGAGGTTGGAGGCCATAAGGGGATGCGTCCCCGTAATAGTAAGAATCAGTAACCAGAGCACAGGTGGAACAGCCATCATAGCTCCATGAACCAGAGCACAGGTGGAACAGCCATCATAGCTCCATGAACCAGAGCACAGATGGAACAGCCATCATAGCTCCATGTACCAGAGCACAGGTGGAACAGCCATCATAGCTCGATGAAACACAGTCCGATGGAACAACCATCAAAGCTCGATGAATTAGTCATCACATCACATCCAGATGGAACAACTAAGTCTCATGTCAGATGAATTAGCCATCGAACCCAACATTGCAACGTGACCTTATTTCAGCATTTTTTTCTTACATATTAATGTTTATCACATACATACAGGGTGTCCGGTAATTAATGGATAACCCCGCAGGTACATGTGGGGGGGCAAGGGGGCAACTCAAAAAAAATTTAAAAAAAAATGTATCTGCAAAGGTCTAGGATTTTTTTTAATTTTTTTTAAAGTCCGAAATTTGATACCTTTGTTAAAAATTTTGAACACTACGGCTACAAATTCAATGATAACGAATTGATTTTCTCTGGAAATAACCGTGAATAATTGGTCTTGCTATGGCGTATCACAAATTATTCCTAGCCACAACTGTTTGTTTTTTTCAAACAGTTAAAAATAAAAATTAGTGTATTCGATTTTTTTATGATAAAGTTTGAGCACCTGTGGTATAAAAAAAACGTATGGAGACCGGGGTGGCCCACAGCTTAAAAAATATGCCTACTTCATGTAGTTTCTTAAAAAGTATTACACTTAATTTTTTTTATTGTCAAATAACCGACTTATGGCTACCTATGTTTCTCTAGCCCTATTTTTCTTATAACAAAAACAAATAATAAGATAAGAAATTTATTTTGAAAATCAGTGAAAGTGTATTTTGGGGTGGTTGGGGTGTTATTAATAATTGAAACAACAATTTCAAATAGGTAGTCTTATAATAAATGTTCAAATTGTTTGCCACCTACTCTAATACAGGCTCTACATCTTCTTATGAATGACCTTTTCAGTAGGCGCGAATACCTGCGCTCTCCAATTTCTCGAGCCGCGTCCAAAACACGTCGACGAAGTTCCTGTATTGTTGCGATTGGTTTTTTGTACACTATTTCTTTTAAGCAGCCCCAATAAAAAAAGTCCAGTGGGTTTAGGTCGGGCGATCGTGGTGGCCATAAAATAGGTCCCAGGCGGCCGATCCATCTGTTGGGATACCGTTCGTTCAGGTACCTCCGTACGGGCGTAGCGTAATGTGCTGGGCACCCATCATTTTGCAGCCACATTCTTTGACGAACTATCAAAGGTACATCTTCTTATTTTATTTGAAAATCATCGTTCCAGTCTGTTAATAGCCATAACTCGGTAATTTGACAATAAAAAAATTGAGTGTGATACTTTTTCAAAAACTACATGAAGTAGGCAAGTTTTTTAAGCTGTAGGCCACCCCTGTCTCCATACGTTTTTTTTATACCACAGGTGCTCAAACATTATCATAAAAAAATCGAATACACTAATTTTTATTTTTAACTATTTGAAAAAAACAAACAGTTGTGGCTAGGAATAATTTGTGATGCGCCATAGCAAGGCCAATTATTCACGGTTATTTCCAGAGAAAATCAATTCGTTATCATTAAATTTGTAGCCGTAGTGTTCAAAATTTTTAACAAAGGTATCAAAATTCGGACTTTAAAAAAAAAATTAAAAAATCCTAGACCTTTGCAGATAGATTTTTTTTAAATTTTTTTTGAGTTGCCCCCTTGCCCCCCCACATGTACCTGCGGGGTTATCCATTAATTACCGGACACCCTGTATAATATTCGTCATAATCCATAATAGTAATTGAGGCATTTGGCGACATGGTGGAGATGCAGGGATCTTCGAACAAATATTCGAACCTTACGGCCTAAAAATATAATCCATACATTATATTATAAAATGTGATGTGGGTAGTTTCACTAATGGTGCTCGCACCGCACGGTCTGCCGGAGAAACTCAGTAAAAATTCTATAATTAGATCGTAAAATATTTTACGACTTCGTGTTTTTCATTTTTGCGAAGTAGACAAAAATCTTCAACTATTTAAATACCGGGTACTAATTGTTAGTAGGCCATTATTCTGTATGACTGTTGTTTTTTGCACTAAAGGAATTGTGTAGATTTTACACTTTACCTACGCGTAAAAGTTGTTGGTTATTTATTTACCCGACTACGCAAGAAAGATTTTATACATGACCTGTTCATAGTACAATACAATCCCAACAGAAATTCGTTAACCAACCTATCGCAGTTAAAACCAATCAAAATAGACAAAGGGATTTGGCACAATGGGCGGTCTTGTTTGTTCCAAGCAACCTTCGCGCAAAATAAATAATTTAGGTACCTATAAAATAATCAAACTACCCATGCAATGTATGCACTAGAGCAGCCGTCGGTATCAGGGGTATTCTTAAACATTGACACTGGTTAATTCTAAACTAGGTACCTAACTTGTTACAAATAAAATTTGTAATACGCTTACCAAACAAGTACATAGAGGTAGGTACATACTTACTCATACAAGACATAGATAAGGACGTTTCATTTTTGCAGATTCAGATAATATGAAGTAAAAACTATTGAAATTATTGGGCTTGAAAGTAAATTTCCTTGATGTGCCTACCCGTAGAATGAAAGGGGCCTTAGTCCACTGCTTGACATAGTTCTGAAAAGGGTTGCTGTCGGTTCATTTGTTATTAATTACCTTCAAAATCAACCTAGTAATGTGGGGCTTTAGTAGAAACCTACGTATAATGTACCTACTAAATACCTTGGTACGTAGATACCGAATCAAACTTTAATTTTAGCAACCTAGAAATACATTTACAACTAATAAAAATAAAGTACTAATGCAAGAAAGAGAAGCCTTGGGAAAAACAACGCGTGAGACGCTGGGAATAACTTGAAATTGCTACCTACTTAAGAAAAAGTGTAGGTAGGCAGGTACTTAACACAAAGTACAAGTAAGTTGCTAAACAAATACATATTTTTTATAGATTTTGGATATAATCAAGATCTTGCTCTTATGGTCAATATGAACTGTGCTTAAAATAAACAAAATGGATGTCGTCCTGACCCGCTTGAACTTATTGTACGAATCAGTCCAATCGTGCATAAACTCTGCCCAGTGTGCCCTCAAACATATATCTGATGCTGAAGCTAGCTATAGAGAACTAGAGTTGACCGGAGCTAAACTAAAGGGTGCTACTCAGAGGTTTGTAGCAGAAATCCACATCTACTGCAAATTAGTTACAGAACCCAACACCAATAAGATCACCGAGTACACGTCCATACAAATTAAGGCCGAAGAATTAGTATCAGAAATAGATATTTGTATCAAACACAATGACCGAAAACGTAGTGCAGCTACGACAAATGGCGAAAACCTTAATATTTGTAGTAAATTGCCACGAATGGAATTGAGCAAATTTGATGGTAACATTCTCAAGTGGTACCAGTTTTGGGACCAATTCTCATCAAATGTTGACGGTAGAAATATCAATGAGGTAGATAAGCTGTTGTACCTCCAATCTGTTCTTGAAGGCGACGCAAAACAAGTCATTGAAGGACTAGACACAACTAACACAAATTATAGCATAGCTGTCCAAACTCTCAAGGAAAGGTTCGGTAAGCCTGCGGCGATTATTGACGCGCATTATGTGGCGCTTAACCGGATAAAACCAGTTACTACAAAGTTAGTCAAAGACTGCAGGCATATACTCAATGAAATAGAGAGACACCTACGCGTATTGAGCTCCCTTGGCGAAGATGTGAATCACAATCATCTCCGAGTGATGATAATGGAAAAATTCCCAGAAGATCTTATTTATGAAGTAAGAATGAAGATGACAGGCGAAGAAGAGAAAATAGATGCTATAAGAAAATATCTAGAACTTATAATATCTGCTCGGGAGACGGCAAATAGACTGACCAAAGACACGACAGATAGAAAGATTAGCGAATTGACAATTTGTGAAGGGAAAGACATGACGGAAAACGTTTCTACAGGGTTATTACACGTAAAATCAGAAGAAAACAAAGACAATAAGCACCACAAAATTAAAATTTTTAGAAAAGACAGACACAAGTATGATAATAGACACTTCGGTAAAACACAATTAAAGAAAAGACAAAATGAGGAGTCAGGAGGTTCTGAGGAGCCACCTAAAAAGAAATTTGCGAGAAAATGTATATTCTGTAGTCAAGATCATTATAATGATGAATGTACAAAATACAAAACTATTCAGGATAGGAAAGCTCACCTAGGAAACCGTTGCTTTAATTGCTTTCAAAGGGGTCATAGGGCAAATACCTGTAGATCTGTTCGCAAATGTCATCATTGCGGTAAAAATGGCTCGCATAACCGTGCCTTCTGTCCTAAAATGTTTAAACAAACGGCTGTGAAGTCATCTGAAACGGATAGTTTGCATGTTAGGACGGAAGTAAATACCACGCTATTACAAACTTGTCTAGTCATGTTAAGCCGCCCCGAGGTAGATGCGCGGCAAGAACAGTGCAGGGTATTGCTCGATTGCGGTAGTCAGCGCTCGTACATTGCTGAGTCTACTGCCAAGAGATTAAAATTACCTGTTACCGATCGGATGAACCTCTCAATATTCACCTTTGGGTCGAAGTTGCCACATCAAATTGAGAGTCCCGTGGTCAATTTTAGAATAGTGACGCGCACAGGTGCGTCTCGCATTATATATGCAAATGTAGTACCGCATATTACGCACGCTATACACACCCCTAAGTTCAACGACTCAATCAGCTTAAGTAATGATGTGAGATTGAAAGGTCTTACTATGGCGGATGATGGATCAGGCGGTGATGAGGTTGATATCTTGATAGGTAATGACTATTATCATTCGTTCATGTTAAATGAAAAGATTTCGATTACTAAGGATCTTTTCTTAGTAAATTCTAAGTTTGGTTGGATATGGTCGGGAAAAATAAGCAAAATTATTGACAGTCGTGATCAATTAACTGTACTCACATACTTTCAATCAGATGGTATATTAGAAAGTACATTTAATGAACCTGATCTTCCTTTAAAGATAGATGATGTAAAGAAATTGTGGGATCTCGAATCGATAGGTATAATAGATTCACCCAAATCTACACGTGATGAAGAGGCAGTAAAACAATTTAATGACACCGTTCAATATCAGGACAGTAGATACCACGTTCAATGGCCATGGACAGAATCGCAACCTAACCTGCCTAACAACTTGGGTTTAGCTTGGGGTCGTCTAAATAGTTTAGTGAAACGGTTAGATGACGCTGACATGAAGGCATATGATGATGTCATGAAAGAACAGTTACAGAACGGGATTATAGAAATAGTATCAGATCCGGCTAGCTCACAATCGCACACTGTTCATTACCTGCCTCACCACTGCGTCCATAGTCGCGATAAGTCTAAAAATTATCGTATCGTTTATGACGCGTCCGCTAAAACCGGAGAAAATCGAAGCCTAAACGAATGCTTATACCGCGGACCGTTGATGTTAGAGGACCTAACTGGATTGCTGATTAAGTTTAGAGAACGTCCTATAGCTATAGTAGCAGACGTAGAAAAGGCCTTTTTACAATTAGGTCTCCAAGAAGTTGATAGAGATGTGACTAGGTTTCTTTGGCTCAAGGACATAAAAGGCAAAGCGTGTTCAGACAACGTATTGCACATGAGGTTCTGTCGAGTTCCTTTTGGCGTCATATCAAGCCCATTTTTACTAAACGCGACAATCCGGTTTCACTTGTCAAGGTCAAACAGCATCCTCATGAAACAATTAGCCGATGATATTTATGTAGACAATATAGTAACCGGCGCGGAAACAGTCCCAGAAGCTCTTAATCTATATCATTCCTCAAAGAAATCATTTGACAGCTTGTCCATGAATTTACGAGAATGGAATTCAAATTCGAAGGAGCTAGTATCTGCGATTCCACAAAAATATCGAGTCCGTGATCATGAAGGGCCAGTAAAATTACTAGGTTTGTTATGGGATATAAAAAACGATAACCTATTGTTGAAATCGAATTTCACCGACCGAAAATTAGGCACCGTTCACACCAAAAGGGACGTTCTCAGAATTATGGCCTCAGTGTACGATCCTTGTGGTTTCGCAGTACCAATTTTACTCCCAGCAAAACTATTCTTTCAAAAGTTATGGAAAGAGAAGGTTAAGTGGGATGTTCGCTTGAATAACGAACTAGTTAGTGAATGGCAGCAAATAGCATTGAAGTTTAGCTTTCTGAAGGACATTAGTGTTGATCGCTATTATGCACAAAACCTAAACAGCAAAGAATCTGAAGAAATAGAGTATGAAATGCATTGCTTTACAGACTCGTCAAAGGATGCATATGCTGCGGTGGTATATTTGCGTGGTTCTTTACAAACTAATAATATTGTCAATTTTGTTATTGGCAAGTCTAGATTAGTGCCGATAAAGGACCAAACGAACTTACAGATTCCAAGACTGGAGTTGCTAGGAGTACTAATTGGGTGTAGACTGATAAAATACGTCATGAAATTTTTGCGCCTTAAATTAAAATCGCAATTTTTGTGGACTGATAGCCAAATAGTGTTGAGCTGGTGTAACTCTGAAAAATTGCTACCGCCATTTGTGTCGCGAAGAATTAGTGAAATAAAGCAAAATAAGTCCCTACAAATTAGATACGTACCAACTAAACTTAACCCATCCGATGTAGGTACCAGGGCAGACAGAGTAGATTCGTACGGTAGATGGCTCAAAGGACCTGAATTTCTCAGAAAAGATTCTGAACAGTGGCCAACGGTCGCCGAACGTAGTGAAGTTCAGACTCTTTCTTTGGTTGAGGAGGGTCTTGCGAATACTTTTACCGAACCTACAAATGAAGTCAATTTAGAATTAAATAGTGCTAAACCAAAGACTAACAAACTTCTTAAATACCCGGATCAATACGAACCCAAGATAATCGTAGAAATTCAAAAGGAATTTTTCCCCAAAGAAAGTGAAGGGCAAACGACTGATTTGACGAGATCACTGCATTTGTACAAAGACCAGGAGGGAATCATTAGGTGTAGAGGAAGATTTAAGCATACCGACTTGACAGATAACCAAAAAGAACCTATTCTTTTGCATAAGAATGCAGAATTTACTCAGAAAGTAATAACCAATCTACACAAGAAAAACTATCACGTCGGAGTGTCACACACATTAGCTCTTTTACGACAGAAGTATTGGGTTCCACATGGAAGATCGACCGTACAAAAGGTTATCAGAAGGTGTCCACAGTGTGTCAAATATGGCGGAGGACCATTCAAACTACCAGCAATGCCAGATTTGCCAGCAGAACGAGTAAAACTCAGTCTACCTTATAGCTTCACTGGCCTTGATTATTTTGGGCCTCTATTGGTAAATGAAGGTGCTCAAGAGAAACGCTGGGTTTGCCTATTCACGTGCCTCACTATTAGAGCCATACACATGGAGGTAGTGAAAGACTTATCCGCTGAAGAATGTTTGCTCGCCATAAGGAGATTTATAGCAGTGAAAGGTTTACCGCAGTTGATTGTGTCGGATAACGCCACACAATTTAAGCTTACAGCTGATGTTCTAACTTCAGATTATTGTATTGAAAACAATTTACGCTGGAAGTTCATACCAGAATTAGCACCATGGTTTGGGGGCTTTTATGAACGCCTGATAGGAATTGTAAAACACAGTATGAAGAGGACATTGGACAAACACTTGGTAAATCATAATCAGTTGTGTACAGCAATTAAAGAGCTTGAAGCCATTGTAAATACAAGGCCTTTAACCACAGTAGGTGCTGAGCTGGAGCACGTTTTAACTCCTCAAGACTTTCTGCGTGTAGGCGGATCAGTAACAACCCAAATCTCTGGACGGGAATTCCTTGAACCAGCTACAGAAACAAAATCAAATTTAATTGACGGGTGGAAGAGAGGTCAAGTTATTCTCGCTGAATTCGCTAAGATGTTCACCAATCAATATTTAACAAGTTTGAGAGAGAGAAGTGACAAGCATAGACAATCAAGAGTGGTGGTTAATAGAACACCAAAATTAGAAGAGATAGTTCAGATAAAATCAGAGGGAAATAGGGCGCACTGGAAGGTTGGAAAAATAGCAGAATTAGTTAAAGGGTCAGATGGGCAGATAAGAGTAGCAAGAGTAAAGACATTGAAAGGAGACACATTCACTCGTTCAATAGGACACTTATTCCCACTTGAACTCGAAGAGCAAAGTACAGTTCCGAATGTTGACCAAGTTCCCACGATCAGAGCTGAAGGTTCCGAGGATCATCAAATTAAGCCAGTACATCAAGTTGCGGCGCAACCAGAGTCAGAAGCTGATACAGTTGAAATCAGTAAGAGACCAACCAGGGCTTCAGCTGTTAAAGCCAGAGAAAAGGTCAAAGAGTGGACCACGCACTTATTAATTAGACTGTTTCACCAGTAAATTCAGTTAATGTTCAGTCAGGGTCAGATTTAGTGATTTAGATATTTAAGATTGTTTAATAAATACAAATGATATTGAATATCTTTCTTTCCTAATCTTCCTTAAAAGGGGGGAATGTCGCGAAGGCGAAGAAATATTCTCAGTACCTACCTATGTAAGTAGTAGGTAGGTTGAAAAGGATTTTAGCTGACTGGCGAAATAACCGGTCGCAACGAGGAGGCGGGCGCGCGCGCCCGCTGTGCTTTGCCGACGGACGGCGGAGTATTCATTCTGTGACAAGACAACAAGCAAGAGACACATCGGTGAGTCACTTTGAGTTACAGTGCATGCAATTGAGATCTTTTGCCACCGATATTAGAACCAGTTTCAGATTATTGTTGTAGTGTGTATACCAATGCGTTGGTCTGTCTGCGGACAGGTAGAACAGAGAATAAAGCGAGGCTCGGGATGGCTATAGGGGAGGTTGGAGGCCATAAGGGGATGCGTCCCCGTAATAGTAAGAATCAGTAACCAGAGCACAGGTGGAACAGCCATCATAGCTCCATGAACCAGAGCACAGGTGGAACAGCCATCATAGCTCCATGAACCAGAGCACAGATGGAACAGCCATCATAGCTCCATGTACCAGAGCACAGGTGGAACAGCCATCATAGCTCGATGAAACACAGTCCGATGGAACAACCATCAAAGCTCGATGAATTAGTCATCACATCACATCCAGATGGAACAACTAAGTCTCATGTCAGATGAATTAGCCATCGAACCCAACATTGCAACGTGACCTTATTTCAGCATTTTTTTCTTACATATTAATGTTTATCACATACATATAATATTCGTCATAATCCATAATAGTAATTGAGGCATTTGGCGACACGTGTCGACATTTTACGGTTCACGGCAGGGACGATTAAATCGTGACGTGTTTTTTCTCGTTTCACTGTCGTGCTAACTATATATCGTCACAACAAAAACAAGTCGTGGACGACAGTAAATCGTGCAGTCCAATAGGTGAACACCTCCATTTAAATATACAAGCCACCATGCGCACCAACTGCACGACTTTCTGTCGTCACGATACAGTGGGAACGCGCCATACCCTAATTTTGTCATGGTGATGTAGTTAACAGATGTTCAATCTAGTGCGGAGCGGACTCAACCACACAGCTAACCTCTGGCCCAACAGGATCGATTGTTTAGATTTATATGACACAGTAAGCCAGACATAAATTAGGAATAGTATGTATAGAAGCAATTATTATTTTTACATTTTAATTAATGCACGATTATTGTTACTATTAAGGTTATGGAATAAATGACTTATTTATTTTATTAAGCCAAGACAGTATTAAAAATTTATAGCAAATTTATTAAAATTTATCGATTGTTACCAAATAAAGTTATTGATGCAATGGTTTAAATACACTTGATAAATACAATATAAGGTCTAAAACCATCATGGATTCAATTTTTGAATAATTAATGAATTTTTTGATTCATTAATAATACAAAACAAAACTGCAATAAATTCAAAACTCAAATCATGTTAAATATCCCGTTGTGAATGACTTAAATGTAAGGTTTACTGGAAAGGTTTTGACTGACTAGTGACGCATCAAATCGATCATTTTCCTGTTAACAGGTACTTCCAACAAGCTACTCCTAACCGGCTCTCAACATTGACGTCATTCCATTTGCAAATGTACAGGGAACCCCCTATTTGAAATATTTACAGAACTCTCTAGAAAGTATAGTTGCAGGAGACAGAATTAAATACATTGGTATGTAGCCATTGAACTACAATCTAAATGCTTGTAGCAATAAATTTATTCAGCATTCTGTGTCGCCTATAATTGAAATATTAACTGCTGGCAGATGTTAGACGCGGCAAGCTGAAGACGGGGCGCTATGGCGCTCATTAGGGCAGGAAAAAGACCAGCTTTGGACGAGTCTCTATAGGCTGATAACAAACTTAATATATCTAACTTACATTCAGTTTAATCTTCTTTTCCGTGCACATAGCACATCCTTCATTTATAGACCAGGCCTTAGCCAGATAGTTGCCTAAGTGGTTGAGAGTCAGTTTTGACAGTCCGTTCCCATGAATAACGAGGGGTCTCTGTCCTGTTATCACATTTTCTAGGTAAGGCCAGTCTTCAGTCGTGTTGGCTTTGAGTTCTATGTCAGCTGAAATAATAAATATCTTTAGAATAACTTAATTCAGTAGGGCATAACGCTGATGAAACACAAATACCTACAAAACTGTATATTATTATACCCTAACCAAAACTGTGGCTTTTGTTATATTTACTATTGTCTTGTCTTATATAAAACAATACAAAGGTACAATGGAGGAACTGATTGCTAAGAAACTAAACAAGGAAGGAGTGATGCTAGTTTTATTTGTTAAGTATTTGTTAGTTTTGATCACAAGACTGGTGTTGTTGAAAAAACACAGCATTTTGTGACGCAAACATGCTGTTTCCTAGTCCGTGTCATTTTTCTTTTAATATTGGATGCGCGTTTGAGTTACAAACATGCATTAATAGGTATTTCTATTAGACATGGCAAACAATAAAGACCAGAGCAAAAAATCCCATCCATTACTAAAATCATAAATGCGGATGTAATTATGTCTCTCTGTCTGTCTGTTTCGTTATCACGCCTAAACAGATGAACGAATATTAAAATTTGGTAAGAAGACAAGATATTTCGGGAAAGAAAAAAGCTACATTTATCCCGGAAAAACGCGTGCATAGACGCAGGCGCAAGCATTAGTAGGAGTGATACTTACACAAAGCTCCGTGTAGATTCTGGAATATCACAGAATTGTGGTCCAATGCCAGTTTGAGGGACTGTCTGATTTCTGAATCAAGATAGGCATTTGTGTAGAAGAGCTGGTCATCATCTTTGTCTTCTATCGGTTTGTAGGATAGTAACTCGGTTAGCTCTGGTAGATAGCCTGTAACGGGAAGCCAATCACATAAGGATAGCCATTGAGCATGTACTAAAAATATAACTTACTTAAAAATATTAAAACATCGATCAAGGCAGGGAGACCTGCCCCCCATAGATTCACAATGCGCACCTTGTCATTTTAGCGCTCGGTCAGGAAGCATAAAATTGCAAAAATCACACGGCCAAGACACAATTCCTATTTACAGTTTAGTTTAAATGCATTTTTTACCACTATAATGTGCTATTAGCCCTATCCTAAACAAATCAGCGATGATTTTTTTTTTTTTGGTTTATCTATGTTACTGTTTTGACTTTGTTCTTAATTCATGAATAGAGAGAGACATGGAGAGAGAGGCTATTGTTTTTATATGTATTTTTATGTTATGTGTTCTTGGGTTTATTTTATGTATGAGAAAAAGACTAGTTTGCAATTTATTACTGGTTCAAAACTTTATAAAATAATAGCAATAAATAAATTATATTTTTTTTATTTTCGTGTTTTATTATATTTGTTTATATTGACTACACAGAAACTGTTTTGTGACTACACTAACTACCTACATGCCTAACTAATTGTTAACCGAAGATTTATATAAATTTTATTAATAATTAAAATTAACCAAATGAATTTTAATATGACAAGTACTAGGTAACCGTAGGTATGATTGGCAGATTGTTCCTATAATAAAACAGCGTTTATTATTGTCAGGTACCTACTTAAAATTAAAATAAAATAAATTCGACTCCACTAAGTAATATCCTGTTCCATATTCACAGAACTTGTCACGGCTCTGCGCAAACTGTCTGCGTCAAAAAAAGTCGTAGACAATTCGTTCGAGTGTCATTTTTGTAAGGTTTTTAGATGTCTACGCGAGTATCTACGCGATACCTGATCGAAGCTTTAATATAAAAAATAAGAAAGCTACACTACATTTGCAGAGTTGTGGTCTCCACCTTTAACTACACTAAAAAGTTATTGTTCTTTCCATGACCTCAGGCCCTATAGTGATCCTGTCTTTAGAAGGCATGCGTGGGGCGAAGCTAACAGAGGTCCTAGTGGAGCCTATGCTTACCAGCACTCATGTATTGCACATGCCTCCCCCAAACAAAACTTCAACCGTACTTTGAGTAAAATCAACTGATGATGATGATGATAATTATGTAAAAGCATTTTGTGCATTAAACTTACCAATGAAAGCCCCAGAATTTAGGTAGGGGTTAGAACCATCAGTTTTAGGATATTTACTAACGAGGTTGGCATCGGGCCAACAGAATTGCTCAGCGGAAAGCAGAACTCTTGCATCAGTGAATGACTTAAACTTTTTGATTATCTCATCTATGCCTCCAGTGAAAATGACATCATAGCTGAAAATTAAATCATCATTAGACAAAAAATCTGTCAACCTACATGATTGCAGTCTTCAAATACCAAATAGATAGATTACTAAAGGAAAATCAACAAACCTATCTGTAAAAAGAATAATTTTCTCCTTATTCTCAGGATTCTGCATTAACTCTTCTAGTTTATTTTTCAGTAGATTAACTTTTTGCCCTCCACCAGGATGTTGCATGTCGCCACCCGTCCACTCCAGACCCATTCCGAGTACTTGCACATCAATGTTGTAGACTTTAGCTGACCTAAGGAATCTCTGGAGGCCATGGTTGTCATCTGTAGCTACTGTTAAGACTATAGCATCATCTGAAATATTAAAATTAAAGTTCATATCTGGGGGTTATACTAGTTCATATTGTCCACAAAAAGTCCATTGGTCATTATTAAATGAACACTAAACATTATTTTATCTTGTTTAAATTTTTTACCAATTTCATAAAAACGGAGGAGGTTTTTTTTTAATGTAGGTTTGTCGATTTCTCAGTGAATCATGGACCGACTTTTAAAAATAATTTCGCTATTGCAAATATAGAGAATGATCCTGACATAGTCCTTTAAAAAAAAAATATTCCTGAGGGATAAGCATTTATCCAGCAAAACTTAAGAACAGTGTAAAATTAAGGGATGCAAAGTTGGTTTTAATTTTTTCAAAACAATGGTGGACAAGTGTAATATATTCATGGATTCTTTGAAACAAATACATAATTTAAAAAACAAAATAAAAAACTATAATATAAAATTCTGATATTATCAGGAATACATGTGATGTTTTTGGTTTGAATTCTGAGGCCATGTAAGTCCATGTAACAAGATGCCATGAACTCATATTATTAAAATAGTAGGTAGGTCATCATTTTAGTTTGGTACTTGTGCTGGATTTTATAGTGACAGCAATACCATACAATAGTCTCAGATTACACTGTAGGTACGTATACTCATATTACATCACATGGAAACATGAATAGTTCAAAAGGTCACTTAAGAGGCCTGATAAGAAAAAGGAGTTTGATAGAGAGGGCTACACACTTTATAAATTATTTTTGAAGTTAACTAGAGTTCTCTTCAATTCTAGCAATATTTAGGAAATAGGTACTATAACTTGCATAATAATATCTTACCAGCACTTTCAACACTGAGTATATTTTCCAGGAAAACTACAAACAATAGTTTGAGGAACAACATCTTTCTGGAACATTCCATGTTCATCAGGTTTAACGGACTACAACAAGCACTTTTAATTTATTGGTTGCCGGTCGTAAACTACATAGGCGGGCGTCACGTCTATGGCTGAAGTAATAAATGAATCGGCGGGAGTTGCGTTGCGGCGGCGGGGAGAAGGCGGACGGTTACTCCAAATAATATTGAGGCCGGCGCGCGCGATAATAACTTTCAGCGGCAAATGTTGAACATGGAGTAGCTGGGTACATGTCGTTTTTACGATAAGCCGATAAGTTCTCAATTTCACCGAACCCAGCCTGTTGATGAGTACGTACTCATAAATAGGCTGGGTTCGGTGAAATGGAGGACTGTAGCGTAACGTAAACGACTCTTATCTACTTCATGTGCAACATTTGAGCAGAGAGATCTGGAGTGACCTCATTGTCAGTGAGATCACTCACTTCAGATCCAGATCTCTGTGCTCATACTACACACATAATAAGCTCATTTAACGGTAGGTATAATAATACCAAACTATCACACTAGGTTATTTCTGAAATAACTAAAAATAACAACTATAAATATTACGAAGATTAAAAACTGGAGGTTAGCATGTATGGGCTCTCTTCAGTCGTAATTTATTGCGGTTTCTCCGTAGATGGAATATTAATATTATTACAGGTCATTACCGGTTTCTCTTTGTTTGTTTTGTTTGTTTATTTTTTTGGTTTTGTTTTTATTTACTTTTTTTTATTGCTTTTTTCATTCTAAAAGTGTCAAAGTCATGTCAGTGTTGTGTCACGTAACAAACTCAGTGTCACATGTCAGCTGCTTGCTGTCAATTTTACTTTCCCTGATGACACTGGCATAATCGTAGCGAAAAGCACGCGGCGCAATAAAAAAGAAGTTG
Source organism: Eupithecia inturbata (assembly GCA_963662085.1). Taxonomy (NCBI): domain Eukaryota; kingdom Metazoa; phylum Arthropoda; class Insecta; order Lepidoptera; family Geometridae; genus Eupithecia; species Eupithecia inturbata. The sequence continues at coordinate 9,583,141 of OY759176.1, read as the reverse complement.
AAGTAGTTTTGTTTTCTTGGTTTCTAGGAATAACAACTTTATCTATGGAGTGGTTTTATTCTCTTTCTAGGAATAACAAATTTATTATGGAGTGGTTTAATTATTTTTTTTGGTTTTGTTTTTATTTACTTTTTTTTATTGCTTTTTTCATTCTAAAAGTGTCAAAGTCATGTCAGTGTTGTGTCACGTAACAAACTCAGTGTCACATGTCAGCTGCTTGCTGTCAATTTTACTTTCCCTGATGACACTGGCATAGTCGTAGCTAAAAGCACGCGACGCAATAAAAAAGAAGTTGAAGTTGTTTTGTTTTCTTGGTTTCTAGGAATAACAAATTTATTATGGAGTGGTATTATTATGTTGTTTCTCACCAGTGATTTTAATCTTTTGAGAAGTAAATAAATATCATAAACCCCGAAACCTGTGCATAAATTTAGGGCGATGTGGTCGCTTAGCGACAAAGTCCCATAATATTTGTTTAAAATAAAATAAAAAATATTCTTTGGAAAATAATATGTAGGTATGGAAGCAAATAGTGATAGGTACATATGAGCAGTCCTGGTGATAATCCACCTCGTAAAAAGAAGAGAGGTGTAGTAAACAAATTATCAGAATACAAGTCAGAGATCATATTTATGTACAAACTGGAAAGGTCAATCTATCCCACCCAGCTGCAAAACCTGGGATGACTGCTTGTGAGTTTTTCATCAATTAATTGCATGACTATTTTACATGACTATTTAAAGCGAAACATCGAATACCTGCATGTGTTTAGTGATGGTTGTGGTGGCCAGAAAATCACACCATTGTCAGACTCATGTCAAGTCTATAGTCTCCAACTTTAAAGACTTTCTCTTTGAAGTTATAAAACAATACTTCCCAATAAGGGGTCTTTCTTACCGTGTGAATTGATTCTGTCTGGTGGAGCTTAAAATGTTTTTGTTAATTTTGCCTACTCACAAAGACATACTGAATTATAAAGCTGGGTTTCCACTGCGAGCGGAGTGGACCCATTCAGGAATCCGTTTAATTCCCAAAAGTAAACAGCATGCTTGTATTTCCACCAGCAAATAACTAATGGAACGGACCGAACAAGCAGAAAGCTTTGAAATGAACTGCACTTACTCAAACCGGGCTTAAAAACTGGTGGCCAAAATATTACAAGAAGAAAATGCTCTTTGAGTCACTCGGGCAAAATGTGGCAAGTGATAAAAAAGTTTCTTTTAACATTAGCCAGTATAACTTCTTCCACCACAATGAAAATTTTGATAGCATAACACAAGCTTTGCTTAGCTTGGGGCTAGATGATGATGTGTGCATTATCCAGCATTATTATTATTATTTTATTGTTCAAGATCCGGGCTTCATTAGTAATACATTGGAAGTATTTCTAGAGACACATTTTCCTAAAAGGCACATCCAAAGAAACCTTAGAGTTTCCCACAGAACCTGCAACTATGCAAAACGGACCAATTAACATGAAGAAAACAATTGATCTTAAATAATTTGATACTTATGAAAAACTAAAACCTACTTTGAATCCCTTAGTTTTAAACAGTTTTTAAAGTTTTACGGGTTAAATAGTTATCTCTCGGGAATCAAATTTTTATCAGACTACTTTGGGATCTTTATCTATACAACTGCAAAAAAAATCATACAAATAGCTCAATAAATGACAGAGAAATCGATGGACATAAAAAAAACATACATACAGCCGGTCATTAAAACCTCTTCGTTTTTCGAAGTCTGCCACAAACAAGAAGATTTGAAAAATTCTTTGACACCAATGGCCAATTACGGATAGGGAATATGAAGAAAATTATGAAGGTGTTGGTAGTCCGGTAACTATTGTGGACGTGTCTAGTAGCTGTCTAGGAGGGACTTAAAATGGTTCTTATCTGGAATGCAGGTCATATACGAAACATTTGATATTCACTACTCTGAAAAGTCCACCACCTTGACGACTCAAAGGCAAGATTTTTTTTTATGATTGTACAAAAGGAGTTGCCCAAAATTCTTCGTAATTTTATTGTACTAGTATTCCTACAGGTTAAAATAACAAAATAAATAACCAATTTTTGCGCCATGTTATGGTGAAATAAAGAACATCACGGTCTAGGAACCTAGAGGGTAGTTTATCCTACTAATATTATAAAGCTGAAAGTTTCTGAGTATTATTTTGTTACCTAAGATCTCCAAAACTACTGAACAGATCTGAAATTTGAATTACATTTAACATAGGTTATTGGCTTGTTACACCGAAAATACGCGTGCGAAGCCGCGGGCATACATAGTAATATAACGTAAACACATACTAATATTATAAATTCGAAAGTAACTCTGTCTGTCTGTTACCTTTTAACGCCTAAACGAATCTCAATGAAATTTGGTAGAGAGGTAAATGGTGGGGAACGGACATACATAGGCTACTTAAAAAGCGCGTGCGAAGACGCGGGAAGCAGCTACACACCACTCATTATCACACCACTAATTAATATAAATGCGAAAATTTGATGGATGTACCTATATAGGTATGTTACTTCTCCACTCCAAAACTACAGAATTATCGAGCTGAAATTTTGCAAAGGTATAGGTCTGGAGCCCCTGGAACCCCGTAGTTCTGTGCACAAAACTACACGTAAATATACACTGGGACATAAATTGTCCAATAACACAAACATCACGTAATGATACATTTCCTAAAGATATACATAGATGTTGATTCCTTAAATCGACACTTCTCCTCGTCTTCCCAATTAGATGGGACAACTAAATCTAACACTCTGCTGGCTCTTTCTCAATCACCAACCCCTGTCACTCTACCCTTTTTTCTAAGTCAGTTCTCCGATTGTGATGTTAGGAGAAGCGTCATGTCGATCACATCAAATGCAGTCGGTGATGACAACATAAGTCGTAATATGCTGCTGCCCATTCTCGACAATGTTATTCACGTCCTTGTCTTCATCTTTGACCACTCCATTTCCAGTAGCACTTTCCCAAGTACTTGGAAAAATGCTCAGATTATCCCTCTCCCTAAAAAACCCAGACCTCCTGCCTTTCTGATTTCCGACCTATTTCTATTCTTCCTTTTCTCTCAACCAACTCAGCCGATTTCTCTCTAGCAACTCCCTCCTGAATCCTCTGCAATCTGGTTTCCGCCATGGTCACAGCACTATGACGGCCCTCACCAAAATTACGGATGACATTCGCCGGGGCATAGACAGTGGGCTGTGACTGTGTTGTCGGTGCTTGATTTTAGTAACTCCTTTTTGACATTGACATTCTTCTTGCTGTGCTTCGTTCTCTTAACATATCTCCAATGGTTACTGACTGGTTTCATAGTTATCTGTTCGGTCGCCGGCAACGCATCCGCCTTGATCCGCATCCTTGCGTGGAGTAAAGCACACGGCCTTCTACCTCACTGAAGAACAATTAAACAAGCTTGAGCGCCTCCAAAATTTTAGTAATGTTAGAAAACCTTAATTTTTTGTTTAAGTAAGTTTATTATAATGTTTGTAGGTACCTATTATAGTATGTAGTTTAACTATTATTGTTTTCTTTTATTCTTCGAGTGCCACCGTCTATTTTGTTCTGACATGTCCAGTCCATCCCAAGGTTGCCTGGAAGAGATCGCTCATAGCGATAAGGCCGCTTTTGTACTTCGTCTACTCTTAGCATCTATTTCTGTATTGTTTTATGTCTTTGTGTGGTACAATAAAGTATTATCTATCTATCTATCTATCATGTAGCCCCAACAAACAACTGTTTGTTAAAATAGACTGTTCTATAGTGGTCTTAAAAAACACTTTTTTCGTAAATTTTGGATTTGTTTTGCCGCGTGTGTTCTATGTACGATCATATTAACACGGTAAAATAAATACCTAACATACCTATCAAAGTCGATAATTACCTACCGCTTATAAAAGTCATAAAAATAGTTAGAAGAATAAGGGTAATAAAATTTAATACCTGTTGCGTATAAATACTGACGTTGACAGCCTGTATCTTCAGGTTCTTTGCTGCAGAACTCCTGCGTCGAGCTAACAGGTTCCAGGACCACCAATACCCAAACGCAACAATTTAGGAGGAAAAACCGGGGTTTAGAAGCCATGTTTCCTCTAAAAGCTCGAGCAACAGACTGCGGTCGTTGTCACCGCCGAATCTATAAAATTAATAAAGCGGAAAAGGTGAGAGCGCATCGGTACCTACACTTAGATACTTCTATTGAAATTGCGTCAAGAAAAAGCTAATAAGCGTGAAATGAAAGTGTAGCGCGCAGGTACAGTGACTTTCCTGCGTTGGACTTATAAGAACTTCGCTGAAGGTTGGATAAAAAGTTACTTGTTCAACAAGTGGGCAAAACGATTTTTGTTGAACGTGTCGATATTAAATCGCGAGCTAGCGAAGCAGTCTAGAATAGAGTCACGAGCGTAGCGAGTGGCTATAAGTTAGACTGCTGAGGAGGATTACAGAGTATGAATAACATATTTCACCATAGAAATTTAGTGCAGTGACAGCATTTTGATTCCAAATTACTTTTTTCAACAAGTTGAATAATATCCTTTATACCACAAGTGAACAAAACCCGATTTTGCTCACTGTTTTAGAGCAGCAAAGTCACCGCTTTCGAGCGAGAGTGATGAAAAGCAGGTATATTTAGATAGCTGCTACTTGCGATGACGCTATAGCAAAGATAGAAAATATTTTAGGTTCAGGTACGAAAAAAACAAAAGATTATCGACAGATCGGGAGCCATGAATCAATATTATAACTCTAGCTAGGCGAACTCGTTGAAATAAATTAAGATAGTAAAGATGACTATGGGCCAAAGTAAGCTCTAGGTAAGTACTTACTTTGGTTATGGGCGTTATGGATAATTTAAGATGATGACCTTAATATTAAAATAGGAGTTTTAATGGAATGATTCTGAAGAAAACGTTGCATAGGTATACCTACTAGACAAGGTAGGCACTTATCGAGAACACGAACGCCGCTAACAAAAAGTGTAACAAAGAAATTGAGCATCCAAAAAGAATCACAATTCGTGAAAGCAACCGCGTTTTATGTAGAGCGCCGACGACGGTTACGGTTCAATGATCGATCAGGTAATTGTACTTAGATTATTACCGTAATGCCAAATCTCACGAACAAGAGTCACATTTTCGCGTAGCTAATCATTCGAACGCCCGCTTTTTTTTCTAGGCAAGATACCGCCAGGAACCTTTACCTACTTCGTCATCAAAAAACCCTCTATGATCGTTAGATGTGGAGGTAACCCAGCCCGAGATGGCCGGAGAACTCTCTACTGCATAGAGATTTCCTGTACCTACATATGTGTGTTAGAGTCAAACTTTACTTTTAAAAAAATATGGAATCCTCGCACCTCGGTGTGCGAGGTATGACTAACTCTTATCCTCTTTTTTAGGGTGTTTCACGCGTTCACTGCCAAGTTTCAGCGATGCGAATGGGACTTGGATCGAGAGAGGCGCGTCGTCGTCGTCGCTAAGATACACACAGCCGCCGGAAAAGGGTGAGTGCGTCATTGGTATGTCATGGTCTAAAAGTACAAAAGCCCTTTTAGACCATGCACCAACGGTTCCGTACAAATTTGTCTGTAGAGTTAGACTCTACATTGGTACAGGAAGTATATAAGAATTAATGACGACGGTTGCCATTACCTACCTTTACCTGAATAGAGGATGCGTACCTACCTACTTATTACGTTGCTCTATCTAGACTCCTATCAGAAATGCTAGCTAAACGAAGCCGCTACCAGGTAGGTATGTAGACAGGTTAGTAGATAGGAACCCCAGTAATGGATTGCTGCACGCTGCTGGTTAGCACTTGTACTTCTTCTGCTGGGAACTTCAATCCAATTACGGTAATCAGATTACAGCAACAACTGAGGTAACTGGGTCGTAGTGACCAGTGTGTTGAGTGCCAGTGCCTGCTAACCAACGGAATAACAATGCCGAAGGAGGACCCAGAGACTACAGCTCTCAAAAAGGAGTTGACGGATCTTATTGCGCAACTAAAGGTACTTATTACATTAATCATCATGAACGCGAAAGTTTGGATGTTTAGATGATTAGTTGGATGTTTGTTAATTTTCATCGTCAAGCCAAAGCTACTGAACGTATTGGACTAAAATTTTGCACAAGTATATATGCCAAGTTACCTTTTCTCCGTGATACGGGATATGGGAAATGGGTTTTTACGCATACTGGGTGATTAATTGTATTTAGTTTTGATATTTTATGTAATTCAACAATATAAATAAAATAAAATTAATAAATTAGCGGTGGCGATAAATTAAAAAATAAAATTCCTCATACTATTTTCGCCGCTTATTTTACGTTTTTAGGGTTTCGTGATTGGTTACGGAACCCGGTTAGTCTGTCTGTCTGTTATTGAAACCAGCTACCTCTAGATTGTTTGCAACAATCTGCTCATATCTGAGAATAAATTATTGAAACCAGCTACCTATAGATTGTTTGCAATAGTCTGCTTATGTCTGCACCTAAACAGATTAAAAAGAAAAAGAATTAAAAAATTCAAATTCATATTTTCAGTACAAATTGTGATGTCGAATTTTGAAACAGCATTATAAACGGCAGCATCTACCTGGTATTTATAGGTGTCCACCGTTAACAGCAGGTGGATACCAGTTGCTGGAAACCATTGTAAGCCTGCTTCGCATCTATAGGTAGGATACAATCTATCTCCTTCCAAATTTTCATTAGTATCCGTTCAGTGATTCAAACGGTAACAGAGTTAAAGCCCGGCTACACGCTCTGTCCAACTGCGCAGTCTAATCTTTAGCTTGGCAACGATTGCACAAGCCGCGCTTCCGCAGTCTGCATGCAAGTTCTTACCAAAGCAGATAAAACGAGCGTGCGGCCGGACTATTAGTCTAGTCTCGCATATAAAATAATAGAAACGTTTCTCGCGGCACGCACGCTTTTTTTCGAGATGAAGTCATAGTCCAAGAGAGAGAGCTTGAGAATAGAATAGAATATACTTAGAATAGAAGATGAGACATGCCTTTACAAAATTCAGGCTGATCAGTAGTTTTCTCGTAGTGTCGTTACAAACTCACATCATTACATACATTCATTAAAATAATTGTAGATCTGGTATGGATTTTGCTTTTGTTGTAGGCTGATCAAGAAAAGCTCGCAGATTGCAAACTCGTTGACAAATGTGGCGATCTAGGAGAAATTCCGAAAATAAGATTGCAGGTGAAGAAGGTCTTAAAAGGGCACATCAATAAAGTGAACTCCGTTCATTACAGCGGTGACAACAGGTAATCAAAGCCCATAGTATCATAAAATCTGTGCCACAAGCATAGATGAAAGTAAAACTCTGTAGATATGGTACGTTCTCCCAGCGCGATATCAACAAATGGCCTTTGTTGTGTTACAAATAAACGCAAAGACACGCTATTTCCAATCTTTTGGTATATTATATTACCTAGCCAATCTCGCGAATTTTATTTAGATCGATGGCCCCAAAGTAGGAAATATACCGCGAGTTCCCTTAAAAACAAATCGAGCAACTCGATTGCGCAACACAGGTGAGCAAATCAATGGGTCCCTTCGCAAAACTCCGAAAATCATCAAGGTATACCTAAATTAGTAAATTATGAAATATATCGAATGTGACAGACAATGAGAGATTATGTCATAATGACAGCTAATGTCAAAAATTACAGTCAATATAAAATACTGTGAGTGAGTATAAAACATCAGTGCTTAACAACTATGCAATTAATTGCCCAACCATTCCAAAACGACCGATGGAGGTCGTTCAAACCTGTGCTTTCTCGTCAGCGCGATTTAGAGCTCGTACACTTTACTAGCGACATCTATTTTTAAATTTTAGAAACTAATACAACGATTGGTCCTTTTATTGAAACTCGGGACTCGTTTAAACAATCACTTACACATTTTTAACGATAATTCCGAAACTAATAGTTATAAATTACTATGATTTGGCAGTTTTTATACCGAACACTAAACTTGACTTTGTGGGCCAGTTTTTTTTCTTAGCCCCAACTTTTGATGTATCTTATTTTTCATGAATTATTTATTTTATGTATTTTCCCGTTTTGGGTCATTATTATGTGTGTATGTGTGAAATTTTAAAACAATAGGTCCCTAATCCAATGAGATAATCACAAATAACCTCACGAACAACAATATTGGCACCGATATTAATACCACAAAATATCAAATTGTTGGTTTTCGGGTTTTTTGCTCCGATAAAGTTTGATGATCTACCTTTATACCGAATTTCAACTTCCTAGGTTATTTGAAAGTGGTTTAGATTTATGATGAGTCAGGTGTTAAAAATGGCACTTTTCGGACCTCAGTAGCTCAAGAACCTTGTAATATTTATTTATAAGATTTCGTAGTCCTACTCTTTTCATAGATCTTACTTGACATGCAAAATTGCAAGCCTATTGGTTTGATAATATCTGCGATACAAGTGGGACCAAAAGTGTACCCCTTGGTTTGTGTAAAGATACCCACTGCTATTGCGTCGCCAGTTTCTTTCTGAACTGGGCTGGACGCTCTAGCGCGCGCCTCAATCTGTTCTTATGTAGGCATTGTGTGACGGGTTCTCTCGACGGGAAGCTGATCATCTGGGACACATACAGCGGCAACAAGGTTCAGGTGATTCCTCTTCGCTCGGCATGGGTAATGAGCGTCGCCTTCGCCCCTTCGGGAAACTTTGTTGGTGAGTCAACGGAAAATATATCTAATGGTTAACTGTAACAGGGCCAAAACATTTTATGTCAAGAAATACTTTTATTAATGAAAACATAACAAAAACGGATAACAATAGCAGAAAACCATCAGCAAGCAACTAAAAACAAAAAAACATAGGTAGCAAAAAAAAATGGAACACATTCTTTATGAATACCTTTTTATCTTAAAAGAACGTTACGTAGTTTGATTGTTTACCTAACAAAATCCCCTCCAGCATGCGGCGGTATGGACAACATGTGCACCATCTACGACGTTAACAACCGCGATTCGACGGGCGTTGCGAAAATGGTGCGAGAGCTAGCTGGCTACGAGGGGTTCCTAAGCAGCTGCCGGTTCCTAGACGACACCCACATCGTCACTGGATCGGGGGACATGAAGATGTAAGACTGATTACTTAATTATAAATAAACACACATACGTCTGCTGCTAAACGTGCCTCACACAACAACGGGGATTTGCCTTAATGACCACGCTTGGTAGTCGGAATGGCTTCCGTCTCCTGGCAATAACTAAGATAAGAAGACAAATTACCTTTTCACTCGGGTGCAAAATATATTTTTGGCTCGGGCGACGTACTTTGAATCCCTCGCTACGTTCAGGATTCTACTAAAGAATCCCTCGCTACGCTTGGGATTCTACTCTAAAATCCCTCATTCGCTCTGGATTCATAAAAGCGCTCTCGCCGTAAAAATATTATTTTGCTCCTTTATGATACAATCTACTATTTCATCCCATCTATTCGAAAAAGAGACTTGGTTCGCCTTTAAGTGCATCTAAAGGTGGTGTTTTCTATAAGAAACTTTTAGCGAGCAGTAATGAGTTTTTAACCCTCTTTATAAATGCGCCGCAATTATCTTAGCCGCACACTTTTTGAATTTGGAATATCTCAGTGTTCAGCAGCGCCAAAGAAATCGAACGCAAATATTGTTTGAATAAAGACTGGCTGGTACTACATCCAAACAACGAAAGTCACCGTCACATTTTCCTCTAAATGAGCCAGATATAAAATCTACAACAATCTCTATTTCTAATAAAACTATAACAATACATTTTCATAATTGCGAAAATGTCTCAAATGTAAATATAAAAGTTTTTAGTTGTTTTATTATTAGATACTATTTAATTTCTATTTAGTTGTTACTCTATGTTTTATTAAATTATAATATTACAATAAAATATAAGGCGCCTTTTATTTTCTCATAGAGGGTGATGAAAAGTAGAGTGTATTACTCGGGCGCAAAATATATTTTTGGGCCCTCGCTACGTTCAGGGTTCTACTCTAGAATCCCTCACTTCGCTCTGGATTCAAAAAAGCGCCCTAGCCGTAATAATATTATTTTGCTCCCTTATGTATGATACAATCTGCTATTTCATCCCATCTATTCGAAAAGAGTCAAAGAATTCCTCGATAAGTGCACACAAAGTGTGTCATTCCAGCGCACTTAATAACAGTGACGAAATTACTTTCGAATTAGAAACACTATTCAATTAAAAAGTTTGAACGTAATTAGACAATCTACTATTATCTTGTACCCACCGACCTACAACTAAAATATACACCTATATCGATGCCTATACCTCATGATGTTGTATGGTATGCCACTGATGATAATCATGTGTGTTTCGCAAGATGCGTGTGGGACCTGGCTGTTGGCAAGAGAGAGATGGAATTCGACGCTCATGCGGGCGATGTCGTCACTATTTCACTATCACCAGGTTAGTTATGCGAATAAAATAAATAAATAAAGAAAATCAATTTATTAGTTCAGATATATTTGTATTAACTCTTAAGCCTTAAGTTTCGTTTACTGTCAAAGCTATTAATTTGAAATTTAAAATTAAAAAAAATATCGTGTCGTACAGATTAAAAGAAAAAAACGAGAATTAATAATGAAAATTTTCAATGAGAGTCAAGTGGGTGTATCAAATAAAACATTTCAAAACAGTGTTTTAAATTTATCTTGATTCCACTTATTTTTTGAAATATTTCGAAAAAGCTCGATAAATTAACCGTCCAAAATTATCTCCGAAGTTTGCAGAGCCTGACAGCGTTTGAAGACATGGATGTAGGAAAAATATAGAAAAGTTTGCTAGTAGAACACTTATTGAAAAAAGGCAAAAATAACTAATTTTCAAAAGGGGGTCTATTACAATAAGTGAGATATCAAATGCAAGGAATTGATTTGTACATTTCAAAAGTTTTCGAATAGGTCTAGGTTTCATTCTTTTTGAAATACATTGAAAAGAGTCGAAAAATTTACCAGTACTTCCTAATCTCCGAAGTAATCAAAAGTATAATTATTATATTTACAAATACTATAGGTACCAGATCTATAGTATTTGTATATATGTATAATAATTATTGACGAAAGTTTGAAACCCTCAACGCGCGAGAGACACTCGCACTTGACGGATTTTGTTTATTCATAAGTGTCCTTTTATAATAATTGATTATTTTTATTGGTTCCTACATTCTTACCTATACCTTCATACTTTATTGTCTACTGTCATCTGCCCGCGGTTTCACATTCTTCAGTCATTGCCTTGTCTAGTGGTAATTTTGTGTTTATTTATTTTTACAAAACAAAAAGTAAAAACCAAAAAGTTTGTTACATGTGTGTATCTATCGTTATAGACATGAAGCAGTACGTGACCGGCTCAGTAGACAAAACCTGCAAGCTCTGGGACGTGAGGGATGAGAAGGCGAAGCAAACTTTCTTCGGCCACGACGCCGATGTCAACAGCGTCTGTGTAAGTAAGGCTCAATTCACACACATCTACATTGTTAATTAATCGATTGTTATGAAAGAACTAAAAACGGACTCCAAATTCCTTAATATTTCGGGTAAACTCAGGATAATTGCCCCACTTTTTGAAATGGCCTTGTTATTCTAAGGTTGGTCGTTTGTCGTGAATATTTTATATGAATATAGATAGTTTAATCTTTTATCTGATATTACTGTTTCTAGTGACCTAACAATCACTGATTGGGCAGGAATTGAGTTTTTGCAAACCTTATTTTTGGGGATAGGTGCCTACCTATATGGATAGATGACCAATATCAGTGTTTCTTTGTAGTAATAATAATACGATTATTTTTCTTATTGTAAAGCGTTTGACCATCATCTCACTTAAGAAAGTGAAGAGGTCGTGCGACCTAAACGCGCACGCGGCGGGCGTGTTAAGGGTATTTTGAATGTTTATTTCCGTTTGTATGGGAGTTATTTTGATCATTTAAAACAAGTTCATCATCGTTGGCCTCAAAACCCTTGTGCCACTCTTCACCGTCCTGCGTTACATTGCAATATAATTTGACTTTGTTTTTAAGAAGGTGCTTCCGTTATTCATAAGGGATTGAAGATTAAGGTTCTTCTAGCATAACAATATAATATTTAGACCTCGTGCAGAAAAGAGAAAAGGAAGAACTTTAAAAGAATTGGACGATTTCAGTTTGTGTGCAATCCGAAAACATGTATTCTGTTGTTTATGACATTTTATCAGATTATTTTAAAATTGTTAAGGTGGTTATGTTTAATTGTCTTCTATCAATATTCATAAAGAGTTGCCAGTTTACGGTAAATTTTATTTCCTTGGTATTTAATTTCTACTCTTTCTGGTCTGACTGTACTAAGGTAGTTGTACTTCGTGTAAGTGTGCAATAATTTTTTCATCTGTACTATCTACGTTCCAGTTCCATGCCAGCGGAAATGCCTTCGCAACGGCCTCTGAAGACAAGACAGCACGCATGTTCGATATCCGCAGCGATCAGCAACTCGGCCATTACACCCCACCCGGGGCTGGCGGCTTCACCAGCTGTGGTCAGTATCTATTCTAACATTTAGGGAACCTGCCTCATTGCCTCCGCCACTGTCTAGTCGCTACACAGAGGCGGATAAAAGTAAACAAAAAGTAAACAAGACCGCCTTTTTTTGAAATTTTTCAATTGCGTAAACAAGGGAGTCAGTAAAAATCAGAATCATGATGCTGTTTGTTGATGAGCGTCAGGGGCGGCTTTAGCGGATGTGTAGGGTGTGCGGAGCTCACGGGCGTAGGGTGATGGGGGCGCCAAGCGCCCCGGCGGCGGCGGCGGCCGCAGGCCTCCTAAGAGTATGCGTCTAAGAGAATGTGTCTACGAAAGACAATGCGCCCTTGTTATGCCGCCGCCGCTCCGCCATGGGCGGCGATAGCGAGGTATCTGTTTTGATTTGTTTTAAAAGACGCCAACAATCATGGGCAATAGGCTGTATTAGAATCAGGGGCGGCTTTAGCGGGTGTGCGGTGTATAGGTACACCCGCTGTGCCCAATTAGTCGGTTGTTCTAAAATTTCGTATTTAAATTACAGATAAGTATTCATAGTTCGGCATACGCGTTATTTAGATTATCCCTAACCCTCAATATTGACACGCTCATTGTAGCATATTATGGCATAGTTGAGTCGATACTGAGATTCGGAATAATTTTTTGGGGAAATTCTACGGATAAAGACATTATTTTTAAAGCGCAAAAACGTTGTATGCGAGCCATGTTTAGAATACACGTGACTGATAGCTGTATACCTCTATTCACAAAGCACAAAATACTTACACTTCCGTCGCTATATATAATTGAAGTGGCTCTGTTTGTGAGAAATAACCCCCACCTATTTCCACGCAAGTCAGACGAAACTCCAAGAAACAGACGTGAAGATAGGCTTTGTTTATTTCCATCCAAAACTGCGTTACTAAATAAGAGCATAGTGTCAATGGCACCGAAAATTTACAACAAAATACCAAAGAGCTACCAGAAGCTTAATAATTGTGAATTTAAACATAAATTTAAGAAATTGTTAATTGAAAAATGTTATTATAAGATTGACGACTTTCTAAATGATAAATTATAACTTTTAATGGACATGTATAGAATAATTATTATTAGAATTCAGTATCGTAATTTCTTACCTAATTTTAATTTTTTGACATTGCTTCTAATAACTCTATTTATTATTTTACTTACCTACTGCATGACCTCACAATTTGTACACCGTAATCGGTAAAACATGTTGATACCTGCATACCTATTTGTAAAATCTTATATCTACACATGTTTATGCAAATAAATGATCTTTATCTTTATCTTTATCATAAATTCATAAAACATGAACTAAATAAAAGTTTTTCTTTTCAAAATGGCTTTCATTTTTCTAGCATCTATTGTTTATTATACAAACTATAGGTTCGTAGTGAATGAATGGCATTATATTTTTTGATAATACAAAAAATTAAAACCACTAGGTTCGAGATGCAATTTTAGATCGAGCGAAGGTTCGCCTGCGATGCAGGAGGTTGCGCGTTCGATTCCATGTATGGATAGTGTGGATAGCCAGAATTATTTATTTGTATGTTGGCTCTTCCCCCCCCCCCCCGGTTCCAAGACTCATAATTACTTCAGTTTTGGTTCTATATTATAGTATTTTTTGTTATTATATTAAATGGCTTGCTTTCTTCACTTTAGCTACGGGTGGTTTCATTTCCTCTTATCCCACTAGTGGACAAAAAATTTAAGTGAAGAGAAAATCAATCAGACTTGATTTCTTATAGTATAATATTAATTTCTAGTATAGATAGGTACAATTACAGTTGTCTTAGTGATTATTTTTTCAGTTTTTTACTTCTGACGATTACCAAAAGATTCTAGTTTTAAAATAGGTCTGTATTTATAAAAATATACTTCGTACGTAACAGTCGTGGTCCACGTCAGCTAACAAGCAACGCTATTGTACGTACTTTTAATTTTCTACGTTGCAGGTCTGTCCCTCAGTGGAAGGTACCTTCTCGCCGGCTCTGATGACAATGCGGTCCATTCCTGGGATACCCTCAAAGTCAAACATACAGGTAAATACAGTTTGTGTTGCATGTCAGTATTTGTAAGCGTCCTCGGTTCGTCCTCGGTTGTTGTTGTGTTGTTCGAATGAATTTTATCTTTAAAGGCAAAGCTTTACGTTCGTAGGTACATACATCGTAGGGAGCTTTTACTCCATATAATCAGTAGCGTAGCTGACCTCTGAATATCAGAATACTCAAAAGCTAATCAAATAGGGCGTCCAAATTACATTGAGCGCGAATTCAAATTATTTGCGTTTTTAAAGTTTTTCGTTATTTAGAAGGTACGTTTCAAGTCGCGAAATTTTAACAATTGCCTTGGATAATCTGCCAAAAAAATCTCGCCTTGAGACGTCCTCTAGACTGTAGGCCAAGCACGGAGATTGTTCTCTAGGGCAGAATAGATAACAATGACATCTCATCTTCATACATTGCGTACATTATTGAAGTTGAAGGTACATATGTATTTCAAATAATTTACGCATTCGATGACAAAGTGACGTAATTTTTCTCTATTCTACCCTAGAGAACCATACTCGTATCATTAAGGCAAGCACGGGGTGCTTGCCCTACTGTTCTGATGCGTTTGAGTATTCTGAAGTAACCGGTAGAGTTTGTCAAACGCAAACAATAGGCTCATGCTAGTATTGTAGCTAAGCTAACCTATTGGTTAGCGACACGTAAAAAGTATAGTGCTGTAGTTAAACATTTATCGTTCAACAGGTACCCTGAACGGACACGAGAACCGAGTCACCTCCATCGCAGTGTCTCCAAACGGGGTCGCCATGACCAGCTGCTCGTGGGACCAACAAGTCAAAGTTTGGGGCTAAGTCAACTGTGGTTTTACAATATACAAGCAGCACCACTTCCCAACACTACCCTGCTACGGAGTGGACCAAACCCAAGCCAGCCAGGGATTTGGTATTACCCATACTCCCTAAAATGTAATTTTACTGTAAAAAGGTAATATGTTTTCGAAGCCTCTCTTTATTATCATTTGAAGGGCAGCTTGAAGCAGCAAGGTTCGACTGCTTCAAGCTGGCGACTGCATATATAACTACAGTAGGTATTCTTTTAACAGACATACATGGAACCGCTCGAGCAGTTGCATAGTTCACTATGCAGTCGCCAGCTTGAAGCAGTCGAACCTGACAGCTTCAAGCTGCCCGTGTGTCTAGGTCCTAAGGACTTAGATACACGGGCAGCTTGAAGCAGTCAGGATCGACTACTTCAAGTCAAGCTGGCTGCATAGTGAACTACGGTCTTCTATTTACAGACATGCACGGAACCGCTCGAGCAGTAGCATAGTTCACTATGCAGTAGCCAGCTTGAAGCAGTCGAACCTGACAGCTTCAACCTGCCCGTGTGTCTAGGCCCTAAGGACTTAGATACACGGGCAGCTTGAAGCAGTCAGGATCGACTACTTCAAGTCAAGCTGGCTGCATAGTGAACTACGGCCTTCTATTTACAGACATGCACGGAACCGCTCGAGCAGTTGCATAGTTCACTATGCAGTAGCCAGCTTGAAGCAGTCGAACCTGACAGCTTCAAGCTGCCCGTGTGTCTCGGCCCTAAGGACTTAAATACACGGGCAGCTTGAAGCAGTCAGGATCGACTACTTCAAGTCAAGCTGGCTGCATAGTGAACTACGGTCTTCTATTTACAGACATACACGGAACCGCTCGAGCAGTTGCATAGTTCACTATGCAGTAGCCAGCTTGAAGCAGTCAGGATCGACTACTTCAAGTCAAGCTGGCTGCATAGTGAACTACGGTCTTCTATTTACAGACATACACGGAACCGCTCGAGCAGTTGCATAGTTCACTATGCAGTCGCCAGCTTGAAGCAGTCGAACCTGACAGCTTCAAGCTGCCCATGTATCTAGGTCCTAAGGACTTAGATACACGGGCAGCTTGAAACAGTCAGGATCGACTACTTCAAGTCAAGCTGGCTGCATAGTGAACTACGGTCTTCTATTTACAGACATACACGGAACCGCTCGAGCAGTTGCATAGT
Organism: Eupithecia inturbata; assembly: GCA_963662085.1. Lineage (NCBI taxonomy): Eukaryota > Metazoa > Arthropoda > Insecta > Lepidoptera > Geometridae > Eupithecia > Eupithecia inturbata. The sequence goes on along the minus strand of OY759176.1, from coordinate 9,566,495 downwards.
TCACTATGCAGTCGCCAGCTTGAAGCAGTCGAACCTGACAGCTTCAAGCTGCCCATGTATCTAGGTCCTAAGGACTTAGATACACGGGCAGCTTGAAACAGTCAGGATCGACTACTTCAAGTCAAGCTGGCTGCATAGTGAACTACGGTCTTCTATTTACAGACATGCACGGAACCGCTCGAGCAGTTGCATAGTTCACTATGCAGTCGCCAGCTTGAAGCAGTCGAACCTGACAGCTTCAAGCTGCCCGTGTGTCTAGGTCCTAAGGGTGTTTAGTAACTACATATTCGCTATCTATGACATGTTAAAAAAACAGCAGAATTGTATCGGTAGGTATACAGGTTTACAAACCTGTTTATGAATTATGTTATGCTACAATCGCTTTATGTCTAGTCAACAACGTCTTGAATAACAAAGACCATCTACTAATATGCAGACAAAATTATGTAAGCTTTACGTATGTTTTCAATAAAATGTTTACAAACTTACTGGATTTTTCAATTGCGAGACATGCATTTTAGCATTGTTCAGATGTAGTTCAGTGCAGTTTTTCGATTAGTAAAAAAAGAAAGTGAAATGAATAATGATTGTGAAGATTTCTAAGATATTTTGTTCAATAAGATTTTTTTGTTTTATGTTAACGATATCGTTATGCATATTTTTTAATACAAAGTTATTCAGCCTGCTTCACCGAATAGCTTACAAAGAGAAAAGTGTTTTTAAAAACGTTTACTCTGTTCAAGCGCGACCTCTGAACATCTTCCACAACTCGATCAAGTATATTCTTCTCTGGACAAACCCTAAAGATATACCATTTGCTTATTTCGAAGAAGGGAATAAGATATTCAAAAAAAAAAAGTGCAAATGGACGAATTGTTTCGTCACAGGAAACAAGGATTATCTAGATAGCTATACGGAGTTTGATGTCATAGCGTTTAACGGTCCTCAAATCCCGTTTACTCACAAATGGCCAACTAAAAGGAGCATCGGCCAAAAGTATGTGTATGCTAACATTGAGTCTGCTTCCAACTACCCTATCCTCAATGACCTGTTCAACGGAGTATTCAATTGGACTTGGACGTACAAACTGAACTCTGATGCGGTTTGGGGATACTATGTCGTTAGAGATGCAAACAAAAGAGTAATAGGGCCTGGTCCTAACGTTCCCTGGATTCGTCCTGAGGAAATGGATCCCATCAATATTAAGTTGAAAAAAATCCTTCGGAACAAAAAGAGGACTGCGGTGTGGTTCGCCTCTAACTGCCAAACGATAGGCGGCAGGGAAGACTTTGTTCGCTCCTTACAAAAGCACCTCAGGCGTTACGACATGGATGTTGACATATACGGTGCCTGTGGCCCCCGCCACTGCCCGCTGACCATCAACTCACATTGCCTCGAAATGGTTCGTAGCCATTACCACTTCTACTTAGCATTTGAGAACGCCATTAGTATAGACTACGTTACGGAGAAGGTGGTTTATGCTCTCAAGTATGACGCAGTGGCAGTCGTCTATGGTGGTGCTAATTATTCAAGGTGAGTTATATTTCATCAGTCTGTAGGCAAGGTTAAATTACTGACTCCGGGCTGCGGCTAAAAAAAGTGACAGCAAATATCTCAATACGTTTAGAATTTTTGCCGTGAAGAGCAAAAAACACTAACATGTTTTCCTCTTCAATATAATATGCGCAAGTTATGTAATCTTACTAAACTCATACGGGTTCTTAATAACCAAATTATGTTGCCTAATGAACAGAGATAAATAATATGATTCATTAGAGCCAAAATGATTAGTTTCACACGCCGTATTCTTACAGATTCCTGCCTGGTGGGTCGTACTTAGATGCTCGTAAACTTGGACCCAAGTTACTGGCAAAGACAATGTACGACTTAATCTCAAGTCCTGAGGAGTACTACAAATTTTTCCGTTGGCAGAAATACTATTCGTTTCACTTCAAAAATGAAAGCCCTGATACTGATGATTATTGCAAATTCTGTGAGCACATAAATGATCCTAAAGTCTTGGGTAAATATAGCTCTTATGATGACATTCGATCCTGGTGGATGCAAGGCGTGGTTTTAGACCAGCAGAGCCTGCAGTAAAAACTGAAATCCTGTTTACTGAATTGCCTTATTTTTTTGTTTATATTGTTGGTCTTTGTTCATTTTAGATTAAGGCACCTGATTGTATTATTAAAAATTAAATTAACGCCAAAAAAGATATAAACATTAATTTAGGTTTGGCAACGTTCCGCTTTGTTGTGAATGTTGAATTTAATGTTTGCATGGAAAATTATGAAAGAGCTTTAACAATATAGACAACATTTATTAAATTTTTAATCTAAAAACGTATGCGCCTTGATTAATTGTAACATATTTACATCTGTCTGTTATTAAATTATGTACTAAAACCTTAGGAACGCTTACATAAGGATTTTAAAATGTACAATACAATACACTTTATTGCACACCACAAAAAAATACAAGAAAAAAAGATACAGGAAAAGACAGAAAACAGAGTTGCACAATGGGCGGCCTTATCGCTAAGAGCGATCTCTTCCATACAACCTTGGGGTGGACACGAAGCTGTTGTATACGTATAGACGGTGGCGTATTACTTAAATATGCAATACATACAACACATATTATAAAATACATATTATACTATAATAATAATTATACATACCAAGTTTTATAAAGAGACTAGCTGCAGCCCGCGGCTTCGCACGCTTTTTTCCGGAATAAAAGGTAGCCTATGTCCGGCCCCGGGATACCATCTACCTCGCTGCCAAATTTCACCGAGATCCTTTCAGTCGTTCTTGAGTTATAAATAGTGTAACTAACACGACTTTCTTTTATATACAGGGCGTCCCACGGCTATGCCACATGGAAGGAAAGTACCTTGAATATTGTAGATGGAACATTTTACTGAAAGAAGACATTATATTAATTTAAAAAACAATTTAAACAGCATTCATAGATTTTTAAATAATTACATGGTTGAACCAAGAATCGAACCCGCTACACGAGAAAAAAACTTACCCAGTAGCTTTATCATATTGATCGAAAGGCTTCATCTTATGGATTATTTTTTGCTAAATAACATAGTGTCAGAAATAAAAGGAAGGCCATGAATTTTAACATTTGATGTGAAATTTTGTTCAGAAAAATGAAAAACTGACATTGCCGTAACGATATACAACTGTGAGCCTGCAATGAGACGGGCTGATTTAAAAAAAAATATTAAAAATGTGTTTCATCTTTATTCTTTTGTTTCTGTGATTTTCATTTTTGTATATTCGCATTGTACCTATTTTGAATTTGATACATAACCATGGCGTATCAATATAATTAAATTAATAATAATTATTAATTTTAAAATTTTAAAATTCATGGTCTTCCCTTTATTTCTGACACTATGTTACTGAGCAAAAAATAATCCTTACGATAAATGATTATGATTGCGCCTTTCGATCGGTGTGATAAAGCTACACGGTAATTTTATTTCTCGCGTTACGGGTTCGATTCCCGGTTCAACCATGTAATTATTTAAAAATCTATGAATGCAGTTTAAATGGTTTTTTAAAATAAAATAATGTCTTCTTTCAGTATAGTGTTCTAACTACAATATTGAAGGTACTTTCCCTCCATGTGGCATAGCCGTGGGACGCCCTGTATATAGATATACATAGTTGATAAAACAAAAAATAAAAAAGAACATAAAACTAACTATTTAAGACTGAAGTAAGATAGTGTTCAAAAACTATATTCATAAATACAGGGAGAGATTAAAAATGTACTACGTTGAGTGAGTTGTCAAACAATAAAAGTCGTCAAACACTTATAAAATGATTAGCGACTATCTTTAAAAAATCCTTATGCTAGCGGATGTCGATTTATTGACTACTTTTACAGCTCATCTGTTATTCTTTGCTTTGGTACATTATGCCAAAGTGGCACCGAACTCCAGACCCGTGAGGAAGTAGCTAGGTCCATCCGCATCTCTGACTCTAGGTCTATCCGGAGGTACTCCATCTTGCTGCCGCTGGTGGCTGCATTCCACTTCAAGGGGACTTTTATAGGTTTGTTTGGATCTCTGAAAACCATGAAGTTGATATTACCAATTGGTGTGAATACGGAGATCATGGCTGATAGATCATGGAGAGTGGAAGAAAAATAATTTTTTTGCCGATTCCACCCAGACTATGATAGGGACGAGCTCAATTATGCAGTGGGCTACCATCGGCCTGAGACGCAGAAAGTTGCGGGTTTGATTCTCATCGCGAGCCAATGTCTGTAATAAACAGTGAATATTTTTTTCCAGGACTGTTTAAATTGTATCATATATGTATAGGTACTTTATCCATTTACCTACCTATCCTTTAATCTCAATGTTATGTTATCATATAAATATATCACTAAAGTAATCAATGTGTAGCTAGATTACCCGCTGGTAGCAAAGTTGGTCCACAAACTGAGAATAGTTTCGCTGATGAATATGTCCTGCGCGGAGAAAGGCTTCGACAGGAAATGTATGGGGAAGAGATGCATCAGCTCGTCTGCGTGGCAAACACCTGATAAAAATTAATAAATCTTTAAATGTGTAAGCTTTTCTAGCGTGTTACGTCACAGATATTCACGTCGTGGCTATAGCTACGATATAGCTCTCTGCGTCGCAGTTTGCTACGTCGTCGGAGCTTTCTGTGTCGTAGCCCTCTATGTCGTAGCTTGCTACGCTCTAGTATGATACGATGGTAGTTTCTTTACGCTGCAGTTTTCGACATCCTATCTCTATCTATGTCATAGATAGTCGTAGCATACTACGCCATAGATCTCTACCATAGAATAACTAAATAGTAGTAACGTATCTCTACGTCGTAGCTTGCTACGCTGTTGTGTCTTCTGGTATGTCGTAGCTTTTGATGTTGTAACTTGCTACGATGCAGATGCACTGAACATTTATTTCAAAAAATCGTTAATTGCCCAACTTCATTTCTAAGTAGGTAGGCATGTTTGTGCTACAATAACATAAATCTTTATTATCAAATTAAAATCAAATAATAGAAATAAATTAGAACTAGTATTTACAATTGAAACAATTGAGCTAACTGCAGACTGTTGCAAACAATCTACAGATAGCTCAACTGATCCATGTACATATCAGTCGGAAGCGTCCCCAAGACGCTGGCTTCATTGCCCCGCGCTGTATGGCAATGCTGATGCGCTGTGCTAGAAACTCACCAGCTCTCGGGTCACGCGTCGCTCGCTTCGAACAGATGCTCTGATATTTTTTTATATTTATATATGCATATTTGCGCCTCTTGAGATAGGGCACGACCCGAAGAGCTGGAGCACGTTTGTATCAAAAAATTCCGTGTCAACTCATACATAGGCTCGTCCCATTGTCGTAGGGACAAAAGAGATTTTGGGGGAGCAGTATCGGGGCAAGCACTATGACATGCCGTTCAAGCATCGTAACTAATACTAATAACTAATATTCAATGCTTTTAGTTTGTCTTTATAGGATTTTGACAAGTATTTTCTAGAAGCTGCTACTTTTTTGCTTTAGACTACGTTCTATCCAACTTCCTCACGAGCAAAGTCACAGGCAGAAGGTATGGATAGTATTATACTATCCATTCCTTCTGCCTGTGGCATGATTATCATGGCGTAGTCATTCCATTCTATAATTTACACAAACAAATCATTAATTCATAGTCGAAACAGGCGTCTGACTTATCCACACATAACATTACGCAGGTACTTCGTTTTTGTGCGTCTCAAGGTTATTATACGAATTTGTTTGAGGAAGGCTACGATTAATGTTTGATTGCGACACAGTAAGCAATCGTTTATATATACCTACATACGAAACGATAAATATAATGCGAGATTTAACTCATCATACTTAGCGGCATAATCAACAAGTCTTAGTTGATTATTCTGCCAAACATCCTTACCCAACTTAAAGATGTGTCGAAACCATAGTAACGCTAAGTAAGTTGGTAATGATTGGTAATTATATTATGTATTTACAAAAAAGTTAAAAGCTTAGTTTGTTGGTAATCTGGTAATACCTACAAATTCTGCTAACTAATCGTTTTACTATGACAATTTTATCGTCGTACGTTTCCTTCAGGAAACTTTAGATAGTGCGTGCAGTGCTATTTGCATAGAGAGATTGATAGAATCTTTATAATTTTAACCTTGACACTTTTGACGCTCGTCCGGAGGGACGAAGGGAAGAAACTACAGATGGAGATCTGTAGTTTCTTTCATCTAAGGCAGAATCCAAAAATGTGTCATTCTGTGACGATACCATTGTCATTGTGATAGTTACACAAAATAATTACCCTTTGCCCTTTATTTAATTTGTTTTATTCGTGAAATGTTCAATTTGTGTAATATACTTTGACAAATATTTGAGTGAAAGAAAAATACTCAAAATCAACAGCTAGTTTAGAAGAAATATCCGAATATCGAATATTTTTTTAATTCTAAATTTAGAATTTTCTTCTAAACACTTTTGGGTTTGAGTATTTTTCTTTCACTCAAATATTAGACAAAGTATTTTACACAAATGGAGCATTTCACGAATAAAACAAATTATTTATAGCGCTACAGATCATTATTTTGTGTTCTTAAGGCCGCCGTTGGGGCATAGACCAGAACACGCGTGTCAGTTTCATGCATTGTAAAATTTTCAGCATGAATTTTCTATTTATTACGTAAGTGACCAAGTGGAGGCCTCTTTCGTGATCAAAACGTGTCTTGATATTAAAGTAAAGTAAAAAGTATTTATTCTGTGTCACAAAATTACAATCAAAGTTGGTATGGTACAAACAAATATAGTGGGGCATGTTATGGGCTATTGTAATTGCAATTCCAATTCTTTAGTCCGGTCAAACTCAAGATATTGATTATAAGAATGTTTGCAATCACTGTAGGTACAGTGATTGCAAACATTAAAAACAATAATCACAAGTACCTACTATCTAGAATTTCTGTGACGTGAGTGATTTACAAACATTGTACACCTTGAATGGCTCGAGTATAAAATTAATATAGGTACGTCTACGAATAATAATATAATATCTTTATTTTATTTCAGTTGGTTTTAACAAAGAAGGAGTTATTAGGTCTTATGTTACGTTAAGAACTAACAATACGACAGATAAGTAAGTACCTAACAATTTTTAAAATAAAGTCGGTTTCTTTAAAACAATCTCAGGAATTAAAGGCAAGTGAAACAAAGTAAATAAAGAAGATAATATTGTCATAGAGCAATTATGTGTTAAAATAACGAGTATGCTTTGCGTGAAAACTAAACTAAACTAAACTACTGGGTACATGAAAAACGCTCACCATAATCTCCTTCAGGATCGCCGAAAATTTGAGAAAAGCTGTTGGTAGCCTTATAGGCCAGCTCGTAGAGGAAAACCGGTTGTTTGGTATATTTGAATATGTGTTCCGTCGCCTCAACTGCTGGGTAATTGAAGTAGTTGTCCGAATAGACCTAGAATTATAGATTTAGAAACATTCTATCAACCACTCACATCATCACATGATCAGCCTATAACTTAAATTAAAATTAAATTCATTTATTGAGCAACACAAAGATCGTTAAACACTAAAGAAAATTTAGGCATACAATTGCAGGAAACTCTTCTATTTACCGCCTTGTCGTTTAATTATAGCTATAAATAATTGAGACGCGCGGTAGAGCGTCCGGCCATGTTCGGAAAGAAACGTGCGACGCAGCAGTGAGTATCTTTACACGAACCATTGGGCACGATTTTGGTTCCGTCTATATCTCACCGCATTTGTTATAATGTTGGACTTGCCAAGACACCAATAAAAGAATGAAAAAACGTAACAATAGATTATGAATATGAACTGCTATGAAACTTGGCACCTACCAACAGGGTTATAAGTAGTTCCCAGAAACTGCATGATCTGCAGGTGCTGCCCATCATGAAGAACATGCTCTTAAAGACTCCAGCTCTTTAACCGTAAATGTTTTTGGTAAATCTCCTTTGATCTGATCTGATGAAAATGAAAAAACACCAAGAACCCAAATAATTTCTAAAGACCGATCTTCCACTCCCACACCTTCTGTTAATTCAGAGTAGAGCTGTTTTTAAGTTTAGTTTTAAATAAAAGCTCTGAAGAACGATTATAGAATGGTACCTACTGTCAATACCAAATTTAAGACCTGGCGTCTTCACAAACATGTTCGTGATGATGGGCAGAACCTGCAGTTCACACAGTGTCATTGAATTATCAATAACCCTGTATATGATCTCAGCTCTTTTATCGGTGAAGTCACTATTTGAAAGAACTTGGCTAGTTTTCACATTTATGTTATTGATTAGATAATAATAACGTCATAGCTCAACCAGTTTATTTAAGCAATTAAATAATTATGTAAAATAAGAACCTACCTATAATCTTCGTTAGCACGTGTCCGATAATTTATATTTATTTGACGACCTCTGTGGAGCGGCAGGCGAAGGTCCGCCTGCGCACAGAAGGTTGCAGATTCGATTCCCGCCTCGGGACAAATGTTTGTACGATTTGCAGATATTAGTTCCGGGTATTTTGAATGTTTTCTACGTTTAATAAAAATATCTATCTGTGTAATGTATTGTATATAATGTATTGTGTATATCAGTTATCTAGTACCCATAATACAAGCTCTGGTTTCCTTTGGGCTAGATAAATGTTGTGCAAATTATCCAGCATATCAAAATTCAGAGTTAAAAGTAAAACTCACCTGTAAAATGTTCCTCTTGATAGCTTTCTCACTTGTATCTCTGAAATAGGCTTCTTGTATCTTTTTCGTGATAATTTCCTCATATGGTGAGTTTTCGTAGTAAAACGTCACCGGGGCTATGGTTTCGAATCCTTTTAGGAATTCCTGGTATCTTGTGTCATTTGTGGTTATCCCTGACGGAAGGAAATTCGTTTATGTACCTCCTCGTTCATTTACATACATATTCGTCACATGAGACGGGGAATGTCCCTAGTTATAGCGGTCTAGTTGTTTGTCACAGAAAATCCTACACACAACACGTTTTTTAATATTGAGGAAAACTTGCTCGTGTAAGAAGTCGGGTCGTCATTTTAAATGATTCATCTAAGGTACGTATCGTTGCTTACCGATTGTAGGTTTCTAAAGTTAGACCAATGTTTCACCCACTACTGCGAGCATCATCAGTTATTTAACACCTGCTGAACATAGGCTTCGTAAATGCAATTTTTCTCGGTTCAGCACCCGTCTTTGCCGGTTACTCAGGGCACCCCAGGGTCTTACGAATGGCTTCAACACATCGCGGCGGGAGGCGTCAATTTATAGTAAGAAGAAAAAGTGACACTCACAGGCAGACAATGTTACTTGAGATAACCCTCAAGCTTATTGGGGTCATCCACTGTAAAAGGAACTGTAAAGGATTGAGAATGACGTCATCTCGCATCGCTAGCTCTGGATTTAATATCGGCACGTGCAATAGAAAACCGTTTTGCTCACTTGTTGAACAATTAACGCCCGAATACTCAAACGCAATTCTTAATTCTTTATTGCACTAAATAAAACATACATTAAAAAACATAAAACTAGAGAAGGAATGGCAAAGGCGAGCTTAACCCTAAAAAGACTAAACGACGCAACTCAGATTTAAGCGCGTCAAGTGACGAATTTTAGACAGATTTTCATTGAAAACTGGCAAATAACGCGACTTGAGACGTGCTCAAATCTGAGTTGCGTTTGAGTATTCGGAGGTAAACGTTTCCATAGGAACAATGCGTGCAAAGCCGCGGGCAGAAGCTGTGTGTTTAAACAGAAGTGCATAAAACAGTGATAAAGTCAATTTCACTCACAGACAGATTTTAGACACCCCTCGTCTTTATTGAGGCCGTTGATCCAGGGCACGGCTGGTACGTCCGGCAGCGCCCGAGCACTCTTCGAGAGGAAAGCACCGGGGAGGTCCGGTTCCACCACCGCTTTGAATGGAGTCATCGGCTCGTAGTCCCACGCCTGAGAAAGATCCCGATTATGGGTTTAATTGCTCTGGATATTGTACAGCGGTCTTGTTGAAATGGCTTTATATCTACGGGTAGGTATCTAAAATAAGTACTTCCTACGTCCCATGCCTGAGAAGCTGAACATAATAATATAACTGACAATTTTTCAAAAAGCGTTCTACTTGCAGACTTCTCTATATTTTTTCTGTAAAATATAGATCCCTATATACAAACGCTACATACTGTTTTCTGTTTTGAGATGTACAAACCGATACCTTTCATTTGATACCCCAATCGGTAAGGTATCCACCCCTTCTGAAAATTATCCCCCCCCCCCCCCCCCATTTTTTTTACCATTTTAAAAAGTGTTCTACTTCCAGACTTCTCCTATATTTTTCCTATAAAACATAGATCGCTCTGCAAACTTCGGAGACAAGGGTGGGTATTTTTTCGACTTTCTTCAAAATATTTCAAAAAGTAAGAAACCACAAAAATTAAAAACTGATTTGAAATGTACAAATTGATACCTTTCGTTTGATACCCCCACTTGACATAATAGGTCTCTTTTAAAATTTCGACATCAAAGAATAAAGAATAAATATTTTCTTTTAATCTGTGCAGCCGCACGAAATGTATTATTATTTTAAATTTCATGTTATTTGCTGCTGTAGGTTAATGACGGAAAAAAGGACAGAAAAAGCGATGCCATAAGGGTTTCGAAACCGATCTCCGATCTGCGAAACTCTAAAAATGGTGACTGATGTTAGGGACTATGCAAAAATCACAATAAAAATTATATATTTAGCTAGATGACACATAAACAAATAAAAAAACTTCTCTAACATAATGTCCTAAAGTGTCAGGTTTCCGAGATATTCAATTATGAAGAAAAATAAAGTTATTTTCATCTGTGAATATCTCAGAAACCTAACGCTCTGAGACATTATTTTATATGGTTTTTTTTAGTGTCTTCTATCCAAATACCTTTTTAACTTTAATAAAACGCGGCAACTTAAAAAAAAAACATTAGTGACTGATGTTTGGCCCAAAATCTTCAAACCCCTTTAAAACTCCATGAAGTTTTTTTTATTTCTATAGATACAATAAATAATGCTGGACAATGCTCAAAGCATCATCTAGCCCCAAGCTAAGCAGAGCTTGTGGTTTGAGTACTAGATAACCACCACACTACCTGTGTAGATAGATTTTGTATAGGTATCTTAGTGTCCTTTATCCAAATGTGGATTTTTGAGACGGGACAGTAAGGGCTGGTACCTTAACCGTTCTAGTTACAGGAAAACGATCCTAGCAGACCATCCATAACTTTTTGAGATATTCTAAACTGCATTCACAGATATTGGAAAAAAGTTCAGTCAGCAAGAAAATGGTAATTTTACACAAACCCTTTTATGATGCCCATCGATCCTGCTTCTTAAAGTCTCTACTGGACCGACTGAGGTTTAAGTACTAGAAATGTCAGAAATCGCGAAAAGCGTATTGCTCCACAGGCGGAGCGAGCTTTCGACATCCGAGCGTGCTGGTATCGTACCGCGGCGCTGCGCTGCTGCACCGACTAATCAGAAAACGGCCTTAGTCGGTTTGACACTTCAAGGCTAAGGTTTCTCAGCGCAGGCCGACCTATCATTAAAGCCGGTTTCTCTAGTAGTTATCTATAGTTTTGTTGTTGTTTTGCTTCAGAGTTTATTCACACCTGAGAACGCTAGTAGGTATTACCGTTTTATGGTAAAACAAGAAATAGGAAACAGGATACTCCTGATAAAGTCACTTAAATTATGTAGGACAAAATAAAGATTTGATTTTTGATTAGTAACTATTTAGTATTTATTTATTGCTATACTAAAACATTACATAAAGCAAGTATTAATTAATAATGTACCCTGTAGGATAGGGTATGACAACATAATTTAATATAAGTACTCACACACTAAGTAATTTGTATTAGATACAAAAACAGAGATACTTTGAGATCTATTAAAACTACCTATTAATACGGCTTTACCTCTATACCCTTAAGTAAACGTATGAATAGGTAACACATTTTATGTTCTTGGTTCCTTTGTATAACAAGTTTATCAATCAAAAGTCTACAACGGTAAGTACCTTTTGAGAGTTTTTTGACTAGGTTTTATAAGTTAATTAGTTCATGTCTACATATACAAAGGTAGGTATGTATGCAAGGTTTGGTACATATCCGTGTACCAAACCTTGCGTTTGTTACTTTCAAACTTAGTACTGTTAATAGGTATTGTTACCGTTGGCCACGGGGTAACAATATCTAGAGTGAATCATGTTATAAACACAAAAACTTACACACAACTCATTTTATTTTGATATAATTTTTTTTTTCATTTGTTACTTACTTAGTACTTGTTTTAGTACAAAAATAACAAAACTTCTTCACTTGTTTCGCCTTTGTATATCGCCCTTCTGTTAGAGTAGGGTTACAATACAACCGTAATATTAGATACAAAGGCCCGTATTATGAAAGCTACCTCAGTCATCGATCTTTGCTTGAGTAAAATTTTTCTATGGCATAAACGTCACATATAAGCATAGATCTATGACTGACCAAGGTTTCAATAAATTGGCCTTAGTTCTTTTTACAAGCTTTTATTTAAATTTCCCTGTGTGGGATAAATCTTGCAACTGAATTTTAAACCAGTTATCTTCAACTGATTGATCTGGAATTATGTAAGTTCGGTGACAATGCAATGTTATGGTACTATCGAGCTGGTCTGATGATGGAGACAGGAGGTGGTCGTAGGAACTCCTAAACGACACGACCGACGTAACCCCGTCGAGTTGGGGTTCATTGGATTTGTCTTTCCAAGCACTTTGGTCCTAGATGATGACCAGGGTCCTGATGATGAAGCCGGGGGGAGACTATAGGAACTACTAAATGAAACGACGACGTAACCTAACCTCATCGAGTTAGGACTGAATTTTTGAGTAAAAGCTTGTTATTAAAAGTTTTATTTCATATTTATTATGATATTGTTTGCCTACGCATGCAGTTTTATTGAGTTATGTAGGTACATAAGTTAAATTATTCGGGCAATAATTGATTTCTATATTTACATTATATGTACCTAATCTGAATTTTCAGGAGAATAAACACAAAGACATTCTTATAATTCTTTATAATTTATTATTATGTTATGATTCGTTATAATAATATTGTTTTCGCGCGTTTCTATGTGGTTGTATAAGACTTTTTAGAACTTCGAAGCATTAGAATTTTAATAAATTAGTTTTTGAAAGACTAATCTGATTGCCTATAAATTAAATAAGTCTTTTTAAATTAAGTAAACACGTGGACTAAGATGGATCTCTTTCTCGGAAGGATCTTATTTAACCTGGATTTTTAAATTCCGCTATAGTACTCTACTGGGAAAACAGACGCAGGCTGCTCATCCACTCTCTGCCGGTGCTTATAATTAGGAATTGCAAATATTCGAAAATTTTAATATTCAATTTTATTCGAATAATTCGCAAATTATTAGAATAACAGAAAAAAAAAACATGTTTTTGTTATAATGACGTCTTCTTTTATTCTTATAAGTGTTATTTGCATGCACAAATTTAAATATCAATAACTTATGCTCTGTCCTGCTCCTATGAACGCTAAATCATATGCCTATCCTTGTTAAAAATGGCGCGCATTGCACCCTCTTAACACAATGTACTTAATTCACGTCAGTGACAGAGACGGATAGACAGAAGAGTCTCGTCAAATACGCGAATGCACTTACGCAATCACGCGCGCACTCCCGAGTGTTTCCGAACCTGTCTTGTATCGATATATCGCCCGAACTAATAAGCACATCACAGTTCTGAGTTTGGTGCTATTGAGTTTAATCGAATATTCGAATATTGCTATACAGTATTCGAATATTCGAACTAATATTATATTCGAATTATTCGAATATTCGAATGCAAGCCCTACTTACGAGTATATAAGTAATAAAATAGAGCGGATTTTTTTTGTTTGATACAGTGGTATGTCGATCGTGCAGGATATTTCAACGTACGAATATTTTTCTGTGCAACCGATGGTTGAAGGAAGAAGATGGGATAAAATCGTGTATGTATTTACCCGCGCGCAATCACCAAAGTGGTGTACTTGTAAAACACTAACAGTCTGGCAATTCATCGTCTTTGTGGCTTCGTGCGATGTTTTAAGCCTCTGCCGCTAATTTGGCACAAAAAACTAAAGCACACGAAATAGAAAAATCAAGAGCTAAGACTAGACTTTCTATAATTATCTTAATTACTTGTTACTTACGTAGAATTGAAATTCCGTGCCAATAATGTCATAGCTGTCCTTAGTGCGGAGGCAGTCAATCATCCTCTTGGAGCATTCCTTGGGGCAACCCATGAACTCTGCTAAACGGGCTGCATTCCTTGTTGCCTCGCCTGGGGAAGCCTCAGCCCACGGCACCAGGGCTGTCCCTGACTCTGATATACCTTTGTGGAATAAACCTGTAATACACACAGCAGATTGTTTTTATCAAGATTCTTAGAGCGGAGGCTAAAATCGGGGCCAGAAATCTAGCCTGTGATAAAAAAAATTATGTTATTGGTTTGACCACAATCTTATCTGATGGTAAGCGACGATGGGCGACGATGTATCACGAAGGTCTAGAAGACATCTGTTCACTCTAGTCATGAAGAGACCCCGTTTGTAGTTGGTCGGAAAAAGAGAAGCAGGCAGCGAGTTCCAAAGCTTATCGGTACGAGATAAGGGTTGTGTGTGGTCGTGCTGCGATCAACATAAGTACTAGACAAGTCGTTTTAAATTATAAATACTTTTAATCAGCTTTCTCAATCTAGTCTATTTGACATTAGTAACGAGACGTGATCGTGGCGCATCCTTTTAGTATGGGAATTGCGTAGTTCCCTGTCCGCACGCTAGAGGCACTGTACCAAATTGTATGGAAAAAGGAGACATCACGATCACGTCTCGTTACTAACGTCAAATAGACTCACCCCTCTCTGGTACTTACTACGCTTTCAAGTCACAGTCGGCAATGCTGTGCCTAGGAGGGATTGTAGTAATTTAATTAGTTACCTTCTTTACGAAGTTTCAGAAGATTCTTTTTAAATTATGATACGTATGAAATGAAAGTAGGTATCTCGGTACTAATGTAGCAAATTTCTTGAATTAGAAGACCACAATAAGACCACAGGTATCGTTAAAATAAGACACAAGTACCTAGTAACATTTTAATGCAAACCTACCAGCACTAGTTTTAGAAATCATGTGATAGTGAACGCTGGCGCCCCCTGCACTCTCTCCGAATAACGTCACTGATTTCTTGTCCCCACCGAAATCTTCTATCACTTTTTGTATAAACCGAAGAGCCTCCTGTTGGTCCTTTAGTCCGTTGTTACCAGGACAGTTTGCGTCCTGCGTCGAAAGGAATCCAAGTGGACCTGTTAATCACACAAATATATAAACTTGCTTCTATTAGTGCCTTGGCACGCCTTTTTTTCCGGGTAAAAAGCCTTTAAGTATGTTAATCTAAATCTATAACTACAACTATGCAAAATTTCAGCCCGATCTGTTCAGTAGTTTGGGCGTGAAGAGGCAACACACATCCATACTTTCGCAATAATAGTGTGATGGTAAAGTTTGGTTCGATTTGTTTGTTTCTCCTTCAAGCCTAAACTTTTAAACAGATCGGGCTATAATTTTGCATAGATGTAGGTCTAGATCTGGTATAACACATAAGCTAGATTTTATCCCATAATTTCAATTTCATTTTATTAAAATTATAAATGTATAAATCAGTTCCCATTGGATAGAAATAACATAAACGTTTCCATAGACACAACGCGTGCGAAGCCGAGGGCTAGAACTAGAAATAAAAAGATTAACTAGTAAACAATATTAATCAGTGGAAGGACGTCGACATGGCGGTTTAAATTAAAGGTTACTAGTAAGGTTTCCATGGCAACACAGCGCACGAATTTCTTTCTTTTTCGTGTCTTACATGTTTTATCAAACCACGACCTCCATTACATACAATTACGCTGGACTAAATATAATTCTATACGAAATTAAGCTCAACTTCTTCTACATGCGCTGCCTCTGTAACTTAACGCGCATTACCTGGAAGGACAGAGTTACAAGCGAGAGTCTTGGTAACTGCACAGCTGCTCAGCATTATCTCCCTGCTGTAGCAAAGGCGTTTGTGATGGCTGGGGCATGTGCATATGATGGACCCCTCTCGTTTGCCGAGAAAAACTCTCCTTTCAGAAGTCTCAAATGCTAAACTGTCTTTCTAACGCAACGTGTGGTGATCAGTCGGCCACCACACGTTGCGTTGGAAAGACAATGACTACCTTCCGGATCTATACTGGGAGGGCCAGGCTGAAACCTCGACTCCTGGAGAAAGACTAAGGTGTAGTTGCGCATGACTAAGCTTGGATAGAAATGTTAGCCCAAAAGCGGACACTCAGACACGAATGTGCCGCTAACCCGTTGCCACTGCGGGATATTTTATATACACAAAATGCAGCCGAGGCTGTCGCTCTCGAATAGGTATTTTCAGCCACACATGAAAGTGTAGAAAGCGTAGATGTTAAGAGGCCGATGGATGGCTGTTTTTGTACAGCTCTATTAATTCCATGGACACTCACGCCGCTCACGCAAACCAATGTGTCCTCATTCTGTCTTATATGTATAAGTGTTCCTAAATGAATAATATTCATGAATTTGAAGTCAGCTTAAATATTTTTTTTAAACACGCCTTTCTTTTGATATAGACCTTTCAAAACTGAAGGTAAAATAGGTACCTACTTAATTTTAATAATTATGCAATGCAGCCAGCGCGTCTTGGGGACGCTTCCGACTGGTATTGATATGGATCAGTTGAGCTACCTGTAGATTGTTTGCAACAGTCTGCAGTTAGCTTAATTGTTTCAATTGTAAATACTAGTTCTAATTTGTTTTTATTTTAATTGTAATTTTCTTTGTCAATAAAGAATGAATAAAAAAAATAATTATGTTAATTAAATGTTGGTAGAGTATCACATAATCAGCCTTTACTAGTCCACTGCTGGAAATGTCATCTCCCCTGATAAGCATCAATTGGCTCTTATCTTTAGGGGATAATGTATGCCATAATCCCCACGCTACCTACCTACTCCAATCCCCAACCCGCATGGTTGGGGATCGCAGTAGATAGAGGTTGTGGAAATCTGTGGAAGAGCTTAGTATACTTTTTTTTTTTTTTTTTATTAAGGGCTTTGTCGCACATGCGATTATGACGCCCTGGTGAGTTAAACAACAAAACAAAATGTAATTATCCTATGAATTTAGTTCTTCGCTGTAGAGGTATTAAATGTATACAGAAGAACGCTGCTGGCCTTCCTCTGTAAGATTCTTTTATTCACCTTTTATGAAATCCACGGGCCGAGTTGGTGGGGTCGATTTTTACGCTAATACCGCCACGGCAAGGTAAAGTATAATGTCTAACATATTATTGTTACAGAACATGGGTTATATCCCTAGACCCTACGAATTTTGTTCCTAGGTCAATGTCTACCAAATCTCTACGTGTGAAGAAAATTAAGACTAAACTGAAATCGAAACTAACCAAGTCTGTAATTTATAGTAACGAGAATAACATCTCTGTCCAATAAAAACTCCGGGCCGTACATGTCAGTGGTCGCACTACCGCACATCCACCCGCCTCCGTGTATGAACACCATCACGGGCAGCAGTCCGCTTTCGCCCACCTCCTGAAAAACAAGGGCCATGTGGCTTACAACAAATTGTCCACAATACAAATTACCATAAACAAATCTCAGATAGGCGAAAGTTTGTGAAGATGTAAAAATTCACACGTTTACCTACATCTTCACGAACTGTTTATGCCAATGTTATTGAATGTGTGTATGTGTGTGACTTGTGTGAGTAGTGTACACCTTCACAAACTGTTTCTGCCAATGCGATTGAATTAATTGCCTTGCCGCCTTGGGACAAATGTTTGTACGATCTGTAAATATTTGTTCCGATTGTTCTGGGTATTATCTATGTAGAGGTATATAGCAACCACAACTACAGTTCCACTTACATTGAGAGTTGGTGCATAAATGTTAAGGTACAAGCAGTCTTCCTGCCCCACTATTTCCTTTTGCCTTATGTATGGGTTCCTCTGTACACAGACAGGGCTCTGTTGAGTCGCGTTGAAGGTTCTCCATGGTGATATAGGTACTGGTGCCTGTGGAAAATAATTATAAAAAAACAAAAGAAAGTGGTTATTAGTTTAAGGCAATGCTTACAAATATTATATATTCGGTTTGGTCAGAGTATAGGTGCATAGACTTTATTTAAATGTATTTTTAATAAACATATTTGCGCACACTAGTTGCATAAACTTATAAATTTAAATAAATGTATGACAGAAGTTAGGGGCATCCACTTTATTATGTATTTTAATAAAAATATTTGCAAATACATTAAAATTTAAATAAAGTGAACTACTCTGACCAAACTGAAGATTCCATGTTTGTAAACATGGCCCCCATACTTACAAATCCCTTACTTGTTGTTTATTTTTTTGTCAAAATTTGCAATAGGTAGTTGTTGTTGACAATTACTTTTTCAAACAGCCTACAGATAATTTGGGATTTTTGTGTTATGAAGAAATCTGAATAATAAATTATTCACATTTGAATTTCTGAGTGATTATGAGTTGTGACATTATTTCTTAAGCCTTGAGAATAGAAATTAATTTTGGAGCAACGTTTGCTGTGCTTTGGTAACAATGGATATTAAAAAGCCTTACAAATATAATCTTCTAATTATTAATTTATCGTTTGAGTTTATGTGTATTTTTTCTTAATCTGTACAAGAAGTAGTAGTTTGTAACTATGTAGTTTTGAATTAATTTGTAGGTATCGTCTACGTATTAATGTACTTACTAATGATGTTATATTGTTTACCTAATAATAACATGATATATTATGTAATGTATTACCGTCACTCCACAACGGCCTAACTGAAAACCAGCGCAGTATTGGGCAAATGCCAAATACTGCAAATACTACTGAGATTATTATTATTATTCACTTCATTTATTTTAAATCTCGTTATAAAATATTTTTTGTTACTATAGAAAATAAAATATTATAAAACTATTCAACAGTAAAAAATATACCAAAACGGTGAATCACAGGCCGCGAAGCTAGCCTTAAGCGGCCGGTGACTAGGGCTGCAGAGAGAGGAACTTCCTGACGATGCGCGCCGAGTCCAGGAGTACCGCCTTTTCAATCTGATCCTTGATCCAACTTCCTAGCGAGAGTCTCTTGAGATGTTGATCGAGGCTCTTCGCTATTACGCCGTTAACCGAAACGACTATCGGGACGACGCGCGACGGTCGCTGAATCAATATTCCACATCAAGATATTTGCTAAGTTTATCTTTCTCAGTTTTAACGAGGTTAACATCATGTGGTATGGTGACATCAGCGAGCACCGCCCTCCGTTCTAACCGATCTATCAGTACAATATCAGGCTTATTCGCAAGAATAGTCCTGTCTGTAATGAATGATAGAGCGTGGCACGGCCATTTTCGAGAACTGGCGCCGGTGTGTACTTATAGTACGGAACTTCAGGGCCAGTAAGGCCATCATAACATAACATAACGGAGAGCAAGTTGCTGGTGTATAATTTTGGCTACTTGGTTGTGTCTGTGCAAGTACTGAGAGTTAGCAAGATGCGAACAACCCGAAAGTATATGACGAAGGGTCTCGCTCGACAAATATCGATCGTGCCATCTTTCATTATATGCTTTCGGTAATTGTTCGTCTTTACCACCTCATCTATTTATTATTATTATTACCCATTTTACCCTATGTATAATAGAAATTGTTAGGTATACCTAAGTATTAGCCTTACTTCGTCATTATTACTGCACTTATGCACGTTTTTCTTGTACATTTTCTTGTGTTTTTGGATAAAATAAATTTATTTATCTTTATCTTACCTTAATAAAAAAATATAAAAGGAGCAAAGTGCTTTACTACGAGTAATTACTTAAAAACAAAAAAAAACATTTTAGTGCTTCCACAAAAACTCTTTGTACTCTTTGTGAATATGTATTATTCTGATATGAGTAGACAGAATCACACTAATATGATAATGATGAAAGTTTGTATGGATGAATGGATCGATGTATGTTTGTTAATTATTTACGCCAAAACTTACTAAACGGGTTGGCGGAAATTTTACTTAGATGTAGGAATGAAGGAATGAATGAACAAAAACTCGTGTGACGAAGCGGGCAGAAGAACCTAAGTCAGAAATATAATCTACGAATAACTTCTTCATAGAAATATATCAATCATCATTTTGATTACGAATAATAATAAGATTGACAGCCGCTGCCGAGTGTACTTAGTCATACTTATTATTATTATAATGAAACAAACCGGTTTAAAATATTTTAGATGGTACGTAAGTATTAGAGATACCGATCTCAACACTCGTCTCATTAACACAATCATTATATGCCATATACCTTCTGTGGTTATACATAAAACATACATAAAACCGGGAGGTAAATCTATTTATATAACACATAATATCAGATAGATAGTCCCATAACCAAAGCTCTGTTTAGCTTGGGGCTAGATGATGCTGTATGGTTTGTGCGGTATTAATTATTTATTAATTAATTAGAGTAACGTGAAACCCGCCAACTTTGGCCAATTTGGCCAGAAAAAATGTCGCAAAAAAAAACAAGATCCGTCAAGTGCGAGTGTGACTCGCGCCGCGCCGAGGGTTTTGCAAAAAGTATTAAACCTACAGGAATTTCAAAAACTGTTTTGAGATGTGCAAACTAATACCTTTTATTTAATACCCCACTAGGCGAGGTAGCTCCCTTTTTGAAAAAAAATCCCCCAAACCTTGACCATTTGACCATTATTCAAAAAGTGTTCTACTAAAAGACTTCTCCTATAAAACATAGATCGCTCTGCAAACTTCGGAGATAGGGGTGGGTATTTTTTCGACTTTCTTCAAAATATTTCAATATTTCATAGACAATGATTAAAATATACATATGCCATATATCCAAACAATAATATGCTAAATTTTCAATGCTGTTTTGAAGACGCGCTACAAGACCCAAAAAGTTTGATACGGTGCACATCGCACATACCTCCATCACCACCATCCATCCATACCATCATCGGTGCCTTTGCATCGAAAATCCGGTCAAAATACTTTTATGACTTTTCTTGAAAATTATTTTTGCCTTGTCTTGACCTAATGAGTGGGTAGCGTTTGAAAATTACGCGTGCTAAGTCGCTCAAGACCGTCGCGCTAGGCGCCGGTAGTATGAACGCTAACGGCGGTTTCATATATGTTTGATACTTCGCGCCCGCGCTAGGCTCGCAGTTTGGTTAAAGCCTTGCACTATACACATAACTTGTAGAAGTAGCGACTGTAGAGTCGGTATCATAATTCGATTGTTTTGAATAAACTAAACACTAACATCGAATCTACACCTACTAATCCCTCGGAAATAACATATTTATGGGACCACCTCGGGATCATTCTCTATACAATAGCAAATAGATATTTATAACACTAACTAGGTATACTAACAATAGCGGAATAATTTTTAAATCGGTCTATAATTGACGGAGAACTTGACGAACATACATAAAAAAATACATACCTACAGCCGAACATAGAACCTCTCCCTTTTTTCGAAGTCGATTAAAAATAAATTTTCTAGTATTATAAAATCTGTGGCCATACTAATAGAACAAAATCGTCCATCTCATATAGAGTAATTTATAACCTTACCTCAAACCTCAGTTCACCCACTGGTGGGACGGCGTAGGGCAGAGCTGTGAAAGCAGATATCTGCCTGCCCCCTCGCGACGTCATATAATACCCGGTAACATCTCCAAGGGGCGTATGGATCAGAGGGCTGCTTTCACCTTCCACCAAACTTAACAAAGTCACCAACAACAACGACACGCAATTTTTATTTCTCAATTGATAAACCCCGTTATGGGTAAGAGACACCATCATCGTGCTTCAACACAACCGAAATGAAAATACTCAGGCAACTCTAGCGTTTTTATTACTTACCTATCCGACGGTTTATAGGCAAATGAACTTTGTAGCCCACATGGCTTCGCGGCCGGCGGCGGCGCGGGCGTCGTCGTCGTTCCGAGCTCTCAAGTCTTATTCCAAGCGGTGTGGTTATTGCTAATTTGGTTTTTCAATCTTGCTGCGGAAAATTGAATGTTTTCCTGTTAACAGTTATTAAATTTAACTAATGAAACGATTGGTGAGGTTGATTCATTCATAGTAATTGGTTTCTGGCTGCGGCTTCGCACGCGTTGTTTCCATGAAGACGTTTAAACAGTATCCGATGAGATATGATTTATGTGATTCAAAATAACATATCGCCGTTATACTGCGATAACCAATTATCTCGAAATTTGGTCGAAAATGAACGAATAATGCCAAAGTACTCAAAATGTTGTGCTCTTTGTCTGGTGAAGCCTATTAAGCGCTTTACCATTTAGTTTCGCTGCTAGCTAATGTGATAATCAATTAGTTCAAGCGTTTATGATTTGTTGCCAAATGCCGTATACATTAGGCCGATTCATCTTTACTGTCACCATAATCGTCTACAATGAATCAGTTAAATTGTTAAAATTAGTTTTACCCTCAAGAGACCTCTTAAAATACTTTAGTATTTTCCTCAGAGGCAACCATTTTTTAAGATTTAATGTCTTTTGTTGTACTTGAATAAAGCCTTCAAATAAAAACTACTATTTCGTTTTACTTCTTACTTTCAAAAGTCTCAGTACAACATTATTATAAAAATATCGTCTTAGATAAAATGCTCTATCCAGATAATTGGTTTTACTTGACGTAGGTATTTACTATGTACCTCTACATGGAAGCGGACTCGAAGCACAGCACTATTGAGTCGGCGCAAAAAGACACAGAAATGTATTCCACGCCGGACTGGACAGAAATGTATAATAGAGCTCTGTCAAAAAAAATTATAAACAAAATAAACAAAATTTTGTAGAACCCATATGAACATGAAAATGTTTGCAAAATTTCAGCCTGATCCTTTCAGTAGATTACATACATTAAAACTTCCATACTGACATCAAAACATATCTAAACTTTCGCATTTACAATGCAGAGTCACTTTGCCTACCTACATTTCAGAAATAAGAAGATTCGATTAAAAAATCTACGGTCTCCCTTTAATTTCTATTGTATTGTATTAATTTATTTCAAATAATTAAAAAATCCATGTTATGAAACATAGAATATTATCAATAATAATTTTAAAATGTAGGTACACACCAATACCTTTCATTTGATTTCTAATTCGATGAGGTAGCCCCCCCTCCCTCCTTTACAAACTATTCTCCCCTCTTTGAGCATCTTTCAAAACTTGACTACTAACAGACTTCTCTACATTTTTATCTCTAAATCAGTGCGATATTGAACGAGCCAACTTCGAACAGACACGTGCAGTTTTAGAGAAAGCAAAACCAGCTGGCGCTTGCTCTCACTGTCTTAGGCGGGACATTGACACTAACATTCTCACTGAATCTAAAGGCACATCAAACGTACTTTGGAACCTCTATGATGCTACAAAATAATAACCCATGCCCATTAATCACAGACAGAAACTAGACGGTCTATCGTCACGCCGTCGACGGTTGACAAACGACACGGTTGTCAGCGGCCGACGAGCGCCAACGCCGCCGCTGCCGTCGACATCGCAAAGCTATATAATTTCGAAACCGATCGTTTCAAAACACTGAAAAGCCTACGTACCTTGTGTACCTACCTACACCTCATTAGCACATAACATCTTATTACGGGCGGCCACGACAAGGCATTATTATTTGAAAGTCACAATGACAATAAAACACAATAATTGTTTTAATATCTCAATAAACGGTTCCTCTATGTGACTGCCAAAAATGATAAACCGAAAATTGTTTCATCGGCTACTATTTCATCGAGGTAACATTGTTTCGAATCCTTGTGTCTGCGACTTCTTTTGGTAGGCTGTTATTAGTAACAGCCTACCAAAAGAAGTCGCAGACAAAAAAAAATATATGTAAATATCGATGACCTTACATCGATACCTTGATATGTCAACTTTTGTTCGATCGGTGTTATGTTACTTCGAAAATGTTTTGCCGATACAACCGGTTAGGGTTTCAGGGAGAAAAATATAACGAAGTCTCCAAATATGTAACCTACTACAGATTTTATTGTTTCCATCGTTCCCCGTCCGTCCCGCTCTGTCCGTCCTTTTTTCCGTGGGGTTATTATTAGATTTTTAATGACAAATAGACACATGCATCAGTCCATTGCATAACCTAGTGTACCTACATTTCGTTTTTATTTATTTTCTCAAAACCAGATGCCGGTTTTTTTAATATATTTTCTGGATTCAATGATGAAACTTGTGCCCTTCTGAAAGTACCTTTTGTTAGACCAGTTTATCTAATAAATATTTTAAATTTATCTTATGTTTGAAACCACCTTCTTGTTATTTTATAAGATCCCTTGTACAACATGTTTGCAAAAAAAAATTTGACTATTTATATCAATGAAAAGTTTTTCAGGTAATAAACTAGTAGGTACTTATAAGCACAGCTCGCAAGATGGGACGCAAATGTGGAAGTGTAAAATCTGTGGTAAACAAAACTAAAACTTGCGGCGCCTATTTAAAAATTTTGGGACAAAAGATTCTATTCTACGTGAAGATATTGTTCACCTAAAAACCCACACGCTGCATCTATATTGTTCAAGAAATCTTGTCAAAAGAAGTTAGTGGCAGTCACCAAAGTCTATCAAGAGGCAGTAAAACAATTTGTAGATGCAGGATATGACCTGGTGGATGACCAAGAAAGAGTCCTTATTTATCTATTAATTGCCTTTTATTTCATGAAGAAACAAATATTTGTCCTATCCTTATCGAAGCCTTTATTGCTAACTGTACCAAACAATACCATGGACCCGTTGGGAAAGGAAATATTATTTATTTTAAAATGTCGTGGACCAATGTCTGTACCAATTTTTTTTTTAAACAATAGAGTCGTGGACCTCTGGCAGCCGTATTTATTAAGAAGGAAAAAGTACGTCTGATAAACTTGCGAATAATGCGAATCGTCTACAAACAAACCAATTTGTATCAACGTACACCCCAAAAAACATATTTTTCGATACCTACCTATTGTTCAGGCACAATGGTGCCCAAATGAAACTTCCGAAGTGCTCATATAGGTATCTTGTAATAATCAATTTACAGTGTTTGGAATAAAAAATAGCGGAGTAACAATGTTATAGCCTCGCGAGAGAATGTCGAGTGTGTTCTGTCTGTCAAATCTAAATAAAAATAGCCTGCGAGATAACAGACAATCGTGGAGATTGCTCTTCATTTTGCATCAGGCGTAAACATCCTGCCCCCATTGAAAATCTCGGTTTTAAATTTTCTAGTTCTTCAGCAGTTGGAAGTGGGCACAGGCGAACTAAGGGACGACGCATGCATCCTCCTCTTGTAGTTACATCAGCAACTCGTGCTATATTGTCAGCAGGACCATAGAATAATAACTTGGAGATACGTCCGAGTTTCCAGCATATCGGATCGGGTGGGGGCATCGTCTTCTTGAATGAGTACCAAGCATTGGTTTTCCATCTATGGCGTTGCTGCAGTTCAGCAATATATTCTCGCTGCCATTGGCGCCAGAAGTGTTGGTGAATTTGTTGCAGCCTTTTGTAACGATTCAGATTGTTAGGTTTGCAGTCCTCCAAAGCAGGCGAAGGTAGCGTGGTGAGGGCCCGACCTATGAAAAAGTTCCCAGGAGTAAGGCATAGGAAATCATCGGGAGAGGACGATAATGGACAGAGTTGACGCCTGTTCAATACGGCCTCTACCTGTGCGAAAAGGGTAGAAGGCTCTTTATGCGTTAGGTGTGAATTACCCATAACGCGTTTTAAATGAAACTTAGCGGATTTTATACCGGCCTCAAAGATGCCGCCAAAATGAGGTGCGTAAGGTAAAGAAAATAAAAATTTTATTCCTTCTTCGCTTGCAAAATCAGATAAAGAAGATGCGTTAGATTTTAAAAATTGATTGATTTCTTTAGCGCCCGCAACAAAATTACGGCAGTTATCAGTATCACAGAAAACTTCGGCTGGCTTGCCTCTTCGTGACACAAAGCGGCGAAACGTCATGCATGACAAAGGCATCTTTTGTAAGATTACTTACTAATTCAAGATGCACGCATTTGTAGCGTAAACATACGAAAATGCAAAGGTAGGATTTTAAAAGCGTAGCACCTCTGCCTTTTTTATTGACAATTAAAAAGGGACCTCCAAAGTCGAGGCCTACAGCTTGATATGGAAAGCTTGGCGTAATACGCTGAGACGGTAAATTACCTAGCATAAGCTTCATCGTTTCACCCTGTAGTCGTCTACATTTAAAACAAAAAAGCTGGGGATACACATGCCCGTAGCTTGCACACTAGCATACCAGCTCCGTGCAAGTGCCAGCTACAGTCATATTGTGTATTCACTTACTGGCATGCCTGTAACTGGAAGCTAGCTAGTTGCAAGTAGCTAGCACAACATTTGATTTTCTTGCATGCCCGTTGGGGGAGGGGACGCGGGGGGCTGCTTACCTGGCATGTGTGAACAGACGCGACAGCTACGGGCATGCCAGTAGCCGATCCAATCTCTTTTTTTCGTTTTATCTCTCATTAATTTTGCTATACATTCAATTGCTAGTAACAACACGATTTTGTTTAATTCACTTCGAATGTTATCCATGTTTAGCCCGCAAGAATTGGTACGAAATACTCTCACGAACTGTCCTGTGTATACGCAAGGGTAATACTGGCATGCCAGGGCGCAGTATTAATGCCAGTATTACTTGAAAATGTATCCGCAGTGTGCCAGTTACTCGTACATGCCTGTAACTTTCATGCCACCTACTTTCCCGATTTACTGGCATGTGTAATGTGTATCCCCAGCTTTAAGTACAGTACGTACTTCTAAGTACTTTCCGTTCACTGGCCACAGATACTCACGAAGCCAATAGCAGCTGTGGGCCGTCGTGTAAATTGCGTTTGTGCTCATGCTCAAATAAAATCTTTGTAAAATAATGCGTAGCATGTAGCAGAATAGGTAGGATGTTTTTAGTCAAAAGTAAAATCAGAAGCTTGAATGTGACCTCCTACACGAGCTACACAATCGTTATCAAAAAACGGAAACAAAGATAAAATAGGACTTAACGATTTTTTACTTGCAAGCAAGTTAAATTCAAGTGTATCTGACAAGAAGAAGAAATTCAAGTGTTAATGATTCACGTTGGGAAAGGCGACATAAATTTATGAATGACGCATCAAGCTCGTCAGCTGTTATCGAGCCGATTCTTTTGTCTCGAGTTAGAACAAATAGCAATAGATAAGCAAATATTCTTTTTAATTTAGGAAAGTTAGAATAGTTTTTAAAATGTATTATAGCATCGTTGTTAGTTGTAAGATTAGTCATAATTAAATCTGATGTTAAGATCTTTATTGACAAAGAAAATTACAATTCAATAATAAAAACAAATTAGAACTAGTATTTACAATTGAAACAATTAAGCTAACTGCAGACTGTTGCAAACAATCTACAGGTAGCTCAACTGATCCAATCTGATTGTAAGTTAGGTTTAAATTCGGGTAAATTTTGCGTGTAAATTTTATTAAAATTGAGAATAGGCCATTCGGTTTCCGGCTGAGCTAGAAAAGACGGACCTGACCACTACAGCGTAGTGGTGCTTAATAGATCGGGATTGATCCCGCGGGATATAAGATCCGCTGGATTGGCTGACGTAGGAACATAGCGCCACGCAGCATAGTTTGTTAGTCTCTCGGATACGCGATTAGCAACAAACATTTTTAAGTGTCGAAAACTGCTTCGCAGCCAACAAAGTACAATAGTTGAATCGCACCAATGTACTTGCGTTTTTATGTCGAATCAAAGAGATTCCCTGACAGCCTTACATAATTTGGCTGCCAGAAGACTGGCCAATAGTTCAAGACGTGGGATCGTGGTGGCCTTGAGTGATCTCACCTTCGATATGGAACAGAGAAGGTTGACGGTTACATTTCCCTCGGCGTGTTCGGTGCGCAAGTAGATACCTACAGGCGCCGTAAGCGTTTTGTGACGCATCACTGAAGGAATGCAGTTCTATTGAACCTGGATTATCACATAGAACTCGTCTAGGAACCTCTAGGTCCAATAAAGTAGGTATAGTATTTGCGAACTTATTCCAATCCTTTTGAATAGCAATAGGGGTTGGATCCGATCGTCCCAGCCCAGTTTTTGTAACCACAGTTGCTGCAGTAGCATTTTAGCCTATACGACGCAGGGACTCAGTAATCCTAAAGGCTCATATATTTTGAATAGCGGCGAAAGAATTAATCTTAATTATGTTAGATATGAAGACTGTTGCCATCAAAACGCAACACTAAAAGATCTTACTTTTCTTGGATTTGTAATTACAAGATTTAGGTATAATAATATGCCAAGTAAATCTTGTCAATTTCTAGGGTTTATCCTAAACTCATCAATTATTTAACTTTAGCTAGAGACCAGACACTGAGAAAACTGAACAACAATACAGAGAAGGAAATAACCGAAAATCCGGAAAAAACCTATCATAGTAAGTAGGTACCTACCTACCTACCTATCTAATATTATTTTAACAAGTGTTACGTTTTTTTGAATCATGTAACAAAAATCGGGGAAGAATCTGATAGAAGGAAAGTTATATTTTTTCACGAACTACTTAATAGAATGATAGAAACATCTTCCCATTTTTATATACTTATACCTAATTATCATTGCTTCCCATTCGTGCCTTTGCTATTTATGTGGGCACGCTCTGTCCGCGTCATCCGCGGCTTGTCGGCTGCGGTCGGTCGCATACCTATGGTAGAATTTACACATCACAACACATTACAATCTTTAAAATGAGTAATGGCTAATTTACACAACGCCGTGTGGTGCCGGCTTAGAATTTGCACCACCTCAACTCTTCTCGTGGGTGTCGTAAGAGGCGACTTAGGGACATACACCTGGAGGTGGGCAGCAGCACCCTCTGCAGAACAATTCCATCACAAAACTGCGATCCCCAACCCGCCAGCGTGGGGATTATGGGCATTACCCCCTAAAGCCAGCTAGAAAATGGCCCCCAGCTACCAGCCGCCTCGCTATTCCTGGCCATGGTAGCGGCCATGGTAACAGCGGGGCCGGGGGTGCTAGGAATCCTCGGGCTACATTAGGCTACCTTTATTACTTAAAAATTTAACCCTGGCTACGTTCAACGGACGCACTCTGAGGCTTGATCACCATCTAGCGAAGTTGGACTTGGAAGTGGAGTTAGAGAACATTAAATGGCATGTTCTACGGTTATGTGAAGTCTGTAGAGAGGGGGAGGACACAGTAACCTTAGACTCGGGCCATCTTCTCTACTTTCGCAAGGGTGATAATGATAAAACATCCCAGTGTGGCGTAGGTTTCCTCGTCAATAGGGCCCTCTCTAACAACGTTGAAGAAATCTCCAGTGTAGGTACCTGATCCTTCGGCTGTTCAAGCGCTAGGTACACCATAAAGGTCATTCAGGTTTACGCCCGACCTCGCCACACTCGGATGATGAAGTGGAGGATATCAATTACGAACACAGTCATATCCAAAGCTTTGCACAACACCACAAAGGCTCACTTCAACGTTGTTATAGGGGACTTTAACGGCAAGGAGGGAACCCAGACTGCCAACGAATTCCGTATAGGCTCGCATGAGTCGCATGGTTATGGTTATGGTTAGGAACGAGAGGTGGTAAATGCTTGTCAACTTCCTTGAGAAAGAGGGGCTGTTCTTAATGAACTCTTTCTTTAATAAACAGCCTCAAAGGAAGTGGTCATGGCAAAGTCCCGACACTGTGACTAAAAATGAGATTGACTTCATCAAGACGGATAGCAAGCACATAATCAGAGATGTCTCAGTGATCAACAGGTTCAATAGGTACCGGATCCGATCACCGACTCCTCCGACGGATGCTCTCTGTATATCAACTTGAAGCTTGTGAGAAACCGTCTGATGAAATCCACGCTCCGATCTAACCCAATCGAAATCATGGCGGGCCCCAAGAAGTTCCAGCAGCTTCTCGGGCATAGATTTCTTGCCTTGGAACCCACTGATGACGCTGACGAGACCCTACACAATCTGGTCGAAACTTTGAGGGACGAGGGCAATATGTTCTGCCAAATGCAGCGTACTAGCAAGAACTCCAAACTCTCGGATGAGCCTCTTGGGCTGATTAGAAAAAGACGGGAAACCACCCATGAGACTTCGTCAGAGAGGTCAGACCTAAACAAGCTAATCGCGAAGATGGTCGCTCAGTTGCATAGCGTAGAAAGCGATGATGCCCACTATTTCAACTCAGAAAGACCGCTGTTAGTTATTTAGCGCCCTGGCGGAGAAGACAAGCTGAAATGAACTTTATAGCGTTATATTTAGAATAAAAAAAATATTTTTTCCAGGCCGTGAGAGATAGTAGGCCAGAAACAATGAGGTTTTGAAACACAGACGAAATACCGTATTATAGATGGATTATTTGCTAAATATTCTAAGATGGATTATAAATAACCCTTCATATTCTAAGCGAAATTAAAAGTAATAAATAATAATTCACGAGGTAGTACATACAGGGCCTTAATGGCTTTAGCCTAATTTATCCAAACATACAAACTAAAAAAAAAATATTTTCCGCCATATTGCGCGAGTCGCGCAAATAAAGGTACCACCGGGTAGTTTCTGTGACTTTATTTATTTATCAGCCAGAGAGATAGTGTAGAAATACAAACACAAGATGTTTATAAAGTCAATCACACTCGACGGCTTCAAATCTTATGGGAACCGAGTCGAAGTTACAAGTTTTGATCCCGCTTTCAACGCCATAACCGGACTGAACGGCACCGGCAAGTCGAATATCCTTGATTCAATATGCTTCGTGCTCGGGATCACCAATCTGTCCAATGTAAGTGCCTGAAATAAATAAATTATTGTTACTATTCTGGTAACAGTTGGATGTTTTCTCCGTTGGTAATTTTTATTATGTACTATTGTTTATTTCCACAACTACAACAACCAACGCACAATTCACGAACAATTTCGAGAAGGAGGCCAAAAGGAGGATTTAGCTAGGCTGGGCAGCGTTCGGGAAACTACGTCGAGTATTCTCGTCATCCATACTGCAATGCTTGAAAACGAAAGTTATAACCAGTGCGTCCTACCTGTTATGACCTACGGATCTGAGACATGGACACTCACTGAGGAGTTCATCCTGGTTTAACAATGCAAAGACATTTAAGATCCTTTACTGCACTTTCGTTAGGAGCATTCTCGAATACGCATCTCAAATTTGGAACCCTCGCTATGATACTTACATCACTAGGATTGAGTGTATCCAAATAAAGTTCATTAAATACCTTTGCTTCCGCCTTAAAATTCCGTATAGCTCAACTAATTATCTCAATTTATGTAGGAAATTTCATATCCTCCCACTTTCTAAACGGTGTGAATTTGCAGACTATCCTTTTTGCTTAAAATCACTTCCAATAATATTGACTGTCCTGATCTGCTCCATAGAATAAAATTAAATGCTCCCCTCAAACCTATGAGATTTAATCCTCCTTTATATGTACCTCATGCTGGTACAAATTATCGGCAGAATTTGTTCCTGTGGTGGGCAAGCGACAACTTTAATACCCTGTGTAGGCGATTCAACCTTGATCTATTTTGTGCTAGTGTTCCGTAGGCCAGCCGCCGGGTGAGTGATGAATTTTTCGGTGAAGAAAGAGATGCATTAAGTTTAGTTTGAAATCTAATCTTAACTTTTTAAATTTTTTACCTTCTGTTAGATTCATGTTGATTAACCTTAGCACATTATGTTATCATTACCGTGGTCATAGTATGTTCATAGCTTTAATATTGTTGCTACTCTGTTTTTTAGCCGTGAGAACCTTAATTTAAGCTTCCTAGTATATTTAGGTTTTCCAATAAATAAATAGATATACATAATTTAACACATGACATACATTGCTTATAACTAATATTAAATTTAATGTAACACAAAAAGGTCACCGGCTCTGCTTAATGCTGCTATGGCAATTGTCCCATTGCAGCTCTGGTTTTCAGCAGTGCCAGGATGATGATGATTGTTTATTTGTAGGTGCGTGTAGGCAGTCTCACAGAGTTGATTTACAAGCATGGACAGGCTGGCATTACTAAAGCCTCTGTCAGCATTACCTTTGACAACCGAGACAAGAGCCAGGCACCAGTTGGATATGAGAGTGCTGATGAAATCACTGTCACCAGAGAGGTAGGTACTTATTTTGTTAAGAGATTCATTATAACATCCTTAACATACCTATACATCCACTGCTGAATTTGCCTCCGCCAAACAAAACCCCTCATTGGTTTTGGCTAATGATGTCCTCCTAGCCGAATCTTTGGCCATGGTGGCCAGTCTCAATGGAAACTAGCCAGGTGCGCAGGACACAATTAAATGCCCAAGTGTGTGCGTAAACACAGGTGCTCTATTCCCTAACTTTCACAATAATATGAGAAGGCAGAAAAACATGGCCTGGGAGAGGTCAGGCGCAGGACCAATGGTTTAAAATGCTTTCTGACGCAATGGGTTATAAGTTATAACACTGTTAACTTCCTGACTCCGGATGTTACTGTGAATTGATGTGTTTTG
Source organism: Eupithecia inturbata (assembly GCA_963662085.1). NCBI lineage: Eukaryota > Metazoa > Arthropoda > Insecta > Lepidoptera > Geometridae > Eupithecia > Eupithecia inturbata. The sequence continues at coordinate 9,533,620 of OY759176.1, read as the reverse complement.
CCCAGTGAGTAAAAAAGCTATGAAAAAAAGAAAATATGCCCAGCATGGCACAAAATTTCAAGCAAGCCTAAAAATCAGAACTCCTTCGCTGATTAGCCAAAGACTCGGCCACAGTTCAAAGTCGACTTTATTGCCTCGTTGTTTGAGATTAAACTGTTGTTTAATGTGCAGGTTGCTTACGTCATTTTCTACAACACACTCCTGTCGCCACCCAACCGGGATGAATCTTAAATTAAATAAGTAACATAACAAATTCAAATAAATCACCATTTCTGAAATTAATAGAACATAATGTTGTACTTTTGGTTGGGTTCCATTCAGTTTCCGGTCTCTCCAAACAAACAGCTTTCGTCCATAATGCTCTTCGTTTTAGCTCATGTGGAAATCTATTAAAAATACTATAATAATCAGTCAACATGGGGTCAGCCTAAAGTTTGTTATTTTATAACTTTTGATGGTGCAATAAAGCAATTACCTATCTAGAGATAAGGAAGAAAATAGTTCATACAAAGAGAACCAAGTCATCCTAACAGTAAATAAATTTATCAATTTCAGATTGTAATGGGTGGCCATAGTAAATACTTGATAAATGGCATCATAGTGCAAAACAAAACAGTGTGTGACCTGTTCTACTCGGTGCAGCTGAACATGGACAACCCTCATTTCCTCATCATGCAGGGGCACATCACCAAAGTGCTCAATATGAAGCCTCCCGAGGTAACTCTTCTCCCCTACCCCTTGGCAACCCTCAATCCTCATCATGCAGGGGCGCATCACCGAAGTGCTCAACATGAAGCCTCCCGAGGTAACTCTCCCCCTGAATGATGAGGAAGTGTGACAAACCTCATTTCCTCATCATGCAGGGCCGCATCAATGTCCCGCCCTGGACACCTGCACTCATTCCTAAGCTCGTGTTTATCAGTATTATTTGTCGGCAGATTCTGTCAATGATAGAAGAAGTTGCCGGCACCAGTATGTACGAAACCAACAAACTGCTAGCTCTAAACACTATAGCCAAGAAAGATGTTCAACTTGCAGAGTTGGATGATGTAAGATCTAGGTTATATTTATCTTATATCTTTGTCGCCTTTTTTATACAGAATCATATCCATCCCCATTTGCAACGCTCTGCAAATATAAAAAGTTACTTCACAATTCCAGATAATAAAAAAAGACATTGCTCCGAAGCTCCAGAAGATTCAGGATGAGAGTGCACAGTACCAAAAACACCAGAAAGTTATTATAGAAATAAACAGGATTACAAAGCTGTACAAAGCATATCAATACGACTTGATGGAGAAGAAGTGTGCGGAGATGGAACAACAGGTACAAACTGCGGAGAAGGACATCGAGGCCGAAGAAGCTCTCATTAAAGACAATGACAAGGAGTGCAAGGCTATAGACAAGGAGATTGGAAGCTTGAAGAAATTGGATGAGGTCTGTGCTTTACCTTTTTTTTTTGAGTATTTTAAACCTCATCATCTAGTTTAGCCAATGGGATGAAGAGATGATTAGCTTTTGATATGAAACATCTTTTAAATTGAATAGGGTCACTTGCAAAAACCAGAAATTAATGAACATACGAAATGACAAGATCGCTTGTCGCACAAATGCATGCATAGATTGTTTGACAGAGCTCATGAGTTTCCTAGTGCCAACACTCAGCGTCGCCGTCGTGCGCTAGAGTCAGCATCTAGCATGCACAGGACATTTCACGTTGCCCACTGCTGCTGCTTTCCTGATAGAGATTTTTAAGAACATTGAATGTGATTCGACAGGAAAGTTCTGGCGTGCTTCAAGATATAGAGGAGACGCTTAGCGCGGCGGAAGGGCAGGAGCTTGTGGCGGCCGACACCTGCGCCGCTGACAGCGACACCAACTTGCGCCGCGACCAGCGCGCCCACCAGGACGGCCAGGTCGCGCTGCAGACCATGAGGGCGCGTGTCGATCAGAACGTGTCGCATGGAGAGGTGCGCGCAACTCTTCCTTGTCCCTCTTCACAGTCGCGATCAAAACCTAACATCTAAAGTCCAGGCAACCTTGGAGTGCCACACTTTTAGATAGGCAACCTAGTACTGTTAGATAGGGGAAAAAATAAGCTCTCATTTGATATAATATATTTCAATTAAATAACAGATGGGTGTATAAATGCTACATACATTTGGGCATCTGTTTAGAGCAGGCAATCCTATAGCTGGTCCATCTGTGGGGCGGCAACCCATAGTTTTCTGGTTCCTTGTCTTATTTATAATCTATCATCTAATGCTCGAATTTTTTGAATAACACATGAGTAGTTGATCGAAAAGAATTACTTAGAATTTATATTATTTAACAGCTTTTGTACGCGATTTGGCTAGGCAACCCATTTGCGATATATTAGGTAATTCTTTTAATATTTACCATATAAGCCTAGTCTTTATAAAATAACAGATGGGTGAGTAAATTTCTTAGACCATAGCAGTAGCATTGTCTTGACTCGCATCGACAGGTACACTACGCCGCGCCGCCGGGATAGCCGTCTGATAAGCCGGAAATACACATGCCCGTAATAGGCACACTTGCATAACAGCTCCTTGCACGTGCCACCTATTGTCATACACTAATTGGCATCAATCTGGTGTGTATACACTAATTGGCATCTGGCAAGCAAGTAGATCGCAAGCAATTTGATTTACTGGCATGCGATGGGACTGATGATTTATAGGTATCTGAAACAAGTTTGGCTATGCAACGCGGCAGCGCGACGCAGCAAGAGGCGGCGGCGCGCGCGACGCAGCTAGAGGACACTGTCGACGACATCGAGAGACATCGGGAGAGGTATTTGTCATCAATATCACACTAATATTATAAACGCGAAAGTTTGGATGATTAGATGTATGGATGGATGTTTGTAACCTCTTCACGAAAAAACTACTGAACGGATCATGCTGAAATTTTGCATACAGGTAGTTCTAAGCCTGGAAAAAAAACATAGGCTTCTTTTTATCCCATAAATGAGTTTCCATGAGATAGAAATTACCATTAAACGTTTCCATAGACAAAACGCGTGCGAAGCCGCGGGCAGAAACTAGTATATTATAAAGGAGTAACTCGCAGACAACGCACAGCCTAAACCCCTGGTCCTAGAATCGTGAAATTTGGAGTGTTTGTACGTTCCTTTTAGGGTCTACCAGTCTACACCTTCATTAATTTTCATAATTCCTTAGCACAACCAATTTTTTAAATTTGCTTCGTAAGGGTTCCAAAATAGGGTTTGAAAGTGAAACAAAAAATCTCTGTATCTCCGGAACCGTTAGTAGTAGGCCGTCGAAATTGTACGTATAGGTTCCCCCTTACAAAATAAACAAACATAATGACTAAGCGCTTTCGGAAATTTTCCTGAAAAAAGGCACGATGCCTATTTGTTTGCCAAAAAACTAACTCTTTTTTCGCGCCGGTTCGGAGAAGCTTCACAAACCCCTTCGAAGGTCAACCTCAATGGTAGAGCGCCCGCACAGGGGCCCGGCGCCGGCAGAACGGGAGCGCCGCCCCCTCCCGCTCCGTAACGCGTCAAGGATGTGCTATTACATTTTGGTTAGTATATTACGATACAATTCTTAGAACATTTTTATAATTAACTTTTATTACTTGTATGTTAGTACTTTATTATAAGCTTTTTACTTACTTGAACATTGTTTTTATATTGACTTTGTACAAACGATTCCCTCTCCGTTTTATCCCTTTTTTGGGTTGGAAATCTGTACGAAGACGTCCTAGTAGGTACGTCTTCGTACCTATGTATCTAATTTTACTAAATCGGAATATTTACGCCTGTAATAACTAGTGCGTCACAGACCGCGACGCGATAGAAACGTATGAAGGAACGTTTACATTGTATGTGTTTTAACGTGTAAGCCAGTAACTATTTCAATAAACTTTTCAAAGGTGATGTGATCTGTGATTTTAACTTAGCACTCATTAACTAACTTTACTTCAAATTAACAATACTTCCATACACTTTCAATGTCAAGGAATACACAGAATGCAATTACAAAACTTGTCCTCCAAACACTCTCATCGATAGAATGGGGGGGTCCCCATTCTATCGATGAGAGTGTTCGAGGTCTTCTCCGTGGATTTGTCATTTGCAATAGGCGTGCGGGCTATGGTGGATCGGGAATGGTCGTCAGAGGACTGCATCTATCAATCTACGTAGGACTGTACAACGCCTTCAGAGAGAGGAGTCACAATTACGCACCATGCTATGAACACGGCCCGGGGGGGCGGGACGCCTCGCATCGTTCATTTATTTAGTTCTCAAGAAAGCATTGGCTTTCACCGAGGTATTGACCTCGGTGATACATCGGTACCGTTTCAGAGAGTTCAAGAAAGCAAAGGCGGCGCTGCAGGAGGCGCGCGAGGCAGCAGACAAGCACGGCGCGGCGTGGTGTGGGCCCGCCGGCGAGCTGGATACGCTGCATCAGGTGGTGGCGGGGCTGGAGGTCAGCGTGGCGGCCGGGCGAGGCGCGCTAGGGGCCGCCGCCGACGTGCACGTTGGGCACCAAGCCCCAACCTCCGAGGAGCATAGCGTGCAGGACATAAACGCAAGGTACAATACAATACCATCGAGTCCGCACGCTACACGCGTGTATTGTACTGCTCCTCTGTGATCGATCACTGATAGTCATTCATGTCTCCTTGTGCAGGAACAAAGCGGAGCTGGCTCTGCGCAAACGAGAGGTGTGCGTGCGCGAGGCGCGCAAGGACGCACTGCGCGCCGCCGCACGCGACGCGGAGCTGCGCTGCAAAGAGCTCGCGCTTGCCCTGACGGCGCTACGCAGGAAAGCCAATGCGCTGAGGAGTGCAGTCAGTAATTTTATAGTCTAATCTAGTCTAGTGCGGTCAGTACCTGCAGTAGCGCTTGTGTGGTGTGGACAGGTGGCGGCGCTAGCCGCGGAGGAGCCGTGGATCGCAGCGGAGAAGCAGTTCTTCGGGCTGGCAGGCGGCGCGTACGACTTCGCGGAGTGCGCAGCGGACGGGGCAGCGGCGCGCCTTGAGCAGCTGGCGGCGCAGCGCGACGCGCTGTCCCACGGCTTCAGTGCGCGCGTGCACATGCTGCATGCCAAGGAGGTAACCATTATGATTACGTATACAGAGTAGATTTTATGGACGGGGCAGTAATGGGAGGTACCTTATCCGGTGCACAGTGGATCGAACGTATGGAGCCGGACGCAGGAATTTCAGTTTTCGAAGTCGTAATTTCATAACTTTGAATATACCATTCGATAGTTTTTTTTTTTATTTAAGCAATAAATGTTCTAAGGCAACTTTTCTTCAAAGACACATAATGAGCGGTTTTGCGTTTTTTGAGTAACATAAAAAACGTCTTTATTTTAGTTTGGGATTCGGTAGCGTTATAAATATTATTCTGTTGCTATTTAAGATCGCACTTATAGTTCAGGAAACAATAAAATAAAAATAAAAAATGAACTCTTCTATGAATTTTGTAGAAATAAAAAAAAAAGTTTTTTTTTTCATTTGAAGCCCAACCACTGGGGTAAACGAAACAAAAAAACATTTTTTTTTATTTTCGAAACAGAGACCAAAAGAAAATAATACAATAAAATTCGAGTCTATTTAAACAGAGTTATTATGGATCTTGTTGTAAATTAAGTTCTCGAATCCTCACTCTTACTAAGATAATCTTGTTGCGAGGGATTCCAGCTTCGACTTTAAGGTACCAGTTACAACCAGTAAGCATACTTAATGTTAAACCTACGTTTAAAGTACTGGTTAATTTTAAGCAATCAGCCAGAAAGAGAGATGCTAAGTGTATTTTTTGACTCCATTCCACTCTGATACAAAGCCCGGGTGCATCAGTTTCCACTGCTTGAATCTATTCCACTCTGATCCATAGGTCGAGTGGATTAGCTTCCACTGCTTAAATCTATTCCACTCTGATCCATAACACGGGTGGATCAGTTTCCACTGCTAGAATCAGCTCCACTCTGACCCATAGGTCGAGTGGATTCGTATCCACTGCTTAAATCTATTCCACTCTGCTCCATGGGCCGGGTGGATCAGTTTCCACTGTATGTTTGATAGTGATTTTTTTCTTTTACGTGAGTAAATCATGTGTGAGGCGAGCCCTTTCAGTTACAACGCAGTTATACCACGAACAGTCGTATTATACCACGGAGTTATACCACGACTGTTCGTGGTTTAACTGCGTTGTAGAATACCTGAAAGAGTGAGTGTGCGTTACTTTGAGCACAGCTCTTTGTGCTCGCTCTAATGGGAGCATTTGGGTAAGAGCGGCTCAGCCCCACACACACACAGTAAACTTAATAAATTTGAGACTACTCACTGCATGTCATATGTTGAAAAATAGCTACCAGTTTTCTTACTCTAGATGTAAGCAGATTGATATGAGGCGCGTAGGACAGATTAATATCTATTGTAACGACTAAATATTAAACTGTTTTGGAGGATTCTAAGAATCGAAATAAGAACTATTTGTACTGGAATTTAGGCATTGTGGCAGCTTTTAAAGAATAACTTTGGCAGACCTGGATTACGCAGCGAAAACGCCAGAATTATTTTTGTAGGATTTGGGCATTCCGAAACGCTTCTTTCCAACTCTCTCCCTGGAAAAGCAAGACTCAGAAATTACGTTCAATTCGGTCCAGAAGCCAAAGGCGGTCCAATTCCAAAAAAATCAGATCTATAATAAAATCAGTAAAGCATTATCAAGTTCTTTAAAGTCATCTTAAACATTTTAGTATAAGTCAGTACAACCAACAATTTTTATCTGATTAGTGCGTAGTCTGAAGGATATGTGTTATGCGTTCTGAATGCAAAGCAGTACGAGGAGCTGCTGCGCATAAAGGGCATCGTGGAGTCGGACCGGCACAAGCTGCTGGAGATGATCCGCCTGCTGGACCCGAAGAAGCACAGCACGCTGCTGGCGGCCACGGAGCGCGTCGACCTGGACTTCGGAACCATCTTCTCGAGCCTGTTGCCCGGCGCCAACGCGCGCCTCGTTCCGCAGCCCGGCCGTGTCGTGCTGGACGGACTAGATGTGCGTGTGGCCTTAAACGGGTCCTGGAAGGTACGTGTGCCTCACTGTCGTCCGCCTCACTCCGCCCCGCTCCCACCCGAGGGAAACGCTGGGCGGGCGACGCTCGCGGGTGGCGCTGTCTGAACGTCGCCCGCCTCACTCCGCTACTTCCTACAGAAGTCGCTGGACCAGCTGTCGGGCGGGCAGCGCTCGCTGGTGGCGCTGTCCGTCCGCCGCCCTCCTCAGTCTGTTCCCTCCCGCAGGAGTCGCTCGACGAGCTGTCGGGCGGGGAGCGCTGGCTGGTGGCGCTGTCCCTTGTGCTGGCCATAATGCGTTTCAAGCCGGCGCCGCTGTACATCCTGGACGAAGTGGACACTGCACTGGACCCCTCGCACACGCAGAACATCGCCCACATGCTGCGCGACCACTTCCGGGCCTCGCAGGTACGCAGGCACATATCTCGCTGCTCCTACCTTCCCATTTCATCTCATCTCACCTACTCTGCAGCCTCCACTATATTCATTCTGTCGTTCGAAGAAGTCGCTTAACAGGGCTACGATGGCTCACGATTGTCGATTGCTATTATTTGAGAAAGATGATTATGAAAACAGCGTTTGTTTAAGTACATAAGCGCAAAGGTGTAGATTAGGGTGGTCCATGTTTGTATGAAAAAAATAAAATATTTCGTAGGCATTCGGCCATCCACTCTTTTTGTAACACATATCACTGTGATCATCTAGTGAACACTTCAGCTTCCTATGTTAATTAGAAAAGGTGGATATTTAAAGAAAAAACTAAATTTAAGAACAAGTGAACATATTAAGTTATTTCGAATTATAATCTCAAATATATTTTATTTTATTCCAAAAATAGTCATTGAACAGATAAAACCACATACAAAGCCACTTAGGAAAGTAATTTAATATTTAGTCTCTTTTTGATCACTTATGGTAACATTTATTTCGACGAATCAGTTGAAAATGTTTTTCTGCTTTCTTTCATGACATATTGAGATTTTTTTGTATTGTTCATCCATGTGGTCTTACTAAAATCATACCTACATGTAAGTTATATAGGGCAGTTCTCCCTTAAACATTTTCGTTCAGAATTTTAGGGGCCTGCTTCAAAAGCAGTCCTTGATGTCTAGAATAGAGTTGTTTACATTTTTCTCTGCTAGACAATGTTTATTTATGCTACCTGAATTGATAGCTTACCAACGTTTACCGTATCATACGAGAATCGGCTACAAAATTAGAAAATTCTTTGAACAATGGCGATTTTCTCGTCACGTGCTTGTCGTAATAAAAGACATTTAAAATAAGTATCTACCACAAGTAACGTTCAAAGACCCTTCTTGCTGCTCCGCTTCATAATGGGGATTCATCGTATGATTTTAAACTCTTCCATAACTGTTGCAATAACACGCCGCTGCTGCTATCAAAGGTCATAATGGCCAAAATGGCAAATGTCTTTGATATCTGCTCTTTTAGTTTCCTTGACATCCGATTCCATACTTATATTAATAAAAGTTAAAATGTGTATGTTTGTTTGGATATAAATCGGCTGCCACTGGAAATACCATCATGAAAACCCTAAAGAAAACCTTCATCTTATAAACGTGTAGAGTAACCCATATAATGCACTGTTATTAATGCATTTACTGTCATGTTATAAACTGTATAATAAGACAGTAGTTTAGTTTATCTTTATAACACTAAATAAATTACGTTTTCTAGCATCAAAAATCACATTAAGGTACACAATTCAATTGTGCCAATCTACACTAATAATGAGATGCAATACAGTTTAAAGCTTGTTTGGATGCTAAGGGCAATCTCTGGAATTAATAGTCCAATTCTAAAAATTACTTCACTGGTAAGTAGTTACATTATTCCTGAGTGAAAAACGCTATGTTTTATGCAAGTATCACGTGGTTCTCGCCGCTGGGAGGAGCTAGAGTAAAATTAAAAATAAAGGGTTTTTTACGAGAATTTCAAAAACAGCACTCCTTCGAGCACCCTGTTACGCTAAAGCTAGGTTTCTGAAATTTTACTATTGTTATTACTGTAGGTACGTGTTATAAATTAAGGGGCTGGCCGATTCGAACAACAAAAAATAAATTGAACCACCCTAGTGTAGATACATTTTGGTCATTTTAGGTAAAATTTCAGCTGCGTAGCTCATGTAGTTTTGAAGATTTCGTGATGAGTTATCATTTGACCAAGGTTTGGACCACCTTAGAAATCGAATTTCCATAAATCCGTTCTCAGTAAGTGTTAACGTTCTAAAAGTTCGTGAATGGTGTAGCCTAATTTGTCCTTCCTTTTCTACCATCGTCATAAGTCTTATCCTTGATTAACTTGAATAGGACTGATGGTGCTGGATAGTTTACGTTTTTGTCGAATACAATAGAAAACATCTACGTAGAATGTCTCCTCTACTCTAAGTTCCTTTGTACCTACATAGATACTTCATTCCTACCTACTGTACGAATATCGAAAGGATCTCTAGATAAAATAGTCGGTAGGTAGGTAGGTACCTACCCTAATAAAGCAAGAGGAAGTTTTGCAAATTATAGCTAAAGGCCTGGCCTGTAAGGTAGGTACCTACCCCGCTGTGCGAAAATCTCTATGCCTAATAAAACTGTAACAATAAATTTTCATAATTGCGAAAATGTTTCAAATGTAAATATAAGTTTTTAATTGTTTTATTATTAGATACCTACTATTTAATTTCAATTTAGTTGTTACTCTATGTTTTATTAAATAATATTGTACTCACAGAAAAAACGTTCGTTCGTTTTTTGGATTTTTTATTAATTATTTGATGTCATGGAAACCTTACATTAATGATATGGCCAAGCGTAATTGACATAATATTATTGATGCTTAAAAGATATAGTCATTTTTAGCTGGCCATATCATCAATACAACCATTTCATGAAATGCTCGGTCACATCATGAAGTGATCAATTCTAAGATATGGCTACGACATATCCAATAATATCCATCCATCTAAGCTTTCTGAATTTTTTTACTATAAAAGCTATCGTAGTTTGACGATTACATTACGGATGCAAGCGGGTTAACCACAAACCTTATTTGTGTTAGAAGAACACCTTTCTGCATTTAGATTATGTGTGTGATTGTTGCAGATCATCGTCGTGAGCCAGCAGGACGGCATGTTCAACAACGCCAACGTTCTGTTCCGCACGTGCTCCCAAGATGGCAAGTCTTCCGTGCAGCGCACAGTCAACGCCAGGGCCCGCGCGCGACCGCGCGTCTTGCCCCTGCCCTAGTGCACAGTGCACGCCGCAGCCGGCGCGCGCGCGTGTTGCCCGCTGTGTAATGCACAGTGCACGGTGAAGTCAATTTATTGGTATTTTTTACGTAGTACCTACGCAGAAGCTAATAAGTGACTTTACTTTTGATTTGGTAGATAACAACGCAACATCCCTCTACCTACACATAAACTATACTAAGTGCCAAATAAGGTGGCAGTACAGGTCATTCACTCCTCCACAGCAGAAGTAATATTATCGCTATTCTATCGCTATCCATACAAACCTAAAGCGATACCGGTGTACTAGGAAGCAATAAACGAGACAATACAACTCAAAAAAGTACGAAAGCGAGAATGAACTACTGACTATTTACGTTTTCAATGAATTCACGTATTTTAATGTTCTAAAATGCCAGAGTAAATTTAAACCGGTGATAATGAATGAATGAATAATATTATGGTTAAGAGTACTAAATTTCATTAACATGACTAAAAAAATGTATGAATTGTGTGTAACATAAGAACTTAAATATCGAAAACTTTTATAAATTCAAAATAACATAGGTCTATAATTTTATGCATATTAATAATAAGTTTACAAAGACTTGTATAACCCTAAAAAAATCCAAATTTTAAGCCATGCCCTTTTATGATTTCGTGAAGGAGATAGGTGTATCGTATGTCCTCTATTGCCACGTTATTTGGCACCGAGTATAGTTTACTTTTATATCACCTACCGGCGCTTACTAAGTAAGTGCCGGTAGTTGATTGATGGGCATGAAACTTGCCTTATTCAATTCACTATTTAACCTATTTCATTAATAGTACCATATTTACCTAGACTAGTAAAGCGTGTTATTCAACTTACCTACCCAGAAGCTAAAAAGTTACTTTATTTTTGTTATAGTTTTTATTTGGTAGATAACAACGCAACATCCCTCTACCTACAGAGAACCTATAGCTTACTTATTTATATATCACCTACCGGCACTTACTAAGTAAGTGCCGGTAGTTGATTGATGGGCATGAAACTTGCCTTATTCAATTCACTATTTAACCTATTTCATTAATAGTACCATATTTACCTAGACTAGTAAAGCGTGTTATTCAACTTACCTACCCAGAAGCTAAAAAGTTACTTTATTTTTGTTATAGTTTTTATTTGGTAGATAACAACGCAACATCCCTCTACCTACAGAGAACCTATAGCTTACTTATTTATATATCACCTACCGGCACTTACTAAGTAAGTGCCGGTAGTTGATTGATGGGCATGAAACTTGCCTTATTCAATTCACTATTTAACCTATCTCATTAATAGTACCATATTTACCTAGACTAGTAAAGCGTGTTAATCAACTTACCTACCCAGAAGCTAAAAAGTTACTATATTTTTGTTATAGTTTTTATTTGGTAGATAACAACGCAACATCCCTCTACCTACAGAGAACCTATAGCTTACTTATTTATATATCACCTACCGGCACTTACTAAGTAAGTGCCGGTAGTTGATTGATGGGCATGAAACTTGCCTTATTCAATTCACTATTTAACCTATTTCATTAATAGTACCATATTTACCTAGACTAGTAAAGCGTGTTATTCAACTTACCTACCCAGAAGCTAAAAAGTTACTTTATTTTTGTTATAGTTTTTATTTGGTAGATAACAACGCAACATCCCTCTACCTACAGAGAACCTATAGCTTACTTATTTATATATCACCTACCGGCACTTACTAAGTAAGTGCCGGTAGTTGATTGATGGGCATGAAACTTGCCTTATTCAATTCACTATTTAACCTATCTCATTAATAGTACCATATTTACCTAGACTAGTAAAGCGTGTTAATCAACTTACCTACCCAGAAGCTAAAAAGTTACTTTATTTTTGTTATAGTTTTTATTTGGTAGATAACAACGCAACATCCCTCTACCTACAGAGAACCTATAGCTTACTTATTTATATATCACCTACCGGCACTTACTAAGTAAGTGCCGGTAGTTGATTGATGGGCATGAAACTTGCCTTATTCAATTCACTATTTAACCTATCTCATTAATAGTACCATATTTACCTAGACTAGTAAAGCGTGTTAATCAACTTACCTACCCAGAAGCTAAAAAGTTACTTTATTTTTGTTATAGTTTTTATTTGGTAGATAACAACGCAACATCCCTCTACCTACAGAGAACCTATAGCTTACTTATTTATATATCACCTACCGGCACTTACTAAGTAAGTGCCGGTAGTTGATTGATGGGCATGAAACTTGCCTTATTCAATTCACTATTTAACCTATCTCATTAATAGTACCATATTTACCTAGACTAGTAAAGCGTGTTAATCAACTTACCTACCCAGAAGCTAAAAAGTTACTTTATTTTTGTTATAGTTTTTATTTGGTAGATAACAACGCAACATCCCTCTACCTACAGAGAACCTATAGCTTACTTATTTATATATCACCTACCGGCACTTACTAAGTAAGTGCCGGTAGTTGATTGATGGGCATGAAACTTGCCTTATTCAATTCACTATTTAACCTATCTCATTAATAGTACCATATTTACCTAGACTAGTAAAGCGTGTTAATCAACTTACCTACCCAGAAGCTAAAAAGTTACTTTATTTTTGTTATAGTTTTTATTTGGTAGATAACAACGCAACATCCCTCTACCTACAGAGAACCTATAGCTTACTTATTTATATATCACCTACCGGCACTTACTAAGTAAGTGCCGGTAGTTGATTGATGGGCATGAAACTTGCCTTATTCAATTCACTATTTAACCTATCTCATTAATAGTACCATATTTACCTAGACTAGTAAAGCGTGTTATTCAACTTACCTACCCAGAAGCTAAAAAGTTACTTTATTTTTGTTATAGTTTTTATTTGGTAGATAACAACGCAACATCCCTCTACCTACAGAGAACCTATAGCTTACTTATTTATATATCACCTACCGGCACTTACTAAGTAAGTGCCGGTAGTTGATTGATGGGCATGAAACTTGCCTTATTCAATTCACTATTTAACCTATCTCATTAATAGTACCATATTTACCTAGACTAGTAAAGCGTGTTATTCAACTTACCTACCCAGAAGCTATAAAGTTACTTTATTTTTGTTATAGTTTTTATTTGGTAGATAATAACGCAACATCCCTCTACCTACAGAGAACCTATAGCTTACTTATTTATATATCACCTACCGGCACTTACTAAGTAAGTGCCGGTAGTTGATTGATGGGCATGAAACTTGCCTTATTCAATTCACTATTTAACCTATCTCATTAATAGTACCATATTTACCTAGACTTGATATCCTATCTATTATTGTCTTAGTTTTATGTAGTAAGCGTGTTCATCAACTTACATTAAAGATCAATAAAGGATTTTGATAACTCATTTGAATCTTTTACTTAATTCTATAGTAAGTATTATAATTTCTCTGTCATTCGATTTAAAAGATATTAATAACGCAATTATATTAGTAAATTAAATGTTTTGCATCAGACTGTTCCCACTGGTACGGGATGAGCGAGGGACAACCATAGTATTTTAGAACAGCCATTGTTTTATATGACATGGCTAACCCTTAACAACTATTTATAACTAGGTACATACATTCAGTTTCTGACCTGCGCTGCGGTGGGTGCATATTGTATTTATAAGCCTATGATAAGTGTACGAGTTGCTGTATTCATTAGATACTATACTTACCATTGAGACTAAGGCTGACGGACAAACCGATCAACGGTTTATGTTAGCTGTAGCTTAAGTATGTAATTAATATTTATTATAAACAAAGAAAAATTAAACTATCGGCCCATAGAAGTCAAATAATATCCTTTGAAAGTAAAACATATTTTACAGAAGCCCGAAATGGGCCTCTGCACTGTTAAGCGATTAACAGGTGTACAATAAACTTATGATATATCAAAACTCTTTTGTGATTATTATAAAGGCAAGATTGTTATTATAGATCAATTTGTGGGATGACGACCTACGAAAGGCTGCAGGCAGATGATGGACGCCGTAATCTGAAGATGCTATGTGATGCTAGGGAAGGCCTATAAAGTCCAGCTGTGGACAAATATAGGCTGATGATGATTATTATTTTTTACATCACTCCCCTAGTTCGACGGGAGTGATGTAAAAGGGGTAACTATATCTAACAAGGCTAAGGCTGTTTTAAAAATAGCTGTTATGTATCGCACTAAGACTTAAGATAATAAATAACTGAAAAACTCACCGAATTGAGGCGCCGCGCTAGAGCGTCCAGCCAAGTTCGGAAAGTAACGGGCGACGCAATAGCAGTGAGTATCGTTACACGAAATGATTGGGCACGCTTTTGGTCCCACCTATATCTCAGACATTATCAAACTTACAGGCTTGCAATTTTGCATGTGTAGTAAAATTCATGAAAAGAGAATACCAAATTTTATAAATAAATATTATAAAGTTCTGAGCTATTGAGTTCCGAAAAGTGCCATTTTTAACTAGTGACTCGTCACATACCTAAACCTCTTCTAGATAACATAGGAAGTTGAAATTTGGTTTAAAGGTACCTAGATGACCAAACTGAGGAAAAATCCGAAACCCAATAATTTTATATTTTGATGTACCTATCAATATCGGTGGCGATATTGATTTTCGCGAGGTTATTAATTTGTGATTATCTCATTGGACTATCTCGTTGAAATTTCACACAACAACCTTTTTCTGCTTGTATCAATTTTTTTTTTGGTATTAATAACCCAAAAATGAAAATATGTAAAAATAAATAATTTATGGAAAATAAGATACGTGTGAGCGATCGTCTAAGTAAATTATCGAGGGTACGTGCTCGATGAAGTAAACGAACCCCGGTTTTCAATAAAAGGGACCAATCGTTAATTCCATAAATTCATAACCAGATGTCGCTAGTAAAAGTGTACGAGCTCTAGATCGCGCTGACGAGAACGCAAAGGTTTAAACGACCTCCATCGGACGTTTGAAGGGTTGGGCAATTCAAATGTTTGCATAGTTGATTTTTATTCTGAAAAAGCCTGAATAAAGAAAAGCGTGTCCCTAAATGAATCTGTAAGTTACATTTGTACAGAAATATTACATAAGGTCTTGGGTTGCGGATGAAAAATAAACTATAAAGGTATAATCTTATCAAAAAGTTATTAAATCTAATGAAAAACATAATGTGAAAACTTTTCCAACTCGTTCAGATAGTGGTTTCACCGATAAAAGAGCTCAGGTTATTTTTATAGGTGCCAACTGTGCCAAGTTTCATAGCAGTTCATAATCTTAATTTGTTACGTTCTTTCATTATTTAATTTGTGTCTTGCCAAGTCCAACATCAAATTAATGCGTATAAACTTGGCCAAACACAAATTAAATAATGAAAGAATGTAACAAAATAAGATTATGAACTATGAAACTTGGCAACTTTCTATATGATCTCACTCTTTTATCGGTGAAGCCACTATCTGAACGAATTTGGCTAGATTTACATCTATGTTTTTGATTAGATATAAAAATATTTCAAATGGTTAGGCTGTCCCGCCAAAACCGGATCGCAATGATAAATAACGAAATGGCGATAGACTATAGGTTTTATTGGCGTTGTAGCTGGTTTTTATATTTTCTGTTGATAAGATGTAACATTCTGTTGAGGAGAAAAGATTTCCTCCTTGTGTGGTATCGCATTGTCAGTGGTGCTGGTTTTTCCGGCGCCGATGACAACGGCATGTATTCCTTTTTCTCTGTGCTCGTTAATGAGGTGAAATTCAAGTTGCGCTTGCGATACGTCGCTTGTCTCTTTTCACTACTCCTTTTGTTACCCAACTCGTTCATCTTCCTTAGTATATCACTATTCTGCTGAACGATTTTATTGGTAGCAGTTTTAACGTGAGACAATTCCTGATTTAATTTTGGCAAGTGAACATTGTTCATGCGTTCAATTTTTTCCGAGAGTTGGCTGATGGCACTCATCAGATTTTCTTTCGAACCAGTATTTTCCGGTAGTTTAATTGAGGGTGTGGTTGAGTGGCACAGTGAACATATCCATTGTAAGTTGCGGTCACCGCAGTCGCTTATAGTATCTTTACAAGATTCTTTACTAACTTCGTCTTTACACTTCAAATGGAACTTTGACTGGCAGATACTGCATTTCAATCCATCTTTACTTCGGAGATACTTTTGACATTTCTGGCAAATCATCCTAGAAAATTAAGAAAACTATAGGATAAGTTGTGTAACTATAGACATAAGCCAGCTGGAACGCACCTACATAACCACAAAACTTTTAGTGCACGTTTATATCAACTCGAAGGCCCTAAGTTATCTAGGTAAGTAAGTACCTAGATGACTAGAGACTGCATTTTACATAACCTAAACCATATTTTCGCCCACAGCATATGCACCTACCAAAACCGGATTCAAATACCACACTAACTTAATAAGCCTCAAGAAATATCATTAATATTTTGTTCTAAATATTTTTAATTGTTATGGGGATCCAGCACTAGCGACAATTTACCAACTATCGACTATAAGTCAGGCGGTCCACCAGCATTAGACCTATTCTAAGTACCAGCTTCCGAGCCAAAATACCTACATCATCATCATCATCAGCCTATCACCATCTCAGTTAGTCCACTGCTGGAATGTGTCCCCTAATTAGCGCCATAGCGAACTGTCTCTAGCTTACCGCATATATCTACTCGTACCTAATTATTTGTTTATTTTGTACTCTTAATACAAAGCGACAGGTATTAAAAATTTCACTTAGGTATAGGCTAGGTATTAGGAGCCCTGTTAGGGCGCTTTGTATCTTGGGAGGTAGCTAAGATAAGTACATAAGTATCACAACTAAGGTATACAGTATTGCACAGAGATAATATAAACTTACTTGGATCAACCTGTAGATAACAGGTTGAACAAAGTAAGTTTATATTAATCTAATGTATCGTCCATAAATTCTTTGAGTACCTACCTAAGAAGTTTTAGTTGTTTTTTATAATATAAATTTTCAGATTGCTTTATTTATTATTATAAAATGTTATTTTGTCGTAGATTTTAATTACACAATTTTAAAGACTTGTTTTTGTATATTTCTATTATGGGTTCTGGGAAAATTAATTTATCTTTACGAACAAAGAGTGATTTTTCTAAGTTTTAAAATAAGGGAAGTAAATATTGTTACTTGTTTGAAATCAGATTTACAACTCTCAGGCTGGTGAATACATACTAAGATGCGTAAGCATTATTTTGTAGTATAAGTAGTAGGTACTGTGCAATTGTGCATGTATACTATGACCCCATAGTATACCATATATAATCCATTCGTGGGCATATGCATGTTGCATAGTAAGCTGACAAGGCACATTCTGGATGAGAATTTGTTTTTAAAATACCGTTAAGCTTGTAGGGTGCTTTTTGATAGCGTCTGAATTGTATTAATTTAGTTTTATTAGTGTGAATTAGTAGATTATGGTCTGTTATCTAACTGATTGGTACTAAGTTAGGCAATACCTTGCCGACCGCAGTTGCGTAGCGCGCGAAGGTCCACCTGCGTCGCTGCAGGTTGCGGGTTCGATCCCCACCGCGGGACAAATGATTGTATGATCTGCAGGCATTTGTTCCGGGTCTGGGAATAAAATAGTTGTATATCAGGTATTTGGTAGGTAGCCATAAAAATAATAAGCAGTTATTTGTCTCTCTCAATAGAAACAAATAAATGCTTGTAGTAATGTAGGTAGCCATAATACATGGTCTGCTTATTTTGAGGCTTAGGATGCCGAGTCAAATGTCCAGTAAGTATTATTTATATACCTGAATGACATGACCGACCTGATGTGCGATTACGCTAAAATCTCCCATTCAGTGGATCGCCATCCGGGAAGACTGGGTATAAACGATTTCGGTTTCCTTAACATGGTACAAAAACGTTAACGTCAAAATATCGCCAATGTCAAACTCAATTGTTATGTTTTATTATTATTTATTTTACCTACCTTTGTTACATAAATAACGTTAAATAACATACCTACTTATGTTGCTTACACTAGACCTTGTTTTGCTCGACTACGTTTAATTAGGTACTGCAATGTATTTACTGTTTATAAATTAGAATCAGAATTACATACTGTAATTGAGCAAAAAAAAGGACAAGTGCGAGTAATATGACTATTGATTTTGCCTTAGGTTATACCTTGACGTCGATCGGCTTCATACCGCAAGAAAGTTGTATGTATATTTAGTACCATATCGGAAACCGAAATTTTTTATCCCAGTCTCACCGGATGGCCAATTCAATGGGAATGGGAGATTTTGCGTAATCGCACAGCGGGGTAGGTACCTACCTTACAGGCCAGGCTTTTAGCTATAATTTGCAAAACTTCCTCTTGCTCTATTAGGGTAGGTCCAAAAAACGAAAGAACGTTTTTTCTGTGAGTACAATAATTATATAATAAAACGTAGAGTAACAACTAAATTGATATTAAATAGTAGGTATCTAATAATAAAACAATTAAAAACTTATATTTACATTTGAGACATTTTCGCAATTATGAAAATTTATTGTTACAGTTTTATTAGGAATAGAGATTTTCGCACAGCGGGGTAGGTACCTACCTTACAGGCCAGGCCTTTAGCTATAATTTGCAAAACTTCCTCTTGCTTTATTAGGGTAGGACCTACCGACTATTTTATCTAGAGATCCTTTCGATATTCGTACAGTAGGTAGGAATGAAGTATCTATGTAGGTACAAAGGAACTTAGAGTAGAGGAGACATTCTACGTAGATGTTTTCTATTGCATTCGACAAAAACGTAAACTATCCAGCACCATCAGTCCTATTCAAGTTAATCAAGGATAAGACTTATGACGATGGTAGGGAAGAAGGAAAAATTAGGCTAGGTACACCATTCACTCACCTGCTACTTGATGGTTGGTTGTCCCGCCTTGTAGTTAATATATTAGTTTTATTGTGTCCATATAATAAAATAAATACGTACAAATTCCTACATAAAAGAAAAATAAAAAAGTCTCAGAAAATGATCAAAACAACTAAGTAAAAACATGACAGACAAAATATAGAATCATGCCAAAATAAGGACGGAGGAAATCACCCTTTTTTTGTGGTGCCAAAATAACGGATCTCCCTGAAAAACCATTGTTACAAACTACGAAAAAAAAATCTAGTCTTTATGAGACGTGGTGCCATACAAAATGTACCTACTAATAGATCGACATTATGTAGACGTAACCAAAAATTTACGTAAATTTGTCATTGTAGGAATAGGTACCTACTTATTTGAATTTTATCGATAACATCAAAATAATGTTTTAATTGAATTTTACACAAAAAATCCGAAAGATTTTTATAACAAGCCCACCGTAACACTACCTTCAATAAAGAAAATTCCATTAATTGTATTGATGAAGTGTCAAAGCCGGTCAGGCTGTTGCCAATCTTCGCCTGCCTATTAGGGCTGCCACTAAATAATTTTGCCCGACTTACTAAAGGAGTGTAATGTTTTTCTCATTTTGTAATCCTCAGATCAGTTACTTAAGAGTTAATTCTTCTTTTAAACAATTTGACCGATTTACATTTTTACACTGAGTTATGTTATGAGTCTCGTCTTTTATTTAATATTAAATTATGGAAAACTTTTTCATTTCTAATAAAATGTAATTAGAAGAGAGAAGGAGTGGGCGAAACCGTTGATTAGTTTGGTCACCATGCAATGGCACGTGTTTCTTGTTCAAGACGTGTGCGTGTAGTTAAATTATTCGGGCTTTTTTACCAGAGTCAATGTGGCAGCTACCCTAGCACCACGTAGTCTTATGCGAGATGATGGTAAAAGACCAGACGGTTTGACCCTGTTTCCCTGGAAGGTGTGTCGGCCTTTAGTTTGCGATGCCACGAGTGTAATACCCTAGCGCCTTCACATTTTTCAGGGACATCAGTAAGGAGTGCGTCGAAAATACGCTAATCTTGACCAAGGGTACCTGTTTGAACCGTGAAAACCCTTGGTCCTTGGAATCCTGGGGCACACGCAATTTATAAAAATCTTACAAAAGTTCTCAGATTCGACAGGTGATTGAATGCTGGCTCAATTTCGGTCAACGAATTAGCATTGCCATTCAACGTGATAGTGCGGCCAGCATTCTGGGCACTCCTCCATGCCTTCTGGTGATGGCTTAGATTTTTAGAAATATTAAATTACACTTAAATAATATATTTTTAAGTGTAATTTAATAACTCGTAATTTGTCGTTTTGAGTTTGTTAAATTTTCTTATTTAAAACCTAGAGACATACCTACTAAGCCTTTCAAAATTGAATAAAATAAATTCATAAAAATTATGTAATATAATTATATATTTTATTTCATTTAGTCAGTTCAAAGCGAACAATGGGATAAGATAAGTAGATTAAGGAAGATAATAAAAATAATTGAAACAACATCATACTTATATTATAAACTGGCTAGCTATCTTAGAAACTAGCTCGCGGCTTCGGCTGCGTTCTTCGGGCTACATCGTCGGCATAGAAGAGTATAAAATCATCTATGCAAAATTTCCACCCGATCTATTCTGTAGTTTTAGTGTGAAGCGGGGACGTCCAAACTTTGACATTTATAGTATTAGTTTGATAAGAAAGTTTGGACAAATGGATAATAAATGGATGTTCGTTACCTTATTATCATGCCAAAAACACTAATCAAAGTAGGCCTAAATTTAACGTAAATGTAATTTAGGAAAAGGCTCATTATTTTTTTTATTTCTACAGATATTCGAATTATCCTGATATGTGAATGATGAAAACTTTATTATCCGGTTAAGATAATTATCCGGATTTTGCAATCCCTAGGGCAGGCACACAAAGAATACAGTACCTGCTCGGCTGGCCGGTAGGTAGGTAGGTACTTATTAATCTGCTAGGTAGATACTTAAACTACATATACTACTTAAGATAATAAAATAATCAGCAGATGTGTTGACGATCTGGAGCCATAAAATACGTAATCAGCAGGCCGTTTGACCATCTGTTCTAAAGGGGCGCTGCTTCCCGAGAACAGAACTCTTTATATAATATTTAGCAAATAAATCTTTGAAATATCTGTTTGCTACTGTGTACCTACAGGAAACAAGATCCGTCAAGTGCGAGTGTGACTCGCGCGCCGAGGGTGTCAAACGGTTGTCAAGTATACCTATATGTACTAGGTATGTGCTGGTTAGAGACTTTGCTATTTGATGAATACCAAAAAATTAAAAGTACCTACCTACATTTCAGATGTATCGGTTTGCAAACTTCGGAGTAGGTATAGAGGGTAATAGTAAAATTTTCGTCTTTTTTCAAAATATTTCAAAAAGTATGCAGCCTACAGTGCAGCTTTCATTTGATACCCCACTCGGTGAGGTACTCGCCCTTTTTGACCGTTTTTCCAAAAGGTTTCTACTTACAGACTTCTCTATATTTTTCCTGTAAAATATAGTTCCATATCTACAAACGCTACATACATTTCAGATGGATCGCTCTGCAAACTTCGGAGGGGGGGGGGGGGGGGGAATGGGTATTTTTTTGATCTTTTTCAAAATATTTCAAAAAGTATTTTCATACTTTTTGAAATACTTTTTGAAATATTTTGAACAGAAATTTCTAAAAACTGTTTTAAAATGTACAAACTGATACCTTTCATTTGATACCCCACTAGACTTGACATTGTAGGTCTCTTTTAAAATTTCGACCTCACAATTTGTACTGAAAATGTGCATTTTAATTTTTCATTTATTTTTCTTCTAATCTGTACAGGCGCACAAAACGTAATATTATTTTAAATTTACGTTAATTGCTGCTGTAGCTGCTGAGATTATTAAAGACGGAAAAAAGGACAGAAAAAGCGAGACCATAAGGGTTTCGAAACCGATCTCCGATCTTCGAAACCCTAAAAATCCTTAAAAGCCGTGGGTAGAATAGTGATTTTCCAGTAATGCGATTGAGCGCTGAATTAAACACTGCTAGATATTAGAAACAGGCACTGGAAGGCATTTTGGCCCTTATCAACTCAGCTCGTGGATAATGTAAGAGCCGATTAAGGGAACCTACCAGGTGAACTGTAGCTTCCTTCTTAAATTCTTTTAACATTACTGCCGATCTCCTATTAGCCTGTCAAACGTGATGATTATATGGCAATACCCCCCTTTTTTGGGGGAGGCACGTTCTGCAGTGGACGAGTGAGTGCTGATTCATTTAGGTTGGTTATAATTTTTGTATTTAATTTACGGATTTTATAAAACTTATTCTAATTTTACATTTTAACATTCTCTTACCCCTTTAGGATTTGAGCAGACTGTTTTTTTAAATTTTACGCATGCATTTTTGTAAAATGCATGCGTAAAATTTAAAAAATGACAATCTTTATGTAGTTGGGTATTGTAGAACCTTAAATGAGTCGAGGAAACTTACTTAAAAAGCATAGTTTTAAAAATATACCTTCATTAAATAAACTGATTATCGTTATGTACCTATTGTTTTCTTGACTGTACAAAACGGATCAGTCGTATACCTAATTTGACGAACGAAAGACTTGATAAAAAAGAATTGACCGAAGAAGAGACCATAACAGTAAATTCTCCAAAAAAATTCTTATATTTGGATAAAGATAAAGCGGCTCATGGTGGCCTCACTCCTACTTATTAGGGTTAGATAGATACTATGTCATAGAATCTATCTAACCCTACATTTTAGAGAATAACTAAGTCCTACAGTACGTGTTAAACTTATTTGAATGGAAGGGTTTAAAAAAATACTGATAAAAATTTGCGCAGTTTTATTCAGCTTAATATCAACCAATTATGGAAGACGATAACATTATGCTTCAGTAACGCTCATTGTTCAAATACTATTATGATCTTCAGATTGATAATATAACTATCTATAAGCCTAGATAAAACGTTGTAAATGAGTTCCAGATTACTACAAAAAATAAAATAAGTATCTATAACAAAAATCCCATAAGAACCCCTATTTATTTATAGGTTAATAAGTCTTCCTTCAACATAATATCCTAAGCACCATTTTAAGCGTGTTTTTTTTTTCATTTACAAGTTAGAATGGTATTTCTTGTGCGGGGCGAGCCCATCGGCCACCTGGCTACCCAAGTCAGGGTGCACCTGGGTGAACATCTTGATAGCCCTCTCTTGGATGAACCCAGCAGCAGCCTTCAGGTTATCGACAATATTAGCGGCAGTGCGTTTCTTTTCTTCCAAGCTGAAGACTTTGGAGTAGAGGTTTGTGGCCTGTTGGTAGTTGTCTTCGGTCTGTCCGCTGTCGTAGCGGTCGACGTCACCGGTCACGGTGTACCGCGGTTGTAGGCGCTGGGCGCGCGGACACTCCTGCGGGCCCGAGAACGAGTTGGGGAAGTAGTTGGGGCAGTCGTTCTGGTTCTGGAGCACCTGCGGCCCGTCGCGCTGGTAGTTGGACACCGTCACGCGGAACGGACAGTTCACCGGGATCTGCAGGTAGTTAGCTCCCAAACGGTGCCTGTGTGTGTCACTGTACGAGAACAAGCGACCTTGCAGCATCTTGTCCGGAGACGGCTCGATACCCGGCACCATGTTCGCCGGACTGAACGCAATCTGCTCCACCTCCGAGAAGTAGTTCTTAGGATTCCTATCCAACACAAATTTACCGACAGGAATGAGAGGGTATTCCGAATGAGGCCAGACTTTAGTCAAATCGAACGGGTTGATTTTGGAGCTCTCTCCCTGCGCCATGGTCATGACCTGGATGTAGAAAGTCCAGCTCGGGAAGTCGCCTTTTCCGATGGCGTTGTAAAGGTCCCTGATGGAGTAGTCGGGGTCCTGGGATGCGAGATCGCCTGCCTTAGCGGCGTCCAAGTTCTTGATGCCTTGGTTGGTTTTGTAGTGGAACTTGACCCAGTGCGCGACGCCCTGGGCGTTGATGATCTTGAACGTATGCGATCCGTAGCCGTTCATGTGCCTGTAGCCGTCCGGAATGCCGCGGTCCCCGAACAAGTACAGAACCTGGTGCGCGGTCTCCTGTCTCAGCGTTATAAAATCCCAGAACATATCAGCATCCTTGAGATGCGTAGCGGGATTACGTTTTTGCGTGTGAATGAAACTGGGGAAGAGTGTCGGATCCCTGATGAAGAATACGGGGGTGTTGTTACCGACAAGATCCCAGTTGCCGTCGTCTGTGTAGAATTTGACGGCGAATCCTCTCGGGTCGCGCACAGTGTCGGCAGAGCCGCTCTCTCCGCCGACGGTCGAGAAGCGTACTGCGATGGGTGTCTTTTTGCCGATGGTGTCGAAGACTTTTGCTGCGCAGTACTTGGAGATGTCGTGGGTTACTTCGAAGTAACCGAAGGCTCCAGCCCCCTTGGCGTGGACCACGCGTTCGGGGATTCGCTCGCGGTCGAAGGAAGACATCTCGTCCAAAAAGTTGACATCTTGCAACAAAGCCGGTCCATTCTTGCCGATAGTCTGGATTGCGGTTTTCACGCCTACTGGTGATCCAGATTTAGTGGTGATGTATCCAGGAGAGTCCTGGAAAAAAGAAACCTTTGTTAAAACAAACGGATATAGATCGTAAATATAAGATCGCAATAATGTATTTACACTGTACCTAGTGTACCTAAACAGTGCATTCTATTTCCAGTTTTCCCTCTAGTTGTACATACATTCGATTATAACTATTTAATTGTAGCTTTATTAATAACTTGCTTCTGCCCATGGCTTTGCAGGAATATACAGTAGCCTATGTTATTCCAGGTCCAGACCTACATTGTGTGCAAAATTTTAGCCAGATCCATTCAGTTGTTTTGGTGTTGTCTGCGGCCAAACATGTTCACAACGCAATGGCATAAACTTTCACATTTATAATATTATCAGGATTATTCATAAACAGTTGTTTATTATAGGATGGTGATTTATTATCAAAGTGATCACTTTATTTTCTACTTTTACTTATGTAATTTGAATTTTGTAACGTGTCCAAGAGTCCTGTAAGGTCTAAAGGAAATAAAGCACTTTGTATTTTGAATTTTTTTGAATTACGCTTCGATATAAAAATGCGAATAGAACACAAAATCACCATTACATACAACACACTAAGTACTAGTATATTTAAAGGCAACTTTTTATCCACCATTATAACCACGCGTGTGAAGCCGCGGGCTGAAACTAGTGATAAAGTAAGAGCTCCATAGATACATTTTTAAAAGCTGGCGTGATTGTCTTTCGTTTAGGGTTCCGTAACAAAAGTGTGAAAACGGAACCTTTCTTAAGCCTTCGCTGTCCGTCCGTCCGTCCGAGGATTATTCAGAAACAGTTGTTTAATATAGGGTGATTAATAGCCTTCAACTAGAAAACGCTATTAGAACACAAAATCACCATTACATTACAACACACTACTAGTATCTTTAAGGTACTTTTTATCCCCCATTATAACCACGCATGCGAAGCCGCGGGCTTAAACTAGTGATATAATACGAACGAGCTCCATAGATACATTTTTAAAAGCTGGCGCGTTTTTAGTTTTTTCATACAATTATACACGTTGATGTCACACATCCTGGGCCCGTACTCGTAAAAACGAAATCAAAGTTTCTAATTCGTTTTCGTGCAAATGCTAATCTTATGCACCCGATATAAGAGTTTGTTTTGCACGAAAACGAATCAGAAACTTCGATTTTCATTTTCAGAATAGGCATACAGGCCTC
Organism: Eupithecia inturbata; assembly: GCA_963662085.1. Lineage (NCBI taxonomy): Eukaryota > Metazoa > Arthropoda > Insecta > Lepidoptera > Geometridae > Eupithecia > Eupithecia inturbata. The sequence goes on along the minus strand of OY759176.1, from coordinate 9,507,547 downwards.
CAGTATACGAAAAACAAAAGGGGATCGCGCCAGCTTTTCAAAACAGACCTAGGTATACCAATCAGATAATAATTTAGAATTACCACCATTTGACACTAACAAAGTGCAATCAGCACTTCTGTAAGGTGAAAGTGTCCTTGGAATAATATATAAATAGGTACATAAATGAATATAAATTCTGAGGCCAAAGATTAAAATAACAAAGGTGCTAATGAACGTCACACTAGTTTCTGCCCACGGCATCGCACGAAAGAATGTAGCCGAATGTCTTTCTTCAGGGTACAATCTACCTCTAGCCAGCTAGCTCTAGCTAGATGTTCACCTCTAGCTAGATGTTCACCTGTCTAGCCATGAAAAGGCGACAGACAACAGTTACTTTCGCATAAATGAACATTATACAAGCTTCTGCTAGCGGCTTCGCAAACGTTTTTATAAAAAAACTAGCTGCAGCCCGCGGCTTCGCACGCTTTTCTCCTGAATATAAGGTAGCCTTTGTCCGGCCCCGTGATACCATCTACCTCGCTGCCAAATTTCACCGAGATCCGTTCAGCCGTTCTTGAGTTATAAATAGTGTAACTAACACGACTTTCTTTTATACAGATATAGATAATAATAAATTAGCCTATAATATGTGGTATGTTCCAGATCTCTATATGTGCAAAATTTCAGACTGTACCATTCAGTAGTATTGGCGTTGTCTTCGGCCATCTTCAAATGCTTCGCCCGCCGCGCCACATTGACGACCGATGTGGCGCGGCGGGCGAAGATCCGCCTGCGACGCAGAAGGTTGCGGGCTCGATTCCCGCCTTGGGACAAATGTTTGTACGATCTGCAAATATTTGTTCCGGGTGTTCTGGGTATTTTCTATATATAATAAAAAATATCTATCTATGTTATGTATTGTATTAAGTTTATCAGTCATCTCGTACCCATAACACAAGCTCTGCTTACTTTGGGGCTAGATGATGCGGTGTGGATTGTCCAGCATTATTTATTTATTTATTTATTCAAATCTTTCGCCTTTATAATATTACTAGAATAATATTACTACCAAGAAGGCAATTCTCACCAATATATCACTAGATAAATATGGCAAGAACTGTCAAATCTGAGAGTTCTTATATAGAATAACTGTCAAATTTAACAGGTCTTTGATCTTTATCGAGTGATATATTGGCGAGGATTGCCTTCCAGCGCCTTTTACCAGGATAAAAAAGTACCTAGCCTATACATACTCGTACATGTATGTTAATCCAGGTCAACAACTATATCTATGCAAAATTTCATCCGAATCCGTTCAGTAGAGTAGTTTTGGGGTGAAGGGTGGTGAAGTGGTGAGGTGTTTTGACCTTACAAACAACCAATCATCTTAACATTCAAACTTTTGCATCACACTAATAATTATAAATGCGAATGTTGGATGGATGTGTTACCTCTACACTACAAAACTACTGAAGGGATCAGGCTGAAATTTTGCATAGATGTAGTTCATTATTTGTTTTAGTGTTCTTCGTTTGTTTGGGTTATAACATTATTTAAGTAAGGTAGCTTGTGTTTTTTCTCTATTGTTTTTGTAGGCTCTAAATGGTTAAGCTTACATATTAACAGCACTTATCTGGCGCAACGCTATTCGCTTACCACTGCTAAAAATTTTAATTTAGTTAATACTTCCAATGGACACATAATTTGTACTCATAAGAGGAAACGTAGGCTTCAGTTATCCAATAAGTTTAACATTATTAAGGTTTGATAAGCTGTTAGTGTTCCTAAAATATAAAAATAAAACAAAATTAATAAAATAAGATTGGATGAACATATAGACTACTTTTTGTCCCGGGAAAACGCGTGCGAAGTCGTGGGCAGAAGCTTATTAACAATATTAGTACATAATTATAAACTGTCATGCCCTTTTACCCCTTCACAATTTATTTGTTGAGACCAAATGTGGCCTTTGCTAACCCTGGGATATTATCTACCTCCTTACATTTCATTTAGATCCATTTTCCAATAAGTTTGATAAGGTAACAAACAGACAGACAGACATACATATATACTTTCGCATTTATATTATTATTCTCCGGCCAAACACAAGATAAAAATGGTTATAAACACTGCCCCATACTTAAAGTAATAGTCACTTTCATGTTGATTTTTTGATAGAATTAGCACTACTTGTCTATTTGAGCTCTCAATGCATAATGCTAACAATAATTTTTCAATATCAATGATAAAAAGAGAGTTTTGGATTTTTTGTGTTTTAGTGTAGTGAGTTGTTTACAAACATTGAACCTTTAGAATGGCCTGAGTATAGTATGGATGGATTAAGTATGTATATGCAGGGCACACAGGACACAAATACAGTGTTAAATATACAGCTTATCACTGTAACAGCATTCAAATTATATACCTACTAAGTAGGTAGGTATATGATATTCTCTGTATATTATCGACCAACGTAGTAAATTCCAGATAACAATACAAAGTTCAATCAGAGTACAAACACTACACCTCATAGGCTATAATAACTAGGTGTACAGGGTGCCACGAAATATGTGTATCTACTAAGCCAAAGGGGGTGATTCTTGACCCCAAGGGAACTAACTTTTGTTTTAAGATTGTTTGAATAGAGATTTTTTTTTGCTTTTTTTGAATAAAATTAGAGACTTTATCTCTTCATAGGTATTTGTGTTCTTTTACATGTATTCTTACAAAATTATTATTGTTTTGTTATAATCAAAATTCAAAAAATCATTATTAACAAGTTGATACCCTCAGGGTCCAGAATTCCCCCATTCCAGAAATCCGTTTTGGCTTAGTATACATGTTATGTGGCACCCTGTATATTTATCGAACACCGATAATAAAAGATAACATAATGATCACCAAATAATACTTTTATCAATGTTCATGGTTGGTAAGGACAATCAGCTTAGTATCTTGGTATCTAAGTGCTATTGTGTAGTACTTACCTATATACCACCTTGTTTTACATAATATAGTTTCATTTATTATTCACCTGCATTTAATACATAGGTAAGTACTATATTAATGCAGCTAATAAAGCCACAAGACTATTGTTTTTTTTCCTAGAACAGAGAATTGACATACAACAGGATCTTTTTTAGTAGATAGTACAGCTAATTACTAAGATTCTGTGTATTATAAGTTTAAATATCTAATACCTGGTTTGAGTATTTTAATTACACTTATAAATCTTGTATGGCTGTGCCCTTACAATCAGTAGCAAATGGTTGTTAGGTGCAATACAAAACCTGAACTGATAGTGGCCTGACATAAAATTACTACTTACATTACAAGTAGGAACCTACATAGAATAGTGCATTTCATTCAACCTCTTTTATAACCAGCAAGTCACCTTCATCACAGCCATTCGAATGAATACCTACACTCAGAAAAACGCGCAAAGCATCTACACAAACAACTATTACCAACCACTTGTCATGGGAATGTATATGACCTAACCTGGTCCTTTTTAGATATTTCTATGTAACTAGGTAAAGTATCATGTGAACTAACCTTCAATGATTTCTTGTAGCTGACCAGTTGGTCTGTAGCCGGGTCTCTTGATGCCATTTCGTTGTTACAAGTGCAACAAACACGCCTTTCGAAATAGACGACGGAGCGACACACTGGACGCGTACGCAAACACAAATACATACGCAGTCGGCGCGAGCCTCCTTTTATAGATTTTCGAGCTCTATGTGTGTCGGATGATAACAAGTTGATCGAGGCGAAAACGAGTGCACCCAACAGCAACACCCGCACCGCTCTCGCTACACAGAATCCGAACAACAAGGCAAGTGAATTAGTGGATAGTTTTGACCATGTATAGCTGCGTGGGTATAAAAGAAGTTTCTTGTTTGCTTCTACACTTGTAATCAGTTGTGGTTTCAGAGGAAGTAGGTAGGACCTACTTATTATTCAAATCATCAGGTAATTCTGAATTTCTGAATATTGACTGAAGACAACATGGAGCACTACAAAACTTCGATCAGAGAAATTTCCTTCGTCCGAGCAACAAAACAATAACAATAACTACCTACAATGATTTGACGTTGACAAATTTGACATTGAAACGGTGGTCGAGAGAAAAGAAAGTTTAGTTGGAGTCGAATCGTTCGTCAACTCCACCTTTGCTAAATATTCTAAGACACCAAAACATTTCGTCCCAACACGGGTGCGAGTTGACGAATCGTAAAATTCCATACTCTTCGTTCTGCAACTCGTACCATTGTTAGGTACTTTGTGTGAATTTCAGTACAGTCATCCAAGAAAATGGTAGTAGGTAAATTAAATCCTGTCAGGCCTGTACCTAGGTACCTACCTATCTAGTTATGGGCTATCCTTCTATCCCCATACCACGTTTACTTTAGTGATAGGTACTTAACTAGGCACAGAATAACCTATCACTAAAGTAAACATGGTAGTACTAAACCTGGGATAGGTAAATATGGGTATCTGAATCAGAATCCATAAGATATCTTCCCGTCGTCCGGGCGTCGCGTCGTAGTCGTCACCGTTTGAATATTGTGGCGGGAATAAAACCCGTACCTACATGACCATGCTCTCGACCTTGGAATTGTAGTAAAATTATAGCAACGGTTTAGATCTAATGGAAGATAAGAGTTACCTACATAGATACCTACCTAATATTTCGATGTAGTACCTACTACGTTTTTGGAGCGCCGCCGTAAGCACAAAAATTTTGCTTATTTACAAGAAATCTACACAACTTAAGAAGAAACTGGTTCAAGGAACCAAATAATTAATCAATAGGCCGCCGCAGGGTTCCTGAGATCTGGCCAAATTAGGTACATATGTGCGAAGCAGTGCACTTTCATGTTGAGTTTTTTACAACGGGGATCCCGGGAGTTCTGAGGTCAAGGCCTCGTTGGACAACCAAACCCGTTAGGTTCGCCCTATAAATTTCGTACTTTATATTTTCATAAAGACGCAAAAACTTAGTTATGTAATGATGATGGATGACACTTGGAAAGATCAATAAATTCTAGTATATAGGTATAATGTAAAGCGAGCCTTAAAGTACATAATTATTATCTTATATTATATTTCAAAGTCAAGGATATTTTAATCATGTTTATTGTTACATATCTAAGAAAGCCAAACTCGCGGCCAAATAGACCCTAACGCTTAGCTAAGTCGTAAACTCGTCATCTTAGAACGAAGTTCTGCTTCGTGTCATAAAAAACAAGGTTCAAAATTGAGTGGATAAATATTTTTCGACAAAGCTTCGAGCATAAAATGCTACTTGTTTAAGTGTAGGGTAAGCTTTCAGTAAAAGTAGGTACAAGATTTTAATCCTGCTGTAAGAGCTTCCAGGCCATTGTTTGCAACAGTCTGCAGTTAGTTTAACTGTTTCAATTGTAAATACTAGTTCTAATTTGTTTTTATTATTTTCATTTTCAATAAAGTAGGTAACATAGAAAAAAAAATTATAGTAATAAGTTTAATATAATTTCGTCCGTGCCTATAAGTACCAGCCTACCCTTAGTTTTTATCAATTTCTAAAAGTCCACTAAATTAAGAATAATAAGATAAGATACAAACCAAGTAAATAACATTTAACACTGCTATAATCTGATAGCAGTGGTAGGTCTAGAATGGAATGCTAACTCCGCGACTAAATCCGTATATTTGTCGATTATTCACTAAAAAAATACTTTTGATTCTCGCCATGGGCCTAAACCTATAATCATATAATTTGGCGAGAAGCAAGGTCTTATAGTACAAAATTAATAAAACCGTAAATTAGTAGTTTATTCACTAAAAAAATACTTTTGATTCTCGCCATGGACCAAAACCTACAGGGTACCTATAGGTTTTGGTCCATATCCTATAGGTTACCTACTTCCTGTTGACCTAGAATCATGATATTTAGCAAGAAACAAGGTCTTATAACTGAACCATTGGTGCGCAAGTCTGACTCGCACTTGACGTTTTATTCTTATCTACCCCACCACTTAGCGTGGGGTATCGTTTGATGGTTTGTTCAAAAATACTGTAGGTACTGTAGGATTTTTTTCCTATTCAGGGTTCCGTTTGCGAAATATTAAGCCTTAAAGCGCTAATTTTTGTTGGAGTCAAGTGTGTGTCCCTCTCTGCTAGCTAAACGGTTATTGAAAATGTGAAAAACTTCCCAGTTGTAGTACATATTTATAACAAAAATAACTAACACAGCTAAGTTGCTTTATAACGAGTAGTGGATAAGTTATAAACTTGTACTTTAATAGGTAAAAAGGAACCAATGACTTGGATTAGATAAAGTAGGTACAAGTTAGTTCTAGTTAGTTGTGTAAGTATGCATGTAATAAATAATATATGATAATGAACCGTGCAACTACGGCACCCTACACGCGCGTGGCCCGACATGTACTTGGCCGGTTTTATTAAAACACGACGATGGAACTATCAAACAGGTTAATAAATTTATTTAGGTACTATATTTCGGAAAACTTACAGCTAGATTTAAAAAAGTACTGAAAACATTTAGAACATGCCTTGTAGACGAATTCATGTTACGTCATCATCATCAGCCTATATTAGTCCACTGCTGGACATAAGCATCACCTAATGAGCGCCATAGCGCCCTAGCCTTCAGCTTGCTGCAACCAGCATCTAATCTAGTTATATACTTAAGTTTGCTGACTTCTAATTATAAGTTTCCGCAGACAAAAACATTGCCGAACATAGAACATTCTCCTTTTTTCGAAGGCGGTTAAATATAGCATGATACAATAATGTAAGGTTTTTCCTTTACTGTGCTTAGGTACTACGAAGTGTCTGAATAATTGTTATTTAATTAATTTATCGTCGTCATATTTACGACGAAAATTTGACGACCGATGTGGTGCGGCGGGCAAAGGTCGCCTGCGACGTAGGAGGTTACAATACAATACAATTCTTTATTAATAACGCCAAGTTACAAGTCAAAATTAATAATAATAAGGTAAGCAATATAGAATTTAATATTGACCTTAAATTTTTGCGGGTACGATTCCCGCCTTGGGACAACTGTTTGTACGATCTGCAAATATTTGTTCCGGGTGTTCTGGGTATTTTCTATGTAGTTTAGTAAAAAATATCTTTAAACTACACCTGCTCGGAAAGTGACTTATTCCTTTTCCAAACTTGAGCTAGAAAGTACGTCATTGCATTATTATCTCTAGTCTATAATTAAGACCTACATATACCTAGACCTATTAGTATTATGTTCTTGTTTTATAAATGTATTGATGGTGCAATAAAGTTATATTCTATTCTATTCTAAGTATTTGACAAGAAATCGATCGCATTGTACCACATTATACCTACTAGGTAAAATGTTTGTGCCGTTCGTTTTTAATAAAGCATTTCATTTCATTTCATTGCAGGCGTACTATAGAATGCGGGTCGAAAAACTCTATGGAATTTCACTTCTCACGCGTTTTCCGGGAGAGAATAGTGTATGGAAATCCATTTCTAACGTGTTATTTTTTTTTCGAAGTTTCAGCCTTTAGTTTAGGTTATTTTCATTATAGGTTAAACAACAAATAGTTTTCACTTCGAGTCTTAGAGCATTAAATTTAATGCTCTAAGCTTCGAGTCCACACTATGATATCGGCCTCTTCCGTTCCATTCGCGGGAATTTCTTCGAAATTTAAATTTGAGTTAGGTATTTTTATTAATTCTACAGAACGGCGTCGAGCGATAGTGAAGATTTTATGACACCGTCAGTAATAAAGTTAACTGCTCAAGCTGTGATTGAGAACCTATTACCCGAGAAATCCAGAAATGAATACAACAAGACTTATTAAGATTTCGTGTATTGGAAAAACGAGAGGAGTGCAACTTCTTTTTCGGATTTTTTTTATTTTCTTCGTAGGTGTAGTATATAGCACAGTGTAAAACTCAGGATTACACTGTGCTATATTCCTACCTCGTGTGTTTTAAGCACACTCGATAGGAATCAATCATTTTCGCACCTCGATGAACAATGTAGGTACTAATCTAAGTATGTATTGTATTAAGTATATCACTTATCAGTCATCTAGTACCCATAATACAAGCTCTGCTTAGCTTGGGGCTAGATGATGCTGTGTGAGTTGTCCAGCATTAATTATTATTTATTTATTTTTATTTATAATAATTACCTATAGGAATACCTAACTATGAGGAAGGAAATCTAGCATTATCCATCTACGTATGTATCTAGCTATACAAATCACACACGTGTGTACTTATAGGAATTAGAATAACCGTGCTATAAAATAAGTTCCGAGTTACGAGTAAGTGTAAATTGTACTAAATTTCTGAGCAACATATTATTTCATAACTATTACACGCAAGAAACGAATCTTGTATTAGTACCTATGTATATTATTATATCAAAATAAGTACTTCGCATACGTGAAGGTCACACTACGTAGGCAAGATAACTAGTAGCTAGTAGGTAATCTTAATACTAAACTTCAAGTCTGGGTCTGGGGTCTTAATCACTACTCAGTACGCTGCAGAATGCACTAAGTAGGTACATATATGGTACACCACGTATCGTATGAAAAACGTCTTGAATTGTATTTTGTTCCGTCGAAGTCTGCGTCAGCGGCAAGCGCACTGCGCCGCAGTATGCAGCGCACTGCGTAGTGACTAGTGATCAAGAGACCAAGGCTTCACCGCTTCAGCCTTCAGGCAGCACTAGTACCTGCTATACACTAGCCAAACTCGATGTAGAATGTTTGTAAACAAGCCGTCCATTAACCTTAAACTCACTGTGTTGCCGCGTCTTCTTATACCTACGCAATTTACAAAACTTGTCGATTTGAGATCCATCGTTCATTAACTACTAGACGTTATGTGTGTATGAGTAATTTATAGCTCTAAGTTCATGAACTACTACTACTACCTATGTGTATTTCAATTTAAGATTTCAATGGCAATAATAAACATCACGAACCTCTATGGTGGGTAGGGTAAGTAAGCACCTATAGTGACACTAAAACCAACCTAAACATTATGGCGCTTCACTGCTTTCAAACTAGCGCCGCGCGCCGCCCCGTCCCGCCGCGCCGAGCGACGCGCCGCCGCCGTCAAGTTTTTCTTACATATACCTACCTAAGATCACCCTTAGATCTGGAGTGAATTTGAGGTTAGTTAGTATAGGCGGTTTGTTTACAAATATTGTACATCGAGTTTGGCTACTGTATGGATAGAGTTTGTTTAGAATTTATAGAAAGGAATTTTTGGTCGAGATCTCAGGAACTTATTGAAATGACTTAGGTATGTTGATTCGTAGGTTATCTATCTTATTAATAATTGTTTGGTTCCTTGAACGAGTTTCTTCATACGTAGTTTTACATAATTATGAGCTTAGAGAGAACTTGTAAATACGCAAAAACTTGATTTTTGCGCTAACGCCGTTACAAAAACGCATGCTCTGTCCTGCTTCTATGAATGCGAAATCCTACGCCTATCCTTTTCACAAAAGGGGACGCATTGCGCCCTCTTAAGAAAAAATAGGTGGCAGCGCTAGTACGAAAGAAGAAGGAAGCACTACGAAGTAAAGTACTACCCCACCAGAAAGTACTTTAATTTTAAGTAGGTACCTACTTAATATGTTCCTATTGGTGCCTACCTTGGTGTGCAGGACAACAACGTCTACATAATAGCTAGGTAGGATAATTATTTCATAAAGCTTGGATTTTAAATAGGGTTCAAAACCTAACATTATTTTAGGTAAACAAAATAGATAGGTAATGTAGGTACTTGTTTCCGAAAGTAATAGGCCATAGATTATAGAATAGTTGTTAGCCACCGACTCGCATGTACCTACCTACATACATAAGTACCTTTAGATTACGTTCTCGAACAAATCGAAAAGAAAGACAGAGACAGTCAGAATTTTTTCGGGTAAAGACAGAGATAGATTTGAGTTCTGGATAACCGTGGAACTGTAAGACAAGGACGGCTGAAGGTTTCAAGGCTTCGACAGAGGTTATACTTCTGTCGAACGAAGCCGAGCTTGTCCGCTGGTTTGTAAAAGTACCTAATTCTTTAGCAATGATCGAGTAACCTATAAATAGAAATTCTTTATCAACGAACGAGTGAACAGTGAATAAAAAATTGTGAACCAATAATAATAGCAATCCAATACTGCAGCAAGGACATATAAAAGCTCTTCTCACAGAACCATCTTTCAATTCTACGTCATCTTCACCTTCAACCTTAGAATATCCTTTAACGGAGTTCTCCAATCCAGCAATAGCAAGTCTTAGTATGCACCCGCTCATTCATTTCAGGCCTTCTAGGGGGATTGCACACATGGTAGGTACATAAGAACTTAACCACTCTTAGTAATTATTAACATAGTTACTTATATAGGTACTTATCTTTTAACGCTTGTAGGTATCTGTGTCACTGAGGTCAACTTTATCTACTCAGCAATTAGTTAATTATTCTAGATTAAAAATAATAACCCAACCAAATGAGTTGACCTGACTTGGGTTTACCTATAAATAATAAACTAACAAAAATTACAAAATTAATAGATTAACTTAAAATAAGGTCTGAAGATTTTTCTATGGCGGGCCCTAACCTTTGATTTTTTTCAAAATTGCCGCGCACAATAAAAGTTATATATTTGGATAGAGGACACTAAAGGATGGTCGGGTCCGAGCTAAGTGTCGGCCGTAGCACGGTCACCGAGCCGGTCCCGTGCCGACTCACGCTAGACCGTGTCCGTCGACCGTAGCACCCGGTCACCGAGCCGCCGCCGCCGCGCCGCCGTGCCAGTCCGAGCAAAAATCGAACAAAACGTCAATGCACTTGTATAGCATCAGAACGACTGCTCGGGCGCAGCTCGGCCGCACTGTATTCTTGCACCGAGCCGAGCCGGGACCGAGTTGTTTCCGACCGTTGTCCGTTGCTCGGCCGTCACTCGGTTATGTACCGCTCGGTATAGCGTGAGTGTGTCCATATAAAAAATAATTAACATTACTTGACCGTGCTTTGATTGCAATCTCGGGCCGTGTCGATCGTTCATAAAGATCGATATGACTCGACATCGCTACCAAAAACCATCGATAAATATTATGTATGTCAAAAACCGTCACTTTCCTAGGCATTTGGCATCAAGCACATACCCAATAGAGAGGAAATGTCATTCATTTTGTTTATACAACAATTCTGCCAAATTACTGCGGCGACCACTGCACTCCGGTTGGCCGACTCAAAGGCAAGCATTACATTCGAGTTGGGCAAGCATATATTTTTATCGATATCGATAGTCAATATTTATAAACTATGACCGTCGCGAAAATTATTTACGTCAATGATAGTGAATTTATGATTTTTAAAAAGCAAATTATCAAATATTTGTATAACTACAAGTGTGCCATTGTTATATTAGATAGAAAGGAAGTTACCATTAATAAGAATCGCGGGAGTACATAGGGCATGGGTCGTTATCGCGTTTCGTTCGGATTTTCGTTTTTGGAGAGAATTTTATTTTTCTATTTTTTAGATATTTGATTGCATTTATAGATCGGGATACGTATCCTGAATATGAATCTACGAAAGGCACCTTCGTAAGTCAAAAACTTTTTTACTAAAGCGATGGAAAGGAATGGACGTGTAGAAGGTAATGAAAATCGCCTGGATAGTAATGAACTATGCTTGGAGTGCAATGATATTTGCCTGTAAAGTAATGAAAAGGTGTGGAGGGTATCCCATTTTTAGGAAAATTATGAAATATCCTGAAATACGTGTTCAAAAATTTTGTATTATTAGTATTCTCTGTAAGTTTCAAACTAATCGGCCTCTGGTTAAAGAGTTACAAAAAAAAACCTCAATAACTTCATCCTCATTTTACCCTTCTTTAAGGGTTTCTTTTTAATTCCTGAAACATGTGTTATAATTTATTATTATTTAAATATAAAAAATTTCAGGTCATTATCATTATGCATAAAAAAGTTAGACATTTCAGTACGGAGCCAAAATACGAATCACAAACTTAAATAACCCGATTTACCCCATTTTCAGGAAAATTTAGCCAAGTCCTGTAACACGTGTTCAAGATTGTTGTATTCATTTATTAGTATTAGTAACTTACATATTCTCTGTAAATTTCAAGCTAATTGGGCTACTGGTTAGAGTTACATAAAACACCAAAAAACTACAAACCCCCTTTTCACCCCCTTACGGGTGGAATTTCCATAAATCCCTTCGGCGGTTGTGTAGCGGGAGGTTGTGTAGTAACAGGTACCTGTTTTTCAAATTTCAGCTTTCTAGCTTCAGCGGTTTGGGCTGGAAAGAAAAGAAAATCGCGTGCTTTTTTTATATTAAGATTTTACTTTTAGACAAAAATCTAATTCTTATACAATAAATATCTGAATAAAAACCCTAAACAAGCAATATCAAAGGAATATGTAGCTAATTAGTAAATTAGCATGCATACCTAATTATTTTAACATTAAATATAACAATTAGGTTTTCGTATTGGGAACAAATATACACTCAATTGCGATTTTACAAATTAAACACTGCTACAAAGCAAAATTTAAATAAAATTTCGTAACCCTACACATATGTAGATCTAATTTTAAGATAAAAAAATGCGATATTCATATACAAACTTATAATTTTGATAACATTTCATTCCTCTCTAAACGCTTTCATTACTATCCAGTACAATTTTTAGAAAAATGGAGGGTAATGTATTGGAGAGAAATGAGTATTTGGCATTTAATCTTAGATTATTCAAATTATGCGTGTACCAGAAATCTTTTATGCATAACCTAGAACAGTATAATGATAACGATTAAAATTAGGTATCTAAGAAACAATAAAAAAAATTACTTTGAAATCACTGGAGAGTAATGACCGCGCAACCGTGACAAAGTCTTCCCAGCGACACCATATTGTATTTTATTCTTTTCGTAGCGACACACGTCCTTCCTCATTGAGGTGTGACGACGACTGGTTAATTGCGAGATGCGCGGGACAGGGCCAAGCCACTGTACAGGGCCCAACTCGATAAAAATGTTGATGTCCGTCAGTTCGGATTCAAATTAAATGTTTTCTTTGACAAAAATAAAACTTTGATTATCGCGAGGTTACAACCGCTTTTTTAACGAGCCGGCCTCATTAACATATTCTTTGATAATTTATTTATGTAATACGAAGAATTTTATTCAAGTTTTATGAAAACAAAGTAGAATAAAAAAACATTGAAGTTCGTGATAGGTCGCGAAAGGGAGCGTAATGAGATTTTAACATGTTTTTTTTCTGTTACTTCTTTATACAGCCACATAGCTCTTTGGTGCTCCGTGGCATTAAAGCTTGATTACACGGCAATATTTCCTCATACTCAGATTTTTAATAAACCATAAACACATACGAGTTATGGCCTTGGAAAAAGAATCTGAACGAAACGCGATAACGACCCGCATCATTATTATAGCTATGAGCAATCTCTTTCAAAAATTGAAAATGAATGAGTATTGTAAAAAAAAATATAAATAGGTATAGTTACATTTTTTACTATATCGATGAAATAATATGTAAAATCTCGGTGTTTTCATAAAAGTAAGTCTGATCAAATAATTAAATCAAATTGATAAATTTTAATTACTTCTTGTTATATCGGGAGTCCCGATACATTATTTTATTATGACAGCACAACACTATATAGCGAGCGAGAGTTGACATTGTATTAGGTGAAAAAACACTGATCACTTTCGGAATTCGAAAGACCATTATTTCCTCTCTACTGGGTGTGTGCTCGATGGCATTAGGACATGACGAGGCGCTAAACGGTATAAAGTTCACTATCTTTTTCTTCTTTTGTCTTTGGCTCTGCATCATGGCTAGACACAATTCTGCCAATGTCAGTTTCCAATTGCGCATATTTTTTTTCGGTCTATCGACGCCCGGCCGCGCCGGCCCGACCTTCGTTCTCATTTTTGACAGTGACATTTTAGTGTCATGCCGTGATCTTGAGCATACACTTTATTGTTGTGCTGTTGGCATTTCATGCATAGCTACAGTGCATTCACAGTTATTTTACCTCTGACAGATGTTTTCTGAGTGTTGGTTTAACTGTCGAGTCGTCTTGAAGAGCATAAAAGTATGTAAAAAAGGGTTACCCGTCTTAAACATTTTACCCAATTAAACTGGAAACTAGAATGTTGATCTGTTGTTTATTATTGATAGATATAATATTATTGGTACTTACATAATATGTTAATCGAATATTGGTACAACTGTACTGATTTTGTATGGAGATAAATATTTTATTATAAACATTACTTCCAAAATACCTGATTAAATATTTAAGAAATATATGTACCATTATCACACAAAGTGGAATACTAAATCGGCATAGTTAAGTAATATTAGCAATACTGTTTTTTACATTTCGTTTAAGGGAGTCATAGAAGTTATATATGGCAATATAACGTTCAGATTGCCAACCTAACAGCTAGAGGTAAAATAACTAGCGATGTGCCAACTCGGAAAAAACAAAACTCGATTTAAACCGAGTTAAAATCCACATAACTCGGGTTGAACTCGAATAACGTAACTCGAGTTAACTGGATGGACAAGTGAATGCTTTTTTTGAATTTTTACCAGTTTATTCCATCAGTTTTTTTTTTTTAATTAAAGTAAAACATATGCAATTAAAAAAGTTGGAACAGTCAAATTATATTTTTATTTGTTTCAATTCTTTCATTTTTTTATATTATTTATTTATAATGTATTGGGAGAGTTATACTAACTAACTAAAGTAAGAAAGAAAATACACGATGGCGCCAAATGACGATGCTACTCTCATATCTCTTGAGAGTAAGCATCCACCAGCAGGGGCCAATACACAACTCCCCGATCCACCGGAAGAGAGTGATGTCGCTGTAAGCACGACCAGCCAGGACGTGCTTAAAGCTGTCATGTCTTTTCAGAGTGGCTCTGCCGGCGGCCTGGATGCTGTGACTCCACAGCATCTAAAAGATCTTCTGTCTGGCGGGTCTGGCCATGCAGGTGATGTCCTTCTGGAAGACTTGACAGGTTTAATCAACCTGATGTTGTCAGGCCGAGTTAACAGCGAGATCACAGAACTCCTATACGGTGCGAACCTTTGTGCCTTAAAAAAGAAGGATGGCGGTATAAGACCCATAGCCGTGGGCACTACATACCGCCGCCTTGCGGCTAAAGTCTGCTGTCGGAAAGAAGCCGACTATTTAGGCGACTATTTCCGACCAATTCAGCTAGGCTTTGGTTCGCGAGGCGGATGTGAGGCCGCAGTACATTCCCTTCGTACATTTTTAGACCAAAATTATGGGGAGGTAATTCTGAAGGTAGACGTCAAAAACGCCTTCAATTCCGTAGACAGGGGCGCCCTGCTAAAACCAATTAAAGACAAAATTCCAGAAATTTACCCTTTTCTCTGGCAATGTTACGGTTCGCCGTCAAAATTAATATACAAGAACAAAGTCATTTTGTCCGCTGTTGGATGTCAGCAGGGCGACCCTCTCGGTCCGGCCATATTTAGCCTTGCCATCCAACCGATAATTCAACGTCTCCAATCCAAGCTCAATGTTTGGTATTTAGATGACGGAACTTTAGGTGGAGAGGTAAACACAGTTTTTAATGATCTAAAAATCATCACAGATGAATTTCGAAAAATAGGTTTGGAATTAAATTTTTCAAAGTGCGAGCTTTTTATTTCGGACTCTTGTGTAGACAAAAACAATATCATTGGAAAATTCAATAGTTTAGCCCCCAACATAACAGTTGTTGATAAATGTTCACTTCGCCTCCTTGGTTCACCAATTCTTGATGAGTCTTTTCAGTCCTTTGTAGACGAGAAAATTCAAAATTTTAACAAAACTTCGGACAGACTGCTCAAAATTAATTTGGCTTTCACAATAATTCGGTTTTGTCTTTTTGTACCTAAATTTACGTATTCTTTGAGATGTAGTCAACTGTGGAAACACAGTGAGCTCTTGGAAGGCTTAGACAACATAATAAAGAATACTCTATCATCGGTTTTGAATGTCGATTTAGATGACAAGGCATGGTCGCAGGCCTCCCTGCCTGTCAAATTGGGAGGCTTAGGTATACGCAAAATTTCAAGTGTAGCCCTTCCAGCGTTCCTGTCTTCCGTCTACAGCACTAGTTCTTTAGTTGACAAAATTTTAAAGTCATCTTGTTTGGTCCCACCTGGAATTTCATTCAAAATTTCATTTTTAGACGAAGCTCGAACGGCTTGGCATAATGCTTGCCCTAATGCTGCTCCCGCAAAATCTCTTTTGTCTCAACGGCAATGGGACAGGCCTCTGTGTGAGTTGACACGGAATAGTTTGTAACAAACGTGCTCCAGCTCTGCGGATCGTGCCCGTCTCCTGGCCGTTTCTAAATGGGAGTCAGGACATTGGTTGCAAGCATTTCCTTCATTTAACACTGGCACTTTATTGGATCCCGTAACTTTCCGTATCGCAACATGTCTTCGGTTGGGTGCAATGTGTTGCGCGCCTCATCAATGCCAGTGCGGTACTGCTGTCGAACAGCTTGGTCATCACGGATTATCGTGTACTAGGGCGGCCGGTCGGATATCTCGTCATGCCAGCCTTAACGACGTCATCCGGCGGGCCTTTGTCACCGCTAACGTACCAGCTATTCTCGAACCGAATGGTCTGTTGCGTGACGATGGTAAGAGGCCTGACGGCATGACACTAGTCCCATGGGAGTTGGGGAGGCCCATTGTGTGGGACGCTACATGCGTCGACACACTTGCGCCTTCCCATCTTCCGAGGACATCCGTAAGGGCTGGTGCGGCGGCAGATTTGGCCGAGGATCTCAAGAGACGCAAATATGCAGGTCTCGACAGAGCCTACATATTTGCTCCCTTTGGGGTCGAGACCCTAGGTCCGTGGGGTACCGAGGCTCTCCGGGTTTTTAAAAAGTTATCTGAGCGTCTGGTCGACGCGACGCGTGACCCGAGAGCTGGCGGATATCTGGCGCAGCGCATCAGCATTGCCATACAGCGGGGCAATGCAGCCAGCGTCTTGGGGACGCTTCCGACTGGTATTGATATGGATCAGTTGAGCTACCTGTAGATTGTTTGCAACAGTCTGCAGTTAGCTTAATTGTTTCAATTGTAAATACTAGTTATAATTTGATTGTAATTTTCTTTGTTAATAAAGGCCATTACCGTTTTAAAAAAAAAAGAAAGAAAATTATTGTTTGAAATAGAATCATTTATTTATGTATTTTTGGCTTGAACCTTAAATCTATATGTGACACTTGGTTTGCTTGCTTTGTTATCACTGAATGAATGAATATAGTCTCACTCAAATGATCGGCAAACTTCGCTCCATGTCGGTTCTATTCGGTTTCCGAACTCGAGTCAGAGAGAATTCAACTCGAGTGGCTTCGAGTTACGCCCAACTCGAGTTAGTTACTCGAGTCGACCATCACTACCAACCTACCCACTGACGAAGTCGAACTTAGGACATTTTTTTAAATAAACTACCCTCGATTTCGGAAAATGCTCAGCTCTGTAGCCACGGTTTACTCCTTTATCTCTTGCCACCGTGACATAAGCTAACATTATTCTGTGTCCGTGACCACGGCGAACGTCGGCGCAGGCAGGTTATGCAAGGGTGAGTAATAAACATGTACCTATTTTATTGTGTTCTGATCATGTTCTAATCACTAATTGAGTCCAGATGATTGATAACCTTTACCTTTACCACAGTTTTTTTACATACTTTTTTCGGAGTACGTTGCGCATGTAGGGCATTCACGCACGTGGCATTGTGTTTCCCTCCATAAGATTTTCAAGCCAGTTTTTCGTGACGTAATAGGTACAACTATACCAACATAAAAATCTGTGTTAAAAATCCCCTCATGTGGAATATAAAAATATCACAATAATCAGTAATGATGCCACATTTTGTCAAGAATTTGTTTGTACTTGATACACAGAAACGCCGCGCCGCCATTTTGTGCAGGGCATAGTTTGATAATATACCTACCATGGTGCAGCTGCAGGCAGGGATGTTAGACGGCCACTTAGAAATACTTGTACCGAGCTGGCTGAAACAGCTGAGCTGGCTGGCTGAGCTGGTATTGGAGAAGGGAAACTGGTACGCCTGTGCTCCGCTCTGGCGCTGCCAATACTGAGAGACAAACTGTGTGCAGGCAAAGCAAGCAGGCAGACCAGCCAGGCAGTTGCTGCTGGCACGGAACAGACCGTCGAAAGGGGAATAATCCATTCACGGCACAGTCAGTCGCACACGGAGCGAGAGTAATAACTTCTCATGAAATCCTAAATTCTTTCGTTATATTGTGATGTGGCCTAGAACTGGTGTCTTGTTTATGTACCTACTTGAAAATAACTTTACGCGCAAAACTTTTATTATAGTCAGGCTCATTTTTATTGCTTTTTTGAAGCGTGTTGTAATTAAATAGGTAATTTATAGTGAACGTGAGGGACAAAAATTATCTCCCAATGAAGTACCTACCTAGGTATCCACATAAATGCAGGCTCCGGAAATAGTTAACATTCTACTTTAATAAATGAATTTCTGTGAGTGTCATGCGAGTAGGGCTAATGAAGTTTAAAGTAATAAATCACACATGTCATACAGTCCTAGGAAAATTGTGTAGAGCTTATACTTTTCTTGTGCAAGCTCTTTATCATGCTATGTAGGATCTCAACTTTTGAGACCAAAGAACAAAGAATTTATGATTGTCTTGAATTTGGAGTGTTGACATTAAAATTTTGGCTACCTACTCTATTGAATCTAACAACTGATTTGAACCTTATGTAACCTTTTGCAGTGTACATCAAAGTTCAGATCGCTCAACTTATCCACCAAACAAGAAACAAGTGAACAGAGAAATTGAGACAGACAAATCAAGCTTCAACCAATAGCATGGAACAGCCGGGCCAGCCTCGTCTACCCTCCAACTCCTCAACCCCGGACCCAATATTTCCAAAACAAGAATTTGAGGATAAAGAGGGCATAGAAATAAAAAATGAAGAGCCACCGGAGAAGTCTAACAGTGCTTTAGCACCTACTACTTCAGCTGAAGGTGAGATAAATTAATCTCTACTTGCTGTGTACAAGCAAGAGAGTAATGTCAAAGAGTAGCATTACTCTCAGCTTGCTGAGCGATAGGCTTTAAAACATTTTTTTTATTGATCTGTTCGTCCTATCAAAATAAAGCATTTTTGAGTTTGAGTAAGTATTCTTAAGACAAACAAAACATAGTAACTCTTATGCTGAATCATTTGTGAGATGTTGTTTTATATTGGCATTTTTATTTTACAGGAGCCATTTATTATATGAATTTTGTGTTGTTTTTTGTGTTGATTATTTGTTTAAAAGCTATAATATTAGGGACTCGGGTTTTGATTAGAACATAAAGTCTTGCAGGTTTCGTATGTTCCCTTTTATTTATTATTATTTATTAACATAGGTATTTTTTTTTATTCTTTCAGCTCCACCTGCTGAGTCCATGAACTTCATGAATGTTCCTTCTATAGTAGTTCTAGGGTAAGAAGTTTATACCATTACCTACTTGCATTTATTTGTTTCTTTGTTATTCCTATTTTGTATGCTAGTAAGCAGTGTGGTTAGACTATAAGAATGTTTTACAGACTATAAAAATGTCATAAATTATTAACTAAGATTCTCCTAGAAAATGTTATAAAAATGCAGGGTAGATTTTTAGACGGGGCAGTAAAGGAAGGTACCTTGTAGCTACAGGAAAATGGTCTTAGAAGTCTATCCACATTTTTAGGGTTACGAAGATTGGAGATCTGCTTGGAAACCCTTATGGTCTCGCTTTTTTTGTCCTGTTTTCCGTCTTTAATATCTCTGCAACTACAGCAGCAAATAACTTGAAATTTAAAATAGGTAATACATTTCGTGGGCCTGCAGATACAGAGTACTCAGTACCTGCTCCATGGCCTGTAGATACAGATTAAAAGAAAAAAAAAAGAATAGTTTCAGTAGGTAAAAATTGTGATGTCGAAATTTTGAAAGAGACCTACATGGTCAAGTGTGTTATCAAATGAAAGGAATCGGTTTGAACGTCTCTAAACAGTTTTTGAAATTTCTGTAGGTTGCATACTTTTTGAAATATTTTGAAACAATAACTAAAACTCACTCGCTTGGCGTCGAGTTTCAGATATAAATGTAAGCAATATTTATTGAAGGAACTATCTCAAACCGACGAGTTATGTAAATTGCCTATAAAAAGACGCTGCAATAGAGTGAATTTCAGGTTATGTGTGGGTGGTTTGTTTACAAACATTCCACATCTGTATTGACTAGTATATATAGTGTATCTTTATTAGGGGAGGCCTATGATGACTAAGATAGGTTGATGATGATGATGATGATGGTGATGATGATTGGCTAGTTTATAGTTTCTGCCCGCGGCTTCGCACGCGTGGAACAACGATCCATCCAAATAGTGTGGTGAGATATTTCGCAGTATTGAATGTAATTTGTTGCTTCCAGGCTACACGACGACGACGACGTGCCGTTCGCAGCAAGCAGCCCCGCCGCCGCCGCCGGCCGGTACACGCCGCTTACGATGGGCAACGTAAGTACACACAACTCCGCTGGATTTAGATTCTTTCACTCATCAATCAGAAAACAATAGGTAACGTTTATTTAAACGTTAAGTAGATATAGATAAGTCAAATTTTAAACTTTAAGTTATAATCAAATAAGAAATAAAGTGTTAAATGATTTCCTCTTCACTTCAATTATGAGCTCTTATATCGAGCGAGAGTGCACATTGTGTTGCGTACACACTTGTGCACTATAATAATTATGCCCTGCACACATCCCGTTCCGTACGTGGTCTCCGTTGAGACTTGCCGCCGTGGCCGAAATTTGGCTTTTACATCATCATCATATTTGAAGAGCTCCGTAGTCAACAAGGAACCCTTATGGTTTTGCCATGTCTGTCCGACTGTCTGCCGCTTAGCTATCAAAACTAAACAGCTGTAATTTGGCATGGGTATACATACATTTTAAGCCGACAAAGTGGTGACTAACTGTTTTAACAGTAGGTAGCTCCCAAACGAAAGAACTAATTTGAGTTCAGTTTTTTAGTTTTAATGGGTCTTGATCGTAAGTGTTCCATGTTTTTTTTTAAGGTTTCGAAGATCGGAGATCGGTTTCGAAACCCATAAGGTCTCCCTTTTTCTGATCTTTTTTTCCCGTTTTTAATATCTCAGCAAGTACAGCAGCAAATAACTTGAAATTTAAAATAATAATACATTTCGTGCGCCTGTACAGATTAAAAGAAGAAAAAAATTAAAATTAATATTTTCAGTAGGTAGGTACAAATTGTGATGTCGAAATTTTAAGAGACCTACAAAGCCAAGTGGGGTATCAAATGAAAGGTATCAGTTTGTAGATAGATAGATGGAAATATATGGTATCTTGGGGACGGACATTGGCTACTTTCTATCTCGGAAAAGAGCGTACGAAGCCGAGAGCAGCAGCTAGTTATTCATGAATCCTCCATATCTACGATAGTTATTGTAATAAAAAAGTTGTGATGTTTTCTTTGACGCTCGTTTCTCCGCAGGTTCTCCACGGCGGCGGCGACGCAGACGAGCAGTCGCTCGGCCAGGACGGGTACATAAAGCTCCCTACACACTACTCACGACATGCATGCCTACACACACACTCCAACTGGGGCCCTATTATGCTTAACTAATCGCTTCACTATGACAATGGTATCGTCACAGAGTGACACGTTTTGGTATTGAACATACCTTAGTTGAAAGAGCAGGGGATGATTTTCAACCAACAATGACAAGTTCGAAATTATTCTACAAATCACTCCGTGCAAATAACTCCGCACGCACTATCTGGAGTTTCTTTAATTTAAGTCTACGTGAGGATTCTGCGAAGTTACCATTGTCATAGAGAAGCGATTGTTTAGCAGAATTGGGTTTCTGATCTATTTATTCAGTGATTCGCTATTACCTACTGTTTCCGCCGCTCATTGGCTGCATTCTGAGTGCGCACAGAAAATGAGCCAATGAGCGGCGAAATTACTAAAAGCGATTCATTCACTGAATTACATAGAGCACCAGTTTGCCTGTTCCTCGTTGTTGTGTGTTTTTGCCCATTAACTTCACATCTTAGTTTAACGTTAGTTTTGCGCCAAATTTATACAACAATTTGTTCTTAAAAAATTAAAATATTTCTAACCAAATAACTTTTTTATTCTGAGTACAATTTTTTTTATTTGGGTTCACTGAGATAAATGTAGTACGTAGTACATATACATATATAGTATCTTATACATATAGTATCCATGTTTGGTTAGAAATATTTTACTTCTCTTCGACTGCGTCCGATTGCGTAGAGGTCTTTCTCTGTTCGAAATGCAACTAACGCACTTTGGTTGTGCTCCTGTTTCGACTAAGTATGCTTATCATCGTGCGATTTCTATCCCAACCTAGCAACATATTTTTTCTTTTGATCGATGCCAATTAGTTAGTAATCAGTACTATACACTAAAATATACTGAAAATTAAAAAAAAAAATTATAAAAAAAATTTATATAAAAACTCGATGGTTTTTAAATAAACCACGACACAAGGTACCTAGTGGAGTGGTTCTACTTCAATATTGCGAGTAGTTTGACAGATTTACCTGCAGAAAATTATCAAAAACGGCTTAGTTTTATCATATTAAAAGATTTTCAAGAGTTAAATGATCTCGTGAAGCCGTGCGCAAGTTTGGAGTATAAGCACTCTACGTGTGTATTTGTTGTATGCTTTATTGTTTATTTGTTGGTTTGCTTTGCGCAGGCAAAGGGGACAGCTGGAGCTCCCCCCACCTCAATCAGCCGACAACAATACTCCGCCCCGCCCTCCCTGGCCGAAGCAGTGGTTAAAATAATTCCATTTTTTTTGTAAATTTAAATATGTAGAGATTGTTAACGTATAATGCGATTTTATAGTTATAGTTTATTGTAAATTACTAATGTAAGCGGGTTAACTATGAACCGTGTTTGTGTTAGAAGAACACCAACGTATTATCCCTTAAGGAGGGTGGGTGTGTTCAGCATCCCTCCGACCACTCAATACAGATAAGGTTCGAAGTTAACCCGCTTACATCCGTAATGAATTGCTCAAACTAGATACGATAGGTTGTAAAGTAATAGTAGTATGTTTAGGTATCAACCCCAAGCTTTTAGCTTTTAATTTTGCTCTTATATTATCACCCTACTTATGTACGCATACATTAAATTAGTATTCATATCACTTAATTGATTTTGCATGTATCAATTGAGCTAACTGCAGACTGTTGCAAACAATCGTCAGGTAGGTAGCTCAACTGACTAGTTTAGATAAATGTAATTTAAATATTCTTCATTTATTGTAGTACTATATTTTGCTTTAAACCCGAAACAGTTATTGAATGTGATAGTTATTTTGCACAATTTAGCAATTTATTTTATTAGCCAGTTGTTGAATATTCTTGATTTATTGTAGGGGAGACCAGGCAGGAACGTAACATTTTTAAATTTTCGCGTAATATCTCACACACCTTGGTGAATAAGTACCAAAATTCTAATCAATACACATGATAGTCTTTCGGCCATCTTTAGACTTACATCTTAGACTTCTTTAATGTGATATTAAGTGTAGTTGTTATTAGAGATTTGGAAAAAATCGAACAAATAACAATGTGGAAATAGATACAACCATCCCTATGGGTAGGGATGATTGTAACAGTGTATGAGGATGGTTGTAATTGTAACACTGTAAATAAACACAAAGGAACTTTTTTATTCAACTTATTTATTAAATAATCAGCCTTTTAAATATCACAATCATCAAAATAAAATTAAGTGTGAAAGGAATCAAAAAAAAAATCTTCTAAAATAATCAACGTTCTTTCAAATGAGACCTCAATCAGATAAACAAGTGTGGCAAACATAACTTATTTCGTTGTTAGTGCAGTCTACGAGGGCCCACAGCAGAGAATTTCTTTATTCCAACCATACGAGAAACAACCACAATTGAAAAAATTATCAAAACTTTAGGACATTTTGTTCGGCACAAACTCGTCACGTCACTACCTGACGGCACAGCACCGCGAGCGCAACTGAGGCAAGGGGGGATTCAAAATAATGCATATCCGTGGAACAATCTGTCCGTGTAGGTAATACATTCGTTGAAAAACTCATTTGTTACATTCATCCCGTGTTACTTTCATACCTGGTCTTCCCTATTATTATATTTTGCTTTAAACCCGAAACAGTTACCTATTGATTGTAATAGTTGTTTTGCTTAATTTGCCAATTTAATTCATTAGCCAGTAGTTAAGCCATTCTACTTTTTAATGCCTAATAAGAGCGTAAATTTTGTAATTTTTTTATTAAATTACTTGCAGTGCAGGGTGAATTCTCCATGACAACTGTTTACCGTTATTATTTGTAAACTAAAATTATGTGAAATTTTTCAAACTGTGATGGTTGATTACCGTCGACGGTCAGGATAGCAGAGAGAGAACGTACTTAAATAAACAAAAATATAAATAAATTGTAATGTATTTTTTTTTACCGCAATTTTTCATAAATTCTATAAGTATAATAATTATATCAAACAACTCAAAGGTTATATAATTATATACTACCTACTGCTTACTACTTTGAAATCTGCCAACGAAGTAAGTCTTGATTGATATCTAGTTCAATAACATGAATCATGTGTTGGCTCTTATCATGTTCCTTCTCATGTTTAACGTGAGGTTAAAGCTTGTACTTAATTTTAAGACCTTAATGTACAACATGATAATAACAGCAATCAAAATTTTAATCATGAGCAGATGACAAAGTATGCATCCTATCGAATGGTAACCGGGAGAACAGCTAAACATCTACACTGTTATTTATAAACAAAGAGTAACGTATGATTAATTTTACTCCAAGTTTTAAGTCAGTAGTAGATAAATCCAGTAATAATAAATAAAGAGTAGGGAGGAAGTAAGCTAATCCGAATCTACTCCCGGACTAACATTTAATCCTACGTTCCACCTAGTTTAGAGACAGACTATCATGAGAATTGATATATCCATAACCTAAAAAGCCTCTAAAAACCTGTAAATTTTTTTGATTTTTTGTTTCACTACGAAAATAAAGCCACTCCGTGTACAGTAAACGCAAATATTTATACCTTTGATTAGGTATATGTGTTATGTACTTCCTTTGTGCTTAATACGATGGATATAGATTATTATGTTAACGATTTGAGGCAGATAGAAGAAATTAATGAGTTTGTAAACCAAATTCCATTACTGAGGCGAGTAAAAATGTATAAGATTCGTAAGAATCCTCTGGAAGATCTTCAAGAATGTGAATTTAAATCGAAGTACAGATTTTCAAGATCTACTGCCCTTTTCATTATCGACATGGTGAAAAATCATTTAGCTGGCGATACAAGGGGTGGTTTTATACCACCCCACTTAAAAGTTTTGACTGCAATCAGAACATGGGCCCGTGGAGAGGTACCTAAGTAAATAATACCTACCATTTTATCAATGTCATAGCTCAACCAACATCATCCAAAAGCAATGGTTAATCTACCTACCTAATAGTTGTATTTTTATTTCGACAGATTCAAGATGATGCAGGAGATCTAAATGGAATGAGTCAGCCAACAATATCACTGGTATGCAAGCAAGTTGCTTTGGCACTAGTGGCACAAAGAGCTCAATGGATAACTATGCCTCAAAATGATACAGAGCAAAACAATGTCATTGCAGAATTCCATTCAATATGTGGATTTAGACAAGTGATTGGAACAATTGACGGTACACATATTCGAATCCCGAAAGTGAGTGGAAATATTGGACAGTACTATATAAACAGGAAAGGATACAGTTCAATAAATATACAAGTAAGTTTAACGGTACATATCTAACACAACTGTAGCCATATATGCAATTATGAACCATGTATTTCGACTTTTTAGTGAGAGCATCTAAATAAAACTATATAACTAATTCCAGGTTGTCTCAAATGCTAATTTGGAAATCATGGATATAGTGGCTCATTGGCGTGGCAGCACCCATGACTCAAGAATATTCAATGAATCCCGCTTAAAACAAAGATTTGAACGGTCAGAATTTAAAGAAAGATTACTAGGAGATTCAGGTTATGCATGTACTCCTTATTTATTTACTCCTGTCCTAAACCCAAGTTCACAAAAAGAAGAAATGTATAACTGGGCACATATAAGAACCCGTAACACTGTAGAACGATTGTTTGGAGTATGGAAACAAAGATTTCGGTGTTTACTGCGAGGATTTACAACAAAATTAGAAAATACAAAATTGTATATTGTTGCATTAGCAGTATTGCACAATATTGCAATGCGAAGGCAAGAAGACCTACTTGAGGATATAGAACAAGATGATGGAAATGTACCAGTGACACACACTATAACTGCTAGTCTTAGAGGGAATGTGGCACGGGCTGCATTTATTAATCAAAATTTTTAGTTTTATGTGTTAATAAATAAAGTCTTACTTACTCTGACAATCATTTCTGATTTTTTAAATTATCTATCTTAGTTTCAATATCACACAGCATGAGATGAGACTTGGACATGATTGATGTTGAAGATTGACCTATTTGATATCCACAAGTTTGAGGGGTACACACTCAGCATTAGATTTATCAGAGCGCTCGTAAGTAATATTTTGAATTTGTATTTACTAATATTATTATGTGTTGTATCTGCTTTGGGCTATTCAGTGTAGGTATTAAAATAAACAAAACTCAAAAATATATGAGAAAATTATTGTATTTAATTTAGCTTAGTAAACATGGTCAGGAATCACTGGATGAGAGGAGAGAATGGCGTAATAGAGAGAAGACCTATTACTGCTGGGTATAGGCCTTCTCTCTATTACGCCATTACTACTTTAATATCATTCTAGCTCACTTCCACCCGGAAGTGAGCTAAAATGATGATTTAGTAATCTTCTGTCAGTCTTTCCTCCCGGGTTTTTTTATTTGTAAGATTTCCCTTTCCAATATGGCACATTTTAATTTTTCTTATGTATTTCCATTTTTATTTTGTGGTCCTCTTCCGCCATCTCCATGCGTCTCCTGTGTTCTTCGTCTTTTAATATTTTTGAATGAGACATCATGGTGCTTACGTAGTCAAGGTCCTAAAAAAGACAAACATAGTCAACCATAAAATATCTGTACCTACCTAATTAATAAAATCTCACACATGACAAATTCACTCTTTATCTCATCATCCCATTTTAGAAGAGAAAGTTACTGCATTGTTGACATTTTGAAGTATACTAGCATCATACACCTACCTTACTGGACTTTGAGACACTGTCTGGAAACTTCATACTTAAGTTTCGTTTGGGTACCTGTAAAATAAAAAATATTAAAATAATTGACAATAAATTGTGGCCTCCATACGCATTTGCATCCAATGCACTCCGAACAAATAATTAACATCAACTATTTATTAAACTAACCTTCCTCGCATTAATTTTGCCCATGTTTGTCTGGAGCGGAGTGGTTGTCAAATCAACCTCAAATTTCTGTAAAAATTACAAAAAAACATATTTTACAGGCTTAGATAGATTATTAATATGTAGTATGTAATGTATTTTACCTGCTCAAAATCTTGACTAGCTATGTCAAATGAAACTACATCAGTTGCCGGCTCTTGAGTTCATATGTAGTTGTTGGTTGTAAATCCTGAAAAACAGTGAAAACAATTTAAAGTTAGCCAGGCGCCCATTGTATGGGAAATTTAATCGATTTAGTTAAGTGACTCACCGGCAATGATATAATGACACCTATTCCACCGGTCTCATCATTTGCTGATGAAGTAGGCACCTAACAATAACAAAATAAAAATTGATAATCATATAGTTTTCTAAATGTAGGTAGGTACTGCAGAATGCAGCAATATGCAGTTTACTTTTTGAAACATGAAAACTAAAATAATAACTGGTAGTTACTCACAAGCCCATCTGAATCAAATGGATTATTATCTCTCAATAGCTCTGCAGGATTTAACAAATCTTTCATCTCAATTACAGAATCATCAGGAGTGTCAGGCCTTGCACCACCACCTGTTTTAGTAGATTCTTTTTTGTATGAGCTGTATGTTTTGCGGGCATTTACTTTCATACCTTTCCATTGTATTTTTAATTGTACCAAATCCCGCTGTCGGCAATTCAATTCATTAAACCTGCAAGTATGAAATGTAAAAGTAATTACATAGGTATGAAATGTCCACGTGGACAAAATCGTAGACAAATGTTAGAGCACTGGAGTTTCCCTGTCCAAAAATCTTACTTTTTGTGGACTGCTTCCCACGCTTTTGTTTTATTCTTGTTAGTATTTGTATTTAAAGATTTGTCCTCTATAATATGCGAGTGGTCTTTCAAAACACTGCGAAGTAATTGCTGAAACGTAAACAAAGCCAAACGTGTTAATTATTATCACGATATTTAAATTTTAAAGAATGAATAATCTATATATCTTACCTTTTCCTCTTCATCCCAGTTTACTGAGCGATTGCGTTTCAGGTTTGGGTTCATTATAATAAAATTACAGTGTTGTAAATAATATTATTGAATGCACACGCCGGCCGCCACAAAAACATCAACTCAACTTAGAAAGTCAAACAAAAAAACACTCACTAAAACAGGTTGTCAAACTCATAATTTCGTGTGTCACTGTCATCAATGACGTCATTATTCATTCATTTCCTCACTCTTTTTACTTTTAAATTATGCGGGTTGCCATAACGCATATTTAATCCCGGAGTAACGAATGCATTGTAACTCCGAGGTTACTTCATGTTTATTATTAGCATTGTAAATATCGAAGTTGATACTCGGCTAGTCTTGGATTAACTAGTCTAAGAGTAGTTTCGTAGTAAGCTAGGAGTAGAGCTTTTTTATTAATATGGCTGCTAGAAATTAGGATGATGTTTATCAAGTTTACCACCAGATAGTCAAATTTTAAACAGTTGCTTTGACGTTTTGACACAAGTTTTCATACATTAACTGTCAAAGTTAACTGACGAAGCTGCATTGTCCGATTCTCTTTTGGTGAACACCAGGCTAACAATTTCATTCCCACCGACACACATGGACAACTTCCCCCAGATGTAGCTCCGGCGGACGACGACGCGGCGCGGGGCGGGTCGCACCAGCAAGGCTGGGCAGTGAATGGGTTAATAATAATGAATATTATGTTTTGATGTGTCTAACTGCAGGACCTGAACACTGATATTATGAACCTTATTACAGAACATACATTTGTAGCAATAAAGCTATGGACATTTTATAGCTGGTGCTGTAATCTCAATTATGTTTATTCAGGTTATCAGTTTTATTTTATTGAACTTATTTATTATGTATAAAGTTTTCTACAGTTGGGCAACAGTCTCCCTATTTCTTTCCACACCTTGCTACTTGTCTCTATTAGGTATTATATATATATATATATATATATGGTACATATGTACACCGAAATCAGGCCAAAATATAAAAAAAGATCAACATCACAATTGTTTGTTTTGGTTTTATCCGTTTTTGACATTGTTGATGTCTTGATTGATGTCAAGTGAACATACAATGTCAACGTCAAAAAATGAAAAAACTAACTATGCAGATTTATTCAGAATTTCAGGAGTTAACGATTGATACCCATGCGACTTTTACAAGACAGCAGAAAGCAGCAGAAGAAATTCTTGCAAATTGTTCATAATTAATTAGATAAATTCCCTCGTTTATGCTCAACGAACATTGGGTGGGTGGGATCTTAATATTCTCAGTGAGAATATTAAGATCCCAACCACTCAGCCCCACTTTATGCGAAGCTGCCTAACTTAACTTAATCAAAGATTAAGATTATATGGAAACTTTGAGGTCAAAGCAACAGAAATATAATCCACTTTACATTTTTGGAACACAAATCTACGTACAGTCCATCCAGAAAAAGTAGAAATTAATTATCGAGCAACTAAAATTTACTGTAAGCTGGCAACTCCTTATGACGGCTACACTGGCCTAGTGTAGCCGCTATAGTGAATTTGTTGCCAGATTCAGCTTTTCTTTGCAAAATTATTATGCACGTATTTAGCATTATTACATACCAATTTTTACTTAAATTTGAAAATATTGCATAAAATTACAAAAATAAAGCAAAGCAGGTTTAGGTAGGTAAGATGCAGTTAGTGAACTCAGTAACTTTGTTGTCAAAGAAATTGATGGTGGGAAGAGGTGCTTAGCGGTATTCCTCGATCTCAAAAAAGCATTTGATACTGTTTCTATTCCTATACTAATAAGCGAACTAGAAAATATGGGAGTTCGAGGAATACCGTTAGCTTTATTCACTAGTTACCTGCATGATCGTAGACAGAAGGTTAATATTGGGAACATTAAGAGTGACGATGCAATCGTTAGCTATGGTGTCCCTCAAGGTAGCGTCCTAGGGCCGACATTGTTTCTAATATACATATATTAATGATATTTGTAACTTTGAAACAAGCTGTAGTAGATTACTCTCATATGCTGATGATACTGCCATGTTATTCATCGGCACATCTTGGAAGGAAATTAAAACTAATTCTGAAACTGTACTGGCAAATATCTATGGTTGGCTTAATTCAAATTTACTAACCCTAAATATTTCTAAAACAAATTTTATTGCTTTTACAAAATATAATAATTCCCAGCCCCCAAATGATTACTGCATTCGTATTCATAAAAGCAACTGTGAAAAGAGTACCTGTAACTGTCCAAGTATCCAAAAAGTGTCATCAACAAAATACCTGGGCATTATGATCGACCAGCGGCTCTCCTGGCATGCTCACCTTGAACTGCTAATGAACAGGACAAGAAAACTAATCTGGATTTTTAAAACACTACGCCATGTAGCTAACAAAGATTTACTATATCAAGTACTTATACAATAGTCTGACACAATCCATTTTAAATTATTGCATACCAGTCTGGGGCGGAGCAGCAAAAACTAAATTCCTGCAATTAGAAAGAGCTCAAAGGTCCCTCTTAAAGGTAATGTTCTTTAGGCCTTATCGATATCCGACAGAAAATTTATATATAAATTGTAATATATTGACGGTGAGGAAGCTCTACATTTTACATGCTGAACTAAAACTTCATAAATCACTAACATATGACCCAACAAAACTAACTAAAAGAAGAAAGGATGAGATAATGCCTAAAGAAGTGGTTCGTTCAAAATTTGCAATGCGTCAATACGTCAAACAATCGAATCATTTGTATAATAAAATTAATAAGATTATAAATATTTATCCACTAACAACAAATTCTTCTAAAAAACTACTAACAGACTGGCTACTGACCCTTACATACCAGGACACGGAAAACCTACTGGAGATAGTTTTGTGATAGTGCACACAAATTGACCCATCTCCACACACTACACCCACGTACACAAGACAATAAAATAAACGGCAACATTAGGTAATTGGATTTTAGTTTTTAGTTTAGTTTTTAGTTTTTATAGAGCATAAGTTATGTATAATACCTACATTAAATTAACTTAATCTGTTGGAGTGATTTTCCATAAGGATTTTCCTAACACAGGTATCTCTATACTTAAAAGGAGGTTTCAGAAGCAATTAAAGATGTATATAGATTAAGTTAAAGAAATAAAATATTTTGATTTGATTTAGAGGTTTTGTTGAGATAATCATATATAATTTTCAACCACCCAAAGACAAAACAAAAAAAATATTTGTAGGAACGTGGCAACTTGACCATGTTTTATGACAAAAATCTAAATATTTCCATAACTATGAGATGAATAAAAAATCGTTTTATGCATTGCATATTCTCTATAGGATTATAATTAAAATTCTAGAGCGTAATAAGCAACATGGATCGAGTTAACAATTTTTTGCCAACATTACCTACGCTCATTATTTCATTAATATTGGACTTAGGCCGTACTTTAGGAAAAGATAACGTAGATTACGGTGGCTATTTTGTAAAGAAAAGAAGATTGAAGGAGAAATACGAACAGAAAATGGCAATACAAACAGTAGGTAAAGTTGCCAAGGGTTCTGTGTAATTTTCATACAAAAATCCACAAAACACCTAGGGCTGTCAAAAATACAAAATAGAACATGTAAAACATGTTCTATTTTGTATTTTTGCCAGCCGATTTTCAGATTTTATAATAAAATATTCTTAAGGAAAAAAAACCTTTTATAAGTTTCAGTAAAACTACGAAAACAAATTATCTGTCTACAACAAACTACTTACGTAGGTATATACTTTTGTGAAATAAACATTTTTCAACAGTAAAAATAAAATACCTACTAAAAGTTTAACTAAACTACGAAAACAAATTATTATCTGTCGACAACAAACTATATATTTTTAAGAAGAAGAAAAACATAAAGAAACTACTATAAAATGACTCAAATTACAAGAGTTAGACAAGCTTATATATTATTATCACACTAAATGACAAGATTAGGTTTAATTTATTCAAAATAAATATTGTCCTCGTCGTTCATAAGAACATATTCTTCAGGATTTTCTGATATTTGCAGTAATTGCACAGATATGACTATAGAATATTCAGGCAGATATTTGTCTTCATCTACCTTCTTAGGCATAACAAACTTAACATCATGCTTCTTTTTTACGGCTCCGTTTTATTTGTAAGCATTGCGGTAGTTAATATCTTCTGAAACAAAAAAAGGATAGGTATACCACATAACACAACTTACAAGCAAGTACCGACTTTAGTTTCTAGTCATGCCGGGTATACCTTTCTACCGCAAAAATTTAAATTAATAAAATGTTCATTTGTGAAGTTTCCTACAGAAATCCACTTTATCAAATTGCATTTTCAGAAATCGAGAAATTGTAATATTCTAAAACAGAGTATTCTTCAGCTCTTCATTTTCTGTCCTTTGCCTATAAATGTTCACAATTCATTATTTTTTCTGAATAAATAGGTACGTAGGTACTATCATCTGACTGAAAATAAACTTTTGATCGACCAACGACCATAGAAAAGAAAACTCTTTTCGCTTCTTTTTTTTTCTTGACCACAGACAAAGAGTGACTGACAGTGACAGTTACTTCCTTCAATCATTAATAAAACATGAAAGCTTAAACGAAGAAATTACTTTCCCTGATCGAAGCATTATTAGAAAAAACAAGATCCGTCAAGTGAGAGTGTGACCCGTGCATCGAGGGTTTCGAACATTTGTCAAGTATACCAATAAGTACTTTAGGTACCGGTTAGAGACTGCTATTATTGAATATGTACCTACATAAAAATTAAACCTACATTTCAGACGTGTTGGTTTGAAAACTTCAGAGTAAACTTTCGAGTTTTTCCAAAATATTTCAAAAAATATGAAACCTACAGTAATTTCAAAAAACGGTTTAAGGACATACAAACCGATACCATTCATGGTATTAAATGATTGGTATCGGTTTGTATGTCCAAAGTGGGGCTACGATACCAGTCGGTATCGTAGCCCCACTTTGAAAAAAAATCGCCTATTTATGACAATTTTTCAAAAGTGTTCTACTTATTTAATATAAGTACTTCGCTTTATATTTCCTGTAAAATATAGACCCATATCTACAAACGCTATATACATTTTAGATGGATGCTCTGCAAACTTCGGAGATACCCCTATCTCCGAAGTTTGGGAATGATGGGCAGTTTCTACTTTTTTAAAATTATTTCAAAAAGTATGAAACTTACAGAAATTTCAATAACTGTTTTGAGGTGTAGGTACACACCGATACCTTTCATTTGATATACCACTTGAACTTGTATGTCTCTTTTAAAATTTTGACGTCACAATTTGTACTGAAAATTTTCATTTTTTTTATTAATTTTTGCTTTTAATATGTACAGGCACACGAAATTTATTATTATTTTAAATTTCAAGTTATCTGCTGCCGTAGTTGATGTGATACTATAGACGGGAAAAGGGACAATAAAAGCGAGACCATAGGGGTTTCGAAACTGATCTCTGATCTTCGAAACCCTAAAAAGAGGTACCTACCTACCAGTAGATACCTAGTGTAGATCTTATGTGTAGATTAATCGTTCTATTGACTTGTTATTGACTAGTTCTATTGACTCTCAGTGAATTTACGGATTGACTTCCTTTTCAAACAAACTCAACAATAAATAAATAATGCTGGACAATCTAGAATGAGGACCACAAACAAAATTATTGTTTTAGAAATTTATGAATTTAGATGTATAGGCTGGTAAACATCGATGTATACACCCGTAGCGGCCGTAGCCACCGCTGAATACCATTTGGTTGGGTATCTACCAGTAAAAAGCGGTAGTCACCTGACTGTGGAACGAGGAAAAGTGGGTTATGTACATCGAGCACATACCCAAAAGAGAGGAAATTATGGTATTTCGAATTCCGAAACTGATCAGTGTTTTGTCACTAATTGTCAACTCTCGCTCGAGCTTTATCAATACAACGCCAACAGCGGACCTGTGTACTTCTCCGTCTAATTACGAAATATATTCAGTTAACATACAAATACTTTAAAAATGGCTTGTTGTTCTATACGGGTTAGTGTGGAAAAAACCGCAAGAAATCGAACTACAAAACAGATGGAATGGAATCCAATGAGGTTTTACCATAGAGACGTCATACTCATTAGAAATAAATAAAAACATGGCTATATTTTCGCCAGCGGGTTGACGGCCAGGCAGTCTATGACGTCACGTCGGCTAGCAGCTAGGGTGAACTAAGTAAATCGGGTAGATAATTTAGGTAGGTATACATTTTCGTAAACACGCTCATAAAATAAAAATAATATTACTTTACTTTAATACCTACTAATATTATTTATAAATGCGAAAGTTTGGATGGATAGATGGATGGATGTTTGTTTGTGACTTCCTCTCGCCAAAATTACTGAACAGTCGAAATTTATGGTAGATAGTAGGCATCTAATGCAAAACATTAAAACTACACTAGGTATATCTAAATACCTAACTAGGTACCTAATTAAAAGATCTAGACATACCTAGGTACCTATCTAACCTACCTACATTGCTAGTCATCTAACCTCAATCCTTAAAAACCCTCTTCAAACACAATCGATCAAAGATAGGTACAAACTAAACAATAAATAAATAATGCTGGACAATCTAGAATGAGGACCACAAACAAAATTATTTTAAAACCATGTCCTAACCAACACTATATTCGAGTAATAGATCAGCCCTATCATGTCACCCCAACCTCCTCTAGAGTCGTTCGAACCGACAACACCGCACGCCATTAACTCGTTCTCTCTGTCACTCATGAATGCAACGCACTACCTTGTCTCGTTCGTGTACCGCACGGCCACCGCTGCAGTAATTAAAAAAAATATATTGATTTTCCAATGATTTTCCATTTTAAATAGACTAAACAGTACTTACAAATGAAAAGATACATCCTGCTTGCTTTTTACAGCCGTCCTAGTATAAGTACCTATTGCACTTTCGGAACACACAACATAGCATTTTTTTATTTTCCGTCTTTCTTTTTTCTCTTGAGTTTGTCTTGCCGCGCAGACCTCGGTAAAACGTATCTACCTCAGTTTATTTAAAATAACATTGATGGAATCACATTTAAGTTTAGTATTCGGTAAGTTGTACATTTTGCAAATTTTTAAATTTACAATCATTATAACACGGCTCAAGTAAAACTGGTCATTTGAACTATGCGTTTCGCTTTCACCTAGCTGCAATGCTTTTATCTTCATCTCATTCTATCATACTAGTGTTGTGCTAACTTAATAAAATAATGTATCGATACTCCCGATATTACAGGAAGTACATAAAATTGATCAATTTGATTATATTATTGTTGATCAGTGTAAATTTTATAAAAACTCCGTGATCTTGTTTATTATTTCATCGATAATAGTAAAAAATATAACTATATTATTTTTGTTACAATATTCATTCATTTTCAAGTATCTTTATTAAGGCGTCAAACACTTTATAGTTAAGCTTTTCGCTGTTACGAAACTTTTAAATCAAGAAATAAGAATAAATAGAATAGAATATTCTATTTTATGAAAGTGTGATATCCAAATTATCATATATATAATAAAGCTGCCCTTACTTTCGCGATTCTTATTAATGGTAACTTCCTTTATAATTAGTTCTTTCTGTCCATCGAGCACGTACCCATGGGTACGTGCTCGATGCCTCGCGCACTTGTCCTCATCGTACCTACGCGCGCCGCAGTCATCGCATTTTAATAGTATTTTAGTTTAGAACTGACGTGTTCTTTCTATGGAACTAGAGTCGAAAATAATGAGTACGGAAACATCATCCGCGCCGCAGTCATCAGCCGCGCCCAATTTTTTTGATGGAATCCTTAATACAGGATTTTACTAAAATGCGAATCGTTTGGCGTTCGGCGCGGATAGGTGAGCGATGGGACAAGCTGAAAGCTGATTTTATGGAAAGCTTATAAATGAAGGGTCTACTACAAGAACGATGAATGTGCATTTTGTTGTTGTTTTGAGATAATTGAGTTTAAAGATTAACATTAGAGAAAAAAAAAACGGGCTAATGAATATGTAAATATATTTTATTAAAGACAAAGAACATTTATTAATGTATTATTTCTTAGGACAATGATCATAGTTTAGGGTTTAGAAATTAATGAGAAATCTGAAAATCTTAAGTACCTACCTATGTCATGAAAATTCAAGACCAAAACGATATATGTCCACACTGCGTTTACAGTCAATAATTATTATAAAAATTGAAAATCTCACACTTACCGACACTTGCTATAGGTAATTCGATGATACACCGCTCGAGGCAGGAGAGATACCTAGGTGTAATACTCGACGACGACGGCCTGACCTGGCGATCTCGTATTGAATACGTAACAAATAAATTAGTCTCGCTAACGGGTGCGCTGCGGAGATCCGTAGGATGCGTTCCACTTAAAGTTCTGATGACTACAATTCCCTAGCTAAATCTCATTTACAATACCTATTAGAGGTATGGGGAACTGCAGCAGTGACGAATCTAAAAACATTACAAATATCACAAAACAAATTAATTAAAGTTCTTTACAAATATGACTACCTAACTAGCACATGTATTATTTACAAACAAACCAACATATTTAATCAAATAACTATATACATACCCAACCTGCATTCCTGTTAAGAAAATATTAACTAACAATACATACGCAAATAACACTTACAAAAAAAAACCTACACCTACAATTTGAGAAATAAAAATAAGTTAACACTAAGGAGTCCGCGAACCAACTATGGAAAAAGAAATATTCTTTATGAAGGTGCGCAGTTGTACAACAGCTTACCCGATAACATTAAGAACTGTTTATCAATACACATATTTAGGAAAAGATCTTTTAAGTTAGCGTGACGGTACCAACCAATAATGTAATACTTGCTACTACAATTATTAACAAACTGTTATATTTTAGTATTAATTAGTTAAGATACATAGGGTAGGGTGGGGCAAAGATCCGCAGTGGGAAATGATCCGCACCGTCAATTTAAAATGATCGCTTAATATTGTCGTGGTTTTAGACACATTTTTATGCTGGCAACATTGATAGAAGACGACTCACAAAAGTTACATGGCGTTGGCGTCCGACCGGCACAACAAAAACAATGAGGAAAAAAAGGCGGGAAGCATCAAAAAGGGCGGTCGCGTTTTTTTCCCACCGAAATTTAAAATTTTATTTTACTAGCAAATATTGATCAGTAGAGTTAGTTTTTACTATTTATTTTCATAATTATTGTATATAAAGTAGAGTAGTGTAAATATTATAGCATCTGGTAAGTTTTTTTTACATTTTTGTTGATGGACTTTGAGGAGCCGCCGGATCCTGGGGGCACGGTCCCTCAGGTCGGTAGCAATGTAACAATATCTAATAGCTTTGAGAGACTTTCTAATGAATCTGGGATGGATACGGATACATCGACTTCCAAAAAACGGAAGCTAAAGAACAAAATGTGCAAACATTGTAATAAAAAGAAGCGGAAAAATGGGTCCAACAAATCGATAGGATGTCATTGTGACAAGAACCTACCGCAAACTAGTGATAGCGATACAACAGTTTTAAGTCAAGATCTTGTTCCTACCCCTGTCGTGGCAGACCCCACACCTCCACCAAATTCATCATCGCAGGCTCCAGTTGTGGTTACTCGAATTCAGTATGATTCCAATGACAGTGCTCCTTATATTGTACATGTGCAACGTGTTACTGAGTTACCAAACGATGGCTCCACGCTCCACCCAATTATCTTTGGGAAATTCTTAAAACGCAACTCTATCGATAATGTTGTGAATGGTAGTGTGAAAAGAATTGGTAGGAACAAAGTATCCATAGCATTTATTAGACATACTGATGCTAATGCATTTGTTAGCCATGCGAGATTAAGTGAAAATAATTTGAAGGCATTTATCCCAACTTATAATGTCTCTCGTATGGGAGTTGTTCGTGGTGTGCCTACAGACATCTCTCCAGAAGAGATCATGGAGTGCACTACATTACCTAGTGGCTGTGGGAAAATCTTAAAAGTAAGACGAATCAATTTCAAAGAAATTGTCAATGGAGCCCCTGTGTGGAAGCCAACTCAGACAGTAGTTGTAACATTTGATGGGCAAGTGTTACCAAACCGTATCTACATGTGTTATACTGCCTTACAAGTCCAACTGTACACATATCCAACCATACAATGTTACAACTGCTGTCGGTTTGGTCATACCAAACTGCAGTGTCGGTCCAAGCCACGCTGTTTCAAGTGTGGCCAAGAACACTCTGGTGATTCTTGTGGCATTCATGAAGACTGTCTGTCCTGCTGTTCCTGTGGTGGTGCACATTATGCCACTAGTAAGTCTTGCCCTGAGTATGTTAGACAAACTAAAATTAAACATTCAATGGCAGATAAGTGTATCTCTTATGCCGAAGCATCAAGAACACATCCACCTTTAACACATTCTTGTGCTGCAATTTTGACATCAAATAAAGACCAATCAATCCCATCTCATACAATAAACCAAGTCCCATCATCTTCTAGAAAAACTGTGTTCTTAAAACCACGTCTGCCACCTAAATCACACAAGGGTTATGACCAAAGGATCCACCGTGATCTGACTAGTCAGCCTTTGACAACACAATCCAATGGTTGTGCTCTGAAAGAGGACAACAAGAAGTTGAATATTAATGATGTTATTGCCCTTCTAACCACTTTATTACAGTCCAATATAATAGAACCGTCCAACGCTGCCAAAATAATAGACACAATTAGTATTTTACACACCCATAATGGATCACACCAGATCCGCAGTTTAATGGAACTGCAGGAGTCTAGTTAGCAAAAAGTCTGAAATTATATATTTAATTAATAAATGTAACCCTTTTATACTTGCCATCACAGAGACCTGGCTTAAGCCAGGCTCTGTGATTAAATTGAGCGGCTTCTCCTGCCTCAGGGATGATAGACCTGATGGATGGGGTGGAGCCGCTCTTCTTATTAAAAATTCTTGTTCTTTTTTCAATTTGTTTTACCTTCCCATAACCCTAATAATTTTACTGCTGTAGCTTGCATTATTAATAAAATCTGCTTTGTCTCTATTTACA
Source organism: Eupithecia inturbata (assembly GCA_963662085.1). Classification (NCBI taxonomy): domain Eukaryota; kingdom Metazoa; phylum Arthropoda; class Insecta; order Lepidoptera; family Geometridae; genus Eupithecia; species Eupithecia inturbata. The sequence continues at coordinate 9,467,793 of OY759176.1, read as the reverse complement.
TACCACATCCTTCATCACAAATTTATGATGAAATTGACAGTCTGCTTTCATCATTACCTAAGCCATGTGTTGTCATGGGAGATTTCAATGCTCATCATAGAACTTGGGGTAGTTCTTTATCCAATACTCACGGTAAAGACCTGCTTGATATAATTGATAAACAAAACTTGTGTATTTTAAATGATGGATCTCAAACTCGGCGAACAAAACCCTCAGAAAATGATAGTGCTGTTGACTTATCCATTACCTCTCCTAGCCTAGCCTTAGATATTACTTGGAAAACACAACCATTTACACATGGTAGTGATCATTTCCCAATTATTTTACAATTTAACAAATTTAAAGTCAATAATGCTCAAAAAGCTCCACCCAGGATGAGATACAAAATTATCTCTGATAAATGGTGCGATTTCAAGTCCCACATGGAAGATAAGATAAACACTTTGCCTCCTATATCCCAGGGAATTTCTACATGTGCTAATATTTTTGTTAATAATTTGATAGAAACAGCTAATGCAACATTTCCTCTTAAAAATAGTGCTTTATACAAGTTAGCATCCCCACCTTGGTGGGATTCTGAGTGTAGTCTTGCTGTTGCTCAAAGAAAAGAGGCAGAGTTAATTTATAATCAAGAAATGTCAGAAGAAAATTTTAATAAACTAATTGATGTAATAGCTAAAACCAAGAAAACATTAAAACATAAGAAACTGCAAGGTTGGCAAAGTTTTTGCGCAACCATTTCTCCTAAAACAAAACCATCAGCAGTCTGGGCTAACATAAGACGTTACAGATCAGGACTTAATGATTCTGCTTCTGCTACAATGCCTCATTTCCTGAGTGATAGCTTCATAGACCGTTTGGCTCCAGCGACAGTACCACCAAAGAAATTATTTATCACCCCAACAATCCCACAAAATCCTGTGTGTCCGAATGGTGGAACCCTTTTCTATTCACGAGCTGAAAGGCATTCTGTCAGTGACGCGCGATACGGCTCCTGGCAACGATGGCATTCCCTATTCTTTCTTTGCTCATCTTGGTGAAGATTCTTTGCATTATTTACTTACAATTATCAATTCCGTCATGCTGACAGGTGACATTCCTTCAGATTGGAAAATTCAAATAGTATTGCCATTTTTAAAACCAACAAAAAAATCATTAGACTCCGCATCCTATCGACCCATAGCCCTATCGCCAGTCATTTTAAAAATTGTTGAACACCTAGTTAAAAATAGAATTGAATGGTTTATTGAAAGTCAGAACCTTTTGCCTCAGAGTCAATATGGCTTTAGAAAAGGTAGAAGCTCGATGGACAGCGTTAGTGTCTTTATAACAGATATTAGAGTAGCGTTTTCACTGAATAAGTCTGTTGTAGCTTTTTTGGATATAAAATCTGCCTATGATAATGTTTTAATTGAAGTGTTGATTAAAAAACTTAATTTTTTAAAAATCCCACCTTTTTTGTCGAACTTTATTCAAAACATGCTAGCTGGACGAATAATTAAATTAAATTTTTCTGAGACTTCAAGAGTAGCGTGGAAGGGTCTACCGCAGGGTTCTGTATTGAGTCCTCTCCTTTATAGTATTTACACTTATGATTTAGAAACTTCTGTAAACGATATGGTAAGTATTCTACAATATGCAGATGATTTGCTTATATACACGCCTTGCAGTTCCATTGATATAGGATCTTCATACATAACATCTGCTCTTAAATTTCTAAATATATGGTTGGATAAACATGGCTTGGAGCTTTCAGTGTCCAAAAGCAACGTAGTTACGTTTACACGTCAGTTGAATCCGCTACCTGCGAAAATATACTATGATGATATTCTTATTCCTGTAAATAGTTATTCTAAATTCTTAGGTGTAATATTAGACTCAAAACTCACTGGCCACCCTCATTGTGAACATGTTGTCACGAAATGTGAAAAGTTTTTGAATTTGATGAGAGGCCTCTCTGGTGTTTGGTGGGGTGCTCATCCGTTTTCTTTAAAACTCTTATACAATGCTCTCATAAGAAGTACGCTGGACTATGGCACTTTCTTATTAGAACCTGGTAGAGCAGCTGCTTTCAAAAGATTGGATGGCATTCAGTCTAAAGCAATGCGAATCATTTTGGGGGCTATGAAATCTAGTCCAATTATTGCGCTACAGGCGGAATGTGGGGAATCTCCATTACATTTAAGACGACAGTATCTATAAGATAGGTTCTTTTTCCGTACTTCTCAGCAATCAAATCACCAACTTCTTCCTAAAATCCAAAATCTTTATCACCTCATAACCACTTCTTCGTATTGGAAACATAAACGACCTCCATATTTAACTCATAGCTATAACAAGCATACATCGATGTCTGCCCCAACTCACCAATCTAATCTTCTTCCCATCTTCAACTGTAGCTATAAAGCTTTAACACTTCCTCCTACTATACATTTTGATCTAAACATAGACCGCGATGATACAAATGCTAATGTATATTTTAAATCTGCCGTTGATGATCGCTGGCGCGGTTGGCATCAGATTTATACTGATGCCTCCAAGCATTCCCAGATAGGAAAAGTTGGCGTTGGTATTTATCACAAGGACTATAATATCGTACAAAAAATTAAATTTCCTGATGAAACATCAGTGTTTACTGGAGAATGCTACGGGATTTTGAAAGCTCTGGAGTATATATTACTGATGAAACTTAAAAATACCATTATTTTTAGTGACTCAATGAGTTCGTTACAGTCACTCATCAAATACCCATTCCGATCCAAAACTTATTACCACATTATAATGGATTCTAGAACTAGGCTTTTGCAATGTAATGATCATGGATATTCAGTGCATTTCGCGTGGATCCCAAGCCATTGCGGTATAGTCGGCAATGAGCAGGCAGATATTCTTGCTAATGAGGCTGTGGAGTGTGGGGATCTCTTTCCCTACAAAAACTTTTCGCAAGATCTTCTTGCTCTACCCAGGATTTATCTCAGGAATGCTTGGGATGAGTCTTGGGCGGGCAACGTGGGCAGCAAGGCAAAACACTACAGATTTATACAATGTAGTGTCCCACTCAAACCTTGTTTTTTAAAATAAAACTCAATAAACGTGCAACAACAGTTATCATAAGGATGCGGCTGGGTCATACGTGCACCCCAGCCCATCTAGCCCGGATGAAAATTGTAAGTGACCCTTCTTGCGAGTGCGGTGATGAATTTGGTGACGAAAATCATATTTTTTTTTCTTGTAACAAATACGATCACAGTTCCTTCTTTAATGATCTCGTCTCCCTCCGTATTCCGCTTCCTATTAATATTGCCTCCCTCCTTTCCTCCTTAGACCCCTCTATATATCATTGCTTAGCATCCTTTATTTGTACAAATAATATAAATATATAGTGTATATAGTATATTATTGATAATTCCCTTAGTATAATTTTCCTATCCTAACTCGTCTGATCCTTATCCTGTACCTATCGTTTCGTTGTTTAAGTTTATTAAGTTGTAAATGTTTCCCAAATTTTTTAACTAAAAAAAAATATACTAAATAAAAAAAAATAAATATGGCAAATGCTAAAACTAGCAAGTCCAAAAAAAAAAAAAAAAAAAAAACAATGAGGTTAGAATTCTTTTTACTTGTTTTGATGTAATAATCCGTAGGTCATCTTCAGTTGAAAATGTAATTTACTATACGCTTTGCTTACTTTTTTACTGGTTCAATTCCATAATTCAGGTTTTGAAAGGCGATCTATGGACAATAATTTGGCCAAATGCGCATTTCTTGTTTTTAGGTAAGTTTGTGTTTACAAAATGACAAAATGGGGCAGAGGTCCGCAATTTGCATGGGGCAATGGTCCGCGCGCGGACGTTTGCCCCAAGATTTGTATTCATTGTTCTAATTTTTGTTTTTACGTTATAGAAACTACAAACGCAAAACTAATGTGAAGCCGTTCACACCAGAACTGTACTTGCAGGCCCAAGAAATGCTAAATCAGGGGCTATCCATTAGAAAAATTGGGAAGGAGTTGGGATTCGATGAATCAACTGTACGGAAGAGGTGGGTTACCCCTTCAGTAAATTATTACGAGTTAGGAATCACTAACAATCTTTTATTCTGAATGTCGATTTGATTTCTTACAGGTTGAAAAAGGAAGGCGGCGCCAGAAAACTGGGCCGGTTCACAACAACATTCACTCATTTGCAAGAAAAGGATATTGTAGATCACTGCCGAACCTTGAACCATATGTTTTATGGTGTTTCCTTCAAAACGCTCCGAATTCTTATATTCAAATATGCTGAAGAAAACAAGATTCGACACAACTTGAATAAAGAAAAGGGAATGGCAGGGAAGGATTACACAATTTCTTTCATGAAGAGACACAAACTAAGCTTGCGAACTGCGAGAAAAACGTCAGTGGCCCGAACAATGGGTTTTAATCGCAATCAAGTGGAAGGTTTTTTTGTTAACCTAGAATCGGCTTATCAAAAATACAAGTTTGCTCCTGGTTCCATATACAACGGTCGACCTAAGAAACTGCTGGATGATTTTGATTATTAGTACAATGAGATAATAAAATCAACTTTTTTATTGTTATGAAAGAAGTTCCTACATTTTCGAAATTACTAGCAGTTTTAAAAGAAGATATTAACCATGACGTAGGTAAAGAGCATTTATGAAAATTCTTAAAAATATATAAAAAATATCAAGTATCAAAACTTTCTGCCGTAGCTAAAAATTCCACGAGCGCTGAGGCCCGAATCCGGGAGGACTTTTGACTTTTGGACAGTTGTACTTTTACCAATTTAATTTTACCATTTTACTTAATTCATAATAAATAAAACACATTGATAATTATGATGGGTACCTCAAACGTTATTTTATTTCTTGCATACTTAGCTATTAACAAGTTTACTTAGGTATTCCCCCTAGATCGTACATAACGTACCTACTATCATTAACGCTATATCTTATAGAGATAAGATAGGTAGGACCTATACCTACCCATTCACTATCAGAACTTTATGTAGATTGTTTGTAAACAAACCGCCCATACTTTACCTAAAATTCACTCTGTTGCCGCGTCTTTTTTACGCAATTTACATTACTTGTCGATTTGAAATCCTTTAATATTATTACTTATAATTTCCTATATCTGAAACTCGACATCAAGTAAGCGAGTTTTAGTTACTTATTTGTGGCAAGGTTTGTTTACTAACATTCTGCATAAAGACGTTTGGCTGGTGACTTGTCTGTGGGACCTATAGGACCTAGATATTGCTATAATTACTACATTTGCAAAATGGTGCATCTCCTATTATAATAGAACAAGTTATTTCATAATCATTATATATTGTTGTTATAATTACCTACTATTCTTAGTGTGCTTCGCCTACATTTTTGGTAAATTATGTTCATGAAAACAATTATTTGATAAATTAAAGGAGATGCACTATTTTACTAACTTATAGAAATACCTACCAATACCTACCAGACATGAAAATAAGAAACCAAAAGATAAGTTAAAAAAATGCATGGCAGCACTCGTCGCCGGTGGGGAGGTGCTGCCATGCAATTTTTCTTATCTGACTCTTTTCTGAACACGCATGCTGTTCATCAAATAAAATACTGAATCTACGAAACAGGCAAAACCAGTGCCGGATCATCCCTAAGGCAAACTAGGCAACTGCCTAGGGGCGCGAGGTTACTAGAAGCGCTCGCGTGAAAAATTGTACACTCGGAAATAATTAATTATGGCCGCAATTTAAAACAAATAATTTAATATTAAATGTCACTGCATGCCATAAAAATGGATTAGTTTTAAAGTAGGTAGACTAAAAGACAAAGTACGACAAATTTTCTCTGTGTCTCAAGCGGACCTTCAGAACTGTGCCACGGAGGCAATATTTTTATTCACTTAGCAGCTTTGGAACAGCATGAGTGAGGAGAAAGGTTCGCCTATTCATTTTCATCCAAACATTATTATAATTTAAAATATTTACTACATATCCTTAAAGAGTTTTTGTGTGCATATTTTTTTTTGTCCGTGGCTTCCATCCAGAGCAGACGCAAATCATTAGTTACAGGAAATTTGTAATAAATAAAAACATATTTTTCTATGATAGGTATTGAAATATTTGAATGCGCACTTTGGGAAATTTTATTGTCGAATGCAGGCATTTTTTGTTCGAGATTTAAATCTCATTGGTGTTTTTCAAAATTTACCGCTCATGTTATTAATTTAACCACGTCTTTATTCTATGAAATTTCCATGAACTGGACACTGGCAGAAAAGTGACAAACCAGTCACCTAAAACAAAGAATGCGTTATTTGTTTAGCACAACAATGAAAAATCCAGCACGCTAGATGAGATAGGAAGTTATTCGTTCTCTCTTTTCTTCTCAGGCTATAAGCATAAGTTGTTGTCTGTCTTGTGTGAATGGGATTACATTTGCACTTGTTCGATAAACTTTTATTTCTACGGTGTGATTCATAAATGGCCGCGAAATCCTTTAAATGTTGGCAGCACTGTTGCCAGTATTGCCACCGAAAGCTACTTTTCGAGACGATATAAGTAGCCAGCTTTATACGTTTACACATTTACACGTTGTAACGCATGTAATGCGTTACAAAATTAAGAATATGTGTAGGTAGTCGTCATTTATGATTTACTTAACTACCTTTATTACTCCAACCAATTTGTTTGGGGTTGGCACGTTCAGCTGTAGACGTATGAGTGCTGATGTGATGAGGGTAAAGTAGGTAAGTCTTATCTTTATTCAATCACTGTCCCTCGCTACCTATACTTTTATTTAAGTAATTTTATTAGTAAGACAGGATTAATAGCGCCAAGGTTTACGTTCTTAAGATGAAAACATAATTATTATGGGTTTGCCTTACGATATTATAGAGGTTACAGGCGCGCCGTCGTCGTTGTGGGTGCCTATGCCCAGCAGTGGACGTGTGTGGGCTGAAAAGATGATGATTGTAGGTCCTATGTAATCATCACACTTATATTATTAATGTGAATGTTTGATGTACAGCTTGGCAAAAATGATAAGAATTAGAACTAAAATAAAAATAAAACGAGCAACTCTTTTCAAAGTGTCATTAGGCGTCAAATCAAAATCTGGTACTTATAACGTCAATATTCGTGTTAATTTTTCCTTATTCTTTGACAGTACTGATTTCGAGAAAACTAGTGATTATTGAGTGCCTAAAATGAAAAGAACTACCCGAAGTAGTGCTATAAAAAGTTTATAAAAATATGTTTGTTGACAAAAGAAACAATTTGTCCGATATCGATAGTGTTTTACAGAGAACCATCGACTTGGCATTCAGATAGTATAATTTTTCTAGTGAAGTAAAGCTGTTTTTGTTATATTGTTATCCTTGGAATAGTAATGATTCAATTTTTAAACTCAGCGCTACCCCAACTCACACTAGCACCGTCATCTATTTATTCTTATTTTACGTTAAGCAAAGGAATTTCTAAAATCCATTAGGCATTTTTTTTAAAGCTTCTGTTATAGTTGTTTTTTTTGTAAAGTTTAGGCAGAGATGCGAAGTTGTTCTTGGTGGCCACCAAACTCTAAATTATACAAAATAAAACTATTACAGTAGCTTAAAAAAGCTAATGATAATAGACTTATCATAAACTGCCCCATGGATACTAATTTTATTTTTGGCAACCTTATATTAAAAACAAATAGATGACAGCAGCGCGCCGCGCGCCGTTACCATGGCCAGGAATGGGAAGTGTGAGTCAGGCATGTGCCTTTTATGTTATGTTGACAAAACAGAGAAAAGAGTTGCAAGACAATCTCTAATTTTTTTTGAAGGTTTCGTAAAAGTTTCCAAACAAACGTATATTGTACGTTTGTTACTTCTTCACGTCAAAACTACGGGAAGAATCGTCCTGAAATTTGGTACAAAACGCGTGCGAAGCCGCGGGCAAATAGTAGTATAAGACGTAATAATTGACCATTCATGTTTTTATAATAACATAAGTTTATTATTATTAATAATAGAATTATCATGAAGGGCACTAAATACATTATCAGATGAAATAGATAAATAAGAAATAACCCTCCAAAAATCAGATCAGCCCTGGCAGCACTGCACGGACTGACGTTTGTGACGTCATAATTTAATCAGTTGCTGAATTGCACTGACGTGACGGAGAGCAAGCAGTGAACATCAAGGAGAGGTCGTGGAGGATTTTACCATCTAGCCACCATCGCCGTTCGCCAATTACACCATGGCTGATACCGAAAAGGCGCCGCAGCCGCAGCCCCAACAGCAGCCGCAGCAGGAAGACTCACCCCAGCCGCAAGCAACCAAGCCAGCGGCCAAACAAAAGCAGGTCATTGGTAAGCGCCGCTACGCCATTTTATATTTTGAGTGCGCCGGCATTGCTCAGATAAAGCACATGGTCTGTTATTTACGGAATCCTCATTTTTACTTACGAAAACGTGTTCTTATTGGTAAAATAATACATGAAATAGTAAAAATATGGCTGAGATAGCCCGATACATTGTCATTGTGGTGTAGAATATTGATTTGACCCCGTAGCGTTCTGTGTCACGCGGACAAATCAATAGAAACCGCGAGATCTGTACTATACTTACTGTGCACCTGAGGCAATGCGCCTAACGCTTTACAAAATAAAATATTGAAATGACATCATCATTCGATTTTGGCGGTCTTTTGAGATATTTTTTATGCGCCGTCATTAGTTACCTATCTGGCTGAATACGATGTCCGGAACATAAAGTTAGGTTATCCACCTTGCTAACTGCAATGTAAACCCACAACTCGAGCAAATTCATAGATTGGACTACAAACCTAATCAAAGTAGATTACTTAAAGACCAAAACCTAAACTTAACACAAGAGGCTATGAAATACATTGTTTTAATAATAGTTTTTTTTGTTGCAGCTGAAAAAGTCTCGGGCACTGTCAAATGGTTTAATGTCAAGAGCGGATATGGGTTCATCAACAGGTAAATATTGCATTACAATTAAGTGATTAAATTTAGATGTAAAACTTACAATTAATCTTTGTAAAAGATACTCTATATCTCGATCTATATCTAGATCTATAAATATTCTGGGTTGGAGTGTAGATGACGGGATGCAAGGAAAAAAAATACTTATTTTACATATTTTTGGTGGACTTATAGACAAGGTGACTAAGGGGGAAATTTTCTTCAGGACATTGACCTAGGCACATTGACCTGAAAGTTCAATGGTCTTGGCACTAGAGGTCAAAATGTGTCGCTCAATTACAATGCGAAAAAGACAAAATTCATGATTATTTTTCATCAAATAGCAAAAATTCTTGTAATATTTCCTTGCGCCCTGAGCCATGATCTACACTGACCACTGACCATATTCTGAACCCTAAACTCAAATCAGTACTCCCCAGTATCTATGAGTTTGAGTGTTCTGTATTGGTAGAATTTATTTGAATGGAATTGTTTGTGAACAGGAATGACACCAAGGAGGATGTGTTTGTGCACCAGACCGCCATCGCCCGGAACAATCCTCGCAAGGCTGTGCGTTCGGTCGGCGACGGAGAGGCGGTGGAGTTCGCCGTGGTCGCCGGGGAAAAAGGCTTCGAAGCAGCTGGCGTGACAGGTCCCGGCGGCGAGCCGGTAAAGGGCTCGCCATACGCAGCCGACAAACGCCGCGGCTACCACCGCCAGTACTATCCTCGTCAAGGTGGACGAGGCGGTGAGGGCTCTCCACGCAGGGGTGGAATGGGAAGACGTGGCCCCCCGCACAACTCCGGGGGCGCACAGGGTGATGAGGGAGGAGAGGGCGGCGGCGCCGCCCCGCCGCAGCGCAGCTACTTCCGCCGCAATTTCCGCGGAGGCAGAGGCCGCGGCGGGCCGGCTGGAGCCCTGAGTCGCGGCAACTACCGCCGTGTACGCGCACGCAACCCGCAGGCCGCACTGGGGGCGGGCGCTGCGCCGTCCGATGCGCAGCCGTTGCGCCAGAATGGCGAGGGTGAGCCATCCGCGCCCGCTCCCGACATGGATTTGAAGCCTAAGACTTCACCCAAGCCCACTGGCACCACCATCGAGACCACCACCAATGAGAGCCAGGCCTGATCCTCACCGGTGGCCTGTTTCCACCTGCATGGCACATTCGTATTTAGTGTGAGTTATTTATAGCGTTGCCAATGCTGTGGGACAAGTCTCGTTTATTCATCTGAAGAGTGTTTGCCTCACACTAAAGTTGAAAAACTGTAATTGCACCAGTGATGATGTGGTGAGTGGGCAAATAAACATAAATGGAACTGCGTAGTATCATGGATCAAAGATGTGATATTTTGATTACTTATTCTAGTAAAATATTGTATTGTTTGGTAACTTTTTTAGTTGAAAGATAAAGCAAACTATATATAATTATATTATTTAAAGTCAAACAGCATTCATGCAATTTTTGCAGACTAAATATGTACTTTATCATTGTTATGAGAAATGATGGTGCAGGTTCCAGTGCCCCAAGATTTTGTTCAAGTAACTTGTTTATTTCTAAATTTTAAAATTATGCAGTGCAGATAATACTGAAATAGCAAGTTTTTATTCCTCAGTTGTAAATGTTAACTTTTTCTCATTATAGTACATACCCCTATGATATGTACAAAAAGCTCTCAGAAACCAATAAAATTATTTTTCCTGTGTGAAAATGCCTTTTTTAATTTGTGTACCATACCTACTCCTGAAATTTATATAATTATTTAAGCAGTAATAAGTTCCTCATGGCTAAGCTCATGACGTTACGGGAATCTGCGTGCAAGGAACAATTAAAATTTATCCTAAAAACCACTTTCTTGCTGTTGATTTTTTCACAGAAGTTGCATTAGGTAGGTACCTAGTTGTTGATTTGAGCTCTTTCCTACAATGTTTATTAGGTACTGGCTTACTGGGAATTACTTTTCAATAGTCGATGCCCGAGAATTTTGTGTTTTTGTGCAGTAAGTTCTACTCGTACATTGTTTAGAATAACTCCAATACAGATTGCCGGACAGGTATGGCCATGAGGAAAAATTATTTAATCCTTTTGGCCAAACAGTTCTGAAACGTGGGATAACACTCATCATAATTTTCAAAAGACGACAATCGCCTTGGTGTGCTAAGGGCGACGCTTTGTCCAATGTGTGAACTTCGTCACGGGGTGCGGGGCATGCGGTGCGGCGAACGCGCTTGGCTGGCCTGCAGGCGGCAGTCTACAACAAAGAGAATGTAGGTAATATAACTAGATACATACACAGTACCTACTGTAGACTGCCGTCCGCAGGCAAATACGTATTACACCAATGCGATTTGTTATTTGCTTCAACGGTTATTTAAAACCTAGTTAAATGAGAGAAGCGAGTCTGATTTCCTGTTGCAAGCCGGTAAAATACATAGTTCTCCCGTATACCTCGTTTCGTGTGACGTCACGTCGTCCGCCAGGTGGCGCTGTAGCGGCGGCGCGCCGGCGAGCTCCGCGTTCCGGCTTCATTGGCGTTATGAATTTTGTTGCGATCGGTCCACAAATTACTTTTGTAAAACGATCGGTTGTACTCACCATTATTGCGTTGTACCTACCAATGGAATATTTCAGCTGTTAATATAGCTATTGTATTTTTAAAGCTACCTTAGCTTTATGATAAAATTATATTTTATATAAAATTTTACACAAAGAAAACGGTGTTACCGTTCATTTAATTTAAATTATTTGAACAGTGTTGTGTTATTTCAGAAATGAACAGGATTGAAGTAGGTTCTGAAGAATCCTCGGATTCTTCAGACTCTTCCTCATCATCGGATTCTCCCGAAATGGCACCGGGGCCGGCACCTAGCCCGGCACCAGCCCCAGTCCCCTGATACCCCACTTGACCTTGTAGGTCTTTTAAAATTTCGATGTCACAATTTGTACTAAATTTTGTTATTTATCATTATTTTTCTTTTTATCTGTACAGGCGCACGAAATGTATTATCATTTAAAGTTATTTGCTGCTGTAGTTGCTGAGATATAAGACGGAAAAAAGGACAGAAAAAGCGAGACCGTAAGGGTTTCGAAACCCTAAAAATTTTTTTTTACAAATATAATTTTTATTAAATTAATATTTAAAGTTAAGTAGTGGTAAGTTATATCATATGAAAAGTAGTTTGGCCGCTTTTGCACCTAACAATGTGTTCTGGTGTTCGTCGTATAAGACCAGCTCCACTAAATCCGGTGAACAGGTCCAGAAGCCAGAGCTGGCCAGGATGAGATACAGGCGTTAAGAGGGTATGCTGCATGCAACGCCTGCAATGGACTCTAATTGCCTCCGATGGCTGTCTGTGTTTGGATTACGTGGCGTTAGAAATCGGGTCAAATTCGATGCTTCATACATCAACTGAAGATTTTCGGTGTCCCTCTTACACCAACTCTGAACTTTGATACCTTCATTAGAATCGAAAGCGAGAAAGGCGACCACAAAGCTAAGTCTTGCTTGCTAAAAACATAGTTGATTTTTTGGGCGGGTCAGTAAGTAGAGGTACTTTAACTGCTGTAGCTACAGGAGCCCCTCTTTCAGATGTATGTTACAATTTAAATTTCCAAATATTAGTTCACATTACAAAAACATTTTTCAAGTAGGTAGCCATTTACACACACACACACCCTCTCTCACCCTCACACACACACACACACACCCTGATATAACAAAAAGAGAAGAATATGAGATTCACATTAGATATAATTAGTATTAAGTTCTTGTTTTATAAATGTATTGATGGTGCAATAAAGTTCTATTCTATTCATTTACTTAACTTATTCCTAAATATATTTATATTTAGTTATTTTTATTCTTCCGGTAATTTATTGTAAATAGTGAGGCACAAGTGCAATATACCTCAGAATTTGATATTAATTTTAACAGATCTAAAGACATACTAGAGCTCTAACTAAAATACCTACTACCGCGTAGGTACCTGACCGAAATGCTATAAGAGGAAGTGAAATAAATTAAGTAATGTAAATTCGGTAGTGATCTGCAAGTAAAAATATTTTCCCCGAAAGTCCCGAAATTTACCAGGTAATGATTTACAATTTCCCGGTTTTCAAATCGGCCAATTCCGGGAATTACCGCGAAAATTAGGTACCTACTAGATAACTAATAGGTATACCATAATAGGTACAATACATTATAATGTATATTAAAGATATTTTATATTAACTAAACATAGAAAACACAAGAAACACCCGGTACAAATATTATCTGCAGATCGTACAAACATCTGTCCCGAGGCGGGAATCGAACCCGCAACCTCGTGCATTGCAGGTGGAGCTGGCGCCATCGAGGTTGTCAACTTGTTAAAAAAATTAATATTTAATTAACCCTTCTTTATACCTACCATAAAATAGAAGCTGAATAAGCATTATACCTTACACACTTACTTTTTATACTTATTATACCATTATCTAAGTAACAAACTATTTACTTTTATTCGTAAAATCCTGACGGAAGCCCAAAGAGAGCCCTTGTGCATACAAGTGAAAACTTAGAGCACTTAGAGCAAGGAGTCAATCTTATCGATCCATAAAGGTTTTTGCTAATAAGTACGTTATTGTTGGAATAATACTTTTTCCTATAACCTAAAATAAGTTTCATGTAAGTACTTTGTTAACCTTTCCTGAAAAAAAAACTTTTATTATTATTATATAAGTAACAAACTCGATGTAGAATGTTTGTAAACAAACCACCGCCCATTCACACTGTTGCCGCGTCATATACAATACGCAATTTACAATAATTGTCGATTTGAGATCTTTCCTTCATTACATTAAATATTGCTTACAATTATATCTGAAACTCGATGCCAAGCAAGTGACTTTTATTTATTTGTGTTGTGGTTTGTTTGCAAATATTCTACTACATCGAGTTTGGCTAGTATAGGTACATTTATGAAAATGTAGAGCATATTATTATTATTACTTGGAGACTTTTTATCCCATAAATCAGTTCCCATGAAGTCGCGGGCAGAAAATAATGTAGAATATTTTATTATTTGTTATTATTGTTTTCGATCTTTTGTTTTACCTCCGCCATTGCCGGTATTCGCCTTGACACACTGGCTCTGCCACAGCCGGCGGCGATTAGCGTAGAGGGGGTGTTAGAAGCGAAGCGACTGTGTGAGGTAAGACTGACAAGTCCTTCCTCACATCCGTCAGTACAGTTTACCACTTGCTGGTGTCACCACGGGTGTCAGAACCTGCCCCCGCGGCCATTGCTATTCGCAAGTTACGCGCGAGATCGCTCAGTAGTAAGACGGCGAACGCGACCTTGTTTTAGATTCTTGTTTTGAACTTTGTCTCGGAAGTTATTTCAATACTGCTGATAGGACTTGAAATACCTCGCTGCTTACAGGTTTGTTAATTTTTATTACCTCGCATAAATCTAGCTCTAGCAAGTCAAAACCTAGGTAGGTAGGTATCAAAATAATAAGTTTAGATTATCGAACGTAGCGTAGGTAGTTCGATTTTCGTTGCTGAGAGAAGGGAAGTGTCATTATTTTTCATGACTCTAGGGCTGGTTGAAAATATCGTTAATATTTCAGCAAAAAAAGGAATTTTAATCTAAGTTTAGTGCATCTGTAAAAGGGTTTGATAATTTAAGCAAAAAAAAATTAGAGCAATAGTTTTTTTCATGTTTGTGAATATTTTTTTATTTGTACAAGTGTCCTATAGCTAAATATATACCAAATATAGGTGTTGTATTGCGACCGAAATAATTTTTCGTTCCGTAAGAATCAATGTCACGGTTGCTGAGATATTTAATCTTCTAAAGATTTTTTAAAATCACCCAATATCTCACCTCTAACAAAATCTCATGGTCATGTATTTTTTGTTTGTACCTAGTTGTAATACCAAAATGATGTCGGTCACAACACCAAACACCCTGTAGGTAATAAGTTCTTATTACGCCGCGATTTTGAAAAAAAAATGACAATGTGGTAGCCGATGACCATAAAAAAAACTTCAGCCCTATCCGCTCAGTAGTTTTGGCGGGACCAACAAACATCCTTCTTTTCGCATTTGTAGTAATATTAGTCTTTAAAGGTAGGTTATAGGTACCTTTGATTGAACACTAATCATATTACAAATACAAATAATAATTTAAGTATATCTAAAAATTAAAAAAATGCATATAATTACCTATAATTTTTTTTTTTTTATATTTACAAATTATATACCTACATATATTCAAATTGGATACTACGATGGTAATAAAGTGGCACCATCTCCGAATTTCAGAAGTTCGTAACAGCTGTAGTTCTCTTACTCTTATAACGAAAGGGTCTTTGAAATTTTTCTGTCATGGATTTTAGAGTGCCGTAAGTAGTCTTTCGTTGAAATCGTCGTTGTTGACTTGTTGTGACATTACCCTGAAAGACAGAGAAATTTACTCCACGATAAAGGTCAAATAGACTGAACTTGTAAGAGATCATGGCCCATATGTGGGTCATGCACGAACGGCGAGAACCTCAAAATGCACCACCAGTGGGTCATGCACTGGGAACGTTTAATATGACATTATATCTAGGTAGGTACCTACATCTACAGTCTATACCTACTGGTCCACTGCTGGACGCAGGCCTCCTCCTGATCAGCGCCTTATTAGGTTTTATCATAATTATGGGAGTAATACCCAAAATCCCCATGCTGGGCTTGCGGGTTGGGATCGCAGTTCGGTGGTAGAATTGTTTTGCAATAGGTGCTGCTGCGCGTCCCCGGTGGATATCCTTGATTCGACTCTTATAACACCCGCGGGAAGAGTTGGGGTAATGCAACTCTAAGCGGCCATTGTACAATACAACACTAACAAAGTAGTCCAATAATCTAAGCTTATATCACTAAAAAGATGTGACGACTTATTAAGGTAGATATTAGCGGTGACATTGTGTTGCATAAAATTAAGTGAGTGAGTGAGTGTGTGGGGGGAGTGAGTGAGTGTATACACACTCACTCACTTACTCACACTCTCACTCAGGCAGTGCACCTACCGATTTCTTTAATGATACAAAAACGAAATAGATTTTTTATCTCACTTTTACAACAATATGCAGACATTTTCTATCCAGCTTTAATTCGGCGTGTGTCTTGTTCTTCGATAAAAATTCTAAATATTTTGAATTTTTTTAGATATTATTATAATAAAAGCTCAATAATTCGAGGGGGGCACTTAGAATTTACTGTAAACCCAATCATATTATATCAGTAAAATTGCTCTCGCACGCTATTTCCACACTCCAAAGACAAGTAATAACAAAATAAACTTTTAATTAGCTAAAATTATTCCCGCCTTGGGACAAATGTTTGTACCATCTGCAAATATTTGTTCCGGGTGTTCTGGGTATTTTCTATATATAATAAAAAATATCTATCTATGTTATGTATCGTATTAAGTTTATCAGTCATCTAGTACCCATAACACAAGCTCTGCTTACTTTGGGGCTAGATGATGCTGTGTGGATTGTCCAGCATTATTTATTATTTATTTATTTTATTTATTTCTTATTTTTTACAGTCACAAATCATAAAATAATGAATGGTGAATGAATACTGTGAGGTAAAGGAAACAAACTCTAGTACCTATAGTATGAAGTCCTTTATGAGATCCTTTATTATTAATAGTCATTAATAAAGGATCTCAAAAAGATCTCTGACGGTCTCGGGCGGTCTTATCTCTTAGAAGCAATCTCTACCACGCAACCTTTATTGTATTGTGTTATTGTAGGTAACCTGGTAGGCATGGGTAGGTACCTAACTAGGTATATCCCATAACTGATTTATTTACGCTGGGCGAAATGAACTAGCTTAGGTATAGTAAAGGAATAAACCGCCAAGTGCAAGTCTCGCACACGAAGGGTTCCGCACCGTAAAAATCAGGCAAGTTTTTTAAAGAACATCAAATTTTCACTTGTTTAGAGACTTCCTTAAATTTTCAATCTTATTTTATTTTTAGTCGTTTTTGGTACTGCAGTTGAAATGTTACTTATATAAAGAAAGTTTCATGTGCCTACCTATTGTAGTTCAAGAGAGCCTTTGACAAATTAAGAGCAAAAAAAGGCAAATAAATCACGTTTTTTGTATGAGAACCCCCTTTAATTTGGATATGTATTTTATTTTTATTATTTGTTGTTATAGCGGCAAGAGAAATACACATTCTCTGAAAATTTCCACTGACTGACTCTTACGGTTCATGAGATAGAGCCCTGTGACTGACGGACGGACGGACGGACAGACGGACGGACTGACGGACAGCGGAGGATTAGTAATAAGAGTTCCGTTTTCACCCTTCGGTTACGGAACATTAATAAATATAAAAGATAAATTTGTAAAAGCTGGCGCGATCCGCTATTCTGTGGTTGTATGCGCACTGGAGGACTAGAATTGTGAAGTCAGCGTGGATAATTGTATGAAAAAACAAAAGGGGATCGCGCCAGCTCTTACTTTTTTTTCTAGATAATAATATGGAAAGGGGTTTAAAGATTTTAGTATGGAGGGTAACATTGGTTAACATTGGCTACCACACTGTTTATTTTTTTGAAATCGCCGCTCACAATGATATTAGTTATTTAGATAGAGGACACATAAACAAATAAAAAATGTCCTCTAGCATAATGTCTAATATTTTTTTTTTCATATGTGAACATCTCAGAAACCTGACGCTTAAGGACATTATGTTAGAGGACATTTTTTATTTGTATAAGCGTTCTCTGTCCAAATAACATTATATCGTGCGCAGCATATTGAAAAAAAAAACAGCGTGTTAGGGCCCATTTCTTCAAACCCCTTTAAAATGCCATTTTGTTTTAGGCCTGGCATTTTTTTTAAAAACCTTCATAACATTGAAGCAATCTATCAAAAGCAACGAAACATCACCTATTGTGTGTGTTATATAATGTGAGGGGATGAAAGTCAAATTTCTTCGCCGCGCATCATACCGAAACTACTAAATGAATTCAAATGAAACTTGGCATGACTTGAGTACATACTACGAGAAAGGATATAGGATACTTTTTATCCTAGAATTCAGCGCGGTTCCCCTGGGAGAGGGGATGAAAGTTAAAATGTGTACTTAATTCATTACCGCGTTAAACGATTTAATTCATTAATTTTTTGTTAGAATTAGTGTTGCAAGATCGATTTTAATTAATCATTAGAAAGTCGAGTAGAAAATTAGTAGATTAAATAAAAAATGAAGCTGTGTCAATCGGTTTCTTTTTCTGTCTCATGATAGTTCCCACGATTCTGATTTAATTAGTTTATTTTTAACACGTGTGTGTGTTTAAATTTTCAACGATGGCATTATTCCGCTCGGTCGGAATGCTTTCAATCTCCTTTACTTTGTTATTTTCCTTCCATCAACACTAACTTATCTAAAGTTTTGAGTTTCTCCATCTGTACTATTCACGATCAATCCGCTCCTCAGATACTCTTCTTTAAAAAATTCCATCCACACTTCCCAGTTCTATGGTGATCCCTTCACTTTGCAGGCCGCCAGATTCTGGAACGCCCTTCCTGTTTCTATCCGACAAGCTAAATTCCTTCCCTGCCTGGAAGAGATCCCTGTTAGCGATAAGGCCGCCGATTGTGCCACTAGATATAGTTAGTTAGGTTTTTTATATTCTTTATTGACAAAGAAAATTACTACTCAATAAAATTACTACGCGCCAGATATCCGTCAGCTCTCGGGTCACGCGTCGCGTCGACCAGACGCTCAGATAACTTTTTAAAAACACGGAGGGCCTCGGTACCCCACGGACCTAGGGTCTCGACCCCAAAGGGAGCAAATATGTAGGCTCTGTCGAGACCTGCATATTTGCGTCTCTTGAGATCCTCGGCCAAATCTGCCGCCGCACCAGCCCTTACGGATGTCCTCGGAAGATGGGAAGGCGCAAGTGTGTCGGCGCATGTAGCGTCCCACACTATGGGCCTCCCCAACTCCCATGGGACTAGTGTCATGCCGTCAGGCCTCTTACCATCGTCACGCAACAGACCTTTCGGTTCGAGAATAGCTGGTACGTTAGCGGTGACAAAGGCCCGCCGGATGACGTCGTTAAGGCTGGCATGACGAGATATCCGACCGGCCGGCCCTAGTACACGATAATCCGTGTTAGTTAGTTAGTTCTTGTTTATTGTTTTATGTATTGATCGTGCAATAAAGAAATAATCTATCTATCATTGATGTGAAGCGTTTAGTTAAGCAGAATAGGGCCTCTGTCCGTCCTGTTGATTGTAGAGGTAGATACTTACGTTACCGAACTTATACAACGCAATTCTCTTAGGCTCTATAACAAAGCAATGACTGTTTTGTAAAGTAGATGAACAACGGCACACAACACAATGTATTATTAAGCGTATTTTAATATAAGAGAAAATGTAGTTAAATGTGTATATATAATAGTCAGCAGGTTGCTACGCAAACAAGTCAAGAACAATCTTGACTTGTTGCGTTTGCCCTTGTGGGCAAGGAATAAGTCGCGGGTACACAGCATTATGATTTATGAGGGTTTGGAATAAGAGTGGTGCTTTTAGATACTTATTCCAAATCATAATTACTTAGTTAAGTATGGGTTTTTATGAATTGTTGTTGTTGACATGTTTTGTTAGATTGCTTAAACATTACTCTAATAAGATAAAATAAATAACAGTTCACTTATTGTTTAAACTGGCGATTATTAGCAAGTTACTGTTGAATTTTGGGATTTGGCCCTAAAAACCAAACTAATTCGTAAAAAATCAATAGTGAGACTTCAGAACCCTGGCTCAAATAGTTCTAATCTAAATGGTATATTCTAGTTTCTCTTTGAAGCTTTGCATCCAGCTACCAATCATCCAGTATAAAATATAATTACACCATTGTTTTCAAAGAAATGTAAGACATAGGTATAATTCGAGTTCTGTAAAAACGGTCCTAAACTTGAAGGAAGAAACGAAACCCATATAAATAATTGGTTGCCCACCTCTGGGTTAGGTAAGGAATCATCTGTCAACATCTGCAAAGCCTGGGAGTCAGTAGACTTCAAATCCTGAAGTTGCGTATTGTCTGAAGAGGAGCTCGAAACCTTCAAAAAATATACATTAAAAGAATAACATAGGTAGAGCCACTCTACCTACTTTTGCTTCTATCGAATGCATAGTTTTTTGTAATAGGTACTACGTCGGTTTTTTGCCAGAGATCTTTTTGCTTATTTTTTTTCTATATGACCGTTCTTAGTGCCCTCTCCTCAAAACAATATTGATGTACATAGGTACCTGAAGGTATATTTTAATTATCCAAATAACGTAAACGATTGTTTCGTTTCGTTTTTTTGTGCAAATTGGTACTCTAATTCCGTGTATTAGTGTACACCAATTGGCCGACACGAAATACGAAATTTAGTGTTGGAGAATTAAGATAGGCCCGTCGTCGTCGCTTTAACAGAAACGAATTGACAAAACGACAAAACCTCGGTCGTGCTCTGAAATGAAATGATAGGGGAAGAATACGAATTTTTCGACTTTCATGAAAATATTTCAAAAAGTATGAAACTTCAATAATTTCAAAAACTGTTTTGAGATGTACAAATCGATACCTCTCATTTGATACACCACTCGGTGGGAAAGGCACCTTTTAAAAATTATTCCTCCGCCCCTTTTGACCATTTTTCTAAAACTGATGTATTTACAGACTTCTCTATATTTTTCCTTTAAAAATAGATCTATATCTACAAACGCTACATACATTTCATTTCAGATGGATCGCTCTGCAAACTTCAGAGATAGGGGGGAGAATGGGATTTTTTCGACTTATTTAAAATAGTTCAAAAAGTATGAAACCTACAGAAATTTCAAGAACTGTTTTGAAATGTACGTACAAACGCCTTTAATTTGAAACCAACCAAAACCACTTGATCTTGTAGGTATCTTTTAAAATTTCAACATCACAATAATATTGTGATGTCGAAATTTGAAATGATATTAATTTTTTTTTCTTTTAATCTGTACAGGCGCACAAAACCTATTATCTTTTAAATATTCAAGTGATTTGCTAAAGTAGTTGCTGAGATACTAAATACGGAAAAAAGGACAGAAAAAGCGAGACCACGGGTTTATAGGGGTTTCAAAACCGCTTTCGATTGGAAAGCGGTTTTGAAACCCCTATAAACCCGTGGTCTCGCTTTTTCTGTCCTTCATCGTAACCCTAAAACCATCAAAGCCTGTTAAGGTCCTTGAGAAACTCATGACTCATGCCATGACCATAACGAAATCTGAGACAACCAGAAAACTAAATAAATTAGAATGTAAATGCTTAAATTAATTAACAGCACAAACCGGTATCAAAGAAATCTTTCGGGTTTTATCCATGCTACTAGGTCTTATTGCCGGGGTCTCAAACAAGGGGTCGACGCATAGTCTGTTGTCTTCGTTCGCGTTGAATATGAAGAAGGAGTTAGCTAGTGGCGGCAGGAAGCGCATCAGGATATGTCCAGCTGCCAGCAGTGCGCACAGTACTGCTGCGCCAACAGCCACCACCGGGGCAAAACCGAGCCTTTCGATCGGCAGGCTGCATTGCGACTTGCGCTCATCGAACCTGCAACAAGGATTATTCTCTACGACCAGAAGACCTGAAACAGATTCTCTAATCCTTAGGTACAGGAGAATGTTGATGATAGTATCATAATTTTTAGCATTATTAGCGGACATTAGGTTTGTTCTAATACCAGTGGGGAATACTTATTGGAAAGCTACGGCCACGGCCACGGCCGGCCGCTGCCGTACCTCTCCACTCAGCCCGTGTGGATGTCGTAAGAGCCGAATAGGGAAACCTACCAGAGGAAGAACTGTAGGTTCCCTCTGTGTATTTTAACACCTCTTTTGCGATCACCAATCCGCTTGCCAAGCGTGGTGATTATGGCATAGCAAAACCACCCTCAATTCGGGAAGGCATGATCTGTAGGTAATATTCACACTAGGACTCTAGGAGGCAAAACTCCGAATTGATCACGGATGTACTCGACACCAAGCCAATTTTAGTTACCTATTTTTGTCGTGGTTTGTTTACAAACATTCTACATCTAGTTTCGCTGGTGTACATGTAAGATTAGTATGACTCGTGATAAAATTTCTGCCAAACGAGTTTTAGGTAGGTACAATTAATTTTACCTCAATAACTTGACGACATAAAATGGAATACTACAAGTAGATAAACAAAACTGGTTTGACTTTAGCAATGTTCGTTTCTTGCTCTACATAAAAATATAAGTACAGTCAGCAAATAGGCGCTCTAAGGCCCCAACGGCCATCAGTTCTGCGAGCTATGTGCCCTGTCCTCTGCTTACGGTAACCCACTATACTGTACTATGATACCAGTCGGTAACGCCACAGTTGTTGATGCCGTCGCACACGACTCCGGTTGTGAAGCAGTACTCCATATTCCCGACTGTGCAGGTGGTCTCGTTCCATTGGGTGCAACCTCTAATGGGCTTGTTTCGAGCTGAGGTAACCGTCACTTGGTACAGCCTTGCCTTCGAAATAAAATGATTACTCAGGCATAGATTTTGTTTTTTTTTTATAGTGTAATCTTAATCAGTATGTTGTTTTGCTGAAAATATTACAGTCCGAGTGACGCATCGTAATTTCAAGCTATGCCTAAAAAACTTTGGGAAAAGCGCGAGTGTTCTTCGGATTCAATATCACTTTACACTTTTTTTTCGGAAAAATATAACTTTATTTCCGTGTCAGTGTTTAATTATTAAGAATTTTACCTTTTCTAAGTGTACATTTATTGTATTTATGGAAATAAATAGTTATTGACTTTGACTTTGATTTATTAGGAACTTTCTGTGTTCCTATAAAACCAAATGCTGTACTTTTCTACCATCAACAACAGTAGGTAACTCTTGGCTGGAGAAAGTTGGAGCTGGACGGATAGGTTGAACTAATAACGATGTATGTACGTACAGGCAATAAATAATCTCGTTCGTTTAAAACTTGCTAGCGGGCTAAAGTTGGGACGGTCGACACTAAATGTTTCTGTTAGCTAGAGTATCTAGATACCTACTAGCGAACTCGAAGCTTTTCTGTAGCCTATTGCAATCAATAGCTGTAGCATTATGGCAAACCTACCTTGATATCAGCATTGATGCTGCTATTGCTCAAGAAAGTAAACCGCAGTCTCCCTTTGACAGCAGCTACAAAATACGTGGATGACAGATCTCTGTCCCCTAACGAGTCACAGACGCGGATGCAACCTTGTTTCTTCAAGACCGTGAAGGCATCAGGGTTTGCGCCGCAGTTGACTGATAGGCTCGTCGGGAACCTAATGACCGCGATGATGGTAGTGTTGGCAGGCGCTGTCACAATGTCCACGGCGCATTGGTAGTCGACTTGTTGCATGGTGCGAAACACCTGGAACAATACTCGGCTTATCAGACAGCATCATCTAACCCTAAAGAAACCGAGATTATGATATGGGTACTAGTCGATTAACATACATAAAACTTATACATACACCCCCGCCCGAACCTCACACAAACATTTGCCCTGCAGCCGGAAACGCACCCGCAACCTCTGGCGCCGCAAGTTGACCTTCGTTTATTACTTTACTTAGGACGTGAGGCAAGGTCTTTTATTTAGTTTTTTTGAAGATGCATTAATGTTTTTCCTAAGAGCAAAAGGAAAACCCGGCAGCATGCTGTTGCGAAAGATCGTTGCGTAATCACACGACCAAGGAATTTCAAGTTAGGTTATTTAATTAAAAAAAAAAAATATTCAGGTTATTTTAGTAAATACCTACGTAGTATCAGAGACTAGTAAAGTAGTCTCTGGTAGTATGCATATCTATTCTTATCTATCTATAAATATAAAAGTCTTGTTAGTTACACTATTTATAACTCAAGAACGGCTGAACGGATCTCGGTGAAATTTGGCAGCGAGTAGATGGTATCCCGGGGCCGGACATAGGCTACCTTTTATTCCGGAAAAAGCGTGCGAAGCCGCGGGCTGCAGCTAGTAAAGGTATAAATGTATTCATTTACCACTAGGTATCTACTCAATCGTACACAGTGCTGCTCTTAAACAATAGCTTGGCTTCCGCCGAGCCGTAACACCTCAATCACTTTGTAATGAGGCCCGTGCAATGTGCACCAACAATTAAGGCAGTTTAGGTCTCCAAACCAGCAACGGATCTATTCGATACTAGCTTCTGCCCGCGGCTTCGCACGCGCTTATATAGAACGACCAAATCTATTCTATATAAGGTCAAAACCATTAGACCCGTTTTTCTCAAATCGACGTCATTCAGATTGCAGCGTTTTGACTTAACAGGGTCGTTTTCCGAGATACAATGTAGCTTATGTCCGTCACCGGGATACCGTCGACCTCTCTGCCAAATTTCATTGAGATCCGTTTAGCCGTTTAGGCTATAGAACTTATTTATTTACTGTCGAATTTAAAATATTAGTAAGAAGGGACCCAATAAGATTTGCTGGAAGAGAACTCTTTTTAGGGTTAAGCTCGCCTTTGCCATTCCTTCTCTAGTTTTATGTTTTTTTTATGTATGTTTTATTTAATGCAATAAAGAATTAAGAATTAAAGTAAGTTTAGTAAGTATGGGTTAGTAGGTAAGTAACTAACTAATAATACTTGATTGATAGGCAAAATTTTCCCCCATAATGTCTTGAAAAACTTCGTTTGTTACGAACTAATTTCAAGACCAAGAGAATCCTGTTGAATTGACACCACCAAATTGATAGTGTAGTTACTTAGCTTTACGTCTTACTGCCCAGCGAGTTCGGTTTTGATGACGAATTGCGGACATGATCGGTCACGGGACTGCGGCGCGCGCATCTACCACGATTTTCTTGTCTACAAGACCATCATCATCGTCCACAGCCCTCGGTATCCCACTGTTGGTTGAAGGTAGGCTTCCCTTAGTCATGAGCTTTACGAATTCACCCATTTTCGGCTTTTACAAACAGCCGCGGTAGACTCACCCGTGAAAAAACTGGCCAACGAGTTGTCTCTTTTTTAAAAGCATAGAGTACAATTCGCCCGAATCAAAAGTCGAGAGCGGGTCAGTTCTTCCTTCCCCCAAAGTGAAGTGCACAACGCACAGTGGATGATTATCCTAAGCCCTGCTGCGCACGAAAAAATTAGCACGCAACTTTATGTAGGTACCTCTACATTATGATTAATTAGTGTCTTATGTTAGTGTGCTGTGAAGTATGTAGATTTAAGGATTAGTGTAAATAAAATATTTTCATTTTATTTCATTTCAAGTGGAAAATTACTCGCCCACAAGTAGATCGTCGTTACCTTTCAAGTGATCCGTCGCTGATTTGACAAGAGATTTGCACATTTATTATAATCTACATAATAAATGTGCAAATCTCTTGTCAAATAGTGCTTTCTCTTATCGTAATTACCGTAATGATGTTGACGAATACTTAATTGAAAAATAATAAAAATACAAACGAGTGAATTATACCTAACCTGTTAAAAATTACGTTCTCTTCATATAATATGTTCGTTGATATGTATAGAGATTGGAGATCCCTCTCCTCTCTCCATACATATTGTGTACCCAGCAGGGTCTATAGTGATACTTAATTATGTAGATTATAAACACCTCTGTACACCTATATAATCCTATAAATGATTGAGTATTAAGATTTTAATCTTCATAGGTACCAGTTAATTATAGAGATGATTAGCGTTCGGCGGTACCTATGTCGTCGACCCATCGTTTGTTTGGACGATCTTGACTCCATGTTCCATTGACCTCCATTCCGTTAGAATTATCTATTTACTCTACAAGATTAGTTCAAGAAAATTATACAAACCAAAGTCATAGTGTCAGACATACCCATTCCGTAGGATATGTCGTAACGCAGCTGATGGGATGAGGCGCATTCACTGCTGATGTCTCGAGGTCGGTACAGCAACAATAAACCGTGCCCTCTCACTTCCACGGCTATGTGAAGGTAGAATAAACATAAAATAACCGTGTGCACCATCGCTATAGGTCACTATGTCACCGCTGGCCTCGTCCATGGGAAATAGCTCTATGGGATTTGTGTGACTGCAATCTATGCAGCTATGACTTGTTGACGTTTTACGTCAATCGTATATAGATAGGTAGGTACACAAAGTCAACGTCAGCAACGTTCTTGTGTTCTAAACCAACACACACAAAGTTAGTGGTTACGCTTACATTCGTAGTGAATCGTCATGCTCTTTCGATCAGAATATAACCAATATGAATATAGAGATTTACCACGAGGATTCCGTGAGTACGTGATCTAGGCCTAGTTTGACAACCATTGTATTAAAATTCTATGAGTATTTTATGCGAGGTGCCACGTTATTGGTATACTAAGCCGAAAGGGGGTTGTTGTGCACCCTATACCCAAATGATCCGCATGGTTGATTTTTAGAAATACGTTGTTTTATGTTTTTATAGGAAAAAAAACTGTACTCATACGCTTAGCTAAATCACAACCCTATCACTAACGCAAACACATGTAAGGCCGGCCATTGTGCCGACAAAATTTTAGGGTTCCTTTAACTTGGCCGCCTTTTTGTACTAGATTTACCTTAGTTTATAAGATTTATTTATTATTTTTCATGTGCAAATAAAGAACTCATTCATTCATGCTAAACACTACGTAGCACATTTTAAAATTTGGCGATTTTCTAACATAACTACCTATTGAAGATTATTTATAGGGTATTTATCGCGTAACTTTTATTAAAATATCGATAAATAATCTTTATTTGGTACATACGTATACGTAATACCACGAAACAAACATAGCTACCTACAGACAAACGTTAAACATTGTAAGTTAAAATAATAGCATAGAAGAAAAATGTACCGTAAAATTATTGGCTTGGGCTAAAAAATAGCGACAGCCAATGGGAATGGTCAAGAATCTTACGCCACCCGCCCGCTGGGGCGTGACAGCCAATGAGAAACGACAGGCGGTGACAATTGAAGCTCAAGAATCTTACGCTGCCCGCCCGCTGGGACGACGGCTAAGTATGGGCAATTGAATTGAAAGGTCAAGAACCTTACTGATGAACAGATGACTTAGGGTTGGTCACTAACATAAAAATGGGCTAGTTGGGATGAAAGTTCCGAGGTCTTTTTTTCAGTAAAAACCTTGAAACCCGGAAAGTGCTAGAACTTTTCAATATGTATGGAATACGGGGGTTTTATTTCTTCTATACACTAACTATAGGTACTTAGCTTGCCACGTCGACGCCGACGTTGACGTTGATCGTGAACGTTGCCGTGGACGTGCCTGATCTACATTTTCAAAAATGTAATGTTTATTTGTTTGGTTTATGTTAATCTTAAGTTTCTAATGTTAAGCATTATGTCCTGTATATTTCCCAAATAAAACAAAACAAATAAACAAGCAGTTGAATTATATTTTTTATTAGATATATAATTTACTAGCTGCTGCCCGCGGCTTTGCACGTACTTTTTAAGTAGCCTATGTCCGTCCCCAGGATACCATCTACCTCCTTGCCAAATTTCATTGAAATCTGTTCAGCCGTTTAGGCGTGAAAAGGTATCAGACTGTCAGATAGACAGAGTTTAGAATTTATTATATTAGTATGGAATTCACACTTTTTAGTTATCGTGAATAAATTGTTCAAAAGCGAATTAAAACAATACAATAAAAGAGGCGAGGAAGTGCGCGCACATCTACAGAACCGAACCAAATAGTCTGGTTCAGCTAGATTTCTAAATTTTCCCTTGTGTTCTTGTACCCAGTGTCTCTCTCACAATTATGACGATTCCTAAGACACCCAATATGTCGAATTCATTCACCCGCCTAGGCTGTAGGTAGGGCGCGCGTGCCTAAAATATGTACTCCATACATACATAGGTACTCTCGAAAAACACAATTATCTTCTTGCCCAGTCGGGTAAACAGGTGAATAACCCTATAGTGTGATATGGTAGGAACAATGCAATTTTTTACCCGACTCCGTTACAAACAAAAACCTACCTAATTGTATCTACCTGTAAAGTACATACCTATACTACTGACACCTGTGCATAATGTACACAATATTTGCTGTATGCTGACATTTATAATCACAAAGGTAGTTAGTTAGGTACATACAACATTCAGTTTCATTCTACAGTCCACTGAAGTTTCAGTATCATTTGCAAAAGTGCATAAAACGTTATTGATGATTTGACACTTAAAACGCAAGCAAATTACTTAACACGAGTAAGTACGTATTCTTTAATTGGTAAGAATTAGAACCTAACGAAATGTAACTTTTGTATTTTGCTGTTATAGATGACACAAGAAAAGGATGCTGTCGTCAGCGACGGAGACAGCAGCGCGTACAAAAAGGATTTCCGCACAGCACTGCCTCAGATCTTGGCCGTGAGCGTCAAGAACCTACTACTTCTAGGTACGCTTTACTAGTTTTAGTCATGTCTAGACTATCTACCTGCTGTTGTATTTTTACTAAGTTGTTGACCTCAAGAGTATAATATTTATTTACTAGTTTCTGACAGCGGCTTCGCAGGCGTTGCTTCTATGGAAATGGAAACGTCTAAAGGTTATTTTATTTTTATCCCATGGGAAAAAGTAGCTTATGTGGTAATTCAGATTTATACCTACATCTGTGGAAAATTTCACCCGATCCTTTCAGTAGTCTCGGTGTGAAGATTAAACTAACACTTTCGTGGCCCAAGATGGTCAGCGCCACCACTCATGTGGTGGAGGCGCGGCAGCAGCGGTGCGGCCCGCCCCTGCGGGCGCACGCACCGCCGAAGCTGGGCAGTGAATGCGTTAAGATTAATACGAAAAAATAGCCGCTGCTTCCAATGCGTTTTCAGGATATAAAGTAGGTACCGTATAGGTAGGTATCTAGGTATGTTTTGCCAGGTCCAGGACTACCGGTGCAGGATTTCAGCCAGAACTGCGAATTCAGCGTTGTCTTGACCCAAACTGGGGGGCGATTTCACCGAGTGGGGTATCAAATAAAAGGTATCGGTTTGTACATCTTAAGAAAGTTTTTAAAATTCCTGTAGGTTACATACTTTTTTAATATCTTTTTAATAATCTACTCTTTAATAATAACATCGTTATTCTTTAATGCTCTAAGTCGTTATTCCACTTGGTATTGACGTTACACCCTGAATTATTAAATCGTACGTGTTTATTTATTTACAAACAAAACGTTCACTTTGTACTTCGGTTCAAGATAAAGAGGCGAGTTAGGTGGAAACTCACACACACATTACACACCTAACACACCAATATAAAGCAATTTAACACACAATTAACAAACATCCTCTTCCTCTACCTAGGTTTTTAATTATTTCAATATAACGTTATATGTATTTGGTGTAATAATACTGTAGATAGGTATTTTAATAATAATGCAATGGTAGGTAGTAGCAACCATGTACCAACATGGTGCAATCAACAGCAACATTTACAATTGTCAACGCGTTCTCTGCCTAGCTACAGAGCTCTGAGCCAGAGCCCAGAGGGGCGCAACGTCGCGGCTCTACGAGCAGTCGTAGAACGGCTTATCGGTGGCAGAGAAAGTGTATGAGAACTAAAGCTAACGACATAGCTCAACGAATTAGCAAGCTCTAGTTGCAGTGGGCCGGCCATATCTCGCGAAGAACTGACCACCGCTGGGGTAAACGTGTTCTTGAGTGGAGACCGCGACTCGGCAAGCATAGTGTTGGACGCCGTGCAGCCAAGTGGAACCTGCGAAAGACTGCAGGCAGATGCTGGATGCGGCAAGCTGAAGACAGGCCGCAATGGCGCTCATTAGGGTAGGCCTACGTCCAGCAGTGGACTAATATAGGTTTATGATGAACGATTACGTTTATAACTTAAACGAGTACGTTTATAACGCATCCAGCGGTTAGCTCGGAATCGCCAGTTTGACCCTACTTTTTGGCTAAAATTACTGGACTTTGTTAAAGTGCGTTGGTGGTACATAGTTGGTCTTATAACTACAAAATTGTCTCAATCTGTCCTTTTGGACATACTTACATAAAATAATTTATTTTAAAAATACTAAGTATGTAGGTACATATCTAAGTACAATAAAATAATTCTTCTTTAAACCTTTCTACTAAGATTATTTAGCTGGATTTTACAGGCATTCAAGTTAACATTTAATCTCGTTTTTACAGGATATGGCATGACCCTGGGGTTCCCTACGATACTAATGCCAGCTGTCAGAAATCCCCCTGAAGGAGAAGTCCTGTACCTGGAGAAATCACAAATTTCATGGATCAGTAAGTAAAAGGTTAATAAATAAATAGTGTTGCAATCAGTTCACAGCAGTGATCTTCCTCATTAATCATTTAATATTATAGTTTAATAGCTATAAACTTTTGAAGTATAGGTGTTAACACCGGTTGACCTCGGTCAGTCTTGGTCTACTTTTACCGCATCTTCGCTCTTAGCGATGAGGGCGCCCACTGTGCAACTCTGTTTTCTCTCTTTTCCTGTATCTTTTTTGTATGTTTTGGTGTGCAATAAAGTGTAATTTATTGTATTGTATCTGCGCTTTGTTAGAATATGTATATCATCATCTACAGTATACTAGTCCACAGCTGGACATCCACAGCGTCCCCTGCTCTTAATAAGGTGGGTAATGCCATAATTCCCACGCTGGGCATGCGGGTTTCGAACCGCAGTTCGGTGGTGGATCTGTTCTGCTGGGACTGCTGCCTACCCAGGGTACATAAGTGTGTTATATACCGTAGTGGGCGCTCCCTGCAGAACAGATCCACGTCCACTCCACCTACCGATTGACGTCCTAACTATTTTAAGTATTATATAACATTTTTACTCATTTTACTCTGATAAAATGTTGAAGCAGTTTGTAAACAAACATGGCCTTCGATAAGGTTTTGATTATCGTATCGAATTGTTTTCAAACTGTATGTTAACCTGAGTCAGTTCTAAGCAGTTCCACACTTGGGGTCGCTATTCAGTGATGATCGTTTGAACTGGGCGAAAGATGTACATATGTTGCTAAGAAAGAAATGTTCGCTCGGCAAGGTAGTGTAGGGAAATTTTTGTTTATCAACTATGTTCCAGCAAAAATGGAAAGCACTTAAACTAAAAATTACTTTTAAGAAACATACTAAGTTTATTTAAAACAGAAAATCTATTGAGCACACTCATCACTTTCGTAAGTGATGAATTGATGATGGATAACGCCCAAAAACTTCACTCTTTGAACATAATGCAGTGGAATAACTCTAGTAGGTAACATTAGCGTAGGTATTTTTGCAAAAAGACCAGTGGTCTCAGGTCTAGTACTTTAGAATTTGTTCGCAACCCAGATGATTAGATGCGTCCGGCCATTATCAAATCGGCGCACTAGCGAACATCACACTGTTGTCAACTCATCAACACCTCACCTCATTGGCGCACTGCTGGACTGCTAGGCCTCTCCCTGATAAGCGTCTTATTGGCTTTTATTTCTTGGGGGGTAATGGCCATAATCGCGGGTTGTAGATCGCAATTCGGTGCGAGAATTGCTGGGCGCTCCCTGGCTGAGGGTGCTGCTGCTTGTCCAAGATGGATATCCGTTGGGGTGGTGCAAATTCTAAGCCGGCACCACAGAACATCAATCACTTCCACAACCGCCTCTGATTCTGCATGAATGGCTGCAATTGAAAATCACACGGTCATCAACTCATCAACCAATCTCTTTCACAACCACCTGCTGACCATCTCACAGCTGACAACCTCTCCTCTCCGCGAAAGATTCGATACCATCTATCAAGTAACAAAACAAGCCAAAAGGTTTTTCTTTTTTGGAAAACGCCTCATAATGATCCGTCCCCAAAGTAAGCAGAGAAGCTAAATCGAACAAGAGAGCGGCGGCAATCGAGCCCGGAATCTTCTGCGTCACAGGCGGACCATTTCCCAAAGCGCCATTAGGTCGTCGTAAATATTCTAGATAGACGGTGCAGTCGCGGGCCGAGTACAAACAATCTTTTTTATGTTTTGACAGTATGTATAAGCACGCAATGACTCGGCCAACATGTAGAAGGAATATAGTCCTTAAATAATAAAAACTAATAAAAATTAAAAAAAACATATTTATTTCGAGCACACACAACTCATAACAAGTAACTTTAAAATTAGTTGGATTGCTAGGCAAGTGTCGCTCACAGAGCTTTGTTTAAGGGCAGTCCCTAGCGGTTATTAATGCCCGGACGGTATTGGACTAGCTCCACCACCGTCCAGGCATACCCGCGAGTAGAATGGGGGATAAAGATTTTTTTTTGTTTCTTTGTCGTCTAGTGGCTGTTACAATCATTCATCTTATGAAAATACACATTTATTGTAATAGCTAATTGCACAACCAGTTATAGGTGGACACTGCATGCTAAACAATAGGTTAACAGAGCGAGAAACAAAGGCAACAATAAATGTAAACGATGCAGAGTTTTCACCATCTCCAAGTAGTTAATGTCAATTGCACTAAATTTCTGAACATTATGATGGTACTTGACGTGTAGTATAGAAAATAAATATAGAAATAATTACTTAAATTGTGAATCGAAAACGATTCTGTGACGATACCACTGTCATAGTATGACAGTGGTATCGTCACAGGACTTTAAAATTTATTTCGTTATTTTATGATATATGTTCCCGTGCACGTCCCATAAAAATGTTATTTCTGGAAGATACGTTTGTTTTAGGGTTCCGTACCCGAAGGGAGAAAACGGAACCCTCCGCTAAGCCACCGCTGTCCGTCCGTCCGTCCGTCCGTCCGTCCGCCCGTCCGTCTGTCACAGGGCTCTATCTCATGAACCGTAAGCGGTAGACAGTTGAAATTTTCAGAGAATGTGTATTTTATTCTTGCCGCTATAACAACAAATAATAAAAATAAAATAAAAATTACAAATAAAAGGGTAATTGAAGGTTCCATACAAAAAACCTGTTTTTTTGGCTATTTTTGCTTTTCGTTTGTCAAGGCTGTATGTTTTGAACCACAATAGGTAGACTCATGAAACTTTCTAAAAATAAGTAAAATTTCAACTGTAAAAATATAATAAAGTTGAAAATTTTAAAGGGTCTCCAAATAAGTGAAAATTTGATGTTCTTTGAAAAAGTTGCCTGATTTTTACGGTACGGAACCTTTCGTGTGCGAGACGACTCGCACTTGGCAGTTTATTTTGATTTGTCCCGCAAATCTTACAGAAAAGTGTAAATATTTAGGAATTTGAAGTTGTTTTTTTAGTATTTTTCTAAACAATCAAAATATGTTTTTATTTTACAGGTTCCGTAAACCTAATCGTGGTGCCGATCGGATGCGCCCTCTCGGGTCTGGTGACAGCCCCACTCGGGAGGCGGAGAGCGATGCAGCTGGTGAACCTGCCGTTCTTCGTGGCCTGGCTTCTGTTCTACTTCTCCACCTCGACCTACCATCTGTACGCAGCACTGGTCCTCACAGGGCTGGCGGGGGGGCTTTTGGAAGCACCAGTAAGTTCTTATGCTTCACTAATATTAGCAAGAGGTAAAAGTTTATATGATTTAAAGATTTAGAAAGTATTTAGATGTGTTGAATTGGTGGAAATATGTTACTTGTTCTTATAGTGCCTCTCCATTACTGAAGGTTGGCGGTCATCCTCATGAACTTTTCCTTATCACGGCTAGCCTAAATATATCTTCTGCTTTTTAGGGTTCCGTTCCTCAAAAGGAAATAAGGAACCCTTCACTTTGTTGTCCGTCTGTCCGTCTGTCAACCCACTTGTCTCAAGAACGCGTGGAGGTATAGAGTTGAAATTAACATCAAATACTCAAGTCTTCTTGGAGCCGTTATGTAAATTAAACTTCTAAGTCATTGCGATCAAAAGTTACAGCTGTTTATGCCCGAAAATTTAGAAATTTGTAAAGGAATCCAAGAAAGAAGAAAATAAAAAGGTAAAGGGGGAGGGGGAAGAAGGGAAGGGGAGGGGGAAGAAGGGAAGGGGAGGGGGAAAAGGGAAGGTGGGGAAGGAAACAATCCGAAAACTTTAAATAAGTAGTTTATTAAAAAATCTACTTTTGATTCTCGCCATGGACTAAAACCTATAGAGAACCTAAGTAGGTTAATGGGAAGTCCCGTTAACCAAGAATCATGATATTTGGCCAGAAACAAGGTCTTGCTATTATACGGAATCCTTGGTGCGCGAGTTAACTCGCACTAGAGGTTTTATTTGGTTTTATTTATCTTGCGCAACCAGGAAGTCTTCCACCGCCAACCGCTCTTTAACCAGGGCAAAAGAGCAGTTGGGGGTGGAAGACTTGAGTGCTGCAAGTGATCATGATGAGGAAGATACAGGTATCTTCCCCACCATTATCACTTGCAGCAATTGGTATCGATCATGTCGTATGATGTAACTACCCAGTGATTATAATATATACCATATTCAATGCCAAGCTTCCCAAGACGAGGATAGAGCTAAGTGGAGGAAACGAACTAAAAAAGCAAAACTTGCCCCGCATAGTGGTGGGCAAGGTTTGCTTTTTTATTTAGTTTTTAGCGTTCTGTACCCGAAGGGTGAAAACAGAACCCTATTACCAAGCCTCCGCTGTCCGTCCGTCCGTCCGTCCGTCTGTGACGTGGCTATATCTCATGGACCGTAAGAGGTAGACAGTTGAAATTTTCAGATAAAGTGTATTTCTCTTGCCGCTATAACAACAAATAATAATAATAAAATAAATATCCAAATTAAAGGGGCTCCCATACATAAAACGAGATTTCTTTGCCTTTTTTGCTTATAATTTGTCAAGGCTGTATCTCTTGAACTACAATAGGTAGAACCATGAAACTTTTTATAATTAAGTAACACTTCAACTGTAATACTAAAAATAATATAAAGTTGAGCATTCTCTAAATTCTCAACTTTATTTTATTTTTAGTAAGTCTAAGAACAAGTGAAACATTTGATATTCTTTGAAAAAGTTGCCTGATTTTTACGGTATTGAAGCCTTTGTGTGCGAGTCGACGTGGCGGTTTAGTTAGTTCGTCATAATGGTTATGACATAGTAACTAACTGGTAAGAGAGAGTGCGTTTATTTGTTTATGAGTAGGGTGTGGTGTATACATAGCCTCTGGAACAACTTCCTACTTTTAAAACTCTTACCTACCCTACTACTACTAGGCCTACTATAAAATATCAGATTATATAGAGGATAAAAAAAGCTTGGGACGGGATTTGCTCCAACTCGAAAAATAACAACTAACAGGCTAAAGGTTTCTTCGTCGCTTCTTTACTTTAGTCTACATACCGAAGCGACTGAAATCAAAAATATCACTTTATTTCCGTGTCAGTGTTTAATTATTAAGAATTTGACCTTTTCTAAGTGTACATTTATTGTATTTATGGAAATAAATACAATAAATGTACACTTTTTGTTTTTGACTTTGACTTTGACACGGAAGCAACATTATTATCCCTGAGTGACATAACGATCAGCACTCATACGAACAGCAACAAGGGGGGTTTTGCGTGACATGGGCTACGTTATCTATGGGACGGTGCCACGTTTTTTAGGGTTCCGTGTTCAGGTACGAAATCCTTATAGTCTCGCTCTGTCTGTCCTTCTTTCCCTCATAAATATCTCAGCAACTAAGTACCAAAGAAATTACCTTGAAATAAAAATAAAAACTACAATTATCGTGCATCTGCACAGATAAAAAAAATTAAAATAATAATGAAAAATTTTAAAAGAGACCTACAATACAAGTCAAATGGGGTATCAAATGGTATAATTCAGTTGGGGTATAATTCAGTTTGTACATTTCGAAACAGTATATAAAAAAAATCTAGGTTTCATACTTATGAAATAGCTTGAAAAATTTCGAAAAATAGAACATTAGCCCTAATCTCCTACCTATAAGTATGTAGGCTTTAGTATGTTTTATTGTTTTTAAATAGCGAAGTCTAACTGGTACCCATAGTACACATTTGTTCTGAAACCTCGGCGCGCGAGTCACACTCGCACTTGACGGTTCTTGTTTTTAAATCCTGTTGAAATCCTTCCAGGTGCTGACCTACGTGGCAGAGATCACGCAGCCCCACCTGCGAGGTCTGCTGTCCGCCACCAGCTCTTTGAGCATTATCCTCGGAGTGTTCACGCAGTTCCTCTTCGGACTGTTCTTGTACTGGCGGCCCGTGGCCCTGCTCAATATCGTCTTTACGGTGAGATCATCAACAATGGCGTTTACATTCAAGAAGGATGGTTTATGACATGTAGTGCTCGTTTTACGGCACTTAGGCCTTTTTTACATGCATTCGGTCACGGTGGCCGTGCCGTTTGAAAGCTGTCTATTTAGCGCACACATTTCTACTGAAGAGGGCGCATTCCGCAACATGTTGTGAAATGGATAGGCATGGGATTTCGCGTTCATTGGAGCGGGACAGAGCATATCTTTTTGAAATGGCGTAAGCACATAAATTAAGTTTGTGCTTATGTACAAGAAAACTAAACAATTTATTAAGAAACTGTTTCAAGGAACCAAATAATTATAAATAACCAACAAATCAGAACATAAATCATTTCAATAGACCGCAGGGTTCCTGAGATCTCGACCAAATTATGTGCGAAACAGTGCACTTTAATGATTTCTTTTTATCGTATTTTTTTTGGCAATCGTATTTTCACAATGACGGAACCAAAGAAAAAAACAATAATTTTATGTAATTCGAGTGTTTTACCACGGGGATCCTGTGAGTGCTGAGATCTAGGCGTAGTTTGGCAACCAAACCCGCTAGGTACGCCCCTGCCGTGCCGTAACCGTTTGTCGCCGTATGCATGTGAAAAGGCACTTACGGTGAGATACTTCTTCTATAAATTGGCGGTCGTGATCTGCGGCGTAAGAATCGACCCTCAAACTCAGCCCGTGGATGTTGTAGGAGCTGACTAAGGGAACTTACCAGGGGGCAGCAGCTTCTTTCTGTGTTTCTAACAATTTCATTGCGATGGCCAATCCTTGCGTGGTGGCGTGGTGATTATGTCTTAAACCCCTTGTTTGGGGAAGGCGTTTCCAGCTGTGGATGAAAGTGTGCTGATGAGGACTTGTTTTATATGAAGCCAATGACAAAAGATGCTGAGCATTTATTAGTTTCACTAAGTATAGGTAGGTACTACCACTAAATGAGTCAAGAAAACACTTTCAAAAAAAATTCCTATGTCCAGCGATTATTATCGTAATGCAAATACAACTTGGCCTGAGTGAAGTTAGCTAAAAGCTAAGTTTTCACATGCGCTGCACCATTTTGTGATTAAACGAGTACTGCGCAGCCACTGACGCAAGTTTAGGTTGCGGCCAAGTTGTTTTAATCCTAGTGTACACAGAGCTAATCAGTAGTTACTAAGTTTGATGAAGCCATACAGATTTTTTTCACTTCTCTTGCTCAAAACGTTTGTCATTAGGTATAGGGTAGGTAGCATAGCGGGACTAAAATTAGAGTTTATGCTTTATGGCTGAAAATATTTTTTTCATTTGTATTTTTGTCTGAAATCATCAGTCGGTAGGTACAACATAGGTATATTTTATTTGAATTCATTTTTGAAAATGAACTGAAAGTACCTTCTTGGTGATTGTTGGATATTTAAAAGAAGAAGAAGGAAGACCTAACTGATATTTTTTTAAAATCTGGCGCGATTGTTTTTTTTTTCATACAATTATAAACACTGACATGACGTCACAAATCTAGGTCTCCAGTATAAGAAAAATAAAAGGGTATCACGCTAGCTTTTAAAAACGTATAGGTACAGACAGCATCATCAACTGGTAACCCTCTAGCGGTAGAAGTGTAAACGTTAAAGGGGTTACCAAATGATGCTGCCCTCCGTACATACATAGATAGTCTCATTTCACACCGGGATTGCAGTGACCGGCAGTGACGCAGCGAGCGGCCACGGGCGACCTTTTCGAGCTGAAACGATACTGATCTTAAATGAATGTAGATAAAGTTGAAAATGTTAAGTTAAAGTTGAAAGTTGAAAATTTGACACCAGTTTGACACTGAATGTGCTCGCCGCGACGCGACTCTTCCGACCGCTGCCATTTCGGTGTGAATTGAGCCATACGCAAAGAAATTGCAGGTACATTGATGCGGAGCGAGGAGCGGAGCGGAGTTGCGGACTGTGTCTGTCCATTGATGCGGAGCTCCCCGCTTTTAAATGACCGCTCCGCTTTCTCGTTCCGCTTCCTGGTTTTGTGTGTTTTTGTTTACTAGTTTGCAAATCCCTGTCAACTGAAGCGGAGCGGAGATTTTATGCAATTCCATTGGTTAATATTGGCACAACTCCGCTCCGCTCCTCTCCTCTCCGCTCCGATGGTCAGGCAGCCTAAGAAAATGATGTTTATAATTTCTACCAAGATTATCGCCAGTAAAAGTTACTATGTCCAGGTTGATGAACTTTTCTTTTTACAGGTGTTGGCAGTGGTAGCTCTCTGCTTCGTACCCGAATCTCCACATTGGCTGGTGTCCAAAAAACGATACAATGACGCTAGAAAAGTGAGCTCATACAAGGAATTATAAAGATCGGATAAAGTCAGCGAGTTTTACAATAAAACATAAAAACTTACAATTATTTAACGTTGAAATACGGCTACTGAGATTAATACCACAATAGCTACTTTCTAACTTTCCATTCTATTTTATCTTTTGATTTCTATCAAACATACCTATGTAGATAATGAAACTCTCTATCAAGTCACCTAACTTTCAACTGTTTTATTTATCAAAATTGGTCCCCCTTTGTAGTTGTACCTAAGCTTTGCGCTGTCGTCGCTCGTCGTCGTCACCTCGTCGGGGATTAATAAAGGGAATTAATCCCACGAATACCGAAGTATTGTAGCTCTAAAGCTAAAACTTCTTTATTGATTCCCAAATAATGCGACCACATTTTCAATCCATTTATAGATTTCCTTTTACAATATTGTAGGCAGGTACCTAAGGTAACACCTGAAAGATTCGTCAACCTAAGCAGTCATTACGTAATCTCTACTCCAGCGTTTCTATTCAAAAAATTTAGTTGTTCTGAATGAACTAAAAACCGACTACATATTTTATAATATTTACTGTTTTGCGGGATAATTACTAATCTTTCGGTAATACATTTATTTATTGGACCATCTAGGACTTATTCTCTGAGTATACAATAATCGGTCCATAGTCGACGAAAAAAACGACGAAAATACTTAAAAAATAGTACAAAAAGCAGACTTACATCTGAACATAGAACCTCCTCTATTTTTTTTTAGGTCTATTTCTAGGACTATTGACTTTATCTTTCAGCTTCTACTACGTACATACTAATATTAAACAATGCTTACCTTCTTATGCAGAGTTTGCAATGGATCCGAGGCTGGACTACACCTGAAGCTGTTGAAGAAGAACTAAAGGAGATAATAGCCGTTTTCAAAAATGAAAAAGGTTAGTTTCATGGAGTTATTATGTTCTACGCAGTATATGCGTTACGTTACGTGTCATAGATGGAGCAACAACAAATTATGTTCGAGAGGTCAATGTTCATCATAAGTGTGAAACTATAGTTATTATGTGACCTAGATTAGAGCCATACCTACGATTTTTTCTCAATAATATTTAAAAGATCGTATTGGCGGAGTTCTTTGGTCTAGTTTTATTACCAACTATTATATACTTGCTATTTATATTGTACTAGCTTTTGCCCGCGGATCCGCATATGTTTTTTGGAATAAAAAGTATCCAATAAGTTATTGCGGGTTCAGATTGTGTGAAAAATTTCAGCACGATTCACCCAGTAGTTTTGGCGTTGTCCTCGGTCAAAAGTCTTCACAACCAACGGCACAAACATACGTCTTTAAGAAGAAGTTCATCAAACTAATAAGTAACTACCTAGTTGTTTTCATTATTTGATTGTATTTTTCTTTGTTAATAAAGGTCATTGCCATTAGTTGAACTAAATAGTATTCTAATAAAAAAGTGTTATAAATCTTTCAGTGGACACAGAAGATCCAGAGCAATCATTTACGGGTGAAGTCTCGCTCTATTTCAAAAGAAGCTTCCTCGTGCCATACTTCCTCATCTGTTTCAGCTTCTTCGTCGGCCACTTCAGTGGAATGACGTCGTTACAGGTAGGCCACGTAATTCCTGAAGTGATTCACCAATATCGGGGGTTTTAGCCTAAACTGCTGAATAAAGTAAACCTTTTAAAAGCGTTTTACTACTTAGCTTGGGGCTAGATGATGCCATGTGGTGTTGGCTTAGAATTTGCACCACTCCAACTGTTCCCGCGGGTGTCGTAAGAGGCGACTAAATGATATCCACCAGAGAGATAGTCGATCTCCAACCCGCATGCCCAGCGTGGGGATT
The DNA here is from genome assembly GCA_963662085.1 of Eupithecia inturbata. Taxonomy (NCBI): domain Eukaryota; kingdom Metazoa; phylum Arthropoda; class Insecta; order Lepidoptera; family Geometridae; genus Eupithecia; species Eupithecia inturbata. The sequence continues at coordinate 9,427,395 of OY759176.1, read as the reverse complement.
ATGTGCAGTTCCCCCATGAAATAAAAACTAACAAGGCACTTATCAAGGGGACCTTCGTCCAGCAGTGGACCAATAAAGGCTGTTGAGGAGAAGATGCTACCTACTGGCTCTATTCACACCAGGATACGTAGTACTAAACATATAGTACAGTTATTCTGTGTGTAGGATGGGCGCAGGATTCTGCCGAGCGTTGCCATCCTGGACGGCAACGCCCGACAGAAGCACATTTCGTTAGAATAACATTTCGTTTTATAAGCCACTATCTAGAATGGAGGTGTCAGTATAATAAGCTATCAAAGGCGAATATAGAGATGGACATATTTTGTCCTAGTTTATGCAGTTTTGTTAAAACTGTTAAAGACCATCCATTTTAACCGCGCAGGGGCGATGGTGCTCGTGAGAGCAACATAGCCACTGAAACTAATATATTTATTAATTACGTAGGTAATAGTTTCCATTGTTTTATTTTGTTCCTTCCTTTTCAGTTGTTAACTTAGTAATTCATAAAATGCGTAGAATGTTGAAATGTCTACATAACATGTCTATCTAATTATTATTTGTTGTGTGCACATAGGTTACGTCTCAAGCCAGTTCGTATTTTATTTGTTTTTTTTTTGTTTTATATTATTATAGCTTGCTATAGGTATGTTTATTGTAACTAATAAAAAAAAAGAAGCGCAGCGAGCACTTTCAGTGTCAAAGGGGATAAAACTTGTTCGTATTTTATTTGTTTTTTTTTTGTGTTGTATTATTATAGCTTGCTATGGGTATGTTTATTGTAACTAATAAAAAAAAAGGAAGCGCAGCGAGCACTTTCAGTGTCAAAGGGGATAAAACTTGTTCGTATTTTTTTTTTTTTGTGTTGTATTATTATAGCTTGCTATGGGTATGTTTATTGTACCTAATAAAATAAAAGAAGCGCAGCGAGTTTCAAAGGGGATAAAACTTTTAGATACCGTATTCCGGAGGTGGTTCTATGGAACCACCTCCGGAAGTCCGGCTCATTCTTTTTACCAACTTACAAAAGATAAAGATAACAAAACACCAAACAGACAAATAGGGAATTTTCTTTTTTGATGTCTGTTGAAAATGGTAGATGCTGGTGCTTTGGCGTCGTTGCTGTTGATGCACTATTGAACCCTGTTGATACAATTAGGTACGCCTTGCATAATGGGCCTCCTGGGTTGTATATTAAGTGGAGCTATGTCAGTGTGTTGATGTATCAAAATATTTGTTTGCAGACGTACGCAGTATCGATATTCCAAATGCTGGAAGCGCCGATAGACAAGTACTACGCGACGCTGATCCTCGGCGTCCTGCAGATAGTTGGCACAGGCATATGTGTGCTGCTGGTGCACTTCACCGGCAAGCGACCGCTGACGCTGGTGTCGACTGCGGGCGCTTCCGTGTGCTGTCTACTTGTCGCCTGCTATGATATTTACATCAAAAACGTATGTTTAATGTGCCTACTGTCGTCGGTTGCCTCGCATGATTCTATTCAGGAGGCAAATTATCGCCAATATATCACTCGATAATTATCGAGTGATAAGTTGGCGAGATTTGCCATCCAGATATATTCGTGAATATATCACTCACTAGCTTCCGCCCGCGGCTTCGCACGCGGTTTTCTGGCATTAGAATTACCTATAATTTGATTCCAGGATGATTCATGAACTACAATCTATCCATCCATCCAATTTCATTTGCGTTTCGGCACAGATTGTATAATACTATACTAGATTTTGGTAACGAATAATAAACAAAAAAAAAAAACAAAGAGCGGCGAAAATAGTATGAGTGATGCACTCACGAATAGCTACATCTGAATTTACCTGCCAGCTGGTAAATTCAAATAGTGCCTATAGGTAATATACCGCGCGCAATCAGAATTGCCAATAAGGCGTTTATCAGGAAAGGCATGTGTCCAGCAGTAATTAAATAAATAAATAAAAAATGCTGGACAATCCACACAGCATCATCTAGCCCCAAGCTAAGCAGAGCTTGTGTTATGGGTACTAGATAAAAGTAATAGGATCTTTCACCTATTTCAATACATACTACCATAAATAGATGTTTTTTGTTATACTTAGAAAATACCCAGAACACCCGGAAAAAACATTTACAGATAGTAAAAACATTTGTCTCAAGGCGGGAATCGAACCCGCAACCTCCTGCGACGTAGGCGGACCTTCGGTCGCCGCGCGAAGATCCGCCTGCGTCGGTCATCGGCAGTGGACTGGTAAAGTGGTAAAGGCTATTGATGTGACGGAACAGCAGAAAGCTATAAAACTGGAAAGAACCATTCGATCTAAACAAGCGCGGTCCTACAAATCAAAACACATCGCCGTCACCTGCCGCAATAAGCCTGCCGAATATTCACAGTGCCTCTGTGTTTTTGTATTATTTAAATTTGGCATCCATGTGGGGTAAGAATATTTCGCCTGCGGCATTGCGGGGTGCCAATAGTTACACATTGGGTATGTAGGTGGCTATTGGCGCCCGCTATGCCCCAAGCGAAATATTCTTTGCAATGTTGTACTTTTGCATATCACTGAATTACGGTTTGTGTGCATATTCCTGTCTTTAGCTTATTGGAGTGTTTCCACCGACGACCGCGTTGTCGTCGGTGGAAACACTCCAATAAGTGACCAGTGTGACTATTTTCCCAAAACTGCATGGAAGGTGCGAGGTGAAATAAATTGTCCTCTTACGAATAATTTTTGTACTCGTGGTTTTCAGTATGGCGTCCCAATGATAAATATTACGTCGGAAAATAACAACTTAACGGTTAAGATGACAGCAGAGACCATTGCGACAGAAATTTCACAGGTGAGTATCCTGTAAATAAAAATAACATCTGCTGTTATTTTAATAATATCTTCCTATCTAAGATAATCATATCCTCGAGATATTTTAACAAAACAAAACATAAGTATCAAATTTTCATGGTACATCTGCAAGTCCCGGTGGTGTACCTATCTAGTTCGTAGGTGGTCGGCTTACAAACCGAGTGAGTTCGAGTCACACTCGGGATGTGCTAACTTTTCGTAGATTCGTAACGAAAGCATCGGGCACGCAAAACTTTTATGCTGCTCAAGGACACTGTAATCACTCATATCCCGAGCATTCAGCATGAGCCCAATGCCTACACTACATAGAATTGTCTTGGCTCCATTTCATCTTTAATTCTTGCCTACTAGCCCAACATCCTAAAATTACAAAAATATCTTTTAATATACTATACACGGATAAAATTATAGATAGGTGATTTAGACGATGTGTATTCCGCGCGAATAGAGTCCATCCAAAAGAGGTTTCTACGATACCTGCAATATCGAGCTCGTATTTTTTTACCTGATTATGAGGCTAGATGCCGCAAATTTCATTTTCTCCCCCTTCACAAGCGCAGAGAAGTAGCTGATGTGACTTACCTTTTTAACATAGCAAAGGGCTCTATTGATTGCCCGGAGCTGCTCGAGCAAATAGGGCTACGCACAAGCATGGTTGCACTGAGAAAATCGAACATCCTTCACGTATGTACCTATAGTTAGGACAAACTATAGGCAGAATGCATTTGTTTATAGTTGTACGTTCAATTCTTTAGTTCATGGAAACAGTGAGGTTGATCTCTTCAACATTAGTACAAGTACATAAGCTAAAACGCTTACTTAGTGATCAATTTTTTTTTCAAGCATAACCTAACTTTGTTACCTGTTTGACTTAAGTGTATGTGTTGATGTTTTTTTTACTTTTATTATTTTATTGTTTAGATTATTTTTAAAAAGTCGTCAATTTACTTTGTACCCTGTTATTTTTAATTTAACTTGTCTGCGGAAACTTTTAATTAACCGTCAGCAAACATGCACTGGTCATTCCGGGCATGTTCTATACTTTTAACTTTAATTAATTTTATACCTAGCTGTAAGTTTTCCCAACATCTTGTAAATAAATAAATAAAAGTAAATCACACTAATATTAGAAATGCGAAAGATTGGAAGTTTGCATGGAAGAAGTTCTAGGCCTGGTTTAACATTTTAGGCTACTTTATATCACGAAAGAACGCGAAGCCGCGTGCAGAAGTTAGTCTGTACCTCAAGTCACTAGGTAGGTACCTGGTTGATGTTTTGTATTCTTTATTGAAATGTCTGGATTTCTTTTGCCTTTCAGGTTAATCCATACTCTTGGATGCCAACTACACTCCTGATGCTTTTGGCCCTAATCACGCACACGGGGATAAGGCTTTTGCCTTGGATCCTTATTGGTGAGGTAAGTCAATGTTGCTATATAAATGTTACCATCAACGGTTACCATCTCGCTAAATGATCATATTCTTCACGAATTCCTTTGATTTCTAAACATTGTCTAAACAAAGTGTAAACACGTTGTCACGTACCTACTAACGAACAATGAAGTGGATCAATGATAAGCCGCTAATATTTATAAAATAGGTACAACTTCTGTGTTTCTATATCAATTGTTCTGACTATAGGAATAAGCTATTACGAGATGCAGTTCTTATCGAAAATTAGTGCTAGGTACGCTGTGTACTCGAAAAACTAATACAGAATTATGAATTCATAATTCTTTATTGCACTAAATAAAACATACATTAAAAAACATAAAACTAGAGAAGGAATGGCAAAGGCGAGCTTAACCCTAAAAAGAGTTCTCTTCCAGCAAACGTTATTGGGAGAGAGAGAGACAAGGTTATGTGGGTATCTACGTGTGCACAACATTCATACAGGAAAAGAAAGTGGTTTAATCCTTAACTATTTAACTACATAATTAATAGACTACTACATATTATTACTACACTATGTCTATGATACCTATTTCAATATATAAAAATTTGTTCTATAAAATATTCAATACAATACAAAACAAAAACCCTTTATTGTTCACCAATATCGAAGAAGGCGCGTTCGGCGACGGCACTTTTTGAGAATGAATTATGCTAGGGCGTGGCGGGCGCGAGCCATGTCCGAGTCGTAGTCAGGGTACGTCCGAGCCTCGTCCGAGATGCGAAAGCTATGTAAATAATATAGTAATGAATGAATGAATAATATATTTATTTTCTCTTATTATCTTTTGTAAGAGAAAATAAATATATTATTCATTCATTCAATAGTATGGGTGACCAAATTTTATACTATGTACATAGCACTAATTTTTGAGTTTTCAAATTCAAAGTGCTTTATTTTCTTTAGACCTCACAGGACTCTAGGACACGTCACAAAATTTATAATACTTACGTAAATATAGGAAATAAAGTGATTATTTCGATTTTTTTTTGAAACAAGAAAACTTTACCTTGTTAGGTTGTTAGTTTTCGTGTCCAAAACTTGTCTCAAGCTTTTTTATCCTCTAGCTAGATAATCTGATATTTTGTAGTAAGCCTTCTTACAAAGGATTTAACAATTTGTTTGAATTTGTTTATTGATAATTTTTCAACTCATTTGGTATTTTGTTGTAGAAGCGTAGGTATACATTGCCCCTTAAAAAAATCATACAGGGTGTTTGGAAGCTCGGTGCAAAGCCTTAAGGGGGTAGTAGTATAGACCATCTAGAACATTTTGAGCCACATTTGTCTTAACCAAAGTCTAATTGTTTTTTTTTAGGGACCTTTTACGATTTTTAACCAAAATCCCAAAAAATTCTAATTAAGTGCTGATAATGCAAAGTTTAAGTGGAAATGTCTATTTATTTTGTATGTTTTTATTAGCCTAATGTGTGTTTAATGATATTAAATCATTATAAAGCACAGTTTATGCTAAAAAAATGACTTTCAGACTATTTAAACTTTACAGAAAAAAAGAAAAAGAAAAAAAAATGTTTTTTAATGACATTTAAAAAAATAAATAAAATAGCTGCAGATGTTCAGATTATTTTAAAAACACGCTGAGTTATTGCTCTTTCTTTTAAGGTATCATTTACTTAGATATCTATACAATTTTTGAAAATACGGTGCCTAAACCAGTTAAAGTCCGTAAATACTGATTTAAAGGAGATAAGAAAAAAACGTTTTTGATGATTATTTTTTTAATTCTGATGCTCAAAATGGCTTCCACCATTGCGTATACATTTACGACAACGATTTCTAACTTCCGTCGTCGTGACTTTCAGCTGCATTTCCTGTTTCATAAATGTGAAAGCTGTTTCAATCCTTTGAAGTAATTCTTCCCTCGTGGATATTTCGGTAGTGTATACGAGATCCTTTGCCCGTCCCCACACAAAAAAATCTACTGGGGTCAGGTCGGGCGATCGTGCGGGCCAAGGGATGGGCCCATCTCTGCCTATCCAGCTGTCTGGAAAACAGTTGTTAAGGTGTTCCCTGACACTTAACGTCCAATGTGCTGGGCATCCATCTTGTTGAAAGATGATTGGCCTGTCCGTATTTAGTATGGGTACTTCGGCTTCATACAGGAGTTCTGGTAAATCATTTTGCAGAAAATGCAGATAATTCTCCAAATATCCACGAGGGAAGAATTACTTCAAAGGATTGAAACAGCTTTCACAACTATGAAACAGGAAATGCAGCTGAAAGTCACGACGACGGAAGTTAGAAATCGTTGTCGTAAATGTATACGCAATGGTGGAAGCCATTTTGAGCATCAGAATTAAAAAAATAATCATTAAAAACGTTTTTTTCTTATCTCCTTTAAATCAGTATTTACGGACTTTAACTGGTTTAGGCCCGTATTTTCGAAAATTGTATAGATATCTAAGTAAATGATACCTTAAAAGAAAGAGCAATAACTCAGCGTGTTTTTAAAATAATCTGAACATCAGCAGCTATTTTATTTATTTTTTTAAATGTCAATAAAAAACATTTTTTTTTTCTTTTTCTTTTTTTCTGTAAAGTTTAAATAGTCTGAAAGTCATTTTTTTAGCATAAACTGTGCTTTATAATGATTTAATATCATTAAACACACATTAGGCTAATAAAAACATACAAAATAAATAGACATTTCCACTTAAACTTTGCATTATCAGCACTTAATTAGAATTTTTTGGGATTTTGGTTAAAAATCGTAAAAGGTCCCTAAAAAAAAACAATTAGACTTTGGTTAAGACAAATGTGGCTCAAAATGTTCTAGATGGTCTATACTACTACCCCCTTAAGGCTTTGCACCGAGCTTCCAAACACCCTGTATATCTTGTATAGCCTTTTTGTGGACACAGCGAGTTTATTCTTATATCTAGTATTTAAATTATGTATGTCGCTATTTTTAGGTACCTAACCAATTGATATTCCTATGAATGTACAACAAGTTTTCATAAATATATATTGACATGGTTATTATGTTTGACTGTACCTAGTCATTATGATTATCTCTATGATTATGTGTTCTGAAAATAGGAAGCAATATCTTAGGTCTTTCTATTTCACCTAACAAGGTATCTGGGTATCTGGCGCAGCGTTACGGCATTGCCATACAGCGGGGCAATGTAGCCAGCGTCATGGCGACGCTTCCGACTGGTATTGATATGGATCAGTTGAGCTACCTGTAAATTGTTTGCAACAGTCTGCAGTTAGCATAATTGTTTCAATTGTAAATACTAGTTCTAATTTGTTTTTATTATTGAATTGTAATTTTCTTTGTCAATAAAGAGTTACAACTTCAAAATATTTATATGCTAATTTGTAGGATATTTTATGGAGAATCTAGACATAGATGTTATTAGGTATTTCTACATAATAATCAAGAAATAAGCGAAAAATGCAGCATGCGCACGGTGCATGCAGTGGCGTAGCTACCTAGGGGCTAGGGGCTGTGCCCCGGGGCCCTCAAGTTCAGGGGGCCCTCGAATCCTTACCAGAAAATCTCGATCGAACTGAACTTTTGAAAATTTCTCCCATTTTCAAAATAAATATGACAGGTTGCAACGCAACTTTAATCATGGCAACTCAGTTGATAGAAATTCGAAAGTTATACCTAGGGAATTCCCCTAAATTCTTTCTGTGGGTTGGCAGTGTTGTCAATTTGATTTTTGTCAAGATTTTTTTTTCGGGAACGGTTATAGAATTAATGCTGTATCAGGAGTAAGTAAGCTAATGTCAATAAACTTTTTAGTACTGGTCAATATAGTGGTTCAATTTTATTTGATTTTAGTACCACTCATATTGATGACCGTTACGTCAATAAATCATGTCAAATCAATAATTTCGGCTACTCATTGTATAACGCGATATATCGTGAAAAAAATGCAGGTCACCTACAGTAGGTGCATTAATTCAGGCCCGCGCGCGAGAATATCGTTCTTGGTCTCCTCCATAAAATGTGGTAATACTAGCGGCGATAAAATGTTTGCCGGGGATTCCCCAAAAGCCAGGAAAAGATTTAAATATAATTGTTATTTAGTCAGTTGGTAGGTTAAGCCATTTAATCTTTTATATTTCGTTTCATTGCCCAATACCTACACCAAGTATTAATTGTAATTTATGTTGTTACTGTTTAATATTTTTATTACCTGCCCTGCAGTGCACGAAAAAGAGCTGATGATAAAGTAGCTTAGCATTTTTAAAGTATTTGTATACCTATTTAATATTTTTACTTGATAAAACCTAACAAGTTTAGATAGTAGTGGGGCCCAATTTTTTGATTTGCCCTAGGGCCCTTGGTTACCTAGCTACGCCACTGGGTGCATGTGCCAGACAATGGTTTTAATGTTCTTTGTCAATAAATAATTGTACCTAACAAGTCAAGTTCAATTTCTGTGGCGATAATCCCAACGATCTCTACTAAGTTTGAAGATTAATCTACGGTTTGAAGATTTTTGTATGGAGGGTATAATACTTGTTTATTTTTTTAAATCGCCGCTTGCTTCAAAAACGTAAAGTAGGTTTTTTGTTCGACTTCATCTTGAATCTTCTCTATGCCGCAAGGTTGTCTGGAAGAGTTCGCTCTTGAGCGATAAGACTGCCCATCGCCACTTAAGGTGGTTCGTCACGCGTGAATAAAAAATCGAGTTTATACTATTTTCTAGGTTCTGCAAGTAATTTAGATAGCAGTTAAGCACTAACACACACATTTTAAACTATTTGCTATGAATCTTTGCTAAAACAAACTTTGAATTAATTGCAGTTTTGAAGTCTATCGACATAATGTTGATTTTGGTAATAAATCTCATATTATCAATAGACACCAAAACGACGATTAATTCGTAGATTGTTTTAGCGTGGGTTCATAGCAAATAGTTTAGTTAGAAACTTCTTATCTGCTATCTTAATTACTCTTATAATAGAACCAAAAAATTAATAGTTCTACTAATAATTTCTTTTTCACGCGTGATCAACCACCTTAATTGTTTCTAAATTAAATGTCCAATGAGGCAAATTACCATTATGAAAAAATAGAAACCAATTAGAACTATAATATTTACAATTGAAACAGTTGAGGTAACTGCAGACTGTTGCAAACAATCTAGAGGTTGCTCAAATGATGCAATAAAGTATTTTCAATCAATCTATCTATGCTTGATAACCTAAATCAGTGTATGTATGATCCGTTCAAAGTAAAATCTTCTTGGGGGTTTTAGATTTTTGTGAATATAATGTTTTAGTAGGTACCTATTTATCCTACCGACCCACTAATATTATAAAGGCGGAAGTTTGTGCCGTTGTGAAGATGTTTGGCCGAAGAAACCGCCAAATCTACTGAGTGGATCGAGCTGTAATTTTGCAGATTTTGACAGATCTGGACCGGGAATAAAATAAATAGAGTACTTTTTATTCCAAAATGCGTGAGAAAACTCAGGCAGAAGCTAGTTTTAAATATACAGGTCCTAAAACTGTTGTTGATCACGATTTTTTACAGATATTCAGCGCGAAAACGCGTTCTGGAGGGGCAGGCCTGGCTAGTGCTGTTGGCTACATCTTCGGCTTTCTCACAAACAAGATGTACATCGGTATGGTCGACACCATGTCGATATGGGGCACTTATGGCTTGTACGGTCTGATATGGTGAGCATTGGACCAGTTTTATTAAAAACCTGCCAATGAAAACAATTATGACAGTCTGTTCAGTGAATAAGTTCCTACGCCGTGTAAAAAATCCTAATGCCCGAGTGTAGCGCCACCTAACAGGTCCAGTTGTAAATCTAACCCATCCAGAGAACCACTCACACACACACATTAAGAATTATGAAAATAATATAGATGTTATCGAAGGCAGTTTTATTAAGTTTAGCTAATCAAAATAAGTTTTATAGCGTACCAAATTTTATCAAATCCGAATACTTAACGATTTGATGCTGCTTTACTAATATTTTTTGTGGAAAACTTTAAGAGCTGAAATGTTAATGATGATCAACTCAACATAAAAATTACCCAAAAAATTGGAAACGTTTTTAAACGTGCAACTATTTGCGGGTGGGTGCGGGGTGAGGATGCTGTGTTTTCGACACACACCGCTCCGTGCAAAAAGCACCGCACGCGACATCTGGATATTCTGTATAATCTGTGCCCATAACCAACTTTATTGTTTGCAGTGCTGTTGGCTGTGTAACATTCTACTTCATTCTTCCTGAAACAGAAGGGAAGAAACTCAACGAGATTGAAAACCACTTTGCGGGCATCCGAAAGCTCACCAATGGGGTTTACCGTACTAAGGTATGAAATTAATGTGTCAGAATTAGTAAAATTTACCTAGCCGAATTTCGACCACGGCGGCGACGCGGCGCGGAGGTCAGTCTCAATCAAACAAGACAGTATCGCGGGACATATGTATTACTAGCTGTTTCCCGCGGCTTCGCACACGCTTTTTAAGTATCCTATATCCTATATATATCTCCGTCCTCGGGATACCATTTACCTCCCTTCCAAATTTGGCGTAAGAAGGTAACAGACAGAAAGATAGAAAGAGTTACTTTCGAATTTATAATTAGTATGGAGTACTAACACAGGTGTTAGTGATTATGGCGGGGATTATGACGGGCGGATTATGAGACCGAGGACATGGAAAGTTCATTTCCTCGATCTCATAATCCGCTCGTGCCAGAGTTAGTATTGATAAGGTGACCTAGTGTGACCTTCAAAATCCGATTTATCGTTTTTATTTAAATTGCATACCTAGAGCCTTACGCCATTTGTCAACCACCACCGTCAACGAAAAGTCACCAAAAACGATATTATTTCAGGTCGAGTTTAAGATGACGTGACGTCGATCGTTTGTCCACTGCCACCGGGACGTCACGATATTATTTACAACGATATAACGATATTATTTTAAAGCCGAGGTTAAGATGGCGTGACGGCGATCGAGTGTGTCCACCACGTCGTTCTCGGTTGTTCAGTTTGTTGTTGGTGTTGTTCGTGGTTGTCGCGTTTGAGGAATGGCTAGGTTGAACCGGCGTCATTTTCTTGTGTGTTCAAAGGCGAAGACGATGAAAAAAAAGTTGTATTCATCCGCTAATAATATGAACGATACATTACAGGAGCGTTTTATGTACATATGTACTTCAGGACAAGTTGCGGTAGCTTGACAAGAAGTGTCGATGCTTGCACGATGATCGTGACGATTAACTTGCTGATGACAGACGATCATACGAGTCATGATCATCGACGATAGTTAAAAGGAGAATTAAAACAAAAAATCTGTACGTCTCAATTTCGGGGTTCTAGTCGCGCCGAATCTTGATCTCTTCCCCTCCATCTTACCAAATAGAACCAGTTTTTCGTGGTTATCTGGTTGCACTCTGTCCTCGGCTTGTCTCAGGGCTGCATACAAAATGAATGAGTCTCGTTATTGCCTATATTTTGTCAGACCCACGAATTGGTGAGCGTCCTTTTGATCTTTTTCCCTCTATCTTGCCTAATACAATCAGTTTTTCGTGGTTATATGGTTGAATTCGGGCGATATTAGAGGACGCATTGTTGTATGAAACACATGGCGTAATACAAACAATTTCATAGAATTGTCCAATCATTTCGGTACAGGGGTGTCGGGTTGGGACGGCAAATAAAGAATTGCCCAATAAAGTGTAATAATAATCCAGTTTGTAATTTTGTTACAGAAACAACCGAAGACCGATGTTTCAAAAATGCAAGACCTGAAAGGAACCACCAACATGTCGTATGAAGACGATGGGAAATAGCACACTTTCGCAGCGCACTTCACTTAGCAGCGCACTAGCGCCACCAACAAACCAAGACAACCAAAAGTGCCTTAATGAGCGATTTAAAAAAAAACCCTATTTACCTTGGAACTTGATATCAGGATGCCTCATAGTAAAGGGCCCGATTTAGGGTCGACTTCACCCATCTGATTATTGGATGAAAAGTATTTTATATTAAGTTTAGTATGTATAACGCGAGTGGATTGACTAAAAAAATCCTGGCCAGACTATGATTCAAAAGAGTAATTCAAAAATTACATGGCGCAAGTAAATAAAAAGTATCTAGAAGGGGATGACCTTGCACCACTATTTCCTTCCGTGTTTGTATCTCGCGCGCGGCCTAAGAAAATAAACTTTGTTAGGTGAAGTTTCGTTGTACGAGTATTTTTGCTCAAGGGAGCAATCAAATATTTACATTAAGCTTTTTTATCTTATTCTATCGTATATTGTAAAGTTAAAAAACATCATAATATAATGGTGCAGGTCATGGTACCCTTGTACCATGTAATTTTTTCATTATTAAGGGATGGATTTTTTGTTTTCAGCCTCCTCTTAACTGTCGTCGATGATCTTGACTCATATGGTCGTCTGTCATCGGCAAGGTAATCGTCACGATCATCGTGCAAGCATCGACACTTCTTGTCTGGCCAGCAGGGCTAAGATGCGCGGCACGAGAAGCGTGCTTCTTCTCGATAACTCGAGAAAAATGGCGGTATCTCGATTTATCGACCGATGCTAGCATGCAGCACCAAATGTCATAACGTCTCGTCACGTGAACGATTTTATTGAATGTATATCTTGTCTGTGGTAACCTTTCTTGTGGCTCGGGTCTTAGTCCTGCTGGATTTTATTAGCCAACCCACTCGCGATATCCATACTTACAAGGGGTTTGAAGATTTAAGTATGGAGGGTGCCGTAACATCGGGTACCACACTGTATTTTTATTTCAAATCGCCGCGCACATTAAAAATTATATCTTTTACGCTTGTCGCACACTTGGAAAGGGCCGCGCCGCTGCATCACGGCACAAAAAATTGCATTCAAATATGGGCGTTATCTCGTAACATTTAGGTGAATTTTATATTGACGGCATCAGATGACAGACAGCTCGCGGACCACTTGTTTGAAGCTTGTCAGTTTTGCAAAAAAAAAACGCATTTTGTCACTGTAAAATGTATCTAAAGATAAAGAGTTTAAGCCCATATTTCACTGCACGTTTTTGTGCTGTGTGGTAGCGGTATTGGATTAATGAGCGCAAGGATTAATCGTGAGTGGCAATATGAAAAAAAAAAAAAACAGTGTGATAGCCTATGCTAGAGACAAAATATTCAAACCCCGTTGATATAAAATACTTTTCATCGATTAAACAGATGGGTGAAGGTAGTCCCTAAATCGGATCTTAGACTCAGGATATATTGCGGGAGAATAGAGATTGGGAGGTCATGGCAAATTATGCACGGTGTATGCAGGGATTTATGCCTTCTAATGTTGGCTCAAACTCAAGCACAATCTTTTCAGTGTGGTCAAATTATTTTATGACACTTACTAAAGATTGATACTTTATAGTGTACTAGCTGCTGCCCGCGGCTTTGCACGCGCTTTTTAAGTAGCCATGTCCGTCCCCGGAATACCATTTACCTCCCTGCCGAATTTCATAAGGATCCGTTTAAACGTTTAGGCGTGAAAAGGTTACAACAGACAGAGTAACTTTCGAATTTATGATATTAGTAAGGATAAGGATAGTCATGCATCAAGGTATCCACCGGCCTCTGTACCTGCTCCATGCCGCCGACCAACGATGACACTAGGCAGCGGCGGATACCTGATCGAAGCCTATATATTTTTTTATTGATAGCGTCACATACCAGTTGAACAGCGCGGTTTACTTTAAAAAAACAATAAACCTATATATTTATAAGTAAAATAACTATTGTGAACTATGAATTTATAAATGCCTTATTAGGTTATTATAACTTGTACCTACCATTGGTACATTGCTAGGTTATTTAACAATCAACAAAGATGGTTGGTATGTAGGCACATTGAACAGTGTAATTTGATTAGATAATATGCTTGTGATTTATGTAAATGAAAGTTAATAATAAATTATGTAATCTACTATAAAGGCAGTATTATTTTACTTCGGTGCGACACTTCTCTCCTCCGTAGACCGAGACACGTTCTTGGTGACCCCGTTGACCCAATCACCGTCGCTAACCCGGAGGTGATGGCAACAGATACCGATTCGCTTCCGCACACTACACACCCGACCAAAAACCGACCCCGCCGGATGCGGGGTCGAAGAATTCCCCGCTTCCGCCCATAGGTGCATTCGTGCACCTTGGCGAAACCTCCATTCCCTCTTGTAGCATCTGGCGACAGCCCCTAAGTGGTGGCCCTTGTGCGTGTTGCCCCATCATAACTTTACCGGCGAGGCGCCTTCTGCGCCCGCCAAAAGCCGGGTAACGCTGTCATGGCCATCTGCGGTCAACAGCATTATAGTCCTAGAAAAAAAAAATCGGTGCGACACTTGGGGTTCAGATAGTATTGCGTGCGGTCATTTCTTTCATACTAATGTTTACGCCGTGGTCACGGTAATTATATCTATGATACCATATACCATATATCTATTAGATATCATTACCGTGCCTGACATCACACTCGCTGTGGATTGACATTTTAGTTGTTAACATTATGATTTAAACTAGCATATATAAATATATATCCTAGTTTTAATAATAGTATAATGTTAGTACTGTTTGTAGTTCCTTGATAAATAAATAAATACCTATTTATTTTAATTTATTTTGTACTAGCTTCTGCCCGTGGCTTCGCCCGAATTTTACCGGGTTTAAAAGTAGCCTATGTCCGTCCTTGGAATACAGTCTACCTACCTCCCTACCAAATTTCATTGAGATCCGTTTAGCCGTTTTGGCGTGAAAAGGTAACAGACGGACAGAGTTACTTGCGAAATTATAGTATTAGTAAGGAAGTATGGATGCTACGCTTAGCTTATTAGCCCACGACGAAGCTGACTAAAATATAAAATAACTACAAAAGGTTTATTGGGAACAGAAACTTAAAAAAAATATTTGGCAAAGTTGCATGCGCCATGCTCGCGGAATTCGCGGAGTAATGTACAGGCAATTACCCCATTATTAGATTTCGGTGTTATCCATGAAAGTTTCAAAAGTTTAATTCCGAACAAAAACCAATAATGTAAAAATTATGTAAAAGTCTAAAAAAGAGTCGTCTTGTAATACTTCCGTCGTAAAAGTGTTCTACTCGTCTTTAGGAGCGTGTTCGTGATGGTGAGTAGAACCTGCAATTCATGCAGTGTCAGTGAATTACCAATAACCTTATAAAGACACGATTCAGTACTTATGACTGTTTTAAACAAGATCCAGAGGGTTTCGAACGTTTGTCAATTATACAAATGTGTACCTACTGCCATGTGGTGCCGGCTTAGAATTGCACCACCCCACTTCTCCCCATGGGTGTCGTAAGAGGCGACTAAGGGACATTACACCGGGGAACGGGCAGCAGCGCCCCCTGCAAAACAACTTCACCAATGAACTGCGAACCCGCATGCCCAGCGTAGGGATTATGGGCATTACCCCCTCCCCCCAATGATAAGTCGACACAGAAAATGGCCCCATTCCCGGCCGCCTCGCTAATCCTGGCCATGGTAGCGGCCACGGTAACGGCGGGGCAGGGGGTGCTAGGAATCACCGGGCTACCTCAGGCTACCATAAATGACCCTGGCAACGTTTAACGGACGCACTCTGAGGCTTGGCTATCATCTAGCGCAGTTGGAAGTGGAGTTAGAGAACATTAAATGGCATGTTCTGGGGTTATGTGAAGTCCGTAGAGAGGGGGTGGACACCGTAACCCTAGACTCGGGCCATCTTCTTTACTTTCCAAGTACACTTACCTCGGGCAGCTTCTGCAGTTAGGTATAAACTATTTCGAGAAGGAGGCCAAGAGGAGGATTCAGCTAGGTTGGGCAGCGTTCGGGAAACTACGTCGAGTCTTCTCGTCATCCATACCGCAATGCTTGAAAATTAAAGTTTTTAACCAGTGCGTCATACCTGTTATGACCTACGGAGCTGAGACGTGGACACTCACGGTAGGAATGGTCCACCAGTTCAAAGTCGTTCAGCGAGCTATGGAAAGAGCTATGCTCGGAGTTTCTCTGAAGGATAGGATTCGTAACGAATACATCCGACAGAGAACCAAAGCTATCGACATAGCTGAGAAAATTAGCAAGCCATATTACGCGAAGAACCGACAACCGCTAGGGTAAACGTGTTCTCGAGTGGAGACCGCGACTCGGCATGCGTATGGTAGGGCACCCTCCGGCCAGGTAGGATGACCATCTGCGAAAGACTGCAGGCAGATGCTGGATACGGCAAGCTGAAGACAGGGCGCTATGACGCTCATTAGGGCAGGCCTATGTCCAGTGGACTAAGATTGGTTGATAACAATGATGATGCGAGCGAAGCGAGCCGCTAAAATATTTATGATTTGGCTGTACGTGTGAGTTGTCGTTGTCACCCCTTCTTGGTGCCAAGATGACACCCCTCGAAGCTTGGTAGGTACCCGGAGCGGACCATCGGACCATCGGTCATTGATAAATGTGCAAAGTTTCAGTTCAATCTGAAGTTATTAAAGTTTCCGTTTCAACCAAACATACATACAGATGGAACTAATAAAAGCGTGTTAAAAATATTCTTTAATATATTAAAATAAAAACAATAGAGAGGCTATTGTTCTATCCATGAATTTACAACAAATTCAAAATCGAAGCAAACCAATAAATAATATTCTAGGCTGAATTCTTGAGGATAGGGTTTAATTGCACATAATTGTGGAAAAAAATCCATTAAAACTACTGTAAATAGGAAATCCCGTCCTTTTTTGTGTATTGGAAATGTGATTTTTGCAAATCTGCTAGGCTAGACATGCTTCCTGTCCAAGCGCTAAAATGACACTAGTTGAAATCGTAGACCAACATGTCAAATAGTCTATCTTTCGACTTTAGACGAGGCGCGACGCGACGGTTTCAGGGTGCGCATTGGATATGGCGGGCCGCGCGGAATACCTGATCGAAGGTTTTGCGGGACAAAAATACAATCCCAAAGTTTTATTCCCTTGCTTTTTATAAGACTATCTATTTACAATAGCAAAAAAGCAATCCCAATCGGTCCACAATTGACGGAGTAATCGACAAACTTTTTATATATAAGTAAAAAACAAAACTTACATTACAGCTGAGCATAGAACCTCCTCATTTTTTGAAGTCGGTTTAAAAGAGTAGCTACCTACCTAACCTACCTTCTTTATATAATATGTCACTTTACAAATGTATTGTATTACATTCCATGTTTTTTAAAAAAAGTAAAAGTATTTAAATACAAGCCATGGAATAAATAACATAGAACCTATCTATCTATACTCGGTTCTGGAATACAAATTATTTTTTACAACAAAGACAATTAAGAATGAAAAACTAAATCAAAACTAGCCATCAAACTACCAACTAACTATCAGCAAGATAATCACGAAAACAAAAACAAACTTCAACAACGCATCAAAAAAGGTTTAGGTAGATATCCAATTTGGGTTCGAAAACGGGCAAGAGACAAAATTGTGAATGAAAGGTTTCATAACCTAAAATATCAACTTCTGCGATTTGCTTTAAGATTTGCTCAGATGAAACCAGAAGGCCAGTTTCCTTATTATATTTTTCACCAACATTTCTTTGGTTAGGAAATACTTTAGAAAAAAATTTTAGGATTCGAGAACCTAGTGTAGCTTGTAGGGTTCTGTGCCCGAAGGGTCAAAACGGAACTCTACGAAGCCTCCGCTGTTCGTCCGTCCGTCCTTCTGTCACGTGGCTATATCTCACGAAACGTAAGACGTAGACAGTTGAAATTTTTAGATACTTATTGTGTATTTCTCTTGCCGCTATATCAACAAATAATAAAAATAAAATACCTATATATAAAAATTAAAGGGCTCCCATACAATAAACATGCTTTTATATATTTTTATATTTAGCTATTTTTGCTCTTAATTTGTCAAGGCTTTATCTCATACAATAGGTAGACACAAGACCCTTTCTATATTTAAGTAACACTGAGGGTCTGGTCGTCGCGACGCGTGACCCGAGAGCAGGCGGGTATCTGGCGCAGCGCATCAGCATTGCCATACAGAGCGGGGCAATGTCCAGTATCTTGGGGACGCTTCCGACTGGCATTGATATGGATCAGTTGAGCTACCTGTAGATAGTTTGTAACAGTCTGCAGTTAGCTTAATTGTTTCAATTGTAAATACTAGTTCTAATTTGTTTTAATTATTGAATTGTAATTTTCTTTGTCAATAAAGTTGTTTAGTAACACTTCAACTGAAATAATAACAAATACTAAAAATAAAATAAAGTTGAAAATTTAAATGGGTCTTCGAACAAGTGAAAATTTGATGTTCTTTGTAAAAAATGCCCCATTTTTACGGTAAGGAACCCTTCGTGTGCGAGTCGACTCGCACTTAGCGGTTTATTTGAATGTTAGCTGCGTTATCAAAGAAAACTACACAAATAATAGAAATACAAATTAGAACTATATTTCCTGTATTTACAATTTAAATTGTAAATACCTACAGGAAATATAGTTGTAGTAATATTATAGCAGTAGAGGTAACAGTAGACTGTTGCAAATAATCTAGAGGTCTGAACAGATGACATATCAATACCAATCGGAAGTGGAATACAAATTATTGTTTGTGATATCTTCGTGCAAATGGATGTTTGCCATCACAGTTACAGTACCTATTAGTTTAGTTAGAAGCGAAAAACTCACTGAAGATTATGACGATGCACATCCAGGATCAAACCCACGACCTCCGTTTAGAAAGACAGATCATAAACCGCGCGGGCAAGGCGGGCATTGGAAATAAGCGCATTTGGCTGCTCTAGTAGATGTACAAAGGAAAGAGGAGATCGGAGTGAATAAGCTCAGTGTAGTGAAGTGCGCGCGGGGCGAGGCGCGCGCTTTTTGCTCGCGACGACGACGTTCGGGGAGCCCACAACACAACACAAGTCTTAGGAGACCGCGACAACGGCACGGCCGCCGGCCCACATCACCGGGATTTTATCCTTTGTATTTTATTCTCTTCGTAGCTTTTCAACCTCCCGGTCGTCTATCCTTTTGTAACGCTCGACGTTTTTTGAAGCCTGTTCAACTTGGTCGTATTATGCCAATATGATAGTGGAAAGTTATTCACACTTCGACCGGCCGATACACCTGTTGTTTTTTTTTTGTTGAAGTGTCATAAATAAGGACTTTAGGTAGTTATCTTTTTTAATTGTAGAATACAGTTTCTTAAATCGTGCACTATGTTTGTCTATGAGTTGATGTTCTGTTTATTATTTCTCAATAAAATTTGGTATGCAGATGGCAACGCACCCCATGTTAAGGTAAGTTTTTCTATGTTGTATTAGAGCATAGGTACCTAATAACCTAATAAGATAACCTATTTCCAGATTATTTGTTAAAAAAAACTCGCATTTGTTATAACGGCTGTTATTGTAGTTCGTTTCAAGATTTAAAACTAAACAGCTAAGGTAGGTAGGTATTCGTTTAGTTTTATGTGCTTAGTTCGTTTTATAGTTTGTCAAAATTATAATGACCTACCTAAGAATATAGTTCATTCTTTATACGTGCGCTCTGTTTATCATTTTAGAGGTAGTTTAATTAGTGCTTGCATAACAGTTGGACTGCACAGCACAGCTACGACACCAGCACAGCATACGATCTGGGAGGAGTACAGATCCTGCAGCTTATTGGAGCATTCTGATTATATTAAATGTACTCGGGCATCAGATGTGCTAACAGGTCGAGGGTTTACACGCGCGTGGTGGGGATTCGCACTCTGGGCGGCCTATCGCCTGGACGCTTAATTTCTGATATAATATGTGGTCGTGGGCCAAGTACTAACTTATAGGAATGCTAGCTGTCGTTTGTTTTTTTTCTGTTGACATTATTCAGACAAAAGACAAAACACTGCTGCTTCTCATCGGTTTTTCGTCAAAGTTAACGATGTAATTTCCCGAGCCAGCTCAGTACGTCGGGGACTGAGGCATGTGCGGCGCGCATCGCCACCTGCGAAGCCAAAACCGGCAGCGGCAGACGACCAGTCTGCGGCTCCGACGGACGCACCTACTCGTCTCGCTGCCAGCTGCTGAAGCTGCAGTGCTCTGGGGACCCAGTGGTGGTTGCTAGAAAAGGGGCTTGTGATGGTAAGTACATCGAATCTTCTTTTAAGTCCAGTGTCCCTAAGTTCTTAGACTCCAGACTCCACACCACATAATTCCATGCTGCAGTCGAACCTAAGAGTAGGTCGACTGCAGCATGCATTTCGACCTCAGTCTTTCAGGCGTTTAAAGCCCAAGCCACTGACCACGAATGAATGGTGTATTCGTGATAAAAGTACCATAGAATAATGTTATTCCAAGTCTAAAACTATTTCATTCCGAAACAGTCCGACACGATCAGCAGTTTTAACGTGAAGATGTAACATATGTCTATCTAAGCCTCCACTTTACGTTAGTATGATTGAAGCGAAGATTTCAACAGTATTTCTCTTTGCCCACAGAAGACCAGTCATCCTGCCTGACCTCTTTGCGGTACGCACTCAACGATCGTAACGGCAAGAGATCCACGTACATCCCTCGATGCCGCAACGATGGGACGTACGCGGCCGTGCAATGTGCCGCCGGGGGCAAAGCCTCAGGCTGCTGGTGTGTCACGCCGGACGGCAAACCACTGCCGGATACAGCGACTACCAACGGCAGGCCTGATTGCACGAGAACTGGTGAGTTTTCTAATAGCTTGCATCTCCTGCTGCAGGAGCTTCTTGTACTCGCAAGTAACATGGCATGGGCTCGGCAGCGTTACCAAAGCTACAGCGACCAGCAGCCTGGAGACGAGTAAACTGGGGAATATTAATCTTCGTTCTCTTCCATACTCTTGTTTAATCCTTCGTGAAGGTTTCTCATTGTCATGGCTTGCGCTGCGCCACAGGATGAGGCAGCTCGTCTTGAAAATATTTAAGCCTGAATTGGCCAACGTCTAGCTCTAAGTCAGCCCTAACATGAACAGATTTCATTGTCTAGTAGGTAGTTTCCTTGGCAACAGATTTCTTGGGTCATGCACCACTATATACGCGCGACCTATCGTAATAACTGCGCCGGCGCCGTCGACACTTGACACCACACCACTGTAACTGCAAGGTTTTACGATTGCCATTGATTTATGTTACTTCGCTTAGAAGATCAACTCAAAGTTCAAGAGGTCTCGTCGTGTAGGTTTCTATGCTGTTTTATGTATAAAGTCATTGTTGCTCGTAAACCAAGACATTGATTTAGGATGCTATAATCACGAGAGCTTAAAACATGTAGTATCTACAGGGTATTTCCATTGGAAGTAGGTAACGGAAACAAATAAAAACTTTAGAGTGGATTGCTAAGACGAGTGATAGAGATCTATCAATCAAGAGAGAGGTTATCGTCAATTAAGATATAAAAGATAGAGAGACGATTGTAGGTGGCTAATTGAAGAAGCAAACATCAGGGTCGAAAGTCAACCTCGGGAAATAGCTAAGAATGATGCCATGTTAAAAATGAACAACATTCATGTGTTGAGGTTGAATGATCACGTCAAGTCTAATAAGTTGAACGCTTTCAATAATTTACTTATCAATGTTCTGATAATCGATTCTAAACATCTGCTCTAATGAAAGGCGTCTTGTTTAGAAAATTCAAAATACTTCACGCGCTTTGTAAACAATGTTTCAGACGAAAGCAGATGTTTACTTGCGTTGAAATAGAACGACTTTCAGAACTACCTAGTGGTTTTTAATGTGGTTCTGTTAGCAGAGCTTTGGTGGGTTAGGTTAGCTTCTAGTAGGCACCTTCTTAGATCAGGCAACCTAGTTTAATTTTGTTTACCTATTACAAATATTTTGATAAACTTTGGCGTGCATAAGATTTATCCGTGGCAGCTTGCTTTCTAGCACAACAACATTGGTAGATTTGAAAATTTCCGAGAATCTATTTATTTTCGAGACAATTTCCAAGAAGTGTTTTAATGAGTTTTCCAGATTTGCCCAGCATGCAAACGGAGCCAATGTTTTGTTTAGTGTCTTTCACTCAAAAATATTTCAACCGGATTGTTTACCCTATTCTAAGATCGATTCCAGAGTACATTGTTGATAGATTTAGATTTTAGATTAGCCATAGTAGACATTAGCCATTATAGCGGTATTACTCACCAATAATATCGAAATGCTGCGTACCTACCTACCTACACCGTCATTCCTCGGACACCCAGAGATTATCGGGCTGTTTTTTGGAAAGCTTTAAAATCTCAACTGTAATGCATTTTGTACATAAGAGAAGGCTTATTGAAACATGCTTGCATTATCTATCATTGACTACTTGTAATAGTTTCTGTTTAAACTCAATTTCTTCATAGAAGACGAATCTGAGGTGCCTGAGTGAACACCTCAAACCAACTTCTTTGGTTTTTACCAGTATGTTCCATACAATGCCATGCTGTGGATGAAAACTTTTTGAAATATGTACTTAGGTACCTACTTATTACAAAAAAAATAGGTGTGATCACTATCTTACCTCTCTGGTTAGGTCTATGCCTGGGTCCGTGCACCCTCGCATGGGAGGAGTACATCGCAGAGGGTCAGGTCACAGCCCATCTCAGGAAGCAGGCAATCATCGCCCGTTCACTAAGCAGTTGGCTATTATCGAATTGACGACATTGAGTACTGACTACAGCGTTACTGATTGATCTAGCTGGGGGATCAGAAAGCAATGGAAATAAACAGCAGAACAACGTAACCATTTTCTGGTTGCAACTGTATGACTAAGCTAATTAGCTTCTTCGAGACGATCTATTAACCCATTGGCCTTGTTCTCTTTGATATTTATGTATCACGAAGAAAAAAACGAAATCATGAACAATGCGAAGAAGCAAAGCAATGGCGGTGAAATTAAATACGTACCTACTTACGTCTCATTGATATTCAATTAATTTGCTTAGAAAAAGTAACAATGCCGTGCAAAAATTTAAACTTACACTCACACGCGATTCTCTTTTATTAACCGACTTCGAAAAGGAGGAGGATCTCAGTTCGTCTGTATGTCTTTTTTTTTGTATGTATGTATGTTACTTGATATCTCCGCCTATGGGTAACCGATTTTACTGATTCTTTCACTATTGTATAGAGAAATACCCCAAGATGGTCCCATAAAAATTTTATTCCCGAGCGATTCGTATTTATCCCGTTAAACTTAAAAAGCAACAAAATATCTTTGGAGAATCACGACAACTAGTACAACAGTTTTGGTGATATCTGCGCCAATTGTTAATAGATTTTGATGATTCTTTCGTTGTTGTATCAACATTGTTTTTAAGGTGGTTTCTTTTATGTTTTAATCTCGAGGAATTGCTATGTGCGCTATAAAACGTAGGTTTGTAAAAATTCATCATAATTATGATCATTTTACTATCACCTTAGCAACGGGCGTCAACAGTTTCATCCATGTGTCATCAAACTAAATTAGACTTGAATTATAACTAGATGTCGCCAGTGTAAACTCAATTTTTTGCACGTGATCATAGACCTTCGGTCAGGGAAAGTAAGGGAGGGGTGATTTCTTTCGTCCGAGACAAAGATGAATATTATCTATAAACCGGAATTTGAAGTTGGTTTATAGTTTTTTAAAACACGCCATATTATCGACTCAGGTTAATAGGCCATACGTTATCTGTATTTAATCTCTAAGTCAGTGTCAATCGGGATCAGACAAAGGGTCGGCCTGCGCAGAACAACGCCCGTTATTCGCCTAATCGTCAATTTCAACTCCACCTTCCACCGTCCTCTAAAACAGAATATAATCTGCATCTCAATTAAGGCGATACCCCACAAAGCTGCGTGTGTAACTTGCCTAAATATTCGGCGGGTATCGCACCTGAGGCCCTATTCTGCTGAACTAATCTCTCCACTATGGCAATGGTACCTATCGTCACAGAATTACACATTTTGGCATTCAACCTTAAATAAAAGAAACTACAGATGGGGGAATGGCGTCAAATTTGTCACGGTAATAATTTGGCGTGTTTTAAAAAACGATAAACCGACTTCAAATTCCGGTAGATAATATTCATCTATGTATCGGACTAACGAAATCACCACTTTTGATTTTTTATAAACCATCGTTTTATAGCGCTCATAGCAATTCCACGAGAATCAAACTTATAGGGGACCACCTTAAAATTAATTTTGATACAACAAGAATCATTAAAATCTATTAACGATTGGCGCAGATATCACCAATACTATTGTAGCTAGTCGTAACTCTCCAAAAATATTATCTTGCTTTTTAAGTTTAACGGGATAAATACTAATCCCTCTAGAATACAATTTTTATCGGACTACCTCAGGATCATTCTCTATACGATAGTGAAAGATTCAGTAAAATAGGTTAGCCATAGGCGGAGATATCAAGTAACATACATACAAATAAACAAAAACATACAGATGAACTGAGAACCTCCTCCTCTTTGAAGTCGGTTAAAAACTACAACCATTCTATCAATATCTCTGTGCAAATAGCACCACACGTAGGTACTATCCAAAGTTTCTTTCATCTAAGGATTCTACGTGACGATTCTGCGACGCTACCATTGTCATAGTAAAGCGATTGGTAAGCAAAATTGGCCCCTGGTCAATGGAAACCGTTGTCCTTCCGCCACTTCCAATTCGTAATATTTCGAAATGTTCACAATCCCCACGATCAAGAAGAACGACTTTATAGGCCTTTATTATTAAAGAAAATTACAATCAAATAATAAAAACAATTAGAACTAGTATTTACTATTGAAACAATTAAGCTAATTGCAGACTGTTGCAAACATTCTACAGATAGCTCATCTGATCCATCTCAATACCAGTCGGAAGTGTCCCCAAGACGCTGGCTGCTTTGATCCGCTGCTGTATGGCAATGCTGATGCGCTGCGCCTGATACCCACCAGCTCTCGGGTCACGCGTCGCTTCGCCAGACGCTCAGATAGATAACTTTTTAAAAGCCTCGGTACCATACGGACCTAGGGTCTCGACCCCAAAGGGGGCAAATGTGTAGACTCTAGCGAGGCCTGCATATTTACGCCTCTTGAGATTCTCGGCCAAATCTGCCGCCGCACCAGCCCGCACCGATGTCCTCGGAAGATGGAATGGCGTAAGTGTGTCGACGCAAGCATGTAGCGTTAAAAACAATGGGCCTCCCCAGCTCCCATGGGACTAGAGTCAAGCCGTCGGGCCTCTTACGACTTTATTGACTCACCATGATGAATTTCATGATGTTTTCCTAGCCGTGTTTGATGATGGCCTACTTGCGTGATCATGACTCGGTAACTCGATTCGAGTTCTCGAATTGCCTTTTAGCAAAGACTACGAACTCGATCGCTCTCACTGGCTAGTCTCTAGGCCTGATCTTAGTGACTTAAGGTGGCACGTTGCTTCTGCCATGTTGGAGAGCTGTCATCGCCTTGATTCTGCGATACCATGCAGTCATTCAATAAACGCGTGAGTAAAGAAGCCGCCAAACGATGCAGGTAGATCGCATAAGATTATGGCTCATTCAATTCATTGATGCTGTCCGTTTCTTTTTGGTTTCTGGGCCAACGACGCGACTGGTTCTTAAATTCAATTAAGTATTGGTATAAAATAAACGTACTGATCAGCCGACAGTTACTCTATCGGGAAGATTTTCAACCAAATGCAGATTTTGAACGCCGGAAATCCAAAAACATTCGTTAGGAGTAAAATATGCAGACATGGGATTCATGTAGGGTTAGGTATGACTCATTATTTTGAAGCTAAGATTTTTGTTTAAAAATAAACTCAGGTAAGAACGGCAAGCGTGGGACGTTAACAAAGCTGTTTTGATAGGAACCTCCGTTTAATTATATCAATTGTTAATCGGGATTATTTATAACAAAATATTTGAATAGATATAACTACTTAAAGGTAACTCGATCAAAATGTAATTGTGTTTTTGACTTTGATCTTTAAAATCAAAAGAGTATCAGTGTAAGAGGCCTGTGACTATCTAAATATTATTTAGCTGCCCAAGCAATTTTAAACCAACATGTGCATGATGGTTTAAAATTGCTGGCAAATAAGTCTTAGTTACCGAGTCGTGAGTTAATGTGGACACAAGGAAAGCTTTTAGTAATGTTAGCATGATTCACACCCGCACTTTGCTCATTTACTAGTCTATTACCATACCAACACATGTCATCGCATAACCATTTGCTTGTGACTGTATAAATCACAGTATTTGGAAGCAAAGCATCTTCAATTTCTTGGTAAAATCTAGTACGAGTATCATCAATATGTGTATTGCTTTTGGGTACGTATTTTATGGAAAAACTCGCTAGTTTTCCATGCTGTTAACAGTTTGGACAGAAGATAAGAAGCTTTCTTTCAATAATTTTATACTAAACTAGGTCTCCCATCATATGCTGCGAGATCTATTTATATAGCTCGTTAGAATCATTATGTTCCTTATAAACTCATCCGAATAAGGAAATCAATAGGAATTAATTACCTGTTGCTGCATACATTGAAACGATAATGAAATATCGTATGCGTTCGCTCGAAATTTCCCTAACTAAGACACTTGGCATTCCATAGGGAATGCCTATAGAGGCAGGGCTGCCATAAATGTCTTGAATACGTGAATACTAGGGGTAAAGAGGGGTGTCAAGTCAACTGAGAAATGAAACTTAGTACCGATTTTATCGTTCGCTGCCAAAACTTAGTTGAACAGCTTAATCGAGTTCAAATGTTGATTTTGACACACCTATTTTTCCAGCTACATGTTGATAGCGTTTACGAAAACGAAGTATAAATACCACATAGAATGTATCTAAGTCTGGAAATGTGGTCTCAAATAAAGTAAAAGTTATGTCTTCTTAGAGTCTTCTGCCATAAAGGTCATGCCCTACTTTTCTTCTAACAGTCAAAAACTCAACAAAGACTAAAAAACTCTAAACTCAGTTTGGCTAGGCTAAAGGCCAAAAATCAAGCGTTCAGAAATTAAACTAAGTTCAGCTTAATCCGAATCAACTTAATGTCAGTAAAATGCGCAGAACTCGTTTAAAGCGCTGAACTGAGTTTATCTTATATTGATCGCGTTCAATTGCAACGGTAAAATTGGACCTAATTAGTGAATTACGCATTTATGTTGAATCAATATCCAGCGGACAGGTATGCAAGCAAGAATTTTTACGCGAAACACATTGATAGATTATAAACTAACGAATCGTATGTTAATCACATCAGGTATTGTTGAGTGTGTTGGGTACTGTCCTGCACATAAGTTTACGTTATTTGATTTATTGTGAACTGGTCATAAACTGGTTGCTCCTAAAGATTTTACGTTGACCTTACAAAAAGAAAGCAAGCTAATGAGGAAAAAAATTTTTTGTTTATGAAATAATACTATTAAATAATAAATAATGTTGACAATCCACACAGCAGCTAGCTAAATATTTAAATACTGAAGACATAGCAAACGGGCCGCTCTCGATAGGATTCGGGATATATGGCAGTGGCAACCCTACCTACCTTCAAGGCGCATTCGTATCGCGTCTTGTCTCGAATCCAAACAAGTTAGCCGTATGAAACCCGACCGTGAGCGGTAAGTGGGAATATGAAATGACGCCATAAAAGTAAAAACTTCTCGGAGTACGTTCACGACTAGCCGGTTAATATCGAATCTGCACTTCATTACTATTGTAATTCTAATAGGAACGAGTTTATGCAGCCGTACCCGCGAGCGCGTCTGTCAAGGCACGACACGATGAACTTTGTAGGTATTTTTTGTAGCGCTTGTAACATGCTCATGGTGGCGTGGCGTGTCATCGTTTAGCGTCATGTCCATAAACAATTAATTTAACGTCTCCCTTTAATAAGCCAATTTAAAAGAGGCGTTAATGTGAGTTGCATCGTATGACTAAGTGAGAAATTATCAGAGACATGCGCGTATTGACTAATTGAATGCCGTCGTCGGCGGATGGAACGTTTGTCGTGTCTCGCTGGATAATACTTGATTTATTTCCATAACTTCAAGAAAAGGCCTTATTCATTTTATTTGCCAATTACTAATCCAGTCTCTTCCATTACATACGGTCGGCGGCGCCTGGATCAATAATTAATTTATAGCCACTCACGCTGACCCCGTTGCTTTTACGAGGAATTACAAAGTTTAACTGCTTGCTTATTGACTTAAACCATTATCACTGAAACTGCACAAGCCATGCAGATAAATGCAATAGACTTGTAGGTACAGTTCCAGTTTCTGCAGAGCGTAATGCGCAAGGCTATCTTGCTATTCCTTATGAAGTTATGAGAGAGTGCTTGATTCTATTTTGTGGAATCGAACCAAATCACGCGGCATATTGTAAAACCAAGACGGTTTAAGTGGTGTTCTAAGAAACAGCGTCCATGTCAGACAGCTCGACGCCGCCGTAGCACAATGGGCCCACCTTTTTTGTCTGTCAAAGGCACAGAGAACCCGTCTTGGCCATGAGATGATAGAAAAAATGCTCCAGACATAATTTGGTAGTGTGTTCGGTTTTGCGCCTTTGATGTTTTATATTTAGATACTACCTGCTTGCAGCTTTAATGAAGTCGTTAACAAATAGTTAAAAGAATGGAGCGATAAAGCGGTAGACAGTTGGCTACATAAATAGTACAGCTAATAGGATCTTCGAGCTATCTCCAGTTCAGTTCAGATATATAATAATAAGAAAATGTTCTTACTTGTCAAACACATACATCAAAATAACTTAACTAAACAAAGATCCAAGGATACAACACACTGTTCTAAGTGGGTACCGAGATCCTACACTTTTCAGGTACCTACGAAATATTTAGGTTTCTCCTAATTTACAGTACGGTTTCGTTTAAGACTTTCATGAGAATTGATGTACGTATATAGCCAACAGAAGAAAAATACGCACTCGGTTGTAGCATGTACTATTGAGCAGTAGATTTCCTGTGTTTATTGGAAGGAATCACGCAAAACAATCGTGGCTGTTTGTTACTACTAAAGAATGTAATCAAGGAATTCAATAGAGGTCGAAAGACCTAGCTCTTTCTTTAAACGAAGAACCGTATGTGGTATGCACTTGTTCCCATTTAAACGCTCTTCAGGTTTTTCCTTTGTCTAATTGACCACTCGCATTGACCACTTGCATTGACCACTCGCATTGACCACTTGCATCGAATTTTTTGTACTTATTTGTGGTGGGCGCCGAAGTGTCTACGTCCACCTCGCATCGACCAAACCTGTCAGGTGTTTTTTTAAATATTTTTACACAACTGCGCAGCTGCGGTGTGCGTGTTTAGAGTGTCGGGTTTAATATCGACTCGGCGGCGGCGGATCGAACTCGATTGATCGGAATTGTTTTGATATAGTTAAAAGTCAAATATGAACCGACTAAAGCTGTATGTATGTAATGGTGCTTTGTATAAATAATTTGAAAATAAAAAATGAGAATAAGATCTACCTACAGAAATCCGAGTACCTCTAAAGCACAAAACTTTTCAACAAAGAATCTCGCTCATGTCGATCGTTAATTTTATCTCTGCGCCAAAGCTTCGCATCACCTTTATGATCGTGTCAATAAACGCTTAGTTTATTGCCGACGATTAGGCAACCTATCGATTTCATGCAGTAGGTATTTATTAATAACAATTAGAACAACGACTGCATGATTTGTTACCGGTTTTCGTGGTCTAATGACGTAGGTGGGTACTCTGCCCGCCACCGGGACCGGTTAGGTAGTCGGCTTACCCCTCTTAGGACCCAATACACACAATAAATCACATCGATACTCACCAGCATAAGCTTACCTACACACACAAGGACAGGACCGTTTAAAATAAATTATATGTATGTATGTCTGAGCGATAATATGCATTTTGCTACAGGTGATAATGGGACACCTGTTGTGTTCCATTATCTCTTCTTACCAATTAGATAATGCTTCATTTTTAGGTTTATTTATAACGCTGCAGCGCTGCGCTGGTGCAAGTGTTTTTTTGACTTTGGGTTTATAATATTTCAAATAAGTTTAGCACAAAGTTTCTTCGTCGCTTCTTTATTTTAGCCTAGGGACATATTGAAGCAACAGAAATCAAAAATATCACAATTTCCTTGTCAAGGGTTTAATTTTTAAGAATTTGACCTTTTCTAATTTATTGTATTTATGGAAATAAAAAGTTTTTTATTTGTTTTGACTTGGTTCCCAGAGAATAATTACCTATAACATATTCTGTGCTATAACCTAAGTAGGTAATAATTACTACTACTTAGGTATAATTAAAGTTCTTAAATTAATATCGCCACAGTCCGTTATTTCTCGTTTTATTTTTACTACTTACAATAAAATTATGTCTGCTTAGTTAAGTCTTGAAATTTTTATTTATCAAATTAATATTGTTTCTAAACTTACGTATTCTATTGATGCTCGACTACAAACATAAATTTCGTTTTAAATTGCAGGTAAATCCCATACTCGGCGGAGGTCTTCGGCTCGCGGTCAGCGGAACAAAAAAAGTAAAAACATTTTGCAATTTAAAAACCTACTATTTTAATAATTAACATTCTTAATCGCCTTATTTTAGCTTTGGGTTTGTAACAACAGGGTGGTTCACACTAATCCCTTTTTAGGGTTTCGAAGTTCGGAGATCGGTTTCGAAACCCTTAAGCTCTCGCTTTTTCTGTCCTTTTTTCCATCTTTAATATCTCAGCAACTACAACAGCAAATAACTTGAAATTTTAAATAATAATACATTTCGTGCACATGTATAGACCAAAATAAAAAAAAACAAAAAACAAAAATAATTTTATTTTTAATTAAAATAAAAATTTTCTGTACAAAGTGATGTCGAAATTTAAAAAAGACCAACAAGGTCGAGTGGGGTTTCAAATTAAAGGTATCTGTTTGTACACATCAAAACAGTTTTTGAAAATTCTGTTGGTTTCTTATTTTACGGTTGACGACCGATGTGCGACGCAGAAGGTTGCGGGTTCCATTCCCGCCTTGGGACAAATGTTTGTACGATCTGCAAATATTTGTTCTGGGAGTTCTGGGTATTTTCTATATATAATAAAAAATATCTATCTATGTTATGTATTGTATTAAGTTTATCAGTCATCTAGTACCCATAACACAAGATCTGCTTAGCTTGGGGCTAGATGATGCTGTGTAGATTGTCCAGCATAATTATTAGTTACTATTAATAAGGAAG
Organism: Eupithecia inturbata; assembly: GCA_963662085.1. Classification (NCBI taxonomy): domain Eukaryota; kingdom Metazoa; phylum Arthropoda; class Insecta; order Lepidoptera; family Geometridae; genus Eupithecia; species Eupithecia inturbata. The sequence goes on along the minus strand of OY759176.1, from coordinate 9,395,874 downwards.
GCTGTTCCTTATTCACTATGGAATAAGGAACAGCTCTTTGGGTCTTCTTACATCTTATTTGAGTAATAGGATACAAAGAGTTGACATTAATGGGAAACGGTCTTCGGGGTCTGTAGTTACAATGGGTGTACCGCAGGGATCTATCCTCGGCCCTTTCCTATTTTTAATTTATATTAACGACCTGCCTCATCTTGTTAAGAATAATCACGAGATTGTATTGTTTGCTGATGACACTTCATTAATTTTTAAAATGAAACGACAAGACACGAATTTCGATGATGCAATCTCAAAAGTAGTCCATTGGTTTAATGTCAATAATCTTTTGCTTAACGAAACCAAAACGAAATGTATTAGATTTATTCTACCTAATGTTAAACAAGTTCAGGCTAATGTAAATGTAAAAGGAGAAACGTTAAAAATTGTAGAAAGTACCGTTTTCTTAGGAATCACCTTAGATAATAAACTTCAATGGGGCGCACACATAGATAAGCTATCGAAGAGACTTAGTTCTGCAGCATATGCTGTCAAAAAAATCCGTCATCTTACAGACGTGGATACATCTAGACTTGTTTATTTCAGCTACTTCCATAGTATTATGTCTTATGGTATTCTACTGTGGGGGAACGCTGCAGATATTAACACCGTATTTGTGTTGCAGAAGAGGGCTGTTCGTGCTATCTATAGTATGGGTCCCAGAGAATCCCTGCGTGATAAATTCAAAGAAATAAACATAATGACAGTACCATGTCAATATATTTATGAAAACCTATTGTACACTCATAGAAATATCAATCGGTTCCCTAAAAATAGCGATGTACATAATTTGAATACAAGGAATAAACATAAACTCGCTGTGCCCACAACTAGACTACACAAAATTAAAGTATCTTTTAAAGGGCAATGTATACGCTTCTACAACAAAACTCCTAGTGAGTTGCAAAAATTATCAGTAAATAAATTCAAACAAATTGTCAAAACCTTCCTGTGTAAAAAGGCCTACTATAAAATATCAGATTATCTAGAGGATAAAAAAGCGTGGGACGGAATTTGCTCCAACTCGAAAAATAACAACTAACAGGCTAAAGGTTTCTTCGTCGCTTCTTTACTTTAGTCTACGTACCGAAGCGACTGAAATCAAAAATATCACTTTATATCCGTGTCAGTGTTAAATTATTAAGAATTTGACCTTTTCTAAGTATACATACATTTATTGTATTTATGGAAATAAAGAGTTTTTGACTTTGACTTTGACTATTACATTGAAAATATTTTGAAAAAAGGCGAAAAATTACCCACCCTAGAAGTTTGCAGAGCAATCTGAAATGTATGTAGCGTTTCATATCTACATATAGATCTATATTTTACAGGAAAATATAGAGAAGCCTGTAAGTATAACACTTTTTGAAAAATGGTCAAGTTGGGGTGGGTTAATTTTCAAAAGGGATATCCAGCAGTGGACTAGCATGGGCAGATAATGTGATGTGTGTGATGAAGCCATATAGCGATGTACAAAACTCTCGTTTAATGTAAGGCAACCGCTACCTCATAAATAATGTATGAACGCCTTTTTCGCAGGCTGCACCAGAGCGGACCGGGTTCTCTTCAACGGTAACCTGATCAAGATATTTACGGAGGAGTTTGATAGGACCAGAGCAGAACGAGACAGTGGGAAGCTGGAGCCCAGAGCAGTGGCGAATTGGAAGTTTCGAGAATTAGACCGGGACCGTAGCGATTCGCTGCAGAAGTCGGAGTACCGAGGCTTAAGGAGGCTAATAAAAAAGGTTAGTACCTAGATCTACGGTGTTCCAGAATCAGGAATATTACGATTTATGCAGACTGCAGACGTTACGATTAAAACAATGAAATATTTAATCACAGACTTTTAATTCAGGGTTTTTTAGCTCACCTATGTCATTTGCGTGAGAAGTCTTAATACGATTTATGATAATAGTGTCCAACCAACCCTGGATTATCAGCCGAAAGCGAAACCGAACCTTCGGTCTCGGTGCCAGTAGATATTGGCCGAAACTGAAACCAAACCTTGTGCATTTTTACCCCAACACAAAGCCCTTTTTTGCACGTATGTCAGCTTCCAAGTGGATGATTCGATTTCAGGGTATTTTTTCCTCGTCTAGCCTATTGCATGGCGTATCATAAAAAGCTCCGTTCAAAAATATTGGTGTGTAAAAATCATTTTACGACTCAGGGAACCGTTTGCGAAATATTACGATGTTTGAAGTACAATCTTGCAAAAGTTGATGTGAATAATTTAAAAGCTGGTTTATAAGTAGGTATGTATTAGTTTATAAAGAAGGATCCATAAAATTCTGGAGTTATTTAGAACTTGACCGCGGATTTGCTTTATATTTTCTACATTATGCAATCAGACTTTTAAAGTCGATGCCACAGACGATGGGATAAAAAGAAACCATATGCCACAGCCATAGTGACAAATTCTAAAATATGTAATAAATGAAAACTCCACAAAATCTAAAAAAAATATAAACTAGATCTGTTTAGAGGTGAATGAATGAATAAAAAACATCAACCTTCTCACGGATGCGATGGTTTTTACTGAGATAGAGCAGATTCAAGATTCGAAAGTACTGTTTGTGGAAATTCAATAAGGCTCGGCCCATTTTTGGCCGAAACCGAAACTAAGGCCGAGTCTCAATTTTTTGGCCAAACCTGGTCGAAACTGAAGCCGAACCTTCGGTTGGACACCGTTAATGATAAAATAACAAATGAGATAAAATAACAAATGATGATGTGTTTTACGAGAAGGGTGTAGATGTTTTTTGTTTGTCAACTTCTGGCCTTTTGGACAAGAGGCTGGCCTCTGCTTATCCAGTGAGTAGTTCTGAATCTTATCACCCTCAGAAAAACGAAACTCACTAACATAGAGAATTTGACAAAATCCTCCAAGTATGTCTAACGCCCGTATTATGAAAGCTTGCACAATCATAGATCTATGCTTGAGTGACGTTTATGCCATAGAAAAGATTAGGTACTCACGCATAATATGCGTACCTATTATGAAGGTTGCTCAGTCATCGATATATTATATCGATTGCTCAGTCATCGATATATTATATCGATGACTGAGCAAGCTTCATAATACGGGCCTTAATATTATGTATACCTAATCTAATAGTAATGAATAACATAGAAGTGTTATAAGGCCCATGCTTTGCTTGCGTGCATCTCGATTCTCGTCGGAGTCTAGCGTGCATGGGTCAATTGTCTTTGAAACACAGCAGCCGGTTTCCAATTGGACCTCGCATGTGATAAGATAAACGTTGAGACGAAGATAAGATAGGAATTAGTTGGCCACTGTTTATGTATCAAGGACCAATATGACTTTATAATTTCTTTAAATTATGCCTGACCCTTTTCTTATGGGTTTGGCCTCGCATGAGAGCTAAGTCTTTGCGTAAGAGGTTAAAACTTTCCAAAAAAATTAAACTTTAATCTTTTCTACGTAAGTTTATTTGTTTTTCTATGTTTTTTTAGTATTTTAAGTTCACAAGATATACGAAGCTGCTATGGTTTCTTACAAAATGTATGGGAAAAGTTCGTTACGATTCCTGACTTTTTTAGTACTCCGACCTCACTTGCTATAACATTATATAAAGTTTTTGATCAGTTTACGAAACAGGATCGATTAGCATCAAAAAAAATTGTGTTAAATGTCCAGTTTCTTGCCAAATGTAAATTTTTTTGATAATCTGTGAATGGGGATGACAATATCTCTAAAAGTTATGGATAGTCTTCTAAGACCATTTCCCTGTAGCAACACCGGGTATGATACCTCTTCTTACTACCCCGTCAAAAAAATACACCCTGTAGGTATAGTGGTACCACTTTGGCTCGCCCATTGATCTAATGAGAATTAAAAAACTCTATAGATCCATCATGGATCTAGTCGATGGATCTAACAAGATGCATCCTCGCATACACACAACAACAAGATGTTGGTTTTTGTGATAACCGTATGCGCTACTAGAGTTACCTACGATAGTCTGTTATTTCTGACTCCTATAATTTGGGTTTCTTCAATAGAACAGCCAATCAGCATTTTATAAATGAAAATATGGAAAATATCGAAAAAAAGTAAACTGAATCTCTAATTTCTAAGCCAAGCCAAAAGATAGGGTCCATGCGATGCAGATTGGCTTGGCTTGGCACCCATAGAGTTAGAATAATGTGGGTACCCTATTTCATTTGTTCCTCTACAATTAGGAGAGGTCACCAGGGTTCATTTTATATGCTGGATGATCCAGGTGACCTCGTGAGTTCATTAGTGATAAAATAACTAAAGCACATATTATTTTGTATCGAAAAGAAACACAAAAACGCTTATTCAGAAATATAGCACCCTGTAGATAGGTACTTCTACGACCATGATAGGGATAAACCGAACCAGTCCCTAACCCTGTTTTATGTCTTCTGAGAACACTCGGAACAAATATTTGCAGATCGTACAAACATTTAGGCAACCTCTTGTGGCGAAGCACCGCATGCGACGCAGGAGGTTGCGGGTTCGATTCCTGCCTCGGGACAGATATTTGTACCATCTGCAGATATTTGTTCAGGGTGTTCTGGGTATGTTCTATTAATATATCTATACATGTAATTTATTGTACCTATTATGTATATCAGTTATCTAGAAGGTAAGGTACCTGCCCATAACACACGCTCTGCTTAGCTTGGAGCAAGATAATGCTGTGTGAATTATCCAGAATTAAAAAAATAATCAATAAACATAACAACAATATAAATTGACCCATGGCGGGAATCGAACCCGCAACCTCTTGCGTCGCAGGCGGACCCTTGCCCGCCGCGCCACATCGGTGGCGGCGCGCGCGATTTGCACGGCTCTCACTACTTAATGTTCCTATATCAAACTCCAGGTGGTGAAGCCTAAGCGCTGCGCACGCGCCTGGGCCCACGGCTGCGACGGCGATGGCAACGGTGAGATCGCGCGGGCCGAGTGGGTGGAGTGTCTGCTCGCGAACCCTGAGCCGCCGGCACCGGACTGTGAGCACTTTTATACTTGACCACCTTTTCTTTGACACACTTAAACACTGCACTGGATTTGCACAGCACTGATTGAAAATACTTATTGACGAATTTTGAAAGATTTTACTGAAAACCGACCGAGTAACATTATTATCATTTGTCCTTCACATAAATCCACTATACCATATGTTAACTTAACTTTAATTTAACTTATATTTATAAGATAAATACTACGCGTATTTAATGATATTTTCAGCCTAGTTTTGAGCCATGACATCATGTATAATCAAGTTAATATCATGCTTCTGTCATGCTCTACATTTGAAATTCATTCTTAAAACGGGAAAATAAGATGATTGTTCGTTAAAAGGTAAAAGGGACGTCTCTTTTATTTACCATCCCATTTAGGTTCGTTAGATTTCGATATAAGTGCAACATGTATGCATGGGTCCAACCTCCGTCGGTACAACCGTTGGTCATTGCGGTAATAATTCTGTTTATATTTACCGTTTAGGTAAAAATGCAAACGTGTGCGCAAACTTAATAATAATATATAGTCTCTCTCCGTTTCTTCATGTCGCTGAATGCAGACGACGACAGCGGACCGGAAGTTGAGCCTGATTACAATGAGGAGGAGCCTCCGCCAGACCCTGGATCTTCAGGTAAAGCACCTAATTTAAGACTGCTTCCTCAAGCAATAATGGCCAATGAGCAATCAGTACATTGGCTAGTATCGCTTGAGCAACTGGTAGTTTTCGTGCTGGACAGTCGCTTAAGCACGGTAGCTCAAGCAACAGAATGGACGTTTTAACGGCAAGACACTGCTCGGTAGCTTACGCGACAGAACCGTAGCTTACGCAACTATCGCTCAAACGATAACAGCTGTTGGGTCAGTCTTAGTGACTTTTTCCACCAAAATTTGCTAAGCGACGGAATGGGTTAAGCCCTATAAGAAGGATAGGTTCCATAACGAAGCTAAGCGGTGGACTCCGGACCGTTAAGTTATGCCCAATACTTTTCTTTTTTGGTGCTCTACTGGAGAACCAAGGTGATCGGCATAGCTAAAAGAATTACCTAAAAAGCTTAAGTGTAAGTGGGCCGCCCTTATTTCCCACAGAACTACTAACCATTGGGTAACGTGTTCTTGAGTAGAGGCAACGTAGCACGCCGCTCCTAGACAAAGTGGGATGACGATATGCGAAAGACTGCAGGCAAATGCTGGATGCGGCTAGCTGAAGACATCTCATTACGGGAGGCCTTTATCCAGCAGTTACTAGCTTCATTATGATGGTGATAACGCAAATAGTAAGGCACTGTACCTAAATGTTTGGTTAAGTAGTTGTAAGTTGTCGAAATATCCAAAGGCTCTTTCTTTGTAATAACCGTAATACAGGGCGTATTGCCATAAATAGGTGCTAAACCCGTGTGTTTTACTCAGTGCTACCGGGCATCGTGAGGAACTCTTTCGCACCCGACGGATCCGACCCGGAGAACAGACGGGAGGACGAGGCCAACGACTGCCTGACTGACAGGCAGGCAGTTCTCGACGAACAAGTATGTATATAACATTGTTGAAATTAAAAGTGTATTTTTTCTGAATACTGAACTGTCACGCTCGGATCGGTTACGCTGAATCGTGTATACTCAGTTTCATTTGATAGAAGTTTTTACTTATATCGTGTGGTCCAGTTTTGGTAATTAACCATCACCATAACTGGATCACACGATATACACTTATCTATAATCTTACTTGGATAGATAATTATCGTGAAGATGTGGCCTACAATCGTAGACCATCTAAAAAAGCTAAGAAGGAGCGTACCTATTATATAAGGCTTATTCAAACCTCATAATTGTGTTTTTTAGATCCGTTGCAATTTTAATTATTTGTACTAATGCGATTTCTTCTACTCAAAGCTGAGGTTTATTGAGCTATGCCTTTTTTTTATAAATTTTCTATTTATTTGCTCAGCGAAAATTTTAATAAGCGATTGTTTAAGTAGGTATTTTGATTTTTCATTAAGATCAAATACCTACTAATATATAGAATAACTGATAAGGTAAATCAAAATTGTTATGGATAGATATGAAAGAAGATATTGATAACAATTTTGCATGTTTATAAGCTCTGCATTCCTTGCCCACGCTATTTCTAACAAAACCTCCATAATTGTAATTTCGCGTCTTATTAATACACAGAACAATGCAATTCTATTTAAAGCTTGTTAAGATCAAAACTACTGTGACTGTTGTACTCAAACACGTGGTCAACGACACGTCCTATTTCATAAAGTTATTCATATTCAACTATTCATGTATTCTATTGTTCAGAAAGCTGGCGACGCAGCGTTGTACGTGCCGGAATGTACGGGCGACGGGCGCTACGCGAGGGCGCAGTGCTACAGGAGCACCGGGTACTGCTGGTGCGTGCATCAGGACACGGGGAAACCTATACCGGGGTCTAGCGTCAAGGATCGCAGGCCGGATTGTGACGCGGCGCCCCAGCATGCTAGCCCTATGAGAGGTGGGTACATTGCTGGGCATAGACTCAGTTAAAAGTACAAAGATTCTAGGTGCCAAAATGTACGGGCGACAATTGGTATGCGAGGGCGCAGTGCCACAGGCGCACCGGACACCTACTGCTGTTGCGTGCATCAGGATACGGGGAAGCCTATACCGGGGTCTAGTGTCAAGAATCGCAGGCCGGATTGTGACGCCCCAGCATGCTAGCCCTATGAAAGGTACATATTCTTGAAAAAGAACCAGCTGCTCAAAGTAACCCAGCGGGCTAACAGTAACAAACTACGCTTAAAATGACAGCAACCACCATAGCATTTCTATCATAAGCGAAATCATCGACTGATTACAAAGAATATCTAGCTCCGAGCCTAGCGCAAAGTAAAAGACGTTAAAATATCTTACCTACAATTTATGGTAGCCGCGGTAAAAATAATAATTGATCGGAGTGAGCCTGGGTGAAATAGACACTTCGAGCATAACTGTCCAACAGTTGATCAGATTTGCGTGTAATTTGATAGGTATAAAGTCAAGACTTGTGAAATGTTCTAGTAATTTAGTGAGTCCAAATCTGTCGAGGGGTTTTGAGATAAGGGAGTTCCAAGGGGGAAAAATCAATCAATTCAATCAAGTGAGGTCTCTAAGATATATTTGAGTACATTTCAAGATGGTTGTTATTTATTTTTCTAGCGTGTATAGTTTTTTAAATATTAACAAACTAGCAGCTACAAGAACTCTCATTTGGTAGAGATTCTATGAATACGTAGGTCATGCACCCAAGTGCATTGCATTTGTTTTGTTTCGAATTACTAATTCTTATACCGCATTCTACAAAAAATCTAGCAAACGTCTTTTATCGTTCCAAGTAATTTTTTTTATTGATTATGCTTGGTATTTTTGCGTCATTACGTCTCGTAATATTCTTTTCGGTACCGGATCAAAATAATTTATTCTCCTGCCAATTTTTGTCAGTTTTAACTTTTCGTCAATTATCTGTAAGTTTATTTCTCAGATAGTTTTCAAAAAGTCAGTGATTTCTTAGACATTTTGCTGCTATTGAGTCTCTTATAAGTAGGGGAGAAGGAGTCACGTGCGAACTTTGTTAGAGTTTCGTATCAAAAGGGTGCCAACGGCACCTATTACTAAGCCTCAGCTGTCTGTCTGTCCGCTAACAGACGCGTCACGTTCACGTCAGTTATTAATAGGATTGAGGCTAACTTGTTATTTTTTTTAAATGATAAGAGGCTTATGAGGGGAGGCCTACGTTCAGCTGAAGACTTGTAAAGGCTGTTGATGATGTTGATGCAATTCTCTAAAACCTAGAATTTTGTTTACAATAATCTTAAAACGCGCATGATTTTGAATCTAGCTTAAGAGGCGAACCTAACAGGTTTGTTTGTCAAACCAGGCCTACATCTCAGTACTTACGGGATCTCCGTGGTGAAAAACTTAAATTACAGAAATTCAAAAATTATTTTGGGTGCTTGAATGTGAAAACGCGATTGTGATAACAAAATTACGATAAAAAAAACATGAAAGTGTACTTATATTGCCTCAGGTACCTTACATTAAGACTGTAACGTCCTACTGTTGGACAAATTAGTTGAGTAAATACCTCTTCGCGATCCCTCCGTGGCATCCACGCTCTACCAAAGGTGTCCAGTTCGTCACGCCATCGTTTCCAAAAAATACTTCATTGTGTCTGGCAAAAGATGAACAAAAGAGAAACAAACTTCTAGGGACCTTCCTACAAACACTTACTGCCTTCCAGGTTGTCCGGAGCCCATGAAGACGCATTTCCTTCGCGATCTGATGAGCTTCTTCGTCACCAAGATGACGTCCACGAGTAACGGCACAGGTCCAGGGTAAGTGGTGGAAACTTTAGTAACACCTGTTTTAAAACAAAAATTTAAAAGGAATAGATACAAATGAAAAATGAAACAGTCTTGCAATCTGCAGACTGTTACAAACAGAGATAGCTTTAGGGTTGGCGCAAGATTGAAATTTTTCGTGGTTTTTAATTTATTTCTGCGTATAAGGAATAAAACCACGGAAAAATAATTTGTCGCAAATCGTAAAACATTTTCTATGAACCCATGATAAAGCCAACTTCGATTCAATTGCATTTTGGGAGTATTTGGGAAAATGTTGATTTTTAGCCCAAAATCTCCTATTTTCCCAAATGATCTAAAAGTGAACGTAAAGTGAAACGAAGTTAGTTTTTTCATAGGTTAATAGAAAATAGTTCACGATTTGCGCCAAATTCCTTTTTAGTTAGTTTTATTCCTTATAGAAAGCAGAAAAAGTTAAAAACCAAAAAAAAAAATTAATCTTGCCCCAACCCGTGACGATCACCCTTAACTGATCCAAAACAATACCGATCGTCGACGTATCAATCACGCCTTGCCAGACTCACCCCTACAAGGGGTTTTCTCAAAGTTTAATAAGGTTAATGATAATTCTCATTGATTATTCTTTAGCAACCGGCAAAAAAACTGGAAAAATAGTTAAAACTGAAACCCGACTACGTAAAGCCTTAAACAAGCGTTCACCGCAACGACTAAGCAATTTTGTCTTTGTATTCACCAATTGGCCTTATCACGTTGGATACTTAGGTAGTGGGAGGCATCTCATCATCATCATTATCATCAACCTATCTTAGTCCACTGCTGGACATAGGCCTTCCCCAATGAGCGCCATAGCGCCCTGTCTTCAGCTTGCCCCATCCAGCATCTGCCTGTGGTCTTTCGCAGATCGTCATCCCACCTGGCCGGAGGGACGGTGCCGGAGGAGGCATCTACCCATCAAATATCAAAGTGCTTTATTTCCTTTAGACCTTATAGGACTCTTGGACACGTCACAAAATTCAAATTACATAAGTAAAACTACAGAAATACAGTGACCACTTTGATTTTTTGTTTTCTGCAGTATTTTCAAGGTAAAGTAAAGACACCTCGTCCTAACACCTGGTACAGGAGGAACAGAGGCCTCCGACCGACTACCTTAGTATCAAACGAAAATTATAATTATAATCGGTGTAGACTTTTACGTAGTCGGGTTTTAGTTTATAACTATATATTTCTATTTCACGTTCCTCATTATTAGAATGAGTAATTAATTAGTGCCAGCAAAATACAACCCACCAAGTGCGAGTCGCCTCGCACACTGCGGGTTTTGTACCATCGTACAAAATTTTCGCAAAAGAAACACAAAAAAAAACGGATTTAAACAACTCTGACATAGGTAGGTACCATGATAGTTTCAAAAGCACAGTTCCAGCAGCAATTTTGATTGCATCATTGGATGCGAGTCCAAATTGACCGATTTTCCACCACAATAATTACAATTTCCATTAAATTCTACAGGGAAATGGTAAAATGGGATGCAGCGAAAGAAGAGCAAGCAGCCACATGGACGTTCGTAATGTTAGACAAGGATAAAAACAAAGCGCTGGAAAGGCGGGAATGGAAGGCGTATCATCAGCTGATCTCAAACGTGGAACCTCTGAAACGATGCGGGAGGAAGCTCCCGCGGTACTGCGATGTCAACCACGACACCAAGATCAGTATTACAGAGTGGATGGCGTGTTTGGAGGTCACGCAAGCGTCACTGGGTTCTACTAGTAAGTATACCTACCTCCAGTTAGGTACCTACTTATGAACGTGTCTCCCCCAAACAAGGGGGTTTTGCTATAATCACCACGTTTCACAGGCGGCTTGATGATCGCAGTAGAGATGTTAAAAATAGAGAGAAGGAAGCTGCTGCCCTTCTTTTAGTCCTCTGGTTCACTTAGTCGGTTCTTTCCCACGGGTCCACGGGCTGAGTTAAAGGTGTCGATTTTTACGCCGCGATTTTTTGCTATTAGCGTTTGCAACGCGAAAGAAAAGGCTGTGCCCAGCCCTGCGGTCACCTATCCGCTTGCCCAGAGCGTAGAGATTATGGACATAACACCTCCTCCATAGCCAATATTCGTCCAGTGCTGGACCCAGGCCTCGCCCTTGGCTATTATCTCACGGGGGGAAATGCCCATAATCGCCACGCTGGGCATGCGGGTTGGGGAACGTAGTTCGGTGGTAGAATTGTTCTGCTGGGAGCGCTGCTCCCACCCCCGGTGGAATCCCTAAAACGCCTCTTACGACACCCGCGCGAAGAGTTGGTGTGGCGCAAATTCTCATTCAAGCCGGCACCACACAGCAGACCTAAATGATACGAACCAACAATGTGCTTATTATGTGAGGCTTATGTCCAGCTGTGGACTGGGATAGGCTGTTGACGTGAAGCTACTTTCTTATATCAGAAATGCGAAAGGTCTGTTACCTTTTCACAAAACGGCTTAAAAGCATCTCTCATCATTTTATTGGCAAGGAGTTAGTTAGACTATTCTGTGGCCTTCCCTAGGACACAATCCTTCTCAATTTTAATAAAAAAAATTGTGACAAAAAGATGGATATTTTTTTAATAATAATAATAATAAATAAATAATGCTGGGCAATCCAAACAGCATCATCTAGCCCCAAGCTAAGCAGAGCTTGTGTTATGGGAACTAGATGACTGATATACTTAGTACAATACATTACATAGACAGATATTTTTTATTATACATAGAAAAATGTGTAACATTTTTGTCCTTACAGCTACTTTTTGTCACAAAAAAATATCTGAAAATGAATTACACAGGTTGTGAAAGTTTATTTTAAAAGCGCGGGCAAACGGCTAGTATAATATCCTGAATAATAACCCAGTTATTATTATTACTCATCTCTCTAGCCCAGTGTAGAGATAAATCTTCTGATACCTGTCTTATTTTTTCAGCTGAAGTCTCAAAAGCGCCTTTCAACCCTAGGAGGAAAGGTCCAAACCCGCTCGAATCAATTCTAAAGGCTGATGATTAGATATCCTGAAACTGAGCAATTCAGAAGAGTGCACCCTGGAAAATTGAGGAACATAAAAATTTCTGAAAAGAAAAGATAAATATCTTTCAATGGGGATAACGTTGCAACCGGTAATACTGTATTTACTGCTAGCGCGTTACCGTTGCTGCCACAAATGCTGGGTGCACTGGTTGGTGAGGGCCATTTGTTTCCGATTTAAGTTTTGTTACGTTAAAACCATACAAATCAAAACATTTCGATATCTATGATGGTTTGCTCTAAACTCGTCGCGTGATACTTTAGTTTTTTCTTACTTATTACATCGTATGCGTTATTTCCAAGCATTGTAAGAATGGTTAAGAGCCCATAGGTTCAAGTTACTCTATTTAAGGACTAGACATTTCTAGGTAACCCTACCTGCACACTAGCCAAACTCGATGTGGCATGTTTGTAAACAAACGAACACAAAAACTTAATCTCACTTGCTTGGCACTTACTAAGTATACATTATAGGTACTTTATCTGTGTATATATTGTAACGCTTCAGCATAGCTTTAATGTTGCATTATGAAAATAACAGTAAAACGATTGGCGTCGGGTTTCAGATATAATTGTAAGCAATATTTATTGAACTTCCTTCAATAAATATTGTAAGCAGATTTGGCCGAGGATCTCAAGAGACGCAAATATGCAGGTCTCGGACAGAGCCTAAATATTTGCTCCCTTTGGGGTCGAGACCCTAGGTCCGTGGGGTACCGAGGCTCTCCGGGTTTTTAAAAAGTTATCTGAGCGTCTGGTCGACGCGACGCGTGACCCGAGAGCTGGCGGATATCTGGCGCAGCGCATCAGCATTGCCATACAGCGGGGCAATGCAGCCAGCGTCTTGGGGACGCTTCCGACTGGTATTGATATGGATCAGTTGAGCTACCTGTAGATTGTTTGCAACAGTCTGCAGTTAGCTTAATTGTTTCAATTGTAAATACTAGTTATAATTTGATTGTAATTTTCTTTGTTAATAAAGGCCATTGCCATTTAATAAAATAAATATTGATTACAATTATATCTGAAACCTGATCACAAATCGGCAAGTAATGTAAATTCCGTATAAAAAGACGGGTAATCAGAGAATTTTAGGTTAATTATGGACGGTTTGTTTACAAACATTCTACATCGAGTTTGGCTAGTGTATAGGATACTAAAAAAATGTGTGCTGCAATACCTCCTAAACCAGGTTTTATACTTATTCTCGGATATACTATAATGGCCCTAACTTTCAAAGCGTCGTAAAAAGTGAGATAAACAGTAACCGGGATAAGTTTCTGACTTTCATTATAAAATCGAGAGTTTCTTTAAGAACCTCATAGCATAGGTAATTGAATATTTAAGTGTAGTTAAGTATTTCTTTAGCCCACAAGAAGCAAAATATCTAAACTTAAATAAGATACTTGTTCTGTTTTCTGTCGCGAAACCAGCTTTTTCAGAAACTAGGTTACAATCCAAATAACTCTAGGCGCACCCAAAAGTTAATATTCAAACACTTGATTGTATTTTTTTGTTGTATTAACTATAGGTACAGATAATATAACTATAGGATACTTATTGATAATAAAAAAAAATGCTTCTTTTGTGCGTGACTATTAAGTTATAAGGTTTATTTATTAAATACAATTTAGGCTGGAAATCAGTTATTACCTAGTCTACTAATTTGTATTATTTAGATTAAACAAATGTTTGCATGCAGTCATTTGTAGCATAGTCATTTGCATAGTCTTATATCTAAATAAGACTATATGCAGATTTACTTATTATACACTATTATTGCCACTAAAATATACATTTGATAGAGCTGTTGAGTATAATTGGTAATAAATAATCGAACAAACCCCAAAATTTTACCTAAATAACTTACAAAAATTTAAGTATTAGTGATGTACTATTTCAAGGGCTGTGCAAACGCCGTACATCATATCCAAAAGGTATCCAAAAGCCGCGTCTCGGCACATCATGCAACTGTGTTGCGCTACACGTACAACTGTGTGTGTGACGTCACATCATGAACATATAGCGCGAGTGAGATAAATGTAGTTGCAAAATAACTCAAGGACATTTTATTGTTTATTTTCCTAACAAAAGGTGAAATCAAACCTCAAAACAAAATAAATTTCGTATTTCCACGATCAAACAGACAAAAACATCGAACACCATCGGTGTCTTCTGTCAAAATCATTACTATCTGCATCCCGTGAGTGCGCCGTGCACTTGGAACGCAAGCCGAACTCGACAGGGGCCGGCGGGGTAAGGAAGCTCGGTCAGGTGGAAGGCGAGGAGAGTCCATTCTATACTTTAATATTATTATTATATTCTCTGCTTTTGCATCCAGTGAAGATTAAAAGTAAGAAAATATATAATTTACAAACTCGAGATTATTGTTGTTTGTATTTTTGATTGAATTTATCTACAATATATGTGTCAGGACTTAAATATAGCTTTTTTTAGCAATGGCTGACTGTGTCACCAATGTAATCTACCCAACAGGCAGAATTAAAATTATTATTATTTTCTACAAAGGGAGCTTAGATATGAACGCATTTACTGTAAGATATCAGTAGTTGCATTTCATTAAAACTGTATTAAGTATGTAAGTAGTATATTGTCAAATTAAAAAAACTTATGTGATATTTCGTCATTAAAGCTGAATAAATAAAGTTACTAAATGCACTATAGTTGTTTGACTTGATAGCAATAAAATCCCTGCTGTCTTCGAAACGGTTTTTTACACAATAAAATACAGGAAGCTCCATGCAGCGTTCGTTTATTCCACCCTGTATTCAACTAAAATAGAGTCTAAACCCATAAACGAAAGACATCGAAATACATTCCTAAATAAATAACTTTTACATAATTATAAATGTATTTTACAGTTAACCTGTAAGTTTTCGGCTTAAACTTAGTACCTACTACTAATTTCAGTTTATTTGACTACATAGTCATTGACTGGGTCACATGTAGCACTGAACGCCAGTGAGGGACCAATAAGAACATAACAATACTTTCATAAGCAATACGGCCCTCATGAGAAATTCTAGTTTATGTTACGCACTATAGCTATATTACATTCATAAACTGGTTTTGACTCGGCGGCGGTTTTCAATTATGCAAAGTGCCATTAAATAGGTGTCAGCCGAAAGGGGTAACTCCGGACACGACGAAAGTCAAGTTTCTTGTAAAATGTTTAAAATTTTGTTGTTTTTTTATTAAAACTATTTGTAGTCATTTGATGGACAAAGCGCATGATTTACCTTCCAGCTGTTTACACCCATTTCATGACACTTTTATTGTGTATAAAAAACTTTGTATAACGTTTTTTTGATTGGTAAGTACGTAATTTTTTTTATCTGAGCGATTTGTAACTGTTACCGAGACTCGACAAGGACTAGGATTTTCGTAGACATTGGTGTCGATTCGGCTAGTACAAATAGGAACCTACATTATAAACACTTTAAAACGTCGCTGTCCCTTTTAGTTACATTAACATTTAACGCCAAAATTTCTTGTGCTGTCAAATAATTTTACTTTTTGTACTAACAGAATCTACAATATTTTAGCCAGGTTTGATAAAAACAATGACTTAAAAAAACTGTTAATTTGATCTAAATATTTTTTTTTTAATTTTTTGTTAATCGCTTTGGTTTATCCAGATTTAAGGTATTTATAGTTAGGTACGAAGGGTAGGTTCAAAGGTTAAATCACACGAAGTACTAGGAGAAAGCGATTTCACCAAGATTGAAATATTTTAATTTCTGTCTTAGCTAGAGGTTCTGTTAATTTCTTTTTCATTCTGGATAACTATGTTCATTAATTCTTTATATTATCTATAAAACAGCTATGACTTGCCGCAAACACTTAGGTTTAGCATATTTTTCCCGACATCTTGCAGTAGGTATTTAAACATAAAGAAAACTACGAAAATTTGTGAACATTATTAATTTTAGAGGATTCTCTGAATAGCAGGTAAGTTTACTTGCACGTATGTCTACCAAAGCTTAATTTGGACACTACATTTTCCTGACTGCTTTCTGTTATGACTGCAGTGAAGAAAATTATTGATTTACATCACGTGATTTATTTAAAAAGTCATTAGATTAAAATAGGTAGTGATTTAAATCAAATGATTTTTAGAAATCAAGTGATTTAAATCATCTCAACCCTGATTTTAGCTTAATTTATTTCTGCTTCTAGCGCAGTGACCAGAAGTTGATCTCGGGTCGTCGATACCAGAGATCGCCAGATAGCATAATTTACACTTTGCATAACAGAAATTGAAGTTACCTCGTTTTGCCGTAACCAAAGCCTAGTCACCGTTTTACCTTACTTTTTTTGTGTGAATCACACACAAACCAACACTACACCTAGTCATTGACTTGGTATTGAAGTGTAGTGAATGTAGTTAGGCAGTAACTAGTCATTTTCCGGATGATCACTAAGAACAGTTCGTTTGTACTCATCAACAGTGTCTGTTAGTATCCTTTGGAAAATGCTTTCGAATACGAGGTTTTTGACAACAGCCTCGTCTTTGTGAAGGGACGTCCACTCGGGTTCGACTCGTTGCCATTCCGTGAATAGTACGTCGTCGATGTGATCCGATCGTCTCGTGCTTATACCTGCAATGTTATTGTTACGTATGAATACAAGTGATGGTATACTAAAAAAAATTGTGATTACTAATAAGCCTGCCTTTTTGTGTTGTGCGGCAGTGGGGTATGACGTATAAACAACATCCTTTACATGTGGAAATTAGAAGGACTAAAATAACTATAATTTTAAGACTACCTATAAGTCAAGCAATCAAAAAAATCGAGTAAGGTAAGTACATAGAACAGGGCCTCTACTCTACAAACAGAAAACCGAATTTTGGTTTTCGCGCAAATCATATTCTAAGTGCTTTCGTTTTTAGCGTTTCGTACCCGAAGGGTGAAAACGGAACCCTATTATTAAGCCTCCGCTGTCCGTCAGTCTGTCACAGGGATCTATCTCATGAACCGTAAGAGGTAGAAAGTTGAAATTTCCAGAGAATGTGTATTTTTCTTACCGCTATAACAACAAATAATAAAAATAAAATAAATACCCAAATTAAATGAGGCTTCCATACAAAAAGTGTGATTTTTTAGGCTATTTTTGCTCTTCGTTTGTCTAGGCTGTATCTCTTGAACCACAATAGGCAGACACATTAAACTTTCTTTAAATGAGAAAAACTTCAACTATAGTAACAATAAATACTAAAAATATAATAAAGTAGAAAATTTAAAAGGGTATCCGAAAAAATTAAAATTTGATGTTCTTTGAAAAAGTATGTAGATGAAGATTTTTATAGTACGGAACCATCCGTACGAGAGTCGACTCGTACTTAACGGTTTATTACTTTCAAACGAAATAAACCACGACCAAAATATTTTTTGATAATCGTCGACGTCGTAATTGGTTCTCAGGCAGCATTAAAAACGAAAAGTTATAATGAATTTGACAGCGAAACTTGTGGCAACTCGATTCAATAATACGAACACTGCAACGACAACTATTTTGCTATCGTATCTGTTTTCGTTTGGTTCTATAATTTATTTCTGCTCGTCAAGTTCACCAATTTTTTTGAACCGGCAATTCATTTGACTATCTTCCTCATATTGTTTGACTCAGCTTGTTTGACGGAGTCACGATTTGCCATGTGTTACCTACACAATCATTTACACTGAAATAGCCATGGCATAGAATGACCATTGAGACCATGTATAGAGTTCGAGAACAAAGGATTTCACGAAGACGTCAGTGTCTCTAAAAGCCCGAGAATTTGATTTAGATAAAGGTGAAAAGTAAACCTAGTAGGGTAAGTAAGGTACCTATATACCTACCTAGCTACATATAACTTGTGCCATAGCTACCGGCTGATCGCAAAATTCTACCCCGAAAATAGAGTAATGATTAATAGGTATTCTACAGGGTGTTCAGCAGACCGTGTGCCATATAAAAACTAGTAGGGGTAGGTCGAACCAATTGCAACAGTTTGGCGGCTTCTTTATCCTGAAAAGCCTCTCATTTTAACTTTTCACTTGCATACCGTTAGCTGCATTATTTACCTAGATCTCACGTTAATATTGATTTTATTAGTAAGGAGAAACTTGCTAAATGTAATTAAAAAAAACTGGTAGCCATATTTATTACAGATAATGTTACAGCAATAAATAGTTGAAATTTTAAAAATATATCAAAAGTATTTAAAAAAATCTACAAAATAGCCGCGAGGCTTTTCAGAGTTAAAAAAGCCACCAAGCTATTGCACTTTGTTTCACCTACCCCCAATTTTGCCGAACACCCTGTATAATTATGGTACCTAGTTACCTACCTAAAGACATTAAACAAACGGTGTACCTATATTTTTCTGTAGTGCAGTAATGGCTGATAGATACCTAAACGAGACAAGACAATAAATTGTGAGCACTAATGCTACATATACCAAATTATGAGCCTACATAACTTTCTGATTAGAGTTGGGCAGTTAAATCCAATAGGAACTTTACTCAGGAGGAACTGGTACCTATGCTTTACTTCATCATTTTGAAATATCTGAGTATAGATTTTATTATTGAACCTATTATAGGTTTTTGATGCTGGCTGCAATATTTTAAATGTGTTTACGGTGGAGCCAGCTAGTACTCATTATTCAATAATTATATGGAACGAGTCGAGAATAAATACTCAAGAGTCCCTGACAGTAGAAGAGTCTTGCTGCTACATGTGATATTTTTGGTTTATGTAATGATTATCAAACTTTCACATAAGTCTCAACCTATGTTTAACTGTTGTAACCATAAAGTAACACAAGCTCTTACCTCTGGCCCTATTATGGTCTAAATCCTCATATTTGGCTATGAACATTTTGGCACACATCATTACATCGCGTTAGGTTTTCATTCACTCCGATGAAACGAAACTAATTTCGAAGGTCGAAGTTCCAAATGAAGGTTTATCCGAGTATGGTATTTCCGTAATATACGGAGAAGTCACGTTTCGTCTCCTATATTTCGCAATCGTTTAGCCTAGTAGAGGCCCAGAATCTAACGCCCGTATTATGAAAGCTTTCTCAGTCATCGA
This sequence comes from Eupithecia inturbata, assembly GCA_963662085.1. Classification (NCBI taxonomy): domain Eukaryota; kingdom Metazoa; phylum Arthropoda; class Insecta; order Lepidoptera; family Geometridae; genus Eupithecia; species Eupithecia inturbata. The sequence goes on along the minus strand of OY759176.1, from coordinate 9,376,321 downwards.
TCTATGCTTGAGTAACCCTTTTCTATGGCATAAACGTCACTCAAGCAAATATCTATGATTGAGCAAGCTTTCATAATACGGGCTTTATACTTCTATTTGATCAGACAAGAGGTTACTTTAACTTAACACATTTCATGAAAAAGATTATTCACGTTACTATACTAGTCTTAGATATGAATGTTAATGGATACAGGAGAAAAGAGAAGCCACCAAAACAATGAATGGATTTTGTAAAAGGAGACAGGAGTAAGAAAGGACAGTGCTGACTGCCGAGGTAACGGCTTGGTATTAAGAATAACGTCATCTCCCATGTTGTCCTACCCTGCTCGAATCCAATCTGAGCCGGACAGCATGAGAGATGACGCATTCTTAAGCCCATTTTTGTATGCAGGTTATATACGTGTATGGAGTAAGAATACATTTCAAAGAGTTACCACAAATAACTGTTGGCTTCGCTCCTGCTAGCACTTGATTCAACTCGGCCGCAGTAACATCAGCCAGTTTCTCGCGGTCCAGCGATGGTTTAGGCGGCGTAACGTTGCAGGCGTCCCAAGGCACGTCGCTCTGCTCCTGTCTCGTCCTTTCCAACGCTTCGTTGCAGAAGTCCTGGACAAAGCTGGAAAGCGAACAATAAAAAATCAGATCTTTTATTTATTCTATCAAATAATAATCTTTTTAGTAGATAGTCTAACTCGGACCAAAAACATTTATTAAAACTAGGTCTAGTCATCGATTCCCTCGGTGACGGCGACGCTCGGGGGTATAAAAACCTCGTACTTAATGGGCTGTTGTAGTCCCTTGTACATGTAATAATAATGTTGTATGTTGTAATATACTTTTAACAATGATTACAAGAATATTTGTAAGCTGAAAGTAGTAGTGGGCCGGCCATATCTCCCGCAGCACCGATAACGCGGTCCATGGGGAATGACGATTTGCGATAGACTGCAGGCAGATGCTGGATGAATACGGCTGAAGACCTTATGCGCCTTATGACTATGTCCATTATTGGACAGTGTTGTAAGATAAAACGAGGATACTCTAGTGAGCGATTCACCATCCCATCCCTTTGATTTTAGGTTAGGACGTGTGATTTTTGGCATTCGGCTAGCCATGCTTCCTGTCTGAGCGCTAAAATGACACTAGTTGAAATGGTATCCCAAAATGTCAAATGAGATCTCTTCTGATACAGACACGGTTTCAGGGTGCGCATTGTGAATCTATGGGGAGCCGGCGGATACCTTGATTGATGTCAAAACCACATAACGAAATAGCGTTTATTCAACAAATCTGCCATTTTGATTACCCTGAATATGACTTATTTTTGTCTAATCGTAATGTAAGCATGTTTAGTTCGGTAGAACTTATGCCAGCTGTGGTAAGTAGAACCAATTGCAAATAGCCTTTTCAACCCTCAACAGCATAACGAAGAATATTTTAAGGTTTTTTATTAACTTTTCAGTTAACAAAAAACCATACACACATAACTACATCATTTTGTATATCAGTTACCTGGTACCCATAACACAAGCTCTGCTTACTTTGGGGCCAGACCAGATGATGCTGTGCTAAAATGTGGTATTTATTTTATTTTAGGTAGGTACTTACGCTTCAAAAGCTTCCTTAGGCTCCGTGTAGTCTTCCAAATCTGTGTTCATAAACATGCTGATTGTGGTCATTGTGACCTCATCGAGTTTGAACTGGCGGGGCGGTGCGGGGGGCGTGTAAGGCGGCGGCGGCTTGTCTGGAATCTCACGGACCACCATGCATTGCTGCTGCTCTAGTTCCTTTATCTGGAACAAGGGAATTTAACAAAAAATTATAACAGACGATTCACTATAGATGCCTGATAGGGCCTACGCGGATTTCGCTACCCAGGGAGGTAGCGGTAAATTTCGCTCGATTTCGCGCCGGGTATTTTAGTAGACGGTAGGATTCGCGCAAAATTACTTGGATTTTGCTACCGCTTTTGGTAGCGAATTCCGCGTAGGTCTGAGCAGCTCTTGAGCCATCTTAACTTAAGAATGGCTTCACCGATTTTAGTCAATCATAGGTAAAAATACTCCCAGACCTTATGCGTTCTCAAAAAAAAATATAACAAAATCGGTTTATCCGTTTCGGAGATAAACGGGATCAATGGGATGAAAAAAACACATACCAACAAACTACTTTTCACTCTAAACCTTCTCAATTCCACCTCCACAGCCCATATTGGTCCACTGCTGGACCCAGGCTTCCCCCTGATAAGAGCCTTATTGGTTTTTATCTCACGGGGGGTAATGCCCGTAATCCCACGCTGGGCATGCGAGTTGGGGATCGCAGTTCGGTGGTAGAAGTGTTCTGCAGGGGGCGCTTTTGCTCACCACCGGTGGATATCCCTTAGTCTCCTCTTACGACACCCGCGGGAAGAGTTAGGGTGGTGCAAATTCTAAGCCGGCACCACACAGCGATCACGTTCATTCCAATAAGTCTCAATTTCGTTGGAGGTAAAAAAAAAGGATTTTTAAAAAACTTACCTCTTTTTCAATAGCCAACTGCTGCTTTCTCAGTTCTTCTGCCTCGCAGAGAGTCACTGAATGATCCTGCTCGTCAAGTAACTCTGGAGTGCTGTTGTCTGCAAAAATATTACAGTATATATACGTGATCAATTAACAGAGGTTAATGAAACGTGAACATTTTGAACTAAAACAACAGTTGAAAGAGGAAAGGCCTTTGTTTGCCCTGTAGTAAAGCTGACATAAGTACATTACATATGTAGTCAAACATCCACACTCATAGTAGGTTCTAATAAGAAATATACTTTCTTTCTCTGTCTGTTATATTTTCAAGCCCAAACGTCTGAATGGGTCTGAACGATACATGGCAGGAAGATGGATTATATCCCAGGGAAGGACATAGGTTTCTTTTCATCCAAGAATAACTAACGCGTGCAAAGTCGCGGCGTGAAGCTAGTAAAACTGATTACAGTCTAAACTTACCTGAGAATATGTTACTTGTAGATGTGGTGGCTGAGGTATATACATGGTGCCATGACGGCACATCTGTGGAGGCATCCGCTGCGGCCTCCCCCGCTGGCACCGGCAGCGGCCCAGTGGGGCTGATCACACCAACTTCTACAATACTCTTCACATTCTCAAAAACTTCACAACGACAAGGTTCGACAACGTTTATACTAGCCATACTTTCTTTAGTAATCTCTTCACACTCACAAGGCTCGTTTACTATTATATCTTCTTCAGTGGTAATGGTAACTTTATCGATCACGTCGTCCACGTCGCTATTTATAAGCGTGAAAATAGACTCGACTTTTGTCTGTTGTTCATAAATGTCTGAGTATTCGGCCTGGATTTCTGCATCTTTTAGCTCGCAAACGGAAATTTTGAAGTCCGATTCTTCCGACGATATGCTGTCATATTTTCTTTGCAGCACTTTGTAGTACTGATCGAACTCATCGAGCAAACTTCGTGCCGTCGATGGAGTGCTCGATGCATCACTCTCGCGATTCTTCAAGTTATCTATGAGGGCATGCACTTGCACTGTTTCCGTGTTGTTTACGGCTTGCCGCGAGTTACACGAGTCCACTATGTTCTTGAGCGCGGGTTCGTTGACCTCGTACTGCTTCCCACCGCTGAATATCCGCGGGAGGGACAGGTTGTGGAACAGAATGTTGAGGTATCCGCCATCCACTATTATGAAGTTTTCGTCCGCAGTGTTTGTTGATTCTTCGACGAGAGTGCTCTCACCCGTTTGAATACTTTTCTCTTCGCTTACTATCGGCTTAGCGCTAACATGTTCGGGTGAGATCTGTTCTATCGAAAGTCTTCTCGATGTGGAGCTGTCCTCGCAGCCGCTGCTCGAGAGGTCGAAGCATTTGAGTGGAGAGGCGCGCTCGGCGGACGCGTTACGCTTGACTATCTTCTTTCCTAATATAATTTTGTCGACGTCGACGTTGTTCTTCAGCTTGAGTTCTAGATCTTTCTTGGTCTTCATTAATGTGTGTTTCCGTTTGTCGGAGAGTGTGAGCAGCGCCCGGCGCATGCGTTGCATCTCTCCGCATTCGTGCTGCAGCTTCAGCAGGGCGCCACGCTGTTTCTTCTTCAGCGCAGAGATATCAGTGTTGTCCTGCTTTTTCTTATTCTCAAGATAAAGTATCTGCGACTTAGTAAAATTTTTCAAAGCATCTTCCCGCTGCTTCAATACGATTAAGAGATTCTTAGCTCGCCTTTGCTCATCACGGATGAGAATGTTGAGCTGTAATAACGTATACCTATATTAATTACATTATTAACGATTATAAAACGTAACATTTATTTTGAGCTGTTAATGATTATGAGGTGAAAGTACCTCCTAGCGTAATGGATCAATGTGGAATGACGCGCGATAAATAAAGTATTGAAACAGCTAGTCAAAATATTTACAAATCGAAGAATAACACTTACCAGAAAAAGATTCTTGGATGTCATTGTTTCACTATCATCGGCGATCGAGTCATTTCTGAAGTTCGATATGAAATTTTCGTAACCAAAATTGTTTATATTTTCTACTAAGTCTCGCCGACTGACCACTTTGTCAAACTTGTCGCCAGCGACATATTTCTTTGCGAGTGCGCTTTCTAAATACATAAGAGATTCAAAAAACGAATCTATAAAATTGAGTTCTCTTTGGAACTGATCACAATTAATGTAATCACTCTGCATTATACCATTATTAACTCTTATTGTACTAATCATGTCAGACGGCTTCATCAATTGATTACCATTAGGGGCATAGGGACAATCGAGCGTCCTCATATTGCTTATGCTATTCTTGTAAAGTTTGCTGTCTTTTCTGTTATCTTCTACTGATCGAGCGATCTTGGTTTCAGAATCATCGCTCTGCATCTCTTTCTTATAAACTGATACTACATTAATAGGATACGACAAAGGACTAGGTGTTTGATTAGAATATGCGTCGTCGTTACTACCAACGACTTGTAAGTCGAACTTCTGCTTGGTTGTGTAGGTTAACGTGGCTCTGCTGATTATGTACGAAGTGCTCACGAGGAGATTCGGCTCAGTGGAAACGTCTTCTGCGCCTCTGAATGCATTCAAGGGTATGTTTGTTAATGATTTACTCCGACATTCTCCATCAGATTCAGTCTTAGTTAATGTGACATTCGGTATATCAAGACTATCGAAGGTTTCCTTTATTAGTTCAGTCTGTACATCGGTGCTTTGTAGATATTTGTAAATGATGCGCGGTTCCGGCTCCATGGTTATGCTTGAATTTACTTTCAGCTCGGGCGAAACGGTACAGATATTTTGATCCTTTTGGATAATCAGTTCAGTGGTGGAAAGACATTGCGGGGTCGTCACATATGAAGACGGAGGGGATGTTTTCGTTTTATAAACATCTTCTAAAGGCACATGTATCACATTGGTAGTTTTGAAACTTAAGTCTCTCGGAGAAACAACTGGATTTCTTCTTTTATGGTCAGGTTTTGTAAATTTTGACAAATTAACTTTTTTTTTGGGATCCTTTACAGTGTTGGTTCTGGGTTTCTTTACAGTTTCATTATCATTTAATTTAGATTTTATAAGTGATACTTCTTTTTCACTTCCTGTTTGATGCACGATATTTTTGTATGTATTGCTTCTGGCTGATTTAGAAGAAGGAATATCTGAAAAAACAAAGACAGAATTTAGTTCCAAAACAGGCTTATTTAATAAAATTTGATAAGATACTTTGCTATGCTATAAAGCTTGAGACACAAAGACACAGACACATGTCAAACTTATAATTTGATATGTCCCGTTCCAGTTAATTTATCAATCCACTTTTTGACTAAGTATACATGCTGTGTCTAACAAATCAAATGTTCAAGTTAAAACTAACATACCTTTTCCCCTAACAGTTTTTGGTTTAGTATTTTCTGTCAACATATTTGGAGGTTTTCTTCTATTATTAAATTTAGGTTTTGGGTCTTTTGCTTCATATGCATTGCTGCATTTGGAACTGGGTTTTGATTCCCTGGAATCTGAAAATGTTAAAATAATAATAAAGCAATGGCCTTTTTTAACATATATAACAACACAATAATAATGCTAATAGAAACTTACAAACTGGGTTGAGTGATTTAAATCAGCATCATAGTGGCTAAGAAAATTTTATACAAGTAATCAACCGCTAGTCCAAACTGGAGAGTATCAAATGAGACTTCCTCCTCCGACCACAGGTGGATCAGATACGAACTGACGCTGATCAAAACAGTTCCAGCACCAACGCGCAACCCGCGCAAGACAAATAAGGTACTGTTCACAAACTCTCTGCAGCAGCACCTAGGTGATGGTAGCCCGGAAGCAAATATAAGAAATAGCAGAGACAGAAACAGCGGTACAGCACATCACGCAGAGCCTCGTCAAGAGCTTTGAGGAAGCTTGCCCTCTCACCGTCATCAGTGAAACTGATGCAGGTAAGAAAGGCTGGTTTCGGCGACTGGAGGAGCTGCTGGCTTTCCTGGAGGACATCATGTGGTTAGATAAGCAGCCCCCCACCCGACGCGCAAAAAGGGCCCACATGTGGCCTAGTTGCGGAAACCAGTCCAGAAACAAGTAAGCCGCTAGTCCAACCCTGAAGTGGCTTTACTTACATGTTTTGTACAGTTGGCACAACTCCCCAACTACTATTATCCTATGTTATGCTAACAAATGTTTTAACATAGCTTTAGCATAATGTAATTTTTAGTATCATTTTTTCTTGAATGGTGATGATGGAGCTTGTTTTACACAGCATTTCTAATATTATACGACTCACAATATATGTAACTAAAAATTTTTTTAAACAATTGTGACTTTACAAGCCATGTTTTTACCAATTACTACAACCAAAGAAGTATCTGGCAGGGGCCACACGGTAGTCAAGTCAAGTAGACGGCCGCCACCGGGAACCCTTTTATCGAACCATCTCGAGGCACTTTTCAGCTATCAATATCTTTGTTACAAATGAAATCTACTCGTCCCTACTTGTAAAGTTATACTAAACTACTTAAAACATAATAGGAAAGTTGCCAACTCTATAGTCGAAGGAAAAATGGCTGACTTTGCTTTTCTCCTGATCTCAACATTTTTACGGGGCGGAAATATTACGAGACGAGACATGGCATGATTTTTACATTAATGTTTTTGTTCAGATTATATTTACTAAATTTACTACAACTAACTAAATAACTACCTATGTATTTGATAAAAATATAGTAAAAACAATAACAAACATACATTTTGATAAGATATTACTGTAGCGGGTGTTTTTATTACGAGCAGAAATAGTGTCTTTTATATCAAATTTGGGTGTAATGATTTTGGCTGTTGTCGCCCTAGAAACTTTTTGTAGTGAACATAATCTTCCAACTGCTGAAAAATAATGCATTATTACATTTTACTTCTTGTGTATGATCTATTGCTTCATTAAATTATAATATAGGGCATCCAATTAAAATAATAAGCAAGACATAGTTGGTATCTTAGGGGCCGTTCATTAATCATGAGGCTGGAACCCCGCTTTCCAGCCTCACATTATTATTGAACGGCTCTTAGGTACCAACGTTCATTAATCATGAGGCTGGAACCCCGCTTTCCAGCCTCACATTATTATTGAACGGCTCTTAGGTACCAACGTTCATTAATCATGAGGCTGGAACCCCGCTTTCCAGCCTCACATGATTATTGAACGGCCCCTTAGGTACCAACCTTTAAATTTTCAACTTTGTTTTATTTTTAGTATTTGTTGTTATTACATTTGAAGTGTTACTTAATTATAGAAAGTTTCATGTGTCTACCTATTGTAGTACAAGAGATACAGCCTTGACCAATTAAGAGCAAAAATAGCCAAAAAAATCACATTTGTTGTATGGGAGCCCCCTTTAATTTTGATATTTATTTTATTTTTAATTTTATTTTTTGTTAAAGCAGCAAGAGAAGTACACATTATCTGAAAATTACAACTGTATACCTCTCACGGTTCATGAGATATAGACATGAGACAGGATAAAATTGGGTACATATAGTTAAAGGTTTACATATAACTGTTGCACTCAACAAAACTGACATTTTGAATACTTACAAAATCTAGGCTTCAGATCATGTTCATCATCTTCAATGATGGTGGCAATCTTTCTGTTATTTAAATTGCCAGCAATTTTTTTGTTTGGTAAGTTAACTTCAGCACTCATTTTTTTAGCGGTAATAGCCATGGGCTCCTGGAATGTGATGAAGCGGCGAGACCGTGGCTGCAAGGTGTAGCTTTGTCGGGGCCAAAGTCCTATGAAATAGACATAGGTACATTAACAAACCCCTTCCTTTATTAGAATCAAGTAGGTAATGGATCAATAAAATGTTTTATGAGCAAGATGCTTTTTAACTATCTAAACTTATGTACATACATAAAGCTTTGTCTTTAGAATTGGGTTTCTTTTAACTGTAACTTGCTTTTGTTTAGGATAAGCTAAGTATATTTTATAGCTTGAATGTATTATGCAAATTTTATCTACAAACCTATGCAACTTAAAGAAGTAGAAGGGTAGGTATTTCGCACATTAACATTCCTTCATACCTTTTGAGTCCAAGTCAAATTCTGGAAGTTTTGTGTACTTAATTACGGTGTTTTTCTGTTGCAGTGGGAATGGAAATTCAGGGTCACTGTAACCATTGACATCACTGAGGGCATTGGATGGCGTAGCATCCATAGTTAATCACAAATTGTTTCTTCATTCGCAGAGAGGTTAGATCTTACCATTTCCTACGCCGCCACTACTAACGAATAGCAGTATCGGCGTATAAGTTTGGCATGTAAGTTTGTAAATTAATTAAAGGGGAAATTCACATTTTGAATTTTATGTTTTGCAAATAAACATAATTTTTTTGTAGCGACTTAACATAGACGTAGAAGCCAGAGTCACAGACTAGGTAGATATTATTATTCTGTGGTAGAGATACTGGCTAGAGTCAAGCAAGGCGAAGTTGGTTCTGGTCATTCTACTAGTCTGTGGTCTGAGACGTTGTCCCAAAAGATTTCGTTCGGTTACTTAGAGTAACGAAATAATTATGTTGTTAATGCGAGGGGCAATAACACAACCTTACTTGTCGCTTAAGGCTGTAAAATCACTATAAAATACTAGAAAATAAAAAAATGCCAAGGACTGGGCCTTGGTATTTTTTTATTTTCTTTTTTGGTAGGTATTTTTCGATTTGTCTCGTTGTTCTATGACTGAACAGTTGACCAACTGTTTAGTCATAGAACAACGAGACAAATCGTGTTCAGAAGTTAACCACCAAAAAAAGTGGTTAGGTTAAAAAATACGTTAAAATTACCAAAAACCAACGTAAAATCATAACGAAAATCCAAATATACAATGTAGGACATGAAAAACATTCTAAACAGAATTAAAATTGTTATACTTATACCGACACCTATAGCAACTTCCCCAAATAAAAAAGCCAGCTACACAATGAAGTAAATGATAATTTAGTATATTGTCTGATTCCAAAAATACAGTGATTGGCTGATCTATTTTAGATGACATAGCAATGTAGCTAGCTAAAAAAACCGCTATTGATGGAAAATCTTAATATCGACGCTCAAAGTTGCAGGTGGTCAACTACCGGTGTCTGGTCAACTACAAGGTCAATATTTCTTAGGTTTTGTAACTTCATAATTATCTAAAAAGAGGTAATATTTTTTTTTACGCAATGTTATTTAACGATACCTACAAACTTTTACCCATCCCTATTCCCTCCAGCTCGTTCGTTTAAAAGGGTTGCGTACGTGAAGGATGAAAACAGAATTACTAAGTCTCTGCTGTCCGTCCGTCTGTCTGTCACAGGGCTCTATCTCATGCACTGAAAGGGGTAGAAAGCAGAGAATAAGTATTACTCTTGCCGCTAAAACAACAAATAATATCAATAAAAAAATATCAAAATTGAAGGGGCTCTCATACAAAAATTGATATTTTGCCTTTTGTGCTCTTAATTTGTCAAGGCTGTATCTCTTGAACTACAATAGGTAGGCAATATGAAACTTTCTTTAAATAAGTAACACTTCAACAGTGATAACTAAAAATACTAAAAAGAAAATAAAGCTGAATCTCTTTATGGGTCTCCAAACAAATGAAAATTTGAAGTTTCGGAAAAAGTTGCCTGATTTTTACAGTACGGAACTCTTCATGTGCGAGTCGACTCGCACTTGGCGGTTTATTAAACGATGATGGGAGCATTTTACTTGTGTTGGCCACTTCCTCATAAATCATTTATTTGCAGGAATATCGGTACAATAGGTCTTAATAATAAAGCTCCAGTACATTGTGCCTCGTCAAGGCGTGCAAAATTAGTACAAATTATTATTAAGTTAGGTCTAAAGGTAATTGGTGTCAGTGATTTAATAAAACAAAAAATAAAACAGATAAAATAATATCAAAAAATGTCAATTTTTTTTTACATAATTAAAATATTCCTTCAAGTCATAAAAACATTTATCCAATAACCACATTTTAAGTTTAATTTTAATTAAATTGTGGATCCCCTTTACCAGCATTACCCTTAGCTTTAAATGTCCCTCTTTTTCATCAGTTTTCACTGGCGAAGCTGTCACCCTTCTAGAAGCTGTCCGCTTTGTCAAATCCCACAACCTTAACAAATCCATCATCTTTTCGGACTCTAAAAGTTGCTTGCAATTTTTATTGTCCATCCCCTTCAGGTCCATCTCTCGTCTTCCCATTATTCTTGAAATTAAACATGTTCTTCATGAATGTCATAAACAAGGCATCAAAGTAGTTCTTGCATGGATACCAGGTCACTCCGGTATCCCAGGCAATGAAACAGCAGACGCTAGCGCAAAAGACGCAGTCCATTTAGGTTCCCTTGAGCACTATCATACATTTTGCCACGACCTATGCCTACTTCCTAAATCCCACCTTGCAAAGTCCTGGACGGATGTATGGAATGCCTCAAGAATAATCAAAGGCAAGTACTATTCCGACATCCAACTGGTTATCCCTCCCTCCCCTTGGTTTTTCAATTTTCGCAAGTCTAGTAAAGTTGTAACTTCAACCATCTGATGTCTCAGATTAGGTTTCGCATGTACACCCAGTGCTTTTAGCAAAATTAAGGATTCGGGATCACTCAATGTGTGAATGCGGGCTTGAAGAAGGAGATGTGGAACACATTTTCTTCAATTGCCAAAAATTGCAGTGCTCTCTTTATGATGTCCTCCCCCCTGAAATCCCTCGTCCTACTTCATTCAAAATATTATTATCCTTAACCTTTTCCCCCATTATAAATTTTATACTCCGTAAATTTGTAAAAAACAATAATATTAGGTTGTAAAGTTTTGTGTATAAATTTGTATATTATCTTTGCTGCTTTAATCACTATGCTTTTCATGTTGTGTTGTCCTATTAAAATTAGATAAATCAATTTGATGCAAAATTTAAATTTTTCTCTGCTTTCACTGTACCGAATTTTGAACCGATCTTAATATTTTCGAAGTTTATGACACTCCTTACTGACACTGGCAGAGTCGTAGCGAAAAGCAAGCGGCGCCAAAAATAAAGAAGTTGAAGTTGAGTGAAGGTGCGTTTATAGAGTTTCTTGGATTCTTCGCAAAAATCATTCTGAAAAAAATGATTAATTCTATTGTGTTTGGACCCATTTTTACCTAGACAATTTGAGATTCCTATTTTTATCAGCAACAAAACATTACTAAATATTGCATTTCACTATTTGATCGAACTCTTGGAAGACATGCGCATTTTTCAGTAGAGAAAGGAAAGGTAGAGTCTGGTAGAGTCTTCGGTAGAGTATATGTAAAGCCTTTGTTTACGAAATGAATAGTCCACATAGCCAGTCGCGAGTGAAAAAAAAACCTGTAGAAGTGTATTATTTATAGCGCGGGGCTGTCTCAAAAATTATTGTAATTGTAGTGTATTGGGATAAAATTGCACGGAAGACAATGTATTCTAGCAGTGTTTGTGACCTGCATTTGTGAGTGTTTGTTTTTACAAGGATCTGACTTTCATCATCACAGACTGAAATAAGTAAGTATGAGACCATTTCAGCTGTTAGAAGTCATGTAATCAGGTAGCCATTTTATTCAGTCATCTGGAATACACAGGTAGGTTAGGGCATATTTTGTCATTCTTACTCACTCCTTGTGTGACAGAGATGTATGGTATCCCTGTAGCTATAGAATCTGTCTAGCCTCCATTAATCAGGCAGAACAAGACACTGGTAAAGCAAAGCTCTGTCCAGTCCTAGAGCTTGCAACTGCAGTATCTGTTGCACCAGGCAGCAGGATGCACAGGCAACCTGTAAATCACGATACTTGCACTACTGGTGATGCCCTGAATGAAATAAATAACAATAACTTTTCAGCTGGGTCAACGGCCGGGAGGTCTCCCCATTGTCTGGCACATGCACCGTGCGCATGCTGCATTTTTCGCTTATTTCTTGATTATTTTGTAGGAATACCTACTGACATCTATATCTAGATTCTCCATAAAATTTCCTACAAATTAGCATATAAATATTCTGAAGTTGTAACTCTTTATTGACAAAGAAAATTACAATTCAATAATAAAAACTAATTAGAACTAGTATTTACAATTGAAACAGTTAGGCTAACTGCAGACTGTTGCAAACAATCTACAGGTAGCTCAAGTAATCTATATCAATACCAGTCGAAAGCGTCCACAAGACGCTGGCTGCATTGCCCCGCTGTATGGCAATGCAGTTGTATAAAAATATTTATATGAGGTTATGAAAAGTTGAAAGAATGATAGGTAAGTTTTTTTATATTCTTTAGGGTTTCAAAGATCGCATTTAAGGCATTGCTTTTTCTGTCCTTATTTCCGTCTTTATTATCGCAGCAACCACAGCAGCAAATAACGTGAAATTTAAAGTTATAATACATTTTGTGCGCCTGTACAGATTAAAAGAAAAAAGAAAGAAAATAAATGAAATGAAAATTTTCTGTACAAATTGTGATGTCGAAATTTTAAGAGACCTACAATGTAAAGTGGGATATCAAATAAAGGGTATCAATTTGTACATATCAGAACAGTTTTAGAAATATCCGAAGGTTTCAAACTTTTTGAAATATTTTGAAAAAAGTTGTAAAAAATACCCATTCCTATCTCCGAAGTTTGCAGCGCGATCAATCTCAAATGTACGATGCGTTTGTAGATATGGATTTATATTTTACAGGAAAAATAAAGAGAAGTCTGTAAGTAAACCACTTTTTGAAAAATGCTCTAAAAGGGGGGGGGGGGGAGAGCATTTTCAAAAGAGGGGCTACCTCACCGAGTGGAGATCAAATGAAAGGTATCGGTTTGTACATCTCTAAACTGTTTCTGAAATTTCTGTAGGTTTAATACTTGTTGAAATATTTTGAAAAAACTTGTAAAAATACTCATTCCCCCCACTATCTCCGAAGTTTGCAGAGCGATCCATCTGAAATGTATGCAGCTTTTGTAGATAGGGATCTTTAGTTTACTACAGGAAAAATATAGAGAAGACCACTTTTTGAAAAATTTAAAAATGGTCAATAAGGGGGGGATAATTTTTAAAAGAAGGCTACCTCACCGAGTTGTGTATCAAATATAAGGTAACAGTTTGTACATCTCAAAACAGTTTTTGAAATTCCTGTAGGTTACATACATACGTTTGAAATATTTTTAAAAAACTCTAAAAAATTACTATTAACTTTACCCTCTGTACTCCGAACTTTGCAAACCGATACATCTGAAATGTAAGTAGGTAACCTTTCATTATTTGGTATTCATCAAATAGCAAAGTCTCTAACCAGTACCTATAGTACATGTTGGTATACTTGACAACCGTTCGAAACCGGCGAGCGAGTCACACTCGCACGTAACAGATCTTGTTTATTTAAAAAAAAAAAAATTAAACAATAATGATTCAAAGTTTTTATTTTCAAAAAAATTTAATTTGGAGGCCATTTTACGCTCGCGGTTCGACTTTGAATTGTATTTCCTAATAAAATTTATTTTAAACTTGGTCGGATTATTAGCTTGGCTTGGCCTATAGGTTGTCCTTACTTTATGTAATTACATATTGAAACTCCGATGATTTCAGCAGTTTTGTTGCAACATTACAATTTTATTCAGATCGTGACAATCGCCCCGTAATGGGTATGTGGTGTATTACATACATGTGTGAATGCACTCATAATATTGTAGTTGAATGACATTTAAATAACAAGATATATGTGGGTACTTGGATATAGATGCTGATGACAACTACCCACAATCTTCAGTCCTGATTTACCAAGTAAGTCGATAACAAGGTCGCTTGCCAATCTACCATAAAATATTTAGATCGATCAACCACAGGACGTTTGCCCGCTGAGCGACTGATAATAATGAAGTATCTTAAGCTTCAAAAGAAAACTAACGTACGTTTTAATACAACTATGAACGAAAGAAGAAAAAACATACGAAGAAAGAAAGAAGATTACGAATTTGAAATGCAAGTAGTATTTGAAATTAATTTGACATTTTTACAATCCGACGCACTGATTTTGAGAAATTGTGTTTTTTTATCTAAACAGCCTGCGGTGGCGGCCAGTATAATTTGCATTGCAAATTGTCCTGGCCGCCGCCGCAGACCGCGTCTGTCCGAGAGAGGCTTAGTTCAATAGTCTATGATTTTTGTAAACTGCACGGAAGAAATAAACTAAACTTACCGAAGGTAGCCCATTTCATTTATGTAGGTATTTACCTATCGGTACATTGCAATTTACAAATACTTACAATTTACGTAGATCACCAAAAACTACAAATCAAAATCTACTAACTAAAATCACTACATAGGTACATATACACCTTGAAAATTAACTCTGACTTAACTAAATGGTTTACGTGACCTATGCTACGCACAAATTCCTTAGTATTAACACAGTTTTTTTTTTATTTTTAATGGACAATAAAGTACTGAAACGGAGAAATCACAGGAAATACTTAAAAAAAACAGGTTCATACAGCCGAACATAGAACCTCCTCGTTTTTTGATGTCGGTTCCTTCCATCCTCAACAGTCTATTTAGGTCCACTGCTGGACCCAGGCCAGGCCTTCCCCTGATAAGCGCCTTATTGGCTTTTTCTCATGGAAAAGATGAAGTCGGTTAAAAAGAGCTATTACAAACGAATGTCCGATCACCTGTGTACTCAGAACCTTTGAGATAAGACGTTAGTTGCTTTGGTTTGTGTGTAATAAAAAAATTAATTGAATAATAATTAATAAAATACTTGCAGTGTGGTCCTTTAAATTCTACATTACAGACAAAATGAAAATCTCCTGATAAGTTTATATCTCGTTTACAGTACCTTGAAAATGGCGGTCAAAAAGCACGGATTGGTGACTAACTACAGCAACCAGCTGGATCTGCAGGCGCTTGCCCAGTACATCCAGCTGATGAACGAGCAGCCCGGCTACCTGCCACCTGTTCCGGACCTTGTCAAGAACTGCCAGGATATGGTTAAATGTCTCGGTAAGTGATTCATAGATTGTAAGGTTAACGAAAGTTTTCAACGAATTGAGATAGGTACCTACCTAAATATTATCAATTTAAAAAAGTTAAGTACTTACGACTTTTTTAAATTGATATAATATGCTTGATATTTTTATGAACCTGTGTGAAGCCGGGGCGGTTTTCCTTGTTGGTTAACCCTTAAACAAACGCGAGCTCCTGGTTATGGTAATTAAAATAAAGATAACAAAAAAAGGGGTGTGATTTTTTGGTGGTATGTATATTACCATTGTCCGTGTAGGACTTGTAAAATAATGTTGGTGGTGGTATGTATATTACCATTGTCCGTTACGGTCGGTTAATAATTTTAGACTAGTTGTTTCCCCTGACTGCAGTTGGGAGCTATGATGAGTTTAAGATTATAAAAATTAATACTTTCATTACCTATAAAATAGGCGTTATCTACCTAAAATTCCTACATATTTATGTTTGTTATTATACTGTTCGTTCTAACCTAGCTTAATTTTTTATTATACTCATGAAATTAAAGTTTTTGAGGTAGATAAATAAACATTTTACATACAATGAAATATTTTATTTAAAAAAAAACTATAGGCTATTCCTCAGCATTTTCCACCGAGTGGAAAAGCTTACAGCTCGATTTACCACACAGTGGAACTTTGCACACAGTGCAACAAACTCTTGTTCTTTTTTGAACTTTTTTGTACTACAAAACCTGCACCTCCTGGGCTCAGTTTTTTCGGGCATGTGTACGCTAACGCTGAGTAGACGAATTTCTGGTGGCACACCAAAGCATCCACCTTTTTAATTTTTATATATTGTTGGTCTGTTCTTCTTGGTCGTATAGTTGTCAACTAATCCTCGAGCTAACTTCAACCTGAAATCACACAAAAATCACATTATACTTACTAAAGACCAACAGACATTTTTATGTATATAATTCGATTAAGAACCTGACGTGAATGGACAATGTTCAAATAGATACCACTTATAGTGTTTACTTTAAGCGATCGAAAACGATACCAATATCGATATTTATCCCATCATTCAATGTGTAAGACCACTAAAACGCAATAAAGTTTACTTTTTTTAACTCCTAGAGCATAATTTTCGCCACACAAAAATCACAAAAGTTTGAAAATGAACTCAAAACTGCAAACTGCCAACAGAAACTGGTGCAAATATGTTTTTGACATTGACTTTCACTGACAAGTGAAAGTGACAAGTAAAATGTTGCCAGCTTATACATAGCAAAAATATACTAAAATACTATTACTTTGTAATTAAAGTGTTACCAACTAAAAGAAAATGTATTTTTTGGTTCTTAAACTAAGTGGTACATATATGACTTTTATTTGCTTAAGGGTTAATAATTCACATAATAGGTACCAAGGTAGAACGTTCAGTAGGTACCTACATACTTAGATATAACCAAGTACTTACATATAGGTAGGTACCTGCCTACTCGAAAAACAATAGCCTCCTCTCTCGGGCAATCGGGTAAATCGATTACTATACGTCAGTCAGTATAAAATCGATTCGGTTGCTAACTAGTTTTAATATATGGAATATAAATGGTTTGGTAAATAATAACAGTCCACATAAACGTATCCTACTCGTACGCATCACTCACGGCCTCCCGAGAGCAAGACGCAGCGTCAGGTGATCTTCGCGTCATGTCGCACGCCTCTCAGTCATTTCATCAATGACCCGAACTTTGAAATGATCGATTCTTTCGAGACTGTTCGGTACAATCACGCGCAGCCCGTGATTGCAATCATATGAGCCGTTCATTCATGATCGCCACATTCCTACCTCAAGTTTTTTGAAGATGATGATGTGTTCATTCTATATGGATGTCTGTGAAATAAAATGTTTTCTCCAGCCCGCTGGCCCAGGAACGGGGAACGGCGATGGGAGACGCTGCAGTCCATCGAGGAGTTTCTACTCCGTGTCGTCAACACAGTGGACGAAGATGCGCGCACAGTCATCGTGAATGCAGTTATTGACAAGTTCTACTCTTATATTTCCGACCCACGTAAGTATCAAATTAAACGTCAATAGGCTGCTGTACCCGCTTTCCAAAAGGCGGGCTGCACCTGTTTGCTACCTTGCTAGTATACAAAAGAAAACTAAACTGCATAGGTTTTGCTGAAGACCATTTTAGTGTTTCTCGAGTTCTTCGAAACCTTGTAGTTTCGTCATTAATAAAATGGTTTTGTATCCAATGAAGTATTTTTGTTACTAAAGTACTTTGTAACCCATCGAGTGAGGTCTATGTTGATTTACTAGATAGTAATAAAGTCAGGATAGATTCGGGAATCTTTACAGTGCGTAATATTGTTAATTGATCTTGTTATACCCGATTTCAAAAAAAT
Source organism: Eupithecia inturbata (assembly GCA_963662085.1). Classification (NCBI taxonomy): domain Eukaryota; kingdom Metazoa; phylum Arthropoda; class Insecta; order Lepidoptera; family Geometridae; genus Eupithecia; species Eupithecia inturbata. The sequence continues at coordinate 9,358,407 of OY759176.1, read as the reverse complement.
GGTTTGTAGTTCTATGTTCGAATGTATGTATGTTTTTAGGGTTTCGTGTTCGGTTACGAAACCCTTTTGGTTTCGCTCTGTCTGTCCTTTTTTCCATCTTGAATAACTCTGCAACCACCGCAGCTATTAACTTGACATTTAAAATGATAATACATTTCGTGCGCCTGTACAGATTAAAAGAATTAAAATAATCAGTACTTACAATTTTTCTTCTTCTTCTTGTCAGAAAAATTTCGATATCAAAAATTGAAAATTTTTTGATATCGAAATTTTTAAAAGACACGTAATCAAGTTGGGTGTCAAACGAAAGGTGCTCCCACGAAGCACTTAGGTGTGCCGCAGACCTTACCACAGCGCTGCAACGTGGAAAGCGAAGCAAACCGCACTCCCAACCCCTGTTTATGAAAACTCTTCCTCTTTTCGACCATTTTCCAAAAAATATTCTCTTACAGACTTTTCTATATTTTTCTTGTAAAATATAGATCAATATTGCTATATCGCTACATACATTTCAGATGTGTTGCTATGCAAACTTCGAAGATAGGATTTATTTTTGTAAAATTATGAAACCTACAAATCTGTTTTGAAATGTACAAACTGATAAGTTTTATTGGAAACCTTACTTGACCGTATAGTTCGCTTTTAAATTTTCGACATCACAAATTGGACTGAAAACTTTCATTTTCATTCACATTTAATTTGTTTCAATCTGTACACGCACGAAATGTATTATTATTTTATATTTCAAGTTAATAGATGCAGTAGTTGCTGAGATATTCAAGAGGGAAAAAAGGACAGATAGAGCAAGACCATAAAGTTTTCGTTCCCGAACACGAAACCCTAAAGCAATGTTAATACATATTAAGGAATTTGAAGTCGGGTTTTAGTTTTTTGAAAACAATTAAATTATGACTGATAAATTATTATCGTCTTTGGACTACGATTAGTTCGTAGTAGTAGTAGTAGTAACTATTATTATTTTGACGAATTAACGCATGAAGACATTTCCGAAAATACTGTTGAAGTTAATGTATTGTGTAGAATCGGATGCGGATGCGGCCACTTCAATAGTTCTCGTCGTATTAGACACCTCGAGCGCGGAATCTGTTATGTCGACAACTCGCTGGGTGGTGCAACAAGGGGAGAACGGACCGGCTGCAGCAGGGCTCTGGGCCTCCTTATCATGCCTCTATTCCTGGCTTTCTGAGAACCCGCCCCAAATGGCGCCTGTTCTCGGAGATTGGGTCCTGTCTTTTATCAAGGCTTTGGAGGTAGGTAAACACAATACATTACAAATACAAAAATGCTTTTATTTTACGCAATAAAAGACAACATTACATAAGATAAGAACAATGGGCGGCCTTATCGCTTGAAAACAATCTATACCAGGCAACCTTAGGATGGAAAGTATTGTGAATTTAATAAGAAAGGCAGGGGTGTACCAAATATGATCTAAAATAAATATTAAGATAACATTATAAATACCTAAAAACAATGGATATATACAATACCTAGGTATATAATGAAATATGTATACAAACGTAGAAACATATACTAATTAGATACATGTATAAACAGTAAGTAAAGTGCCAATATTCACTTTTCTGAAAGGAAAAATTTCTTGACACGAGCTTTGAAAACTGACAAGGACTTTTCTAAAAGATTCTGGTAGTGCATTCCACAACCTTATGGAGAAGCATTTGTCGTAGAAATATTTAACACCAGATTTTCTGACGACCAGAGGACACGGGAAGGATGAGGTTGAGAATAGTGGAGAAACTCATAACGCTCTTTTAAATAGAAGGGAGTGACAGGGTTAAAGAGAATGTTATGAAGAAGAGAAAGAATGTGGGAATTTCTGCGGAAACGGACAGGAAGCCGTTAGAGTTTTGTGCAACACCGAAATATGATCGTATTTACGTAAACCAAACACAAAACGCATGCAGACGTTTACGAGCCGTTCAACCTTATTAAGCTGCTCCTCAGTAAGGTCGAGGTAGCACACATCAGCACAATCAAGAATATAAGAATAAGATGTTGAGCGAGCACAATTTTAGTGGCAGTTGGTAGGAAGTTTCGGAGTCTTTTTAACTTAGCGGCGGAGGCGAATATCTTGCGACTCACCCGCATCCATTTGAGGGGCTCGAGACATGTCACATCCGTGAATATTCCCAGGTTTTTAACACTTCTGCTAAACGGAACATGTTTGTTTATTTCCTCTTCACAATAGGTTTTACATAAACTTTAGATACTGTAAGTACAGTGCTTAAATCTATAAGGAACTATAACGTTGTTAAATTCTTTTTTAGGGAGAGTAGACCAGTCAATTTTAGCAGAAGTGCGCGAGCCACCTGTAATTATGGTCTGTGTTTTACTGGGTAGTTCCCACCACTGGGGCTAACCTGGAGACCGATTTAGATTATTTTACTACTTTAAAGTCTCCTACCTCATAGATTTTAGTAAATATTAGGTCTTTACCTATGAAATTGCCGTTTTGTATGGAATAAGTGAAAGTACTTATTTTTTTAAACTTTTTTATTTCTATTGTTCAAAGTAATCACCCATGCAATCGACGCATCTTTGCCAACGCATTGGCAGTTTATTGATGCCCTTCTTGTAAAAATCTGCTGGACGGGAGGCAAAAAACTCTTCAAAGGCATTTTGTACTGCCTCTCGGGAATTGAATTTTTTACCCACTAAAAAGTTGTTTAAATTTTGGAAAAAGTAATAGTCGGTAGGTGCAAGGTCTGGTGAGTATGGCCGATGAGGGAGAGCTTCCAACCCCAGCTCTTGCAGCTTGGAGACTGTCTGTTGTGTAGTATGGGGTCGCGCGTTGTCGTGAAGGAGCAGTGGGGACGACCGATTGACCAAAGCTGGTTGCCGATGTGCAAGCTTCTCCATCATTGTCTCCAGTTCTTCACAGTACACATCTGCAGTAATGCTCATGCCGTTTTGTAAAAAGCTGTGGTGAATCACACCCGCACTAGACCACCAAACAGTGACTATCACCATTTTTGGAGTCATTTTTGGTTTAGGGCATTGCTTTGGTGCTGAACCAGGATCTAACCAACTTGCTGAGCGCTTTTGATTGTCGAACAGAAACCATTTTTCATCGCACGTAACAATTCGGTTCAAAATTCCTTCATTTCTTTGCCTACTGAGCAGCGCGAGGCAGGTCTCGACGCGTACGTTGCGCTGGCGATCGTTAAGTTCGTGGGGCACCCATCTATCAAGTTTTTTTACCTTGCCTTGACAAATTTTGTCGCAAATGGAACAAAATTGTTTTGATGCTAACATCAAAAGCTGCTGCTAGCTCAGCTGTAGATTGAGTTTCGTCAGCTTCCACAATCGCCTTTAATTCATCATTGTTGACCAAAGTCTCCGGACGACCACGAACTTCATTTTTCAAGTAAAAATTTCCAGAACGGAACCGGGAAAACCAATAACGGGTGGTGCGTTCGTTTGTACAGTTCTCTTCGTAAACGTTTTTGATGTTACGTGCCGTTTGAGTTGCGTTGGTGCCACGACGAAACTCATATTCCAGAATTATACGAATTTTTAAAGTATCCATTATGACGAAAAATGTTCAAATGTAATGAAAATACAACGCTAATCAATAAACAAGAGACTGAGTTTGTAAAAAGAATGTCATGTTTTTAAAACAAAATTACTTTGAATTTAGAATACAAAGCCATTCCAAAGTTTTATTCTATTTGAAATGACCAGTACTGAAGAACGGCAATTTCATAGGTAAAGACCTATTATAAGCTTTTGTAAAATGAATAACTAAATTTTCGCGGGTAACGGAGCAAAACGTTGAATATGTCACCTTCCTCTTCTGGAGTCGGCCATTCGATGGATGAATGACCAGTTAAAGAAAAATTGTGAAACTAACTTTAACACGCACTCACAGGAACAATTAACCGCCCATCTATATTTTCAATTAAAGAAAACACACGGAATGTAATTTGAAATTTCTGACGTGTCCAAGACTCCCGTAAGTTCTAAAAGAAATAAATAATTTGACTGCAAAAATAGTTAGTAACTATAATCCTTTTTAATCCTAGGAATTGCATCATTACCGTTATTATATATTATTTTATGGTATTGTACAGGAGAAGCAGTGCTTCGATATCTTGATAGAAGTTTCCGTGAACAACGTGGATCGCCTGTTTTGTGTCATGAACAGGCCTGCGACGCTGGGGCAGTCAAGTGCAGATGTTATTTTCCATGTGCTTTCGTCACTGAGGCACTCGGTTGAAGCTTTCGACAAGGTATGCGCTCATAGCTAAGGCTCGTATTATGAAAGCTTGCTCAGTCATAGATATATGCATGAGTAACACTTATGCAATTGAAAAGCGTTACTCAAGCATAGATCGATGACTGAGCAAGCTTTCGTAATAAGGGGCTAAGACTAGTTCATTCGCCGTATTTAAACAGAACCTGATAGACTTTATACATAAACTTATTTTGTTTCCAACAGAAACAAAAATTATTCGTGATTCTATTGATTCGTTGTCGTCTACTCCTGTTACAGTTTCGGTCAGCAACTGTTATAAAATAAACTTATTTTAGAAAATGCTGCCTAAACCTATTGATATTTATTTAATAACGTTTCCTATTACCGAAAACAACACAAAAAATTGATAACTGTATCCAGTCTGCTTTGTCTACAGATATCCAAGCATGTTGGCGGAGTGCTTACGAACTTGGCCTCAGATAGCGGCCAGTTCAGCCGTCAGCTGCTTCAGAACACTGTGGATATCCTCACCGCGTCGAGCGAGTATCTCCTGATGAAATACTGGAGCAATGATAAAGCGTCTTTCAAGAATAAATACGGCGAGGTGGTAAGTGAATTTAAGACCCGTAGTAAGAAAGCTTGCTCAGTTATAGACCCATGCTTGAGTAACGCTTTTCTATGGCATAAACGTCTCAAGCATAGATCTATGACTGTGCAAGCTTTCTTAATAAATAATAAGACTTAGGTATACTTAGGACTTAGGTACTCACAAGCCCATCAGAATCAAATGAAAAGTCAATTTTATTCCGCTTATATATGTTCCAAACTGTATACTTAATATTGTTGTTTTGATAGTTTACACAAACTTCACTAACTAAACGATACATCTAACGGCATCTATTGTAATTTTTTTGAACCGACTCACTTTTCTATGGAATGATACCTCATGGGCCAAGCTATAGTTAGACCTTATAGACGCAATAAACTAAATATGGTGACGTATAAGGTATATTGGTAGGTATATGTGCGTGTTTGTGTATGGAGCTCCTGCAGACACCGGTCTCATATGAGTCCGGGCAACAGGAGGTACCGATATGTGGGTGGGTGGCGTGGCGGTCGCGGTGTAAGAATCGATCCCCTCCAACTCAGCCCAGTGGCTGATTGCCCGGTGGGTGACACATCCAGTGATGTGTCGTATAATCCGATTACAGGACTTACCACAGGAAGGGCATTAGCTTCCTTCTGTTTGTGTATCTTTATCACTTTCACTGCAATCACCATCCACCTGCCAATGAAAAAGCAGAACTTGTGACGATTAGTCAATTATTTGTCCTAGAACCTGTGCCTGGAGCGTCACATGGCGTCCCGCGGCTGCGAGCTGCTCATGACAGCGGCATGGCCGAGCCCCGAGGCTTGCGTGCCTTCGGAGCCTCTGACCGTCATCCCGGCGCCAACAAGCAACAAAGTGGGCCTGCTGAACCTAGGGAACACGTGCTATATGAACAGCGTGATGCAAGCCCTGCTCGTCACTCGTCGGTGAGTACAATAAAATAATCGATTGTGAACCATATACCAGGCATTATTTCAAAACAAATTAACGCTTACTACACTGCCCAGAATAGGTACGAATAGCAGGGGCGCGGCATGGCTACAATCAGTGCTAGATCTACATGTGCGCCGTGAGCAATGAAACTGTTAAATCTTATGTTTGCGTACACACTTAAGCACCATTAAATGTCCTGTGCTAGTCTCCGTTGAGACTAGGCGCCGCCGTGGCCGAAATATCGGCCAAGAGAACATCATCATCAAATTCACCAGTGATAAAACTAATTACATATTTTTCACGAAAATTTTGTCGGAATTAGAAAAGCTGGAGGCGTCGTAGCATTCCAACCTAATGCTGACAAGGATAAAATAAAACTGGTAAATAAAGAAAAGAAGTAAAGAAGCGTCGAAAAAACTTTTAGCCTGTTAGTTGTTATTTTTCGAGTTCGAGTAAATCCCGTCCTTAGCTTTTTTATCCTCTAGATAATCTGATATTTTAAAGTAGGCCTTGTTACAGAATATTTATTTCTAGTATATAAATTATGTATATCGCTATTTTTAGGGAACCGATCGATATTTCTATTAGTGTACAACAAATAGTTAGCTTAGGCAATATTATTTTCATTAAATTTCACGATTATAAGTGAAATAAATGTTTTATTTTACGGCCCTAAAAAAATACCCCAATATCGGGAATTTTGTGTTTTAAGGAGTGTAAAAGCGGGTAATTTTGTGATTCGATGCGGGTAATCTGATGATTCATGTCCGGCAGCCCTGCGGTTCTTGTACACAGTTCTTGTACTCTTGTAAATTAAATAGTAACAAGACATATTTAAAGTTTAGTTGGACAAAATATCTATTTTGGATAAATAGTATGATGTATATGGATCAAGCGATTCCAGTAGTTTAAGCTTCATGTATCTAGTGAATAGTGCCTCTATTATTACTTAAATGCCCCCACGTCTATCGCCTCCCTTCGCTACCCCCTTCCTATTTGATGTTTGCAGATCTGTCAGATCTGTCTCTTGCATTTTACGAGTACAAACATGTCACGTTCCGTGCGTGTCAAACCCACCGCTCTGGGTCTTTCCCGTATTTATTTATTTTATAAAACGCTCACTCAAACGGTTTTCCATTGTTATCTTTCTTCAAATATTATTTGCAATGTACTGAAATACCTGCAATAATAATATGAGGAGGTAAATTTGTATATTTATAAAATGTTTAGATAGATAGATAGATCATTTATTCAATAAAAATTCGTTACAAAAATTTGTTAGCAATGCCTTAAAGCCTATGTTAGGTTTGTCTAAGCACTGGGTTCTCTTTATTTTACGAATTTATTATTACCTACAGTGGTTAAACGCGTCGCGTAGTTATATAAATAATCCTAAATCTTAAACAAAATAATCAAAGATAACAGTCATAAAAAAACACACACATTGGTAACTATTTTCTATGCATTTACTTATCTACGACTGGAATGTTGCAAACTACATTCATTCAGCGCTTATCGCCGCTTATTACCATCATCTACAGGGTACACCAATTCAGCATAGAGTTTTTGATAGAAAATATTGCATTAAAATCGTTTTAATGTTTTTATTATTTATCTTATTTTTAATTTCTAAAGATAGTTCATTAATGAGATGGGGAATTAAATATTGGGAGGTTCTTTGGCCGTAGATGTTGCTAAATTTGGGTTTTGTTAACATTTTATGCGTGATGCTCCTAGTGGTGATTGGGTGATTTATTGGAGTATGGATGTCCGTGCGGAAGTATTGTTCAATAAGTAGGTTAAGTTTGACCTTTTTACAATGTATAGGTATAATACCACAATAATCAAAAATTTGTTCAGGGTATTCTTTATATTTATTTTTAATCTTGAAAGGGACTAGCAGTTTTAGAATTCTGTATTGTATATTATAGACCTGATCTAAGTACGTTTTATAGGTACGTCCATAGCTAGTAAGACCGTACGACAAAATACTTTCGACAAGTGCTTTATACATCATCAATAGTATGTTAAAAGGAACTTTACATTTGATTATGTAGAATTTTGCTAAAACTGCTCTTAATTTATTACAAACTTTATCTATGTGTTTATGCCAGTTAAATCTATTGTCAATCACCAAACCAAGGTAAGCATGTTATTTACTTGCTCAATCCTGGGACAAGTGTTGTTGCATTTTATCTTTTTATATAAACATTGAGTATGAGTTACTACTTCTATGTTTTCTACTAGTGCGCTAAAATTGTGACTGGAGTGGACATGAATAAGTTTGGTTTTTTCAGCATTCAACACTAGTCCAGAGTCATGAGACCACTTGCATATTGCGGTAAAGTCCTGTTGTATACGTGTTTGAGCGACTAGTACGTCTTTATCCGCTGCCATCAAGCAGGTATCGTCCGCAAATTGGTAGACAGTACAGTTTTTGATTACGTTATTAAGATCGTTTACATAGGTAAGATAATGCAGAGGACCGAGAACGGACCCCTGAGCTGTGCCTTCCGTAATTTTAACATTATCACTGTACTCATCTCCCACTCTTACTTTATAACTACGGTTTACCAAATAATCTTAACACCACTGCAACAAGTTACCTCTAACTCCACTGCTCTCTAACCTTTCTATCAAAAGATCGTGACGTAGCGTATCAAACGCCTTACCATAGTCGATAAATATCAGAATGACATGGTATTTGTTGTTAAGGTAGAGGTTCACATCATCGGTGAAGCGAGACAATAGCAAAGCGGTACTTTTGTTTGGCTGAAAGCCATATTGCTGTGACGATAAGATGTTGTTACTAGCGTAAAAGTTTTGAACTTTACAGCAAATGTACTTTTCAATAATTTTGTCCAGAACTGGCAAGATAGTAATTGGGCGATACTTTCCGTAGTCCTGCACGCTACCACCTTTATGTATAGGTCGCACGATTCCAGTTTTTAGTTCTTTGGGGTACCGTCCCGTAGAAATACTAGTATTTATAAGTCGTACAATCACATCAACAATTTTATCAGAAAGCCTAACTATATCTATCGCTCTGATGTTGTCGACTCCTGGAGCCTTATGCGGGTTAATATTTTTTATAATTTTCACAACGTCTGAATTTGTAGCTTTGGGAAGAAATATTGATCTGTCTACGTGTCTTTCGTATTCAAATTTACTTAGAAGGTTTTGTGAGCAATTTTTTACAATAGATTTAACATTATGCTGAAATTGGTTCGCAAAATTATTGGTAATGTCGTGTACAGAGTTATTTTCACTAAACGCCTTTAAAATTATTGCATCAATAGAATTCACTATTTTACCGGTAGTACTGTTTATTATTTGCCATAGTTTTTTTGTATAATTTACATTTTTTATTTCTGTTTTAAAGTATGTATATTATCTATTTTTGTATATTAATTTATTTGTTTTATTTCTTAATTTATTGTATTGAAGTCTTGATTCCTTATCACTAGTGTCTTTTATCCATTTAGAATATAGTTCGTCTCTTCTTTTAGTTAAGTTTATAATACTTCTATCCACCCATTTATGTACATTACGTTAACTTTTTGTGTATATTTAGAAACGTTATAAATATTATTAAAATTACTGTTAATAAATTGGTAAATAGTATCAGGGCAATTCATATTTACTGTAGAATTCCAATCAACTTTTTCCAATAGTCTACTGATTTTATTATTATTCAACCTTGTAACATAGGTTGGGTCACCCTGTACTTGCAAGTTACAAATAAGTGTGGCCGCTGTAAGCCTATGGTCCGCCAGTACAGTGCAGAGCGCCGCGGTATACACGTCTCTCATGCGGGACCGGACAAATATGTGGTCAATACAACTTTTAGTAATTAAATCATTTAAAGTTTCTATTCTAGTGTAGTCAGTGATACCGCATGAAAGACCTTGGCTGCTCATGACATCCATGTATGATTTTTTTACATAGTTTTGGAGCTTCAGGTCAATATTAGTATCTCCTAAAAATATCAAATCTGTTCTGTTCGAAAGCCGATCCAACATTTTTTCTAGTTCCATAACGAAGTGATGTTTATCGGTTTTTGGTGGCCTATACACAGCACACAGAGCTATCGAGTAAGTAGTAGAAGTGAGTATACCCACCAGGCATTCGCAATAACACGCATTCGTTTTATGTTGTGTAAATTTGTATTTATTTTTAATGTAAACAATTATACCGCCACCTCTACGCCCTCTCCGCAGCTCTGCGTACATTGTGTAGCCTTCAAGAGTGTACAGAGATTTAATGTTTTCTGAGATGTTAGCTTCAGTAATTACTAAACAATCAATTGAAGAGTTTGAAGTGTTGGATTTCGACAAAGTTTTTGATAAGGGATCTAACATTAACATGCAGAAATGTTAGGTTTAGAGGGTTATTGGGAACTAAATTGTGAAACTTATAATGTTACTATCTTCTATAGCATCCATAATTTATTACCTAAGTACTATGCAAATACAAGTGAAAGAAAATGAGATAATTGCCTTAATTAGAGTTTTTCAAAATATTTTGAATGTCGTTCTTTGACCTTAATTTATAAATCTTTGCATTCTCAGTTTTTTCTCACAAGCACTTTTCCTTCTTTGACCCATATAAACTTAAAAACACCTTTCATTTCCTGTTTGGCCTGCCACAATAGACTTTTAAGGTATGGCGATATCGCTTCTCTTACACGGATCTTCTCTTCTGCTGGCGGTCCGGACAAGTTTGGCATGAGGTCCTTGGCGCAGATGGTGGCGTTGCGGGCTGCGGTAATTAACTTCTGGCGGGTAGACTCCTGGCGTATTTTAACTTGGACTGGTCCTGACCCAGTTCTACGGGACGGAAGTCGTTTGACCGAGAATATTTCTTCTTTTTGTACTCCTAGTTTCGTTACTACATTTTCTACAAGGGCAGGCAGGTCTATATCATTTGAGTCTGGGATTCCTGATATTTCAACCTGGTCACTCAGTTGTTGTTGCTCAAGTTCCATGTTACGTTGTTCTAAGAATTCTATTTTTAGAAGACAAGACCGGTTTTGGGTATCCATATGGGTGATTTTTCGTTCCATGTCCTTAATCTTGTTGGTTAGAGCATCCATGGACTCCGCAAATTCATCCACCTTTTCGCTGCAGTACTGCAGTGAAGTAGTCACTGCACGTATCTCCTGAGTAACAATATTTCTTACTTCTTTTCTTAACTCTTGAATAACTCATTTCATGTCGAAGGGGCCTGGTGCTACGGCCTCGTCCTCGTCGTCTTCGTCTAGGTCTTCGATAGTTACAACTGACTTTCTTCGAGAGCAGTTCATGTTGCAGTCGCTACAATTCCATTCGAGGTTTTCAGTGGCTTTGAGGGCAGCTAGCTGCTTGCCACTGAGACCAGAGCAAACAGTCGTAGCATGGACCACTTTTTGACACCGGCTACACTCCAAAATTGCGGTTTTCTTATTCAATATTTTACTACAACAGTGACACTTAGCCATGAGGGTATTTGTAAAAACTTTTAATTTTAATAGACGCGTGTTAACTCTTTAACGCTTGAGCGAGAACTCAATTTGTTTCCTCAAAACTCAATTTCATTTCAATTTCAAACTCAATTTTGTTTGCCAAGTTTGGGACTAGGTTGTGATCTTGATCATAAAGGCTGATGATGATGATGATGAATGTGATCTTGTGGTGAATATTTTGACCACTGTAAACAAACGGAATCGTACACATCGTGATATTTAGAGTATTTATTTAAATTTTCTGTTTTGTCATAGTATGAGACTTCTATGCTCCCGATTTCAGTCAGTTCGTGAGTGGTTGTGACCTCTTTTTATCATTTATATAATATATGAATATAAATAAATATCAAAAGTGTAGTTACTGATAAAATGTGTATATGTTTTACCTACGGCCGAATAAATAAATGAAATACTGAAGAGTTTATTTTCTCGGGAAATTTAAAATATTGTATCTCACAGAAATTTCCAATCGGAGACCTGTCAAAGTTCAGACTTATTAAAACTTACGTTTAGACACTTTCCTAGGAAGTTATGCTACTCAAGGGTTCGACGATCATCAATAATAATTTACTTGTGACACAGCTACGTGACGAGAAAGAAACAACTTGTTACAAAAACTAAGTAGTTACACACACCAGTGTGTTGTTACGACGAGAGGCACAGAAGGTATTGCAAGATGCTTTAAATAATGTCCTAACTCTTGTTAAAATGTATCCACCTACATACTTAACTGTACTCATATGTACAAATAATGATAATAATATAATGTAACACAAACATTATTCAAACGTCTGCAAAACCACCACCTCCCACCACTACAAGAGACAAACTAGTGTAGTGAAAAACGTTAAAAGCACTGTGATATAGACATATCAGCTGTCAGCGGGTTGGCTATAATTACTCTAATAATAATAATAAAAACATCGCATAGATTTTGCATTTACATTCGAAGGGTTTTTTGAAGGTTATCCGTCAGAAAATCTTACATTATTTTGACAAATAAAATCCTACTGGTTATTATCAAATCCAGATCACAACTTTTAGTAGCATAAATATTCATATTTGTAGTAGCACAAATAGTTTTCTTTGACATATCGTGGGTTGCCACGTTTTGGTAGAAAATAAATAGTGATGTGACAAAATCACGAGCTGCCGTGAAATACTTCTTGCACCTCGTTCATTTTGACTGGCCACAGGAGTCAGTATTTTGCATCAATGCAATGAATTTGCAACACTCATTAACTTTAGCATTTTTGAGTAGAGGATGCTTAATTTTATTTGGCCTAGAAATGTTCGTACGTATGTTTGATATACCACGCGTGTTACATTTGCTACAATTATGTCACTTATTACAAAATGTATTTATATTGACGTGATTGGTTGATTGGTGACATCGAGCACGTACCCAATAGATAAGAAATGACATTTATTTTATTTAGACAACAATTCCACCAAATCGAGAGTTTTTATAAAAGTTACACTGATCAAATAACTTAATCAAATTGATAAATTTTAGTTACTTCTTGTTGTATCGGGAGTATCGATACATTATTTTATTACATAATAAAATAATGTATCGATACTTCCGATACAACACTAGTATAGCGAGTGAGAGTTGAAAACACTGATCAGTTTCGGAATTCGAAAGACCATATTTCCTCTCTAATGGGTATGTGCTCGATGATTGGTGATTTCTTACGATTACGGATTTATTTATTTATGCAAGCACTAGTGGTCTGCATGTAGCAAAGTTATTTCGGTTTTTGACGTAAGCTTACGTCATGTCTGGAAAATGATAATTTGTTCGAGCATAGCGTCCCCCTTATTAATTTATAAGACCGGCAAATGTCTATCAATGACAGATCGTTGGTTAAGCGTACTCATTTTTGTTTTTGCTTTGGCTATTTATTTCTGCGATTTGCGAATTTATTTATTCATTACGTATGTAAGCGGGTTAACTACGATGCAACCTCCCTTTTAATTTATTTTATTTATTCTTGTATAATTTTTTGCCTTAGCCACTTGTTTATTTAAGTTGCCGCTCGCGTGAATTATCTGGCTTTTCGAGTACCTAGATTTTAGTACCTACTAGCTTCTTACAGAGACATCGCGCGATTTTTTTAGAAAAAGTAGCCTGTATTATATGTCCATCATTCCAGCATGAGCCGTTCGTTTTGGCGTTGTCTTTTGACAAACACGCATTTTAAATACTTTTTAGGGTTCCGTACCCTATAAGAGAATAATTAATAAACATTTTGTATTTTTGTATTTTGTATTTTTTGTACCCGAAGGATGAAAACGGAACCTAAAACCCGCTGTCCGTCCGTCCATCCGTCCGTCCGTCTGTCAATCAAGTGGCTATATCTCAAGAACCGTAAGAGGTAGACAGTTGAAATTTTCAGAGAATGTGATTAATGTGTAGTTCTCTTGCCGCTATAACAACCAATAATAAAAATAAAATAAATATCAAAATTAAAGGGGAATATGGAGCCACATACAACAAACGTGATTTTTTTATTATTTTTGCTCTTAATTTGTCAAGCTGTATCTCTTGAACTACAATAATAATAATAATAATAATAACTGTTATTTGTTTACAAATTGGTTATTACCTGCTATCATCTAGTTCTATCAATCGATCGTATCAATCGAAACATTCAACGTTCACCAAAAATCACCTAGGTATATCTCGATTTCGACGGAATAATCAAACAAATAGCGAACACAATTTAATAGGTAGGTACTACTTATTAAATTTATCAAAATACTTGCTATAATTCGTGCAGTGATCTCATCGACAAATCAAAATTTAATATCCGGTAAACGATTAGAAGTAGGGATGCAACGATATTTCTATTACGATACCGATACGAATGACGAATGCATCGTAATAGCGATTACGATTACGAATGCATTACGATTCATTTATTTTATATTTAATAAAACAAGACAGTTTCATTCATTTATTTCTCATATGCACATTACATTGCACTTAAGAAAGTCTTACAAATAAATTAAAACAATAGGTACAATATGGTATTTTAAACTCTCAAATTTAAAATAAAATGAAAATTTACCATCTAACTAAATGTCATATTTATAATTAATTTCTGGCAAATTGTTAATAAAAAAACATAATTTTTTTTTCTGGTTTCTGTCTGTTTCTTATATCCATCTGGATTAAAACAACTGTGGATAACAATATTTTGTTATCTAAACTAAGTAATAAGTATTAGTCATCTTCATCTCAGTTTGATGCATTGCAGTTTAAAAAATCTATTTTCTATGTACCGATTTTACTTATTTATTAGGTAGTATCTGAAATTCTAAACACATAAAGAAAACTCACTTGTTAAAAAGATTGATAGAGGTTCTTCAAACTCTTCGTCTGATATTATCTGTTGACAAACATTCTATTTTTTTTAAGTAGGTTCCAATATTTATTTGAATTTGATTTGCGCATGATGTGGTAGAGGCATCCAACTCTATTTCTTGATGCAATCTCTCATTTACATGTTCAACAGCAAATGATCTATATCACCATAGCGAGTTCCCATTATTCTCACTGTCTTGCATTCCTTTTCACGCAAAATATAACATGAAACCAAAGTTTCAAGAATCGTTATGAATCGTAATACTTTTTACGATACCGATTATCGTCAAAAATAAAGATAACCTGCGGTTTACGATTATCGGCATCGGTATCGTTGCATCCCTAATTAGAAGCTGTATTAGTAATTAAAGGCAAAAGAGAAGAATAAAATCTTGATAGAGGTTAAAAGAAATGTAGAAATGTTTGGAATGTAGCCTCATTTACACTCAAAACCAAGATTACTGATTTCTTTACAAATTATAACTCTTTATTGACAAAGAAAATTACAATTCAATAATAAAAACAAATTAGAACTAGTATTTACAATTGAAACCATTAAGCTAACTGCAGACTGTTGCAAACAATCTACAGGTAGCTCAACTGATCCATATCAATACCAGTCGGAAGCGTCCCCAAGACGCTGGCTGCATTGCCCCGCTGTATGGCAATGCTGATGCGCTGCGCCAGATATCCGTCAGCTCTCGGGTCACGCGTCGCGTCGACCAGACGCTCAAATAACTTTTTAAAAACCCGGAGAGCCTCGGTACCCCACGGGCCTAGGGTCTCGACCCCAAAAGGAGCAAATTGTGGTAGATAACAATTGCAAATAAGTGATGCATAGCTTGCTTCTGACTTCTACACTCCGTACTAGTTTAAAAACTGTGTTACTGCAGAGTAGGAACGTCGCAACAGTGACCAGCATAAGTTGCAACGTGAATTTGTATCAGCGCTGAGCGCTGTCGAGTTCACGCAATAATGTAATACAATAGGTAGACACATGAAACTTTCTTTAATTAAAACTGTAATAATAACAAATACTAAAAATCACACATCATAAGAACAAGTGAAAAATTGATACTCTTTGAAAAAGTTGGCTGATTTTTCCGGTACGGAAACCTTCGTGTGCGAGTCGACTCGCACTTGGCGGTTTATTTCTAATTATAGTATTAGTAGGAGTTTAGTAGTATTTGTATGATTTAAGGCTGCTCTTAGTTTGCCGCTCGCTCACCCACATTAGCCAGCATTGTCATTTTCGTCTGCTTTACATTATACTACGTGTGTTTTATTGCAAATACGAGATTTTAAAATATGTATTGTGTCCTATAGTTCGCGCAAATCTTTATGAATTCTGTGAATATAGCCTCGGCAAAAACCCTCACGATGATATTGTTAGGGGCTAACTACTAATGCGTATATTTTTCAAATTTGCATTTCGTGTCGCGATGCTATGACCGCCTAGCCTTTCGTCGTCGGCCGGCTCGCCGGTGTACCGCTATTTCGCTTTAATATGTTCATCGTTAATTACAGTATTGACGTTGCTGGATTCTGATTTGTTCTAATATCAGGAGCAAAGAGAGCGAATATCTCTGTGACTTGGGTAATTGTTTAACTTATGCATCCCAATTACATTTTTTCATTGTTTGCACTTGGTATACTTTACATCCAGAACTTATTTGGAAAAGCTATTTTATGACATGCACATTTCTGATTCAATCGGAAATGCCGTGTTAGGGCGCGTTGCCACTGTGTCGTGATGACAAAAGACGTGCAGTTTAAAGCATCATGGCTTGTATATTTAAATAGAGGTGTTCACATAAAGGACGCCACGATTATCTGTCGTTCATGACTTTTTTTGTGATGATAGTTAGTCGTCATAAATAATGGGAACAGCTAGCACAACAGTCGTAAAACTATAAAAAAACATCATGTTTCACATTGTGACGTTGTTGTGATGTGCAAACGACAAGGTGACTGCCGTAAATCGTTAAAATATCGTCACGATCCAATAGGGAACAACTAGAAACGATAGTCTTTCAACGATAAAAAATCGTGACGACACAATGACGGCACACTGTCGTTTTAGTGAGAACAGCTAGAGACGATAGTCGTCTCAACGATAATTTACAGTTGCGATACAGTGGGAACGCGGCTTTAGGGATTCAATTCTGTGCTGTGCGGATCGTAGACTTCATCAGTCGAGACGTTATAATATTTAGCTAAGTAGAGACCTTTCAAGCTTCGCGTTTCGATTGTGCTTCTTGCAATGTGGCAGTCGTATTCGGTCTTGGCAGGGTTGATCAAAGACTGCGTTGAATAAGTATTTGCTACTTAGTCGACGTGATGAAATTTATCTAATTTTCAACCAACTTCAAAGAAAAAATAGTATCTTAATTAGCTGCATATTGTGATTTATAAGTTAAATATGTTTGTTTTTAGGGTTTCGCAACCCTTATGGTCTCGCTTCGTCTGTCCTTTCTTCACTCTTTAATATCTAAGCAACTTCCGCAGCTATTAACTTGAAATTTAAAATATTAATACAATTCGTGCAGGCGTACCGATTTAAAAAACAATAAATGAAAATAAAATTTTTCAGTACAATTTG
Source organism: Eupithecia inturbata (assembly GCA_963662085.1). Classification (NCBI taxonomy): domain Eukaryota; kingdom Metazoa; phylum Arthropoda; class Insecta; order Lepidoptera; family Geometridae; genus Eupithecia; species Eupithecia inturbata. The sequence continues at coordinate 9,341,146 of OY759176.1, read as the reverse complement.
TGATGTCGATATTTTAAAAGAGACGTACAGGGTCGATACGTAAGGTATCAAATGAAAGGTGTCAGTTTGAAAAACACAAAATAATTTTTTGATATATTTGTGGGTTTCATAGTTTTCGAATTATTTTGTATTTTCATCTGTGAATATCTCAGAAACCTGACACTTTAGGACATTATTTTATACGACATTTTTTATTTGTTTTAGTGTTTTCTATCCAAATATATAAGTAGGTATTAATGTACGAGACCATTTAAAAAAAATGGCGGCCGATGTTAGGTTCAAAATCTTCAAACCCCTTTACATTCAATTGTTCTCATGCGAAATTACAGTTTGCTAATCATAATCGTCTCTGAGCTAAGCCGCGCATATAGAGAAGGACATAGCGAAACAATATGGGTTCCTAATTTACCTAAAAAGTAAAGATGGTACTGATAAAATCCGCCTGTAACGGACAAACGTATTGGTCCAGGGTGTGTTCTTTATATTATTCTACCATAAATTTTGACCGTCGATTGTCAATTTTAATTTTAGTTTTACGAAAACCTTAAAATTTTTGAAGTCGGATGACTCAAATACTACTAAATGTCAGATAGTTAAGAAAGTAACTGCTTATAAAATTAGTAAATTTGCATAGGTCTATGGAAATTTCAGCGCCCTCTGACGTCTAAATTTGTAAAAATTCTCACGCCACCTGAGCTTCTGAGCGCACCATTGCAAGCCCTATAATAGTCCCTATGAAATAAGAGTTCTGTAAAACTAATACCTGTACGGTAAGTAAAGTTCCATAACGCTCCGAAGTTCCAGGCAGTTCCATTCCTAGACGAAACTCTTTGAACTCAAGTTATATGCTGCACGGGAATGAGGCGCTCTCTTCATTTCGCTGATAAGTGCGAATATGACTAATCATAATCTTACTAAATTCTTAGTTTGGCCAAAGTACTAATTTGAGTGTCCGTGAGCCGCATAATTGTAGATAAGGAGCACATATTGCCGGGGCGCGCCTTTGTGGGTCGCACCTCTGAATCTAAGCAGTGAATGCATTGTGGACACTGCACGCCGAACCCAGCGGGTTGGTGCGACATTTGAGCATATGAATATTGTACGCAGTCGAGTGTTTTGTCAACTTATAGCCGGCACGCCGACTTTGGTAGACTCCATAGGCATACAAAGGACGTATGGCGAAATTCCAGAGTGTTTAAAGCTTGATAGCTAGTGTTGTTCACAGATTCAGCAGCCATGTAATGCTGCATATGACCGAGCGCCCTTACTGGGAAATTACGGCCATGCTGTTTGGAAAGCTGATGCATTCCATGGGCGACAAACTAGACTCGCGCGAGTTCTATGAAACTATGCGCCCGTCTTTCTTCAGTTACAACCACCAGCAGGACAGCTCTGAGTTTTTGGGGTGAGTGTGCTTATTATTGTTTTTTTTACCATAGCAGGGGGTGAGGACTTAGGAGATAAAGGACGGAGTTGTTTTGCAGAAATATCTTGGTACTTATCATGTGAATCTTTCAGATACCTGTTCGAGCTACTACAGTCATACGAAAATATTATTGACTGCGATCACGATTACTCCAAGCCACCAATCCTGAACACCGGTGTTCAGTGGAAAGCCACTGGAAACTCTAATAGGTAATGCAGTTTTCACAATCTATGCTCAAAAAACGCACTTTATACGTCATGTTCATGTAACACTAATCGAAAGCAAGTGATTATCATATCGGCTGAAAATGGTGAAGGTTTTACCAGATTCTAACAAATCGAATAAGATCTCTTAGTGCGAGTCCTATTGGTCAACATTTCCATACATATTTTGATGTTCCAAATTCAAAACTCATTACTCCCTTGGGAATTATGAGTTTTACCCCCGAATTCTCAAACGCAATTCAGACTTAAGCGCGTCTCAAGTGAAGAGTTTTTAACAGATTTTCTCTGAAAACTGTCAAAAAAACGCGACTTGAGACGCGTTAGAAGGCGGTCGGAAAAAACGAATGCCGCGAAACGCGTTACCAATCTTGTACTATTTACTCCAGCTGCAGAAAGTGTGAAAAGTAGTATTCTCCTCGTGCATAAAGCTGTCTTAATTTTGGGCGTGTTTAAATCCCTGTCGCACTCAGGATGCTAGTAACTCCCTCGCTTCGCTCGTGAGTTATTCTAGAATCCTGAGATGCGCTTGGGATTCAATGAAGCCCGTGACGTAAGACACTGCTTTATTCATTCGGTGCATAATCTACTATTATAATTCACTGATTATCAGTGAATTCGATTTGTTGTCTATAACTTCAACAATCACACAAATACTAACACTAGTTTACTAAAGAATTAAAAATATGCTCTTACAATATTTATTAATATTACCCTGATTCGCATAGGTCTAACTGCCAAGAGAATATTAATCCTATACTGTACGTGCACAGAACCATCATCAGATAACCTATTGCACCACAATGTTCAAGTTTGTAATAAATATTTGCATGTAGGTCAAACATTGCCAGCTTACTTTGTAATCTCTTAACTCGACAACTTAATAAGTAAGACATCAAATATCTCGCATTTTAAAAAGACGAGCAAACCACACATTATTTACCTGCAGAGCACGTCATATGTAAGTGTCACAACTTAATTAAAAAGTACACCCCAAAACAGAAGCTCTAGAATGCAGCTGCACTTGACAGGTTCTTTGTACCTAAGATTGTAAAGGGTGTTCACAGTTCATGTTTGTATTCCAGCGATAGTGAGGCTGCTGGTTCGGGCTCAAATAGGCGTGCGATTTCTCCTCGGCCTGGGGGCAGCGGAGGTGTGTAAAACTTGTACTTATACTCGAGCCATACTCAAGAAATCATCTTTTTAAAAAACTCACTACACAAAAAATAAAAAATTTCGTTTTGGCGTCAAGTTTGAAATATAGTTGTCAGCACTAAGCATTGTAGGAAATAAAATCGTCGAGAATTACAAATTCTGACATAAAAACAACAACGAGAAAGTGATTTTTGTGTTAAGTACATGCCTATGTTTGTAAATATTGTAACTTGAGTTTGGCCAGAGTATAGAAACGTAATTAGAAGTTAGAACGAACGGACTGTTTGGCTACGGGCAGACTACATTTCAGTCGCTTATTTTTATAATACATTCATAATTCATCCTCAAACTAGCCGTTTTAATGTCAAACTGGTAGGTGTATTCGGCAACCGTACGTGAAAATCAGACTGAGTTTTATGTTTAAGTTGAATTTTTTAGCATTTCTTATTAAAACTGGTTAAAGTAGTTTAGAAGCTCTGTATGAATGCCAACATTTACTACACTATAAATTATACAGATGTGTATGTTTCGGAAATACATCACAATAAGCATTTCCAAAAAACACATTACAAAGGTCATTAAACAATAAACAAACTTTGGTACAAGCCCTTGCTTAAAGCCGCCACACACAGAAACCGTGGCCGGGCGGGAGGCGAAGGCGCGCAGGTTGTATCATACCAATGTACTATATTATGATACACACCACCGCCTGGTGATTTAATGTGTAGTCTTTCATACAAATTCGTATGATACAATCCGCACGCCTTCGCCTCCGGCCCGGCCACGGTTTCTGTGTGTGGCGGCTTTTAAATTTATCTCTCAGGAATTTACTTTAATCCAGCAACAATTTAAGCTCAAAACAACAAATCAAAGTCCTCATCGGCCCACATATGTACGTCCACAGCAGAACATGCCTTCCTCACAAGGGGGGTTGCCTTATCAGCACGCTTGGCAGGCGGATTGGTGATTGCAGTAGAGGTGTTAAAAATGAGAGTAGATTAACGTCATCTCATGCATCCCTTTGATCCAATTCATACTGAGCGGGACAGCATGAGAGATGGCGTCATTCTCAATTCAATTTTACGATATAGTACCTAAATTACACGTTTTTAATGCAATTTTCCTAACAGGCTCCACATCATATGGCAAGCGCAGTGGCAACTCTGAGCTAGACTATCAGCCTCCGAATAAGCGTGCACGCGTCGAAAGGCGGTTTTGCTACGTAGACAGCGTTTTCGGAGGGGTTGTAATGACTCGGGTCCAATGCATGGCCTGCAAGTTCAGTTCGGTGAAACGTGATGTCTTCTGGGATCTATCACTCGCCTTTCCGGAGAAAGACGCAGAGCATAGTGTACAGGTAAAAAAATAAATAAAATTATTTATTAGAGAAACCACAACACATAAACAAAATTAGGAATAAAACGAACTAATCATAATAAAACGACAAGTGCGGGTCGCGCACTGAGGGTTCCGTAGAAACTTACTAGTGAGCAAAAAATAGACTCGGACGCACAAAGAGCACGAATTCCCTGACTTTTAATCATAAAAAAAAATATTTAGTAAATAAACCAATTTAAAAAGGTCAGGTCAGGCTTTACCACGTACCATGGACCAACAAGCTAATTTTACAAAAATCTAGAGCACGATTTTTGAATCACTTACTGTGACTGCATACTTTGTCTGCGCTTTCGCTAAACAAATGTCACAAGTAGCTTAGATCCATCGCTACCGTCGAAGAATATGAAATTTCCTATTTCACAAGAAAATTAGAAGTAATCGTGACACAACTAGCGCTAAAAGTGTAAGAGCGACTCCAAAGTCGAGTTCCTGTCGTGGACCAAATGCGTGGCCTGTAAATTCACATCGGTGAACCATGACGGGTCTTACCCCTACCTCACACCTTTCCTGAGAAAGCCACGGGAATGGAGCATAGTGTGCAGGTCAGGCTTTTTATGATGAATGATGATGACTGAGCAGTCCGCGTAGAATTCAAAATTTCATGGGTTTTCATATTTTCCGCCACACCCTTTTTTTCTAAAATAAAAGTAGTCTTAAGTTACCTGCTCTAACATCAGCTATCTGCCAGTGAAAGTCCCTTCAAAATCGGCCCAGCCGTTTCGGTGATTACCTCAAACAAATAGACGTACATAGCGACAGATTGACAATTTTTTTAATCTTTTGTTTGTTATACGTTGCGTTTTCGTGTTGGGGTTTCTTTTGTTTAATTTGCCAAATTGTTTTGAACAATGGTACGGAACCCTCCGTGTGCGAGTTGACTCGTACTTAACCGGTTTTTTTATTTGTAAGTATAGATTTTACTGTAAATTTTATGAGGTGTTTTAATGCTATTTTCCCTATAAATGCTTTTTTTATTGATATCTGCGCCCAACGTTGCTCAACTAGGTATGGATGTTGCCCTTGCTCCCTTAATTATTAAGTTTAGTATATTTTTGTTTGTTTTTATAGTGGCAATATATATTTATACATACTCTGTAAAAATGTCAAAGCCCTTAATGTTGAATGATTTATATTGTTATACCATATAAGGGCGTATAAGGCATATAAGGCGCGGCGGGCGAAGGTCCACCTGCGACGCAGGAGGTTGCGGGTTCGATTCCCGCCTCAGGACTATTTGTACGATCTGCAGATATTTGTTCCCGGTGTTCGGGATGTGTTCTATGTATAACAAAAATATCTATCTATGTAGTGTATTGTATTAAGTATATCAGTTATCAATACCCATAACACAAGCTCTGTTTAGCATGGGGCTAGAAAACGCTGCAGCGCTGTGTGTTAAAAAAAATTATATACACAAAAACACAACAACACAAACGGTACATAGACCAGCATTATATATACAAGATGCCTACATATTAATAACCAAACTCCTTGGCTGAGATTCCAATTAGAAAAAGACGGAAAAGACGGGTTGATAGGTGGCGTCTGTTACGATCTTGATTTACTTTTACGGGTAACTTGTACTGATGCTTGTGTAGTTTGTGGAGACTCCAGAGACTGTAAGCTAATTAGTTTATTTCCTTTGTCGTGCTCTTTCTTGCGTTAATATAAAAAAAACGGTTGTTCATGTGTTCTGGTTGTGATTTTGGTTGTTTTCTAAATAAACCGCTTGTTAACCTTTTAATCGTAGCAATTCTTGCCCTAGAGCGTAAAAATATTGTAATAAACCTTTACAGAGTTTGCTCGAGTATTACTGCCAGAAAGAAATGATGACCGGAGACAATCGCTACCTGTGTTCAGACTGCGGGCTGTTGCGGGAGGCGGAACGCACTGTATTAATCGAGACAGCGCCTAAGATTCTCATACTTGTGCTGAAGCATTTCAAGTAAGCTAGTTTCTAATATACAGGGTGGTTTTTTGAGAAGGGCGGTGATGGCCAATTCTGAAACCACGAGAGTTAGGGAAAAGTCGTGAAAGGAGTCATGCCCTCGATTTATAAGAAAACAATAACTGCATATTTATTTTTTTCAAAAATCTTTTACTTTTGTCGGAAATGGACCCGAGTGATTTCTGAAAAAAAAATTACATCCTGTATTATTAAACTAATCGATTCTGTTGCTGATAAGGATTAATCTTTGCAAATAAATGTTTTACTAAAAATGAAAGGAAATAGCAAATTTATACATTTTACTTTTAGTATCTCAATTTTACCTAACTAATAAGTTGCTCAAAATGGTTTCCATTGACTCCAACGCATAAGTTTATACGTCTCTCTAGAGACTTAACTGCATTTGATATCATGACAGGATTTATCCTCGATAAAATATCAAGCAATGAGCTTTGTAAGCTCTCAACTGTATCGTAACGAGCTTTGTAAAGTTCGTTCTTGACGTAACCCCATAGGATTTATCAAGCGGTGTGAGATCGGGTGATCTTGCCGGCCATCTCACCGGACCATGAGTGCCAATCCATCTATCCCCAAAATGTTCATTCAGCATATCTCTAACCACACGGCTGTTGTGAGCTGGGGCCCCGTCTTACTATAATATAATATAAATACAGATCATATTTTAAAAAATAGGCCTCCATCATATCTTCACACATAACGACCAAAAAGTTTAAATAGGAGGTGAGTTTTCTTCCGTGTAAAAATAAAAAAGTGAAAATTTGCTATTTCCATTCATTTTTAGTACAGCATTTATTTGCAAAGATTGATCCTTATCAGCAACAGAATCGATTAGTTTAATAATACAGGGTGTAATTTTTTTTAAAAATCACTCGGGTCCATTTCCGTCAAAAGTAAAAGATTTTTGAAAAAAATAAATATGCAGTTATTGTTTTCTAATAAATCGAGGGCATGACTCCTTTCACGACTTTTCCCTAACTCTCGTGGTTTCAGAGTTGGCCATCACCGCCCTTCTCAAAAAACCATCCTGTATATTATACCTACCTAATTAAAAGGTACCTATTGCATTGTTTCTGGACTGGTTTCCGCAACTAGGCCACAGGTGGGCCCTGTTTGCGTGTCGGGTGGGGGCCTGATAATCTAACCACCCGATGTCCTCCAGGAAAGCCAGCAGCTCGCTGACGCCGGTGCATACCTACCTAGGCGTCCTCGGTGTCCCGAGGTAGTGTAGTCTTTGAGACGCTACGATGAGGTTGGTGGTGAAGAGAAAATTTACCAGATCGTCTCCTCTGCTGTTTGCAACGGGCATTCCCCATATAGGGTGGTGCGCGTTCGTGTCTGCTGAAATTATTAGTTTCGATTTACTTAGTTCACATTGTCTTACCAAATCCGTAGTGTATTTCGCGGGCACGACCTCGTCGCCGGGCATGTAGGCTGACGCGAGCACTATGTCTTCAGTCTCCTCTCCGAAAACGCCCTGAAGCCTGACAGTTGTCAGGTCTCTGGAACAGAACTCGGTTATGGGACAACAGTTAAGTTGCACGGTACAAAAATGCACGCACGCGGATTATTACAAGTGTTGTCGTAAATGAGCTTATCGTTTAGATTGTTGAGACCACACACACGCCCCGCCCTGATCCACGGCTCCTGGGTCAGGGCTACGGTCTCGTTGCTTGGGTCCCCCAGCACTCTGCGCAGGTTAGCCGTAGCAGGGAGGCTATGCTGGAGGTTTGCTTGGACGACGTTATAAGAGGAGGGGCTTTGGGTCTGAGTTTCCCTTCTCCCCCACCTCTTTGTCGTCCTCGTCCGAGGCCAGTGCCAGGTCTTTGCTCATCTTCTCACACATTTACATTTACAGCGCGGTACAATGTGTGTTAACATATAATGTGTGGGATTAGGGCTGGACGAAGAAGAAAGTGCACGCGGTAAGATCTTATATAATATTCCAAAAACGGGACTGGGATAAACTTCAATAGTTCCCCTGTAGATGGAGCTAAAGCGCTAGAGTCCGTAGGAAGCCCCAAAGTTTTTCGACTCTTACGTCATTTGACCTCGTGTAATTGGTTAGCGCATTACCGTACTGAGGGAAGAATGCGGGTTCTCAAGTCCCGTCGAAGTCGTTAAGTTTTTGGGACATTGTTTGATTTCTTAGAAATTAGTCTGAGTGTGAGGGCTTACGCACTATAATAACAACCACATTGGTAAGATCTTATCTAACCGATGATTTTCTTCTAGATTCGAGCCCAAGCTGCTCGTACAATCGAAGTTGATCCACAACATGTACTACAACCCCACCATAAAGCTGCCCCAGGTTGGCAATCGCAATGATACCAATCACCACTACAATCTATATGCGGCGGTCGTCCACACCGGGCCTACACTGGACTCTGGGCATTACTACACACTAGCTAAGGTAATTCATCATCCTCATCAGAACAGGAATGGAAGGAGTATCATCAGCTGATCTCAAACGTGGAACCTCTGAAACGATGCGGGAGGAAGCTCCCGCGGTACTGCGATGTCAACCACGACACCAAGATCAGTATTACAGAGTGGATGGCGTGTTTGGAGGTCACGCAAGCGTCACTGGGTTCTACTAGTAAGTATACCTACCTCCAGTTAGGTACCTACTTATGAACGTGTCTCCCCCAAACAAGGGGGTATTGCTATAATCACCACGTTTCACAGGCGGCTTGATGATCGCAGTAGAGATGTTAAAAATACAGAGAAAGAAGCTGCTGCCCGTCCTCTGGTGGCCCTTAGTCGGCTCTTACGTCATCAATGGGCTGAGTTGGAGGGGTCGATTCTAAAGCTTGTCGCACACCTGGAAAGCACCACTGCAGCACAGCACAAAAATGTGCATTCAAATGAAGGCTCGTAACATTTAGATGATTTTTATTTTAACGGCATCAGGTGACAGACAGCTGGCGGACTTCGTTAGAAGCTTGTATTATTGTAATAGGTCTCTATGAATAGTTTTTGTTCAATTAATTTCGTTGGTTGTATTACATAGGTTTTGGTAAATAAGATAGACGTCGAGGAGAATCTCATAAACTAAGTTTCTATTAAGTTTATTTTGTCCTGTTACTTATTATGTATTTTTAAGCACTATTGTTATTTAGAATTACGGGGGTGACATGCCGTGTTCGGCAAAACCCTCATGCACCAAATAAATGATTTAAAAAAAAAAGCTTGTGGAAAGCTATTTAGTCATTGTAAAATGTACATATCTACTGATAGTGAGTTTAAGCCCATATTTAAATGCGTGTTTTTGTGCTGTGTGTAGTGGTATTGGATTATCGAGCGCATAGCTTTACCGCTAACCCAAATGCCGCTACTACATGGCTAGGTAAAATTATTTTTGGCTAAGGAACATAGTTTTTGAAAAGTTTTCGTTATTGCTCCCTAACCATCTGAAATTATAATCCCATAATATGACAAGTGAATGGTGGGGTGTGACCTTGATTTGAAAGCTGGTTAGGTGCAATCACTGGTACATAAATTACCCCCTTTTAAACTCAGAGTACTTTACTTAACTGAATTTGCAATAAGATAAAAAAAATATGCAGTTCATCAGGCATCTGATAGACATCGCTCCGCTCAATTTGAGGCTAAATTATGTGGTGTAGAAAATCTTCAACATAAAATCATTTATCAGCTTAGAATATGTGATACAATACAGTTGGTCGTAAACAGTTTCAGCAAACTCTGCTTCTTCAGCAAACAAATGTCAACAAATTAGAACCTTATCAGTCTTATCAGCTAATCACAAATCGCCTGAATTTGCGTTAAGGTTCTTACACTTAGCATTATCAATTTAGATTATTAATTTACTATAATTTATGTTATTCCAGGACGAAGGTTCCTGGTACGAGTTCAGCGATGATGAAGTTACAGTTGCTGCTGAGACTCAAATAAACGAGCTAGAGCGGGCAAGCACGCCTTACCTCCTATTCTACCGGCGAGAGGACGTCGAGATGGGGCTTGCGCCTACGCTGGAAGAGCTCCCGGCTAAGATCCAAGAACACGTGCACGCTCACAATAAACACTACCTGGACTCCCTGAGACCCTGACGTCTAAGGCAACGCCCTCGCGTTCAATACTACCCGAAGTAAAGTTGAGATACTCCGCATGCGTTAGTAAAGTTGAAATGCAAAGACATTTAACGGACTAGTCAACAGAGGTTCAGTGACGACAAGATAAGTTGTTGTTTTAGTTGTTGTTTACTAGATTTTGTTGATTAGTTTATTTTGATTTAGTGTTTGAACGCCCAATCATTGGCACTTTCGGGAATTTTTTCGATTTATTAGGTCCTTACATATGAAATTGGCGTTTTGTATGGGAGGAACAAAAAGTCGAATATTTTTTAATATAATATATTTAATTAATCAAAGTATGAACCATTATTTTCTATGCACTTTTGCCATCTTATAGGTAGTTCATTGATCCCTTTACTAAAAAAACCAGTCAGACGGGAATCAATAAAATCTTTGAAGGCGATTTGGACTGCCCCATCGGAGTTGAATTTTTTCCCTTGCAAGAAGTTATCCAAATTTCGAAAAAAATGGTAATCTGTTGGAGCAAGGTCCGGGGAGTACGGAGGATGTCTTAGACTTTCCAATTGAAGCTCTTCTAATTTAGTAGCCGTCTGTTGCGCAGTGTGTGGTCTAGCGTTGTCGTGAAGCAGCAGTGGCGTGGAGCGATTGACCAGCCTAGGTTGTTTAGCCGCTAGCTTTTCCATCATGGTTTGCAATTGCTGACAATAGACATCAGCCGTAATAGTCTGGCCAGATTTGAGAAAACTGTAATGAACAATACCGGCACTAGTCCACCAAACGCTTACAAGTAACTTTTTTGGGGTTAATTTTCGCTTGGGGCAGGATTTGGCTGGCTGGCCAGGATCCAACCATTGCGCTGAGCGCTTCCGATTATCGTAAAGAACCCATTTTTCATCACAGGTAATGATTCGGTTTAAAATACCTTCATTATTGTGCCGGTTTAGTAATGTAACGCAGCAGTCGACGCGCGTTTGCCGGTTTGCTTCAGTCAATTCGTGAGGTACCCACCTTTCAAGCTTTTTAATCTTCCCAATTTGCTTCAAGTGAATTAAAACAGTTTTATCACTAACATCGCAGCCTGCAGCTAACTCGGACGTGGTTTGCGATGGATCCGCCTCCACAATAGCCTTCAACTCTTCATTATCAACTTGAGTCTCAGGCCGTCCACGGGGCTTGTTCTGCAGGTCAAAATTTCCAGAACGAAAACGTAGGAACCAAAAACGAACTGTGTTTTCTTTTGCAACACGACCGCCATACACATCATTCACCCTTCGAGTTGTTTCCGCAGCACTAGTGCCACGGCGGAACTCGTACTCGTAAATAATGCGATATTTTAAGTTTTCCATTTTGTAAAATGAGTGACGCAAACAGAAAAAAACAGAAGAAAAAAACAAATGAATGACGATCATCGAAGCACAAATACATGAGTCTATAGCTGTACAAATTTGAATTTGGAATTCCTTACCAAAGAGGAGAAATTTGTGATTAAAGTGGCCAGTACGAAAAACGCCAATTTCATATGTAAGGACCTAATATTAGGTCCTTACATATGAAATTGGCGTTATACTTTGATTAATTAAATATATTATATTAAAAAATATTCGACTTTTTGTTCCTCCCATACAAAACGCCAATTTCATATGTAAGGACCTAATATTTAATAGCGAAGATCAATTTACTTCTTTTACAAATGGAATTAATTTAATATTATAATCATTTAACGGAAATATGAAATAGTTTGCTGATCTGTAGGCCAAGAACGATAGTTGTCTAGGGTAGAATAGGGTTTCCTCTATGCGGCGTTATTTTCATAACGCCACATAGTCGTCGAATGCGTAAACTATTTGAAATTATTTCGTTGTGCGACAACTGTATCAATTATAAAACTAATAATAACATATATTGTAACTACTTTAGGTGGAGCAAATGTAATCGTAGAGATTTGCCGGTAAATATTTTTTTTTTAGTAAGATACATAATTAAACTTACATTTTATTCTGTGAAAGTAGCACCTGTCCATTTGACCACACATAAAACTTCAAAGCTATTTTATCATCACAACACACAGTATATATTTTTAGCAGTACTTACATTCTGCTGGTCAGAATATATTTATTTGCAATAATTATTAATACACACATTTATTACATACACAATTTGCTACGAATAAGATATTACTTATTCGTAGACCTTATGAATTTTCCAAGAATGATTTTATTTTCTGTTTATATTTTTATGAAATGAGATTTTTTGTTTTAAATATGTTTGTTGAATGTAATTATTATCGTTATTATAGAACGTAATGTTAAGTAATAAATAAATAATCATAGTTGCGGTATTACTATTGCGTGTTCATTTGATGGTATAAAAATTGTACAGTTGGGTCAAAGACAAAAGATCTAATTATAATTATTATAATTAGATGTCGTGATTAGCTAACATAACACTTTGTTTGATATAATATATGCCAGGATGAATCCGCTAAGCTGTCAAGGGCAGTGCAATAGTTAAATAATACATTCTGAAACAAAAAGTCGTCTGTTTCCAAGCTTTGTCTTAAGTTTTTACAAGATATTAGCCGTTACTTATGCCTATATTATGATCTAGCCAAATTCGATCTGAAATGTTTGTAAGCAAACCGCTCATACTTAACCAATTATTCACTTTGCTGCCGTATATTTTTGTAACACAATTTATGTTGCTAGTCAAGATCTTTCCTTTAGTAAATATGGTAAGAATTATATCTGAAACTCGACGCCAAACGTGTAAATGTTATTTTTTTCTTTGTTGTGCTTTGTTTACGAATATTTCACAAAGAATTTGGCTGGAGTATAGTACCCAGTGTTTAAAATTACAATTGAAATTATATTGAATTGAAATTAAATTGCAGCAATATACCAAAATTAAAACTTTATAACAAAAATTGTACACTAAGTAAGTCTTAAGTCTTGGTATGGAAGTGAATAACCACTATAAACATTTGACGTTAGCAATAACGACTTAGTACATTTTCTGAGCTTCTTTACGTGCTTCCTACACACAAGATAATTAATTATCTTGTGTGTATTGGTATCAATTAATATATAAAGCATATAGCACAGTCATATAATCACTAACTTGTGCTAGTGGCTTCGCAAATGTTTCTTCCGTGGTGCCGCCGCCGGCAGATGATACCTAGTGTCTAAAATGTGATCATATTTCCAAGGTTGTAATGTAATGGAATACGCAATTGTAAATTATGTTTTTAATGATAATAAATTAGAAAAATTCGTCGTCTTTTATTTGCTTCCGTGAATGTACCTTTTATATAAGTAACGATGCAACAACTATTGGTAATATTGGTACCTAAAACTACTAGGCAGAACACATTTAATTTTGTAGGAAGATAAAATGAAAGGAAAGAGCGTAGGTTTTAGACTTATTTTTTTTTAATAAAACACGATTAAAAATAGACAGTTTACTCTAGGTACTACCTTAATTAAAGTTCTTAGTGCCGGCCTCTGTACTGCAGCAGTGTAGGTACACTTAGGGTCGGACTCCACCATAGCGGAGAAGAGACGTGTTTTAAACTACCAATATAACGTCGTTATTCACACATCTCGTCTCCGCTCAGCTTTAGTGGATACCACCGAGAGGAGATAGACAGCGCGATCGAAGCGTAGATGTGAGCTGTCATGTGCCTCACAAGCCGACGACGGCACGCAGCGGAGGCAAGAACAGATGTGAGCGGCGCTGCTCTCAACAAACAACAACCAACTCTCGCCGCACGCAGCTTCGTTACGCCTAGCCAGTACACTTTCTCCGCTTTAGCGAGCACACTTTCTCCGCTTTAGTGAGCCCACATCTCCGCTCCAGTCTAGCCAGTACGCATCTCTGCACAGGTTCAGAGGATACACCATAACTGAAAAACGTCTCTTCTCGTCTCCGCTGCGGACATCTCCGCTTTGGTGGAGTCTGGGCCTAAAGTGGCCTACATGTATGTATTCGAAATAAGTGTTTATAATCCTATCAGTTTTCCACCTAAGTTGTTTAGTTTCTCAGTGGCCGCACGCGTTATTTTACTGAAGATCTTTCCGGGTACCTTGAAAAGAACAAATGGAACATTAAATTTATAGATGAATTTATTGATAGGTGTACTTTATTGCACACATTGAATTAATCTAAGAAACAATAATTATAGATTAGGCGGTATTATCGCTTAAGAGCAATTTCTCCCAGACGACCTTGAAAGTTATAGGGAGAAGGTGGTTAGGTATAACCTACCTACCTTCTCCCTTAAAATTTCACCTTTATCAGCACAGACGTACCTACACTGCTGAATGAGCCTCCCCCTGTTCTCCTTAGCAGTTGCTGTTGATCGCAGTGGAGTTGTTAAAAATACACGGAAACTAGGTACTGCCGTTATTCTGGTAGGTCCCATTTACATTGCTATTGATCTTTTAACTCCGGTAAATATGTACGTACCTCCAAAACAGTGTTGACGAGATTGGAAACACTAGAGGCGCCACCAACCACAGCCTGTCCTGCGCTGTAGAATTTGTCACCGGTATTCCCGTATTTCTCTTCCTCGCTTATCGTGTCGACGATAGGCTTGGGCTGGTGAAAAGGAAAACATTATTAAACCATACGATGTCACGAGTAAACCTTTGCATAAACACAAAAAGTAGTTTTGAAGAGGCTGACCAGGATCGAGGAGGTGTAGGTAGGTAGGTACTCGTACTTATTGATTCTACCAAAGTACATGCAACATGCAACTGCTCCGTTTTTATTCAGAATGACGTAGGTGGGTCTATTTTACTAGAAAGGTCTGGGACATTTAAATTTTGCCTTGAAGATATCCAGTATAAAATTAAATTAGTACCTAGCGTGGTTCCACAACCTATTAGTGGTAGGTGTGGATTTCCACACCAAAGATCTGCGTAGGTATTTTAATCTCTTGGACCATTATGTGTTAAATTCTCTTGGACCAAAGACATTTGTCTTTGGTACTGTAAGCTTGCAGAAAATTTTATTTAAAACAGTTGGCAATATTTGGTGATAGGACTGGCTGGCAGAATAGGTTGCTAGAGCGGGCAACTCCACTGTGTCTTACGTAATGTTTTTTATGTTAAATATTGTATTGAGCCTCAGAAATGAATATAAACCTGTTTATAAGTGATCTTATGTTTTATTTCAGTGATTCAGACAACAGAGGGCTAGCCTTCAGTACCGATTGAAGGAGGTACCTAACTTAACGAATGAATCTATAGCAGGTAGGTACCTACCTAAGTATGGGGTGTGTCTACTATGATTGCTCTGTTGTGGAAAAGGATCAATGTAACGAAGTGTCAGTGAAATCCTGGTTATTTAGGTAGGTACTTACCTGAAATAATCCTGCGACTATATTTTGTATGTTCTCTTTAATAGACAGTGCCTTGCTACCAAACTCCTCAGTCTCCTGCACTGCACTCTCGATTTTTGTTACCGGGTCTGCAAAGGGACCGCTGATGTAGCCAGCCTGTAAGAAAACCATCTCAAGAAGAACTGACACATAAACATAACGACCTCTGCCTCTGTGGCGCGTTGGGCAAACGGCAGAACGTTGCGGGTCGTTTTTACAGATAGGTATTAACTTGTCTGGAATCAGGTAGGCAGGTACCCAAGCAAAATAACCATACCTACCTTTGATTCAAATTTATCGCCTATGAAGTTGGAAGCCGCTTGCAGTTTGTGCGAAATGAAATTACCCCCGAGCACAGGGTCTCCCCCTGGGTGATTCTCGGGAACAATACTTCGGGCAAACGTAGTATCGTAGGCCAGAGGCAGACTGTCGCTGGCGACCACAGGCATGTCCTGGGGCTGGTGGTAGACTGGCAGGTCGACGCGGACTGGCTCGTCTATTGGGAGGCCTAGGCAGACGGTCCAGAGGGCGATCAGATAGATGGTTTTGTATGCAGTCACTGAAATATTATGGTGGATGTTGGCACAGAATAACTATACTCATAAATATTGGGCAGCCACAAAATATCTGGTCATCATTAATGCACCATATAGGTACATTAATGAAGCCCAGATATTTTGTTAGCTGTTATTTGTTATTTTAGTAGATTTAGGTAAAAGGTTGGTTATTATTTATTGGATCAACGAGCGTACGCTTACTTAGTACTTAGGTACAGGTACATAGGTAGGTACTAAGCTGAGACGCAAGAGGATAAGAACTCATTTTAGCCTGCCTACTCTTTTCCTTCATGGAATCTTAAGTTAATTGTACCTAGGTAGATGATGATTGATGGTGCAATAAAGTGATAATCTATCTATCTAGGTAGGTACCTACTTCTTTTTTCTGTAATTGGTTAATTGATGAACATGATTCTTGGTAAGGTTTAGGGGTGAGGAGACAGAAGACCTATTTTAATTGCCCAAAATACGCAATTGATTGTTTCGTTTAGTTTTTTTGTGCTAATTGGTATCTACTCTTATTCGCTGTATTATACAATACCAAATGGCAGAAACGAAACACGAAATTTTGTGTTGGAGATTCAAAATAGGCCCCTGTGCCTAGCTGTGAGAGAGTAAGAGTACCCATCTAATAGTCTAGTAATCATAATTTGAAATTTATACAGGCCATTACCAACGCTTTTGTGTCACAACTTAGCCACACGTAAGTATACCTAGGTATCTAAATTAATTTTTCGGCGCGTTAAATCGCGTGGAGTGGAAGGAGAAAACGGAGGCCTTTGCCCAGAATTGGGAAAGCAACGGCTTTAAATATATAAATATTAATAGGCAGGTATAAAAGAAAGCGAGTAAGAAATTAATCATATAAATAAAAAAAAATAATAGTGCTTACTTTTGCGAGGTTGAATTTGCGGGTGCGGTTGTATTCGATGCGCGCGCGTCGATTACTGGTGTTGCGCGGAGCCACTTTCACAACTTACGTCATGGGCCTTGGCACTAGCCTCGTGTGTCCTACTACGGTCAGGCTAGCCTAAACTTAACTTGAAACTGAACTGGGCATGATTCTTAGGCTGCTGGTAGCAGCGCCGCCGGCGCTATTTCTATTGACGGCTTTAGTGGCGCAGCAGCGGGCGAAGATCCACCTGCGACACAGGTGGTTGCGGATTCGATTCCTGCCACAGGATAAATGTTGTTCTGGGTCTGGCTGGGTGCTTTCTTCGGAGCCACTTTCACAGCTTATGTCATGGGCCTTGGCACAAGCCTCGCGCGCCCCACTAGGTCCTGCTACATATACTTCTGAGGGCTTATATTATATAGGCTGGTATGGTAGGTAGTAGCGAGCGGCACCGTTTCTATGGACGGCCTCGGTGGCGCAGCGGGCGAAGGTCCTCGGAAGACGGGTTCGATTTCGCGCTGTTCGAATATTTGCATAATCCAAAAAAATTTTTTTGCATTGTGAACAAAACTTAGTGTAGATAAAGAATGGGCCAAAAAATTACGACCTGCGAAAGATTGCTGGCAGATGCTGGATGCGGCAAGCTAAACCAGGGTGCTATGGTGCTTATTAGGGGAGGCCTATGTCCAGCCGTGGACTAGTATAGGACTAGTTTAATATGCTGATGATGAGTTATGTATAAACCACGCATAGAAGTCGGTGGGTACCTTTAGGTAGGTACCTATACCTAGGTAGAATTTGGTTAGAATACAGAAAAGCCTTGAACCTTCTGTGGGAGCACACACGACCTAGTAGCCTAGCGTATTGTTTTCCTATTGACGAGGTTATTATTTGACTAGCTAGAACATCATTCATTATCTAGAGATACCTTTAGGGGAGAGTTGGATAATACCGCGTGGTCGATAATTCCGCGCCCCTGCATATCCAGCCAACTACGCATAGCAACTGCCTGGAGTGCTATCTTATAATATCGTAGCCCAAGTCTCTCGGCTTCGCGCCGCGTTAGCCCGCTCTGTGTGTTGAAAGAATTTTGGTGTATCGAAGAATTTTGGTATATAAGACTGTTTTGTTTAAATGCACTTCTGTAGAAAATATTGTACTGTAAATTTGGCGTCTGCTGTAGGTAGTTTTCTCAATATTCTTTACTTTTATTAGTTATTTTAGAGTTAAAACAAAATTACTATAATCGATAATTCCGTGCCTAGATAATGTATGCAAATATGTTATGGCTGATTATAACCGAAATAACAGTAGTTTTACCGTAAATTTATATGTATTAATACAAAAACATTGTACGTAAAAAAATATAATTTATTTGTTGAAATTTGTACGAACACGGTATTATCGAACCAGTTCGATAATACCGCATTTTCCCTGTTTTTGGTTTTTGATATTATATTTTATCTACATTTGATTTAATTGTTTTGCGACGCGACATATAGGCTAATAAATTTATTTTCATTATCTAAAAACTATTTTATTTTAGCCCTATCTAGGCTAAGTTATAGGCATTCTCGCTTAGGGGCGCGGTTCCATTCGACTCTCCCCTACCTTCCTAATTGTTAAAGTATTTGTTACCACATTGGTCATTATGCTAATATGTCTACAACGTGACTAGGTACAACCAACGAAGCCGTTAAATAAATAATGCTGTGAAATTATTTTATAAAACGGCTCAAGGCTTAAGAATCTCACTCCTACCACGAATCGGATTGGGCCCCAAGAGCCCGGGTAGTTCCTGACGAGCCCGGGGCCCGGGAAGGAATAATGGTATCGGCGCCAGATTTTGATAGGGTAGAGCGAGTTTGTCTTTAGGCGCTTATTATCTAAGCTTTGAGTTTATGATTGGTCACAGAATAAATATACAGAGTGGCTTTTTGAGATGTGGATGGTCAAATCAGAAACCATGAGAGCTAGAGTTTTTTTAATCGTTCTCTTTTGCAGGAATCGTACGATCGATTTTTCAAAAATTATGACACCTTATTTTTGCACTCAACGGTTTTGGTTGTTGTTATGGATCAATAATTGCCGCTAGCGAGGATACTTATCCTCTATTTGAATAATATAGGGCTTACCCTCGATAAATCATCTATTCGTTATGAATTTTGTAAAGTATAATGAAAAAATCCGTTAACAAATAGTACTTATGCTGTTTTTGTTTTCTTACAAATCGAAGTCATGACTCCTTTCACGACTTTACTCGTACTGCGTATGGTTCCAGATTAGGTAATGTTACCTACTTCGTAGGTACCATTCCTCGTGTCCTAATAACCAGTTAGGCTTCCTAGTTAGGTCACAAGGAAACACCCCAATTTATGCTTTGAGCATAGATTGGGGCTTTTAGCATATGCTTTTGAATAGCTGCACTAGCATCCTCCAGCCTGAAGGATATTTAAAGTTAGTCGTCCTCGTTGTATTTGAGCATTACCGTGAGTTGAGTTTAAAAGTTATTGAATAGTCTATTTTCATGAAGGGGTAGGTATGAAGGTGCAATTCCGTAAGACGACACAATTCGCAGTATTAACCTGAAGCGATCAAGCGGTCTCATAGGTCCTCCATGACGTCATCACTGCCGTCGAGCGTCGAGAGGACCAATTGGGCCGCACACGAAAAACCGAATTTAAAGACCCTCCCCAGGGTCCTTAAATTCGCCCTTTCGTGTTATCCTTCCTTGAAACAATGTACCTACAACTTCTCTCAAAAAAAAAAACACTGCAAAGTGATGCCGACTGTCATCGCGGCCCATGGCATCGCCGCTGCGCCCTCATCTGCTGCCGTCTGTCGTCTGCCGCATTCTATGGAATTGCTTGCATCGTGACTACCTCGTACATTTTAATTTCAGGTTTTGTTTTTTTTTCTTTATAATATTCATAATCATCAGCCCTTATCGAGCCACTGCTGGGCATAATAATATTAATATTTCTGAATACGTTATGTCCTGCCCTTGTTGTTCATTTTAAATCAGATTCGAGAAAGGACAGATTCGTTATGTGACAGACTAGCTTTTACCCGCGGCTTCGCTCGTGTATTTTCGGTATTTTAAGTAGCATAATTATTTAAGTTAGGCTATGTTCTAAATGTACCTACGACAAATTTCATCTTCATCTCTTTAGTAGTTTTGGAGATCTTATGTAACAACACCAAATTAACATTTTTCAAACTTTCGGCTTATAGGTACTATTAGAATGATAGGATTGTAGGTACCTTACCTACTTTTATTGTTTACACAGAGTCCCACGGCCATGGGACGTAGAGAAGGTACTTTTATTGTTTACACAGAGTCCCACGGCCATGGGACGTAGAGAAGGTACTTTTATTGTTTACACAGAGTCCCACGGCCATGGGACGTAGAGAAGGTACTTTTATTGTTTACACAGAGTCCCACGGCCATGGGACGTAGAGAAGGTACTTTTATTGTTTACACAGAGTCCCACGGCCATGGGACGTAGAGAAGGTACTTTTATTGTTTACACAGAGTCCCACGGCCATGGGACGTAGAGAAGGTACTTTGCTAGCCGTACTAGAATTAAAAATAGGAAGTTTTACTAAAAGGGAACATTCCGTTTTTTCTTCGTATATTTTTTTAATCCTTGGTATAACCGGAAATCGAACACCAAAAATCAATAACAGATCGGTGGAATCAATTAAAACGAATCATTCCTGACTGCAATGTTTATTACATTGCAAATTATATTAAAAGATTACCTCTTTCATCGCTCGCTCAGTTAGACTGCCGCCGCCTGAAGGCAGGTGCTTTCGCTGCACCGCAATCTGCGCAACTCGTGCTGAAGTCCAAAGTGGACAAAGCGTTGTCTACAGTACACAACAAGCTTGCCATCTTCTCAAATTGTCAAAACTGAAAACTTAATGGTTAACCTGGTGTAAACGGGTCATACCTACAAGGCGATCCGTCTCTTCCTACATCGTCCCTTGTTTCTTTCCTTTGGCGGATTTCATGGCCTACCTTCAATTATGCAGTGTATTCAAATAAATTGACTCCACGACGCCACCGTTTGGTGTCATAGAGGTATAAACACAGTACGTATTTTTTATATTTTAGCGGGTTCGATTACCGAATAAGGCAAGTAGTAATTCTTGAATGTAGTTTTAGGTTGGTAGTAGGCACGTGTTTAAAAAAAGATATGGAATGTTTCCTTTCAGTACTTGCTCTCCATCTCCCCTCCCACCCAATGGCCGTGAGACACCTGTTTAAGCAATATTTTTTCTTTAAAGCATAATTTTTTTATAGTTTGGCACCAGGGACGGAGAAATTGTCCATGGTCCAATACCTTATTTACTAGTTATACCTAGTGCATTCACAGTTATTTTACCTCTAGCTGTTAGGTTGGCAATCTGAGCGTTATATTGCCATATATAACTTCTATGACTCCCTTAAACGAAATGTAAAAACAGTATTGCTAATATTACCTAACTATGCCGATTTAGTATTACGCTTTGTGTGATAATGGTACACATAATACGATATTTCTTAAATATTTAATCAGGTATTTTGGAAGTAATTTTTTTAATAAAATATTTATCTCCATACAAAATCAGTACAGTTGTACCAATATTCGATTAACATAATATATGTAAGTACCAATAATATTATATTATATCAATCAATAATAAACAGCAGATCAACATTCTAGTTTCCAGTTTAATTGGGTAAAATGTTTAAAACGGGTAACCCTTTTTAAATACCTGTAAGCTTTGCAAGACGACTCGACAGTTATACCAACACTCAGAAAACATCTGTCAGAGGTAAAATAACTGTGAATGCACTGTAGCTACCTACCTACGTAATTACTAGATAGGTAGGTATGGAATGAAACAAGAGTTACAAAAGCCCTTCCTGATAATTATGTATAGTCAATATGAAATACAACCAAAGCTTGGCAAGGAGTCCTAGCGCTGTATAAATTACACATAATGCTTCAAATGAAAATGATTTCACAAGTTGGCAATTATCTTTATCTGCATAGCACGTAAGAGGTGGGTACATAATGCCACCAAGTAGAAAAATCACGAAAAGGAACGAGACGTATTTCCCGACAGCAATTTTTTTTGAAGAAGCTGTAAATACGCCTAGTAATATAAAAGTATTCGCGGATACGAGCAAAATCGATGACATTCCTAAAGCCACAAGAACCGTTTTTTTCGTGCTTGGGTCAAATGTAACATTCATCTTGCTTTTTATTATTTCTTCCACCAGTGCGAAAATTATGATTATCACAAAACCTGAAGCGCCTATTCCAAGTCCTAGCACAGAGATCACAAAACACCCAAATCTCAGAGGAAATCCGAAAAAGCTGCGCAGTTCTGGCATCGCCATGGTTAATGTTTCTTGGCGTGAACAAAAATTTCAAAAATCAATACCTAGGTAGGTAGGTATGTTATTTTATCTATAAAAACATTATTTATAACTATAACAAAAACATTATAATAATTGCTTTGATTGACACATTTTTAGGGTTCCGTTTCCGTACCCTTTGGGCAAGTACTCTGTGCCTTTGGGGGTAGATTGAGGTAGATACCAACGGGACGCTGCTATAGCTAAGCCCCAGCTTTCCGTCTGTCTGTCAGCGCATCTGCTGCATCTTATGAGCCGTATATGCATATTACCGCTTTGATGGGGCGCTCGCTGGGCACCATCACATGAGCCATAAAAATAGTCTATTTAATTAATTAATTAAAATATATCCCGATGACCGGACGCGGCGTTACACAGAAGGTAACTGAAAAGCAAATAAATCGATGTGCGAGTCGACCCGCACACGAAGGGTACCGTACCTTCATCGTTCAAAGCATTGCAACAGAAAACCTATGAAAACTATGAAAAAAATCGAGGGACCGAAAAAACAGAAAGTCATCATGACGCGGTCACCCATCCAAGTATTGACCGTGTCGAACGCTGAACTTTGGCGTTAAACCTGGTATGGATGAACGTTGTCCGTAAAATAAAATAAATTTAATAAATATGGGGCCCCTATAATTATTGTGCTACCATTCACAGAGGTTGGTTTTTTTGTTAAATTGAAAAGCGCTTGTAACTAAGAAAAATTGTCCGACAGAGCAAAGCATAAGAATAATTTTAACACTCTTTATATAATAGGTATGTTTGTTTGAAACGGAATCTTTGAAAACTTCAGATTGAACTGAAACTTTGCACATGATCGGTTCCAGCGTGATCAGGTGGGAACTACCCCATTTAACAAGGACCGATGAAAATATGTACAATAATTTAATATGTTTGTTCCGTTACCCTGACCTGGATCTTCAGGATCAACGATTTTTACCATAATACCTAAACCGGCTGTATGTAAACATACAAACATATACCAAATTCTCCCGACTCTCCTTCTCTTTACATTTATAACCTGAAAAACACGAGGGTGGTGGTCCACCCTGGGTAACAAGCTTCGAGGGGTGCCATCTTGGCGTAACCAAGCATGCACCAAGAAGGGCTGACAACGACTCACACGCACAGCCCGATCTTAAGAAATTTTCGCGGCTCGTTTCGCTCGCCGTTGCTTCTATAGCCTGGTTGTAGTCCTATTTTCTTGTTAATCGACAAATAAAAGTCAAATAATCTAAGCTCATTTTCATTTTATCTTAGCTTCCTTGTCTTGCTAAGCATGCCTCACCAATTTCAAAAAAGGCTGCGGCTCAATCCAGTCTTCGATAGGTACTTATTTTCTTGTTCTTGTTGTGTTGCTAGATTTCGATAAACATACAACAATCTTAAAATATTGTGTTATAATATAACTGCAGTAAATTGAAATTGGAGGAAGGTAATTAAAAGGGTTTTTTGTTTACATACATTTTACATCGAGTTTGGCAAGTTTAGGTAGTTACCTACTTTTACTGTAAATTTTAGTTATAGTAGTTATTCTCTTCTCTACAACAAAACTAAATACGTACCTAATATTATCATAACTTATTGTACAAGTAGGTACCTACCTACAATGGTACGGTAACAGAACCCTTCGTATACCTACGAGTCTAATCCGCACTTGACCTGTTTTATGGTTATGTACCTACCTACTTTTAGGATTTGACCACTTACTTTAATCTAGGAGAAAAAAAACTCTATGGTATAACAGTATCAATGACATTCATGATCATTGATCATTCAATGGTAAGTACTTAGCCGTAGGCCGTGCAGACTTAAAAGTTCTTTGTTCATAACTAGGTACGTATAATTATTAATAATCTTTATTGACAAAGAAAATTACAATTCAATTATAAAAACAAATTTTAACTAGTATTTACAATTGAAACAATTAAGCTAATTTATTAATTTTTATTAATAAACGATAGCTCTGGACTAGGGACCTCCGTACCTACCAACCATAAAGCTAGATAATTAGTCCCTGCTAGTGTTAGCATTTATTCATTTAACAAACATGCCTAGATTCTCGGTCTACGGCAATCATTAAGTTATATAAAAAACATTCCGTTTATTTTTGTAATCTTATTCATCAATCAATCAAATCTCTAAGAACAAGCGATTTTCTTGCAAAAACGCCCAGCTCAAACTGATGAAGCTAGAAAGCTGAAATTTGGAGTGTAGGTACCTTTTTCTACACAACCTCCCGCTAAGAAGGGATTTTTGGAAATTCTGCTCCAAGGGGATGAACTTTGGATTGAACTTTTTTTGGTGTTTTAGGTAGGTACGTTTATTATATTAGTAATTAGGGCTTGTGCACGGGTGGTAGGTAGGTAGGTAGGTCTATTTTATGTATTGTTTTTATTTTTGGTTGTTTTAATTATTTTTTTTCCTTATGTATGCCTAAATACTGTTTTTGTTGATTTGTTGTTTTCCTGTGCTGTTTGTGTGTGAACTTAATAAAAAATCTTCTATCTATATATCTATATTATTACATGAGTGATGCCAGTGACATTTTGAACAGATTTGACATTGGTTTCGTGTTACCTGACCATAAGCTTTGGTTTAGTTAGTTCCATTTTACTGAATTTCTGCATTTACGGTCGATTAAATTAGTTTCCAACCGTTTCGAACTGTGTCGTACGCAAGTCGTACGTGGGTCGTTATCGCGTTTCGTTCGGGGTTTCGATTTTGGAGAGAATTTTGTTTCGATTTTTTAGATATTTGATTGCGTTCATAGATCGGGATACGTATCCTGAATATGAAAAGGAATATGTAGCTAATTAGTAAATTAGCATGCATACCTAATTATTTAATATAACAATTAGGTAGGAACTTTTCGTATTGGGAACAAATAAACACTTAATTGCGATTTTACAAATTAAATACTTCTACAAAGCAAAATTTAAATAAAATTTCGTAACCCTACACAGATCTAATTTTAAGAAAAAAAAAATGCTTCGAAATTCTTAATTTTTAAACTTATAATTTTGATAACATTTCATTCCTCTCCAAACGCTTTCATTACTATCCAGTACAATTTTTAGAAAAAAATAGAGGGTAATGTATTGGAGAGAAATGAGTATTTGGCATTTAATCTTAGATTATTCAAATTACGCGTGTACCAGAAATCTTTTATGCATTACCTAGAACAGTACAATGATAACGATTAAAATTAGATATCTATGAAACAATACAAATAATTACTTACCTTTAAAATCACTGCACAGTAATGACCGCGCAACCGTGACAAAGTCTTCCCAGTGACACCAGATTGTATTTTATTATTTTCGTAGCGGCACACGTCCTTCCTCATTGAGGTGTGACGACTGGTTCATTGCGGGATGCGCGCCCCAAGCCACAACTCAAGCCACAACTCAAGCCACTGTACAGGGCCAAACTCGATAAAAATGTTGATGTCCGTCAGTTCGGATTGAAATGAAATGTTTTCTTTGACAAAAATAAAACTTTGATTATCGCGAGGTTACAACCGCTTTTTTAACGAGCCGGCCTCAATAACATATTCTTTGATAATTTATTTATGTAATACGAAGAATTTTATTCAAGTTTTATGAAAACAAAGTAGAATAAAAAACATTAAAGTTCGTGATAGGTCGTTTGGAAAGGGAGCGTAATGAGATTTTAACATGTTTTTTTCTGCTACTTCTTTATACAGCCACATAGCTCTATGGTGCTCGGTGGCATTAAAGCTTGATTAGACGGCAATATTTCCACATACTCAGATTTATAATAAATCTTAAACACATACGAGAAATGGCCTTGGAAAAGGAATCTGAAAGAAACGCGATAACGACCCACGTACCCTTTAGTTGGTCTAGCTTTCGTCCGTTTGCTTCGATCAGGGAGTATGTGATTTCGTTCGTCCAAGCCCGTTTGACATTGTTAGAGCTACGTGAAATTAGCTTTAGCAATGTCAAACTAAGCGATACACGGATACGGATTTTTAATCTGATAATTATTGTTGTCTGCGTGTTGGCTTGTCTGTTTGTTTGTGTCACCCTCACTCACCCACCACCACAGAGTACAGATATCAAGTTTTTAACATCATATAATTTTTTCATTGCACCAATACTACGGTTTATTCGTTGCTATTTCTATCAGTAACACATAACACCAAATAGCAGCTAAATCTGTCCACGCACTGCATCCAAAAGGTGCCCGGTGGCCAATATGGGTCGCTTAAACAACTCTTTTCTTTGGGGAATAATTTTTGCCTCAGCGACATGGAGTGTTGTGTTGTACTTGTACTGGCTTCTGAATATGACCGGTAAGTTCCTACAATTTAAATAATAATAATAATATTTTTACATTTTATTTTCAAAACAACAACATTAAAGGAAAAGATTCATAAACTAACTAAAATACTGTTTAACTGATTTATATTGCCATTTCTGTGTTGCTTTTACAAAATGTCTCTCAGTTGAGTGTGCCTTTCAACATAGGCCTCCTCCACCTGCCTCTATTGACGCCTGTCCTCTGCGACTCTTGTCCAATATGGCCCAAGCCTTTTTACCGACTCATCACTTTATTCTTGTTTGCTACTTTTTTATGTTGCCAAAGAGTCAACATAAAGAACAACAGCCTATTTTCTTGAATAACTTATTGTTATGAATTGTTATGAGTGAGTTAACATAATCTGATGGTTTTAGGACAATCACCTAGTCATAAGGAAGCCATAATTCAATACAAGCTGGCAGACACCGCAGCAAAGAATTATATTAAGAACAAACATAAATCCATTGCAGCTCACGAGGACTTGATGAATGACAGTCCAAGAGTTGATAAATACAGCGGCAACATGTGGAAGTACCACAAAGCCAAGTTTGATTATGATGGGAAAATGAAGTCCAAAGCGAGATATATTAAAAACATGGCTGATGGCATTGTGGCTAAGCCTGATAAAAGCCTTGGTCAGTAATTCATTACCTCCTTACAACAGTATCTTAACAATCTAGTTTTCTAAAGTAATTCCTCAAATTCAGAGGCCCAATTCTGCTAACCATCACTTGCACTATACTTCACAATGGTATCGTCACAGAAACTTTAAAAACAACGGTAGAAAATGTAAAAAAATTAGCGGTGCTATTTGCATGGAGAGATTGATATAATGGTTTCAACCTTGAAACGTTTGATGCGCGTCCCTCCATCTGTAGTTTTTTCATTTCAGTAAAATGCCAATTTCTCTGAACCTGACACTGGCAGGAAAGAGGCCAACAAGCTTGGCAATTAACAAAGAAGTCAAGTCAAATGTGTCTTTCTGTGAAGATACCATTGGCATAGTGGAGCAATTTAATTTTGCAGAACTGGCCCCCAGGGGCCCAACCACCATGATTGGGCCCCTGGGTATGACCATGGTATTGTCGCAGAATTGTCACATAGAGTCTTGAGATGAAAGAAACTAGATATACTAGGCTCCATGTATCTTGTTAATACAGGTTGTTGACCTATCTCCTCCACGAAATCAAGTAACTATTAACTTATTTTAACTATGTATTAAATTAATAGATCTATGTTATTTTGAATTTATAAAAGTTTACAATACTATAACTCTTATGATACAAATAACACATATATTTTTTTCAGTCATTTTAATGTAATTTGTTACTCATAACCACAATATTAATCATTAATTAATTAAAATATCACCGGTTTAAAATTACTCTGTTACATATTTTAGAACATAAATGAATTCATTGAAAACGTAAAAAGTCAGTAATTAGTTATTCCCGATTTCGTTTTTTTTTGAGTTGTTTTGTTTGTCTGGTGCTTCCTAGTACTCTTGTACTACGATACTCTAGCGACACCGGTATCGCTTTAGTTTTGAATGGAAAGTGACGGAATAGCGATAATTGTACAGCAATTTGCGATTTCGTGGAGGAGGAGGTAAACAACCTGTATTGCCATCTTATTTGATACTTAGAGGCCATGTGGTCTATTTGCATGGATAGCTGGGAGAGACACTCTTGACCCTTGGTCTTCCATCTGTAGTTTCTTTCATCTAAGGTAGAATGCCAAAATGTGTAATTCTGTGGCGATACCGCTGCCATAGTGAAGCTAATATTTTAGCAGATTATGGCCCCAGATTGTTTGTGGTCTGCAAACAATGGCCGTGCAAATATTTTGAATGCTTTATCATAGATTAGGTTACAACGTTAAAAATATTTGCAACATTAAAATGTGATTTGAATAAGCTTGGTTGGTTCACAGAAAGTCAGTATGGTCTGATACACAATTCAGAAGACATAAGGATCCGTGATAAAGGATACTCTGTGCATGCATTCAATACACTCATTTCACAGAGGATCGGTATCCAAAGGGACTTGCCTGACACAAGAAATGATCAGTAAGATTTGATAAGATTATAGGAATAAAATAGCTATGTAGTTCTGTGGTATCTGTAATCCCAGAAGTAGAGAAGCTAGAATTAATAATATTGTAACAGAATATGTAATAGATACATTTATTTTGTAGATGCCGAAACAAGCAGTTCCTTGCAAAACTACCTAACACATCAATAATTATCTGTTTCTATAATGAGCATTTTGAAACGCTCATGAGGTCTGTCCACTCTATATTAGATAGAACAGACCAACGGCACCTCAAAGAAATAATCCTTGTAGACGATCACAGCGACCTAGAAAACCTTCACGAGAATGTTGAAAAAGCAGTGAATGCATTAAATAACAAAATACACAGGGAATATGATATGCTGGAAATGAATAATTTAGATGGAGATGACAATATTGTTGACTACATAAACGATGACAATAATATAGACAAGAAAACAACAGACAAAAACTATGAGAAGTTTTCTAAGTACGGATTCAGTTTGAGGCTTTTGAGAACAACAAAGCGAGAGGGTTTGATCAGGGCAAGGATATATGGTGCTGATAATAGTGTGGGAAGTGTAAGTATTTATTAAGAACTTCTTCCTAATAATGCCGTAAATTTTGATGGTTTGAAGTGTGAAGATGTTTGGCTGAAGATAATGCCAACACTTACTTACTTTTTTGAACTTACAGAATTAAGCGTGGTTGGGTTTACCCACGCTTAATTCTAAGTTGCGTTTGAGTATTTAAGTGCCAGTGTCTTATAATTAAGAATTGTTCTAACTTTTGGATAAATAAATACAATACTGAATGGGACAACCTGAAATTTGAGACATAGTTCTAGATCACATGACAGCTTCATAAGTAACATCATAGAAGGAAAAGTAGAAGAAAGACGAGGTAGGTAAAGGCGGATAAAGCTGTCATGTGGCATAAAGATGTAAAAGAGACCGCATTGGAAAGAGAAAAGTGGAGGAAATTGCATCATTGCTCCGACAAGAGCTAGGCTCTTTAATTTATAATAATAATAATAAGTTTTAGACCAAATTGCATCCGTAGAATTTCCAGCCCGCAACTGTTGTGGGCTGTGCTTGCGTGTCGAAACAGAGCCCTCCTGTGACTTAAATTAGTCCAAAAAAAAACAAGTAAACAGGGGGCTATGGCTCTCATCATTGGACGTTTGTTTATGTCCATCAGTGGAAAAGCCAGGCGGATTATGTTGTAAACAAATAGTTTTTTTTTTTCAGGTGATAGTGTTCCTGGACTCGCATGTAGAAGTAAATGTGGATTGGCTGCCCCCACTGCTGATTCGGCTAGCAGAAGGCGTTGATGGCATGAATGTTAGGTATGTTACTGTGT
Organism: Eupithecia inturbata; assembly: GCA_963662085.1. NCBI lineage: Eukaryota > Metazoa > Arthropoda > Insecta > Lepidoptera > Geometridae > Eupithecia > Eupithecia inturbata. The sequence continues at coordinate 9,310,929 of OY759176.1, read as the reverse complement.
CAGCATGATTGAAGACAAGCACAAGCCTTCTTCGATAAGTAAATACTAGCCTAATAATAATATTAAAAATTATTGATCGGGTACTAGGTTCCCGCGGTTTGGCACGCATGCTTGGCACGCGGTATTCAAGTGGCCTATATCCGTCCCCGGGATATTGTTTACCTACCTCCCTGCAAAATTTTTATTAAGATCCGTTCAGCTGTTTAGGCGTGAAAAGGTAACAGGCAGACAGACAGAATTACTTTCGCTTTTATAATAATATTAATATGGATTTATAGGGTACCTTGTGTTGTTATTTTCCCAAATAATCGTTAATATGTCAACAAATCACGAATGTTTAAAATTTGTTATAATAATAATTGGTATTTTGGTATTACAGGTATTCCCGGCGAGCCGTAACGCCGATCATTGACGTGATCAGTGCTGATACGTTCGAGTACAACGCCAGTCCGCTGGTCAGAGGGGGCTTCAACTGGGGTCTACACTTCAAATGGGACTCGTTACCTCCTGACACATTCATGGGTAAACTCAACAACTCATATTAACGCATTCAGTGCCCAGTCTCTGCGGTGCGACCCGCGGAACTCATTATAAACACAGCTTGATCGGCGATCGCGGCGTAAGAATCGACCCCTTCAGCTCAGCCCGTGGATGTCGTAAGGGAACGTAATAAGCTTCCTGCTGTGTACTTTTAACACTCCACTGCGACCACAGATGCCTAGCGTATGCCATGCGTGGTGATTACGGCAAAGCCCTCTTAGAGGGAAGAAATGTTCAGCAGTATATGTAAATATATTGATGTGATGATGAGGTATATGTTTATTTCAGATAAAAACTACACAAAGCCGCTTAAATCGCCGACCATGGCTGGAGGGCTTTTCGCGATATACCGGGACTACTTCAACGAAATCGGCAAATACGACCCCGGGATGAATCTGTGGGGGGGAGAGAACTTGGAAATATCGTTTAGGGTATGTTTTTAAATATAGCATTAAAAATACCAACTTATTTCTACATAAAATTCTACTAAAAACACTAGACCTTTTTACGCGTCATGTGTTTCTGGCGCGTCGCGAACAAGGGTACTCCACATGTCCAGTGACTATATTAAACTATATGTATAGATTTGTATGCTAAGTAAAAAAATACGTAGTCTTTTTACCGAAAATCATCAAATTAAAATGCCTATATCGCCAAAAGTAAACTAATTTAACAGTACTAAAATCTTGCCATTCAATAAATAGGATGGCAGAATTTTTAGTGCTGTCAATTTATTTTAGCATAATTGTAGCGACACCTGAATTGTTGTACTCAGATATGGACATGCGGCGGTACGATAGAGATAATGCCGTGCAGTCGAGTCGGCCACGTGTTCCGCAAGCGGCGTCCCTACGGCCTGGGCCAGGAGGACCAGACTACCCACAACTCTATGCGGATGGCGCGCGTCTGGATGGATGAATACGTGGTGAGGAAATAGTGATTATCACTTTATCAAACACTAGCTACTGCCCGCGGCTTCGCACGCGGCTTTCAAGCAGCCTATGTCTGCCCCGGGATACCATTTACCATCCTGCTAAAATAATATAACTTTATTGACAAAGATAATTACAATTCAAAAATTAAAACAAATTAGAACTAGTATTTACAATTGATACAATTAAGCTAACTGCAGACTGTTGCAAACAATCTACAGGTAGCTCAACTGATCCATATCAATACCTGTCGGAAGCGTCCCCAAGACGCTGGCGGCATTGCCCCGCTGTATGGCAATGCTGATGCGCTGCGCCAGATATCCGCCCGCTCTCGGGTCACGAGTCGCGTCGACCAGACGCTCAGATAACTTTTGATTGGGAATGGGTAATTTTTCGACTTTTTTCAAAATATTTCAAAAAGTATGAAACCTACAGAAATTTTAACTGTTTTGAAATGTACAAACTGATACCTTTCATTTGATACCCCACTTGACTTGACTTTTAAAATTTCGTCATCACAATTTGTACTGAAAGTTTACATAATATTTTTTATTTATTTTTCTTTTAATCTGTACAAACGCACGAAATGTATTATTATTTCAAATTTCACGTTATTTGCTGCTGTAGTTGCTGAGATATTAAAGACGGAAAAAAGGACAGAAAAAGCGATGCCATAAATAAGGGTTTCGTAACCGATCGCCGATCTTCGAAACCCTAAAAACTCCAAATATAATATATACGTAGTATAATGTATTAAGTATATCAGTTATCTAGTATTCATAAGTCATACATAACACAAGCTCTTCTTAGCTTGGGGCTAGATGATGCTCTGTGAATTATCCAACGTTTTCTTAAGAGTCGACTAAGGGAACTTGCCAGAGAAAGTCACCTGCCAAGCGTGGTGATTATGGCAAAAACTCTTGTCCGGGAGGCGTGTTCAGCAGTGGAAGTATGTGCCCTGATGAGGAAACATAAAGATCACGACGCGCACACTAGCTGTGTCGTTTGTTGTGGGTTCAAATAAATTTATTTTCACTCTTCTTTTATTCTTGGCATAGGTGAGAATGAGAACAAAAATCATAGCAGCGTACAGTAGGAATGAGAAAAAAACTGCTTACCATTATAAATCTTTGATTTTTATTGTTATTTTAGGGTAAAGTTATATCAACGAACCCCTCGGCAGCGCACGTTGACACGGGAGACTTGTCGGAAAGGAAGGCTCTTCGAAAGCGGCTTCGCTGCAAGCCTTTCAAATGGTACCTGGATGAGATCTACCCTGAACTTGAGGAGAAGGCGTCTGCTGCCCTGCAGAAGAAGGTCGCTTCGCTCAACGACAAGCACCAGCCTTGGCATTCTAGGTAACTATATACACTTGCTACGCTCGTGATTCGGCTTCGCTAGCTCGAGAGCTCGCGGCTTAGCTGCAAGACTTTCAAATGGTACCTGGATGAGACCTACCCTGAACTTGAGGCGTCTCAAGCCCTTAAGAAGAAATTCGCTTTGCTTAACGACAAGCTGCAAGGCTGGTGCCTTGGAATTCTACACTCGCTACGCTCGTGACTCTATTTTAGACTGCTTCGCTAGCTCCGGATTTAATATCCGCACATTCACAGAAACAGCTGAATGTTCACAGAAACAACTTTGCTCTGATGTTGAACAAATACCTATTTTCAACAGACGTAAAACAAAAGGAATTCTCAATTCGGCTGTATGTTTTAGAGTTCCGTACCCGAAGGGTAAAACGGAACCCTATTACTAAGTCTCCGCTGTCCGTCCGTCCGCCCGTCCGTCCGTCTGTCACAGGGCTGTATCTCATGAACCGTAAGAGGAAGGCAGTTGAAATTTTCAGTTAATGTGTATTTATTTTATATTTATGTTTGTTGCTATAACAACAAACATAAATATAAAATAAATATCCAAATTCCATACAAAAAACATATTTTTTTTGGCCTTTTTTGTTCTTCATTTGTTAAAGTTTGTGTATTGTGGTTCAAGAGATACCTCTTGAAACACAATACACATGAAACTTTCTACAAATAAGTAACACTTCAACTGTATAACAAAAAATACTAAAAATACAGTTGTAAATTTAAAGGGGTCTCCAAACAAGTGAAAATTTGATGTTCTTTGAAAAGGTTGCCTGATTTTTACGGTACGGAACCCTTCGTGTGCGAGTCGACTCGCAGTTGGCGGTTTATTTATGTATGCTACTTGATATCTCCGTCAATTATTACCCAATCTTATATTTTTGTTTTTATTTAGTAAATTATCCGGAACGATCTCGGGAACATAAAAGTTTTGTTCCCGAGTTTTGATCTATTTGTCCCGTAAAATAAATAAAATAGTGTATACATTCAGGAATTCGTAGTGAAGTTTCAGTTTTAGTGTAAAAAACATTAAAAATGTGTTGACAAATTATAATTTCACTTCTTTCACTAGCGGACAAAAAAAATATGAAAAAAGAAAAGCAACAACACTTTATTTCTTATTTGATAATAATTTATAATAACCAATTTAAAATAAATAAAAATAAAATAAAAAATCATTTAATGCCTAACATTTATTTCTTAACCTTAACTAGAATTATATACAAAAATAAGTTACTTATCACAGGCAAAGTTTCATTGTGCTGCATGCAAGGAGCATGGAGCGCTAATTTGACTTGTCTCTGTGCTTATTTTGTATCCTTAGAGAAATATAGTTATTGACTTCTGACTTCTGTTGTTTTCAGAAAGCGGAACTATACAGACTCTTTCCAAATCCGGCTGAAGAACACATCATACTGCATTCAAAGCTCGAAAGACATAAAGTACAAAGGCAGTCGACTCCAACTAGCAAGCTGTATTAGAACAATCAATCAGGTAACTACCAACTCAGCACACATACCTCCAATTTTGAAAGTGCAGTGTGTTGAAGCTGGTGTCACCTTAGTCGACTCTTAAGACATCCACGGGTTATGTTGGAGGATCCGATTCTTACACCGCGATAGCCACGGCTCGGGTAACTACACTCGCGAGCAAAACTATCGACTCAAACACAGTGCGCATAAATTCCGTCACATGGATATTTTTTTTTAAAAGCGATGAACCTATTTTTTTAGTTTTAGCGTCAGCTTAAAAGCTTTCAAACGTACATCTTTCTCTAGGCATTGTGGTCGGTCCACGATCTTATTTGCTGTTTGGTACATGCACGACTATGAAATTCCCTCATTGTTGACAGGTGAGTGAATGTAGACTGAATGACAGAATGAATAGTTCATTCATAGACACAGTTACTTTTGACAGATTCGAAAAATATGAGGACTTACGAATGTTTAGATTTTTATCGAGCCGACATAGTATGTAACGAAGATTATTCTAGATGATTTTTCCATGAAAAAGTATTCGAAATAGTATAAAAATTATAGTTTACCACAGTAACTTAATCTGTCTTGTTTTGTCTTACTTTTTATCACGGAAAACGCGTGTAATGCCGCGAGCAGAAGCGAGCAGCAAACAAAACAACAAAAATAAGACTTCCGTATGTAAGCGGGTTAACTACGAACCTTTTGCGTTTGAAGAACACCAACGTGTCATACCTTAACGAGGGACTTCTTCAGGGTTAGTGCGGTTCTCTGCAGTTCGCAGAGAACCGCACTAACGCGCGTGTCTAACGCGCGTTCCGCATCCCTCCGAGCACTGTGCGGATGCGGAACGCGCGCATCTAGAACTGCAGAGAAGTATAAGAACTTAAGTTAAAGAAATACATTTCAAATATTTAACGACATATTTGCCAACCAAAGGCAAGGAATGCCGGATGACATGACATCGTCACTCAAAAACGCCTCTCAGTCTCTCTTCTCTCTCTCTTTCATTCTGATCAAATTATTTGCTAACATTTTTTTAAAGAATTCGTTTCATCCATACTAATATTATAAATTCGAAAGTAACTCTGTCCGTCTTTCTGTTACCTTTTCACGCTTAAACGGCTGAACGAATCTCAATTAAATTTGGCAAGGTGGTATCCTGGGGACGGACATTGTCTAATTAAAAAGAGCCTGCGAAGTAGCAGACAGCAGCTAGTATTATAAAAGCGAAACCAGTTCTGACTGTCTGTTACTTTTTCACGCCTTAACGGCTGAATGGATTTTAAAGAAATTTGTCAGACCGGAGACGCTGGCAGAACCTATGAAGTTGTTTAATTGCTAGCTAAAAATACACTCGGTTCTGCATTTAAACATTTCTTATTGTTACAGATGTGGTTTGAAACCGACCACCACGAGCTAATTCTCGGCCGCACTCTATGCCTGGACGCTTCCAATAATATCACACCATTGCTGGCCAAATGCCATGAACTAGGTCGCTCGCAAGAGTGGAAACATAAGAGCGGTGTAAGTATACCAAGTTGGTATGGTGTGACACGGTACTTAACCGTCTTCTAAAAAAGGAGGAGGTTTCTGTGTTTGGCTGTATGTATGTACATATGTTTTTATGTATGTTCGCCGATTTCATCTTAATTTCTGGACGAATTTGATGATTATTTTGGTTTTGTATAGAGAACGATTCCGGGATGGTCCTGTGGAATAATATTCCCGAGCGGTTATATTTGTCCCACAAAATTTAAAAAAGCAGTGTAAATCTAAAGGAATTCGAAGTTAGCTTTAAGTTTTTTTTGTAAAAAACATTATAATCTGAATAACGATATCACATGATATCACTAATAATACTAGATATCATCGTTTTCGAAACTTCAAAATCACTATGTACTAGACGAGTTTTATGTCGCGAGCGCCTTAAATTATAATATAATTTGTTGGATGCAGAAAATATTTCATTGCTCACCAAGAAGAGAAAGCGAACGATTAATAATGAGAGCGTGTCATTTGAGATCCGTAGTACACACGAGTTGGGAGTCGCATTTTCTCTCGAGTGATACAACTTTAGGGACAATTCACACCACAACCACACGACAACACGTGGTAGTGTGCTGATTTGTGTGAAAATGAAAAGTTTAATTTACACGGACCACATTTTGCCGTCTTCAATTCTACCGTGTGGTCAATACTGGCCACATCGCAACCACAACGCAACCACCAGCCACATTGCACACTAGCGGCCGGCCACATCGCAACTACTAGCGTCAGCGCAACCACATCGATATTTTATAGTTACCACAACATAACCGCAAAAAACTGCAGCGACACTATTCACACGTAACTACTATTTAACCACTTTTTGTCACTGCGATGTGGTGTGGTTGTGGTACGTGTGAAATGTCCCTTACACCACACGTTTTATAATACTATTCTAGTACTTATAACAACGAGGGTGACATATATCGCCACACACGTGAGTCAATACTGTCGTACTAAAATAAGGCAGGAAAACTATGGAATTTATTTCTAAAGTGATTTTTAAATTTGTGTATTAATAAAATTTTGAAGAAATTTACAGCTCTTAATGAATTGTTAGAGTTACTTAAAAGTTACTTAAAAATTTCCACAAATAACAACTGAAAGTTATTACATAAACAAAGTTACAGGACGACTAATTAATTAAAATCTAATGAATTTAAGTTAGTGAATTTAGGGTATTAAAAATTAAGAAAATATTCTAAGAACTACCATAAAATCGACCACCTACGTATAATATTTTTAAGTTTAGTAGGAGAGTTATAGATAATGTCCCAATCTACCTCTTTGGAGAGAACATCAAAACACCTGCATGCCCTAATCAAAAATGTATTTAGCCTGTAATTACTTTTTACCTATGAAATATTAAAAGTTTTATGTTTGGTTTAAGTTACCGTGCAGTCCAAGTTGTTGCAAAAGCTCTGAGCAGTCCACTGTTATTCGCAATGCCAGATAAGTAACGAAGATCCGCTATAGCTCTTCGCTCTTGGAGTGGCTAGAAATGACGAATGACGACCGATGTGGCGGGGAGGGCGAAAATCCGCCTGTGACGCTGGAGGTTTTGCGGGTTCGATTCCCGCCTTGGGACAAATGTTTGTGCGATCTGAAAATATTTGTTAAGGGTGTTCTGGGTATTTTCTATGTTTAATAAAAAAATATCTATCTATGTAATGTATTGTATTAAGTTTATCAGTCATCTAGTACCCATAACACAAGCTCTGCTTAGTTTGGGGCTAGATGATGCGGTGTGGATTGTCCAGCATTATTTATTTAATATTATTATTTAAATGGAATCTGCGGTTGCCAACGTAACTTACATTAGAGGTCACTACAAAAAATTCCATGTCCGCAAAAATCCACTCCAAGGCCTCTTTCGTTTCCAGAACAATAATTTTAAAAATAACCAAGGGAAGAACGCGCCTGCGGGTATTGTCCAATCAATAAGTAAAGAAAAGTTCCTAGATCTTTGCTTCCAATTTGTGTTTACAATTTGAATGTACTGAGAATATCGTCAAGTAATTTTGAAGATTATAGATCTTTGATGTTGCTCACAGTTGTAGTACGTGTATCATACTCGAGAGAAAGTGCGATTCCTTACAACAGTTACGCCTTCAAACGAAGGCGTTGAAACTAATTTCTTGAAAACGGCTTTCATACGAATGTTTGAAAGCCGTTTTCAAGAAACCCCTCGGTTGCGCCGCGGGCTTAATTTATTTACAGACTACAAAAAAAAGAAGGTTCTCTATTCGTCTGTATGTTTTATTCAACGTACCAAATATTCTGCTAGTTTTATTCCTTTTAGAAAGAAGAAAACATATTACCACATTAAAATCTCGCTCGAAACGTGAATTGCTTAAATATTTTTTTACAATTTAAAATAAATGCTTTATGGTACACCATGAAATAATATTACATAAGACAAGAGCAATGGGCGGCCTTATCGCTTAGAAGCGATCTCTTCCAGGCCGTCATCATCATCCGGAGCAGGATTTTACTCAATGCTGGGTATAGGTCTTCCAAAGTGTGTGCCCTCCACCAGTCCTGTGCTGACCGCCTCCATTGACGCAAACATTTTATCAATTTATTGATTTTTTTTTATTTTTTAGGCGGGCGTTGCGGGCAGTCCTATCTACAACACTGCAGCAGGTATGTGCCTCGGCGTTGATCGACCCTACCGCAGCGAACAAGTCATCATGGTGATATGCAACAATCAATCCACCAACCAATGGGAATTCTTAAGGTCGTAAAGCTCAAATTACCATAGTCGTAGTGTGAAAAAATCTGGCTTACGCTAATCGAACCTTCAAAAATATGAAAATAACATTTTGTATTTTTGTGAGGTCTAAACATTGCGACGCATTTTTACTTATAAAAATTAATGAATGTCGGATGCAAAAGACATATTTTTTCACATTTAAATGAAAGTGTTTTACCTATTTCTAAAAATAAACAAATGTTTTGGTCGAAACGTATCTTCAGTTAGGATATTCCACCCTGTAGCCTACAATGTATTTTAATATTTTTTTTTTCACTTCATCGATAGGTGGTTGTTGACCTAATTTTACTAAGGTTTGATTAGATACTCGCTTTTCCCGTCCTATTTTGTAAGTTTACAACATACCTAAAAATATTAAAATCTTACTCCATTTCATAATATTGAAAGCTACATAGTTATTTATGTATAAAGTAAGTACATTAGTTTTTATTGAAGTATACTAGCCAAACTTGATGTGGAATGTTTGTAAACAAACCACGACACAAAAAACTAAAACTCGCTCGGCGTCGGGTTTCAGATATCATTGTAAGCAATATTTATTGAAGAAAGGATCTCAAATCAACAAGTAATGTTAATTCCGTATAAAAAGACCCGGCAACAGAGTGATTTTTAGGTTAAGTATGGGCGGTTTGTTTACATACTTCGAGTTTGGCTAGTGTATAAGTATTTTGTTAACCATTTTCATAAGAACATGCCCCCAGGTATTCCTTTGGATTACCTACCGGTCTCTATTTTGCTCATATTTTAAGCGTTTTCTTGAACATATTAAGTAAATGTGATAATGGCACAGATTCCGTTCGCATAAATCCTTGAAAAAAGCAACGGCAACATTCTTAGGCTAGTTAGCCAAAAAAAAGCTGTTTATTTTTTTCGATCGTAATAAGGCGTTGGTTACATTGTGAGGATAGTTAAGAATTTGTGCAAACATCGATTAGTTTGCACAAATCCTAAACTAGTCTCAGAATGTGCCATTATCCTCCCATAAGGGAGGATATATTTTGATAAGTTCCGTCCAATTTTTGAGATTAGTAACCTATTAACATTCCCTGTATTTAAGTATTTACGTGTCCATTTTATTTGAATTATTCGTTAGCTAGAATTACGTAAAAATCTACATCTCTGCGGAACCATTTGTACTTTTGCTGTAAAATAAGAAATTAATAATGTTAATGTATACAAACCTGTAATCGATACGAACTCACTTTTCTGTCTCTCTCTGTTTCCATACTTGCCAGTATTTTCTATTTCATGTGTGGAATAGTTTTGTTACGTTACCTTAACTATAATAGAACCCATAGTACCCTAACATCAATCGAATCTCTTGTTTGACGGAATCCTGCATTGTTTTAACGTTTTAACATAACTGTTTTCAATCGTGCTAACCAGATTTAAAACCAATAACTATGCATCGATATATGTTACTAAATTAATATATCTAATAGTTTAAACAAACAAAAACAAAGTAGGTATGTGTGTGTATAATCACACACATACTCATATAATTCTTAGGTATTTTACATTACATAATTAAGAATAATGATAGTTAGTACGTTAGTAAATACTATTATATATGAAATATAATATATACACGATACAAAAATATTCCAGTATAAAAAAATATCATAAATTAAAACAATAAATATGTATGTACAATTTTTTTTATGTGGGTTATACTAAAATACATATATATTTACTATTAATATATATTATACTATTAATATATATTTACTTATTTTAATACTGTGTAACTTTAAGGTCTGAAATCATATTATGGCTATACTTAACCATAATGTGTTTATGCAGCTATATGTAATTTTTTTAGTATTTATATAGATAAGTTCATAGGTACCTATTATAAAGATAAAAATTAAGCATTAGATCTGTTATCTCCATTGGTAAAAGATATTTTGAATCTCATTAGAATGCTCACAAATATATCAATAATTAATTACTGATGTAAGCTGGTTAACTGCGAACCTTGATATCGTCAAACTACGATAGTTTTTATAGTAACATATCAATCATTGTGGTTGTTGGGCACACGTGAAAACGCACGTTTACTTTTATTGTTTCTTATAGCGCCTACTATAAAAGTTAACTCAAATAGCAGCGCAATGTTATTGTATGTAATGTTTATGTAGTTAAGGATTAAACCACTTTCTTTTCCTGTATGAATGTTGTGCACACGTAGATACCCACATAACCTCTCCCAATAACGTTTGCTGGAAGAGAACTCTTTTTAGGGTTAAGCTCGCCTTTGCCATTCCTTCTCTAGTTTTAAGTTTTTTTAATGTATGTTTTATTTAGTGCAATAAAGAATTAAACTTAAACTAAAGAATTAATGTTTGTGCCTAAACGTATAACCCGCGTGTTTAAAGAATATGATTAGAATGATGCCACCTGTCGTGCTATAACGCTTAGATCGAATACGAACTGAGCGGGACAGCATGAGAGATGACGTCATTCTCAATCCGCACGCAGGTTATACCCAAAATCATGACGGTCACGATTTTAAGATTTGTAAAAAAGTTAAATATGTCAAATTACAATAACACTGATGTAAAAAGTGGTGATTGATCGATAATTTGGGGTTGTACCTACATACGAGTATTTTTTGATATTTATAGCTAGTTATGATGTTAATATTCCTATTTTTATACCCTGTATGCCCTAGTCTTTAAGTAAGTATATCAAAATCTAATGTATGTGCACCTCTATGTACAACAGTTTTACAATAAATATTAGTTTATTCTGTATAATGTTTCACATTCCACGTCACAACTGACATTTTGTAAATGATTTAAATACATACTTTTTAAGTAAATTTACTTTACTTAATCTCAATAACTAAAGAATAATTCTTAAAGATGAGCAATAGCGTACATTCCATCTCTATAGTGTATTATTTTTTATCTTATAATTTAGAGTCCTCCGATTGGTTTGGTCTACCATTTCTCCCCATGATTGCATTGCCGATTGGCAAAACTGCAATTTGCAAAATTTACCAATATCTTTCAAATCAAATCAATGCAAATATTTATAAATAAGGCAAAAGTCTGATGCAGATAACTCCATCATCTCTATCTCTCCTCAATATAATTATTAGCTAGTAGTATACTTTCCCAATGCTGGGCAAAGGCCTCCCTAATAATTGTCTATTTATATAAGTATATTTTGTACCTAGTACCTACCTGTTCCTATTCTTATCACCTTGTTTGTGTCAAATAAATAAGTTAATATATTAATGTTATTAATATTGAACTTGCTGAATAAGCTGATTACTTATGATTAGTTGATTAGGTATTCAAGTTAGTAATTTTGTTCAATGCAACATTCTAATGCCATATTAAAGTAGTTTATTATAATTTATAATTTAGTATAAATAAGTACTTGCCCAAAAATATTCATTGAAGCCCTGGAACACCGCAAATTGATTTGTAATTTTTTGACTAATTTGATTCATAGAGAATGGTTTTATATTTTATATGTAAGGTAGTGTTTATTGTTGTAACAAATTTTATTCTTGAAATAAAATTATGTTGATCATAAATTTTTTTTATTTTACGGTGGGTAGCACAGATTATATAATACTGTCATTAGGTTGTATTGCCCTTGATTAATGTAGTAAGCGCTTCATTACCCTTTTCATCAAATAATACAATATAAGATCTTGATTGATTGATAGAAAAAAAAACACAACATTGCTACGGCTGAACGGATTTCAATGAAATTTGGCAGGGAGGTATGCCGGGAACGGACATATGCTACCTCCTTTAAATGTCGGAAAAGAGCGTGCAATGCTGCAAGCAGCTAGTATGAAATAATCTTTTGATACGAGAACATGATGGGCGATTGGTTCATTTTAGTTTTAATAGTGGGAGATCCCTCCTATTAAATTTATCCATCTGTTATTTAATAATGACTAGGCTTGTATGGTAGCCCATTAGAGGTGGCCACCCGAAATGAGTTATTATCTAAAAGGGTACCTAGATTTTTGGAAGGCAGAACCTGTAACCAAAGTCCTGATTCCCACTCGGAAACGGCGAGTAGACGAGCACGTTCTGATGAGCTAGTTGACGTATTAATAATATCTTTCCGTACTAGCTCACATAGTGGCTCATCCCACAGTCTCTGAGAAGAAAGGACTTTGGGCAGATTCTGGAAATTAAATTAGAAACGATGAAAAAATGTTTTTTAATTACTTTCGAATGTCTATTGAAAGTTTTGAAAAGTTATTGACTCGACTGGAAAATTCATTCGTGTCGTGTGAAGGAGACAAAGCTATACCATATGCCACTGCGAACCGAATACGTCAAAGTTCATTCGATTTGCTTGACAAGTCCGTTGAGTATGCGTTTAAACGTATAAGCGGTACACGTTTTTTTGCAGTACAATCGACGTGTGAATGGATCTATGTACATTGTATGGTCACTATTTATACGTTAAGACGTAGACTGCAAAAAAACGTGCAGGACAATGCCGTGTGAACGAAGCCTAATGGAGACGGCTGTTTTCAGCCGCGTTCCAATTCCGCAATCCATACAATCTTTTAAGATAAACTAAAGAAGTGCCTGATATCCCAAACGATATTAATGAATTCATGAATTCATGATTATAAAATGTACTTAATTTATAATGTCTAATTGTTTGATGTAAGATTATGTATGTAGTTTTTTACATAAAACATATATTGACCTGTAACCAATAAGTTATCAATAAATGACGACCGATGTGGCGTGGCGGGCGAAGGTCCGCCTGCGACGCAGAAGGTTGCGGGTTCGATTCCCGCCTTGGGACAAATGTTTGTACGGTCTGCAAATATTTGTTCCGGGTGTTCTGGGTATTTTCTATATACGTATAATAAAAAATATCTATCTATGTTATGTATTGTATTAAGTTTTGATATGGACCAGTTGAGCTACATGTAGATTGTTTGCAACAGTCTGCAGTTAGCTTAATTGTTTCAATTGTAAATACTAGTTATAATTTGATTGTAATTTTCTTTGTTAATAAAGGCTAGTTATAAAAAATTAAGTTTATCAGTCATCTAGTACCGATAACACAAGCTCTGCTTACTTTGGGGCTAGATGACGCAGTGTGGATTGTCCAGCATAAAAAAATAAATAAATGAACTATGAGCTATGAACTAAGCCTAGTCATTATCAAATAACAGATAGGTGAGTAAATTTCTTAGACCGGATCTTAGATCATAAGTGCTCCGATCTGGGAAAGGTAGGATGATTTCGTTCGTCCGAGTTTATGTGTCTCATTTCGTCTATAATGGAAATATTAAAGTGACAACGAAGTCACACGATGGCATGAAGGCCGCGTCAAACTTTCGCTTGAACATAAGAGGTAGTATAGACTTGAACAATCGAGAAAAAATCTAGTCTATTAGACTCCCTGATCTAAGGCTTGAACCTTCGACCAGGGCAAATAAGGAAAAGAAAGTAAGTAAGACTTGAACGAACGAAATCACCGTATCTGAGGTTCGTCTCATAATGTCAACGTCAGTGGTTTTCAACGTCCAGTCAGTTTAGCTAAACTAGCGCCATCTCTGCGCAAGGGCAATAAGCTAAGCGACCGATGAACTACCTACATAATAGTAGTTTAGTTTATGTAGTAACCAGCTGACCCGGCAAACTTCATTTTGCTTTAGAATCAGAGATGGCGTTACATACGAAAAGTGTATGAGAAAACAAACTTTCTTCGTAAATGGTTATTTGTGAAATTATCATATTTTAGGGGCAGAGATAAATCCAAGAAGTTAAAGATCATTAAAATCGGTCCAGCCTTTCTTGAGCTTTATATGGTAAATCTACCTAACATAACACTGGCTTTGTTTTATTTATACAAGCGATATGTAAAAACCCGGTAAATAGTATTCATGTATTGCTTTGAAGAAACTAAAAACCGACTTCAAATTTCAAAAGTGTAATTATCAATCTCGTATATAATGGAATGGTAAACTATTCCTGCCCTTGGATTTATCGAAGCTGTGGCTCACATTAAAAGTTTAAATAAAGCTTTTACTTGTATCTCACTACGCTTTTGTCCTCTGGTTTTTTTCACTGGCTCTTCTTTCTCTTGCTGCACTCTACTCACTCTAGATAATTACTAATTAGTGTATAAATCGGACTTAATTTTGAGATACCTAGGTATATTTATAACTACTTCAGAGTAGGTACAAGCATACACACGATAAAAAAACGACATTTTAAAGGCTGCCTTTCAGTAGGGTGGTGCTTGGCCATCATCATCATTTGTTATTTATTCTGTATTCCAATATAGGACGTAAGTCCCCCTTCGCTTACCTACTATGCGTGTTTTGCCACCATTCATTTTGCACTTATTATGCACTTATTTTCGTATTAAAGTTTGTCACTCTACTTATACAGACACAAATACAGGGTGACCTATGGTCTACAGCTTTTCTCAAACTTCGGTTACCAAAAACTTGATTGAGAGTAGCTGGGCATAGATAGATAGATACCTACCTATCTGAACTTATTAGGGAGAAGGTTCCTAGGTAGGCACATATAAATAAAACACGTGTTTGATATGTTATTCAACATTTATTATTCATTAACATTGTTTTTTTAAATACCGCATAAAAAGAAGGCTTTTTGCCTTAGTCTTTTAAAAATTGTTTTACAGAGTTGATTTCATTTAGAGAGTGGAAATGAAGAAAACATACATTTAAAATTACATACGAATAAAAATGGTGTAGGTAGACTAACCATTAGTGCTTACACATCAAAGTTACAATTATAATGACTCGTAATACAAAGTACATACTAAACATAATAATGAGTCAAAAGTACAATAAATGTTAAATTATTATAAAACCAGGTATGATTGAGGTGCCTGATCACCGAAATACAATGGATAACGTTAAGTTTTGGAAAATACAATAAAATAACAAGTCGATATGTTTTATGTATCCTATCTTTCTTCATTCTTACTGCCAGTGCCATTTATATTTTCACTGGTAACATTTAGTGTTCACCATTTAACAAGTTCCGAAGAACATCTTACATAATTTATACAATTTTACTTACATTTTTTCTTCAATATCAAGGAAACAAACAAAAATATTCAATCGATTTGCAAAACGATTGAGTCAAGTTCAAATTAAAACGATGTTAATATAATTATACTAGGCCGAAACCGTTAGATTATTATTATATATTGTCTTTACACGAATACATCATTGACCGCTTTCGCGACACGAATACATTTGCTCGCGGTCCAGAAAAAGGTAGAACTGACACAATGCCAGGAAAGTTCACTAGTTTATATCACTGGTGTTATTTCCTAGTTGGCAAGCCCGCGATTAGTGATAGGTAAAGTCTAGCCTCAGCAGCCAACGCTTTAGCCGACACTGGCAATATAAACACCGTGCTTATGAAACTTGGTCCCACCACTTAACAAAGGGGCCTTACCAAAAGCTTAATAAGTCAGCGCTGAGGACATAAATACCCCTGCATCATGATAGCGTGACGAAGCCAAAGACCCCTCTTACAACACACCTTTAAAGATATAGGTAAACTACAAATACATATTTTGAAAAATATACAGGGTGTTGTTTAAATTAGTGCACAATATTGAAGGAGGTCATTCATCTGCAACCACAGATTAATATTCAGTGAAAAAATCAAGCCGCAGACGCGGCTATTTTTGAATTTCGTTACAACAATGCCTTATTAGTGTTTTAAGCCATTCCTAACTTGTTGATCTCTTTGATGCGCGCCTCCCCTTCTGGCCCACCTGATGGCGACACAAGGAGACCGCGGTCAATGATTTTTGTAATAAAATTAAAATTTCTGCAGAAAAAATAATCGTTTGTATAAATTCAGTAAATAAACCAAGCCGGGTTTGTTCACTGAATATTAGTCTGTGGTAGCAGGTGAATAACCTCCTTCAGTATAGTGCACTAATTTGAACAACACCCTATATATTATGAAGTATAAAATCATTTTTAAGCACGAGAGTTTTCAAGAAAATACAGATGATATGAACGAGGTTACGATTGATAAAGTACTCGTAATAATTGAGAATAGAATTTTACCCAAGAGTTCAAAGAAAAAGTAAGAAACTACTCCTAAATGTTCAGAAAAGTTTGTACAATACATAGCGAAATCAAGTAATATTAGCTCGATATGGTATTCAATGGCAAGGATCTGCTACATGGTAAACAATACGCTGGTGTACTGCAGGGTCCATCCTCGGTCCTTTCCTATTTTTAGTTATTATTAACGATCTGCCTCATCTTATTAAGATCATATTGTTTTATTAAGATCATATAAATTTTTCAAACAAAACTAAAAAACACAAATTTTAACGATGTGAATAATACACTCTCAAAAGTAGTCCATTGGTTTAGTGTCAATAACTTTTTGCTTAACGAAACCAAAACGAAATGTATAAGATTTATTCTACCTAATGTAAAACAAGTTAAACCTGATGTAAACGTAAAATGAGAAACGTTAGAAATTGTAAACAGTACCATATTCTTAGAAATAACCTTGGATAGTAAACTTCAATGGGGCCAACACATACACAGGCTATCGAAAATACTTAGTTCTGCAGTGTATGCAGTGAAAAAAATCCGTCATCTTACAGAAAGTAACACCGAATGTGACACGTAACACTTTAATATTCAATGGATTAACCTAATTTCTACTTTAAGAACTAACATAACACTAGATCAAATGCAGTTTTATTTACTATTCATACCTATAATAATAAATGGGGGGATATCTGCGACTCACTGCGTAAGATGTTATTATTTTAGGTACCTACCATTTAGGTAAAAAACTATATTTTTGTCTGACGTTAGGACTGAACCTAGACAAGGGAATCATCTCTTAACATTTAGCTTCTTGTAAAATGAATAAATTATTCACGGATAAGGGATAAATGAGTGGAATATGGTTGAAAATTAACTCTTAACTATAGTCGTGGGTCCATTGGACGATCCAGGTTAAATCTTTGAACTCTGGTAAAAACTGCTACACGTGCTGCAGCTTTCTCCAGTCCTAGATACCTTCATATAGAAGACCGAAGAGTGCACAGAAGAAAGGACTTATTTCTATCGCCACTGGTTATGTGAGTATTGGTATAAGAGTGGGTCCAATGGGTCTACAACTATAGATGCGTAACTTTTTTGTTTCTGTTATTTATTAGTTTCGACTGTTTTATTCAGTTATTCGTTATTTGTCAAGGCTGAGTAGTGTTTCTGGGATTCGAGCTGAGATATCAAGCAATGTTTAAAGCTAAATTAGACTGTGATAAAGACAAAATAGGCACAAATGCAAGATATTTTTGAAATTATTTTCTGATTATCATTTCAGAAAATCAGTTCTCAAAAATCTATATAGTCTTGTGATTACGAATTGAATTGAATCAGTCAAACTAGGTTTTGTGTGACGGAGAACATCCTCATAGAGATCAAGAAGTCGTTGAAAAGACAGTTTTAACGTGAAATTCATACGGAAAATTTCTTTCATAAGTTGATGACGTCACAATTTTTCTGGAAAAGTATTTGAGTATTCTATGCAATGATTTTTGAAAGTAGATTTTGTACTTTAAGAATAACATTATATAATATTTTGCTTTAGCCATTATTTATTATTTCCCTGTTTTCAGGTAAGTTACTCGCATTACGAGTGATTTAGTTTAGTGCTATTTTGGAAATTGGTAGTTGTAGTACTCAAAGTATCTACTGTTGATACTGTATGATAAGTACGTAGGTACTATGTTTGTTTATGAGCAGATTAATAAAAATTTTTTTTTTTTACTTTTGATTTTTCTGTTTATCAAAAATAGGTAAGTCCTGTGGACCCACGACTATAGAAAGGTAACTTTTTTTCACCACTAGTTAAGTGTTAATTAATACCTGTAACCTAAAGCGAATTAGATCTTAAGATACCTACCAAGTTTATCTATCAACATGTACCTACCTTACCTACTTTGAAAATAAATGAATAACTGAGTACTGTAATGAAGATAATTATAAAAGTGAGCCGCACGAAAAGATAGGGGCTAAGAAAAGTAAAGTTGAATGCCTATACTATCTGATTTACAGAGTTTGCTCTAATTATTTCGTTGTTTCAAAACCATCCGCCTTATATCAAGGTTAATATTATACAGTTAAATAAACATAAACAATGAATAATACAGTTAAATATTAAAATGGAATGTGAACCATCCCTTAAATGAATTCAACCGAGTAATTACATTTAGAACCTATTTTACCTTAACATACTTGTTTTCTTCAGAAAGTGTTTAAGCGATAGTATTTACCTACGCAGCATCGCATTGTTGTGTGAAAAGTATTATAACTAAGTAGGCCGATAACACACAAATTCCAAAAAATAAAGAATTTGATAGCATAACATTCGTTTGATACTTATGTACTTAATTAAAACTTCAAAAACGTTTTCTTCTCCATTTGACCGACAAATAAAGATTATAAAATAATTATCGGGGTAAATATTTCATTTATTGGTAAAGTTAATTTCAAAGTTATATTTATAACTAAATTCAAAGGCAAAACATAGCTAGGCTTTTTTTAAACCTAAATAACTTTGCAACTGAATGAAAATTTAAAATAACAACAACATCGAATATAAAAAGCTAGAACTTACCTTAGCCTAATGGGCCTAGTGTTCATGCCTGCATGGGTTTTATACCTATGCAGGCATGTCTAAGGACCTTATACTTAGTGCCCGTTCCAGGTCTTGTTTTACCTAGTCACTACCCTACTTACGGATTTTACAGTCCTTAGAACTATGTATCGTGAAGTTATTTTCTGTTTAAGTCATAATATTCCATAGTAATATACTATAGTAGGAAATTTATTGAGAATAAATTAGTAAATTGGAAAACTTTAGGACATATTACAAGTAATACGGCTAATTACATATTTACACTAAACATGAGACTAAATATAGTTATTCATCCGATTGGGCGTCCCCGACATTTAGCGGGCGACCTTATGTACATCTTAACAATATGTCTATTCTCGAACCGAATTCCGTGTACTAAGGCTTGGGTTACGGGCCACCAAATTAGTAAAATTCATTGAAATTATAACAATTGTGGGTTGCATGTTTCATTAACAAAGATGGGACCATGGTCCAAGAAAACAAGTTCTGGCACTCCGAGAGTGACACATTTCCCTGTCCAGTTGCCACTTATTTCAACAAAAGATGGAAGCTGGGAAACAAATAGTCAATTCAAAAAAAACGAAGAAGTGCACCGAATCCTCGTGAATGGGCAGTGCCACTTCCGGTATTCAAGCAATGTGGGTGTATTTTTGCTTTCAACGTGGTGAATGCATCTTGATAGCAAAAGTAAAGTCTTGGTGGAATTTATTTTAAATTCTTTATTGACAAAGAAAATTACAATTCAATAATAAAAACAAATTACAACAAGTATTTACAAATGAAACAATTAAGCTAACTGCAGACTGTTGCAAACAATCTACAGGTAGCTCAACTGATCCATATCAACACCAGTCGGAAGCGTCCGCAAGACGCTGGCTGCATTGCCCCGCTGCTGTATGGCAATGCTGATGCGCTGCGCCAAATTATTTTGCTCAAATGCATAAAGATATAATAGGGAGTTCGTACTATGCTTCCTCTAAGGCTCGAATGGTTGTCTGGCGTTTCCACATTAAAACCTTTTCCACTGGAACTCAAGGTAAGCAAACTTGAGCGAGGAATAGCGACAAAACAAATAACTATATTCTATGACATGTCTAGATTTAACCTACCTTACTCTATCAACCAAAAAGTCGACGGCTATAACAGAAAACGATAACGGTAACTTAAAAAAATGTCTACTTATGCTATTTCGCACAGCCAAAAGCGTTGCAAACTACTTATGTCAGATCGCGTGCGCAATTTTACATTGTGTGAAGGTCCCGGTGATTTGCAACTGACTCTAACTGAGGCCAAGTAAAAATACTATACAAATGTTCTCATAGGCGCATGTATCATACTCGACATTCTGCACAAGTCAACTTGCAGGTCGAACAGTGTGATCCAGCTACTCTTTATACAGTCTGTAAAGGAAGTACCTGAACACTGTCGTTGACTCTGCAAAAGAAACTTATGCCCATCCGTTCTACAAAGCCAACCTCCAAGTCGTTTTGTTATGGTGATTCGAACTAAACACAAAATTTTATAGCTATTCAGACCTTTAGATTATGCTTTACAGTGTATGTACTTCCCTATGCAAAATCTAGGCTCTAGGTTTCAGGCTAGATTTCAGTAGGTATTCCAACAATCGGTTGATGTACCGCCTACCTAACAAAACACGTTGGACTTGGCTGAGCTACAGACAAAGCATCACCAACCAGGTTCCAGCGCAGTGAGAGGTATTTTCAATCATTAAGAACTTACTTAACAAATAAGTACACATTTTTTTCTCCTAAAAAAATTCTTTAACAGAACTTAATTTAAGAGAAAAAATTGCAAAAAAAATATATAAATAAAAAAAATATAAATAAAATATAAATAAAAAAACATATATAAAAAAAAGAAAAAACATACTTGTTTAGCTTACTGCGTGAACGTAATGCTTCGAAGGGGTGGGGGGATATTTCTATCGGTAGCCTAACTCTAAAAATTACTGGAAATTTAGACTAACAAAAAAGTTGTACCAAAGTTGTTCGTGTTGTTAAGTTTTTGGCTGTGCTTATTAGCTACGGAACTACATACTAATCCTATGCTAACATTTAACTACTTTTCACAACTAATCATTTTATTGCTTTTGGAACAACGTATATAAAATGTACAAGTCAATAATTTTAAGTTTAACATAGTAAACGGCCGGTATTATTTCAATTTTGTCTAAACTAAAAACTACAACGTGTTTGTAAACTTGGTGTGAGGATAAAGACAGCAATTAAAAAAAATACGTAAACAGCATCACAAGTTTATCTAAGAAACAAAAAGTATTGAGATAAATTAGGCAGTACCTACTAGTACCTACCATAAAATAAAAGAATATATAAGCTATATTCTTCGTGAAAATATGTAATAATATTCAAACAAAATATATATATATAACGATTAAATGCTAAAGGAACTTAGAGAAGTATTAAGCAATCCTAACTCAAAGAAAAACCAACTCAAATAAGATAATGGACTTAATAATAAAGTACCTCATCACACCAATTCTACAAGTGGGAGCTCTAAAATAACCATATTGGGAGTGAGACCGTTCATAATACACAATAATGGTATATATATTAATAATACCTGAATATTCACTTGTCTGCATTCCAGCTATTGTTCATGCAAACTTTAATTTGTTTAATAAATAATCAATAACCTCCCCGAGTGAGCAAGCCTAATAATAAAATTTGTAACATAATTACTGGGTAATTACCTAGTTCCTGAGCGCTATATGGGATTACGAAAATTTGTCCTTCTTGTGTTATTTCACTAAATTCCCTCATATTAATTTTATTGTGGTCAACTTCATGAGAAATACTAGCCGTAAATGAATCGCGGAAACTTTGAATAGTGATGGGTATCACATTTCAAAGTTGTTGTTTTGATTGGTGGGTTGGGTACGGCCATTACTTTCTATTTCTCTAAGGTGGTTTTAGAAATAAGTATGAATTTGCTTGAATTTACAAATAGACTGAAGAGTGTTCACTCAAGTAATTGAGTGAGTGTACACCAATATTTTAATCTCACTCCTAAATATATGCCTACTACTAAAAGCATGTTGATCTAGCTATCGTTAATCGTCAATCACAAAATATATTGAATCACCGTAAAATTATGTACAGCTTACCGTGTTCAATAACTTTTGCATTTGACACTAAACCTACCTAGTCTAGAGCAACCCCATATACGAAGCAAGTTATATCATGTTTAAAATACGAAGAGCTTACACCTAAGCAAAGATAGTTTACTATTCACAGAAAGGCGTTAGAAAAATATATAGACTCTTATTTACAATTTTCCTTAAAGCATATTTTTGTTTGTGTTTTTTGTGTTTTTTTTTGTTTTTTTGCCATGTGCTATGTTTTTTAAGATAAACGGTGTGACTTATTAAAAATTGAATAAAAAAACATACATTTTAACGCACACCTTATTGATAACTTAAGTCGGATTTCTATAAAAAAGTTTGTTTTGCCTAAGTCAAAATTTGTGACTGAGGCAAAACCAACATAGATACAGAAATCCGCCATTAGCCAATTCCCGAACCAACTTAACGACAGTCTTCTTTGAGCAGCTAGGTAACCATTTGCCAATGCTCTCGGAAGCCGTTTTTTAAAACACTACCTAAATGGAGAAGAAAAATCATTTTCAAGTTTAAGTAGTAAAATATGACCTATAAATTAAATAGAGCAAGCATCGGGCGAGCGTTCCCATTGGGGGAACATACTGCAATTTTAAGAATCAAATAATAATCCAAAATTTGCTATGAGGTCCCTCGAGGGGAACGCGTACTAGATTCGGTTCTATTGTAGGCCTATATGGAGTATAAAAATAGTTTGAAATGTTTTGTGCGTAAAAAACTAGTACCTTCATAAGTAAAATACGATGGTTACTTATGAATAAAAAGAGCAAGCTTATGTTGTGCGTTCCCATTGAGGGACCACATTGCAATTTTAAGAATCAAATCTTAATAGCGATGTGGTTCCACAACGGGAACGCACACTAGATTCGTTTCTATGGTAGGCCTCTGGAAGGCCTCTGCGGTAAACAAATGCAGAAATTATGACAATAACCATCCAACAATGCGATGCTTAGAGCGTGAAAAGTTGATGTATTTTGTGATATTTAAAGTCGCTGCTAGAAGGAAGTGGGTAAGAAGCTGTTTTCCTGATTGGGTATCATGGGAGATTTGTTATTTTGTTGTAGGGGTGTCATTTAAAGTACGACGAAATTTTTCGAAAATTTCATGTTAAGCTATGTACTTGAGCTTGTTACAGAACCAGTAACTTTTTATAAAACCTGTCCATTTAAAAGTCTTTGAAAAAAAAATGCGGTACTATTTATGTAAAGTTTGCCTAAAATCAATCAGTGAAAAGCGAGCCCGATAAATTATGACTATTACACCGAAGAGTTATTAAGATAGAGCTAATATCGATTTGTGACAACATCAAAATGGGACGAGGTTACATGGGGGACTACTCGTTATTTGATTATACACTTATTGACAATGAGAGGGATCCGAACTAAACTCGAAGATCCTTATGTTAAGGTTACGACAATTATGCGATTCTATTATATTGAAGTTAAAACATCCATGTACTCTTAACTAAGTTACTTACGGCCACAAGGTTAGACCGCTATACGCGAACTTACAAAACATTAGTTCGGGCGGCTGTCCCCGGAAATGTAAACTTGACAAAATATCACCCGTTGGCCGCTCCGTCGAAGCAGCTGCTTTACTAAAATCTCTCTCTTAAAATTACCTCCTTTGTGCCTACATTTCCGGAGGCGGCCTAACCTTACCTTAACATTAATGTGCTCGACCGAAGAAAACACCACAGAGGGCGGTCTCGCCCTGGAGGTGTTTACCCTATGAAGTATACGATATCTTATACTTTATATTAAAATACATATAAGGTTTGATAAAAAAATATAGGATCATTATTAGGAATTAGGAGTAGATTTATCTCTAAGCCCGGGAGCCGGTCGCCCTAGAGCCTCAGCGGTGTAGGCGACCGGCTGCGGGTGGGCAACTACTTGAATATGCAATCAGAAACGAGCCTACAGCAGCGAATGGGCGGCGGGTAGAGTTTCTATCGCACATTGAAGTAGTGCCGAAACGTGCCGTAGAGGCGGTGATAGTGGAAGATCTGGGGAGCGCTAGGCGAAACGTGATGGGGAAGGGATGACACGAGACCAGGCCGCGGACCCGCACAAACGCAGGATCGCACCGCCGCTGCAGTCGAAAATACAATTATATAAATATGTACATCCCTGAAGAGCATTCTATGCCGTAGCTGATCAGAAACCTAACCGAAGCCTGAAGGTCTTTCGGGCCTTACTGATCTAAATTAGTAGCACTGGCGACCTGCATCTCCAAATATATAAGGGAGTTGCTTTGCCGCCAGGATGCGAAGCGGCACGTCTTTATCGTGCTTACCCTAAACTTAGTTAGTTACACACAATACTGAATGAATACTGAATGTCATTTATAGAAGTGCAGTCTGGGATTGCTCGAGAAATTATATAAATTTACATAAATATATTACGAGTATAAGCGAAGGCATGGGCAACTCATTCAGCTATTAGTAGAGCAAGAGAGAATGCTTGACATAAGCGACTCAGCAAATGCCCCATGCTTTTGCTGTGGCATTTTCTAGTTGTATGAGGCACGTGGACATCGAGCCTTGAGTTTTTGGAAAGCTGAGTTGAAGATTCTGAGTTACGGATCACGGAAAGTCAAGCTATCCTATGGGCCTGTGAGTATGGGCCCGTTGGTCATTGACAACAAAATACATTTTGAAACCATACCCGAACATAATTTAATCGCCTACAAGTTGATGTAACAGAGAGTTAAATTTTCTATCTTTGGACTAATGAAAAATTACAAAAAACAGGTTCAAAGACACGGTAAAAAAAAATCAAAGCTTCCTAAGTTTTAAGAGTTATCGACACGATATAAAAGTAAAAGACATAGGATACATACCTAGTGACTAAAATAAACAATAAAACCTATAATATACTGATGCAAGTCAGCTCAGCGATGCATCGCCGGCTGGTATCCGTGGCTCATGCGGTCGAGGAATCTATGGAGGTCGTTGAACCGGGGCCGGTGCTCGGGCTCGCGCCGCCAGCATTCGTGCATAAGGTCGTAGAGCTCGCGGCGACAGCGCGGCGCGGGCGCACACGGGACGCGCGCGTTGCGACCGCCACAGCGCCACTCGCTCGCGTTCGCTACCACCTGGTGGCAAGGGTTCGCGTTAAATTGGCTGCTAAGGAAAAGTACTGGCCCCTAGGCATCCTGCTTTATCTAGGTACCTTGAGATGCTGTGGTAGTCGTACCAAATAACTGTCAAATCTTGATGGTTCCACACATTTGAACGTGGTATGATACCACGGTGACAATTCTAAAGCTCGCTATGTGTAACAGCAACGTTATTACCCAGTTTTTGTACTTCACCAGGGCCACGGATATAAAGGGAAAAAAATCAAACCCAAGGGGAAAGAGCCTGGTGCCCTCACTCGTCATTGCTATCATCATTCGGAAATTGAAGTCTAAGGCCCGGATTATGAAAGCTTGCTCAGTCATAGATCTGTTTGAGGGACGTTTATGTTATAGAAGAGTGTTACTCAAGCATAGATCGATGACTGAGCATGCTTACATAATACGGGCCTTATTATTATAGGTAGGTACCTACATATACATTAAGGAGAAACTGGTCCTCAGAAAAGGAGCTTGACGCGTTTTGTGTAATTGAGACCATCATATACACATGTCATGTTTATGTTCTTAAAGACTATTTCGCGTAAAAGCGTGGTGATTATTGCAAACCGACTCGTTTGGGGAAGGCATGTCCAGCAGTGGACGGACGTACTGTGCTGATGAAGATTCGAGAAATTAATAAGGATCGCATGAACCTAAAAACTCACTCACCTGATCATCGTTCATCTCCTCATACGGCTTGACAGAGCAGTAAGTCAGTATCTCCCAGACAGTCACTCCAAACGCCCAAACGTCGCTGGTCGGCGAAAACATCCCCTTAAACAAACATACCCGATTTAAAATGGGAAATTGCAAAGCAAATTTTAAAGTCACTATTTGAAAGAGATGGATTCTTCAGTCTGCATATTTTCAGGGATCAAGAGCTCCCAGTGAATTTATAATTCAACGTTTCAACGAAGTGGAACATTTAAGCAAGTCGTATGTTTACATACGAGTTGCTTAAAATGTTCTACTTAAAAATTCCATCATTATAATATTCACAAAATACACACTTAAGGCCCTAAAGCTTTAACATTACGGCTGACCGTCCGTGACAGCCTCTTACGCTAGCCTTAAGTGTGTATTTTGTGAATAGGAATTTTGTAATTAAATCAAGAGATTTATTTATGGTATTGATATGGATCAGTTGAAATACCTGTATATTGTTTGCAACAGTCTGCAGTTAGTTCATTTGTTTCAATTGAAAATACTAGTTGTATTTGTTTATAATATTTGATTGTAATTTTGTTTATTAATAAAGGAAATAGGTAACAACTTTATTATCATATCCATTATTATAATAAAACCTTTTAACGGATAAGTAAAACTGGAACAAGTAAACATCAAACTTATAGAAATGAGAAAATATAAACAAATCAAGGAGAGCATTAACATTCTTCCTTCATCCCTGTCTATAACTACCTACCTATTTGTTGTGTTCTTTAATTATTAACTTACAATCAAAAGGCTCTCCCACGGCATCCAGCGAAGCGGCACCTGTGTTCCATCTGGCATGATATGGTAATCCCCCAAGAACTCCTCACAAAACATAGCATAGTCTGAAACTTTCACTACGAGGTCTTCACTCACTGTCACATTCCTGGAAAGAATACATAGAATCAAAAAACTGTTACTGCTTCACGTATAATATCTACATACAGCGCTTATCAGAAGCCTATGTCCAACATCTCCTAGTAGAGGTAGAGGCTGTTGATTTCATACTATGTGTATTATCTTTTGGTCCGTCCTCATCGAATCATTACACGTCTACATCGGTCATGACGACCGATGTGGCGCGGCGGGCGAAGGTCCGCCTGCGACGCAGAAGGTTGCGGGTTCGATTCCCGCCTTGGGACAAATGTTTGTACGATCTGCAAATATTTGTTCCGGGTGTTCTGGGTATTTTCCATATATTAGGTCCTTACATATGAAATTGGCGTTTTGTATGGGAGGAACAAAAAGTCGAATATTTTTTAATATAATATATTTAATTAATCAAAGTATGAACCATTATTTTCTATGCACTTTTGCCATGTTATAGGTAGTTCATTGATCCCTTTACTAAAAAAACCAGTCGGACGGGAATCAATAAAATCTTTGAAGGCGATTTGGACTGCCCCATCGGAGTTGAATTTTTTCCCTTGCAAGAAGTTATCCAAATTTCGAAAAAAATGGTAATCTGTTGGAGCAAGGTCCGGGGAGTACGGAGGATGTCTTAGACTTTCCAATTGAAGCTCTTCTAATTTAGTAGCCGTCTGTTGCGCAGTGTGTGGTCTAGCGTTGTCGTGAAGCAGCAGTGGCGTGGAGCGATTGACCAGCCTAGGTTGTTTAGCCGCTAGCTTTTCCATCATGGTTTGCAATTGCTGACAATAGACATCAGCCGTAATAGTCTGGCCAGATTTGAGAAAACTGTAATGAACAATACCGGCACTAGTCCACCAAACGCTTACAAGTAACTTTTTTGGGGTTAATTTTCGCTTGGGGCAGGATTTGGCTGGCTGGCCAGGATCCAACCATTGCGCTGAGCGCTTCCGATTATCGTAAAGAACCCATTTTTCATCACAGGTAATGATTCGGTTTAAAATACCTTCATTATTGTGCCGGTTTAGTAATGTAACGCAGCAGTCGACGCGCGTTTGCCGGTTTGCTTCAGTCAATTCGTGAGGTACCCACCTTTCAAGCTTTTTAATCTTCCCAATTTGCTTCAAGTGATTTAAAACAGTTTTATCACTAACATCGCAGCCTGCAGCTAACTCGGACGTGGTTTGCGATGGATCCGCTTCCACAATAGCCTTCAACTCTTCATTATCAACTTGAGTCTCAGGCCGTCCACGGGGCTTGTTCTGCAGGTCAAAATTTCCAGAACGAAAACGTTGGAACCAAAAACGAACTGTGTTTTCTTTTGCAACACGACCGCCATACACATCATTCACCCTTCGAGTTGTTTCCGCAGCACTAGTGCCACGGCGGAACTCGTACTCGTAAATAATGCGATATTTTAAGTTTTCCATTTTGTAAAATGAGTGACGCAAACAGAAAAAAACAGAAGAAAAAAAACAAATGAATGACGATCATCGAAGCACAAATACATGAGTCTATAGCTGTACAAATTTGAATTTGGAATTCCTTACCAAAGAGGAGAAATTTGTGATTAAAGTGGCCAGTACGAAAAACGCCAATTTCATATGTAAGGACCTAATATAATAAAAAATATCTATCAATGTTATGTATTGTATTAAGTTTATCAGTCATCTAGTACCCATAACACAAGCTCTGCTTACTTTGGGAATAGATGACGCTGTGTGAATTGTCCAGCATTATTTATTTATTACCAAACGTCTTTTGAGTTAACAGATTCAACAGCTTGTGCCCACAAGTCTAGGCTCACCATGACTCGGCTTACATGTGGAAGGTCTACTAGATAATTTGATGTCTATTAGAATAGTTCAAAACCGACTTAACATTTCTGAATATTTACATTGCTTTTTAAGGTTTTCGGGGGAAAATATTAATCCAATAGAATAAAGTACTGTGTAGTAAAATAGTTATTAAATGAAGTATTATAATTGGCGAGATACCTATTGATACCTATTGAAACATACATACAAAAATACAGCCGAATTGAGAAAATCCTTTTATTCTAGTACTTTATATGTATCATTTATACTTTTTAAAAAGTTATCTGAGCGTCTGGTCGACGCGACCCGTGACCCGAGAGCTAGCGGGTATTTGACGCAGCGCATCAGCATTGCCCTACAGCGGGGCAATGCAGTCAGCGTCTTGGGGACGCTTCCGACTGTTATTGATATGGATCAGTTGAGCTACCTGTAGATTGTTTGCAACAGTCTGCAGATAGCTTAATTGTTTAAATTGTAAATACTAGTTCTAATTTGTTTTTATTATTGAATTGTAATTTTTTTTGTCAATAAAGAGTTTAGTATCATTTATACTAGTGCCGAAGAACTTTGAGACTTCCTTCGGACTCTAGCGCCGCCGTTAACTCCACCTACAGGGGAAACATTTAAGTTAATCCAAACCTGCCCAAAGACCAAAGTTACATTTAGTTCGTTTGACGACGTGATGTAGTTACAGTTTTGATGAATAAACTCCTTATTATTATTATTATTTATTTTATGTCAATTGAAGAACGAATATTTATTTCAGTAATACCCATAGATATAAGTAAAGTCGGTAGATATGGTACGTCCTCCCAGCGCTTACTCAACAACTGGACTGTGTTACAACTAGGTACACGCAAACACTCGCTCGCAGTTACATTTCCAATCTTGTGCAATAATTATAATGAACAAACACAAAGGCATTGCTGTAGTCTTTTATTCAATAAAACACACTGAAGTACGTCGTAGCAAGCACGCGTAACACGAACGCCTGCCCGGTTATAGACATACATAACTGAGGTGGGTGGACTAAATTATGGTGTACTTTTTGTTGGAGTTATCTAAAGGCTTAGGCTTTTCAGATCGTGACTAGGTACGTAGGCCAATTCGGGAGCAACGCTTACAAACCTAATAATCATAGGGGTTACCTGGCCGCTAAATCGCGATGTACCAACTCGAATGATTCCAGATACTTCATGCCTGCTGCTATCTGACAGCATATGTGAATCAAACTCGAATAGCTGCGTAAAAGAAACAATATTATTATCTCCGCATCCAACGATCATATTACTAAAATATATCTTTTAAGTATAAGAATTATATCTATGTGCTCTACAGAAAAAGGTATAGATTAAGTTTTATTCTGGTACCACGAAACTGCGACCAGTGTAATGAAACAATGTATGATAGAACAAAAGCAATTGCGTCACCACACCACTGTTGAAAATAATCAAAGTATTATCGTAAAGAAACCAAATCCCAAGCAAATACGCAGTCAAAAGTCGGTAGTTTTGAATGTATTTTTTACTAACTTCAATTTCTTCTCGCGGCGGAGAATCGTAGTAAGGGAAGCGGCTTCCCCGCGGTCCAGGGCTGCACATGGGGGCTCTAGCAGACTCAAACCTAACACTCTGGCTAGTTGAGGGTGCTTCAATCCGGCGCCCCATGTAGCCTCGCGGGCAAACGCCGCTCTGTAACAAGAACACTCATTAACCCACATCTGTAGGACACTTTGGTGTTAATCTATAGTCATAGGTATCATCTAGATCTAGACGCGCAATAGATCGCTTAGACTTAGCTTTTTAGGGTTTCGTGTTCGGGAACGAAATCCCTATGGTCTTACTCTGTCCGTCCTTTTTTCCCTCTTGAATAACAGCAACTATCGAAGCTATTAACTTGAAATTTAAAATCATAATACATTTAGTGCAGATACAGATTAAATAAAAAAAAATAAACGATTATGAAAATGAAAATTTTCAGTACACATTATGATGTTGAAATTTTAAAAGAGACCTCCATGGTCAAATTGGGTATCAAATTAAAAGTATAACTTGTACATTTCAAAATACATTACGATTTTGTTAAGGTTTCATACTTTTTGAAATATTTTTAATCCCCCCCCCCTTCCCCCTATCTCCGAAGTTTGCAGAGCGATCTATCTGAAATGTTTATACCGTTTGTAGATATGCATCTATATTTTACAGGATTTTTTCCTGTAAAGATAATTCGATGATGAAAAATCAGTAAAATCTTTTATGACCATTTTTCATAGTTTATGAAAAATGGTCATAAAAGGAAAAACCGTATTGATATTTTTATAATTTCATTCATTGAAAATTTTGATAAAACTCGACGAGAACTAAACTTCGTGATGTCAACGTGTGATTATCGCTATAGAGGCTTGTGCTGCAGTCAGTGGTGTGTATGTTTGCTGACGAGGAAGTAGTTATACTCACTTGACGTCGTTATGGCAGCCGCGCCACAGAGTCTTCACAACAACAATGCGGCGACGGCCTGCTCCGGGGCTGTCTTCGTCGCTCAGCTCTTCGATGCCGTCGGTCTCGCATATTTGGAGCTGTGGAGAATGCCTTATGTCAAGCATTTTCAGTTACTTTTTGTGTTTGTGAAGTTATGCCGATGTTAGGGGAGTGGTCGGTTTTAGCTGTCGACGTCTTTCGTATGAGATGATGATGATGATAGGTGGAAGAAAGGTTTAAGTTCAGACATACCTAGACCAGAGAATATATATAATAAACTAACGCTAGACTTAACTATATACTGAAAAATTACCTCATTCAACAAGCAGAACCGCGATGTAAAGTAAAAAAGGATTTAGTGCGCGCGTTAAGCCAATAAAAAAAAGTATTTAAAAGATAAAAAGGGTTGTAAAGAATTTACATTTTTATTTCGAGGCACGCGCAAAGTTTACGAGAAAATAGTTCTTAAGCGTATAAAATAGTAAGGGCGGATGTAGAAATTCCCGTGTATTTCGCCGAAGCCTACTTTGGCCCAGTTTGCGAAGTTTGCGGAGCGTGGAGGATGGTTTTGCGCCTGGAGGATTTGCAGACCTTGCCCGGAATCAGCCTTGTTTAGGTTGCAGGTAAATATCGGCATAATTATGCTCTCGACTTGCTGGATTTCCTATTATTTTGTAAGATTACTTAGTTTCCATTCCAGTTCGTTTGATAAACGCGGAATAGAACCTACTAGGTAGAGCTCTTGTGAAATCGTTAGTTTTATGGTGCTGTGACGTTGGCCGTGTCATCATTAACGAAGTTAGTGATGACAGCCTGTACGAACCTAAGATAGTCAAGACTCCATGACGCGGCCAACATTACCGAGTATAAAACAAACCAGATCAACTTTTTATATTGATAACCAAATCTGTTCGGAATTCTTTTGTGCAGACTCCTTTGTAAAGTTTGGAACGTAGCTTCGCTTGATGCTTGAAATATCAAGTAATATGTAGTCAAAGGGTGTTTGGTTCAGTTTTTCACCGTTAGTTTGGGTGTTATTATATATTTGGGATTCAGTTCACATCATTGCAATCCACAAAGCGCGAGATCAAGTTTCGAAGATTATTTTCGTTCCTTACCTAAATACCTAATATTTCGGTGATTTCTGCTATGCAGGTAGTTCTGATTGCGTAAGTTTCAAAAATGTTTTTGGTCAATAGGTATTTCAAGTATAGTTATTCCAATATTGCTGAGTGACAGACACAGGAATATATATATTTCTGTGGTGACAGATCACACACAGACCACATCACTGGTGGAAACCAAGATGTGATATGGTTAGCACTGTGTTAATTTCGAATCTTTGGAAAATGAACAATACAATACAGAAAACATTTTTCAAATGAGCTGGTCGTCTATAGTTACTGGCAATAGTAAACGGCAGATGATCTATTAAACTCAACTAAAATTTAATGTCACCGTAACAAACGCAGACAAAATCTATAGCAAAATAATATTTCTAAAAGCTTCCGAGCACTATTACTCACCAAGACAAAAGAACCAAAAGATCTTAACGGGAACGTGAGCAAAAAATATCCGTAGTTCCCTTTGCATCATTTTGATGGAATTAAAGTATCAACTGTTAGTTTAGAGTGGCTAGTATGAGTTTGCACATAACCAAAAAGGAAATAGTTTTCGTTTCCTAACGCTGACTGGTCAAAAGTGCTCAACACGTCTCTCAAAATGATTCGAAAACTATAATCGAGTTCATATGAAACTATTGGATCTCTTTCTATCCGGTAGGACTCCCACACACATTTATCGTGTTGCATCGCTCCTACCGTAGGAGCGATGCAACACGATAAATGTATAGAATGAAATTTTATAGTTTTCGTAAACATGCACAACCCATACTAGGCCTCAGGTGGACCAGCCATACCATTGTCAACAAGCAATCCGACGAAAGCTTTGCCAAATCTTGAAACACTGCAATGCTTTTTATTGTCTGAAGAAGATATCAGGGCACTTGCAAAAGATATTAGGTCCTTACATATGAAATTGGCGTTTTTCGTACTGGCCACTTTAATCACAAATTTCTCTTCTTTGGTAAGGAATTCCAAATTCAAATTTGTACAGCTATAGACTCATGTATTTGTGCTTCGATGATCGTCATTCATTTGTTTTTTTTCTTCTGTTTTTTTCTGTTTGCGTCACTCATTTTACAAATTGGAAAACTTAAAATATCGCATTATTTACGAGTACGAGTTCCGCCGTGGCACTAGTGCTGCGGAAACAACTCGAAGGGTGAATGATGTGTATAGCGGTCGTGTTGCAAAAGAAAACACAGTTCGTTTTTGGTTCCAACGTTTTCGTTCTGGAAATTTTGACCTGCAGAACAAGCCCCGTGGACGGCCTGAGACTCAAGTTGATAATGAAGAGTTGAAGGCTATTGTGGAAGCGGATCCATCGCAAACCACGTCCGAGTTAGCTGCAGGCTGCGATGTTAGTGATAAAACTGTTTTAATTCACTTGAAGCAAATTGGGAAGATTAAAAAGCTTGAAAGGTGGGTACCTCACGAATTGACTGAAGCAAACCGGCAAACGCGCGTCGACTGCTGCGTTACATTACTAAACCGGCACAATAATGAAGGTATTTTAAACCGAATCATTACCTGTGATGAAAAATGGGTTCTTTACGATAATCGGAAGCGCTCAGCGCAATGGTTGGATCCTGGCCAGCCAGCCAAATCCTGCCCCAAGCGAAAATTAACCCCAAAAAAGTTACTTGTAAGCGTTTGGCGGACTAGTGCCGGTATTGTTCATTACAGTTTTCTCAAATCTGGCCAGACTATTACGGCTGATGTCTATTGTCAGCAATTGCAAACCATGATGGAAAAGCTAGCGGCTAAACAACCTAGGCTGGTCAATCGCTCCACGCCACTGCTGCTTCACGACAACGCTAGACCACACACTGCGCAACAGACGGCTACTAAATTAGAAGAGCTTCAATTGGAAAGTCTAAGACATCCTCCGTACTCCCCGGACCTTGCTCCAACAGATTACCATTTTTTTCGAAATTTGGATAACTTCTTGCAAGGGAAAAAATTCAACTCCGATGGGGCAGTCCAAATCGCCTTCAAAGATTTTATTGATTCCCGTCCGACTGGTTTTTTTAGTAAAGGGATCAATGAACTACCTATAAGATGGCAAAAGTGCATAGAAAATAATGGTTCATACTTTGATTAATTAAATATATTATATTAAAAAATATTCGACTTTTTGTTCCTCCCATACAAAACGCCAATTTCATATGTAAGGACCTAATATTAAGCATAAGACTCAATCTTGCCCGAGGCTTCGCGTGCCTTATCCCCAAATAAAAACACAACATAATAAAGAATACTGTATCATCGGTTTTGAATGTCGATTTAGATGACAAGGCATGGTCGCAGGCCTCCCTGCCTGTCAAATTGGGAGGCTTAGGTATGCGCAAAATTTCAAGTGTAGCCCATCCAGCGTTCTTGTCTTCCGTCTACAGCACTAGTTCTATAGTTGATAAAATTTTAAAGTCATCTGGTTTGGTCCCGCGTGGAATTCATTCAAAATTTAATTTTTAGACGAAGCTCAAACGGCTGGGCATTGTGCTTGCCCCGATGCTGCTCCCCCAAAATCTCTTTTGTCCCAACGGCAATGGGACGGGCCTCTGTGTGAGTTGACACGGAATTGTTTGTTACAAACGTGCTCTAGCTCTGCGGATCGTGCTCGTCTCCTTGCCGTTTCTAAATGGGAGTCAGGACAATGGTTGCAAGCATTTCCTTCATTTAACACAGGCACTTTATTGGATCCCGTAACTTTCCGTATCGCAACATATCTTCGGTTGGATACAATGTGTTGCGCGCCTCATCAATGCCAGTGCGGTACTGGCATTGATGAGCAGCTTGCTCATCACGGATTATCGTGTACTAGGGCCGCCGGTCAGATATCTCGTGATGCCAGCCTTAACTACTTCATCCGGTGGGCCTTTGTCACCGCTAACGTACCAGCTATTCTCGAACCGAATGGTCTGTTGCGTGACGATGGTAAGAGGCCCGACGGCATGACACTAGTCCCATGGGAGTTGGGTAGGACGCTACATGCGTCGACGCACTTGCACCTTCCCATCTTCCGAGGACATCCGTGAGGGCAGGTGCGGCGGCAGATTTTGCCAAGGATCTCAAGAGCCGCAAATATGCAGGTCTCGACAGAGCCTACACATTTGCTCCCATTGGGGTCGAGACCCTAGGTCCGTGGGGGTACCGAGGCTCTCCGGGTTTTTAAAAAGTTATCTAAGCATCTGGTCGAAGCGACGACGCCGAGAGCCCGAGAGCTGGCGGATATCTGGCGCAGCGCATCAGGATTGCCATACAGCGGGGTAATGTAGACGCTAGGTCTTGGGGACGCTTCCGACTGGTATTGATATGGATCAGTTGAGTTTCCTGTAGATTGTTTGCAACAGTCTGCAGTTATCTTAATTGTTTCAATTGTAAATACTAGTTCTAATTTGTATTTATTATTGAATTGTAATTTTCTTTGTCAATAAAGAATAACATAAAAACAAAAAAAAAGTAACAAACATGTTTACCTACATCTTCACGACTTTCGCCTTTCACATATTAGTAATTCTTATATTTCACAAATCTTCGCAACACCATGACTTGTCGGCGGCAAGTTGGTCGGCAAGTAGGAATAATTAGGTTTGGGTTACCTTTTTCCCAGGGTTTTGTTTTATAGAGACTTTTCGAAATGTCCTGTCTCATGATAGGTAATCAAGGTATGTAGGCACTATACGTAATACATGCATAAATAAAACATGTGTAAATAATGAGTCCATGCTTATATAAACATGCTTAAATGCACATTATCTCCAATTTTTTTTGCAGGAAAGGCGGAAGTATTTATCTCATTATTTGCTTTCATTTTGTTATAAAAGTTTGGTCACCATTTTTCATCACAACTTTGTTATGCTTTCATCAATATTATACCTGGCCAGTAAAATGAAACTGTTATTTTACTCCGACTCTGTTTATGGTAATCAATGAAAACGGATGAAAGTAAACAGGTAAACGAGGGAATGAAAGAAATATGATATAAAATGAAGACTTGTTTTTCTGTAATAGATGTCGGAAAATATTGGAGCTCCCTTGATAATATAGTTTAAATGAGAAGTGGCGTATACTTTAGGTATAATAATTATTGTATGTTATTTTTAATATGCGTTCTTCATCTTTAAATTAGGGATGCAAAATATTACCAACTAACTTGTTTGTCTTAACTTATCTTAGTTCATAAGTGAGTCCTTACGCAAGTGCGTGCTTCGTCTCATACAAAATATCGACAAAGTAAACTCCAGTTTATTTAATAGTACGACGACATAAATATCTATAGCATTAAAACTTAGTACGGTATAACCACAGATAGTTCAACAGTTAGTAGCAACTTGTAGTGTAGATGCACTGCGGGCGTTGACCCAAGTCCTACAATTTTACATTAGCCTCGATAATATTTATGACTGCGGCAAATGTTTTTTGCTCGTAGGTACTACTGGCGAATATCACATGTTGAGTGCCCATTGTGTAGTACATAATAGGCTTGTACAAATATCTATACCTACATAGCTCTTTGTAGAGCATAGCGGTTGCCGGGACATATCGATTGGTTATTTTTATTTTGGTTTTTCTTGTATTTGGGATTTGAGAATGAGCTTTTCTCCGTGGTAATGGGTAAGCACGTATTCCCGATCAGAGTTGTCTTTAATGTTCTGTAATTCTTTATTGTGCACAATAATACATGAATATTATCTAATAGGATAGGTACATAGGTGAGCTTAACCCTGATAGTTAAAATGCTACTCCAGACTGAGAATAACATTTATCCAAAATTTCAGCACAATCCGTTAAGTAGTTTTGGCGTTGTTAGTTCACAACATCTCCACAATGTTTACTGATATATAATTATGTACAACTTAACAAATTAAATTAAACTTGCTTATTGATGGAAGAAATACGATAGAAGCAATACTTTATAATCTACCTATTAGATATTTTCCTAAAATCTATATGTATACTTTTAAATTTTTAATTGAGTGCCCTACAATGAAATTTTAATTGTAGGGCACTCAATTATCGATACTGAAGCCAAAACTGTATTTTTTTCATTTTTGTCTGTCTGTCTGTATCTGATTTAAGTTTATACTACGAGGAAGGACATATGATCCTTTTGTCCCGGAGTTCAGTATTTACTACCCCTTTGGAGAGGGAATGAAAGTTAAAATGTGTTCTTAGCTGTAATTCATTAACGCGTCGTCCTATTTCCTTTTTTTTTGTATAAGTCGTTGTTGCATGTTCAAATTTGACTAAATCAGGTAAAAGCCGAGCCCTGTCGTCCTAAGATGGGTACCTTGACACGCAGGAATCAAACGCAATGAGTGTGCCGAAGAACTCGCGCGTTCCAGGGCCAAGGGGACTCAGCTGGGCCCCGAGCCGTTCTGTGGCGTACCAAAACCCTGGCTCACAGAACCCCCTTAGATTCCTGCTACGTGGCATCGACCAAGCTCTAGAAGAATTCTTCGGGCATGAGTCACTTAAAGTCATTGATAAAAGCCTTCGTTCGATAAACGGTACACCAACCGAATCCTAGCGCTAAGCAGAAGCAGACCGCATCATGACAAGAGACCTTACTGGCCACTGTCGCCTTAACAAGCTCATGTTCAAACTGGGGATAAGCGACACACAATCCTGCAGATTCTTCGAAGGGAAAGCCTCTCCATCTGCTAGGAGAGTGTGGAACACTAATGCAAAAACGTAGCATCCACCTGGGCAAGCACCTGCACATGCACAGCCAAAAAAAAAAAAGTTATACCTACCTGCAATCCAATACCTATTTCAGGCAAAGTTAAATGTACAAATTGTCCATACGATCATCATGAACCTGATGTTTGGTGGTTCCGTTCAGCTGGCACCACCAAAGATTTTTCGTTCAGATTTTTTTTTACTTTGGTTTACAATCAACTGTCCCTACCTAATACATACTATAGAAAAAAGATTTGCGGTGGTCCAGCCAAGGGCCCAATTCTGCTATACAATTTTTTTACTATAAAAATGGTATCGTCGCAGAATTGTCACGTACCCACTCGTATAATCCTTAGATTTATGAAACTCCAGAAAGTGCGTGCGGTGCTATTTGCACGGTAATTAGGTTTTTGTGCTTGATCTTTTTTTTCTTCTTTATTGTCATAATTTGCTACCTACTCTCTGCTTGTATTTGTGTCTATATATGTAAAAGTACCTAAATTAGTTCTTGTAAAACCTGTTTGTACCTGTTTATGGCCAAATAAATGTATCGTTATCTGCCACTGTCATAGTAAAGCGATTAGCAGAATAGGGCCCCAGCTGAACGGAACCACAAGGTAGAAGCGAAACCGATCATATTTCGTTGTGTAGCAATGTTCGCAGTTTATGACACTTCTTGAAACTGAGGCCATGGGTAGAGAATGGGATTAAAAGTGACAGCATGACATCATGCTATCCCGCATAGACCCTACTCGATTTATACTCAATGTAGGTTCCTAAATACAGGTACTTATATTAAAAGTGTAACGAGTCTAATACTGCACATTGAGGTTTTTTTGCACAGCGTTTCTTTATATGAGAGAAACTGTGTTCAAATGTGAATTCCTAATTAGTCGGCAGGTATGGCAATCGCGAAAGAAGCCTCGGGTACTGCTAGTTCTAAAATAAAATAACAATTTTTGCATGTTGTGTGGGCCAAATAATTTTTCTAAAATACAACTTGTAGGTACAATTACATTGTTTGTATCTAAATTGTAGATATGTTTTTTTCCATGAATTTAGGAATGCCCTTCGGCTGTGCACACGATAATTATTTTTTAATAGCTTGCCATTAGCATAAACTCATAAAGCACTTTATCTCCCCTTTACATTTTTTCTGTTCCATTACGAGTTATTAATTATGATTTATTGATGTTTTATTAGAATAATAAAGGCTCGAGATTTTTTTGTGCGTAAGATTTTTTGGTGTACAGAAAAATTTCTAAACCCGACGCAACAAGGGGTTGAAAAAATGATATCTCACGTGACCCTAACACTATTAGTCTGTGTGTCACATCGTAGCTCCCAAAAGGATGAACTGATTTTGAATAACTTTGGTGAAACGGACTTGATTGATCCAGTGTTCTTTTATTATACGTATTTGATGATGGTATACATATATAACTCTCGACTTTGGTTTTTATTGTACAATAACTTATGATAAATTAATTTAATTAAAACAATTCAGACACTAGTTTGCTCAAATATTTGTTTACTTACTAGAAACACTTACATAGATAGATAAGATTTTTTATTAAGTTCACACATAAACAGCACAGAAAAACATAACAAATCAACTAAAACAGTATTTAGGAAAGTATACATAAAAAGTATATATGTATAAGTATACATGTGATATTTTATTAAATGAATAGGTGCCCATTTAGTCAAGTTAGATATATAAGGCAAATGAAAGTAGGAAAAGGAAGCAGGTGTTATGTAATTGCATTGTGACGACCAGAGAGCTCTCAAGCTCAGAGAGAGCGGACATCCGTTTCGACACACTTCCCGCCATACTAAAATAAACTAGTAACCAGTATTTCCTATTTAGTGTTAGTGATCTCTACATATATACATACATTGCTGTGTGGAGCCGGCTTAGAATTTGCACCACCACAACTCTTCCCGAGGGTGTCGTGAGAGGCGACTAAGGGATACCCACCAGGGGCAACAATTATACCACTGAACTGCGTTCCCCAACCCGCGTGCCCAGCGTGGGGATTCTGGGTATTACCACCCATGTGATAAAAGCCAATAAGGCGCTTATCAGGGTAGCCTGCCTCCAGTAGTGAACCACGGAGTAGTGATCCTCCTCACCTCAACAGCCTTTAAAGGCTGTTCTCAACAGCCTATATAGGCTGTTCGAGGAGTCGAGGATTTCCGTTTGTTGTTCTTGTGTTTTGGCACTAATACGGGGAAACTTACAACTAATTAGGCAGCTAATCGTTTCCGTGTTTTGTATATTACCAGATATTACTAACGTTTCTATTTACATAAATTATAGTAACACAATCAGCCAACGATTTTGCATCATCACATCATCATTGTCATAGACCTGCTACTTCCACAAAGGATGGTTCACGATGCGTTTGTTTGTTGTCACTTACGTATATGAGTTATAAGGCCTGTAAAACCGGCTTTCCAACGCGAAAGGGGAATGGGTGGGAAATGAGAGATGAGTGAGCGGAGTTAATTTCAAAGCTTTGACTCAGTTCTTTCCGCTCGACTATTTGTTGGTGGAAATACAAGTATGCAGTTTACTCTTGCGAGTTAAACGGAGTCCTAAATGGGCCCGTTCCGCTCGCGGTGGAAACCCGGCTTAGTAAGGAGACGACAGATGCGGCCGCAGTATTGGCATATGTGTCCGTTGCCCGAAAGGCGATCACTGAGACAAAGGGCTGCAGCTGCTGCCGCAGACCCATCATCATCTATGATGATGTTCAGCATTAGGTACTTATGTCATGTCAGCCAAGTAAGTTAACAAAAAAAATTACAATCAAAGAATAAAACTAGTATTGACATTTGAAACAATTGAGGTAATTGCAGACAGTTGCAAACAATCTAGAGGTAACTACTTATTATTCTTTATTACCCCAGTAGTTGGTGTCAAAGAGCTGATTATGATGACAATAAATAAAACTCAGATAAAGCGCTGAATTGACATCAAATCGTATTCTTACAATATTGAGCATTCCGTCGTACCTAGTAATGTTTAAAACCTCAGGTACAT
The DNA here is from genome assembly GCA_963662085.1 of Eupithecia inturbata. NCBI lineage: Eukaryota > Metazoa > Arthropoda > Insecta > Lepidoptera > Geometridae > Eupithecia > Eupithecia inturbata. The sequence continues at coordinate 9,269,611 of OY759176.1, read as the reverse complement.
ACTTCACTATACTGTACCTACGTAGGTACATAGGTTGTTCGTGCCAGCGCTGGGTAAAATAGCTATAACATCTTTCCACGAGAAGCTTAATATATTTTTGAATTTAATCTAGTTTACTGCCCATCCACATATTGAGTGGGACGGCCGTTATAGTGAAAATATGAAAAATAAACACCGCGCGCTATTAAGACCCGAGTGCGATGGGTGCTAGAAGATTGCATTTTCTTGCGACGGCAAGTAATACATTTTTATGGTATTTTTGTAGACCAACGATGGAGGAATCAGCTGCAGAAGTGCAGTTTTGCAATAAATCAAAGTAATTTTGACATGTTTTATTTATAAAACTCCGCACAAGCCGTTCAAAAATATTTATATTAGAGTATATTTATTTGTCTAAATAGATAATACAAATACATGGCACTGGACATTTTACACATCTAAGAAATAAAATAATATCCCAAACATTTTTCGACAGGGTCATGGATACACGTAGCAACTAGCTCTAGTACTAGGTACATAAGTTTCTCTATTTCTAGATTTGCTGCCGTGGCCGAAATTGTTCAAGAAAGACAGAAAAAACAAAGTAAGGCCAGAGACTTCCTTTCTCGAAAATCTTTTGTTTGATATTTGGATTTAATAAGCTCTTCATTAAGGTTTAGCTAGTCAATAATAAATATCAATAAATAACCTAAAATGTATCATACAGATACAATTTTACACATTATAAACTAACCTAGCTAAAGCTTAATGAAGAGCTTGTTAAATCCAAATATCAAACAAAAGATTTTCGAGAAAGGAAGTCTCTGGCTTTTTTCTTTTTGTTTTTTCTGTCTTTCTTGAACAATTTCGGCCATGGCAGCAAATCTAGAAATAGAGAAACTTATGTACCTAGTACTAGAGCTAGTTGCTACGTGTATCCATGACCCTGAACAAACTTCAAGTGCGCTCATGCTATAGACAAACCTTCCTATGGGTTGGCAAGGCTCTTCAACTAATTAAGATGAAATTGTGCAACCCTTGAAGCTTACATGATTAGCGTGGTGTTGGCCTGATCGATGGTAATGGCATCAGAAACCTGACGCCAGACAATAATCAAGTTTGCAGGGTCCCCGCAAACATGCAGGCACCCTGCAAAGCACGGTTCAAATACGATACGATTAAACTGACAGTCGATAGGGTTGCACATCTATGTAATTGTTTGGTTTCTGTCTGTAAATATAAACAGCAAGTGCATTTTTACGGATTGGTAGTTTGAGTAGTTTTTAGAATAGGTTTCCTTTGATCTACTTTACAGTTTATGAAAATATCTGTTGGATTTAACAAAGGAACAATGCAGCCAGCGTGTTGGGGATGCTTCCGATTGTTATTGATAGATTGTTTGAAACAGTTTGCAGTTAGCTCAACTGTTTCAATTGTAAATACTATCTAGTACTACTAAATTGTTTATTTTTTTTTAATTGACACTGACAAGAGATTTGATCATTGATTAGTTATTTGTAGAGATGATCAGCGTACGAACAACCGGCTGTAAGAATTCTGGCTAAGATTTAATAGGAAAGCACCACAATACGATGCTACTTGCGACAACCGGTAATTATTATTAAGTTTTTTGCAACCGTCTGCAGTTAGCTTAATTGTTTCAGTTGTAAATACTAGTTCTAATTTGTTTCTATTATTAGATTGTAATTTTCTTTGTTAATAAAGGCCTTTATCTTGTAATTATTGTGCATATCATTGACATATTATTATTGACTGATTGCTCTAGGTATTAATTAGCATAATGGTCCTTTGACCGATAGAGCGTGGCAAGAACGTAGTAATGCATGATAGGTAAATTAGTCTAAATACCGAATAGTATATTGATTAACTCCTAGGCTTAGTATAGTTTAATTTATTTATATTGATTTAGTAGGTACCTACTAAATAGTACATTGTTGACAGAGGTGACGAAGTGACTGATTCCTATCGAGTGTGTCATTTGATTTGCCTTAAAACACACGAGGTAGGAATCGCACTTTCTCCTGAGTGATACATACTGCTTTATACCCCTACGAGAAAATAAAACATTTTCCGAAAAAGATGTTGCACTCTTCTCGTTTTTCCATTACACGAAATCTTCATAAGTCTAGTTGTATTTATTTCTGGATTTTTAGGGTAATAGGTTCTCAATCACTGCTTTAGCAGTTTTTTTTATTACTGGCGGTATCATAAAATCTTCTCTATCACTCGAGACATTCTATAGAATTAATAAAATTACCTAACTCAAATGTAAATTTCGAAGAAATTCCCGCGAATGCTTCAGTCACTTGGTTTTTTTTGAATTACTGTTCCGAGAAAAGAGAGAGAGAAGAGAGAGCCGATATCATATGGCGGACTCGGAGTAAAAACTTTTTGTAGTTTAACTTATAATGAAAATAACCATAGCTAAGGCTAAAATTTCAGAAGATAAAAAAAAATAACACGTTAGAAATGGGTTTCCATCTAGGTTTCCATACATTATTCTCGCCCGGCAAACGCGTGAGAAATAAAATTCCATAGAGTTTTTCGACCCGCATTCTGGTACGCCTGCAATGACGTACTTCCTAGCTCAAGTTTGGAAAAGGAATAAGACACTTTCCAAACAGGTGTAGTATAAAAAGCGTTTTTTATTTCGAATGTTTATTCTCTCATTCAAAAGGTCCCGTTTATTCATCATAGAATAATCTTATAAAATTATACGGTAAAATTAAAAGTTAGATGTTCGGTACTAATTATTTTGAAAGCATATGATATTTTTAAAATTTTCGAAGTCATGTTCTTACGGATTTTGTTAAAGTAACAAAATGGCTCTTAGATCTCCGGCGAGCCATAAATCTGCTGTAGGACCATTAGGTTCCTACACGAACACTTCTAGAAGCATCCTTCATGTACGTAGTAAGATGATTGATTGCGAACAAACTTCTAATTAATTCATTATTGTTATGAATACAGTTGCGATATTTTCGTAGTAGATTACAAAGTATCAAACAAGCATTTCAGAAAACTTTAGACAGCCCAGTTAGCGCTATTGGTATCCCTACTCGAATACTGAAACTGCCTAATCAGTTCGGATAAATATTCTGATATTTCTTATCAGTGAAAATACGACCTTTTCCACTCTGATCCACAGAGTTAATTTATTGATACGTGCAGATTTAAAGTTATGAAGGCAAATCATACGTAACAGTTTAATAAAACAAGGCCAAAATTCGTCTTATTGTCAAGCTTACTTTTCTTGTATAATGAAGTATTTTAGTTTTGTTAGTGGTAGTTGGCACAGGTGCCATATTTACCAATCAGCACTGACGGTACAGGGGGGGTTTTGCCATAATCAGCAACTTTGACAGGAGGATTCGTGACCGCAGTGAAGGTGTTGAAAATACACAGAAGAAAGCTGCTGAACTTCCTCTAGTCTCTACCGCTCCAAAAATATGATTTCTTTTTCCAAAACCATCTTTTCACCACGCTGACTAGTCCGAAACCAACATCTAGCTACGAGTCTCGTCCGAACCCCGATGACCGAAACGAACACTTATTATTTATACTGCCAGCTTATGGCTAGCTTCATAATTATAGATGTTACTCAAAACTGTGACGTTGTACAGTATTCCGGCTTAAAAGTCTGGGTTCGTCATAAATAACGGTCAAAAATATTGGAACGCGCCGAAATTAAAAAGAAAGGACGGGGTGCTCCATCATTCAAAAGGCAGTTACCGATGTAATGGTCGCTGGGAAATTGAAAAATCGATCATGTTATTTACAGTCCGTAAGTGCGGTCGGTTTAACTTCAATATAATCGAACCTGATATAGAAAAACATCGTAAATGGCTGACATGATTTTACAGGCGTTTTTTTATTATTGTATTAGGTGTACAAGAAGTAAGTTTATGAAATAAAAAAAATAATACTGTTATATTAATAAGTTTTTTTTTACGAAATTCCCGTTATTGAGGAGATATGTTCAAGATTTTGTTTATTTTCCCAGAGTAAATAATAAATAAATAAATAAATAATGCTGGTTGTTCAATAACTATTTCCTATTCAGGCTACTACTTTTGGGGGAAAAAATGTTTCATAGATCCAGTCGATTAAAGAAAGTCAGATAATTATATTTATTAAATTGGTATGTCAATTAATACTTTTAAAAAATCAATACGTTTCGATTTAAAACAAGGGCATTTCTTAAGTCCTCGCACGCACGCTTTATGGAAGGGAATATTTTTCCGTATCAGGGACGATATCTTATGGAGTTGATGCCATGTAATTACATTTCGGAACGCTGATGTGGCCGCCACTTTATATTACATTAGGACACTATGATGCTCGTATTTTAGATGCAGGGTGATATTAAATGTATGGTCATGTAAATGAACTTCATAAAACTTTCACATTTTAATGAGTTTACCCAGCTTTAGCCGCGGTATCTAATAACAAGGTTTTGGTTTTCCTATCACCAAAAAGATTTTAATATATTAATATTATTTCCAAACAGAAGAGGGAGAATGATTGGACATCTTATACGACTTGACAAACTTAATTCTTCATTAGTAACAACGTAGAAGGAAAAGTAAAAAAAAGAGGAAAGGGTAGACCAATAATTACCTATATGAGTCTAATCAAGGAGAAAGTAGCTGTCATGACATATAAAGAAGTAAAAGACATTGCATTGGAGAGAGAAAAGTGGAGGAAATTGCATTATTATACCGACAACAGGTAAGGTCATTAAATGATAAAAAAGATATTACTTATACTTACGTTACGTTAGAAGTACGCCGCTAACGAAAGCTTATGGAAACTTTCAAGAGCCCTTTCAGTGCATGATATTATAAAGTGCAAGCTTCTGTTGTGGGTTCTTCTCCGGTGAAAAAGTAGTTATTTACTTCGTTGTATTGATTATTGTTATTCATGTTATTTATGTCGAACTAAGTCCAACAGGTAGTAATGTAGGTTCGGTAAATTTCAATATAATCTGGTTGTAAGTCTTGGAGATCATAAGGTAACAATCATGTTGACATCTTCACTTTAAACTTTTACCTTGTTTATAATATTCAACGGGTTATTGGGATGTTTTAACAGAACCAATAATTTATTACTATTTTTTTATAGTTATAGAGTGTTTGTTAAATTATGTTGCTTATTGCGTGTGGACCGCAAAGATAGCCTATGGAACGTAGGCCGCTAGGATCTTTGTGTGGACCGTTGCTCGTAACGTGACGTCACCCAGATATGCTTCAGACTGAAAACCAGTGTCGGTATTGTCCTCGGTCGGTAGCTATACCTTTGACGCCGTTTGTCCACCGCCGCAGTCACTGAGACGTCACCGATAGCAAAATTATTTCAGGCCAAGTTCCGGATGACGTGCTGTCGTTCGTTTGTGCACTGCCACCGGCACGTCACCGGTAACGAAATTATTTTAAAGCCGAGTTCAACATGGCGTGACGGCGATCGAGCGTGTCCACCGCGACGAGCTCGGTGGTTCAGTCGGTTGTTGTTGCAGTCTTTTGTGGTACCCGCGTTTGAGGAATGACTAGGTTTAACCGGCAAAAAATACTTCTTTTGCTTGTGTTTGTTCGAAGGCGAAGACGATGTAAAAAACATGGATTAATCCGCTAATACGTGAACGATACATCACAGGAGCGTTTTATGTACTTTATGACAAGTTGCGGCAGCATGACCAGAAGTGTTGATGCTTTCACGATGATCGTGACGATTGCCAATGACAGACGATGAGTAACGATCATCGCCGATAGTGAAGACGGGGCTTAAAACCAAAAATCGGTCCGTCATAATCTCAGGCCGAGTTCTAGCGGTCGCGCCGACCTACTCATATTTTCGGCGGTCAGACGACGGCGGCGCTCGGGTGACGGGCGTGCGGTGGACAGGCGGCCATAGAAAATGCACGTTAATGTATGTATCGCTTCCTCGTCGCCGTCATCTCGACGTTTCGTTGACGGCGGCGGTGGACTGACGGCGTTATTCGTCACACGTCTTTCTTATTAATCTTTACTTTTTGTGATTTGATTTTAAGTGATAATCTGCTTTGGTATTAATTTTTTATTTATAAATATTCTGGTTTGAGAATAAATAAACAAAAACCTGTTTACCGCGCACGCACAAAGGGAAAAGCCAATTTTATTCATAAAGCTCTAAGCATAGAGGTTTTCCTTGGTTTAGTTTAAAAACGCTTATTTATACATATAGGTAGATACTGACATAATATGTAAAACAATCAAACTTATATTATATGTTTGTTTTAATAAAAGATGTTATGCACTTACTTTCCCTCTGTTTCTTCTGCGTGTGCCACAAATAAATTCTTTATTGATAATTTAGCCCCGATGACCAAAGCATCCGTGAGGTAGAAAAGCAATCGTCCGATACGAGAGAGCATCTTTCCTTAAACATATTAGCGGTGTCGTATCTTTGTTAGCTTTAATAATCGGATTTAATAAGAATTAGTAAGGCTTAGTTCAGAACTTTTGCAATTAACTGAGAGGCTATCCACAAGATTAGACAAAACAAAGGGGGCTGATTTGAGGGTGTAAACAGTGGGAGTTACACAGGTGTCGTTATTGCGCTAAGGGTCGCGCTAGACACCGCGTTATTTACGATTGGCTCGAGAGTTATTTGCGATTGGCTCAAAAGTTTTTTGCGTTAAGCTTGAAAACGAAATAGAGCTTACCTAATAAAGTTTTTTTGTGACTTACAAAGAGTGTGTAAGTATGTAGGTACTTCTAAGTAAGCCGTGGGCTTTTGCCTTCCGGGATTCCATACCACAGAAGAACTTTGGACTTTGTTTTTTGAACTTTGAATTTTAATATGTCCTAGCTAGATCGGCCAAAAAGGCTAGTTCATCTATTTCCTATGCTTTTTAGATGGTTAGATGTGTTTTTTCATATCTGGACCACTGATATTGTCCGTGCTGATCAGGAACATGTTAAGAACGTACGCACCAAAGAACTTTTAGGTGTAAAAGTTCTTAGGTGCTGATAGAGGACCAAGGAACCTCAACCCATATCCTACGTTCCAAGAGTTATAGATATGTACATGCGTACCTACTTGGGTGGTTATAGAATGGGTTAAAGCTTACGGTTTTGGAACCGTAAGCTTTAACCCATTCTATAAATATATTTCTATATTTCTCGTTGTGCATTCGCAGCGAAATCGCTGCCAATCCGCGCTGCTTTGAACTCGCTCGCAAATCGCCAGTGAGATAAGGCCCTAAGAACTCTGGGTACTAATTATGGAGCTCCATGCTAGACATATGGTAGAGACTCGAGGTAGATAATTAGGCACAGATTAGCAAGAATAGAAAGTATGATCATCTTTGTCTACTATATATACTATATATGTATATACTATATGCAGCCTGCATTCCGTAGAGGCACAGAGTATAAAAAAAAAGAGTTGAAACCATATTCATGTTAAACCTTCATTGTCTGGACGAAGAAGAATTAATCTGGGAAAAAACTTCCTTTCTAATTTTGACAGCCAAAATCAAATAAATCAAAAATATTTAGATAGACCAAATTCTGTATTTCTTTTTTGATAATCAAAAAATGGCAAAACCTACATTTCAAACATAAACATATTTAATAGTGATTCTCTGAAAAAAAAAAACTTACCTACAAGCTTTACATCTACCTAGCACCAACCTATCGGAAATTTCAAGCAAGCAATAACTACCTAAAACTCTACAATGGATGACCTTGTAAACTCCATAAAGAAAAGGCTCTCCGTGGACAACCTGGTTGAAATGATGAAAGATGGTAAGCAAAATTATAGCTATTATCGTCACCATTCTTTCTTCAACCAAAAACATGCTGTTTAGGTGTAGAGATCGCTACGCTCGCTTTACGTTTTTATGAAACTAAATACTTTTGAAATCTAATCTTACATAAGGATCAAAAATAGGCTATTCCCTGTCTGGGTCAAATAAAAGACGGTGGGAAGGTTTTGCTTTTGATAGACGAAGCCGATGGTGTTAGATCTTTTTGTTTGTTTGATCATGGACATACGATTTTTTTTCTGTTTTGAGGTTTAATTTCACTTTTTGTGAGAGGAAAATAAAAAATAATATGTCTGAGTTTTCGCAACTGTCTTACTCGCACGATATAATTTATTCATGAAGTGACCCTTGACGTCACACACACAGTTGCACTTGTAGCGCAACACAGTTGAGCGTGTAGTGTGCTGTGCTGAGATGCGACTTTAGTAATGAGAAAATGGCGAGTGGTTGGGTGTGCTTACAGATAGTAATTTTAGTGACCATGACGCAATTACCGTAGGTAGATGATGTGCCCCGTATTGACGCCTTAAGCATAACATTCTTTGTATCCAAAAAAGCTTAACATAAACACATTTTGCAGCAAATGTTATCGAGGGCGATAACGATGAAAAGAATGTTAGAAAGAATTTGGAAAACGTCAATCCAGACGAATTGATCAACGTAAAGGATTTGGCTACGAAACTGAATTCCTTGACTGCTAAAGGATTGCCCACGAGTGAAACGGTTGATGCACAGAGGAACAGAGAATTGGACAATAATTTTGATTATCAAAAACATGCAACTAAAAAAGATTTTTCATTCCCGCAAGGACAAGAGACGAGCAATGCTGTGGTCGAATCAGAAAGCAGCGAACCTGAAAAGCATTATTTAGAAAAACTAATTGACGAAGATGATTATTTCGGATCTTTCCTGAATTAAAAGTAGTACTCCCTTACGAACACATAGCTATACATAGACCGGCAATGTAAAAAGTACAAGAAACAGAAAAGACACAATAAAAAAAAATATTGACATATATTCCAATTGTTTCATTCAAGGAAAATGTTTTTAGAATAGTTTTAGTTCATTAAGGGTTAACTATTTTTTGCTATAAGTAGGTAGGCTGCTTATTTGATATACAGATGCAGAATATTGGCTCACTCCAGGCTCAACCAAAATGGCCGACTATTCATTTATTAAACCGCATCTGGTAACGCTGCAAACACTTCGGCCCAAGCGGGTCTGCAAGAGCTACAAGCAGGAAACTGCACAGGACAGACCAAAAAGGCGGCTACTTGTAATGGAAACCTATACACACTTCGGGGTTCCTGTGTCATAGGAGTAAGTATCTATTAGGTAATAGCCAATCGTCGCGACCACGACGGCGTAGAATTGATTCCTAAACTCAGCGCGTGGATGCTGTAAAAGCCGACTAAGGGAACTAGAGGTAGGGTAGCAGCATTCTTAGGTGTATCTTTAACACCTACAGTGCTATCACCAACACGCAACGGCCACCGGCTGCGTGGTGATTATAGCAATTCCCTCGTTTTGGGGAGGCATGTTCAGCAATGGACGTTTGTGTGCTGATGAGGATAGTAATCATCGAACTGCGATCTCCAACTGGCCTGCATAGCTTGCGGATTAAGGCATTATCCCTAATGAACAAAGGGATGACTATGTCGGGCAGTGGAGTGGTAAAGGCTGGGTGATGATGTGAAAGTAGTAGTACTAGTACTTACATTCCCATGTGGTCCCTCGCCCAGGAAGGTAATCGGTTTCATGCGCCCCCGCGGGAAGTCGAGCAGGGGCGCCACGCCGTTTGGGGGCTCGGCTTCAGGTAATTTGATGGAGGTGAAGAGCCCTGGGACTGGGCGCTCTCGGCGAAGGGGCCTTTCTTCCGGGTACGTCTGAAAGAACATAGGCTTTCAGGGTGCTTCTCCTACCAATGGTATTATCTGGTCCGAAGGCGATGAAACGAGATTCTATGCCTGACTATATGTATGTTTTTGTATATTTACTGATTGTTCCTTCAACTGTGGACCGATTTTGAAGATTATTTCGCTTATGTACCTAGATAGAATGATTTCAGGTGGTCTCATAAAAATGTTATTCCCAAGAAACTTCTATTTGTTCTGTTAAACTTACAAGCAGTCTCAATATTCAGGAATTGAAAGTTTTATTTTAGTTTTTGCAAAAGAACAACCACTTGTTTCTTTAACAATCACTTGTTACTTGCACCTAATACATAGCTTTGCTTAAATAAGTTTCTGAACCTAACGCTTCTAAGTTGTTGATTTCACGTGCCTCAGTCAAATACTACTTCAGTTCGGAGTTTGAGTAATGAACTGCTATAAATATTAAACGTTTCTTGACTTCAAAATTTGTGACTTCAATTTGTTATTCTGTAAATCACCAGTTTCTGAGACATGGTGAGGGTGATCGAGTTTTTATTTATTTATCCAGGGCCTCTGGTCGAAGCGACGCTTGACCCGAGAGCTGGTGAGTACCCATCTGGCGCAACGCACCAGCATTGCCGTACAGCGGCCAGCGTCTTGGGGATACTTTCGATTGGTATAGAATAAGGAACAGTTGAGCTTCTTCTAGAATAATTGCAACAGTCTGCAGTTGCTGTTCCAATTGTAAATTGTCAGTTGAAATATCTTTCTTATTCTTTAATTGTAATTTTTTTGTTAACAAACTATTGTTTTTTAGGTACTTACTCCCACATCATAAAAGGTTTACCGACTACGCCTTTAGTATTTTAAAACTTATTTAATACTTATTTTCAATATATCATAATTATTACGATAACGCCTATTCTTGGTTTAATTATTCAATTGTACTGTGAGGAAATAGTGTTGACTTCATCGATATCTTACTTAAATAAAAAAAAAACTGATTAGAATATTAACTAATATTTATTTATTGAAATATAAAAAATATCGATATTTATTATCGATATTTTTTATGTTTTATGTTGATCTATGTTGAATATTTTACTAACTAGGTACTATGGACGAAATAAAGACAAACTAATTCTACCTACCCTAACACAATTTAGCAAAGGTCTACTCACGATTAGTACATATTTATAATAAAATACATACCTAGCTCCATTGAAAATCTTACATAAGATTCGGTTTTTCGTAGTCAACTCAAATAATACCTTATGTCTAAGGGTTATGAAAGCTTGCTCAGTTATCGATCTAAGCTTGAATGACGTTTATGCCATAGATAAGCATACCTAACTGAAGTATAGATCGATCACTCAGCAAGCTTTCATAATAAGGGCCTGAATGTTCCTGCTCCGATGACGAATTTTTAAATGAATAATCTATACTATGACTATTTGGCTGCCTAAGTAAATAATTGACATACGTAGGTATGTCAATTATTACTACCGAATTATTACCAAATTATTATAACAATTGTTTTGATTATTGTGCCTGATATTGCCTTTACTTTCCGACCACTATGTTTCTAACTATAAATAAATTATCTATCAACCTATTTAACAACCTATTATAATAATTGATAAATAAATTGCTGCGCCCTTACAGGGTACAAATGATTCAGGATTTTTCAATATTTTCCTGAAATTGGGGTAAATCGGGTTATTAGACTTTGTGATTCGTAATTTGGCTCTGTACTGAAATATCTGTAACATTTTACGCTTTATATACTGTTGACCTGAAATGTTATGTATATATCAAAATACCAATAAATAAAAACACGTATTTCAGGAATTAAAAAAAAAGCCTTATTATGGGTAAAATGAGGGTTGAAGTTATTGAGTTTCTTTTTTTGTAACTCTTTAACCAGAGCGGCCCAATTAGCTTGAAAGTTACAGAGCCTAAGAATACAAAACTATTGAACACGTATATCAGGATTTCTCAAAATGTTCCTGAAAATGGGGTAATGTTTGTGATTCGTAATAAACTATAAAGTGCACACACACACGTATTTTTATTTATACAAAACCACCCCTAGCGCAATAATTTTCCACGCGGGCGAAGCCGCGGGCCGCAGCTAGTAATGTATATGCAATAAATAAATCTTGAATCTAAATCTCAAATGCGAAGTAGCAAAGCGTAGCAAAGCGTCCGACTCTTTGCTTGTTTTGTAAAAGTAAACAGTTTTGTAACTTCATCGTTCAGTGGCAGAAATTTTAATAACTACACGTTACTGCAAACTGATCCTTTACAGCTTGATAACAAAAGGAAAAAGCGCGTATTGTACATTTGTCTGCATATTCGGAACGAAAGTTATACGTGAATTCCTTATTGTGTTTTCCTGCTGAGTTCAAAAGAGGAACAGCACGAAATCAAATTCAAAACGCACTGTGACTCTGTTTAAAAGTTTACTCGGGCTACTGAACTCTTAACTACCTACATTGCTATCTGACAATCTACCTTTGTAAGATATGACTATGGCGTCAGCATAATTGCACATGAGCTCATATTTTGCATGCAAGTGTAGCAAAGTTGGCCCGTTGCCCAACCTGCCCAATCGGGACTCAAATTAAAATCAATATTTCTTCATTTTCGCATTCACTAAGCCAGCTTTTTGTAGTTTAAGACGATAAGATTTGAATTATTTGTGAAGAGAGATTTCTATGTTGTTATGATTGATTTCGACATCAAAGGCATTGATTGCTGCAGTCAAGTTATGTTGTGTATACCTACGTAAGAGTAGATCCGGGCTGAATGGCTCAATAGCCCATTCAGCTATTCTGCTTATAGAAATGTGCTTCTAATAACCCAGCCTGAATCAATATCCAGAGTAGCATCTAGTTTATACTTGGTTCTAGAATCATAAATATTTTTTGTAAAGGTTTACAAAACTAAAGAAATATTGGTGGAGGTAGGAACTTAAATGTTTTAGACACTGGTATGATCAAATCGCAAAAGATTGAAGCAACTTTTGGTTATAAAAGATGAACGAATCATCTCTTGTCCGTTTTAGAACTCGAATTTGTAACTATTTCGCTGCGCGTGTGCGTTCTTGAAGTTTTCATTATTAGTGATTAGTACTTTGTTGTTTTCTGTTAGTGTTATCAGATTATGTTAAGTTTAGATTCATAAATGTCTTTGTTAACATAAAATATCTTGTATTCTAGAACCGAGTATACGTAGGTACACCCTACGCAGGTTTATCCAGCCAGACCTACGCGACTGGAGGAATAAAGGTAGATCAAGGTTGTCTTCTACTATAGTCAGGCAAAATTCAAGATCGAATGATGGTGTTAACGACCAAAATTGATGAACATTGACAATTTCAAAAACTCATATTGGCATTGTAGTCTTATTATCCATACCAATATTATAAATTCGAAAGTAACTCTGTCTGTCTATCTGTCTGTCTGTTACCTTTTCACGTCTAAACGGCTGAACGGATCTTAATGAAATTTAGCATGGAGATAGATGATATCCCGGGACGGACATAGGCTACTTATTATCCCGAAAAAGAGCGGGTACCGCCGCGGGCAGCAGCTAGTTGTTAATAATTATATCTGTATCTAGACTCTAAGCAAATTAATTTTATAAGAAATCAAATAATATCCCAAATTTTTTTTAACCCAGGTGAGGCTTACGCAATATAACAATAAAAACCTTATAAATGAATTTTAGTTTGTTTACTCGTTTTTTTTACTTAAGTTGCAGCCTACTTTAAGCTCGACTACAGTTACCAACCAAAACCGAAGATGCCGCACCATAACACATCACCAAACATTATTACCGATCAGTAAATGAGTATTGCGTTCCCAATACAACATATTCGGTATTATGAGCCAGTAAATAACCTGGCTGGCTTAATTGCTATTCCCCTCCTTCTGAGACTAGTGTAATTTATACGCTACGATGAAATATAGGCGACGTGCAAGTGTGTACTGATAATGCAGTAATTGTGGACTTTAATAGCATGCGATGATAAAGCGGACCTGAGCTGTTTTCAGCGTCAATATGAAGTCCTTAAATTTCAGCCGATCGATTCACGAAATTTTTTTTCACTTTGTTTAGGTTTAGGATGTGTTAAAATTCTATAAACAAAATATCATCTACATTAGAACCACCACGATAAGCTTAACGAGTGTACCAAGCTGCTCAAATTATTAAAAGCTCATGTGAGGTTTTAATAATTTGAGCAGCTTGGTACTTACCTCACATGAGCTTCAGGTCGTACCGGATACAGACTAAAATGGAATCCCTCTATCCTATAATCCCCAAAACCGCAGTAAAACGTTTACAAAACACCGGGTCTTATATCGTACTCATTTATCATTTCGCAAACGGTCGCATAATTCCTCTAATGAGTAAAATCCAAGCATACCTTGGGCATTGCCATTAATATTACAATCCCAAGTCTCCCCTTTAGTGTCATGTATCTGTGTAGTTGGGCTTTTGTTTCGAGTTTACTGGCCGACTCCGCTCGCACCTTATTGTACCCAGTTATTTAATATTGCAAACTCGCTGCTTTCAGTTATGTGATGCCCATGTCGAGAAATGTCGACGGGTTGTTTAAATTTAAACTTTTCCGGCAACTGATGTCTATTTATTGCATTCTGAGCGATACTACTGCAGCAAGAGCATGTTTGTTACAATTTTGTTGGTATAACATTCCGTGTAAAACCTTTTCATAACTTGTAGTACTAGTAAGTACAATACAGTACAATACAAATATGCTTTATTGTACACAAAAAGACAACATTACAAAGAGACATTACATAAGATAAGTACAATGGGCGGCCTTATCGCTTAAAAGCGCTATCTACCAGGCAACCTTTGGATGGAAATAATTGTGAATTTAAGAAAGGCAGTGCGTTGCAATATGATCGAAATATGATCTAAAATAAATATTAACATAACATTATAAATAGGTACCTAAAACAATGGATAGATAAATATAATCAATAGATACCTAATTAAATATATAAACGTACAATAGAATAGAATATTTATTTATTTAGAAAGTATATGTGTTTATCAATGTTGCACCATTAAACCACAATAGGTTTGTGTAGGTGCACACACTTGTCTTATACATAAATGTACATTGCATTTGCATCTCTTCTTATATGAGACTCTCTTCTTATAATTTACGACACAGAATATAAAAACACGATATCCCACAATCCCTCAATACGATAAATAAACTGTTTTACGACAGCTTGTAAGAAGGTACTGACCAAAATCAGCGTGCGTAATAAACTAATGTATTATTATTATTATTTTGAATATATATTATTATTATGTTTAGATGCTGGATGCGGCAAGCTGAGACAGGGCGCTATGGCGCTCATTGGGCGAGGCCTATTGCCAGCCGTGGACTAAGGTAGGTTGATGATGATGATTATTATTATTATTATAATATATTTTTTATTTATTTTAACACTTTATTGCACTTTAAGGTACAAAGGGTGGGCTTAATGCCGAGGCATTTTCTACCTGCCGACCAAAACCATATGGTTTTTACAAGGGGTTGGCGTGCTAATAATAGTTAATAAATATATATATATTATATATACTTATACCTAAATACCTACTTAAAGCATAAATATGAAGCAATAGCAATATAGGTATACATAAAACAGTAAGCGTTTTTAATTATTTTTATATCATACAATAACTACAACTTTATTTATATAGGTAGATAATAATAGAATAGTAGATGTACACTATGTAGACATATTACGATTGAAACAAAATAACCTGTTCCTATAGATTTACACCATCGACTGTACCCGGTATCAAAACGAAAATACCTCTACTTCTTAGATTAAATAAATATATAGTAACTATAGTACCATTATTAACTTTTCTAAAAGAAAAAAATCATTGACACGAGCTTTGAAAACTGGCAAGGATAGTTCTCCTCTTCTTCTTTTCTAAAGGATTCTGGTAGTGCATTCCACAACCTTATGGCCTGGATGGAGAAGCATTTGTCGTAGAAACTGGTTCGGTGAGATGGCATATTTAACACCAGATTTTCTGACTAGATTAGTAAGTATAGTATTATAAAATCTGTGCTTGTAGTAATGTAGAGGCTACAGAAGTGGGTGGAGGAAAATTATTGCACTTAAATAATAAAGCTTTAAACGTGAAACGAGGTGCAGTAGATTGCTTTTTCTGGTTTGCTGATTGACATTTTATCGGGAAACAATTTATACTTGCAATGTCATTATGTCGGCAATATACTAAGCATGGTTTATTTTTGTAGGTAATCGTTTATTTTATTAATTTTTCATTTGTGCATTATAGATTAGATATCACGGTTCTGGTGAACTTTTTAGTAGGTATTCTAACCGATATAATAATGCTTTATTACTAAAATAATCGTTCATTTCCAATTAAAAGTACTTTCTCGTTTAAAAAAGCTTATGTGATCTTATTTTATAAGTCCCCTGAATATGTCTTTAATTATTCCTCGGCGCTTGAAAAAACTAGAATAAGTTAACTTAGTAACGTCATAAATACAATACCCCTTCATAAATACAATACAAGCCTTCAAAGCCGTATAATTGTTAGAGATCAAGTGTTTTTTTATAAAATTTTATCAGATGAAATTAATTCACCATTTTTACTCGAAAATATTTAATTCCATTGCCCCCGACATGACATTCTGCTCGTAAAAAAAAATACTTTTTTGTTACCTAATGTAAACACGAATAACAGAAAGAATATGTTTCTTGATCGAGTTTGTGAATATTACAACGTAAAATTGACAAATATTGATATATTTAATATGTCATTGCCGAAGTATCGCAGGGAAGTTATGTTATGCGTTGCCAAAACCTCGTTGTAATTTGTTTTTATATAGTTTTTAATTAAGGTTGTATGTTATTACGGACTATTGTTTTTTTTCTTGCTGTGTGTATTTAGCTATAATTGTGTTATTTAACGGTGGACATTCCTTTGGTTTATGTTAATCTTACGTTTTTAATTTTAAGTATTATGTACTGTATATTTCCCAAATAACACAAAACAAAAAAAAAACACAAACAAAACCTGTCTTATCCTTAACATCAATTTCCCTTAAATATTTGCGTACTCGAGAGTTGGCGGTAATGTTTTTACGTATGATCCCAAGCACGAAGTTTGCTTCCATAACGAAACAAAACTTAGGCACATTCCTATAGAAAGCGGATGGTGGCGCTGTGGTACGTGCAAGTTTATACCGGCAAAGTTACCGGTAGCAAAAATAGTGTGCTACAATCCCCTCAATCGTTTGGCGCTCGCGCGACGTTTTTACGTAGAGTGGCGAACCGCGTACGCTTGGTTGCCGCTTGGTTGCCACGCGCTTGCAGCTTGCTTGCAGCTTCATCTTTTTGTAGGAATACCTAGTAATATCTATAAATATCTAGATTCTCCATGAAATTTCCTACAAATTAGCATGTAAATATGCTGTAGTTGAATAAAAACAAATAAATGAGAACCACGTAAAGTAAGAGGATTTGTAAAATCGCGGCGAAAGTTAGTAAAGTAGGTATAATTTTTCTTTTTTCCAAGTTTGAAGTACTAAATGTGTTTTAATCGCAAGTTAGATAGTCTATTGTTACATTACAAGCAAAAACCAGCACGTGCCCATACAATTTGTTTACACAAAGAGCTCGTAAAGACAGTCGTAAAATTTCGACGCGGCGGGCAATAAACCGCTCGTGCCAAAAGGGATTAATGACGAATGCTTAGCATTAGGGTGGTGATCTTTGTGTTAGTAATCAGCTTGGGTGGTCGGCTACCTGTTTTAAATCTTTCGACAGTGTATCTTTTTTCGTTTCCGAGTAAGAACCAAAGAGGCCGACAGCAAAAACGAAGTTTGAATTTGCCGCCCTTGCGGCACTTTTCATTAATTTGCTTTTTTCACGAATTTTTCGATGGTTTTCGACTAAAATCTATCTATTTTCACGTAGTACGTACATTTTACTATAGATTACATACATAAAACAATCAACTTGTCATCCAAGATCAATTCGAAAAACGGTTTATCCGTAAACTGGCAGACAACCCAAATTTGGTCGCTGATTGACCGACTTTGGGACGCTTGCCAGTCAAAAGATTTTTTCTACACTTTTGTTGATTTCAGGCTTGTTATGACCTCTATTTGGTCTAGAATCGATGGTATCGGTTTCAAACCAATCGTGCCGTTTAGACGCATTTTTCATTCAAAAAAAGAGCGAGCAAGCGACCCACCTCGGGTCGCTTGCCACAACTGCCGCTTTTACGAGCGACCCAAATTGGGTCGCTTGCCAATGGAGAGGACCGGGCTACAAAAGCGAAAGTGTTTAAAATGTATGTAAGCTAGATACGTTGATCTGTTAACTCACAAAGAACATACGAGTAACCACAAAGCACCGCGGCGCTTTATTGTTTATCCCTTTAGGGTACACGGCTCGCTGTGTACCCTAAACGGATAAGCGAAAGGGTAAAGAAGTGAAGGAAACAATCACTTGCAATGAAACTTTCCATGAAGTAGTTCATAATAAGTCCGCCAGTACTTCCTACTGAATATTTTATAACACAAGTGAATGAGATGGCTGTAAGTTATTACCAGTCTGTCGTTGTGGATGTGCCGCCTTGTGTGCTATAAAATATTTTTTCATATGTTATTTTGTTTCCCTCGTCCCTTACAGAATCTCAGCTGTAGAATTCGTCTACATAGGTAAATACTTTACGTGGGGCTTGCTCTGTCGTGTGGCTCAAAGCCCCGAGTTACACGTGTGTTTCTAGCAAATCCCCTCTAATTAATTATAACTTCTCGCTCGAGTGTGCTTTTGCTGAAATTTATGATGAGCCCAATGTAGCTCAATAATCTGGGGCAGGCTGGCCGCGACCTCGCTCGCGGTAATGTCCTGGCCCGCGCTAGCTCCACAACAATGTCATTAAATATTAAGCACCACCGAGTCTCAGGTGCTCTCCACTGAAATGCATTAATTAAGATCGTCGGTAAAAACCGTATAGTGCCGCACTAATTAACTGGGTTAGGTACCCCGTTTGCCCTGTTTCTGCTGCGGAACACGCTCCATTGTGCAAAAGCAAAACACGACATATAGCTCTCGTCCTCTTCTATGTTATGTCAAAATATCGCAAAGTTTAATAACAAAGGCGATTTACCTCACGTCGCGAGGTTAATACAAAACCCCCGAAATAGCTTTAGTATTTTATC
This sequence comes from Eupithecia inturbata, assembly GCA_963662085.1. Lineage (NCBI taxonomy): Eukaryota > Metazoa > Arthropoda > Insecta > Lepidoptera > Geometridae > Eupithecia > Eupithecia inturbata. The sequence goes on along the minus strand of OY759176.1, from coordinate 9,250,665 downwards.
GTGCGGGAAAAGAAAAGATTTGGAACACAAAGGAGCAACCCTAAAGGTAATCCTTGAGTGGGCAGCGAGCATGCGTCGTTTGGGCGAACTCCCGTGTCATTATAAAATACGGGCGCTGTGTGGATTCACTTTGAGAAATGGTGGGCGGGCGGCGCACACCTGGGCCCGCGCCACGCCGCTGCCTCCACTCACTACATACAGCCATTCCCTCTTTTTGCCGCTACTTTGTAAACTCAGAGTTATAGAATGCTCTAAAGTGGATGGAACGCGGTGCGTCTTATACGAAATTACTATTTGCACGTGCTTCCGAGGATAACTTTAATTGAATAACTTTTAAGTGTTTCGATTGTTTAGTCCATGTACGAGAGCCTAGAAGCGCTTTGATAGTTTGATGTACAAAAATCTTGAGCTTTGAATTCGACGCTTGAACTTTGCAATCTGTCTTAACGATTGTTATCTGACGTTAAATACAGGCTTACTACCTTGGTGTACTACCTACACACATTTGGCGAGATTAATAACAGAGGCTCGTGTTACAAATTAATTTAGTACTAAAAGACATTCCACTCGTGTTATGGCATAATGTATGCAAACAAAATTACCGAGGCATCTGCATTATCTTATTACACGAGTACTACTCAGCTCTCGTTAAACTTTAGATATTCTTGGCAGACGTTTTTCATGCATCAACTTCCAACTAGTGAACTTTATAATTTGAGATGGGAGCAGTATTTAAGAACCCACTAGGAAGAAAATTACTGGCAAACCCACCTTTAAGTTACATAAGTATCTCGCCAACTTTTGTTAAGGATTATACCTTAATATTATGCTTTAGATGCGCCTCGTGGTTTCAGAAATAATAATTTATCATGGTGTTCTGAAGTGATAAAGTAGTTTTGTTATTATTATTATTATATTATTACATTTACTGAGCTTTGCTCTCTGCAAGAAGCACGAAGTGAAACTTACGTAGGTATAACAATTAGTATCAGTACCTATCTATGGCACACTATAACATAGTTACATGGTCTCTTCTGAAAGATAGAAGCTGTAGGTAGCTAAAATCCAAATAAATGAAACTCTTCGTTCAGGTTCCTACCCCCTATAAGAAACAAAAAAGTTTCATTAATTATGTAGCTATCAGTTAAATTTCCTCTCAAGTAAGTCGACTGCCAAAGTTTACTGATTGGAAAGACACTTCGCGAAACTTTGTATTGCTTTCGCATTAAAAGAAATCTTTAGTAATAAAAGATAAGCCAGGAAGAAAATTGATCGGAAATGCTGTGTATTGTTCATTGTCATGCCTCTCTCGTTCAGAATATTTATTGTTAAGAATTTCAAGTACGGAAAATGGCAGTTTTCAAGAGCTTTTGTGTGATAGCATAATGTTCAGTTACCTTTAATACATCTTATCTAGTATAAGGTGATGTTTTACGTAGGCACCTTTCAGTTTTTGTATTACTTTCGTAATGCACATCTTTTTATTCTATTAAATTTCTTTCACAAAGTTCATAAATTCATATTTGAAAATATAATAAATATGCAACTGCATTTACCACGAAGACATACATTCTCTTTAAAGAGATACAAGGTAAATGAAAAGACGAAGGCATCCTTGAAATTTTAATGTGCTTTCTGTAGCAAAAGTACAAAGAGCGCTTTTTACTGTACTGCAGTCACCGCCTAAAAGAGCTATACAGATGAAGATTCCAATATTTAGTGTACATACAAAACCACTGTAACCGCTAGACCACACCATTCCTAAAGCCGCTATACACGCTCGACTCCAGAAAGCGCTGAACTTTCGATAAGCAAGAACGCTATTTTCACCCTACTGCGTAGTGCAAGAATGTATGAGTCGAGAGTACGCTCGGTTTTGTTCGGACGTTCTGGTTCTACTCCTGATTTGTATCAAGTCATTTCGCATTTTTTGCGTCGATTTTGTTCAGCGCTTTCTGAAGTCAAGCTAGTTTGGCGGCTTTAGGTGTGTGGTTTAGCGGTATCTGTGCCTTTGTGTGTATAAGGGGTTTTCGAGTCTTCATCTGTTCAACTCTTTGAGCCAGTGACTGTAACATAACTTGGCCTTTTTAATAAAAATCTCAGAAGATATGCGACGGGGATTAGTAAAATTTCTGTAATGGATGGAATGGAGCTAAACGGTGCACAACATAAATACTATACATAAAAATGCATAGTGGTTAATTAGCTTTATTAGCGCGCCAATAGCAACTGGCTTGTATTATGTTTAAACCTACAGAGTTAACACGGGCCTGGTTCATTTGAAAATGGCTATTATAGTTTTCCGCTTAGTGTTCAAATTACATTTTGCACTGAGCGTTTAAACTAAAACTAAACTAGAGCATTTGGGTGCTGTTTTAAGTTTCTGGAGGTCCTCATGGTGTCCAAGTCGGTCGTTTTTCACTAATTTATTGTAGGTTAGTTCTAAAAACCAAGGAAAAATTAATGACTTGTGACTTTCAAAGTATGGGCTATACTTTAAAAGTCACATAATATATATATTTTGGCAAATCATGTTATCTTCTCATTATCCGACCACACAAAAGAACCTACTCACATTATCCATAGTCTATTTTTACTTTCCATCTACATTTACACTCTAAACTTTTCTCGTTATGTGGCAGTGTCCAAAACAAAAATAAAAACCAGCTAATACCAGCTAACGTACCGTCTACTCTTACTTTATACGAGTGTTTCTGTCGAGTACATTAGTACTTTAGGAGGTACAAGAATACCTTTGGTTGGAGCTAATTACGAGTGTACTTTCCTAATGCACGCTCATACCATTGCCATTTACTAGTACAGTGTAAACAAACCATTAAGAAAGGATTTTTATGTTTTGGAATCGCAGGAGCAGAGAATGGAGTAATATGTTTCGATTATGGTCCACGCTTCTATTGATAAATGTGGAGTCTCCGTCCGAACATTCCTTTGTTCTTTTCTTCGTTTATTTTACATGCTCAAATATGACGAAGTTGATTAAAACGCTGAAAAATGTTCTGGTATTATTCTTTTGTTCCGAAGGATTAATCTTAACTAAGTGTTGATTCAAGAACTATTGCGACAGCGTCGAGTCTCCGGTTTGTCTGTTATTTTGATGTTTCTTTTTCTGTAGCTTGAAGCCTGCAATTAATTTACTAATTTCTTTCGACCTATGCTTTCTGTATTATTATCTAGGTGCCATATATTTTCCATTTGACAAAGTATCCTTAAATAAGGTACCTACCAATTCCTCAAGCTCTCGTGGCTATGTTTTAACCATAATCCACTTGCATACCGTTTATTATTTTTCTGCTCAGAGACCAGCGTCTCAGCTGCGTTAATATCCTATTGCTCGTACTTATTTACTGTATCTAACTAGCCCACCTTGATTCGAGTCTATTTCGGAAATATAATATAAATAATAATAGAGACGCGTTAATTTACGGAAACAATTTTTTTTGTAACAATTCCGCGTAATACCTTCTCCTTAATCTTCTCTGATAAGATCTAACATAATGCAATTCGTGTGCACCGCCCCCGCCCGTGCCATTTTTCTTTTACATGGTTTCACGTGCGTATTCGTGGGAATTCAAAAGCTTGTAACTTTTAGCCAATCAAAAGAAATAAAGTTTCTACGTTTTGTTTGCATACAATTTCATGTCGGGTTAAGTTAGACAATAACCATATTTAAGTTCAGACATGCTTACAATAAGATAATTGTGTTATAAAGCTAGAACTAGGTTAATCTTGGTTATTTTCAGTGAACATAAGTTATGTACTTAGATGAAAACTACCAAACCTATTTAGATGAAATTTGGTATATTGATAGTATAAATTCTAGAACATATAGGCTAATCTAATTTTAAAAAATTAACCTCGGAGGTAGTTAAAAAAGGGTGGTAAAGTTTCTATGGAAAATTATTATTCCTTGGTTACATCCTGCTGACTTCAGCAGGATGTTGAACATTGACCCTTATATTCACTCAAAACTCGGTATAAATAAACTATAAAGTATATACTAACTTTAAAGATATACATGTATTTTTTATTTTTACAATACTACCCCTAGGTGGTTGTGCAATCAATTTCCACACGGGCGAAGCCATGGAGCGCAGCTAGTATATAATAATACTAATAGCACTTAAGAACTCCGGTATCGTTCCATTCCCCACATCGTGTTACACACACCTCGGTGGAAACGGGAGAAATCCCTTGGTCCTCTAGAAACTCCAAATGCCGTTCTGTATAATTTTTTTTACCTAATTATTCTGAGCTAAGAGCACAATGTAAAGCCTCTGTCACTACAAATCATCAGCAAGATAAGTTTATTGATACATTTGTGTTCATAGTTCAAAGCCAGCAGTTCCACCTAAATCACTTTGAAACTTATACCGCGGATAGCTTTGAGATCAAATAACGGGCGGGCTTAAGGTAGAAGCACACTATAGTGCCGTGTTGTGTCGTGACGCGTCAGGAAGATATTGGTTTGATTTATTAAGAATAGTTAGAAACATATTAAATTCTAAACATCTCTACTTAATGTTATAAAACAAAGTTATCCGCCGTCGCTGAACGCGATAAACCCCAAAGCTACCTACCGAACGGATGTTTATCCACCAATGGATGTATTCATGAGGTAGGTTTTGGTGTACCCTATAGAATGAAATGTGACGTTGGTTGTTGAAGATATCGAGAAAAATTAGCCGACTGGGAGGTTTGCTAACGTGTACCGCGTAAATGCATAATGTTGCTTAAACACAATGTACTACGGAATTATCCCTTTTAAAAAGATCTATTAGCGACAAGAAAACCGATTCAGCGAACTAGTTACTTCGCTAAACCCGGTTTCTCGACTGCACTGATACTTATGCGAGGCTAGGGCGGGTTGCTAATACTAATTGTATGCGGGTAAGGTTGCTAGTACATGTGTGTTGATAAAACCGATATGCTTCTGACGCGTTACGAAAGAACACGACACAAAAGTGTGTTTCTACCTTTATGGTTACGGCCCGACTACTCAAACTAATTGTTGATATTTGTCGAAACTTACTGTTTGCTAACATTTGAGTAATGCTTGCTTTGGGAGCCACTGGCTGTTAAACTCATTTAAAGACCATTTTGAAATTATTTTCAAGACCGAACAGTAGCTCACCACAGTGATTGTTGTTAATGGCAGAATAGACGAAAATTAACTAAAAACTAAAATATTGCTCGCGGCTTTTCTATGGGAACGTTCTAAGGTTATTTACATCTATTCCAGGTCTAGACCTACATTCATGCAAAATTTCAGCCTGACCCGTTGTGTAGTTTTGACGTGAAAAGTAACAAACTGACCTAGATACATCCATCCATCCAAACTTTCACATATATAAAGTGTGACAAGCATGTAGAGAGGCCTAGCCTAGCAGTACTACACAACTGATGTTGATGATGACGTATCGTTTTGTCAAAACAGTTCCGTGCATTTTTATTACATTATTTAATGAGAACTCTGTGTGTTTGCAGAAAGTTCTGCCTTCGCTTTTTTCTGCCGGTGGCAAGCCCTGCGGCTCTTTGCGAAATGCAAACACGTTGGACTTATCCATGTCGACTAATTTGATTATTTTCATTACGTGCATTTTCCACCCTAAAAGTGAAATGCAATAAATTATATGGATGTTTTAGAGAGAGTTCTACAGACAACATAAATATACTATAGGTTCATATTTCCGGCTACCGGAAGTAACGAATGACAAAAAATATTTATTTCGGATGAAAATAGATTTCGGGGAAATAAATAGAAACACAAAGAGCCAGTACACATTTTGAAGCGCGCGTTTTGGTAACAGTCGTCTTCTTCATCTCATCCCTTGTAGGGGTTGGGAATAGGGTATTGGGGCTGTGCCCCTAGGGCCCTAGTTCTTCTTCACTCATTACTATGGACGGGTCTTTGGTTGTGTTTGGATTGTGTTTAGACACCATTGCCGGTGCCGCCTATAGCCTCGGTGCGATCTGGCCCTAGCGGGGGAGATCCCTGGTTGCCCAGGGAAGGCCCAGCGAAGTGATCAGCAACCGAGGAAGTGGCCACCAGTGATGGTGCTAAATTTGATGGGTCGGCTTCTTTTTTGATTAGTACCCTGGCGTACGGCTTATACTTCCGCTTTCCAGGCTGGTCCGGTGGTCGGGCATGACGTGGGGCAATCCCTTTAACATGTTGGTGTTCGGAAGCATCTGCTTTTCCGTTGGTAAACTCTCCCTTTCTCTCCATCTTGAGGTTGCGTTCCGAACATACCGCGGTGCTCCTACGATCCTTCGAAGTGTGACGTTTTCCTGCGCGTCGAGTCGGTTTCTGTTGGTAACGACGCTACGTAAGGTTTTAGAAACCATCTGGTTTTTAAAACCTTAAGAAGCTAGGGTGTATACTATGTCGAGACGTAGTGAACGAGCGCTTCTAGGTATTCAAACGCGCGTTGGATGTGCCAATGCCAAAGCCAAGCGCGCAAAAGGTACTCTATTGGAATGTGAGACCTATAAGCAAAGCGTACAAAGTCCAGTCTTTTTTGCTTTTGCTTGAGTGATTAAAAGAATGCACTTTTATTTAACTACTCGAACGCTCGAAAAGAAAATGGCTGAAGGCTATGCTGATATCGATAAAGTGCATTTCATTCTACAAGTACATTCGTATTCAAAGTCATTAAAATATTTACCAGTCAATTCGGCCAGATAAAAGTAAAAGTAAACTAATTAATGATCTTTTCATTATTCCCGCCAAAAGTTACAGAAGTTTCGCGATATCTCACCGAGCTCAGTGAGGTTTATTTAAGTGGTTCTCAATAGTTTCGACGGAATTTATTCCGATGGAATGGAATTATGACAGTCCCATTACACCGCGTCGTCGTTGGGAAGCGAGAAGCTTTGAACTGTTCCGAGAAATATTGTTATTTTATTTTGCTGTACACCTGGGGAGACGTGTTTTATGTTTGTTTTCATAACAATGTCACGTTTAGTCATGTTTTGACAGAGTAAATTACATGTTACAACATTTTATGAAATTTAACATTTTGTCTATGAGGCAACGCTGACTTTATTGCATTGATTAAAAAATGCCATAGCGAGCCCCATTTTCAATTGGAACGTTATCACGAGGGACATATCTGAATTCCAAATTTAAGGAATTCATCTTCCTATGCGGTGATATCAGAAAGTTGTTAGATTATCAATTCTCAAAAAAACTTTGATTGTCCATCTGCCGGTTGTACGTTCACTGATTAACTAATTATTAATCAAATACCTGGTTCTTTATCTTGCCAAATTGACGTTGACAAGAAATATTGGTTAAAGATGATCAGCGTACGAAAAAACAGCTGTATATTGAGAATGTAGGGAAGCATAAGAAAGAACCTTCAGGAACCTAAGGGAATTTTACAGAATAAATTATCTTCAACAGCAACAGCCTAATTAAAGAATCCATGACTGGCGCGCGAAATGCCATCATCCGATGGATTCACAGCACTCGCACTGCGTACCTACTGTAAATATACTTAGTACGGAAGCATTGAGAACGGGTATACCAAACCGCCTATACCACCTCCTCCTCCTCCACAGCCTATAGTGGACCCAGGTCTCCCCCTGATAAGCGCCTTGTTTGCTTTTATCTCACGGGGGGTAATAACCATAACCCCACGCTGGGCATGCGGGTTGGGGATCGCAGTTCGGTGGTAAAATTGTTCTGCAGGGGGCGATGCTGCCCACCCCCTAGTGGATATCCCTTAGTCGACTCTTACGACACCCGCGGGAAGATTTGGGGTGGTGCAATTTCTAAGCCGGCATCACACAGCAACAGCCTATACCATTAGTCTGGTATTCAGTCTGATTACTAGCAATCGTGATCCATCCTGTGTTCTGTTTCCAAGAGAAATACAAATTTTCCATAACTATGTATAATGTACTTGTTTATCTAACCAAAGTAATGTTTCTTTTTTTATTTACGATTTCTGAATGAAAGTCGATCTAGATCCAACATATTATTTTCATAAGAATCAACTTATAACGTTCTCTTTCCTGATTGAGTTTACTATAGTGGATCAAAAAGTCCCAAGGAAACTGTTACAACAGTTTTCTTGGGACTTTTCGCCATCATTAATAATAACAATTATATCATATATTTTCTCTTCACAAAAGGTATTCTAACAGTTAATTGTCATAGCTAGGTGTAGTGTAGAAATTACAGAACACCTGTTTGTGAGAGGCTGGTGCCAGTGATAGGTTTTATTACTTGTGTTACTAGTCCACCAGTGCCCCCTCGTTAAATTAGATGTTATTTTTACATGAATTGTGGCTTAATGTGGGAATATGAAATAAATATATTAGAAAAAAAAACAACAAAAAACTAAAATATATTAAAGGGTTAGAGGGCTATGTACTATATACAGTTTCCGTCTGCATGTGTGTGTAGAATACTAGGCGGGGCCTCCTGAGGACACCAGTCCCTTAAGAGGGCGCAATGCGTGCCATTTTTTGAAAATAATAGGCCTAGGATTTCGCGTTCATAGCGGGAGAGAGCGGTAAAGAGCATAAGTTTTTAGAAGGCGCAAAAATCAAGTTTTTGCTTATTTACAAAAAAACTACACAACTTATGAAGAAACTGGTTAAAGGAACGAAATAATTAGTAATAACCTACGAATCAAAACGTAAGTCATTTCAAAAGATCGCAGGGTTCCTGAGATCTCGACCAAATTATGTGCGAAACAGTGCACTTTCATGATTTTTTTTATCGTAATTTTTTTCTGACTTGTTTTTTTACATTCTAGGAACCAAGGAAAAAACGTAGAGTTTTATGATATTAGAGTATTTTACCACCGGGACCCCGTGAGTACTGAGGCCTAGTTTGACAACAAAACCCGTCAGGTTCGCCCCTTAAGAGTCTGCAACAGGAACATGCCCCATGTGGGCACAGGTGTGGAGCAGGTTTAAAGGGTAGGGCTAGAGTTTTATGCATGCATGGTATGAAGTGTATGATAGGGTCTCCTGAGGACACCAGTCTCATAAGAGTCTGGGCAACAGGCGACCACCGTGTCAGTGTGAGGCGCATGAGTGCTATGTATTTGAGTGTGGACGAGCGTGGGCAACGGTATGATGATTTTAAGTTATTACTAATAGCTTTAGCCCGCGGCATCGTTCGCGTTATTGGCCTGGGCAATGGAAAAATCGATCAATTAAATTTGCTTGAGCAAATCTTCAGTTTGCTGATAGGAAAGGTTCTTTAGCCATTTAGTAACCTCAGCTTTACATTTGTATCGGGTTAGGGGCTGGATAGATAGGCTTTTGTTTATCTTGTTATAAATCAATGGTCCAAGGGAGCAGCTAAAGTGGTTAGTGTGTTTAATTTGGAAGGAGTTAGAATAGCTGGTTTATTTAACCTGTTTTCCCCCTGAAATCGCCCCTAAGTGGGAAACCTGGAATTGTAAAAAAATATTCCAGTTTTCCCCCTTAAAGATTATTCTTAAAACTGTAAACTGAAATGGAAAATGAAAAATCCCCTATAAGATGGACAAAAACAACCAAACAAAGATTTCAGAAGAAGCTGGAATAGTTTTTTTTACCAGTTTTCCCCCTACTCCTTTTTAGAATAGTAATAATATTAAGCAGACCTAAGCTATTCTGCATTTATAATTTTCCGGCTGGTTCATTCTATTTTTACTTTATTTTTCATTCGTTTCATTCTTTATCTATTTTGGCCATAGCTCGTAAACTACTCACTCCATAGACCATCGAATGCCGTTCATATCAAGGTAAGCCAGTCTATTAGGTTAATTATTTCATAGACGTCCTGAAGTACCAATACCGGTAATTGGTATTCAATTTGTCAAAGGTTCACGCATCGCGCTAACTGAGTACTCTCTACCTGATCACCCCGTCTGCTTGTAAATCATCGCTTGTATGCATTCGACAGATTTGTGATCGGTGACGTATTGAGTGCGTCCTTACCATTCTAAATTTGCAGATATAAATGTCCAATGATTCTGTTTTTTAACCTCTTTAAATACAGGGTTTTAGTCAAATTAGAGCACAATACTGAAGGTACGATAAGGTACGTTTGCGGCACAGAAATATATCTAGATAGAAGCAAAAGTTTATTTACCTCGCGTGCCGATAAGAGGGGCTTGAGAGCCTCTTTGCTCGCCGCGAAATTCAGTCCGCTCCCGACCGCTTTCCCCGTGAGACGTTTGTTCACTAAATATTAATCTGTGGTAGCAGGTGAACGACCTCCTTCAGCATTGTGCACTAATTAGACTAACAACAGTAATATTAAGTTTGATGTGTCAGGTTGTATATCGGTGGCATCGTAGCTACCATCTATGAATCGGTTTTGAATAAATTTTTTTGATGCTTAAAAGGTGTTTTCATCAGGAGTCTTCTTAACTTTGTTTTAAGAAAATTGATGCAGCGCGGTTCTCATGTTATGATGGTATGTATCATCTTTGTACTCAAGTTTCTATGTTTATTTGGAAACTTACAAAAATGGTATATGGCGATAAATTATTATAATCATTGGAAAACATATTATCCTATCAAGGTATTCCAGTCCGTTACGCCTGCCAAGAATCAGATTGAGTATACAACAAAAACAACTGAATAAATCTATCTTCCAAAAGCAGGTTCAGGTGTGTAGGCGTACAATTACGCGTTTTTGGTTTCACCCCAAACCCGATCTCAAAAAGATCTCTTGTCCTCGGAAGTGAGTTGTGCAGCTCCCTCGTTTATATTTTTTAATATCATTTATGTATATAGATAGGGAGTAGGTATGATAAAGACCTTAGGTCAACCAAGAAATTTTGTATTAAATATGCATACGCAGCCAGCGTCTTGGGGTCGCTTCCGACTGGTATTGATATGGATCAGTTGAGCTACCTGTAGATTGTTTGCAACAGTCTGCAGTTAGCTTAATTGTTTCAATTGTAAATACTAGTTCTAATTTGTTTTTATTATTGAATTGTAATTTTCTTTGTCAATAAAGATGTTAACATTAAATATAATAATGGACTGTAAACGCAGAGCCGTTATTATTCATGAGCATAACGAGTAGATTGCCTGTACTTAGCATTATCGTCGCATATCATATTAAATTCAATAAGCTGATTGCATCTCAGCCAGTTTGCTAAACTAGCTGTAATGCGTATAAACTGATAAGAAATAGGTGGTAAATTGGTACTTGTAAGTACTCGTGCTTATACACGATGATCTATACCCAATTAAGGTCTTATACCCAATTAAGGTCCTGACTGAAAACCAGCGTCGTTATCGACCTCTGTGGATAACGACAACAAGGGACCTGGACCTGATTAGCCGCGCACATAAGGAAATACCAATTTTTTTCTTTTTAAACTCTTAGGACTCTATGTAGTAGAGTCCTAAGGGTTAAATGAGGAACAGCATGTTTGCTGTTGTATTATATTCTAAATTTAAATCCAAAGGCCTATGTTTTTGATTATTAAGTACCTGTATTTTTTTTTAATTTCCTTATTTTTTATATAACATGTGTGTGGCTATAAATAAATTCTTTATTCTTTATTCTTCTTTATCTAGTTAGTTTTCGACTACAATATGACATATGACATTGTGCGCATACACGCGTAGTACAAGTACCAATTTACCACCCATTTCTTATCAATTTAGACGCATCTCAGCCAGTTTAGCAAACTGACTGGCTTGCATTAAACATTTTCAGATTTTTTATGCAAAGGAATAATTATAATGCTTAAATTTCAATGATATTTCTTATCAAAAAATAAAATAGGCAGGTACAGAATTTGACATATTTCACTGTAGGTACAGGAAATGTCTATAAATATTGCTTCAGAGATGTCACAAAAGAATATAAACTACGAGTAGGTACCAGTGAATAGTTAGTAGGTATGTACTAACACAGAAACAATGGAATCGTAATAGTTTGAGGTAGGTAAATATTAGGTCCTTACATATGAAATTGGCGTTTTTCGTACTGGCCACTTTAATCACAAATTTCTCCTCTTTGGTAAGGAATTCCAAATTCAAATTTGTACAGCTATAGACTCATGTATTTGTGCTTCGATGATCGTCATTCATTTGTTTTGTTTTCTTCTGTTTTTTTCTGTTTGCGTCACTCATTTTACAAAATGGAAAACTTAAAATATCGCATTATTTACGTGTACGAGTTCCGCCGTGGCACTAGTGCTGCGGAAACAACTCGAAGGGTGAATGATGTGTATGGCGGTCGTGTTGCAAAAGAAAACACAGTTCGTTTTTGGTTCCAACGTTTTCGTTCTGGAAATTTTGACCTGCAGAACAAGCCCCGTGGACGGCCTGAGACTCAAGTTGATAATGAAGAGTTGAAGGCTATTGTGGAAGCGGATCCATCGCAAACCACGTCCGAGTTAGCTGCAGGCTGCGATGTTAGTGATAAAACTGTTTTAATTCACTTGAAGCAAATTGGGAAGATTAAAAAGCTTGAAAGGTGGGTACCTCACGAATTGACTGAAGCAAACCGGCAAACGCGCGTCGACTGCTGCGTTACATTACTAAACCGGCACAATAATGAAGGTATTTTAAACCGAATCATTACCTGTGATGAAAAATGGGTTCTTTACGATAATCGGAAGCGCTCAGCGCAATGGTTGGATCCTGCCCAGCCAGCCAAATCCTGCCCCAAGCGAAAATTAACCCCAAAAAAGTTACTTGTAAGCGTTTGGTGGACTAGTGCCGGTATTGTTCATTACAGTTTTCTCAAATCTGGCCAGACTATTACGGCTGATGTCTATTGTCAGCAATTGCAAACCATGATGGAAAAGCTAGCGGCTAAACAACCTAGGCTGGTCAATCGCTCCACGCCACTGCTGCTTCACGACAACGCTAGACCACACACTGCGCAACAGACGGCTACTAAATTAGAAGAGCTTCAATTGGAAAGTCTAAGACATCCTCCGTACTCCCCGGACCTTGCTCCAACAGATTACCATTTTTTTCGAAATTTGGATAACTTCTTGCAAGGGAAAAAATTCAACTCCGATGGGGCAGTCCAAATCGCCTTCAAAGATTTTATTGATTCCCGTCCGACTGGTTTTTTTAGTAAAGGGATCAATGAACTACCTATAAGATGGCAAAAGTGCATAGAAAATAATGGTTCATACTTTGATTAATTAAATATATTATATTAAAAAATATTCGACTTTTTGTTCCTCCCATACAAAACGCCAATTTCATATGTAAGGACCTAATAAAAAGTACGTTATTTGAAAGAGAAAAAATATAAATCTTTTTCAATTTACTATTCCAAAACTGGGTGTTTTTAATTGACAAGACGATCATTTCAATCCTTATTGTTTCGAGAAAGTTCCAAATATCCAAACGCTCGCGCTGTGTTCGTTTCGCGTAATGGATAAACAATGTACGTCTGAAAGTCTGAATTGTAAGCTTCAATTAATGCCATAAATATTTGAACAATGGCGACGATAATTCTGAATTAATCTATTCATTAATATTAAATACCGCCTGTCACAGTCACAGGCCTAAAGGCCTGTGCTCAGTGAAGTTTACAAACTGATACGAAATACCTACGAATGGCAATGGGGAGGACACTTGAGATAGAGGTTACAGATAACGTGTAATCGCCGTATGTAGGTAACCGATCAAAATGTATTTGGGTTTTCGAACTCTCATGAAATTATTCAATATAGGAATTTAATTAAATTCGTGCCATGTTTTCGGCAACAATGTTAACGGTAATAACATGAAATAGTTTTATTTAGCCTTCTCTTGTTATATTTTGAATTATTGAGAACAATTTTTTGCCAAATAGTTATGCCTAAAAAACAAAACGTATTCCATATTTGGTTACTTTCCTTTACCTTATTTTCTAGTTATCAGCATATTAAAATTATTTTGTCTTTAAGGGTTTTTGGTACAGAACGAAACCTCGCTGTGTCTATCTTTTTCCCCCTCTTAAAAACGTCAGCGATCGAAGCTATTAACTTTAAATTTGATTTTTATTTTGTCAGGCGATGAAGTTTGCTTGTAACTATCCTGAGTGTAAAATGTACGTACTCAGGAAAGTTTTTTAGTGTAACGGTACTGTAACTCTAACAGAAGGCCGCAGTGATATACTTCTGCATATAAAGCCATTGTGAAAAGCCAAAGGTCGCTTTAAACCAGCCCTATTTTTGGCGATGCCCGCAACATTTCTGGTAACTTTGAATGACACTATTAGGTCGTGTAAACAATTAGCGATTCCTAAACGGGTAAGCCATGGTAAACCGTATCGGGTTCTGTGACGGCTGCCAAATTGGCTGACTCCGATATAGGTCACGTCACGGTTGTCATTTGTCGTGGTTTACCTACACGCTGTCATCGCTCTGATGCAGGTGCTCTACGATAGCTTGTGGAGCTGTTGCAGTTTTGAGTGGTCATATTGGAAAAAGCTTACAAAAGCTGCAGGAAATGTCCTTCAAAGAGCAGGGTACCTGTTCAGCTTCAACTTAAATAACTTAAATACTGGTTAAATTTTGTTTCTATTCTTTAATTGTGATTTTCTTTGGAAACTTTTCTATCCAGCCGAGGTTTTCGTTTATGAAAATGCCGAGAATTATTTATTTAGCTTATCACTTTATCTAACGTATGTTAAATTTTTAAGACCTTAAATTGGCAAATAAATAGGTACCTACTTTGAATACTTATGGTCAAAGAGAAAACCTAGAATACAAAACGTCTATGTCCCAGAATAAATAATATTGGATACAAATCAGCCGACTACGTCTTCTAATTGTATCAACGAGGAAAATAATCTTTGAAAGCTCTGCTACAAAGTTACCCGGTGGTTGTTTCGCGCTTAAAGGCAAATGCACAAGAATGATTCGCGGCCGTCTTTTAAACTTTTGCTACCCAGCCAGCTGTCGCGGTCAGGCTTTGCGAAGGGCTGGCACTTTCATATTCTTAATCAAACACTTAAAGATAATAAAGAACCTCGTATTGACATATTTTTTGTAAGTTGTTATTTTTTATTTTATTTTTGTAGTGTACGGTAAAGTGTTAGTATGTAGAATTGATTAACGTGTCAACTAAAGGAAATGAAACACTTTGAGTTATGAGGGATTCTAACTCGATGGTTATGAGTTTTAATTCTGGACACGAGATAGTTTTTAATAATTATAAATGATTTGTATCCACCTGCTTTGTTTAACGATGATGACCACCTCAAGGTTCACCGCAAGGTTTAGCCCCCACTGCGCAAGGTTTTCGAGTCGGTAGCCTATTTAACAAAACTATACCTTGATATCCCAAGACGACTATGTGGCAACCCTAGCCGTGGTTGTCTTGAAAGTTTTGCGTCCATTTCCTCACAGTTACAGTAACCTAGTTATCCTCAGTAACACTGTTGCTGTGTGCTTTGTATGCGTCATCGGATCGTGGAGGTTTCATGAGCGACTTAGCACTGTTTGTCCGGCTGATTTGATCCGACATTTTCTGATGATTCGATCCTATTTGCGGCTTTATGACAGTAGGGGCATAATTGGTGGTGAGTTGACCGAGTGCTGAATATTTGGATTTACCTATTGTCAATCTAGTCAAGTTTTAGTATGTCCTCCAAAGGTGAAGTTTGGACCTGTCAACTGACACAGGGTTAACAGTGTGGAGACGGTTTGGTGTCTAGAGTAAAACAGCGAACGACTTCAACCGGTGTTGTCAACTACGGCAACCAACGACAAGCCATTGTACAAACTGCTGGTCATAACACCTTGGGTACTTTTTTCTTTGTCAACCAAACCTACCATAGTAAGTCATATGACTCTCACTGACTGGTTAACAAGGTCTCAAACACTGAATTTTAAGAACATTAGAAATACACATTTATTTATTTATATCAATATCACTACCCGTTGATCCTTACTTACTGCTTACAAAGTCCTATAGGATAGTATACTTGCTTAAGCAAAACCAAGATGCGAGAAATAACCATGTCGTTAAAAGACAAAAGATTGTTATAACTACCTGTATTTGGGGAGTCACCACTGGTGATGCCTTGTGTGTTTTTTGTGGTGTATGTCAATGTGTATCCTCTGTTGGTAGTTCTAAAATAATTAATATATAGGACAGCAGTGAGTTTTTAATAACCTCAGCAGGAGATTAATTCCATAGACATTTTAGCAGTAAACCAGGCAGCAATGTCAATACGAGTTTAATAACAGCGTCCTATCCAATTTTCATCTAATGCAGAAGAGCTCAAGTCGCGTCATCATTAATTAATTCTTTCCCACCGCTGGAAACCAGGTCTCATTTACCCAGTGTAATCAGGTGGATTAATTAGAGACTTCCTCGGCGTATTGTGAAAAATTCAATTAATATTAACGTCACAGTGAATGATGCTCGTTAAGAATTAACGTTCAATTGGTATGTTTTACGCACCGCGCGACTTTGCCGCTTGGGAAATCAGCGCCTGGGAGGAAAAAGACGACGTAGAAAACAGGTTACCGGCTCAGAGATCGTAAATCAAAGTAGATCAAGTCGTATACAAAAAATAGTACAGTCCGCCTAAAAAATCTAATAATATTTAAAATAGGCCGTGTTATAATTTAAGAAGTGCACTCAAAATATTTGGGAAGCGTAGATATTATGTTTCATTAAGAGGGCGCAATGCGCACCATTGTATGAAAAGGATAGGAATAAGATTTCGCGTTCATAGGAGCGGGACAGAACATACGTTTTTGGTACGGCGGCAAGTTTTTGCTTATCTAAAAGAAAACTACACTACTTATGAAGAAACTGTTTTAATGAACCAAGTAATTAGTAATAAAATACCTATGAATCAAAACATAAGTAACTTCAATAGACCGCAGAGTTCCTAAGATCTCGACCAAATTATATGCGAAACAGTGCACTTTCATGTTTTTTTTTATCACATTGTTTTTTCTCAAACATGTTTACACATTCAAGTAACCAAATAAAAAATGTTGAACTTTATATAATTCGAGTTTTTGACCACAGGGTTCCCGTGAGTACTCAGATCTAGGCCTAATTCGACAACCAAACTCGATAGGTTCGCCCCTTAAGACTCTACCTGTTACCAGTGTAAATTCGACCGAGTAAAAGAGGGCAAATACTTTTTACTTTTGTATCGAGTAATTTAATATGTTAGTATATCCAGAAGAAAAGTTTCGTTCGGTGTATTTATTTGCTTGTTGAACAATTTTAATAAATTACTTTAAAAACAGTTTAATATTTTAGGCATCTTATATACAAGAAAAGGTAATTACTGTGAACTTTATCTTTTACTGGGGAAACGTGCGGTAATAGTACAAAAAAATATCATTTTTACCTTTTCATCCAAATTATGTTGGATTTGGATTGGCATTTTTCTTATAGGCAAGAGAAAAAGGCTACCTATCAGGTTTTGGTTTTGTGTAAATCTTAAATCTTTTCCTCTGATCCTAGTTAATTAATTTTGAGGTTCATTACAAAAGCTTTCACCTAGTTTCCTTTGAGATAATTAAAGTTTCAAGGCTCTGGGTTCCAAGCTGACGATATAGTTAATATTGACCTGCCTAGCTTGAGTTTATATATATAGACTTCAATTGTGTGCAAAACCCGTTCCTGATCTCGCGCAAACTCCGAAGCTAAGCTAGTAAACAAAAGCAGGGCTCACAATAGCATGATTGGGGAGGTACCTCCACATTACCCAGGTGGCCTGTGTAAAGTCGACTCCAAAAGCAATTAGTTACTCAGGAAAAACTATACTCTGTCCACGAATTTATTTTCTTTGGTTTGATGATAGAAACCAATATTTTATAGACACCGATCTGTCAGCTAGATAAATATACAAGTTGTCGTTAGTCCCGATATTTTTTGAGTCGATAGATCCGCATGACAATTTTTATAAAGAAACAGAGTTATGAAATATTGCATTCTTTCATTCAGTCAATGGAAATAAATGCGTGGACGGAGTATTATTACGCATTTACTTCCACGGATTTTTTTTATTTTTACACGCCCAATTTTCGAAACGATACCTTACAAAGGTGGAGCAGTTCAACTTGTCGAGCAGGAGCCCGCGCGGGCCATACATGAATGAAGTCACCAACCTTTTTAAGATAAATCATTCCGTAATAAGTTGTTTTCAGGTAGTTAAATTAGTTTACGCGGCGCACTTCAGCAAAGCTTTGGCCTAAGTGTCTACAAGATTTTTTCCGTCATCTTCATCAATCATCGTCATATTTCAGTAAATTTACAAAAATATATACACTTGAGAGCAATAAAATCGCACATCCGCACATTTTTACTTAAAAGTTCAATTTTTTTTTTATTTGGAGCTTACAGCAAATTAAAATCAAATTAAATTAAAGTGCATAATCTAGGCATTCGCAGAACTGATAAAGGGTTGACATTTACCTTTAAAAACAACTCATTAGCAACAAAACAATAGACCCCCTTATGTCGCTCGATCCAGGTAAGGCCGGCGGCGGGATTTATCGCAGGTATAAAAGAGTGCATATTGAGGGAATGGTCATCATTTGCATACCAACGTACAGTGTGAAAGGTTCTCTATTGATATTGGCTTCAAACGGAACACGAAAATGGATACTACACCAGAAGTAGCCGCTCAAGTGGTTGCCCTTGTTGAATCGGGGCTTAAGCAAAGTCAAGTGGCTCGACAATTGAGTTTGAGCCGATTTACCGTTCGGCGTGTATACCAGAGGTATCAAGAGACTGGTGGCTACCAACGGCGACAAGGATCGGGCCGTCCCCGTGCTACAACAGAGCGTGATAACCGCTTTCTTATAACGACATCTTTAAGAAATCGTCGTTTGAATGCAGTTCAACTGGGCCAACGACTTCAAGAAGTTCGTGAAGTAGAAGTTAGCCGGTGGACAGTCAGAAGACGATTGAGAGAAGGTGGCCTGACTGCACACAGGCCAGCAAACGGGCCGAAATTGACCCCAGCCCACCGAGAAGCCCGCCTTCAGTTCGCTCGAGACCATTTGAATTGGATTGAAGAGCAGTGGAGTGCAGTCCTGTTCTCTGATGAGTGCAGGATGTGCTTGCATGGCAACGACGGACGGGGGAAGGTGTATAGAAGATCGGGAGAACGATTTGCCCAATGCTGCATAACAGAACGTGTCGCCTATGGCGGTGGATCAATCATGTTTTGGGGAGGCATGTCTATGGAAGCAAAAACCGAGCTTGCCTTCATCACCGGACCGAATACTGGTCGCCAATCAAGAGGATTGACTTCCATACGATACATTGAGGAAGTACTCGAGAGCCACGTCGTACCTTTTGCTGGGTTTATCGGCGAAAACTTTCTGTTTATGCAAGATAACGCAAGACCGCATACTGCTGGCATAGTGATCGAGTACCTTCAAGAGGTGGATGTGACCGTTATGGAGTGGCCAGCTCGAAGCCCAGACCTCAATCCCATCGAACATCTATGGGACGAGCTGAAAAGAAGAGTTCGAGGCCGAGATGCTCCTCCATCGATTCTACAGGAGCTGCAACAGGCGATCGCAGAGGAATGGGAGGCTATTCCTCAAGACTTTATCAAAAGTCTAGTAACATCAATGAAAACACGGATGGAGTCAGTGATTCAGGCTAGGGGAGGGAACACTCGGTATTAATAACAAACTTTAAATTAATTTTATCTTTTAATTTCATAACTTTGACACCAATACTTGAATAAAGAATTTTTTACTAAACATGCATTTTTGTTATTGATCCACAAAAGCATTTTTATGTAATGATTGAAAGACAAATCAGATACCACTGGATAGGTATTAAAATAGACTATGAATCTGCATTACAGAAACATAATATTTTTTGTTTTTTTTTTAGTTATGTCAAAAAATCATGAATGTGCGATTTTTTTGCTCTCAAGTTTATATTACTTTTACATAAAACACACCTTTCCCATAGAGCACGAAGTTCATTGATGAAAACCGTTAGAAATTCCGTGCTGTGGTTTTTGAGTTAATAGCGTTTAGGCAGACAGACATAACTTTGTATTATAATATGTACAGATAATACTACATTTTCGAAAAGCCCCTAAATTACTGCGGTAATTTAAATAGCTCAACCTAATAAATAATTTACTACGAAATTAACTACCTTGCGTCGTAGCAGCTACATCGTGCTTGGATACGTTTGGTTTTGGCTTGGTTTTAGGTTTACTGTTTAGTTATTCATCAGTCATTGTACTAAAATACGTTTTAGATATGAGCTTGTGTTTAGATGTATCACAAATACTAGAACGTTGTTTTTCAAAGTATAGTTCCCATTGTTTAAGAAACCTCAAATGAAGTGGCTCAGTCAGTTCTAATACAAACGACAAAGCAACCCATAGCGAATAGAGTTTCACAATAATTTATAAAAACTTTTTTTAAACTAGCGTTTATATGATCTAGGAGCAAAGTGTTTGGGAAGACAAATCCAACGCACCCAATCTCGATGGGGTCACGTCGTTTCGTTTAGTAGTTCCTATGGCCACCTTGTCTCTCCATTATAAGACCAGCTCGATAGTACCTACCGTAACATTGCATTGTCACCAAAATTACATAATAATGGCAAATTTCAGCTCAATTGAGGATAACTGCTCTAAAATTAAGTTGTAGGATTTATCACACACATACTAACAGCGCAAGTTAAAAGTAGGCTTGTAAAAAGTGGTTTCAACTGCCGGATGCTATGAATTTGAAACAAAGATTTATGTTGGTAGATGCCTCATGAAAACTATGACGTCACTCACATTTCGTAGTTTCAAACACATCTCGGTAATATAACTGCGTGTGACTGTACTGTTGCGGTCGTTTGAACGTGTCACTACTTAATGACGCTGCTTTGGCTGTCCTTTGTCATGGCCCAACACAGTACCTACACATCTCCGTATAATGTAGTATCCTAACGGTCTCAGGCGAACTTTCCTAACAAGCGCCATGCAAATAACCTCAACTTCGGAAGATACTGAGTACATCATTCGATGCAACTTTGGCGTCTAATGGTGTGTACATACACGTATCAGTTGCTATGCGAAAAATGTTCGGAACTTTGAGTAATTGAAAGTCTTTAGAAAAACAACTTTGGCCGTTACCTATTGTGAAGTGCAAAGTATTACATCATTTATCTTCAGGGCGGGGCAGTATTTTGCAAGCGGTGTGATCAGTTTTTTTTCGTATAAAACCTTTTACTGATTTTAAGTGTTCTACATATTATAGAGAGAACAACACCAGGCTTTTAATTGGTGCTTTACAAAGTTTTTACGATGATAGATGCTAATAAATCTATTAGATCTTATAGATAGGATTGTTTTCCATTTAATGGACAATCAAACGGACAGTTCTAGAGCAGACGTTAAAGAAATTGGCCAGGACTGGACTTAGGTAACATTACAAAAAAATTTAATCTCTTGATTTGACTTCGGTGTAGATATTTTGTCTTATATTACAATCGGTGTTGATATTTTGCGATATTCAGCGATAATAATAATAGTTTTGCGTAAATCGTGAAAATTTTTACACTTTACTTCTGACTGTGACACTTGGCTCCATGTGTATATAGTCTTTAAAGTCCCGTAGAAGGAACCTATGGGTTCAAAACTAGACAAAAGTGAAAACATATATAAGTGCGCATTGTGCGCATGTCATATATATAGAGAGACCTTTACCCAGCAATGGGTCAGCAAAGGCTGATGATGTTCATTAGCGTCGACCCACTACTTATAGTCCCACAATTAATCATATGCCATCTTTGACATTACGTTGCCAGTTAGTGAACTTAGTGATATAACTAAATCATAAACTTACACGAAAATCTGTGCCTGCCTCTACAAAAATACTCATAGCTAGGACCGCTGTCAACTGATATGCGACCCCGTTTGTTTAATACAATAGGTTAGCATTATATTAAAATAACTCCTAACGTGAAGTGAACTGACGTTTTTGAATAACGAATGCAGTCGGAATCGGGTCGGTTCGTGCAAACTTCATTGTTATGTAACTAGGGCTTTGGCCAGATTTATTTGATACCTGCCACAGGTATAGAATAAAAAAAGCTTAAAAACAAGCCTACCTAGTATTTTTATAAAAGTTTGTAATGATGGTCGTGATAAGCCGCCCTTTAGGGTTTTTTCTATTTTCCTTTTAATTGTTTAGCTTCAGGGAAAATAAGGATATATTTTTTTTATACGGAGGAATTGTGTCATATTTAAAGCATATCGCATGTTGCCTTAGTTCATTTGTGAAAATAATGCACCGTTTGTCAAAGAGGTCTGTGTTCGTTTGAGGCAATCAAACGAATTGCAGACTGTCAATGCTCGACTGACAACTGAGAGGGCATTTACTTGCACATTTCATGGTTGATAAACAACAAAAACAAAACACAGTTAATTAACTGTAATAATTTGTAGTTTTTTACAAAAACTACAAACCGACTCCAAATTCCAGAATATTTAATTTCCCTCGGGTATAAAACTTTTGGAACCACCTCGGGATTATTCTGTATCTGTGTGCGTCATAATCAAAATCACAACGTAGTCATAGGATCTTTGTCAAAATCAAATACCACAGAAGCACAGATTACAAAAATAATGTCAAAAAGTAGCTGGCCAGACTAAAAAAGCGCGTAGCATAGACCCTGCATAGGTTCACATGACCTCTACCAACAGCTTGTGGAGTTATATAAGTGGTACTTACATGGCGTATGATATCGGTAGCTGCGTAGAAACTCTCATGAGGATCGGGGCGTTTCATCATATATGGCCGTGGAAATGTGGGGTCCTCGCAAATTTCTGTTGGAAACAAAATTCATGTTTAACATTTCGGCCTAAACTTTCGGTGTAGCTCGTGAAGCTGTTTTTCAGAAGGTTTTTTTTCAGACGGTTTTTATTGGATAAATATCACAAGAATGTTAAAATATTTTAATGTTTTGGGTGTTAAGTCAAGTCAAAGTGCTTTATTTCCTATAGCAGACTTACGGGTCTTTTGTATAAGTATTACCATGTATATTAGTCATCTAGTAACCATAATCTAAGCCCTGCTTTTTTGCAGGACAAGTTGATGATGCATGAATAGACGCGATTTTTTTACTTACCTTCTTATTTGTTCAGTATAAAGTTGTACATTTATTTATTTATGAAGATTACGATAACAGAATAAAACAATTACAACTAGTATATAAACTTATATCTATTTCTTAAAAATCTAAGCCGTCACCAGAAGGCAGTGTGCCCAGAATGCTGGCAGCATTGCCACGATTAATGGCAATGCTAATTCGTTGACTGAAATAGAAGCCAGAATTCCGATCACCTGTCGACTATATAAGAAGTTTGGTAAGATCTTTATAAATGGCGTGTGCTCCAGGTCCCTAAGGACCAAGGGTTTCAATCCCAAACGACTCAAATAGGTAACCTCCGTCAAGATTACCGTATTTTCGCCGTTTGAGGGACTCCGCTGATGTTGCTGCCGAGCCGGCCCTTACCGATGTCCCTGCAAGATGTGAAGGCGCTAGGGTATCTACTCACGTGGCATCCCAAACTATATGCCGACCCATCTTCCAGGGAATCAGAGTCATACCGTCAGGTCTTTTACCATCATCTCGCATAAGGCCACGTGGTTCGAGGGTAGCTGCCGCACTGGCGCTAGTAATAATATAGTAAGTATCAAGTATTTATTTATTAAGAATAAGTAAATATTGCAGAATACAACCAAATTTATGGCAATTTACAAACAAAGTAGTGCACGACGATTAAAGGCAGGATTTCGAAAATCATATCACTGCAACCTTACGGTTGCCACTTAGGACCATAGAAATCTGATTTTTAAATTTCTGTGCTTAGGACCAATGGCGCGTGACCTCCAAAACCCTTCAAAAATTATGTCGGTCCATACACCCTGTAGTGTGATGGTTTTATCAAAAACGGCTGCACCGATTTTCATCAACTTCAGCTTAACACATTCTCGATGAACAACAAAAAACTAAATCAAAATCACTACCTACATCTGCTTTTTCGTCGAGGGCGAAAACATAGGACGGAAATAAATTAATATAAGAATTTTAGAAGAAAAAGAGAAGTCGTTGAATTCACGACTACATAAACCAAGGAATCTTCTGTAACAGGGTCAAAACACATGGAGCTAGTGGTAGCACCCTCCTTAATAATTAGATCAAGATTAGAGCTGGCCGAGCTCTCGGTAACGTACTACGATCCCTTAAGACTACCACTCTATGGCGCTGTTTTCATACAAACTATCGTAATTTGAAATTTTTGATGCAATGTAAGAACGACATTTGTTTTAAAGAGTTATATTAACATGCTGCATGCATGCGTGCTTAAAACATTTGCACTTATAATAAAACTGTAACAAGTGTAATTCTGTACATTGAAGTTTCTTTGCAGAGTTTATATGAGAGAAACTGTGGTTAAATGTGAATACCTACATAGTTAGTCGGCAGGTATGGGAATCGAGAAGCAAAATTGAAAAATATATGACATCTATTTCGAGCAACCCTAAAAACCAATTTAATCAGCCTAAAAACTAATAATTTCTGATCATGTCTCATGCACCTTATTATTACCGATTGATAGCTATAAAATTACAATAATGAAGCTTCAACCAAACTACTTTTATATAAAAACTGCTTCGACTACCGAGCGTTCGGTTGAGTACAAAGCTCGAAAACCTGTTCACTATTTTCTCTGGCGCCTTCACACTGGCCTTAGGGGGCCATTATCCACTGCTCAGGGCCCTTATTCACTATGACCAACAACAAAGTACGTCTCTAAAAGCAAGTAACGCGACGTATTTAGTCCGTGCGCGATTAGAATGGGACGGAGCCTTGTCAAATGATCAACAACAAAGTACATCTCATGCAAAGTCGTACGTACTTTAACTCAAGTAAATTTTTCAGATTTCTGGTACAATTCGCGTTGTCAAAACGGGATGTTGCCTAGTGAAAGTCAAGGTCCGAACGCGCTTGTGTCAGTTCGAAATAGTTGCATCCCTTTATGATCGCTTGCAGACTTCTTTGTTTTGAGCTGTCAAGATGACGAACCTTAAAACCACTAAGTAGAGAACATTTTAGCTTGCTCTGTGCGTTATGTCTCGCGCGTTTATCGCACAAAATTAGAGAATAAGGTCTCCGGGCAAGGGGTATCATCTTTTCAATACGGCCCTGAACAATGGCCACCTTTCTTCCGGACGTCCGGCATTCGTAACGAGCATGCTATCTCTTTTTTACTCCAGGCGCTATGATTTTATAAAAAATGGGTACCTAGGTATTCATTATGAATGTATGCGGATTAACAATGAAACAAGTTTGTCACCGAACGGGCGCAACGCTAGTCGTGATTCTCCAAAATATTATGTTGCTTTTTAAGTTTAACGGGATAAATACTAATCCCTCGTGAATAACATTTTTATGGGACCACCTCGGGATCATTCTCTATACAATAGTGAAAGAATCAGTAAAATCGGTTACCCATAGGCAGAGATATCAAGTAACATACATATGTACATACATAAAAAAAAACATACAGACGAACTGAGAACCTTCTTCTGTTTGAAGTCGGTTAAAAACTTTTAGATCGCTGTCAAACTATGAAAAGTAGTATACTGATCATATTCTTCGAAGTTTATGACACTCGCGACACAGGCACTGGAAGAATCGTAGCGAAAAGCAAGCGACGCCAAAATAAAAAGAAGTTGAAGTTGAAAAATAGTTCCTCTCAATATCCGGTAGGGGCGTTGCAATTGCAAGACGCTAAATGAAAGAAGAAGAAGGAAACTATTTTTTTATTGTTTTACTATGCAAACTGGAAGTATCGCACTGGAAGTAAATCGTCATCTCTAATAGAGTATTCATAACACCCAACCTAACCGAAATAACTAGTACCTAGTCATGATAGTTTCTTCTGGCTAAGACACATTTAAAGTTGATGCCATTTTATGGTCCTAGAGACAAATTAAATTTAGAGAAACATCTTCTTTCACTTGTGCTGATCTCGAAGAAAAATGAAGTAAACACCTCTAAAGTGGTGTTTACCAGTATTGGTAATTCTGCTAATGGTAATTCTGTTAGATGACAGTTTCGAATATTTTGATGTCAATTCTATGACAGCAAATTAAGTTCTATTTTCCAATGCAGTGTTAAAATATGTATTATTTGTCCTCAATGTGTTTTCGTAGCTTGAAAGTAGTCAAGCTACGAAAACACATTACGGTCTCATTTTAACTCGCGATATTCCGCGATAGTAGGTGACCTCCTTTAAAATGCTTGTTCCGGCGTTCTAGCAAAAAGTAGCTACTTACCTATTTAATTCTAGGGTGGTAGTTAAGGAAATCATTAGGCCCTATCATGCCGGAGTATTCGTTAGAAAACAGAAAAGGGGGAAAGTAACAACCCGGGTGCAAGAGTAGGTACTTTGGATGGTAACGAGTGGACGACTGCGCGTCGAGTGTGGCGGAGCCAACTAGCGATGGCAACACCAACAGCTTTATGGAATTATTATTTTGTACAAATAACTTTGTTGGCATAATTTTAAACTTTATAAAGTGTGTTGTGGGATGATTTTTATCTTGTTGGCATCGATCAGGTATCCGCTGGGGGCTGGCGGATACCTTAATCATAGTAATGGGGTACAAAATGAGTTGCACAAAAGGGAAGCCCCATTGCTCAACTATTCGCAGTTGAGCAATCTCAGTTGCACAAAAGGGAACTCGCGGGTGTTTTGTAATGTATGAGTGATCTGGTGCACAAAATTATTTTGTTGGTTGATATCATTTATAACTTGTAGAATTATATCGAACTAAATGTTTTGTATCTATTTATTTTAGTTTATAGATACACAAGACCAGCAATAATATAATATCACAAAAAAAAAGTTTATCCAAGATATGAAAAGATAGAGATAGAGCCTACCTGGGTATTATCTATGTATAGTTTAGGTATACGAGTCATCTGGCACCCAAAACTTACTTTGGAAAAAACAAGGGAAAAACGCTGTGTAAAAATGTCTATATTATAAATCTTAGTTTTATAAGAGTTTGACGACCTCCGTGGCACAGTAGGCGAAGGTCCAACTAAGAAGCTACCGGGTTCAATTCCCGCCTTGAATTCCCAGCTGTGGATGCTGAGATGATAATGATCATCGAAAAATGAATGTCTTCTAGACCTTCGTGATCTGATAATCGTACGCCACATCGACACTTTCCATCAGGTGAGATTATGGTCAGACAAAGCCTGACGAAAGTCTATTTGATGATAAAAAAAAACAGGAGATATGCTGTAAAATAAATCAGATCTTTAGGACCTTAGTTTTTATTAACCTTAAATGTTAAGCTCAGTGTTGTGTTGTTTAAGCTTAGCGCTTCCTCCTCCTCCTTGCATCGTTTCCCCAATACGGGGGGTCGTGACCCATCACAGAAGCATCTTCTCTCGTACGATGTGGCGCCATCTGTCCCGGTTCTCAGCGACAGGCTCCGCTTCTGACGTGTTGATGTCGAGTGTGGTGCGGATTTGGTCTGATAGGCGCATTGGGCTTCTTCCTCTCGATCTTTTCCCCACTACTTTTCCCGTGACGATGAATGAGATGAGGAGAGGGAGGCTTAGCGCTTAGCTCAACATTATTAAGCTAAAGTTTAGTAGTTATAACAAAACCGGCTAAGCCATGCTTTGTGGTCCTGGCGTAAAGACTCATTTACACTGAACAACAAACATGACTAAAGTAAATAAATATATACAATAAATAAGTAAAAATAATAAGTAAAAATAATGCTGAAAATAATAGGTACAATTCACACAGTACCTATTATTTAGCCCCAAGCTAAGCAGCAAGCTTATATTATGGGTACTACTACGAGTAACTACCTACTTATTATATATTACCTGGTAGCTTCTGTTGCCCGGACTCTCACGAGAACGGTGTCCTTAGGAGCACCACATACACACACATCTAAACTCACTCACATACACACGAATATATAAATATATACATATTTTAAATTTGTACTTACTTTTGAATATTTATAAGCATACATTATTAACATTAATCATAGACATCTATTCATTCATTTAAAATTCCTAGGTACCTATCTAATAGTTTATATTAGTTAATAGTTTTTCTACTATAAACTATTATTAGTTAATAGTTTATAGTAGTAGTTTTTTCTAATAGTTTTATTCTAATAGTTTTGTTATTTGTTATTAAAAATTATGTAGCGGAACACCCTGTCTGTGAGGAGGGCGATGGTGCCTGCGACACAGTTTTATTAAAAACTACTGCGGGCATCATCGAATTCAACCATGTAATTCGTTACTAAATAAATTACTTACTAAAATTACTTACTAAATTACTTTTTATTATTCGTTTCACGACCGATGTGGCGCGGCGGAGGATGGTCCGCTTGCAACGCAGAAGGTTGCGAGTTCGATACTTGCCTCGAAACAATGTTTTTGTAGAATCAGCAGATATTTGTTTCTAGTGTTCTGGTATTTTTCTATGTATTCTAAAAAATAAATAAATAAATAAAAAATCTATATAGTACCTATATTGTATTAAGTAGATATATCAGTCATCTATTACCCATAACATAAGCTCTGCTTAGAATGGGGCAAAAAAATGCTGTGTGAATTGTCCCGCATTATTTGATATTTATTTATCTGTCCAGAATATATTATTGTTCAATGCTGGAATTTTAAAGGGTCATTGTTTCTATGGATCCACTTTCCCGCCTCACGATGGATTTGCAGGTGGGATTTCTGGATAAGTCAATTTTTTTTCGTATTCTTAGACTATTTATCCACTGTAAAGAGGACTTTTTTCTTCGGGATTAGTGCAATAAGCCCAAATTTTACTCTAAAATTTTATTTTAGCACAAAATATTTACCCGACTGCGCATGAAGGAGGGCTATGTTTTTAGCGTTCCGATCGGGTACGAAACCTTTATAGTCTCGATCTGCCTGTCCTTTTTGTCCTCTTAAGGCTGGACTATGCCACAACGGCCTTGAGAACACAAAATAGTTATCTGTAGCCGCTTAAATCAAGGTTGTTGGGGTATAGGCCAGCCTTAAATATCTCAGCAACTACCAAAGCTATTAACATGAAACTTAAAATCGAAATTCCGCTATGAGGAACTCATAATTTTGCTAGCTTGAGCTGTGTGAATAAGCCCTAACCTAATTTCAATTGTAACGAGGTAGGTATTTGTACGCACACCTGCTAATATACTTACTTCATTAGCGACAATCCCCTAGTTATAAGCCCCAAATAAATATTACCTAAACCTACTAGGGTTGTACGTAAACGTACATAGGTATTCATTTACGCTAGTTGATATTTATTTAATAGTTTGAATAGTTTGTACATTTTTAGACACTCACTAAGAAAACATTAGTTAATTCTTCAAAACCCACACTTATACTTTGTCGTTCATGCTTGTATTCCCCAGCCCACGCTATTACTTGTATATTTTATCCATCTATTGTCCTATCTATTTATTTCAAACACACACACACTTATGTTGTTGGTTGCTATTGTTGCCCGGACTCTTATGAGATCGGTGTCCTCTGGTGTAATCGACGTTCACACGCACACACACCCACACACCACACACACAAACATACATACATACTTACTCATACTAACACCTCACTTTGAGATACATTAAATTTATATAGGTTATTTATCTATCTATTTTAGAAATGTGCCTATTTAACTACCATTACTACTTTAGCTCTATTTGTATAAATGCGTAATTCGTGTTTATCTTTAACTTAAATTTAATTCCATTAGAGTAAATGCTTTCTTTGTTAATGAGTTAATGAGTGATGCTGTATTTGTTAATTATTTTTTTATAAAGCTATCTTTGTGATTGGTGTAGCGAGTAGCACTGCACTTAGCACCCTGGCTGAAAACCAGCGCTGCAAAGGCACAAGAGCCATAGCAGCATTAAGCTGAGCCGGCGACCTTTTTGTGTTACATTATATTTAATATTAGTTATAAGCAATGTATGTAAAATTATGTAAAATTATGTTTCACAAATAAATATTTTGTATTGTGCTGTATATTCTAGATTTGCGTTTGGTTTTAGACTCCCAAACAATGATTTTCAAAATGTTTTTCAAATAACAAATAATGGCCAATTCACACTGCATCTAGCCCCCAGCTAAGCAGAGCTTGTGTTGTGGGTAATAAATTATCTATATTCATACAATTATATTACATAGATAGATTATTTAATATAAATAGTAAACCAGTACAGTAATACATAGTACACCCAGAACACCCGGATCAAATTTTCAGATTGCACTAACATCTTTCTTGAGGCGGGAGTCGAACTCTCCTACGCCACAGGCAGACCTTTGCCCGGTGCGCCACTGAGTTCGTCATAATTGATCGTACAAACCAAATAACAAATTATGTTCAACACGTCACGTCTGACATCGCGCGTCATTCATTTGTTTTTTGCCTTTGGGTAGGTTGAATTCTGCTAACCAATGGCTTTATTATGACAATAGTACCGTCGCGAAATCGTCCATAGATGCAAGAAACTGGATGGATTAGATCAAAATGTCGGGATATTGCTAAGGAATCCCTAACTCCACCAATTTTGTGCTAAGTCCATTTACAGAATTAATAATTAGTTATAATAGAGTTTATATTATACAACTTTGAGTACGCCATAACATTGTGTAGGTAAGCTTTTATAACTATAAAAACCAAATGGACACACATAATGAATTTATATTTACAAATAATATTATTCACTACATGGTCTATACCCAAAAAACGGTAAAATGGAGGTGTCGACTTGTTTATCTCAGCCATCCAACCCTAGATAGTGCGTGCGGTGCAATTTTCATGGAGAGATTGGTAGAACAGTTTCAATCTCTGACACTTTTGACACGCGTCCCTCCATCTGTTGTTTCTTTTATCAAAGGTAAAATGCCGAAATGTGCATTCTGAGACGATACCATTGTTATGGTGAAGCGATTAATTTAGTGGAATTCGCACCAGAACGTTGTCTAAACAAAAACAACACAAATTGAGGATGTTCATAACGTCAAGGATACTTAATCCGCTGAGGTCTGACCCTAATTGTAAATAATACCTCGCAACAAATAGACAAACTACTCTGTACTTTTTGCCCCCAACCAAGGGTAGGACCCCTCTGTGGTTCAAGTTCATCTCGTACAAACGGGTCTAATATTGATGTTGGATGAATTTCGTTTTTTCTTTGTACGTAAAATATTTGATGCTTGCCTGCAGGGTATTTGGTCCGAAAAAACAGAGCTAATTAAGTTTGAAATTGTTTCCGAAAGGCCCGTTTCTAAATTGAAAAACATCTGGTTTTTTTGCCGAGTTCGGTTCGAGTGTGAAAGTTTTTGGCTTGTTTACATTTATGCAAATAGTTGAAATGGGAACTCGGTGCAGGTTGGATGGGTTTGTTAATACCAATCAATATTTTGCAATATTCCCAATAGTTTTACGGACAGAACTTCTTCAGCTTGTGGTTTTTTTGCCCCAGCACTAAAATACTTTCGAAAACTATTGCGAAACACTGTAAACGAAACATTGTTGTCGAGGTTCGTATAGACTATTTTTGGGTTTAAAAGTGTCCATCTCATGACTTTCTCGTATACGTAGGCCTAGCAAGCCAGTCAGTCAGCCAGTGCTGGCAAAAGTAATTATATCAAAAAGTATGTTAAACTTTCAAAAAATCCAAGTAAGAAGTGGTAAGATGCAGTTTTGCATGGTCAAAGAAGACAGGTATTAAATTTTTTTTTTCTAATTTTTTTCGAATCTTCTAAATAGTTTATTGTATATTATCTATTTTAATAGTTTCCAAACTAATCGTATCAAATGTCTTAGTATAAGGCACTCACCATTGTATTCATTCTGGTCGTGAGAGTCGCGCTTGTCCCGGCGGCCCAGGGTTTCCCTCCAGATGTTGTATGGCTCCCTGTAATCTTCATCCACCACGGCCGGCCTGGTAACCAACAAATTGTGTAAAGTATTAAATTTAATCTTTGAAATACGGCGCTTGAGGGTACTCAGCGAAGATAGAACAGATAAACTTATGCTCTACCTCCATTCGACTAAATACGGGTATATCCCACTCTCCTCCACAACCTTGTATATTGAGTGAGTACCAGGCCTCCTTCTGGTAATCGCCTTTTTGGCTTATATCAGGCCGAAACACTTTATCATGCCAGTTTGTATAATTACGTGAAAGAGTAAAGTATGACCCTAAATACTAATCTTAGGTGCATTTTTACAAAACTTAGAAAGCGAAAGTACTCTATTATACTAATCTTAGAGAGCAAAAGTGGACGTCAGTCCACAGCACACGAAATAGCCATTCAAAACTGTCCCTAAACCTCTTCAATTTCTGCTCCTGGGGCCCGAAAGGTTTAAGGGCGTCCACGAGTCAAACGTCAACTATATTTATGTACCTATGTCTAAAAGTAAATCATACCGCTGGCCCATTTATTTACGTTCAAGATTTGATGCCATCCAATCTATTTGGTCAAACACACTTAAAGAAAACGTTAAGCCATGGCAAACTACCCCTTCCGAACAGCATTTCAGGCCTTAGATCTA
Source organism: Eupithecia inturbata (assembly GCA_963662085.1). Taxonomy (NCBI): domain Eukaryota; kingdom Metazoa; phylum Arthropoda; class Insecta; order Lepidoptera; family Geometridae; genus Eupithecia; species Eupithecia inturbata. The sequence continues at coordinate 9,218,072 of OY759176.1, read as the reverse complement.
TGAACAAAGGTTAAAGTTCGCCCTAAACCGATGAAGCATGCGACTAAAACTCCTCCAACCGCTCAAGTCCCCAGAGATTTTATAGACGTCCTCCTACTCAATCACAAGAAAATCCTATCAAAGGCTGAAAATAGCCGATAAGAACTGCAAAAGTTCAAAATTACACGTCACTTTTATCAATGAGAATGATGAATAATAAGAATCCTACCACTTTAAATGTCAGATTCCTTTATTTTGAAGACGGGCATAGTTAGCCATGTCAGTTAGAGATGAGTCGATATTAGGATGCCACGGGAAGTTCGTACAGAAATAACCACAATTTGTGAGATTTTAACACTGCCTACAGGCAATTCACATTGTAGGCCAGCAATATTTATATTTTAATAGTTAATAAGCTTCGTCACTAATCTATCTGATTCTCTGAGACCGGCTTAGATGATATGAGAGTAAACAAATGTATCCTCTTACCTATAAACCACTTTTAACTTTGACACATTGCTAAAAGTCGTTTGTTTTCTTTTGTTGGCTTAAGTCAGAGTGAGAAATGAATATACGATATGCCTCTGACGCGCCACAACACAACACACCACACCACAATTAGTGTGTCTCTAGCTTATAGTGGTAAGACTCAAACACAGCGTAAAATGTTGGTGTATAAAGTAAACGGATCGGAACCACTCACGCACTATCGATCGCGCCGAAGCCTATTCATAATTCACAAGACCCCCAAACATTCAATTACATTTTTCCCCCAGTTCCTAGATCCTTCACTGATAAACAATTCATATGTAATACGAGCAGCTGTAGTAAAGTTCTCGTGTGCTTTAATATTTGCTAAGGTGAGGGAGACCCGAGATGTAACTCTGCTGGACCTTAAGGTTAACCACCCTCGATTAATCGAGGTTGGTTTTTTGGTGGATAGTTGAAGCGGAGTGTAACATATTTTAAAGGAAATTTATGCGTGCTGTTTGTTGGGCAAATCTTTTATTGAAAACTGAAAAAACCTCTCGATTGCTAACTCAAAACGCGCCGTTAGAAAAACCGGAAAAAACGTCCTATAACGAGGTACAGTGACGTTCATCAATTAGTGAACCCCCTGTTTGATACAGATATATTTTAAAACAAGATTATTTCGGTAAAATGAATATAGCAAGCTGTTTTATATAAAAGCAACAACATTTATCTTAACTATTATTGTAAAACCAAAACTACTGTAATTACAAGCCTTGGAACCTTTCACGGGGTTACCATAATACTGAATGAATATCAATGAATGCCACTGCTTGCTGTGTGGTGCCGGCTTAGAATTTGTACCACTTCAACTCTTCTAGCGGGTGTCGCAAGAGGCGTCTAAGGGATATCCACAGGGGGTGGGCAGCAGCGCCCCCAGCAGAACAATTCTACCACCGAACTGCGATCCCCAACCCGCATGCCCAGCGTGGGGATTATTGGCTAATGCCCATATTTATTGGCTTTTATTTCACGCGGGGTAATCTCCGCATGAGATAAAACCCAACAAGGCGCTTATCAGGGGGAGGCCTGGGTCCAGCAGTGGACCAATATAGGCTGTGGAGGAATGCCACTGTACCTACATGTTCCTATAAATAGACACAAGATAAGCACAGACGGTAGTCAAAAAGTTGGGTACTACAAATAAAATACATATACTTACTCATCCTGTATCTTCGAAAAATCAACTGCTTCGAACCACTTACCGTGTTGTTTGTGTGTTGTTTATTACATCTTTAATGAACCTTCTGAAGACGTCTACTTAATCAGTAAAAGGTAAAAATAGAATATAATAAGGTGTTACGATGTAAATAAACGAAAATGCTAACATCCATAAAACTACATAAGCAACACTAAACAACATAACATAGAAATATACAAACGGGCCTTAGACTTACCTCTATACAAAAATTAACGAAATCAGTACAATGGAATTGAGGACTCTTCCTTTTTTAAAGTCGGGTAAAAAACAAGTAGGATTATGAAAACAAGTTTTTTTGGCACAGCTAATTCTTGCGTAGAGGCATAGTATACCTACGTATTTATTTAGTGTAACTAGTATATCAGCGTCATAAGCATACACCTCTGGTCTAATAATTAGATAAAAAATTAAGATTATAGTTATCTTATCTCTGAAAACAATGGGATTGAAAATTAAACACAACAATGACACAAAGAATGAAAACAGAAAAGCGAGTCTATTTGACGTTAAGTAACGAGATTTGATCGTGACGTCTCCTTTTTGTATGGGGGTAGGCAGGTATGTGCTCGATGTGTATGGGGATTGGCGTAGTTCTCTGTCCGCGCGATAGAGGTGCTTTACCAAATTGTATGGAAAAACGAGACGTCACAATCACGTCTTGTTACTAACATCAAGTAGACTCACCCCTCTATTTTCATTCTCACCCCTCAGTACGAATCCAATCTGAGCGGGACGGCATGCGACATTGCGAAATGACGTCATTCTTAAACCCAATCTGTACGCAGGTTATACGTTATTATTCCTGCAATGCACACAAATTTATTAGTCGAAGCTCTAAAGACATTTAAACAATCATTACGGCTAACATGTTTAAACCCAAGCAAAGCTTAGTAGTGTTCTAGAATATCCGACCAGTATCCATAGGGAGTAATTATGAACCAAGAACTAAGAGCTTCGACTAATTGGCCATTTTAGTAGAAGCACAATGTCTAGTCATCTCCATGCGTTAAAGGTATGCGCGTTTCGAAAGGAGGGAGAAAGATGAGACAAAATACTGGCAGCCAAGCCTCAACTAAAGACAAACGAATGCGTAGACGTAGATTTAGTTTTTCGGCTGACAGTATTTTCTGCCGTGAAATTTTTCTCGCCGCTGGCATAAACGCAGGAATTGACGTGCTCCTGCACGAGTGGAAGTAGAAAAAAACTCACCGAAGCATATGTATCGGTGGACAGTTGGCAAGCGCCAACGCCAGCCGCGGCGCACGGCGGTTGTTCCTCGAGTTAGCGTTACTTCTCAAAGAACGCGTCGGGCAGAAAGGCTTCTTGAATAAAGCTGGGATCCTCCTTCGAGTCTTCTTAGTTAGTAGCATAGCAGTGAACGCTACGAAAGCGCCGCCTCCGACCAAAGCGCTGCAAGCCACCCCGACGGAGACTTTCATTGAAGAGTTACGCTTCTTACGTGAAGATGGGGGGAAGTCGGAGCGGTAGTACTCCTCTAAGAACTCCGCGGAACCATTGATGACGGTTGGTACTGTTGGAAGGAAAATATTATAAGGATTTATCTAACAACTACACATTCTGGACGAAAGGGTTTCTTACGGATCTCTTTTGTGAATGTGTTAATTTCACTGACATTGCGCGAATTAACTTAATATATAGGGTTATTGGAAATTAGACCAAATCCATTTTGGGGGTGATGGAGGAGGCTATTTGCAACTATTTTGACACCTTATGCAAATGTGAACCATTTTTGAGATATTCTCTATTTTGTATTTTTTTGGGAAAACTCCGTTTTACGTCTTCACTAAAGAATAAAAAAAAATTATCACCCAAATCAAATTTTAGCTTAAAGTCTAATTCTTAATAACCACTAAATTTAAAAAAAAAACCCTAGTGAATGTGGTCGGCATGTTATTTTAAAAACATCTACACATCTTTAGCTTCCAACGAGGTATAAGGCACTTAGTTACACTATTGCAGATAAAATACGGGTAAACCATAAGCAGGTAGTAAATTCCAAAAATCAAACTAAGAATTTTGTACTTAAGTAAAAAATAAATATGATGAAAATTTACATATGTACCTAATAATCTAATGGGGTAAAATCGGGACCCTGGACTCCTCGCTGGCCATGGAATAGATCCTCCTCTACCAATCCATCGGTTCAAGCAAGTACCAGAAATATTAAATATATAGGTTACTAGTTTACTACCTTTAGGACGAATATATGGGAAGTTTTAACAAAAGGATACATTAATATATTTTTAAATTTTTTTATAACTGCATTCACATTATTTTTTATGGCACCGATCGATAGAGACAATTACAATTATTAAATCTGTCTAATAAACAATTCATATGATATTTAAGGAACACCATGAAATCTGCCTTATACGTGGACGAAACGAAGCACTTTGACTGGCTCCTTTACACCAGTTAGACTAATTTGCTGCAGTCGACTTATGGATACCATCAATATTAAATCAATGACTGGAGGTCTATAGATAAATTTTGACAATGATAAAAACAGCAATCACCTTGGAGTACTTAGACAAAGCTTTGTCCACCGTGTGGCATTTCGGCACGGGGTGCGCGGCATGCGGTGCGGCGCGAAGGCGCTTGCCTTCAGGAGCCAGTCTAACTGGTGATATGATTATGATATCTTCCTAGCCAAATTTTGGCTATGGCGGTTAGTCTCAACGGAGTCTAGCCATGCGCGCAGGACATTAATATGGTGCACAAGTGTGTGCGCAAACACTACTATCTGTTCACTCACTTTAATAATCTGATGAGATGGTACACCGACACGATAAGGGAGAGGTCAGAACCTGACCTCTAACTGGTGTGAGTCATAAAAAATGCTTCGACTCCCCGCTTTTTTGGCAAATTTTGGTCCTCATATTTAATATGCAATGTTTATTAAACAGATTTGATTCTTATGATTGACTCTACCGACAAGTGCCATACAAATTGTAGGTTAAAGGTAAAAAACCCATTAAAATCCAAAAATATATTTTTGGATTTTAATGGGTTTTTTACCTGAAAAAGCAAGTAATTTTTCAAAATTCTATACATGCAGTTTAACCTATTTATAAAAAAAGGATTGTTTTCTTTCAGAAAAAAAATATCTTCAATATTTCTGGTACTTGCCCTCCATGTCCCATGGCCGTGGGACACTCTGAATAATTATCAGTTTGATAGAGAAGGCGATCAGTTTATTTGACAGAGTTTCAAACGAAACTGCAACGAGCCAGGAGTTACTCAAAAGTAGATTTCAACTTTCATAATAGACTCAACATAACTAAATCATCTGGAGGTAACACACTTACTCTCCCCTCTGCTAAATAAATAAAACCTATACATATAACTTTAAATCCTAGGCTTACGAAATACAGTGGAATTTTGAACGGTTTCGGGCATGTGCGGAACTGGTGGTCTTTCCTACGGCAGACAACGTGACGTGTAGTTGATGCACGGTCTAGCGGCTCGTAATTATATTAATAATGTTGTGATCGGGTTATTGAATACCTGCCTTTAACCTGACAGGTTTGGGCACTCTGTTATATCTAATAGCGGTCCAACTGTAAAGCAATTGAGATCGATTTTGGAACATTTAGGTATTGGACTTGGGATGCTTTCATCCGGAACATCATACTTGTAGAATTTTGTACGATATGCTTACTGAGCGTAGCGCTCAAAGTTGCAATAAAGTTTGTGATCTAGTTGGACTAATAGTCGGTTATGACCTAATAGTTTAGTAGTGCAGAAAAAGGCAAGACATAAAATAGTTATTGGTTCAACATGTGGGCAAAACGATTTTTTATAGAATAGAATATCTTTATTTGTGTAACATTAATTAACACATGACATACATTGCTTATAACTAATATTAAATTTAATGTAACACAAAAAGTTCACCGGCTCAGCTTATTGCTGCTATGGCACTTGTGCCATTGCAGCGCTGATTTTCAGCGGTGCCAGGGAACGTTTTTTGTTGAACGTGCCGATATTAAATGCCGACCTAGCGAAGCCTAGAATAGAGTCTAGAACGTAGCGAGTGGCTCTTAAGTAGACTGCTGAGGTTGCGAGGGATTTAAAAGGCACGAAACGAAAGTATTTGCTCTCGAGTTAAACATATCACTTTTCACCACGACTAGCGAGAAAATATTTTGTAATTTATTAACAATGAACGGACGAAATGTTTTATTCTAAGAAGGTTGCACACTGTCTAACCTCCTTCCCTTCGATAAGCTAAAATGAGTACTACTACAGCTCACAGAGGTGCAACTCCCATATAAATTCCAAACCAGTTCGTTTACTTTGGGATATTATACATAGATGGCGCTGTCCGCTTAGAAGAGTCTTCACAAGCCAAGTTCTCAAGGTACACATAAAAATGGCGCTGCCATCAGTGAGAAAGTTAACCTCCCCTGGTGCAGATCGCGTAGTTTTTTCGTTTTTTCGGCGCCAACCGTAGAGTATCAGTAACTTATTACACCATCGTAGTACCTACTGCATTCTGAATTCAAATTAACTTTTCAACAAGTTGAATAATATTAATTATTTCACATGAGAGCAAAACCCGATTTTGCTTACTGTTTTTAAATAGCAAAGACACCGTTTTCAAGCGAGAGTAGTGATTATAATGTTTGCAATCTATGTCTTTACATATGAAATTGCCGTTCTAGTTAGGTCAAAAGTTTGGTCGACAATGACGAATTTATGGCGATTGTGGAAGCTGATGATACTCACGATAACTCACGTCTACGGCTGAATTAGCAGCAGCTTTCGACGTGAGCATTAAACAATATTGGTCCATTTGCGTCAAATTGACAAGGTAAAAAAAAGGAATTTTGAAAAGCATTGTTACCTGCGACGAAAAATGGGTCCGGTTTGACAATCGCAAGCGCTCAGCAAGTTGTCTGGATCCTGGTTCAGCACCTAAACAATGCCCTAAACGAAAACTTACCCCTAGAAAAGTGATGGTCACTGTTTGGTGGTCTAGCGCCGGTGTGATTCATCACAGCTTCTTACCAAACGGGATGAGCATTACTGCAGATGTGTACTGTGAAGAACTGAAGACAATGATGGAAAAGCTCGCACGGCTCCAACCAGCTTTGGTCTCGCTCGCTCGTCCCCACTGCTCCTGCACGACAACGCACGAACACACATCATACTGCACAACAGACGGTCTCCAAGTTACAAGAGCTGGGGTTGGAGGCTCTCCGTCATCCGCTGTACTCACCAGACATTGCGCCTATAGACTTCTACTTTTTCCAGAATTTGGATCACTTTGTGGCAGGAAAAAAATTCAATACCCAAGAGGCAGTGAAAAATGCCTTTGAAGAAATTGTTGCCTTCCGTCCAGCTGATTTCTTCAAGAAAGGCATCAATAAACTGCCACTGCGTTGGCAAAGATCCATCGATTGCATGGGTGATTACTTTGATTATTAGAAATAAAAGATATAGAAAAAAAATCGGTAACTTATTTCATAGAAAATGGCAATTTCATAGGTAAAGTACCTTTATTTATGGATTTAGGTTTTGCCATGGTTGCCTAATCCGAAAAAAATACACAACCATCTGATTTTGTTTATATTTAAAATATATATTTTGTGTCTATATGTGTATGTGTCTATAGCACGAATCTTCAAAAAATCGATTCTATGGTTGCTTTCTAAGTCTAGATAGTGCATAGTACATTTAGTTGCTTCTGCAACACACAGTACATATGTAAGTAGTATAATTATAAACATTTGACAAAAAATATAATAACCTGACAACAAAAATATATAGATTATGCAAGTTGCATAATCTATATTGTGAGACACTAATATTATAAATGTGAAAGTTTGGTTGTTTAGTTGTATGGATGTTTGGATGGATGTTCGTTACTTTTTCACGCCCAAACTACAAAACGGATCAGGCTGAAATTTTACGTAGATGTAGTTCTAGACCAGGAATAAAACATAGGTTACGTTTTATCCCACAAGTGAGTTCCTATGGGATATAAATACCGTTTCTATAGAAACAATGCTTTTGAAGCCGCGGGCAGATACTAGTGTAGAATATTTCTAAGAAATCAAATAATATCCCAAAATTGATTTCCTAGAAATTACCCTGAGTTTGAGGGCTTACGCACTATATTAACAAAAATGTAGTTTATTGATACAGCTTATGAAAATAGGTACCACAACTTAAAGTAAGGTTACAAATATGTACAGTATGTGTTGCAGCCCAGCAAAGGCAATAACTTACCATATACCTGGTTTTGCTAGAAGAGCAAACGCTGATTTTCAGCATTACCTTCTGACTGAGGTGACCAGAAAAACGAGATACCAACAAGTAGAATTATGTGCCTAAATTATTTAAATGAAGATACTGATTGCCCGTGCTTGAGAAAATAAATAAACTTAACTTTTTTTTTGTATATCTACCTACAGATCGGTGCTAGGCGTAACAGCAAAAGGCAGGAGTCTCCTAACGCCTATTTCCTCCTGGCACGGAAACGCGACGGAATACATGTAAATAGTCAAGGTATAAAACTACGGTCATACGAAACTATACTTCAAAAAGTATGACAAAAGACGAACAAAATTAGGTCATAAACAAATGTCGGATATGGTTCTTACCCGTTCTGGATCATGAAGCCTAGATAGTGCAACTACATAGAACATTTTAATTTAATTTAAATTCGTTTGAATATACATACAGTGCCGCAGTGAGGCGCAGAAAGCTCACAGACAATGAAGGGAAATGAATAGGTGTCGAGCACAAGGCTAATTGTGGCCCACAATAGAAGTTAGACGCTTTGAATCGCGTTCTGCTGAGCTTGATAGTCAGCTTGACAATAGGATTATGCTTCTTGTTGATTCAGAGCCTGGGTGCTTTGTTGGCTGTTGAGTTTTCAGTGGTTGGTTGTCCAAAACTATGATTTTTGTTTGTGTTTAAGAAAAGATGTAAGATAGATTTGTCTCTGAATGAACATATTTTCAGATGCAAAGCTAAAAGTTTTGTTTAAGATTTAGAAATACTTTTTGTAATTAAAATGGATTTTGTGCGTGAATGGTTTTTCTTTTTTTTCATCCGTTTTTAATTTATTGTACAAGTTGTCGAAAATATAGATTTAGGCAGATAATCTAAAATAACTTATTCTCTCATATGAATATTTCATTCAGATTTATGTCAATGAATTTTTAGAGAACCGCTTGTACATCCTTATAGAATATAAATACGTAGCTATCCTCTAAAAAACCTACTGCCAAAACAAGTTCAGTTCGTAGCGTAGTTCCTTCATAACATATTTAAAGCTTGAGCCAGCTTTGCCAAAAAACTCGCAATGTTTTAATTCACGATTTTCAGCGCAATCTGTATATACCCGATTCATTAACAGTAGGTACAATTAGAAATTAGAGTAGAATTAACTGACTTTTGGCACATACCCCCGCTCTTGCACTGGCAGCCGGCCATTCTCACTTAGGTAGAGTTCTTACAGTCTAAACTTGTGCGGTTTTTTTATTAAACACTAAACTCTAACACTGTCAGCTGTCTACAATATTCACAAAGATTAAAATCTAAATAGATTTTTAAAAATCCTATTAACACTATGTGATTTTTTTTAACATTGCACTATCATGTAGAAATAAACCGCCCAGTGCGGGTCGACTGGCACACGAAGGGTTCCGAAAATCAGGCAACTATTTCAAAGTACGTCAAATTTTCACTTGTTGGGAGACTCCTAAAAATTCCTTGTGCCTACCTATTGCAGTTCAAGAGATACAGCCTTGACAAATTGAGAGCAAAAAAGGCAAATAAATCACGTTTTTTGTATGGGAGCCCCTTTTAATTTTGATATTTATTTTATTTTTCAGAAAGAGAAACACACATTTTCTGAAAATTTCAGCTGTCTACCTCTTACTGTTCATGATATAGAGCCCTGTGGCAGACGGACGGATGGACAACGGAGGCTTAGTAATAAGGTTCCGTTTTCACCCTTCGGGTACGGAACCCTAAAAGTTAGGTTGATACCTTATTTTGTTAATGCTCCCAAACGTACGTACATTTTCATTTTTGCTAATTCCGTATTCACAGCCCTTTCACATGTATTCGCTACCTATTTACTAATGGATTCCGTGTGCCGAATTTTTTGAGAATTTCTGTTTGACTGTTATGTTTGTGTGTACAAACATAACACAAATACAACAAATATAAATGTTTTTTTTTCGTTCACATAGTACATATTTATCTATTACAATATTTAGAAGCCTCCTTTTTAGTGTAGAATACATGGAGGTTTAGCTCTACCCCTTTGCCCATAGCCAGAACTTAACAAATACTTTTTACAATTAAATATTTTGGTCAATATAGGACAAATAAAATTATTGATTAACAAATTAAAGTTGGGGGAAGCATTATTAAATGACATCCTTGAGTGCTCGATGTAGTGTAATTAAAGTTAAAAAATCAAAGCGTTCAATGAATCAAATAAGAAACTAGTTATACTTATCTGATATTTTATCTACAATCCTTATGTTCTGTGTGTGTCTGATACGTTTTTGCGAATGTACATGTGTCTTTGTGGGTATATGTGTGTGGTGCTCTTGAGGGTACCGGTCTCGTAAGAGTCCGAGCAACAGGAGTTACCAGTGTGTGTGTGTGCGCGAGTTATTTATCGATTTATATAATACTATATTTTTTTTGGAAACAACCATATGGAGTGCTCCACATCCTCGTAACATAAGCAGTTAAGCCATTTAATAAGCTCATTTTTGGAATCATAGACTTTCTTAAGGTAAGTGTTAATAATACGTTTTTTTATTTTAAAGCGCAAATAACCAAAACGATAATCATAAATATGACAAAACATACCATGCACCTATTATGCTTTCTTTGACTACTGGCAAGACAGCCGTGCTGTGCTGGTGCTTCTTTCTAGTTGATATCTGCTCTTCTTGGCACTTGGAATAAAATCTCTAATATAATATATCTAATCAAAAACATAATTGGAAAACTAGCCACGTTTGTTCAGATAGTGGCTTCACCAATAAAGAGCTAAGATCATATAGAAAGGTGCAAAGTGTCATAGCAGTTCCTAATCTTATTTTGTTACGTTTCTACAATTTTTTTTTTTTTAGTTTCTTGGCAAGTTTATATCTACCACCATCATCAACATCATCATCATCAGCCCTTGTCGACTGGGCATAGGCCTCCCTATATTTATGCCAATCGCCTCGATCCTGTGCTAATTTGGGCCAGGTATAGCCTACGGTTTTACGTATGTTATCGACCCATCGCGCCTGTGGACGTCCTCTAATTCTACAACCGTCTCTTGGCCACTACTCCGTCAGTGTTTTAGTCCACCTGCGTCACTCCGTCTGACCAAGTGTCCTGTCCAACTCCATTTGAGCCCCAACATCGGCTCACTAACGTCTTGAACTTTAGTCCGTTTGCGAATTTCAGTGTTAGGGACTCGATCTAGCGATGTGATGCCATATGGCTCTCTGCGCAATGCTGATCTTGTGCACAGCCATATCCACCGCATTTGTTTTAAGGTTAGACTTGCCAAGACACAGATTAAATAATGAAAGATCGTAACCAATTAAGATTAGGAACTGCTATGAACCTGGGCACATTTCTATATGGTTTCGGCTTTTTTATCGGTGAAGAATATCTGAACGAACTTGGCTAGTTTTCACATTAATGTTTGTGATTAGATTTCATTACTTTTTGAGAAGTTTAAATAAAAAAAAAGAAAATGAAAAAATATTTATTGATGTATAGAGAATCCAGGTTACAATTTACCAACGGCCTCCGCACTAGGCAAAGCCTGTATCACGGAGACCAAATAGGTGATTATAATTGTTTAATATACAATCCGCAACCCAGAACCATGAGTAAATTTCCTCTATAATGTAGGTACTTACATGTTCATACAATTAGTATAAGTCACTCTTTTATTTATTCTAGCTTTTTCAGTATAAAACATCACTCATTATCTACCTACATTGCAATAATTTGAACTGCCCAACCCTTCCTAAAAGACCGATAGAGGTCTCTCAAACCTGTGCGTTCACAGTCAGGTTTGGTCGCTAGTACTTTTACTAGCGACATCTAGTTATAAATTAACTAAACTAATGCAAAAATAATTGGGAACCGCGGTTTTTATGTACACGATCATTGACACATTTTCATCGCTCATTCCGAAATTAGTTATTATAAATAAATATGATTCTGTAGTTATTATGCCGAAGTTGTGTTCTTTATTTGATACCAAACATGACTTTGTGGCCTGATTTTATTTTTTCCGGCTTATCTTTTATTGTATGAGAGGGAATCTTTTTTTTCATTAATTATTAATTTTAAATTATTTTCAGTTTTGAGTAATAATTATGCGTCTATCTATGTGTGAAATTTTAAAGCAACAGGTCTATATCCTAATGAAATATTTACCAATAACCTCACGAAAATCAATATCGGCACCTATATTGGCACGTCAAAATATAAAAATTTGGATTTTTTCCTCCGATAGATTTTGATGATCTACCTTCATGCCTAATTACTACAACTTCCTAGGTTATTTAAGTGGTTTAGGTTTTTGATGTGTCAGTTGTTAAAAGTGGTACTTTTCGAACCTCAATAGCTCAAGAACCTTATTATATTAATTATAAAATTTGGTGTTCATACTCTTTTCATGGATCTTACTAGACATGCAAATTTCAAGCCTGTAGGTTTGATAATGTCTAAGATACAGGTGGGACCAAAAGCGTGCCCAATGGTTCGTGTAAAGATACTCACTGCTATTGCGTCACCCGTTTCTTTTCGAACTTGGATGACGCTCTAGCGCGCGTCTCAATATTGAGCGGGGTTATCTAACGTGTGTAGGCGTTGTTCACGGAAAGTGCAGTTTTTTACGATCATTGCACGGATAATGGGAGGAAAAAGATAGAAGTCAATCAAAATATGTGCTTGTTGCTCTAGCAGAACGTATTAAAAATTCGAAAACGTAGATTAAGCTGATGCACTACCAAAATTTAAAAGTGCACTCTATAGATTAGAGACGGACTTAGCCGAAATGTTGGTGTGATTATTTTGAAAGAAGATTGCGGTAGGAACAGCTTACCCGTTGCCAGGCAAGTGGGGTCATCGGCCCGTCAAAGGTGAAGGTTCGTACAGTGTTTTACCGCGGGTCTTTACAACTTGACTAGAACACTTACGTTGATTAAAAACTTACCACGTTATCGATGAAAAAGTTACAGGGTTCTATTATGTGAGTTGGCAAGAGATAAGTCATCTCGAAAATGTGAACGTGAAACAGAAATTTTCTTTAGCAATTTTTTTGATGGCATTGACACGATGCTTGTCCGCTATTGACATAATTTTAGAGCTAGGTAGGAAAATAAAGATAAATATTGCTTGCTTCATTTAATAACCTCGTAGCTTACAGACATCGGCATAGGTACGCACTTGATTTAGACAGACTAATAATTTCTAAGATTATCTTTCCAGAGTGTACTCGAATTCGTTTTATCTTTAGGGATTAAAATTATGAAAGTGGAGTCTTTCATCCAGCCTTCGCATTTTATTAAAATATCAACGCAATTTCAATAGCTTTTACCCGGAAAATTTAACTTTGGTAACGAATTGGATGAAAACAGCGTTCGCTGTCAAAACGTTTACAGAGCCTAGTTGACGCAATATTGTGTGAAAAGAACATACTTACATACTGCACGTTCACGGTTATAACTCTTGAGAGCTATATTTTTGTAATTATCAATGGAATCGCTGGTCTGCTCTTTAAATTTGTTATATTTCACTCGTGCATTGACCATATTTATAGAAGATTGGTATCTTCTATAAATATGGTCTAATACGAAATTTCACCAATACGTACTTTATACTTCTTCTGCGCCGATAGACAGTTAGGTTCCTGGCAGTGTCGATAAATGGAATCATGATAAAATTTTCACAAAATATCCCCCGATAACTAGTGTTATGTGGTATCCCGGATTTGGTTTACGTAAAATGATACCTAACGATATTGTATGGGTTTCTACTGGTGGGATTAGGATAAACGTTGAGTCGACAGTATGTGCCTCCTAATTAGGTGACGGTGCTATAAAATCGTGAGCACGAACCGCGATAGTGCAATCAAAATGTAATTTTACCCTCCAGATATTTAACCTAAGTTCGTTCCAATTACCCAACAATGTCAACCCAATTTAAACAATATAAACTCCCTCACACTTCGATTGCGACAAATCTTTAAAATGGACCTAGTTTCTGTCCCGTTTTATTTAATAGACTCTAGAAATAGATTTTTTACTATAAGAAAGACTATTTGCAGCTGAGTTATAACAGTGGTTCGCCCGTGGCAAATCCTCTACTTGATAGATTGGTACCTACAGCTTTTTAAATTTGTGGAACGTTTTAGTATTTCCGTTTGGAAAGTTTGAATGGCAGTTAATTTTTATGGGGCATTGGTCTGCAGCATAAGTCAAAATTAATTTAAAATTCGTGGGTAAGATCGACATCGGTGGGTAATGGCGCCGGAAGAATCCGAGAGCTAAATAATCCAGATCAAAGACTCTTTAATTACAACTTCTTCGTTTGACTGAAGCGATTTATCACTCCAACGGCGATACCCTCAAAAGAGCTGTGGATTAATTAGAGAAAGATAAAATTTGTGAAATAGCCGCGGGCTCACAAGTGCCCCGAACAGATAAGGGTTCGATGAGGAGTAATGGATCTATTAGCGAGGTTCCGCCAGCCGATTTTTGTTCGAAACAAACATGACCCAATCGCTTATATTTTTCCGTTATTTAATCGAAAGAATAATTTATTTGCAGAAAACATCAGATTCGATAAACTGTTGGAATCCCGAGTGCGGATCGAGGGTGTTTATCTCTGGAATTGAACGTTGATTCGGACTGCGAACTCAGCAAGCTGCCAATGAATTCCAAACAAATTATCTGCCGTTCTCGCTGATTTATTTCTTTTTTAAGTAGGGGCATTAAATCCTCGATCGGGATGTATATTTTGGTGTCTAAGGTGACTGTAATTTAAGTTTATTCTGTGTTGATCTATTAAACAATTTCGCTCGTGGACTATTTGGCTACATACCTACTATTTGAAGTGCGAGACAGATGGACTCCTCGTTTTTCACGTCAAGATGCGTATAAGACCATAAGCCGCCCATTAGCTAAAGTCTTTTGTTTCTCAGATGAAATAACTACTATAAATTATATCTAACAAAGAAAATAGACACAGATAAGTAGAGCTCATAGAGTAAACTTACCAGTCTTAAAGGTGACTTCGCTGATGAGAATCCATTCATGCTGGAAGTACAGCTTCAGCATAATATGCTTGGCAGTACGGTTTTCCAGATCTACATGTACAATGCGGGCGTGCTCTGAAACCCTGTCTTGTTTGGGTTCGTAGGCGACGCAATCTTCTTGCCAACGCTCTCCTTCCAGAGAGAAGTACACTTCCACTTCTTTGAAGAGCTGCAAAAGAAATATTATTGTACAGCCAAACCTATACTTTGTTCAAAAGTTTCTACTGTCTCCTAATACTATTAGCTTTGGAGGTATAACGAATTTACTTAAGATATTGTGATGAGAGTAGTTTTTCTTAAGAGCTTCCTTTTTTTTAGCAATTGGCAGAAAGCTGTCTGAGTGACTTGAGAAGAAACTCTGAGAATGGAAATTGACCTTGCAAACTCTTTACGCAATAAAAATACCTGTACATCCTTTGTGAACATATTGTTGGTGTGAATATTAATATGATGGAACAGCCGGGTATCAGTAAAGTTGAAAGTGAGTTTGACACCATCTTCAGTTAGTGTGGTCCTGTTCCATCCCATCCAGCGACTCCCTGCAAATAGAGTTGCTTGAAAATCAACCTTCGGTAGATGCAATGATGGTTCAGATAGACCACAAAAAGCATTGGCCACTCAGATAGTTCACTCCACCCAAAAACAAAATCTTTCAACTGTTACCCTCGCTGTCTAGCTTAGCTGGGGAACAAGAGACAGACGAATTTAATCCTTCGTTTTGAGTCTACCCCAGAGTGGTGTAGGTATCGCCTGTGTGTTTACTTACCAGTGGTATCCAGGATGTCTGCCAATTCAAAATCGTTAGGGCCGTACAAAGAGTCAGTTATCTGCCCCAGCCCGTCAATAGATATCCACTTGGTTGTCATGTTTCCATCGTAGGCGAGGTCTGCAAATACCGCGCCTCCTGTCATAGCTTGCATTTCACATCCTCGAGGAGCCGAGTATGCGATTATGGCCTCTGGAGAAATTACACAGAATAAGTAAATTCGTCAAATGACGCAAAATTCGCAATTCGCCATGCGCTTGGACGAATATACATTCGCCTTAAGCAGAGTTCGTCGCAAACGCGTTAGTAAAATAACACGGCGAGGTGACTCCGCACCGTCCTAGGGTAGAGATGCGCGTTCCGAACTGAAACTGAGTGTTATAATTTTTTTTGAAGTGTTTTATCATGGAACAAATTTACTGCTTATGAATGAACTGTCATGTTTAAAAATAGAATAAGAAAACAACTCAAACCTCAGCCAACCACGTTGGCTTTTAAATTTAATATTTCCGTATGTATATTTAATGTTATTACATTCTGACAAAATAGACACGGTATTAAGAATGCTACACATAGAACATGTATCTCCACCCTAGGCCCTAACCTCTGGTACCGGAGGTAGAGCAAGATGCAAAGTGATCTCTATCTGGCTATACATACGTTTCCATTTGCATCCGAAGAGTTCGACGCGCATGCAGGCGGTTCTCGGATGAGCAGCGTACGGGAAGAAGCGTACTTTCGAAGCAATGAAAGGTGCTTCTAATGTTGACTTATTTGGTGTGTACGTATTCGTATTTCCGGTTATGAGCTGAAAATGACGGAACTTTCAGCTTTCCTGTTCAAATAGGCAATAGCTACAAGTGGAACTTGACGAGTGATCGAATTATAGTTAATAAATATGACTGCAAGTGGTAAGTACCTACCCGTTCATTGTCTATCCTGATACGAATGACTCTTTATTACCCAATCCAAAACTTTAAAGATATATGTAAAGGTACAAAACAAAAAAAACTTTATTGACAAAGAAAATTACAATTCAATAATAAAAACAAATTAGAACTAGTATTTACAATTTAAACAATTAAGCTAACTGCAGGCTGTTGCAAACAATTGACAGGTAGCTCAACTGATTCATATCAAGACCAGTCGGAAGCGTCCCCAAGACGCTGGCTGCATTGCCCCGTTGTATGGCAATGCTGACGCACTGCGCCAGATACCCACCAGCTCTCGGGTCAAACGTCGCGTCGACCAGACGCTCAGATAACTTTTTGAAAACCCGGAGAGCCTCGGTACCCTACGGACCAAGGGTCTCGACCCCAAAGGGAGCAAATGTGTAGGAGACCTGCATATTTGCGTCTATTGAGATCCTCACGGATGTCCTCGGAAGATGGGAAGGCGCAAGTGTGTGTCGACGCATGTAGCGTCCCACACAATGGGCCTCCCCAACTCCCATGGGACTAGTGTCATACCGTCGGGCCTCTTACCATCGTCACGCAACAGACCATTCGATTCGAGAATAGCTGGTACGTTAATATAAAAAAAAATTTTACCAAAAAATTATTATTATTTGCTATAACCCATTAATAAACCCATTGGTAAACCCATGGTAAACCCATTATGTTTAACGAAACTACTGTTACGTTTAGGCTTGTGATGTTAAAACGAAAAGCTTACGTCAAACTTCAAGAGGGCGTTATCGTAAACGGACAAAAGATGTGACTATTACAATTTATTTTATTACTTGCAACGCCCCGCGGTGTTCCCCCGTGTGTGCAAAGTCGTTCAGTATTTTGAGCGTATACACAAACTGATTATCTAATAATACAAATGAATAAAATTGAAGTGTCTGCTTGTAATGCCACTGTAATGGATTGGACATACACCGGCTGATAGCTGATGTTATGACTAGGAATTTAGGCCACTGTTATTTTACAAAAAGAATAAGTAAGTGTTCCCAGCAAATAAAATACTATGAAATTGTGAACAAAATCCGTTTTATAATTGGTAACGTAGTCAAACAAACTCAATTCCACGCGGGCAAAGCCGCGGGCACAGCTAGTTTTTTTATAATATCCTTATTTAAGTCGTCTACAACTAATTTCGGAAGAAAACGAACACCGAGATTTTTCAAAAATAAGCCTTAAATTTCCCTTTGGGTTTTAAACGTGCATTGTGTGAAAAGGACAATAAGAAAGAAACACACTCACGACTGTGGATAATTTTATAAGTAGAAAAGAGTACACTAGCCCATGTTAATTGCTATGCGTTTACCCACTTTGGTGGTCCAAAGTTTGCTAGCGGCGAAAAAAGTACTGGCAGGTTTTGCTGCAGAAAAATGAATGCACGCTCGAACATTTTGTTAAGATGCCAGAGACAGGCAATATTATGGCGCTTATTAGAGGAGGCCTATGTCCAGCAGTGGACAATTGGCTTTTGTTGTGATGTTAATTTGCCAGTATATTTTATAGGCTTCCTTCTTCTACCGATCGCATATTTGTTCATATACTTAAAGCAATCTTTTTGATTTTTATCCGCTTTGGGAGGTGTTACCTTACGGGTTTACCACTGGTTTCCATCTAATAACAATGATAATAAATAATTTGATTGTTTTAATAATATCTAAAAACCGAATAATCTCTTTATTTTACATACTTGTACGTATATTGTTTTTGAGTTTTGAGGGACAAATACTAATATATCACGAACACTTTTTTATGGGACCCTTGGGATTATTATTAATCTATAAAGTAGTAAAGAAAAAAACCAAAATCGGTCCATAATTGACGGAGAAATTGACGTTACCTATGTTATGAAATACATACACATAGACGAACATGCTTTGCAATTCATATACAAGTAGGACTTTTTAGTTATATACTACAGGTATAGGTAAGTGAGTGAAACGAAATGGAATATCAATTTCCGAGATATTTTCTTAAAGGTTCCTCGTTGGTATATTTTAGCAATGTTTGTTTTACGTTATTGTCTCTGTGATCAAACGAATATTCGGAAATACGGACAATATTCGAACGCTTTGATTCAATTCTTTTGTGTCTTTTTGTATTCTTTGTCAGTAGGTATGGAATATATCTCAAAATAAATCTGTGTTGTTCAGATAACTTTATGTTTTTATGAACGTACAAAATATTTTTTTCTGAATACATACTTGTTGCGTTTTTTTCTTGAAAATACACCTAATAACCAATAAATGTAAGCGCGTTCATTTGTTTCTAAGTTTCTATTAATGTGATGTAGACGTAGGGGTTGGCGGCACTTCGTACACTTGACCCTTATAGAAACAATTTTGAGATTCCATACAGACAGTTTGTACACTCCTTCTTTAAGGTTAAAATTTGCACAGAATGCTAGTTGGCATAATCCGCTAAATAAACAGATTAAAATAGTATTGAGAATGACGTCATCGCTCATGCTATCCTGATTGATAGATATATAGATAAAACATTTATTTGCAGTTTTGCTTAGCTCGAAGAGAGGTTATATTAATTTAATTTCTTCTTTAAACGTGATCAAAGAAAACTGGTAAACTGGAAACTCCGTTAAAGTGCGTCGTCGTGCGAACGTCTCTCAAACAAACGACACAATTTCTGAACAAATCTGTGAAATGTAAAGGTAATGCTCAAAGAAAAATTAGGCTTTCTTTTTAACCCACTTCGAAAAAAGGAGGAGTTTCTTTGTTAGGTGGTAAGTACGTTTCCTTTTATGTATGTCTGTCGATTTCTTCGTCAATTACGGATCGATTTTAATTTATGTTAAGATAAATTTATTTAAAGCGTACTGTCAATCTTTTTATACGTGAAGTCTGTGGGTTAACTACACGCAGAAATGCTGGAATGCCCTGCGCGTCCAGTATAATAATGGATTCAGAGTGCTACTGGGACTGGCCCCGCTTCTGTAGCGCAAATTTTCCGGCATGTTTGTAGAGTCCCGCGTTGATGACTTTTACGCAATCATCCACAACAGAACAGTATCCTTGAAGCGCCGGATGAGGGGCGGTACCAGTAGCTAACTGAAACTAGCTGGAAGGCTGGACACGGACTGCGCTTTCATAAAGCACTGGACGCGCACACATAGTGCCATGCGCTTATGAAGATTGTTTGTCCCCGATTGTGCGTTCCATTAATTTAAGATGTTTTTATTATACTATTGTTTTTGTTATTGGCTTAAATAAGTGTGGCTTAAATATGTATCTGTGTATCTAAGCTGAAATAAACGTATTGAATTTAATTTTAAATGATTTCGCTATTGATAGATAGAGAATGATCCCGAGGTGGTCCCATACATTTTTTATTCTCGAGGGATTAGTATTTGTCCCGAAAAACTTAAAAACAATGTAACGTTAATGGATTCATAGTCGGTTTTTAGTTTCTTCAAATCATTCAAATTATACGATCTGCAAATCCGGTAGCTACATGTTCAGCAGATTGTATGCGATATGGTAACTGAAGGTTGAACTAGGTGCCTAGCTTGGCAGCTTTTTTAATCCAGAAAAGCCTGTCGGCTACTAAAAGGGTTAAAAAAAAATACGATCTGTTTCCGAAATTGGTACTAATTAGTGCTGTAAATTTTTTGTACGAAATAAATAACCTACTTTTTTATTACATCTGGCGTGTTAGCCCGTACTACTTAAGATTTATTTACTACTTAACATTTATTTACTTACTTTGTTTACCTAGAACTCACCTAAATCAATATTTAGGTGAGTTCTAGGTAAATAAAGCAGCTGTGGGCATGCAAAGTGTAAATCTTTTAAATTATAAACTGAGAGTTCTCAGGATTTTTTTTTAGATTAGTTACTCTTTATAGAAAATTACAATTCAATAATAAAAACCAATTAGAACTAGTAATTACAATTGAAACAATTAAGCTAACTGCAGACTCTTGCAAACAATTGACAGGTAGCTCAACTGATCCATATCAGTACCAGTCGGAAAAGTCACCAAGACGCTGGCTGCATTGCCCCGCTGTATAGCAATGTTGATGATATGAAATGCATGTAACCAATGTCCTGACTACCATTTAGAAACGGCCAGGAGACGGGCACGGTCCGCAGAGCTGGAGCACGTTTGTAACAAACAATTCCGTGTCAACTCACACAGAGGCCCGTCCCATTGTCGTTGGGACAAAAGGGATTTTGGTGTTTTGGTGGAGCCGCATTGGGGCAAGCATAGAGCTGGCCAAGCCGTTCGAGCCTCGTCTAAAAATGAAATTTTGAATGAAATTCCAAGTGGGACCAAACAAGATGACTTTAAAATTTCTTCAACTAAAGAACTAGTCCTGTAGACGGAAGACAGGAACGCTGAAAGGGCTACACTTGAAATTTTGCGTATACCTAAGCCTCCCAGTTTGACAAGCAGGGAGGCCTGCGACCATGCCTTGTCATCTAAATCGACATTCAAAACCGATGATAGAGTATTCTTTATAATGTTGTCCTTCCAAGAGCTCGCTGTGTTTCCACAGTTGACTCCATCTCAAAGAATACGTAAATTTAGGTACAAAAAGACAAACCAAATTTTTGTAAAAGCCCTATGGCTATTAATTTTGAGCAGTCTGTCCGAAGTTTTGTAGAAAATTTGAATTTTCTCGTCTACAAAGTACTGAAAAGATTCTTCAAGAATTGGTGAACCAAGGAGGCGAAGTGAACATTTATCTACAACTGTAAAGTTGGGGGCTAAACTATTGAATTTTCCAATGATATTGTTTTTGTCTATACAAGAGTCCGAAATAAAAAGCTCGCACTTTGAAAAATTTAATTCCAAACATATATATAATATATAATATACTATGTTTATATATGTTTATTTAAGTTATGTGTAATGTATGTGTGTCTTTGATCTTCCAGTTCACTAAAAACTTTCCTAGTCCAACGGTATGCCACATGTCTCAAAACTACGTAAAATAAGCGTTAATCCTAAAAAACCTCTTTTTTTGAATACTCTGAAAATAACTTACATTTGTCTCCTAATCGTGTTGTAAGCATGTTGTGCCCTTGTGCTTGACCTTGTGGGTTAGTAAGTAAAGAAAGGATAAGTAAAACTATGCGCAAGTGCTGTTGAACCCTCAACGGCATCAATTTCTTTTTGAGATTTTTAACTCCTAGGAACATAACTTTTGCGATTATGTCCCCATTTTTTAATTATTCACTAATGTAATTGTTTTACATGTTAAAATGACTAAAAAATATTTTATTTACGTAATGTTTCCGATTTATGTGAGTTGCAAAAATTATCAGTAAATAAATTCAAACAAATTGTCAAAACCTTCCTGTGCAAAAAGGCTTACTATAAAATATCAGATTATCTATAGGATATTAAAGCTTGGGACGGGGTTTGCTCCAACTCGAAAAATAACAACTTAGAGGCTAAAGGTTTATTCGTCGCTTCTTTACTTTAGTCTACATACCGAAGCGACAGAAGTCAAAACTATCATTTTATTTCCGTGCCAATATTTAATTTTAAGAATTTGCCCTTTTCTAATTGTACATTTATTGTATATAAAAAAAGATCTTTTTTATTCTTGTTTTTGTTGACACAAAACCTTAGCTAACTGTCGGTCGGCATCTTTCTAAGGCAAGTAAGTTGTGGGACAAAAGTTAGTAATTTTCAGAGTACTAAAAATTTAAAAGATTATTGAATAAACGCTTATTTTGTTATGTATTTTATGTAGTTATGACACTAGAAAAGTTATCAATGAATTGGAAGATCAAAGACCCCCACACAGTTCTTTTTTATTAAATCCAAATTTGAACTCTCTGTATTTATTTTCACTTTTTAACACTACATACCCATCGCTGTTTATTTACCTAGATCTCACATAAATATTGACTTAATAATACTTTAATAGTACTGCAGATTAACATGCCCGATGCACAGATTTTATAATACCTAGATTTAATAAAAAATATAAGCCATGTTATTTCGTATAAAAAAAAGCACTAAATAGTTCAAATTTAGGAAAATAATCTTTGAAAATCTAATTATAGCCGAGAGGCTTTTCAGGGTTAAAAAAGCCGCAAAACTATTGCACTTGGTTCCACTTACCCCCAGTTTCCATAAGGCACACGGTCTGCCAAATAGCCTGTACAGCACTATGTAGTCGAGAATAAGTTCAAGAAGATTCTTATTAACTACCTACTCATATCTTGGGAATGTTTCGGGTATCTTTACATGAAAAACTGAACAAAAATACCTGAATTAATTAATAAAGATAATTACAATTAAATAATAAAAACAAATTAGAACTAGTATTTACAATTGAAACAATTAAGCTACCTGCAAGAAAATTAAATCTAATGATTAAAATAATGAAAATACGTTAGGCCGATTTGACCGCAATTTTTATTCTGAATTTACGGGCGCAGATGTGGGACCGCCATAATAGCGCCGACGAGTAATCGCTGAAATTCTAAGAACAGTAAGAACAACGCGGTTGTTGTCAGTGTAAATAAGGTTATTATATTTTTAATAGACTTAATACAAAGTACTAATAAAAGGAGTCCACATAACTATTCAGTAAACAAAGGTTGTTATCAGAATACCGAGTATTCTGATAACAGAGCAGGGTGTAACATCCCAAAGGCCCTTATTCGGAGTAACTCGAGCATTTTGCCAGAAACCTTACTAACTTTCTGATGTAGAGGAAAACTTTGGGTGTACTGATTTGTGCCAAATTGTTAAGTAAATTAAGTAATTAGATCATGGTTATTTTGATACGTTTGCAAAGAGGAGTACAGTGGTTACACCTACCAGTTAGCTTGATTGCGTTCGTTTGCGTTAATTAATTAGTTTTTAATGGCCCGCTAACGGTTCTACGGTTCGTTCCTTTAGAACTGAACATGTTCTTCTTTCGAATTTCAGTCTGTGCTAGTATATATCTACCATATGTTTACTCGTACAGCTGCCAAAAATTTGCTGTTTTTGGGTCTAAGTGCGTGGATACTGTCTATGATGAATATCAGTCGTTTGGTATACTTTGAGGCCAGATGATGCTGTGTGAAAAGTCCTGTAGGTATTGTATTTATTTATTCTTAACTAGCTGCTGCCCGTGGCTTTGCACGCTCTTTTCCAAGATAGAAAGTAGCCTATGTCCGTCCCTGCCCTCTATCTCCCTGCCAAATTTCATTTAGATCCGTTCAGCCTTTTAGGCGTGAAAAGGTAAACAGACAGACTGAAGTACTTTCAAAATCAAAGATCTCTCTAGACTGAAAAAATAATATTCTAAGTAAAATATCTAGATACGAGTATGTTTGAACAGAGCTAGAAATTTTAAATAGATTTGATTGCATAGTTTTCGATTAAAAAGAATATTAAAGAAGATTTTCTGGTTAAATGAGAGTACAGTACCTAACAAAATTAATATCTCTTGAGAATAAGTTTCATGAAGTTTTAACATTATTCTGAGTTTGAGAGTTTTTTCTTGGTTTAGTGGAATTGGATTGAGTGAAAAATTATTCAGCGGTATAATAAGGGCCATACTATTCATAAAAAACTTACTTTATACTTTTTGAAACAGTAATTCACCGAACTTTGTATTAGGGATTTAACTTTTAAATTAAATAGATTAACCGATTACAGACTTACTTCTTGTAGAGAGTGTTAGAGTAAACCCCCCAACCCCCTAACAAAAGAGGTTCGAAACTGTTGAGTGTTTCCATGACTTACATATGTATAAAACGTATATCAGAATAACAGTACAAATACTTACAGTACTCCCATTGAAGTCTTTGTATCGAACCCAGCGGCCCAGAGCTTCTCTCCAATACTCGACCGAGTAGCTCTCCACGAACTCTACGCCCACTGAGTTGGCAAACCGCCCCTGGCTTTCGGTCGCGGTGATTAGATATTCATCTCGAAGGTCTATCTCCAGGTATTGGCGACTCTTTGGAGTGATCAGCCCGTTAGGACACCACGCCCCGCCACGTATCTCGGTCCGAATGCTGAGGACAACGATTATGGTCAAATGCTATCCGAATAAAATCTGCTCAACAGAAGGCATGGGTAATTTTTTGGATACATGAGTAAAGAACGACGCTTGAAGCCTGATGTGAAATTACCTAGATAGCATATTCATGAATTCCAAGAACATAATAATCAAGTGAGCAATATGTCAAGAAACTAAAAAAAAAGGTTTTTTAAGCTAAAGCTGAATTTTAACTACCAGTAGGTATTACGTTTTAAGACCCCGAAAATTCACCAAAGATTATAAGTGTCTGCAATGTTCCTATCATACAAAGTACAAAGTCTAATGAGCGTCTTTGTGGGCTCTTTCGGGGCTAAATTGATAACCTTCTGCTATAGTAATTGTTGAAACTTAATAAATGTCAGGTGAAGCCCCGAAAGCATTCATTGAAACAAATCCAATTTACGAAATAAGCGACGACACTAACTAAAAGTCCGCTTGTCTTTATAACTGTGCTCATTTTTTTAACAGCTGAGAGTACTGTTTGTTAGTTCAGAAGATTGCAACTTCGAGCTGAGCCACTCGGCATTTATAAATACCCGCTTAAGGCACGTTTGCGCATAAGCAAATAAAATTAGCGTAATAGTCTCAGCAAATAGACTAAAACGTTTCTGTGTTTCGTTTGTCAACAGAGGTGGGGACTCAGTCTGTCGGCCATTCCATTTGAATATCTACGGCGCGATCTCATCGGCGCACCACTCGCTCCGCAGCGAACAAAGCGCGCTAAACGTTCAATTAACTAGTATTCGCAAATCACCTCTGACCCTATGTAAAGTGGCTTGCTTGATAAGGCTTCCGCACATCCGGCCGTACTTACATCTTGTTATCTTCGGCAGTGGAGCCCGAAAGCTTTTGTAGGATCACGCTCGCTCGGAATTCATATGAAAATTTAATTTTCTGTTAGTGAATTTCGCAAAGTGTAGATGAGTTCGGTCTATTGTTTCTCGCCAGCTTATGCGGGCTCAAGGCCCGAATGTGAGACCCTCTGTTAATTGTTTGAGCTAAGTGAGAGCATTCTGCGGTCCCCGGATCCACAATTATTGTTACAACTTGGCCGTATCATAGCGCGTATTGTTGTGAACAATGCTTGCCTAAAGACGCTTATCGATTACGGAGCTATTTGCCCAAAATTTGTCGAAGATATACTTGTTTACTGTAACACGGCAATGTATGACTTATGTTATCTGATATGTTGTCTTCACATGTTATTGGAACAATAGCCCTTGGCAGAGAGTTGTAGCTGTGTAACGAATATTTAGTGTTTGTAGAAAAGGTTCAAATTACCTTGTGCGCTAGTAAAATGTCAGTCAGGCAGGAGCCAACACCTTTGTTTTAAATTATTATTGTGATTGGCTGTCGAATTAACGAATTATATTTAGTGGTTTAAGCGATTCCACTCGTGCTTATATTCCGCTATTGGTGGTCTGAAAACACCTCTGATGAATGTTAGTAATAATCTACACATAAATTTAGTGAAAATATGGGGAGACTCAGTAAATCGTGAATTAAAACACAAAACACTTGATAAAAAATGAAGACGAAAACCAAATCCTTTCTTGAAATAGTTCACAAATCTGTGGGAATCTTGTAGATTTATGTTCAACATTGTAGGTTATGCAAGTCTGTGTCTGCAAAGCGATAAATTCCAAAGTTCCTAAGTCGCTCCAGCTGATGCCAGGACAAGTTGAAATAGTTGCACTTGACTCACTGCATTAGCTCGTAATCAAAAATGAGCTTTCTACCCCCTGCCAAGAAAACTAATCACAGAACTATTGTGTCTACTAGCTTGTTTTGATAAAGAGGTTTCTTATTATTTTAATTGATAAAGAGGTTTCTAAAATAAAATCGTCTTCATCACCTTTGTTATTAGACTATATTGGTATTTTTGTAGGAAGCTCATGAGCTTTCTACAAAGGATCCACTGCAGGACACGTCCTGCAGTAGGCTGATGTTATAGATGCGCATTATAGGTTAAACCCACATCCTCAGACAAGAACACCGTGACAACTTTACTATATCTGAGATTTTTATGTTGGGACTCCTTAGGGATATTTTATCTGAAAAATCTGTCATCCAAACACCAGCTTACAGCTGTCCTACTAAGGTTGACAATGGTAGACTCACCGAGAACTGAGAGGCGAGACGCTCTGGTCGTAGTTGGAGCTGGACGAAAGGGATTCGTTGGAGATCTGTCCGCTCTCCATGCCGAGGGCGACTCCACATGTCCCCAGGTCCGCTGTGGACAAAGAATAATCCGGTTTAGGTAAAGGTACTTACCAATTTAATAACTAAGAAAATTACAATTAATGAATAGGAAAAAATTTGAACTAGTGTTTACAATTGAAACAGTTGAGCTAACTGCAAACTGCAAACAATCTAGAGGTAGCTTAACTGATCCATATCAATACCAGTCGGAAGCGTTCCCAAGACGCTGGCTGCATTGCTCCGCTATATGGCAACGCTGTTATTGCGCTGCGCCAGATATTCAGCAGCTCTCGAGTCATGCGTCGCTTTGACCAGATAAATAAACTGTCATAATGTTACTAATGTAGGTAGAGTTTTAGCTTCCTTCTGTGTATTTTAACACCTCTGCTGCGATCACCGATCCGCCTACCGAACTTTGTGATTATGGCAAAAAACTCCTTGTTTGAGGGAGGGACGTTCAACAGTGGACGAATAAGTGCTGATGCGGTATGGTCTTATATTTGCCCTATCTGCCAAATCAATGCCAGTCCATTACTACACGATTTTTTATGCTATTGGATTTGCGTTACATAGTTGAGTAAAGATTGCTCAATTATATTACATTATCCCAATACGAGTATGCTACCTACATATGTGTTAGTCTATTAGCGAATCCACAGACACAATATAATAAACTACAAAATACATCGTATGTCATGATATTGAATTTAACGTGAGTGGGCACTCAACGTTGCATCGGTAATATGTTTTGTAAGGAAACCCCAAAAACAAATTACGGAACTAGGTCATATAAAGCCAATGTTACCAGCTTGTATATTTATTTTTATTATCAGAAAATGAAAGCCCGGTATTATCCATATCATCTTCGAGATCGGACCCGATTTTGATGAAATATTCATAAAGTGAGATCAATATAAACTTCCTCATTGGTTGTTTGGTTGTGAATAAAACTTGTTGCTAAGTATTATCTTATTAGAGGGGACAGCGGCGGGTCACGAATTCGTTACGAGGATTTGAGAGTTTTTCATATTATATGTACTTCCTACATATAATAAAAAGGCGAAAGTTTGTGCCGTAGTGAAATGAGCGAGGACAACGCCAAAACTGGTGAATGGATGGGGCTGAAATTTTTCACTGAAAAAGTTGTGTACCTAAAAAAAAACATATACGTAGACTACTTATTATACCGAAAAATAAATTATATAAGTTAAAATATTATAAATGCGGAAGTTTGGATGTCTGTTACCACTACATGCTAAAAGAAATAAACGGATTGTATTAAGATTATGTACTAAATATATAAATAAGGCCTGTAATTAAAGGCTTCTTTTTATACGGTGGTGTTCTTTGAAATATTATCGGACAATTAGGCTTCGTCGGTTCATTTTGACGTAAGGTGTATGACAATATCTATCAAAACATACAAACAAACAACATCACATTAAGTTATTAAGTTCTTGTTTGATAAGTGTATTGATGGTGCAATAAAGTGATAATCTATCTATCTATCTATCTATCACACCCTAAACGCATCCGTTCCCTCGCGGGTTAAAATATCAATTATCATGTAATCGTGTGATTACATTTTCGACGAAAACGTGCCTTAGTCAGTGGGGAAACTGGATTCTAATGAAAAATATTGTTTTAAAGCCACATTCACACAACAAATATTAATTATTACCAACGTCTTATAAGAGACGCACCTATTTCTAACGTCTCACTAACACTAAAGAAAAAGATTGATGCAACATCTACTTCATTTTAAAAGATTTTAATTCTTTATTGACAAAGAAAATTACAATTCAATAATAAAAACTAATTAGAACTAGTATTTACAATTGAAACAATTAAGCTAACTGCAGACTGTTGCAAACAATCTACAGGAAGCTCAACTGATCCATATCAATACCAGTCGGAAGCGTCCCCAAGACGCTGGCCGCGTTGCCCCGCTGCGCTGTATGACAATGCTGATGCACTGCGCCAGATACCCGCCAGCTCTCGGGTCACGCGTCGCGTCGACCAGGCGTTCAGATAACTTATTAAAAACCCGGAGAGCCTCGGTACCCCACGGACCTAGGGTCTCGACCCCAAAGAGAGCAAATGTGTAGGCTCTGTTGAGACCTGCATAGACCTTTTAAAAGGTTTGTCTAACTATACTCCAGAACAATATAATACAAAACAATTTTATAACGGAAGAACACGGCGAAACCATAAGAGTTCCGTGAGTGACTTGGAAGGAACCCCAAGAAGTTAAATTCCTTATGGGATCGGAAGTTAATGGTTGGCCCTCGGTTCTGCCGTACCGTGGTACGGCGCATGTAGAACCGAGGTCGAAATCTTTTCCAATCAATCACCTATGAGAGGAAATAGAATTGAAGCTCAAAGGTAGATATTTACTTGAGTCCCTAAATTGGCAAAAAAAGGCCTTCAGAGGCTATCAATAATAACATAAAGGACTGTTTATCTCCCGAGAAACACAAATTGCGATTAATTCTAAGAAACGTTAATTGCCCTAAATCATTAGTTATATCTGATGAATCACTTATGTTAATTTCACAAAAAATCACTGGCCTCGAGTTATCCGCAAAATGTTTATCTAGTCATTGGACCTTTTTGTTTAAAATACATAAAACCTATAGAGTATTATTACTAGTTTCTGCCTGCGGCTTCGCACGCGTTGTTTCTAAGGAAGCGTTTAAAGATTATTTCTATCTCATGGCAACTGTTTTATGGGATAAAAAGTAGGCTATGTTTTATTCCAGGCCTAGAACTTCCTGTATGTAATTTTAGCCCGATCCGTTTAGTAGTTTTGGCGCATCGAGCACATACCCAATAGCGAGGAAATAATGGTCTTTCGAATTCCGAAACTGATCAGTGTTTTTTCACTAATAAATGTCAACTCTCGCTCGCTATACCTAATAGTGTTGTGCTGACATAATAAAACGTCAGCACAACACTTAATTAAAATTTATCAATATAATTAAGTTATTTGATTAGTGTAACTTTTATTAGAAGTTCGGGATTGCTTTGCGATTCTTATTAATATAAATGTAACTTTTTTAATAATTCGTAGGTACTTTCTATATAATATAACAATGACACACTCAATACACGTAATTGATTTGTTTGTTTTTTAAAAATCATAACACTATTATTGACATAAATAATTTTCTTATTGACGTAAATATGAGCATCGTCATAGTTCATAAACATTGACTAGGTACCTATCGATATAGATAAAAATATTTGAATGGCCAACTCGAATCTGCTGCTTGACTTTGAGTCAGCCAATCGGAGTGCAGTGCTCGCCGCAGTGATTTGGCGGAAAGAAGAAGATAAAAGGGTTACAATATTACTCTTTTAAGTACGTAGAATCAAAGTCTAGACCGTACAAATTATTCTAGTTTTTATTTCACATCGATCGGTGCAATATTACCGACGTTAGAAGCGTGGGATCTTAACGTAGGTTTTTTAAATCTCGTCGTTAGTATTCGCGAGTAGCGCGTGACGTCATCGCCCCCATACAGCGCGGCGGCACGGCGGCGGCGGGCGCCCGCCTCATACGTCCTTAGTACATTTCGCGGGTAAGTTGTTTGCTCTCGTGCGCTCTGGTGTGTTTTTATTGATTTTAAATAATGCTGATTGATTAACTGTATTGTCTAAATTATTGTTTTAGAACTAAAATGGAAGAAGGATTTCAAAAAAGCCGAATTGACAAGACGATTAAATTTGGTGGCAGAATATTTTATAAAAAATAAAGATTTTGGTTATGACCTATACAGACCTGCGACGTGGACACTCACAGTAGGGCTGGTCCACCAGTTCAAAGTCATATAGCGAGCTATGGAAAGAGCTATGCTCGGACTTTTTCTGAAGGATAGAATTCGTAACGAATACATCCGACAGAGAACTAAAGTAAATGACATAGCTCAAAGAATTAGCAAGCTGAAATGGCAGTGGGTCGGCAATATCTTGCGAAGAACCGACAACCGCTGGGGTAAACGTGTTCTCGAGTGGAGACTGCGACTCAGCAATCGTAGTGTGGGATGCCCACCGACCGGGTGGTATGACGATCTGCGAACGACTGCAGGCTGGATGCGGCAAGCTGAAGACGGGGCGCTATGGCGTTCATTAGGGGAGGCCTATGTCCAGCATTGGACTAAGATAGGTTGATGATGATGTGGATGAAAGATATTGTAGCAGCTGAAATTCATGGAGTTAAAATGAAAAGATAGGTATAAATAGGATATAATTTCTATAACTTACTTATTATTACATTCATACTACAGGAATTCACTTACTTATGTTATGAGTAAGTATAGGTATAACTAAAATACCTGTACTAATTATCTAACTTTTTTAGTTTTGTTTTCTTTGTTAGCCCCCCATAAGAGCACCCTAACCTTTTTGTGTATTTTATGGTTCTTTAAATTGATTACCTCTTACTTTTAATAAAATGAATTCAATCCTATACAACTCGTATAATTTAGAATTAGTGGTCTTCTCACCACATTAGTCAATTTGTTTCTGATTTTTGATCTTTATGAAAACAACTATTCCTGTGTTTTTGTGGACTTATTTCTACACTGAGCCACAATACAATATTTAATAAATGGACTTATGTTGTTTTTATTGTTTCTTATTTAATATAAACAAAGTAGTTCTGCGCGCGACGGGCACATTCGGGTAAATGCTTCGAATCCCTCGGGCAGTTTTAAAGATAGAAAATAATAAAAACACGGTTGTTCTCGTAATTTTTCTGTAATATTTTGACCTATCAAACAAAAAATGGGTATAATTTTCAAAAGTAAGTATCAACTACTGCTATGAGTATGCCTCTTTTTGTTCCCGCCACCTTTAACGGTCTTGTACCACCCCGAATCTATGGATTCCCTCCTGCCCTCACAATCATACTAATATTATAATGATAAAGTTTGGATTATTAGATGGATGGATGTTTGTTACTTCATCACGTCATAACATCGAGCCAATACCCAATAGACAGGAAATGTTGTTAAAACAAAATAAATGACATTTTCTCTCTTGTCTCTCTCTCGTCTTTTTAATACTAAACTTACTGCCGACGACGCGACGGCTACAGAAGTTAACGCGGTTAACTGACTAATACAAAAAAGATTTAATTGGTAATAGCAAAAACCCAAATAACCCTTTTTAATTTTTAAAACAAAATAACTAGTGAATGTTTAATTATTAAATAAATTACTTGTTTATATTTTCAACAATATTTTATATTTTACCTTTAAAATGTTCGTCGGAACATTTCAGGTAGCTGGAGGGTGTAAAAATAAACCAAACAGACTGTAATAGCCCGCCTGACCTGAGGCTGCTAATATTGTTATAGCTCTCAAATAAAACAGAACCCATTTTAAAGTAAATATTTTAGCGAATGTGAACCTTAATACTACCGCGATCAAGATATTCGAGTTCGTGATTAGAAGTGAAGGTTGCTAACGTTAATTTTTGAAAATAGTAAAAGGAAAGCTTAATTTACTTCGTTTTCTCCTGAGAAGACGGAATAACAAATAGGTCTGGAATCGTTGTTTTCAGAGACGACTTGTTTATGCATTCTTTTGTCTAAAGCGTGACACTTAGACTGGCGTACCTAATTGCGACGAGTGTGTAAGAAACGTCTAGAACAAGCAGCGCAGCGATGCGCGTGCCTGATGTTACGCCAAGAGTAGCACACGTTTTTATTTGGCAGCGCAACACGTACGAGGCGAGGCACTGTCGCTCCGCAGCTACTGCGGTTCCGATGCGGTACCCACGGAAAATTTATGTACCACGGAGCGTGCAAGTATAGTCCCCTACCCAGTCGCCCCTCGTGAAACATTGGCCGCGAGGTATTTTAGTAAAATACGAGCTCTATTGCGCAACACATTCCCGAAAGCAGCCCGGCCTGCCCACACACGCGGCCTTGGATAGAAAACGACTGCGAATAAACAAAGGTTACGGCGCTCGCACGCGAGCCCACCGGGACCTGCCCCGCTCAAATATTAAGTTTCCTAAGAATTTTAAATGAAGGGCATTAGGCGCGGCGTCTCTGCAGAATTAAATAATAATAAAGCTATCCGAACCAAGTTGGCGGAAGGCTGAAAACAATGAATTTTTAATAGTGATTCTCCTTTGCGACGGGCAATTAATGTAATGAGGTAGCAAGTTTAGTTCGCCCCTGGGTCTCTAAAGTGAAGTTAATTTCCTCGAGGATATCTTAGCGAATTAAATTTTAAAATCTTCTAATTATGTTTTTTCATTCGTGCTTATTTTTTCTCAGAGGAAAACTCATAAAACTAGAACAAAAAAACCTGTTCTAAATCAACTAAGTATATCATTTTAATTAAAACTTGTCTTCGTGGATAAATGGCTTATAATAACTTCGTTTGAAATAACTTTATCCGAGTTCCAATTTGAGAGGAGTTATATTAACGGTAGCAGAAGATTTAGTTTAGGTACATTTTTGGATGGCGAGCCTCTGCTATAAACCGCAGCTCTCCGGTTTATGACTTGGGAACTACGTGTCGCACAACTCGCGCGATTACGCACAATCTCTCACGAGAAGCCCTAAAAGCATTTTATTGCACTTCGCTAAGAATCCAAATTGCTAAAAGTAATCACTGGATGAAAGTTTTCAGATGTCGAATAAAACCGGAACGGGAACTATTCATGAACTTACTGTACCGACGTTTCGAGAAGATCCGATTCGAACATTCAAATTTAAATTTCGACGTTCGATTTGACAGTGACTTGACTTGCGAGTTGCAAGCAAAGAGGTTTCTACTTCCGTCCGATCTCGTTCTCTACAAATTTAGTTCTCTACCTTATACGTGCTATTTCAACAATAAGGTTTTACCAAGGTTTTATTCATTTAAGTTGTTGGTGTAATTTATCACACGCTAGCAGGATTATGTGCCATCGCTCACAAGACTGTTTGTCAGATTAAAGCTCGCTGTGACTAACTTGTCGTACACTTGATTAGCGGTAAGTAATGAATTCGGGGATGTATCTTGAGATAAATGTCTTTTTCTTTCATTTGATAGAACAGTTCTGCCAAAACTTTAGCCAATATGTGAGTTTCTTTGTTTTTCAGTTTGTTTCACATAGTAGAGATTTCAAATGAACGTAAAAGTAACTAACAACGTTGTAATAATCCGTAATACACTGAGTTAGGGAGTTAAGTATGTAGATATTGGATTGTTGTAGAAAATTTAATCTAAGGCCCATATTATGAAAGCTTGCTCAGTCATAGATCTACGCAGGAGTGACGTTTATGCCATAGAAAAGCGTTAGTAAAGCATAGATCGATGACTGAAGAAGCTTTCATAATACGAGCTTTAGACTCTGTTTTAGCACACATAGCCAACCAAAAGGACTTAGTTGGTAGCAATGGCAACTAGTCTGTAAAACGCCTTGAACTTCTTTAAACACCCCCTTGCAATACTCCTACTTGTAATTTAATTGTAAGTATGTTAAACTACACTAGATAATAATAAATAAGACATTAAAAAGAAGAGAACCCAGTGCCCAGTGTTTTAAAAATATTGAAGTGAGCAAAAATCAAAGTGATAACTTTATTTTCTAGTTTTACTTATGTAATTTGAATTTTGTCACGAGTCCACGAATCCTGTAAGGTCTAAAGGAAATAAAGCACTTTGAATTTTGAATTTTGCTTAGACAAACCTAACATAGGCTTTAAGGCATTGCTAAGCAATGTATGTAACTAATTTTATAATGAATAAATTATCTATCTATCTTATCAATCGAAATAATCATTGCAAGACAAGACTCTAACCGCATCGAATCTAAACTCTATTGACATGGGAAACTAGACAATTAAGCGTAGGAAATGACGAATACATTTGCACGAACGGCTAAGTGCCAATCTCGTCACATTACGGATGTGTCATTAACCTGGACAGACGACTAGTGGAATTGCTTGAATTCCTTCGAGGTGATTTTATATTGAAATTTGAATGTGAACCTGTCCTGCAAATTTTAATAAACCGCCAAGTGCGAGTCGACTCGCACACGAAGGTTTCCGTACCGTAAAAATCAGGCAACTTTTTTAAAGAACATCGAATTTTCACTTGTTTCGAGACCCGTTTAAATTTTCTACTTTATCATATTTTTTGTATTTGTTGTTATTACAGTTGAAGTGTTACTTATTTAGATAAAGTCTAATGTGTCTAACTATTGAGGTTCAAGAGTTAAAGCTTTGTCTAAAAAAGAGCAAATATAGCCAAAAAAATCACGTTTTTGTATAAAATTACCCTTTAATTTGGATATTTATTTCATTTTTATTATTTGCTGTTGTAGCGGCTAGATAAATACACATTCTCTAAAAACTTCAACTTTCTACCTTTTACTGTTCATAAGATAGAGCCCTGTGACAGACGGACGGACGGACGAACGGACAGCGGAGGCTTAAAAGGGTTCCGTTTTCACCCTTCGGGGACGGAACCCTAAAAACAGTGTATAATTAAGGAATTTCAAGTCGGCTCTATGTTTTTTCAAAACGAATTATGGTGGTATGGTTTCGCCCTAGTCTACCCCAGGGGTGCGCACGGTACAAGGGCGGAGCCGCAGAGGTAAAGTCGTTCACAGCTCTCTAGTTTATTGAGTTAATCCCTTGCTGTAGGATGTTAGACATTTTGGACTTTAGCTGGGCACTTATACATTATCAATTTGAATCTGCATTGCTATTGTAAAGAGGCAAAGAGGGTGAAGTTGTAAGTTTTGATGTACGGTAAAAAGTTTTTAAATTAAAGCACTTAAATTCGTAAATCCTTAGATTACTAATTTAAAGCTATATTATTCTGACAAAACTACTTTTTATCAACTATTTAATGCCCGCGGCTTTGCACGCGTTGTTTCTACCATTAAAAACGTTGAAAACGTTTTTAATGGTTGTTTCTATCCCATTATAAGTTATTAAGGTTAGAACTGTTTAGATATAAGGGCTGTTGATTTTGTTAAACAATAAAAAATAAAAATAAATAAAATAAATCCCATGGGAACTGTTTTATGGGAAAAAATGCCCATGCTTGATTCCAGTCTTAGAGCAACATAAGTGCAAAATTTCAGCCCAATCAGTTCAGTCGTTATGACGTGAAGAGGTTACAAACATCCAAATTTTTGCATTTATAATATTAGTGTGACTACGTAAGCAGCCGCGGGTAACTATATAAATGCAAAAATGTTTGTTACCTCTACGCCAATACTACAGATCACTGAAATTTTGCAAAGATGTAGTTCTAAACCTGAAATAACGGTATAAAAATAGGGTTATATATATATACAGTATCACGTGAGCAGCCGCGGGCAAAAACTACAATTTAATTATCGACTGCGACTAAAGATATTTTTTTAAAAGCTGGCACGATCCTGGGTTAGTAATATATAGTCAGCGCGGATAATTGAAATAAAAACCAAAAGGAATCGCGCCAACTTTTAAAAATGTACCTTACATAAAAAGAGACAAGCCGCGGTGCATCTTCTTTTGTTTCTCTAGGCAATGTAAAAAAAGTCGCTTGTTTTATTACGTAGACTAGCTTGCCTTTCGTCATAAGGTTACTGTTGCATTATATTACATTCCTACAGGGGCAGGAAAGATTATTAGTTCCCACCACAATGGGATAATTTGCAGGGATAAAGAGTAAGTAAGTAAGTAAGTAAATCCTTTATTTACACACATAAAACACACACATACAGTTGGTTTACTCACTACAGATTGGTAAAATATAACACAAATATAAATATAAAAATTGCGAGTAAAAACAAAAAGAAGAGGCACCTCTTTTACATGTGCTAACCCCGCCGCTAGGTTCCATTTAAGAGGTCTTATGTCTTAAGCCAGGTCATGATCTGATTCGGAAACTGCTTTTTCTTAAGCTTATTCTTACCTGTTATATCATCAAAAGGCAGTAAATAAGAGTATTTTGCCGTGGCGGTCTTCCTTATGTATAATATTACCCACCTCCACTACGATCACCAACCCGTCTGCCAAGCGTGTTTATTATGGTAAATCCATCGATCAAGGTATCCGGTGGCCCCCCCATAGATTCACAATGCGCACCCTGAATCCGTCTGTATCAGAAGAGACACTAATTAACGCGTTAGGCTACCATTTCAACTAGATTAGTGTCCCATTTCAAGAATGCCTAGCAAAATTGCAAAATTCACACTTACAGATACAAAAAAGGATGGAATTTTTTATTTTCATTAGTTTTAATGGATTTCTTAATCCTATAATGTGCTATTAGCCCTGTCCTCAAGAAATCGGCAGCGAAAATGATTTTTTGGTTTGCCAATGTTATCTTATATTATTTTGGCTTTGTTCTAAATTCATGAATAGAGAGGTTTTTATATTTAGTATTATTTTATATGTTCTTGCGTTTATTTTTTTATTATAAAAGTACCAGTTTGCATTTATTACTGGTTCAAAAATTTATAAAGTAATAACAATAGTTATTTAATTTTGAAAATTTTACTTTTCTTGTTGCATTATATTTGTTTAGTATTGACTACACAGAAACAGTTATGTGACTACACTATCTACCTATGTACCTAACTATTTGTTATCCGAAATAAAATATTTTTATTAATTATAATTATATTAATTAGAAGGAACCAAATTAATTTAAATATGATAAGTACTAGGTAACGGTATGATTTTCAGACTGTTCCTATAAAAATACAGTGTTTATTATTTTCAGGTACCTACTTATAATATTAAAATAAAATAAATTCGACTCCACTGATCTCTTCTTCCGTATGCACAGAACTTGTCACGCCTCTGCGCCAACTGACTGCGTCAAACAATTTCGTTGATAATTTCGTGTGTCATATTTTTAAGGTTCTAAGTCGTAGCGAAAAGCAAGCGGCGCCAAAATAAAAAGAAGTTGAAGTTATCTACGGGGAGGCAGCGGTTACCTGATCGATGGTAAACCTAAATTAAAAGTGACGGATGGAGGTGGCACAGGACCTCTTTTTGTGACTTCGTTTTGGGGAGGCCTACGAGTACCTATGTTCACCAGTGGACCTACCCGGGCTGATTATGAATTATATTTTAGGAGATCTACATACGTAATGCTCAAAGAAATTGTCATTGCCCTGCAGTTGGACTCTAACTATTTATAACAATAATCTAATACTCAAAACGAGCGAGCTACTTTCTAGCAAACACAGTTTGTCCCCTCTGTTAACATTTAAGCCCGTATTATAAAAGCTTGCTCAGTCATCAATCTATGTTTGAGTAACGATTTTATATGGCAAAAGCGTTACTCAAGCATAGATACATGACTGAGCATAGTATCATAATACGGGCCTAAAAAATGCATGCTTAGTTACTTCACTGACACCCTCATACATCTATAGAGACTGACACACTAAATGCCCGTTTGCGCCGACCCTTATAATAAAGACTTGATAATAATAAGATAAGCAGAACCATTATGCAAACTTGCGGCGTATTAACATTGGTATGCGTCCAATTGGCGCACTAATGGCATCCTCATATGCACTAATGCATTTTAGATTTATGGTTATACATTGCATGACACAACTGGTAAAGTACCATAAAGTCCTATTAATACGGTTTAAATTGCAACGATTCTGTGTCTGTGTATTAATTTATTGTAGGTAAATTATTATTTAGAAGACATAGATTGTAATAAGAATTATGGAATTATTTACTTATACGCCTGATTATTGTAATTACGGTTATATAATAAATGGTTGTGTCATTATATTCTATGTATATAAATTATCTATCTCTAGGTATTATGCAATGCAGACTTCTCTAATAGACCAAATTAAACATAGAAAAAGCTTTTGTGTTAGCCGTAGCTGCCTAAGACATCGCTTTTTCGTCATAAGTAGTTTGATTCGAGTATTACATCCTACGTCAAAATCGTTTTACAAATCACTTCCAAAGACCTACGAGCAAATCCACGATAATACCACGTTCACAAAATAGATTCCGAGAGCAGCATGGAAAAGGCAACACTGCCACCACTCACAGCATTTGCGCGAAATAACAAAACATTCGCAGTACAGATTGATCTCTCAGCAAGCCCACGCTGAAAAGCATTGTGCATTTTGAAAACAAACAGGATGAGGCTGACTGCCGCTTCTTCGTACATATTTTAGGCGCTTAGAGCCCTTGCACACGGCAGCTGTTGCGGTAGTCCGACAAGATATATTTGTGAAAGGCCGAAATTGGAACTGCATTCGGCTGTCAGTTGGTTTTAGTTGATGTCGGGACAACAGCGACAGGTTGAGTTTAATAAAGATTTGGAATGACTGCAACGAACGAGCGACTGTATGTATGTAAAATTCACCACCGGATCGCAGAATCAGCCCGTTTGTAATCAGGCTAGGCCGCTTACAAAACGAACGAACGTTGGGAACGTCTAATTAATTTTATGCGACGAGATGGTTATGTGACGTTTTGTTTGTTGAACGTTGATCGATCAACAATCGGTATATGGGCAATTAACACTCATTCAACCAACGGGCTGATTCTACGATCCGGCGGCGACATATTACATTGCGTGATTGGTATTGTGCTTTTTGCTGCAGTCAATGTACCCTGGCGCCACTGAAAACCAGTGCTGCATTGGCACAGGTGTAAATGCTCTCCTGATTGTTTTTACTGTTATCCATAAAAAAAATATTTTTGTGAATTTTTTTTTAGTGAAGTTATTTAGATTTGTTAAGCACTTTATGATTTTTGATCATTATTTACACAGAAGGCTAAGATGTCACAGTACACCAGGCTTTTTGATACTCCCGGAGCTCTTGCAACACGATGCTAATATTTTGTAAGAAATTATTGTGATCCAAATATGTTAAAGGAAAAAGCCACGACCACACTGTGGGATGGTGGCTTGGAGGGTAGATGGTAGATGAGGAAACAATTGATGCGTCAGAATCATGGAGCTACATGGTCAGGATAGTAATTATATAGTAACTACACTTAGCGAACCCAACGCTACCAGCGGCCCAGCGTGTCGGCGGCATAAGGTCCTGCGCTCAATAATCGAATAATACAGCACAAAAACGTGCATTCAAATATGGACTTCAGCTTGTTATCTTTTGATACATTTTACAGTGACAAAATGGCTTCAGACAAGCTTCAAACGAGAGGTGCGCGAGCTGTCTGTCATTCGACGCCGTCAATATAAAATTAATCTAAATGTTACGAGTTAAAGCCCATATTTGTATGCACAATTTATGATGTGCTGCAACGGTGCTTTCCAGGTGTGCGACAAGCTTAAGCAGGTTCTTACTTCGTTGTGTTGACTCCATTGTGTATATGGTATGATATGAGTTTTGCATGGTTCAGCATCACAGCGTCTTGTGTATAGTCTCAGAGTTACAAGTACAAAATATCAGGAGTATGTTTTACGCCGGAGCTGAACCAGCACAAGTTGAAATGCGTTTAAAGTTAGTAATAAACAAAAATCATGTTGTTGACGTATGGTCTTAGAACTCAGTTTAGAACGACTCGGTTGGTAAGGATTTCTCACAATTCCAAGTTGTAAAGCTTCTTTATGACTATTTCTTCGTTGGATGGACTTAACTAACTGCAGAATACCCATTCACCCCCCCCCCCCCCATCCTCCGAAGATTGCAGAGTGATCCATCTGAAATGTATGTAGCGTTTGTAGATATGGATCTATATTTTACAGGAAAAATATAGAGAAGTCTGTAAGTCTTTTTGAAAAATGGTTAAAAGAGGGGGGGGAGGCGGGGTGGGATAATTTTCAAAAACGGGGGCTACCTCACCGAGTGGGGTATCAAATGAAAAGTATTTGTTTGTACATTGTCACCTCGAAACAGTTTATGGAATTTTTGTAGGTTTATTACTTTTTGAAATATTTTGAAAAAAATCGTAATAATACCCATTCCCTCCCCCACCCTCATATCTCCGAAGATGGCAGAGCGATCCATCTGAAATGTATGTAGCGTTTGGTATTGATATGGATCTGAGTTTTACATAAAAAATATACAGAAAAACAGTTTCTAAGAAATGGTCAAAAAGGGGGATAATTTAAATAAAATTCTGTACATTTTATTCTTTTCCAAATATTTTCAAAAAAGACGAAAATTTTACTATTACCCTCTATACTTACTCCGAAGTTTGCAAACCAATACATCTGAAATGTAGGGTCCTTTAATTTTTGATATTCATCAAATAGCAAAGTCTCTAACCAGTACCTAGTACATATTGGTATACTTGACAACCGTTCGAAACCCTCGGCGCGCGAGTCACACTCGCACTTGACGGATCTTGTTTTTTATTGTCCTGAGAAAAATGCGCACGGATATCGTACTGCCACGGGGAGACAGTACGATTATGTGGGACTCCAACACCACTAAAACCCTCAGGGTGCTTCCGCCTATGCCGCTTGTGGTGGGAACGTGGGCACGCTTTCGCATTCTTCTACGAACCCACCGTGCAAGGCGAAAACTCTTCGGGGGGTGCATTAGGCACCCCCCGCTAGGCTGCATTACATATCATGTCGACAAAGTCATAAGGTAGCATATTACAAAGGTAGAATATAGTTCGTAAAAGGACTAAACCCACGTTGTACATATATTGCAAAGATTAATAAATGAACATACACTTGATTTGTCGTCCCGTTGAGCGAGAAAGTGCAATTAATATTCATTATCTATGATACTGAAGAAAATTACAATTCAATAATAAAAACAAATTAGAACTAGTATTTACAATTGAAACAATTAAGCTTACTGCAGACTGTTGCAAACAATCTACAGGTAGCTCAACTGATCCATATCAATACCAGTCGGAAGCGTCCCCAAGACGCTGGCTGCATTGCCCCGCTGTATGGCAATGCTGATGCGCTGCGCCAGATATCCGCCAGCTCTCGGGTGACGCGTCGCGTCGACCAGAAGCTCAGATAACTTTTTAAAAACCCGGAGAGCCTCGGTACCCCACGGACCTAGGGTCTCGACCCCAAAGGGAGCAAATATGTAGGCTCTGTCGAGACCTGCATATTTGCGTCTCTTGAGATACTATTATACCTCTATATTATCCTATTATCCTATTCTATGATACTTAATTTTAAAAGTTTAAATAAAAAGGTTTTGTGCTCATTTATAGTGGCCCAAAATTACTCTACAAGCATTTCCATTCACTCTAGGTTGGTACTGTAGGAATCCAATTTGGTGCTTCGCACAAAATATTCCGACTAGTGCCTTGATATAGGAAATTCTGCAATATAGGCACGTTTCAATTCCCTTTATTTCGCAAAGTAAGTGCTCGTACACTGCAGTAAAAGAATGTTACTGCAACTTATGTACCTAAGTTGCATTGGAATCATAAACATCACGATATTCACGTATTTTTGTCATGATCCGTCCGTTTGAACGTCTGTTTAGGGCTGGCCATTCTATACTTCGGCCAAACTCAAGGTACAATGTTTGTAAACATTGACCAAATAATTAACCTATATATCAATTTCTCGTTGTTGATTTTTTTACATAATTTGCTCTACTTATCTGTATTTGAGCTCTTTCTTACAATGCATAATGCTGACAATTATTTTTCAAACTCTACATCAAAATTAAAATAATAACTAATAATAACAATGTTTAACAATTCACACAGCATTATCTAGAATCTAGATAATTATGAGTTTTTGTGTTCTTAGTTGTTGACACACATTGTACCTTGAGAATGGCTTCAGTATAGGTTGTATGATTCTACTTAACTTTGTTCTTGGTTCTGCCGCATTTTGACAGGTTTACTTAGAAGTCAATCTAGAAAATTATTGAAACTATTTACCGAATAAGATCCCCATAAATTAATTGGTAGTCTCAATGTGACGACTTACATGGCGCGGCGGGCGAAGCCTGCGACGCAGGAGGTTG
Organism: Eupithecia inturbata; assembly: GCA_963662085.1. Taxonomy (NCBI): domain Eukaryota; kingdom Metazoa; phylum Arthropoda; class Insecta; order Lepidoptera; family Geometridae; genus Eupithecia; species Eupithecia inturbata. Next base: position 9,175,163 of record OY759176.1, on the reverse strand, counting down.
CGGGTTCGTTTCCCGCCTCAGGATAAATGTTTGCACGATCTGCAGATATTGTTTCGGGTGTTTTGAATGTATTATATGTATCATAAAAAAGTATCTGTCTATGTAGTACAACATTAGCCATCAGTGTATTGTATTAAGAGCGTTTACGCCTTCCATGCGCAGTTTGGCTCAAAAACAGTACTTTTCAAACCCGTTAATAACATGAACCACTTATCTTACGCTATATATTAATTAATATTAATTTTAGGAAATTTTGTTTTCCAAATAGTTAGTTAAACAAATATTTCAATTAATATAGTATGTACGCGTTCTATCAAGATAACTTGTTAGAGGTTTTCTAAATTTCCCTTTTAGCCTCAGTTTCACAGATCAAAATATAATAAAAATACTGATATATCTAATGAACAAAAAATAATAATCAATCAATAAGATCCTTGGAAAAATAGTTAGTTAAAAAGATGTTTGGTTTTGGTATCTAACTACGAGAAATTGAAATTCAAAAAATGTGAATTATTACGAATTTTAAATGATTTTTTCACCGATATACCTTATTTAATTTAATATAACAATAGCTTACCAATAAAGAAGAGCATCTTTTTTAAAATCATACATTTAAAATTGTAATTAATTTGTTGTTATTATTTTTCTGTAAATATTTTAAAACTACTTTAAAACGCTGCGCGCAAATCATTTCAAGTCAGTCCCATACACATCGCGCGCTAGGCGTAAACGCTCTTAAGTATATCAGTCATCTACTCAGGCGCGGTTCTAGCCCAAGACTTTGGGGTGGTCACCCTTGGCCAGGGTCGTAGCTAGGAATTCACTTCAGCGGGAGGGGGCTTGCAGGCCCCATTGCAAACCTCTAAACTTTATCGACGAGCGCAGCGAGCCGCGAACAAATTGGATTTTTGTAAGTTTTTCGCAGTGATGGACAAACTGACCTTAATCGGGTGTCGAGCACTGGACCAAATACAAATAAAAACAAAATACAATCGGCGAGCCGTGAAATTTTATAGTCCCGTTAAATTTTTGGCAGTGTTTTGCAAATTGACCGCAAACACGACATTCCGTCCCTCAACTCCTAACAAAAAGTATAAATAGTGTAAGTATAAATAGTGGCAAGCGAAGCGAGCAAGAGCTGCATCAAGCAAGAGTATGACAAAAAAAAGATAGCAAGCGAAGTGACCCCCGAAAATATTAAAAACCTTGCGGTGGTAGAAACGGAGCGAGCAAAGCAAGCGAAATTAACAAAAGAATTAGGAATACAAAAATGATGTAATAGCGAGCGGAGCGAGCCTCCGAAATTTTTGTTACTTTTTCGGGTCACAAAATGGTCCAGAAGGGTATGAAAAAATAAATAACAGCGAGCGGAGCGAGCCCAATCATATTAGCGAGTGGAATGAACTGCAGTCTTTTTAAAACTAGGGCTAGATAATGCTGTATGAATTGTCCAGCGTTATTTATTTATTTAGTAATAATAATAATAATAAAAGTATTTATTCTTAAAAAGTTTACCAAGTAGGTAAGGGTTATCTAATGTGATTGAAAATTGTTTAAATGTATAAAATAATATGTTACTCTACCTACGTGCTAAACCGTTGTTAAGACATCCTTTTAAAATATACTGCTGCCAGGATGTTCTGCTCTTCTATACAAATACATGGATTTAATAAATAAACTTAATTAATTATTAATGATTAAGTATTTTAATGCAAATAACAAATAAATGGAATAAATTATGAATGATTATATAGGGTGTTGTTCAAATTAGTGCACAAACCTAATGGAGGTTATGATGGCGACACAAGGAGACCGCAGTCAATGACCGCGCCGCCATCTATTTATACTTATAATAAAACAGTAACAGGTCAAATTCTGTACATTAAAGATATTTTGAAATTATTTTTTGTATGGAAATCTATTATGGATACTGAAGCCAAAACTGTTATTTTTTTAATTCATGTCGGTCTGTCTGTCTTTCTGTCTGTCTGTCTGTACCATGTCCGCGCATAACTCCGAAACTACTAAATGAATTCAAACGAAACTTGCATGATTTGAGTTCATACTACGAGGAAGGATATAGAATACTTTTTATCCCGGAATTCATAATGGTTACTTTGGGAGAGGGGATGAAAGTCAAAATGCGTACTTCGTTGTAATTCATCAACGCGTTGTCCGATTTCATTGTTTCTTTTTTTGTTAGAAACAATGTTGCAAGATTGTAAAAAATAGTCAACATCATCAACATCTCATCTATTAGTCATCTGTTACTCAACTGTGGTCAAAAGTGAATACCTAATTTGTCGGCAGGTATGGCAACCACGAACGAAGTCGCGGGTACAGCTAGTAATAAATAATGTATTAAAAATTAAAAAGTTGCATAAAAAAGAATCGTTTGCGGCTTGGTTTGTTCACTGAATACTAAGCTGTGGTAGCAGGTGAATGACCTCCTTTAGTATTGTGCACAAATATGAACAACACCCGGTATATTTATGCAAATACAAAAAATAACTCTAAATTATTTTTTCCTACACTATACCTATTTCAATTTATGTTGAATGTGTGTGGTTGTGTGTTTGTGTGTGCATACGTATGTGTGTATTTACGCCGAGGCAATTAACGCTAAGGCCGCAATCAGATTTTCCAAATCCCATTCTAATCGTATTTACAATTGACGACCTTATTTTGAAAGAAGATACCACTTACAAGAAAAGGTCGAGTAAATTTCAACAAAGATGTAGGTACCCACAGCCTAGACTACTTTAAATCCAGCTTATCCCTTCTCAGCAAAATTGAAGGCATAGACGGCTTATCATTACGGCAAAATATGTAAACTAGAAAACCACATTAACAGGTACCCGTTTAACATATTCTGAACACAAAATGCGGGGGCAGGTTTGCCATTTCAGACATAAGGAAGATATTAATGATGTGGCTCGGAGCTTTGCTCTGACTGGCAAGAAATGGGGGTCTGGCTCGTTACCCCTAGAAATTCTAGCGAGAGGTAGGAATGGTAGTTCTATGCCGTAGGTTAGTATTGCCATTCTTCAAATTGAAGAACGTTGGCTATGGCCTTTAGAGACGGTCACGAATATTTGAATCAAGCGGCCAAGCATGGTAACTTGGTTTTGCACGCATAACGAGGCAAAATGTATTGGCGCTTACTTTCGTTCATCCATTCATTTATTGGAGTTATTACTTTATTTTTAGAATATATAGTTTGTAGATTGTTTGCAACAGTCTGCACTTAGCTTAATTGTTTCATTGTTATATAATTGTAATTTTCTATGTTAATAAAGGCCATTGCCACTTTATTATTAAGACCTATAGTCCCGACATTCCTGCAAATAAATGATTTGTATTTATGGTAGAACGAAGTTGGTGGGACGAAAATGGTAGCATAAATAGTTTGACACCTCACTTGGATTATAAAAAAATACAGGAGTTTCTGTACAAATATTAAAACTTTCGATTATAAGCTACACCATCTGGGAGTCTAAACTCAAAAGCCCAACCTAGCTATGTTAGTTTTGGCTATGCCCCCACTGTGCCATTGAGGCTGTATAACTACTTGTTTGCATACTTGCAAGCAGTCCGCCTCGCTCAGGTGGCTGATATCGCCGAGCGTTAGAGCAAGACAGAAAACTGGCAACAGGGTTATTGGACCATCCCTAAGTGTTTTGCGTTGATGAATTTTTAAAACAACCCAATGTTATAAAGGTGGGGCACTTGCCACCCAAGTATGATTAATACGGACCGTCAGGCTATCTGGTTACTTATGTATATTGAATTTGAAATGAGTATAGTCAAGAATGAACGTGGCATTAATTTAGCACCTAACGAAAACGTTATCAGTCTGTTATGATAAATAGCCGAAACACTGCGCTTAGGGTTTGATTTAGTACCAAAAAACCTAACTGACCTATTAGTATTCCCTACGTCTCACACATGAATAAGAACTGACCTTTAATATCCACTCAGGCTTTAAAGGAGTGTTACGCATTTTACCGACATGAAGTTGATTCGGTTCAAGCGCTCAACCGAGTTCAAGAGCGTCACACAATAGGTACTTACGAATTTGAACTCGATCAAGCTGAATCAAGGTTTGTTGATCTTAGTTTTGGCAGTAAACAGTGAAATTGGACCTTAGTCGTGATTCAATAAAAAGATAATCAGGTTTAAGCTGATAGGACAAGATGATTTGACTAAGGTTTATAGAGATTAGAGATAAAGCTTAGTCAAATCATCTTGTCGTCATAATGGCTTGCGTCCTTATCTTTTGTAAGACGAGTGATAGAGATATCTCGTCTTACAAAAGATAAGGACGCAGGGTTGTCAAACCGATTAGCTTCGAATCAAAAGTTTAACCTATTTTGGTCCACTGTCTGCTATCAAATCACAAGATTAATCCGTGGGGACATAATTATACGGTAGGCATTTGCTTAAGGTGTCTCTCAGATTTTTTGCTTCGAATGCAGCGACGTAGCGTGTGTTTTCTCAGTAATCACCCCTTCTTGAGGCTGTTCGAAGATTTGATAACTTTTTAAATGTTACCAGCAAGCGTGAATGTGCACCCTTTTCGTCGAAAGTTAAGGTAATTTATTGGATTTGGAGGAACATTACAGAGGGTTGCAACCACAAAACAGCTTTGCGTTTTGAATATATGTTAGTATAAACTTACTTTCCATACATTCTTTCTATTCCCATAAACTAGGTATAGGAACCTTACTACAGTTTTTTGACAGATCAAAAAATAAACAAATAGATTTAAAACGCGCATAAAAATGTTCCAGAAATATTACGTAAGATAATTTTAAAGGGAGCCATATCGAAGTCTGGAACACGAGTATAAATTCTCAAATTAAATAATTAGGGAGCATTTAAAGTTTCAACGATTTATCTGCTAATGCAACATGCTGAAAAGCGTTACCGAAGGGTAGTATCCAACAGCCCTTTCCCACGGCCGTTAAGTTCTACGGGAACGGTTTTACTGGATCCTGCAAATATCACTGAGGTGTTAACACACAATAGTTTGCTTCCTGTTTTTTACGGTAGAGCAACGAGCGGGTATTAGATCTTCTACGAATATTCCACCTCCCCCCGCTCCCCGCACCCCATCCTGCAAAAAATTGTACGCAAGAAGTACACTTCCAATAGGTAAACTATTCGAGTAATCTAACTGGACGTTGTTTTTACTGGACGACTGGATCCAGTTGGTAGTGGCAAAACCGAATGACAATTTCGAACGAATCGGTTTTATGGTAACCTTATACAGGATTCTCGTGTGCTAGTATTGAAACAAGTACACTACTAAACAGGATCCTGCAAAAAAACTTATCTGCAAAAAACGGGATGTTGCTTTGAGAAAGGGCTGTAACTATCTTGTTATTCTTTGGTCTATAATAAAATCTTTAGTCTTTGTCTCTATTAGAGTCAATACTATGTAACTAAGAACTTTAATATAACAAAAAAATCGCTTATTCACAACCGGTGAATGCATTTGCATAGGCAGAAAGTCGTACAGGGCTTTTTCCAGTTTTATTTCCGTAACTTACAAAAAAGAAACGCAAACATTGTCCGTGTAATAATATTTGAGTTTTATATCAGCTAGCAACAAACATCTCTTTGTTGTTTTTACTTCACTTGGGTAACTTTGAAGTTTGAAAGTAAATTTAGATTATCTGATTTTTATGACCAAGGCGCTGCGAAATGTTATACATATTTGGGCTGTAAAAGTCAGAAGTGGGTAAAATTATATTATAAATTTATTAAAAAATTATGTTGGACAACCCATACAGCATTATCTAGGCCCAAAGTAACTTGTGTTGTAGATAAAATACCTAATAGATACATATTTTTATTATACATAGAAAACACCCAGAACATCCGGAACAAATATCTGCTGAACACAAAATAATTTGTCCCGTGGCGGGAATTGAACTAGCAACCTCCTTCTCATGCGTCGGAGACAGAACTTCGCCCGCTTAGGCACGGAGATCGTTGGCAATGCATGATAGGAGATTTTGTAAAAAGCACACTGGAATTCCTTTTATCTTGAAAGAAAGCTATGACAATGTAAAAGTACATTACGTCCAAGGTCTGTAATGGGTGGGTTGCTGGCCACGGCTGAAGATGACTGAAACCGAAGCGTGGCGCAAGTGCAGACCATCACAGCGCGGTCAGCATTGTAGCCCTCGATGGCCAAGCTGAAATGAAAGCTGAGACGGAAGGTCGAGGCTTTTATAGCGCAGACAGCAAGGGCTGCAATGATGACCAAGCTTGAAGAAGGCTGAGCTTGAAGCCAGCTTAACGTGGCCAGCAGGGCAATCATTGCGGACCGAGGCTTGTAAAGTGCTTTACTCAAACAATGCGAGTAATTTTAAAGTCATTGAATTGCAGGATTGGTTGCTTGAGGAGTTAATTTTCACAATTTATTCACTTAAATTGATTAGAACGTATCATGAAACTTTCACCGCGATGCTCATTTGTCAGTTTTCCGCGTTTTATTTTTTTTATTCTGACCAGCCAGTGAAGCTTGTACATAAAAATAGCTGAGTATGCGTAAAACCTATATGCACCTAAATATTATCAAAACAAAATAGAATTCAAAATTCGAAACACATTACGGACCGCATAGAGCGAACAGTAATAAAATTACTGTCCGCCTGTTCGGGTAGGCCCGAAAGGTCGACTTTGCTCAAAGAAGGTTGTCGAAATAATCAGCAGAATACATGCTGTTTGAGTAAACTTCATGAAATATCATACTTAAAGCTTATGCCACAAACAATAGCAGCTAAAGGTTACACAATAAAAGCAAACACAATAAAACTATTTGCGCAAATGACGCATCTTATACCTATTTATGTAATCTAGGTCGAAATAAACCTCTACATAGAATACTAACCGGGTTACTTGAAATATAACACGATAGGAACAGAAGCGAGCAGCGATGTAGGTGCTATTTTATTCAAGTATTTCCGAGCACTATCCGATATTATTCGTTCATAATAATGGCAGGTAAATTCGTTGTCACATGAGTAGTTTACATAGCTTTTAATTATAATAAGATTATATCACTGCAAATTATGTCAACATATAAAATGTTAAGTTAATAATAAACTTTACTGTCATGGATTTGCTTGGAGATTTGCTTGTATTGTAGAAAGGATTAAAAAATTCATTGACGAAAGGGTTTAAACTCGACACGGATTAATATTGTCTAAAACAAATTAATAGCATAAAGGGAAGGTATGTTTCGGTTACCGAAGTACGGCGAGCTTGTTTATTTGTTTTGTGTTGATTTAAAGAATCGAGTATAGTTAATATAAAATATACCATAAAAAAGTTCACAAAATAACAAAAATTCCTACTTTTCACTATATATCATATCGTTAGCCAGTCTAGACTTCGCTGAAGTAAGTGCATCCAATAAACGACGAAGATATAATGACTTCTTCAAAAAAAGACGAGTATTTCATGTAGTCTTAAGTGCCTTTTGAACAAAAATTTCCTATTGTTATCAAAAACGAGTGGATGAGCTTTTTGTTCCTATATGGATTCGATTTCTTCTCGTTTTAGCACCATTTTGCAAAATATGTTCAACGCATTTCAACGAAGCCCTTCTACATTTTAGTTTTTTGTTATGTTGGGTTGTGTTCTTAAGAATTGAATTAGTCAAAGCTCAAAAAAAAAATCATTACGGGATGAGCCTACTATTTATCATTAAATTCATGTACTAACCGTGTCACTGACAGTTCAACTATAATAGAATAACGCATAACCGGAGCAGCTAAACTCCAGAGAGGTTCGGAATCCATTGATCTGTATTCGGTACCGGAAATTGACGGCCAGATTTATAGCTTTGTAGTCTGCAAATGGGGACCTACCTAGTAAATTCAGATCAAGGCACATAGGAAGAATGAGCCTACAAATAAATAACTTTTATCTTTCAACTGTGATGCCCGCCATGTGACTCAATGTTTTGTTTCGCATTTAATTTTGTGGAGCGGCGAGTGTGACATTTCCCAGCACGACCATCGAACTACAAACTAAGCACGACCAATCGAAACAAGCATCTTTTGTTTTAATAATTCATGATTGTCATTTATCTCGATCGTCTGTTTATGCAAGTTTGATTTTGATCCTTTCACATCCAAACATCGCCTAATCTGTTTGTGTTTACTAATAGCCATTGTAGAGTCGTTTGAGAATGGAGTAAATCCATACTAGTATTATAAATTAGAAAATAACTCTGTCTGTCTGTCTGTTATCTGTATGAACGGATCTCAGTGAAATTTGGCAGGGAGGTAGATGGTATTCCGGGACGGACATTAGGCTATTTTTTATCCCGAATAAAACCGTACGAAGCCGCGGTCTTGTAGTTATATATATATAAAATTTATATTATCATATGATATATGATAATATAAATATCCTTTTATCTAATACGTATCTGCTAACAGCCAGTGCGTTGCGCGCACGTGCTAACCAGGAACTAAACTTGTCCGTAACTCATTATCTTCTTTAAGCTTTATGAGGTGATAAGCTTTTATGCGAAGTTTTAAAACCAGCTCTGAGTCTGATAATTATTCGGTTCGTTTTTGTAGAACACAAACGAAAAGTGCAACTGAAAATCCCAACTGTCGTAGTGTAGTCGATACGCAGCTTCCGCATTGCGTTGCCTATTTATTATTCATAGGAAAATCTAATATGAGAAATGCGGGAACATACCAACCAACATGCCAGAAGTTGATTGACGTAGGTGTCTGTATGTATAACCAAATTATGTTCACTAGGACATGAAATTGCCGAGTTTTGGTTAGCTGACCGTCGAAGATCACAAGCAATTAAGGCCGTTTCCACACGAAATGACTGGGAGCCGATAACAAATATGTAGAGTGCCTTTGACGTCTATGTTGAAGTAGAGCAGCATATTATACAGCGGCCGGCCCTTGCAGGTCTCACTGCTAAGACTGGGTGGTGACTGCGTTAAATGGTTCGTAGATACTGCCCTGCCCGCTGCTTTAAGGCTGGTGTACGAAAACACAAAATAATTATCTGTAGCCGTAAAAATTATTTATTTTATTTGTGAAATGTTCAATTTTTCTAAAATATTTTGTCATATATTTGAGTAAAAGAAAAATTTTACAGCGTATATAAGAGATATCCGAATTTTGAATATTTTTTTAATTCTAAATTTGTATTTGTGAGTTTTTGCACTCAAATATTTGTCCAAAGTATTTTACACAAATTGAACATTTCACGAATAACACAAATTATTTATACGGCTACAAATAATTATTTTGTGTTCTCAAGGCCGTTGGGCATAAACCAGCCTTAAGTCAAAACAAGATAAAGTGACAATGCTCGAAACGAGAGTGGTCACGCGCGATACCCAAGTCACTAATCTTTATGTCTTGATTTTTTATACTCCTTGCTTCAAAAGTATACAAGCGGTGAGAGTGGATGGAAGAACAATAAAGTACAGGTTGTTTTGAGTTTTGGCACTACTTTTTGTTACGTTTTCATAACTCTTTTAAACAAAGATCATTCAGTATATTTCCATTTCAATCGAGAATAATAATTAATAATAGCAAGAATGTAAGTAATTAACGTTCTCTGTGCCTTCTTGGCTTTGATGAGTGATAGCAATTACCGTTTTTAATATTAACTCGTTAAAACGTTGCGTTATGTTTAGCCTTTGTGTATTTAATTACCAGCCCAGAGGCTTACCCATTGTTTTCTAAATTATTAAAAATAGCAGCCATAAGTCTTGACATTATGACAGATAATGTTACTACATAAAAATAATTGAAATAAATTGTTAATTTGCTTTATTGTTAGGTTGCCTGGAAGAAATTGTTTTATGCGGCTAGGATGTAAAATGCATTGCCGTTCTATATGATTCAGTTAAATGAGATACGTACTTTTTGTTCAATAAAGAAATAATAAGGCTATCTTTTGTAAAATATATTTATATTGTTTATACCTCAACATATAAACAAAACTTATGAAATTAAAATGCAATGGTACACTGGAAAGAAAGCTCGTAAGTTGAAAACTGTAATATCTCAGAAAAGAGCTATCATATTCAACAAATTTTTACTCTTACAATCGTTAATATCTTTCAGGGCTTTAAATTAAATTTACAAGACGTAAAGAAAAAACTAGTTACCACGAGAAATTGGTGAAGACATTGATAAATTGTTCTCAGTAGAGGCTTACTCCTGTATATTCGCTTCACTCACACTCAGCGTATGTAGAGTATGTGTACGAATAATTGTTAGAAATTTCCACTAAATCCGTATTTACAGGAATAAAATAATGGAATAGGACTATTTCGGTGTTTTCTGGACCAATTTAGCCAAACGCGACTTTTTTAAAAAGTCGTTCGGACCAAGCGAAGTCATCACGGGTAACGCCGCGGGGCGCAGCTAGTTTTGAATAATTGTAGGTAATAATAATAATAATAATTGTACAGAATTCTACCATTCCTAATTAGAACAAAATATTAAAGCAGAAAGAATATTAACAGCAGACGAAGCTTCGCTTGTGATGCAGGAGATTCGGGTGTTCTGTGAGTTTTAATGTATAGAAAAAATATAAGATTAACAATGTTTTTATTTCAAAATGTATAAGTTAGCTATGTGTTGCATGTCTCGTTCCTTCTGTGCTAGTTATAAAACTGTATTACGGCATGGTAGAGCTCAATACCTCACAATGGCTAGACTATCTATCTAGGGATGTAATGTGTTAAATATATTAATTATCTAGTGTCCACAATTCAAGTTCTGATTATTTTGGGGCTAAATGATGCTGAGTGGACTGTCCAGCATTATTTATTAATTTTATGAATATGTTCACACGTCGTGACCAAACCAATGAACCAATGAACTCCAAAACCAATGAACTCGTGCAGAGTTAAAATTTCGCACACATTAATTTATGGTCCCAGAATTATGGCTTTCCAGTCTACATGCCCATCATGTAGTCTTAGTCATATTTCCAAAGAATATTGGGAATTTTCGGCTTTGTACCTTCAACAAAAGTTTTTATAGCACTACTCTAAACAAACAATATACACAAGCTAGAAAATGGGCTGAGTCATAAAAAGGCAGGACCCTTATTTCACGCTATTTGCCTCGTAATTTCATACCCATCAAAACTATCGCATACAATTTGTATAAAAATCTACCAAGTGTATACATTTTTTGATGGATGAACGAAGAATGTACTAAAGTAACTACTGGATGCTAATTGGCATATTTGCACATTAAACTCACACCCAAAATATCTCCTTTGAACAGCACACATTTCAATGGCAGTGGTTATGAAAAGATGTTTCCAATAAACCTCTAGTAATCGTTGCTAATGAGGTCGTAATTTTTTAATCAGAGGATTGCAAAGGCTTACAACCCACATTGGCGTTTGGCTATCCATTGATGTAAAAAAAAAATTGCCTTATTGGTTAAAGCGACTGTGAAAGTCATCGTACGTACGTACCGTAAAAATCAGGCAACTTTTTCAAAGAACATCAATTTTTCACTTATTTGGAGACCCTTTTAAATTTTCAACTTTATTCATTATTTTTATTTTTTTCTTTACTTTATTTACGCAATATTTCAAGCGCAGCCCTTTCAGCGTTCCTGTCTTCCATCTACAGTACTAGTTCTTTAGTTGAAAAAAAATTTAAAGTCATCTTGTTTGGGCCCACCTGGAATTTCATTCAAAATTTAATTTTTAGACGAAGCTCGAACGGCTTGGCATAATGCTTGCCCCAATGCTGCTCCCCCAAAATTTCTTTTGTCCCAACGGTAATGGGACGTGCCTCTGTGTGACTTGACACGGAATTGTTTGTTACAAACGTGCTCCAGCTCTGCGGCTCGTGCCCGTCTCCAGGCCGTTTTTAAACGGGAGTCAGGACATTGGTTGTAAGCAATGCTTTATTTAACACTGGCACTTTATTGGATCCCGTTACTTTCCGTATTCCAACATGTCTTCGGTTGAGTGCAATGTGTTGCGCGCCTTATCAATGCCAATGCGGTACTGCTGTCGAACAGCTTGGTCATCACGGATTATCGTGTACTAGGCGCGGCTGCATTGCGGGGCAATGCAGCCAGCGTCTTGGGGACGCTTCCGACTGGTATTGATATGGATCATTTGAGCTACCTGTCAACTGTTTGCAACAGTCTGCCGTTAGCTTAATTGTTTGAATTGTTAATACTAGTTCTATTTTGTTTTTATTATTGAATTATAATTTTCATTGTCAATTAAGATATTAAAAAATAAATTCTTATTAAATATCTTTATTGACAATGAATTTCACTTTTGAATAATACAATATGAGAACAAAATAGTTGCAAATGGCCTCACCCCCTAAAAGGATCCGATCTAATTTCCAATTAGCCTGTATATCAGGGTCAATATATAGTATATGAATAACTTTTTGCGTAGTAGCTGTATAATTTTCTTTTCAGCGGAGCAACTAGTTTTTCTTCACGCTCTCGAAGTGGTTTGTAAATACAATTACACCTTTCTGTTATCTACTTCTCGAAGCTATACCGTGCAGTCACATCCCTAGCTTACGACCACCACCCGTGGCCGTACCATGTAAGATTTACCTATACGTCAATATCGTAAGATTCAGATAACATTGCTGCGTGCGCTTGTATTGCTCTGGATAATGAAGAACTAATACAGCAACAGTATGCAAAAAACCGAAAAAAATTTAATTCTCATAGTGAATAATTTGTCTTCGTTTATTTTATTAAAAAACAGCAATAATATAAAATAAAAATACTTACCGATAAAATGTAATCCTCTTATTCGTCTATTTGCAAGTTGTGGAAAAGTTTTCGCAATTGGATATGCTGCTACACACCATTATTATTGGTACTTTTACGTCCGCCGTCTCGAACAACACTGAACATTTTCTCGCGCGCTAGTGGCTCATTAGTCACCTGTGCGGCGATAAAGTCACGCGGGCACGCCCTTTCTAGTGCCTTATTATTCAGATTTCTGTTATGTATAGTAACTACACTGCTAATTTAAGTGCAAATATAAACCTTACAATATAAGATAATATTAGCATTTGTTAACCTTTTTTCTTAAGATATTTTTGAATAAATTATTTATTTATTTAATTTAGTTGACAAATTTTTAGATGTATGTCAATAAAGTTTCTTGGCCGGATATTTTCGTTATGAATCCTTCAGAGAAATACTAAGCTTTTTCTTCACGAGCTTGTTCTTGGTGTATCCTTGTTTATTACAAGTCACACCCCTTACTTCCCCACCGCCCTTTACATTAACAATGGGAATTTATTTAATTATTGTTTTATTACGGCTACTGGCATTTCGGGTGTCATTACGTTTCATGGCTGTCATGTTCAGAGGGTTCCGTACTCGTAAAAAAGGAACAGGAACTTTTATTTTATAAAATGATGCTAAAGCTTCGCATGCTGTAGGCCATTTTTGGAAATTAGGAGCGTATAGAGGTACATCAATCTATGTTTAATCTGTGTTATTTGATACTATTTACCAAATCGTGTTACTTTTTGTGCAGAAATTTATGAAGATTGGTAAAGTTAAGTACTTAAAACACGAACGTCCAATTATTGGTCGAGTTATCGTATGCGTCGATTTAAAAGACTACAAGCTTACTTAACTAGCACTTGAGCTATACAAAATATATATTACATCTTAAAATAGAGAAGCGAGCCGTTAAAGTCTGCAGACAGCATATCACATTACCAACACGCCGTTTTAGAAATATGACAGTTGAAAAGCACCTCATATTTTATAACATATTTAGAAAAATTTATTAAACCTATTTTATTGAACTTTTATAAGCTTTTATCTCCACCAACAGAGATAACGTAATTTTTAACTTTACCCGACAAATCTGTTTGAAAGCCCGTTAAAAGCTATAAAAATTAAAGCACAAAAAATGAGAAATCGTTTTTCACGATGGCCCATCTATCTAATAAACCTAATATTGGTTCGATACGCGCTCAAGAGGCGTGAAATGACGGCCCACTCGGCGCCCGCCGCGGGAGATGCAATCACCACTCGAGCTTGACCTTCCTTGTTATTATTTTACTCAACAAGAGATCACCACCCTCATTGACACGGTCCTCTTCGCAGATCTTCTTTCGCTGGTCGTACAATTCTCAACACCCTACTTTACATAAAGAACTGATAAAGTGTAAACTTTTTTTCGGTGTATTTTAATCGAGTATACTATCTATTAGATATTTATCTATTTTCAAACGTTTTACTGGGCGAAATGAATTTGGTGGTGCAGGGTTTGGCACAAGCCGATGGCTGTATGCCAGTAAGTCGGATATGATCGACTGCTTTTTCGGAGTGGATCACTTCGGATTGGGAAGGTGAACTTCGACGCCGGATCAGCGCATTCCGCCGATACTGGACAGTTACTTTCTCAAATTACGTTCACCCGTCCCGAGGGTGAACAATTTAAATGTCTTCACGTAGCGGAAAGGGGTCCTGCTATTTCTCTGGTCCCTTGCTAAACTATGCGACTTAAAACGGGTGGTAAGGCAACGCGACGCCTTGATATGCCCTGAAGATGAGAAGAGAAGACTCATCGCACAAACTATTCAAGGTTTTGCGAGGACATTAGGTCAGGTATCCATTACTAGTGGTTATTTAGGAAAAGCACTCCACTTTGCCTTGGATGGAATGCAGAGCGTAAATTTTCTTAAGATCATGTTATATACACAGAGTATTTAATTCGCGAGCAACGATTCGATCAAATTAAAGCTTTCTGAAACTGGGTTATATTTAAAGCCTTTTCTTGCTTCAACAAACTTAGTTCCGGTTGTCTTTTATTTGGGCTTTACCACTCCCTACTCGAGGCAATCAAAGTTAAAATATGTCATTCGTTTGATAGAATTTTATTCAAACTTTGAAAATACCAGAAAGCAAAACGGCATGAAAATTTCAATAACTTATGTAATTAATATTGATCGGGGGTAAATGCCCTGCATCAATTTTACCCGCTGAACAGGGAAATATAGTGTAATAATTCTACCTGTATTATTGTGTATAAGTAGCCAGCGCCATCAGTTCTCAGTTCTAGTATGACTATCGTAAATCATTATCAATACTATGGAGGTATTGACCGAAACACTGTTCTTTATGATATAATTACGTATGTTCCTTTATGATAGCTCGATGAGTATATTCCGCGAGTTATCAATGTATATTATGCCCAACCGTGCTTGTTTCAGGCAAATGGTATATAAGTAGACAAACTTATGGCAAATACAGATAAAATGCTTTTGGCTCCTTATTGGTTTTTAAATAGAGTTAATGGCACAAGTTGTTGGAAAACCCCAATATTGCGCTGTTATTGGAAGCTTACGGATCGACGGAATCCTGCCTAATGGTCCGTAAGCACAAAAGCTAAGAAAGTAGACGAAGCCTAATCTCACCTTTATGGCGTTAATAAAACGATCTTTACAGGTTTATTATTTTTTTATTTTCAAGTTTACAATTTGATTTCTTTGAGACATTGTTGGTGCCATAAAATGGATGATAGGAAGTTTTTTTACATTTCCGAAATTAAATTAATCTTTGTGATTTCTCTGTGCAGGCTGGAGAAATTTCAGGCAGAAGTGCGAATTAAACAAGACTGGCCAAGTGCGAGATTCGCACGCTGAGGGTTCCGTGTATGTAAATACCTTTTTGAAGGTTTTTTATATGCATCATGGTTATACATGGTCAATAGACTTTAAATCCACCTAAACAGATAAAGGTAAACAATAACGGATCAATAGAAACCTTGATCATCACCATCAATCACAACCAATTTCGGGTTGGTGAGGTGAGGTGTTAAAAATACGCAGAAGGAACCTGCTGCCGTCCTCTGGTACCGTAGTCGACTCCTACGATACCCATTGTTGTAAAGGCCAATTCCTACGCCGCGAACGCCACGTCAACGCTATTAGAATAAACAAATAATAAACACTTACTGTGATCAAACGTGCGCGGATCTACCGTAGTCGTAGTGACAGGCGTCGTAAAATCGTCGTCATCTTCATACGTCTCTGTGGTTGTAGTAGTCTTTTTCTTCTTTTTCTTGCGTTCCGATCGCCGTGGCGGATGGGTGACCACTGACCGGCTGGTGGTCACCCGGGTTGTGGTCACGGTGGTGCTCTCGGGGTTAGGGCCGGGCTCGGCTAGGGCCAATGCCACCAGTGACACAGCTGTCAGCCGTATCACCAGTGGCACTAAGCGCCGCATGGTGCCTGTGGACAAGAAAAAGCTTTGTTGGCAAAGTGGGTTTAATTGCTCTCTGGGTGGTAATCTCTGGAATAAACAGTCAGATCGGAAGATCAGCAGCTTCGTCAGTAAACTTTGACGTGTCTACAATAAAAAAAATCTGTCAAAAACGTCAATTCAATTGTACCGTCCGGCTATATTTTATGGGAACACCACCCTAAACCATAGTGCAAGAGCTAGCGTAGTATATAGAGTAAAATTGAAATAGAAGACCTGTTTACATTTTTTTTAGAACATGTGTTCGATAGAACTTTTTATTTGGTTTTGGTGCCAGATGTATGATGTATGTATATATTTGTCCATTGAAGGCATTATTCATTTAAAAGAACGAGTAAATAAGTCATAAGCTCTCAATGTCAAAATAATAAAAATATACATTCAAGCAGGTCAACTTTGCATCGTTATAATAAATAACGAATAGCGATCGAGGAGTTCAAATGGTTTTAAAAATGTCTATAATCATTACAACGGTATACCGCAAAGTCTGTAAACTTGTCAAAAATTAACACATAAAGGGAAAATGGAGTAAAAATACAAAAGTATTTTTTTTTTATATATATACAAATTTTGTTCAAAAACCTCTCCCCTATTTCTAATACACGCGCGCGCGTGACACCTACGTCGGATTTCTACTGTAGTAGAACATCATCACATCATCTCGTCTTTCATCAATGCAAAAGCTGCGTCAATTCTTTTAATTAATTCATTCATTCAATTACACCTAATTCATTCAATTACACCTAATTGGCTTTTGAACCAAATTTATAATTATTTAGAATTAAAAACGTTTAAAATACAAAAATTTATACTTTTGTATTTTTACTCCGTTTTCCCTTTATGTGTTCAGTTTTGACAAGTTTATAGATTCGTCGGCTACATGTGGTATACCGTTGTAATAAGCGATGATAAGATTCTTTTCAGCTAGAATTTCACATCAATGAATCGGCATTTGAACTCGTCTATCACTATTTTTTTTTAAACAATGCAAAAATTTGTTTTCTGGCAATTTTTTTATTTTTTTACTTTGATAGTATATAAATATTTGTTTACTCGTTCTTTTAAATGAATAATGCTTTTAATAGACGAAAAATACACCTGAGACCAAAACCAAATTAAAAGTTAAATCGAAAACATGTTCCTAAAAAAATTGTAGAGGTAAAATTTCGGAAATTCTTAAAACAATACAAAAAACAGGACTAATAAAATTGTAAACAGTAATAGGGTCTTCTACTTCAATTTGTATTTTACAAATAGCTTCACCTACACGCCCACCGAGTTTGTCTAACCCTACACAAAACAACCTGTATTGTATTTGTTTGGTTGTTCTTTTGTTTCTTGAACCACGTTCAACGGGCAAGTACAATAACATAATGAAAGAGAGACAAAAGGTTTCAAAACCAAGGGAATAAAAATCCCGATGAAATCCGATGAACCGTGTCTATTCTACTACTTAGACTTACGTTGAATTTTGAGGTACATTTCATATAATGAGAACTGCAACCAAAGGTAACAAGGTAAGAGCCGTTCGGATTCACAGATAACTAGATCATGAATCATTGACTTTTGTCGACGTTCGGATATGTACGCCATCGAAAATCACAGAATGCGATCATTCGGGGATATGCGGTCAAACATCGAAGCAATATGACCAGCGAAATTCACTTTCGTCATACGAGTCTGTGTTCGTGTTAGAGGCTGGCTATTTCCGATTTATTCGTCTTGTTGCTGGACAAAGATCATGAGAACAAACATCTTCACAACACCATGGGATCCTTGAGTATAGATTCGTCAATCGGTATACAATTAATTTGTTGATACAGGGAGGTCCGTGGAAGGTTTTAGAGAGAAGATTTAAATAAATGGCTCGCAGCTGACAAAAAATGTAGTCAAACTGACAGGTTACAGCTGGTCAATTTGGCTTTGATCAGCAATACGCTGGATTAGATTCCCCTAAGTCCACCTGTTTTAACCCCAAGAAATAATAATAACAATGCCTTCCTTGCCGAATTTTCAGCGACAGCGACTAATTTCAACGGGGACTAACAAAAATAAAATAATGGTAGAACGAAGTGTCTTTAGTCTTTCATTATTAAAGCAGTAATTAAACTTTAAAGGGTTTACTTTTGTATGAATCAGCTAGAATTTCACACTAATAAAGTATGTACATTTTAGGGTGGTACAAGTTTACATAGAAAAAAAAAATGGCGGATACATTATATCACCCCCTAGTTTTGTAACACATATTACTGCTTATTGATTATTAATTATTATTGTGATCATCTAGAGAAAATTTCAGCCTCCTATGTTGATTAGACGAGGGTGCATAACGACGACGCGACGGTTAAATAGGTATCGGCATTTCATGATAAAGAAATATTTATGAACAAATCATTTCGCATTATAATCTCAAATATATTTCTTCAAGGTAGGTAGATACATTATTCCTAAGGGATAAAAGCTATGTTTTATGAAAGTTCCACTTGAGCGAAGCCAGCGACATTCACTATGTTATTACTATAGATAACTGTTATTAAATAAGGGGGTGACAGCTTTAAAAACAAAAAAATAATGGACCATACCATATGATACCTACCTAATGAATTTATACCACCAATATGTGAAAACACTCTTTTCATCCCCTCTATTCGAAAAGAGGCAAAGATTTCCTCGATAAGTAATCCATTCATCCATCTCGATAGGTCATTCCAGCGCACTTAATAACACAAAAAAAAACAGATACAATTATACAGTGTGTTACTTAAGGGGCCAAAAAGTCCCTGTCTCAGCATTATGCCGCTACAAGCGAAAACTAGTAGCGGCATCTGTATGAACTTCAAACTTGCACAAGTAAAGCCAACATCCATAAATTACAAAATCCCTAGAAACTACATATTAACAACTCAACACATTTGTCGACACTTCCATGATAATTGACGAAATGACTTTTGAACTTGGAACGCTATTTAAATAAAAACATTAAACTCGATTCGCTTTAATAAAGTCCTGGCCAGTAATAAAAAAAGCGTGTGTGCCGACGTGGCATTGGCTATACAAATTTAAAAAAAAGAATACGTGGGAACTTTTTATTCGTGTTGTTATTACTTTTTATCAAAATATTACACACAACTTTTGTTTGATTCACACAAAGTGAATAAAAGATGAGTTCTAGCAGTGAAAGTGAAATATTAACACCCGCCACACAGTACCAAAATTATTTAAGCGTAGCCTTGAGCGACGTACCTTAAATTAATCGATTATCTTTAGACCTTTGGATCCCTCGCTTAGGATTCAAAAAATCGCTCTCGCCCTATATATTTTTGTTCCCTTGTGACAAAACCTACTATTATAATTTGAATTGCAACATTGGACATAGCGTACATTAGCATATGCGCAGAAATACGTAGAAAGATTGAAATATTCTTTATTTTGTCTTATTAAAAGATTTGCTCAGATCCTGAATTCAAGCCATCAACTAGAAACGTTTTTCTTTCACGCTTTCAACGAATTTGTGTAGTACCTAAGTACCAAGGCGGCTAATGTTCTACGGGTCAGAGAATCACTGTAAATTCTTTATAGCATTCAATCCACCTAGCTCGCCAAATGGAGTTTCCCTGTAAGAAGGCGTCACTCCTGAAAATGTGGTGTAGTAAGAACCCCTTAAATATTAAGCTAATGCTACGCGGGGGTATTGGGTGGTGTAGTGGCATGTAATAGGTTTCTGGGTACACATACGTTTTCAAAGTAACCTACTGTCGCAGATGTGAATTTTGTTTACAACTTTGTAACTAGGTACACCATCTGTAGTAGACGAATCCAAAGGACATATGAGAGTGTCAAATTTCCGAATAGTATAGAGCGAAGTGGAGGACATTAATTAAAGCTGACCCCACCACCATGGGATAAATAGCTAGCAAAAGAGAGAGAGAGAGAAGAATTGGATTATCTCAACTAATATTACATATGCGAAAGTGTGGATGTATGGATGGATGTTTGTTACGTCTTCACGCCAAAACTACTGAACGGATCGTACTGAAATTTTGCATACAATTAGTTCTAAGTCAGGAATAAAACATATTTATCCCATAAATCAGTTCGCATGCGATAGAGATTACCATTAAACGTTTCTATAGGAAAAACCCATGCGAAGCCGCGGGCAGAAACTAGTTATTAACATTAACAGACGAATCCAAATATAAATTACAGGGCTCTACATGTACGTATTAACAAATAAACTGTATAAATAGGAATCCGGGATACATTACGATCAGAATTTGTGCAATGCAGCAAGCCTTTTAAAAAGCTTCACATCACGCTCCCAGGTGCGGCGTGATGGTCCAGTACACGTATATATTCCTACATACCTACTCCAGATCAAAGTAAAGTCCCGTGGCATCGCGATCGGCTTTTAGAATACAGCTTTATACGGACGTCTAAAAAACCTGTGTTACCTAACAAAGCTTTATCGGGATTTACCTCTCAATGCATACCCTTGCGTGAATAGCGCGTACCGACTATTCATACCCCCTCAGAAAAGATAGCAATTAGAGTTTTTGAAACACTTTGATAGATATTCTTCCGTCTATCTTCCTTGATTTCACAAAGGAAGGAAATTCAGGCAGTTTCTATTCAGAAGCATTCTAAACGAGTTAGATGAAACACACTCGACGACTCCACCGGTACTCCGAAAGCCCGATAAGGGCACTCAATAATGGTTCTTGGATTCCGAGCTCAGGACACACTTATATTTTTACAAGTTTCCGCCCGAAGCTTTTCTTGGTGCAGTCTGGTAAAATAAGATAAATATTTTGCTGTATGACGTCACTAGGTATTAATACTATTGTTCATCAACCACATATGTTACGTGTGATTGAGATGGTAGACAGTTTGTAGTCTTGGCCTTAGTTCAGATAAATGTACCTACCAAGTCTTAGACACCGTTAGTTGAGATATTTTAGATCTCTGTTTTTAGACGCCTGCTTTGTGGTCAAAATGTACTTTGCTCATTATCTGACTATTGCTGAAAATTAAAAGTCTAGTTATAAATGTTACAACGTATGTATTTTAGTGCCAGTTCACTTACAAAATATTATTACGAACGGAAGCATAAAGGACCGTTCTACTAGCTTGCTATTTACGAGCAAATATAACAAGCTGTCCAAAACAAGACAGTTTTATTAGCAAGAGTGCCAAAATTGCCATTACGCCGCTTATTGTCGGGTTTGCATATTTTCTCACAAGAGAGTTGGCCCAAATACTCACAAAGCAATCAATTTTGTATCATATTTTGTGGAGTTTGTTTTCATTTTTGTGTAATCGTGCTGTATCGTCCTAGCATTTATGCTAGAGATACCTAGTGAAGGGAATTTATTAGTACCTGTTGTATTCTTTAAAGGCATTGCCCCGCGAAGAATGAAGTCATTATCTGACGGAAGCAGACCTCTATTCGTTTACGGTTTACATTTGATAGTTTTACGTTACAAACCTTGGTGCCATAATTAATCAAAGAAAGAAACGCAACAAAACCTAGTAGATTGAGTATGGGTAGATTATTGGGATAACGTGAATTTTCTTGTTTTGTACAAAAAAATAGGGATCAGCAGTATCACACATAGTAAAGGTCAAACGTAATACCTGCCATTAATTAATTGGATAGATTCCCATAATAACCTATAAAGTGTCTCAAACAAAGCTTATTTTTGAAGCTACACGATCTAAAATAGTTACGTAATCTGAATATCAACTACGATGTGTTTCGTCATTTTGCGCGAAGCGTGTAATTACGATTGGAAACCGTTTTGCTTCACGATGAAAGAATACTAATTCATCTAATACTACAAAATAGCTGCTCAGCCAGATTGTTTGTTCGAGTCACGTGGCAGCTTGGTGAAGTATATTTATTTCAAAGCGCGTGGTAAGAATATTTTAGAATATCATAATCTGTAAGTGATAGAGATCCGAGAACGGATGATAAACAGTGCGAAAATCCAAAATGAAACCCAAAATCGTAAGCGAAATAAAAGCGCATCGTCTTCGCTAGCTTGGCTATACAGTTTGTTGGTATTGGGATCGGCAAAATTTTTTGCGGAGTTGAGTTGGGGTTCATGGGCTGCATTTCTCCGGTAGACTAAAAATTCTAAGTATCACGATTGATGACATTATGACTTTTCTGTTTTGTTGTATAAAGTTGCTGTATTTTTCAATGTATACTTAATAAATTATTACTGTGCAGTGCTTGCAAAAGGTGAGAAGGCAGATTCAGATATTTGATCAAATTTTGTGTTATAAATTAATTCAAAAGAGCAAAACGTAAAAAAGAGTCTGCTTAATCAAGACCCGAGCAAGTATCTCTTAGTACGACCACCTAATAAATAATTTCTTACGTCATGTAGCATATCACAGGAAAGGAGAATAAATAAAAAACATTTAAATATAAAACTAAATTCGATATGACTTTTAGTTTTTTTTTTAAATAATTTAGAAGTTGTCGCGATTTGTAACTTTTACACTGATTTTTTACTTTGAATGCTCGTTACTATTTTGTAAAGTACATTGAAAAAACAGCGCAAACACAATTATTTTTGGTAGTACAACCACAAATAAAAAAGATAATTATGGCGAATAAAAGATGAGAGTTTCAAAAAAACTTAAAAACGTCATATTTGAGCAACCGTGATACTTTGAACATTGAGTCTACCGGAGAAATGTAGCCCATGACCCCCTCAACTCCGCAAAAAATTGTGTCGTTCCCAATACCAAACACCCTGAAAAGACAATAATAAAGAAGACTAAAGCGAGAAGAACACCATACTTGTCCTAATTTGAAGAAGACCCGTTGGACAGTCAGGATACCGCTAGGACGACTTCGTGGATGCAAACCTGCGATAGCTAAAAAAAAGAACTGTCAGAAAACTGCAAAAAACAAAACAAATTGGTGGCTTCTTCTATCAGAAGCTACAACCCACTTCGGTTCACTGAGCCAGCGAAGTAAGTGCTTTGTTTTCGTGTTAATCTTAGGCTACGGGTTGAGCTTTATACAGCGCAGCTGTGGCAACATTTCTCAAAAACGATGCCACTTAAGCATTTCAAAGAACGATAATGCAAGTAAGGCAAATATGGGTACCTGGTTTCTTGTTGACAATCTGTAAATTCAGAAGGAAAACGGAACTCAAATATGAGATTGTAAATCTATGCAATAAATCCGGTCGTCGGATAGATCAACATTTAAATAAAATATCGGTAATGTATCTAACCCTTCTTCAAAAGGACGCGAACCGGGGTCCACTGCGGTTTGTCATCCTTTAATTTACAAAAGCGCTTTTGCTTTTGGACTTTGGCATTTGATGGGGGTCCGAGTTTTTATCAAAAGATTTGACCGTGTATTTTCGAGAGTATAAAAGTTTCTCGCTGTGGGTTCACAAGCACACAAACCTTTTTCTACGCTGTGACCGGCGGGTAATCTCTGGTTTTAAAAGCTCCTTCTCTAAGATAAGAGCGTGGCCGAGGCTCTATTGTACCAGCATCCGGTTGATCGAGCACCATCGCGCAGGTGGTCGACAAATGAATTTTCCCAGCTCTCGGAAATTGATTTTCATTCAGTAGCAGAAAATTGCCAGCTTTCCTTCCATTATGTAGGGAGCGACTTTGCACTTGAACCTAGAATCAGCTGGCTTGATTAATCAAGGTGTAGAGAAAGCAAACTAAACTCAGGATCAAATTGATGAACGAATCAGAGAAATTCTGAAGTAAAATCTAAAAGATTGAAGCAAATTGGTTCTTTCTACACACGAAATGCCGAGAACCTTTGCAAAAAGCTTGATTAATTTTGTGGTAGTAATTCGTTTCAAACAAAACCAATATTTTCACATAATTTACACAAAAAAAAATTTTTGCTACATTTCCTCTCATTTTTGGTATTCAATATTCGGCGGAGGTATTGAATACCCGCCGAAATAAATTTTATATGGTAGGCTCGTTTTAATTAAAAAGTTTCAGGAGATTGCTTTATTTTATTAGCTCGATGTGTAGGAATTCTCATAACTTTTCTCTTATGAACTAGAAATATTATTATAGTTTTTAGCGCTTATTCCTGTACCTTTGCTTTTTGCCATAAAACTAGCTTCTTCCGACGGCTTCGCACGCGCTTAGCAGGGTTTACTATTAAGATCTAGAACATATCTCTGCAAATTAAATATCACCAACGTACTTTTGGCGTTGCCTTCGGCCAAACATCACACTGGTTCACAATTTTGTCTTGTAATATTATTAGGATATAACTTTTAACCACGTTCTCACCTGATGTGACTTCCAGAGCGACGAAACTAGTTTCTATGGCAACAAAGATATCCCATAAGCTGCTATAAGGGCACGGAGCTACTTACACACGAGTTCGCGTGCCACACACCCCTTTGCAGAATTTATGACGTCATCGTGCTTTTGAATAGGTTTACCATAAAAATAGGCGTTCTGTGGCCAGAAACTTTGGCAATAAAATGCAAATGATGACATTCGTGTCGCTCATGCATTGCGACTCTAGGTCTAGACGCGAAATTATATTCTATACTAGGTGAATGCTAAACTGTAAGTTATTTTATATTATTTTAAGGTTTATTAGTTTAGGATGTTAGACTTTTGTTCGTTGTTTTGAAGATGCATTTCGAGTAAATAAATCTAATTAAAAACATGTTAAAAGTATTCAAGTTCGTTCAGATAGTGGCTTCACTGATAAAAGAGCTCAGAACATAAAAGATAGGTGCCAAGTTTCATAGCAGTTCATAATATTAATTTGTTACGTTCTTTCATTATTTAATTTGTGTCGCATTTTTTTTAATATTGGAGATAGGAAGGCCCATTACGGTAGACCTATATCAGCTGAGCGGATGAGAGTGATCTCGCTTTTTTATTCTTAGTTGTTATATTGGTGGTATTTTGTGATGGATTATAATAAAATGGTTGATGTTGGTTTATCATAAGAAAATAACGACAAATGGGGCCTATACAAATAAAAGTTATACAATTCAATAGTTATGATGCACTGAAATTTATATTATTATTAAGTAGAAGGTAACGTGGCCCCTGCCGGTAAATTAGCGCCTTTATATATTTGCTATTCATTAGAATGTCACCTACTAAAACAGTGCTGCAATGGAGCACGTGTGGCAAGCCAATTTTATTACCAATACGAGCAACAAGCGAATAATTAGTAACTATAAGAAAACCGACTCTGTCCTCACTTTTTCAGTATTTTTCGCCTAATGAGAGAGCGAAGGCCTACAAAATGTAGCTAAGAACCTTATAGGAGACCGAACGAGTATTTAAATATGTTATTTATCAAAATCGCTGATGATGGTGTTTTTTTACGATTTATTCTTGGAGGTAATAAAGAGCTATGTATATATAATATATATATATATAATATATGTAGTGCAGTTATATATGTATAACTGTTGCACTACTCTATGTATGACTCTTTTTATTTTTTTACCTGTAAATTTATTTCAGTGTACCAATTGTTTATTATTATTATTTTTTGACTGTGTATTGAATCTAAGTTAAATTTTTAGAAAACTTGTGTCTTGTCAAAATGACTTGTATGTTATTGAACCAATAAATTAATCTGAATCAAAATCTGAATCAAAATCTGAGCCAACCTCAGAACATAACCCAAACCTCGCGGGCAAAAAATACGCAACTCAGACAGGAAAATGTGATCTTTAAGAAATCGGTGAATTCGGATTTAACAAAACTTAATGATTAATAATGGTAAATGTATGACTACTTGTGTTCTAATCACATTGTGCTTTAGTTTATTCCACTATACCTGCACACACAATAAGTTAAGACAAGGAAACACAAAACTCATAAATTGTGCCTATACCATTTATTACAAAGTATCTACAGGATGTTACAGTTATTATTACAGTAATTAGCATACCATACGGGGGGGGGGCACGGCACGATGCCGTATCGGATTTCCATTCCAAAATTTTCTACAGGAAAATGGAACATTTTAAAGGAAATTTATGCATTCGTAGATTGTTTATTTTATTTATTTGTTATAGAATTAGTGGGAATGCTAATGTTTATACTTTATCATCATCATTAGCAAGTGTAGTCATCAGTCAAGTCTTTTATTTCCATATACACATATTTTGTAGACATCCAGAAGTAGCATTTACCTGCTTTCAACCAACCATCCTAATATTTAAATACTTACTAGGATTCAAGCTTTTGCGTTTGTTTTAGTCTTGAGAAAAGAAGGCAAAACGAAATATTTAGCTTGTCAATTATAAATTTCGAGGCACTGGATTTTTTTATTTAGTCTACTTTGCTTACTATGGTGTATGGGTATTTATCTTAGCCGGCCTAGCTTAGCCAGGTCCGATATCATAACAAGTTTCACAAATGGACTGATCTATTCGATATGGCATTCTGTTATCAATCATTTTACGGATAGATCCAACAAAAAAAAGCATTTGGATCGTTTAGATTGTTTTTGCAAGATGCTGTATGTATGTTGTTGTATTGGGCATGATTGATTCGGAGAAAAAATGTGTTTGTAGAAACTTATTAGTTATCAGTTTCGTTACTTTGTACTTGTATACAAATTGTTACTTCGCTATTATAGATAGTTAACGCTATGTAAGTTTTTATGTGCAAATAATATCGGGAAACACAAGACCGATTTTGAAAATTTTGCGGGACTACTCAGTTAATTTTGATTTATTTTTCTAATATATGCACATAATAACTATATAGTACTTTGTAATGTGTGGCTTATTAATCTGTGGGTGACATAAACTAAGTTCTAGCCAGGTATCACGTGAGAAAAACCTAGTAGAGGCTAATAATAAATAAACGTATTGTAATATTTACTGCTACAAATTTGTAATACTAATGACATCACCAGTCGGGCTTTAACCAGCGTCAGTGTGGCAGCTTCCCTCGAACCATGTGGGCTTATGCGAGATGATGGTAAAAGACCTGACGGTATGACTCTGATTCCCTGAAAGATGGGTCGGCCTTTAGTTTGGGATGCCACGTGTGTAGCTACCCTTTTTTTTTTTTTTTTTTTTCTCGGCCGAGGAAATTCGTTTACGAATAAACTGGTCTGGGGGGGACCAGAATTATGTGGGACTCGACGTCCTGATAAGGACGTAATATAATACCCACTAAAACCTCTCCGGTGGGGTCACCGGAGAGGTTTATATGTTCCCGTGGTTCGGCGAAAATGGCGAGAGAAGGGTTTCTCTCGCCATTTTCGCCGAACCACGGGAACATATAAACCTACCGCGGCCCGACTGGCGTCCCCTCTTCCTCCCATACATAGCCGGCGAGCCCACCATCCACACACTCGCCGACCCCATTCATCCGTCACGTTTCCTCCCCCCGATTGGGGCACAGACAGGACATACACAGTTGAAGCAGCGTGTGTAGCTACCCTAGCGCCTTCACATCTTGCAGAGACATCGGTTAGGACCGGCTTCGCAGCAACATCAGCGGAGTCCCTCAAACGCCGAAAATACGGTAATCTTGACGGAGGTTACCTCCGTTACCGTTTGGGGTTGAAACCCTTGGTCCTTGGGGACCTGGAGCACACGCCATTTATAAATATCTTACCAAACTTCTTATAAAGTCGACAGGTGATCGGATTGCTGGCTTATCGGTTAAAGAATTAGCATTGCCATTCAAAATGGCAATGCTGCCAGCATTCTGGGCACTCTGGCTTCTGGTTACGGCTTAGATTATTAACAATAGATATACCTAAGTGTATATACTAGTTGTAATTGTTTTATTTTGTTATTGTAATCTTCATAAATCAATATTTTTTTTACTGCTATTTATAATTATGTTAGCCAAGTCGACGCAAAAGTTTTATGCGACGATGTATGTGTATGAGATAGTCAGCACGTAGAGTTAACGCCACATAAATCTAAGACTTTAGCCTAGCCAAAATTATAGAACTTCCAGTAGTTAATTTAATATACCTGCTATCAAAGTAACCTTAATGTTTAAGCATTTAAAGTGGTCAATGTGCATCGTAAATTCGTAGTAATAAAGTTGAATTTACAGTGCATAGTATCGACAACTTACGGTGTACCACTTCAAAGCGACCTACAAGTCAACGACAATTATTTCATCTCAAATGTCGAGGGAATAAAGTCGACTTTTAACTATGCGTCCCGAGTGTTAACAAATTGTTGGTTAATCAGCGAAGGATATTTGACATTTAAGTTTGTTTGCAATGTTGTGTCATGTAAGCGCATATTTTCTTTGACTGCACAAAACTTCGCTCACTATGCCTCTTTTAAAGTTTGGCCGGAACGTAATATGAATAAGAAATTTTAGACCTGAAGATAAATTTTCTAATATAAATTAAATTGCAGACACTAAAAAGATGCCATCTTATAAAAATAACTATTTTTCAAAACTTCGTCTATCCACCAAAAACCTATGACATATTTTTATTGGATGTAAATCTAGATTGTGGTTAGTTTGAAGGTAAAAAGTTTAATTGTCACATAAGTAAAGGTAAAACCACACTGGAATATTCACACACCATCATCATTGCTCCAAATCAGCAGAGATTATGTTAACTACTAGATATCTATCTATCAGAAAATAAGTTTAAAAGAACTGTAAAAATGTACTCTCTAAAAAGCCTACTGTTAAGGATTTTCTGAGTGACAAAAGGCGTGGCTTGGCACGTGGAATAAAATTAACTATGCTGTATGTGACATTGTAAAAATGTGTTTACTTAAATTCTACTACTTTGTTAATGGATTACGTGCTAAACGATTTAAAATTTGAATTTGAAATATAGAATTATAACTGATATATGTACGTTACGAGAATAAGATTTGAGTGGTTTCGTATACCAATCAACTCCTATAGGAAAATATATAGGCTGAAGAAAGAGAGATGACATAAGTATGAGAGGAGTGAAGATGACGACCGATAGAAGTGAATGGAAGAAGAAGGTTTTTTCGCCGACCCCGTCCAAGTTGGAAAAGTAAAAGATAATGATGATAATAATGAACAGAGTGGCTAGTGTGACTCTGCACAATACCAAATCGGAAAACGTTTTCATTTACTACCCCGCGGTTGTAAATGAAAACGTTTTCTTTTACAACCGCTGGGTAGCTTTTTTTTTTACTTTTTACAGTATGACAGCGATCCATAGTTTCATATGGATTTAATTATTCTCAATATTTTTGAATTATTTTGAGTGATGTGTGCAACTTTAACTTCTTCCTAATGGCGCCGCTTGCTTTTCGCTACGACTCTGTCGCATTATAGCTATACAACTTTGACAAGTCAGCACTTGTCACAGCACTCAATAATATTTTTCGAATGATTTTGAGTGATATGCAATTTAGCTGTACAACTTTGACAAGTCACAAGTGTGACTTGTCAAAATTGTACAAGGAACAACGCCGTGTGACGCTGTCATACTATAAAAAGTACCTCAGTATCCGGCACTGCAAGGCGCTAAATGTATAGACATAAACGAAACATACATACATACACATTACAGTACTCTACTCATCCTCGGATGTCGGCACACTGTAGGTGACAACGTTATATATTTTTACTAAAGAATATCCAAAACATGCCTTCCTTCGTCTTTATGTATAACGGTGGATATCAAAATATATATTTAAAGATCCCAATTAACTCGTAAGTTATAATTTAACGTCTGAAAACGTGCAGGTGACGGTTGATCTGCAGATAATTAATAATACAATTTCATTGTAATTCTCTTTGGAATCAGAAATATTATTCAGAGAAAAAATATGCAGCTGGTCGAAAAGGTTTCCAAATCCAACGAAAAGTATGAGATGTTAAATTTTATTCAATAGTTTAAGCAAAAACAAACAAACATATTTTCTCTTTATAATTAATGCAATTTTCGTAATACCAACTTCAACTTATGAAGACAGAAAACTAAAAATGTTGTAGCATAAATGATGTGCTACGAAATGTGCTACGAAGCTACGGATGCGGAACATCGTAGCAAGTGCTACGGAAATCATACATTGCTGTTTATTCTGAAGTAGAGAATTTTGTATGTAATCATTTTATGATTTTGTTAAAGAATGGAAGTTTCTTCTCTCAAAGAAAGGAGGCTTAGGGTTTAACACATGTAGTACAGACACAGATCAGGTATTGTTATCTGGGTATCAGAACGGATTGCAGCTCAGTTGGTTTACACATGTAATATGTAACTCTGGCTTAGATGGCTAGTTCGATTCAGCTAACTGCAGACTATTGCAAACAATTTACAGGTAGTTCTACTGATCCATATCAATGCAATATAAATATATTATACTTAATAATAAATAAACAGTAGTTGCTTAACTAGAATATATGCTATCATACATGCAAAATTACCACGAAATGAATAAAAATTCTAACTTACTTTCATAATATAAAAATTTGTGAAAAGTATGTTTTTTTTTCATATAATTCTCGTAGCTACTAGATTACAAGCACAACAAAATATAGTCGGAGACAAGAATTAATACACCAATAAAAGTAAATTTGTACAGTAAGTAGATAAGGCCGCCGATTGTGCCACAATAAATATAGTTAGTATTAAGTTCTTGTTTTATAAATGTATTGATGGTGCAGAACAATTCTGCAGAACAATTCTACCACCGAACTACGATCCCCAACCCGCATGCCCAGCGTGGGGATTATGGGCATTACCCCCCGCAAGATAAAAGCCAACAAGGCGCTTATCAGGGGGAGACTTGGGTCCAGCAGTTCACCAATATAGGCTGTCGAGGTGTCGAGGCGAGGTAGATGGTGCAATAAAGGTTTAATCTATATTCATATCTAAAAACTGTTAGCTTAGCCTAACCTGCAAGAATTTGCAAGATTACCATTTCCATACGAATTAGTTAAATAAAAGTGAAACATGAGTATCTGCATGGAATTTCGGAAGTATCTTCAACCTGTTGAAATCCGTCGTTGCTACACACGCATTATGAGCCATTTGCTCCATCAGCTTTAGGAATATTTAAGAATAAGAATAAGAATGTTTTTATTTCAAAAAAGAATAAGAATGTTTTTTTTTTTTATTTCAAAAAAAATTTACAATGTAGCCTTACAGTTAATTATAGTTCATATAACAACCCGTATTTTGTGGTGAAGGTTATGTCGTGGTACGCAATTATACTCCTCTCTGGAATTCAAGATATTTTAGGTCAGCAAAGCCAACTTAATAATATTCAGTTGAGCTACCTGTAGATTGTTTGCAACAGTCTGCAGTCAGTTCTATTGTTTCAATTGTTAATACTAGTTCTAATTTGTTTCTATTATTTAATTGGAATTTTCTCTGATGAATGAAAACTTAACAAAACTAATAAGGATATCGGATAACAACAAAGGAAGAGCAAAGTAATCACTAAAAACGAAAACACAAAGTCAAACAAAGCATAATTGCACACGCGCACCGAAAAAGGTTCAAATTCTAGTTCGAAAACGTACGAGAGACGAATGATGAATGAAAGCTTTCAAAACCAAAAATTGTATAGAACTTTAAAAATATCTAGGGTTCTCACATCGAGTAGGTATGCGATCATGATATTTGTTTTTAAATATTCCATTTTTCGACTTCATCCGTCCCTCTGTTGACTATCAAATTGTATTTTGGCTTCAAAAAATCCTTTTTTGTAGCAGTGCTGGAAATAGATTCAAGCCGATTTCAGTGTAATCTGACAGTCTATTGTTTATTCATTCTAAGCTCAACAATATTCAAGCCAAAATAGACCTCAGTCTGTGAAATCTACGGTTGCAAGTTGGAAGGCAGGATACTTGAACTATGCCCGTATACATTATATTTCGAAAACAGAATAAGATATTAGGACATCAAAGTGCTGTTTGCTTTCGAAGGGAATCGCTGGATCGATTAAGTACCTCCACGGGAACTATGAATTTCATATCATTTAGTATAATATGAATAAATATATGAATAGGTATATTTATACTGAATTACTGATACTTGCAGAACGTCCTCTTAGATATTGTGTTTATATCATAACGAAATTCATATTAATAAAAAACTAGCTGTTGCCTGCCGCTTCTTACATTCTTTTTAAGGAGCCTATGTACGGACATGGGCTACTTAAAAAGCGAGTGCGAAGCCCCGGGGACCGCCCGGGAGCGTCCCGGGGACGGCCCCGGGATACCATTTACCTCCCTGCCAAATTTAATTAAGATCATTTCTGCCGTTTAGGGGTGAAAAGGTAACACACAGACAGACAGACAGACAAATAGACAGAGTTACTTTCGAATTTATAATATTAAGTATGAATAACTTGTAAGATTTTAGCCCGTTAGGTTTAGTGCTTTTTGCGTGAAGAGGTAATAAACATACATGCATCCAACCTTTCGCATTTATTAGGGCTGTAATAGTACATTGTTCACCGAGGTGAGAAAGTGACTGATTCCTATCGAGTGTGCCTTGAAACACACGAGGTAGGAATCACACTTTCTCCTGAGTGATACATAGTGCTTTATACTACACCTACGAGAAAAATTAAAAAAAATCCGAAAAATAAGTTGCACGAAAAA
This sequence comes from Eupithecia inturbata, assembly GCA_963662085.1. Taxonomy (NCBI): domain Eukaryota; kingdom Metazoa; phylum Arthropoda; class Insecta; order Lepidoptera; family Geometridae; genus Eupithecia; species Eupithecia inturbata. The sequence continues at coordinate 9,142,278 of OY759176.1, read as the reverse complement.
AGAAGCCTTCTCGTTTTCCCAATACACGAAACCTTTATAAGTCTTGTTGTTGTTCTCAATCACTGCTTGAGCAGTTTCTTTTATTACTGGCAGTGTCATAAAATCTTCACTATCGCTCGACGACCTTCTGTAGAATTAAAAAAATTACCTAACTCAAATGTAAATTTCGAAGAAATTCCCGCAAATGGAACGGAAGAAGCCGATATCATATGGCGGACTGGAACTAAAAACTTTTTGTAGTTATAACCTTTAATAAAAATTACCTAAAGGATGAAACATCAGAAAAAATAATTCATACGTTAGAAATGGATTTCCGATTATTATTCTCTCCCGGCAAACGCGTGTGAAATGAAATACTATAGAGTTTTTCGACCCGCATTCTAGTACGCCTGCAATGACGTACTTTCTAGCTCAAGTTTAGAAAAGAAATAAGCCACTTTCCGAGCAGGTGTAGTATAAGCGTATGTTATTTATAGGAAGGTACCTACAAGCATTTTCTTTTCCGAATTCTTATTTATATAAAATCTTTTCCTCAACATAATAGCGGAAAACATGAAGTAATTAAGCTGAAAGGAGCTCCATGATTTGAGACGTATTCCCTCACAATTCAGATCAATAAGCCACCTGCTGAGCTCGAAAAATGCTTTTGCTTAGTCGGTACAGTCACGTTAAAAAGCCAATTATATTTATAAATGCGAGGGTTTGGATGTTTAAATATTTGTTATGTCTTAAAGCCAAAATTACTGAACGGATCGGGCAAAAATTTTGCAGTCAAGTATTTCTAGGCCTGGAATAAAACATAAATTAGTTCCCTGCGATAGAAATCAACTTTAAACGTTTCCATAGACAACGCGTGCGAAGTCGCGGGCAGAAAATAGTTTTCTTATATTTTGGTATGCCCGAAGCGGTTGCGTAAGAATCGACCCCACCAAATCAGCCCGTGGATTTCGTAAGAGCAGACTAAGGGAGCCTACTTGAGGAAGGGCAGCCTTCTGTGTACTTACAACATCACCACTGCGAACCCCCATCCGCCTAACAAGCGTGGTGATTGAAGTGATGTTGAAACTTATCCATAGATAAGTTATAGGTGGATCAGAGTGGAACTTGAAGTCGAAACTAATCCATCGGAGGATCAGATTGGAACGTGAAGTCGAAACTAATCCATTGGTGGATCAGAGTGGAACTTGAAGTTAAAACTAATCCATCTGAGGATCAGAGTGGAACTTGGAGTCGAAACTAATCCATTGGTAGATCAGAGTGGAATTTGAAGTCGAAACTAATCCATCGGTGGATCAGAGTGGAACTTGAAGTCAAAACTAATCCATCGGTGGATCAGAGTGGAACTTGAAGTCAAAACTAATCCATCGGTGGATCAGAGTGGAGCATGAAGTCGAAACTGATCCATTAGTGGATCTGCAAAGTGGATCAGAGTGGAATAGGGCTAAACGCTCCTTGTACGAAGGACGTTGGCCGAGGATCGGCGAGTTGTATCGAGTATTACCACGTATTACTCGATTAAGGTTGTCGGAGATCAGAAGCGCACAGCTACCACAAAGCACAAAAATGTGCATTCAATTGTGGGCTTGAACTCGTAATATTTAGATGCATTTCATATTGACAGCATCAGATGACAGACACCTCGAGGGCCACTCATTTGAACCGTGCGGAATGCCATTTTGTCGCGGTGAAAGTGTTATAAAGTTGGTTTTTCTAGTTATAAGAATATTCAGAAAAGTTAATTTATTGAAAAAAATCATGACTGGTCCAGGGATAGATACAAGATAAAAATATTGAGAAAATATTCAAATGCCACACAATTTTTGGACGCTCTTGTAAATGACTTCTCAGTTAGCCATAATTTCAGTCTATTTTTCAAATACAAAAAGTGTGTAGGTAGCATTTTACCAGCGACTGTACTCACGTTTCATCTCTGCGGGTAGGTAATTAAGTAAGAGACTTCAAAAGACCCTTCTGAGAATATAACAAGGAATATGAAAAACAGGTAGGACCCACCCAAAGTTAATTAACAATATATTTTACAATAATTAAAAAGTTTAATTAGGCCTATTCTTTTAGATTATTTTTTAAGCCGTGTTAATGTTTTTATGGTCTGACCAGTGACCGCCCCGTTAGAATCTTCTTCAATATGCAAAGTTTTTTCTGCAATTTGTTGCTATCTGTTATAAACTTTTTAAAGTAATGTTATCACATATATTATGTTCGTATACGAGTGTTTGTTAAACATTGATTCCGGATTTTGCGTTTTGTGTACTTTTTTAACTTTTTTTTTAGCATGCAGATACAGGTTTCTGGTACAAAATTCCATCTGCAGTCTTCCTACCCGAAAACGGACAAATATCTCTTAATTTATTACGTATTTGAATTTCAAACATTACATTTTTGAATAAACTCCTATTCCCATGTGAAAATTTCACGCCGATTTTGTTTTCTCAACTTCGCTTTAAAATGGAAAATTCGGAGTGTTTTTAACACAATAGCGGTAATGCAATTTGGCAGAGAACAGTTGCATTTAACTTTCATAAGACACGTTTTTTGACCCAGTGTTAAGAGTTTTTGTCTGAATTTTAATACCGTAGATGCTGATTTAGAAAACAAATTAAGAAACAAATCAAAACTTTATACAAACAAGATCCGTCAAGTGCGAGTGTGACTTGCGCGCCGAGGGTTTCGAACGTTTGTCAAGTATACCAATAGAGACTTCAGTGTTGCCATAAGCCAAGGTGCTAAATCTGGTAATTTGATGTTGTGAAACTGTATAAAATCTGTATGGGTCTAAATAACTAATATCTGTATAATATTCTGTATGATAGTGGGAAGGATAGTAATTACTTTACATTGAAATAAAACTAAGTTATACAATCTGGTTTATTATTAACATACCTACTTATACATATCTTTGTTCATTTTGCTAATCATTTTACTATTTACATTTAATTTTAAACATGGATCATCGTCGAGCAGCTGTTTAGATAATAGTAAACCTTCAATGGTATCTGTATTTAAATGATTGCGTGTTTTGGTTTTAATCAAATTAATTGACGAAAATATTATTTCCACTGCAGCACTAGAATGTGGTAGACATAATAGCGCGGAAACGAATTTTGTAAGCGTAGGATACAGTATGTTTCCATCTAGATCTTGTGCACAAGGATTTGTTTCCAAAATTTTTCCACATCGTCTTCGTTGGATTCCAGCACCATTTTGTTAAATTTTAAGTGCCGCCACTCGTTGTCTAAAGTTTGTACTTCATTGTGCCTGATAAAAATACTGCTATATTTGTCATAATTGTCATAAAATCTGTATAAAACCAGAGCCAAATCTTTCATCTGTATCCGAAGTTCAAATTCTCTATAGGTACAGATAAATCTGTATATATGGCAACACTGAGAGACTTTGCTATTTAATGAATACCTAAAATGAAATATTTTCAAAACTCTACTTACAAACAGACATAAAAGTGTTCTACTTACATACTTCTTTATATTTTTCCTGTAAAATATAGACCCATATCTACAAACGCTAGTTACATTTCAGATGGATCGCTTTGCAAACGTCGGAGATAAGGGAGACGCAATTGGCAATCTTTCGACTTTTTAAAAATATTTCAATAAGTTTGAAACCTACAGAAATTTTCAAAACCGTTTTGAAATGGACGAACTGATACCTTTCATTTGATACCCCACTTGACATCATAGGTCTCTTTTAAAATTTCGACATCACAATTTGCATTGAAAATATTCATTTTAATTTTTTATTTTTTTATTTTAGCCTGTACAGGCGCACGAAATGTTTTATTATTTTAAAGTTTAAGGTATTTGCTGCTGTTATTGCTGATATATTAAAGAAGGAAAAAAGGACAGAAACAGCGAGACCATAAGGGTTTCGAAACCGATCAATTGTAGTTTCCGAATTATCTATTATAGTTTCGTTTATCGTATCGAGAGGTATGTTACGGAATTGGCAATTATTATTAATTTTGTATATTAATGGTAGGCAAATATGCATACCTAATAGATTATAATAGTGGTTCAAGCTAGAAGTAAACCTGTGAAATCAATAAGAATTATTAAATAAACATTTAGCCTAAGACCAGTGTGTATGACAAAAACAGTTAATAATTTAACCAGGATTCCATGATAGAATAAGGAATGTTGAATATTTTGAGTGCGGAGAACTTTTTCCCTTCTGTAAACAAGCTGAGCACTCGTAAAAGTAAAGCAAAACAATTAGTTTGCCAACGTCAAACACCGGAACAAGCAATCCCAGCAAGTTGCTTCTGATTTTCTGATGGTCTTGGTAAGGTAACCTCGAAAAGGTCCGAGTCCGACCCATCTATGTGTAATTAAGGTCCCAGTGCGTCAACTTTGCTGTGACGTGGGTTCAAAAGCAACGAAAAGCAACGCACGTAACTCTAATACACTCAAGAAAAAGAGAAAGGTAATTAATTAGAGTTATGACTCATAAGTTTATGTTAGGACATGCATTCCGTCTGAAGCGTGAAAATGTTTTTGGTGCTTGAACTTTACTTTCAAAATGATACTGACAAAAAGCTGTAGGCTATTTTAATTCTCGATGTTTTCACTAATTATTTCAACAAACAAGTGAAGTTCGAATCCTTTTATGTATCTGACAGGAGCCAACAACGTACACAGCGTTGTACGACGATCCTCCTTCAACAAAGTTAGATTAACTCTGCCGTTTGTTAGGAGCAAAAGGCAACTGAGTTGATCCTTTCTCAAAAACGAACTTACCGTCTTTGACTATAAAAAACTTGTGTGAATCGAAGCTTTTGCCAGTACAAATAGCAAAACGGCAATCGAACTCGAATCACACAAGAATTACCTTGGAAATTGGAAGGAGATTCGCTCCAATGTCGAGGTAAGGTAACCTAATTTGAGAACGTCGGTTGTCGCGATGCCTTTGCCACATGACGTATCGTACCGCACGCTAAACGATTACCTATTTGATGAAATAGAAAAGTCCCTGCGATAACCGACAATCTGAGATCATTCAATAAACCTTCGTACCCTCCATAATTCTGTTTATTAGATCGTTTCCCGGCAAACGTTATTTATATTTAATCGAGCATTTTCTTCGGTGTTTTCATTGACAATTCTGTAGTTTACACTTGATTGCACTTGATCACAACCTATTAGTAATGATTTACTAAACAAACAGATCGATTTATGGCGGCAAGAATAAAAAATAATAGACAATTATAATATACCTGTCTAGTCTAATGGATTACGCACAGAGAGTTTGCAAATACTTTATATTTTTTAATCTCATTAAGGAAGACCAATGAAGTAAAGGTAAAGTGGTTTTGATTATTAAGCCAACAGTAAAAATATGCGCCGAAAGATTCTTGCCCTAATTACCAATTTGCGTGCGATACATTTTGAGTATCATTTTTTGAACTTGTTTTATCAATATATGCAGATAACTAAAGGCAAGATCTGGTTGTATGTGTCAGAAAAAGGAAATTTTCACGTTGGAAATAAAATAAATAGTTCGAATCTGCTTTGTAATCTATTCAGCTGACTAATTCCGCTTGGAAGAACTACAGGCAGATAATGTTGAATGGAAGTGGAAGTGTGATCCAGATAGCATGTTCAGCGAGAATACACGCTGTGAATGCATGGCGGTACACAAAAGAATGAAGGCTTTCCCCATTTTTCCTTGAGGCTCCCTATTTTCGGGCATTCACATGGGACTAGAGTGGTACACGATTTTTAACTTAACTCACAGGTGAGCTCTAATGCATAGCGCTCCGGTGGATCGTTCTTGCTCATAAATTTTGTCTCACTTAAATTCATTAATTAGGGCTGAGTGCACGTTTGTGAAGTCTGTTTAAAATCAAAACGTAAATAAAATTTTGTCCATAAAGCTTTGTTAGAATGAATTTTGTATTCTTGTTTCTAATTATATTTTTTGAAATAACAATTCCTTTTTAAATCGACTACCTAGTAATCGAAATAGCTTATAAATAAAATGTTCGTTTAAATCATAGTAAACTTAACTGAAGAAGAAATTCACAAAAGCCACAACATCGCGGTCAATTTCTAAATATCGTAACACCCAAATACATACATGTCGTCGAGCCATTATAAACACTTGTGAAGAGTACCTACTGGTAGTTTTTCATACAAAGTGCATTACGGAACAGTGTTTTCTACCGATGTGCAAAATTAAGGTCGTTTGTGGGCTGGAAAATCTTTATTTTTTGGACTCGCTTTTTTAGTATTTGCCATATTTCATCTTGAAACACTTTCGGAATATTGTTCCTTTTTCGACACAAATTTCTCGCTCAGGTCGCCACTTTATAAATTTCAGAGAGCTAGGAGGGATACAATAATGTGGCAATTGTGTATAAAGTACGCTTATTTTGGAAGCGAAAGCGCGGAATTTATACTGGTTGAATTCAGTGAGCAGCTTAATATGCAGGGATGCGTCACCGTGACATGATGCGACACCAACACCGCCGACCAAGCTCATGTTAGAGCTGCTGGCTCAATCAAGACCTATGAGTTTATCGGGAAAATTGCACCAGCCAGTCTCGTCGACGTCGTTTAAAATTGAAACGCTAAAGCTGAGCTTATATTCAGGTGGAATCCAGGAGAAATGCAAGCAAAGGCGTCCTGAATTGGAGAGATAGCGAAAGCCCATAAGAATAGACGGACGATGACAAAAATACATCAAGTAGTTTTTTCGATGTTGTTGGAAATGTTTGGATAAATAAAGATACGGGGCTAAAATCGGCAACTACAAGCAGTATTTCCATCAATAATATAATATTTTGCCTCTGTAGGAGGCTACAGAGGCAAAATATTATATTATTGATAATTGGTTATTATTGAGTTTGGTTATTATTATTGATATTATATTTATATAACACCGCTGATCAAACCTATACCAAGCAAAGGGATTTGTCAAAAGTCACCACGCGTTGCAGGTGGACTGATTTTTGCAGTAGAGGTGTTAAAAATAAACAAAAAGAAGCTGCTGCCATTCCTCTGGCTCTCTAGTCTCTTAACACATTCACGGGCTGAGTTGTAGGGTCTATTCCGACGCCGCGACTGCACGGCTGCGGTGCATTTGTAAATATAGTTTAAAAGTGACGTGGCTGTTCTGCACGTCCTGTAGAGCGATGTCACCACACGCGCTCTTGATTGCGGACAGTGAGCGCCTATGATAAGTGTTGAGTCCATAAGAGGTGTTCCTGCGTTTAATTGTCCGGCCAAACTTCTGGCAAAACTGCGTTTTAGCAGTCAGGGTTATCCCTTGATAAATTTCGCTCCATTTGCGCTGTTTGCGTTGGTTAAAGTCTTTACTTTTTGTTAATAACAGCTAAGTAAATTACATGTGGAGAGGTGACTTTTTCAGAGAAAAGTTTTAGGACTGTTTCGCTTGATTGAGTTTTTTTCTTTTGAGCATTATTCTTTATATATAAAACAGAACCTCTACTTAAGATACATAAATAAATAATTAATGCTGGACAATACACACAACATCATACTAGCCTCAAGCTAAGAGCTTGTTGTGTGGGTACTAGATAACCCTCAAACCTATTGGTTCATTTATAAAAAAAATGAGACGGTAAATAACGTGGACCAGAGAGTACCCGTGTATTTAGTAGGTACTTATACTTCACGTTCAGCTATTATAATTTTAAGCATTAATAATCGGCACCGTATACAACATAAATAACAGCAATTTACAAAGAAAAATAGCTTGGGCCATGTGAAATGATCCGCTTCGAGGAGACAATAGGGCAGAGCAAGCCCTCCATCAATGTGATGGGCTTCCGAGACGCGCGTGATTGAAACCCCTTTGTCGAATTCATTAATTTAGTGAATGAGCTAAACGCATAATGAAGCTTTGTTTCACCTACTAAGCTGCGGCAAGCCATCCTTTTGTGACGAAGAAAATTGCACGCTCGAGTTAGCTAAGCTGTTCTTTATAGAGCCCGGCAAAATAACACGCTTTTACAAGGTTTACGTGCATTTAAATTATCTCATGCATTATAATGCAGGAAACTATTTTAAGTTGCTTCTTCGTGACCACCGCTGCTAAATAAAATTCTGTAGTTTCTGTTTAAATAGTAAAGCGGTGAAGCAACACAATCAACTTTCCGAAGTTAAATGCATCGTGAAAGTGAACAAATGATTTCTGTTGCCGTTCGGTTCGCGTCTTATTGAATTATTGTAAGTCAGGACGTGACTTTGCGCGCCGTGAGCGGGCCATCGAGTTCTGGGTGTTTGCTTGATTTTCGTACGTGTGTGGCGAACTTTAATCGATTCTTGAATGATTCTTGTCGCTATGGGGCCGCGCCCGTGCGTGTTCTTCGTCTTACGTTTGTTCTATCAATTATCCGCGCCTCCCAGCCTCGCAAAAACTCCCCCAACCGCCTAAAAACCATTCTCATTCGTGACGCAAAACATTTGTAGAATTTCATTCGAAATATAAACAGAAAAATGAATTATCTTATGAATTTAATCTTCAGTGTCCTCATTCTTGAAACACAATAAGTAAAAGGGTTCCTTTCAGGCACCTTGGTTCTAAAAAATTGAGGTAATGGAACGTGAATAACAATTCGGCCCGGGGCAGGATCGGGGGTGACGGGGGGATAGATTGATGATATCCGTTTGTAGCATCTGTCGTTTAAGTGAACATCGATTATAGTACACCTTGGCATTCTTTGTTTGGTAAGCAACGTTTGACTCGAGTCATCAGTCACGGGTGTGCTCTGGGATTAATTTCGCAATATAAACAAATGACATGCTGATATTCCCCTCCCAAGGGGCCGGCGGCGTCTCTCTCAATGAAAAAGTACTCCGGTTCCTATCGGAAGATGCGAGCTTTTATCATTTTGTAAGAGGTTTTGTAAATAATTTGATAAATGAAGTATGACTTTGACGATTGATGTTGTAAAATGCGACTGTATTTCAAAGGAATTTGTTGAGAATGAAAGGTTTTTGAGGGAGTCTTTTTTTTAATAACGTGCCTCTCGAATTTTTAACCAGCATTCTCAGTTTTTAGGAAAACGCTTCCTTACCTGAAGGTCCTTTCATCAGCATGATACATTTTTCTGACGTGTCTTTAAAATAAATAAAAATAAAGAACGTTTATGTAATAAACGTTAAAATAAATAAAAATAGAATCAGGTAAGGAAGCGTTTTCCTGAAAACTGAGAATGCTGGTTAAAAATTCGAGAGACGCGTTATTAAAAAGAAGATTCCTCAAAAACCTTATATTCTCACCAAATTCCTTTGAAATACAGTTGCATTTTATATGTAACGTTTATTACATAAACGATCTTTATTTTATTTGGCAAAAAACCCCATTTTTTTAATGCAAATTCATTTCAAGCTGAAGTGTTCAATAGGCGTGCTAAATGTCGTTGTTATGATGTTTTTAGAAAATTTACGACAGTGTAAGCGCTTAAATTTTCAAACCAGACATAAAACGACTCTGGGGCAGTTTAAGGTCAACTCTTAGGCCCACATTATGAAACCATGCTAAGTAGTCGATATATTCTTGAGTAACGCTTTTACCATATAAAATCTTTAAGCTGACATAGATCGATATCTGGGCAAATTTTTATAGGCTTTAGAATAACGAAAATGCAATATGGGCAAGTCAGTCTAGCCCCATCTTCAAGTCGTACGTAATGTAAATTGCACCTGCTTCGCTTGTATCCATCTTGTATCCCCACAGATGCACTGAGCACCGCAGTCATATCCGGGCAAACATTGGCGTCGAGTCGACCGCACACTGTGTGAAGCCGTCTACCCGCACAACTTGGAAGATTTACTGTTCCCCCAGAATTAATTCATTCAAGTACTTTGGATTATTAAAAATTCTTGCTTCCGCTTGTTTGATACTCGCTTCTCGACGAGATTACACGAAAGATGTGGGTTTCAAAGAAAGGCTGATATTCCATATTAACGTTCCTAAGTAACATGTTTAATTATGCAATAGTAGGTAAATTTGATTAAAACGTCATCAAGGACATCAACATGTACCTTTATTTTTATCCTGAGGGAAATGCGCACGCATATCGTACCGCCACGGGGAGACAGTACAATTATGTGGGACTCCAACACCACTAAAACCCTCAGGATAAATGAAATGGTGAAGAGGCGTTTTAACAGATACACGTTTTTTAGAATAAATAGTGACGTAGAATTGTGGTTTAATCGCTTTTGATATTGCAAAATCCAAAATAAATAAAATCAAAATAATAATTCCAAGTGCCAAATACCACTATCGCATTTTAACACTGGCTTTTAAAAATCGATCCACTAAAACAAAATATTTACTTTGGCCGACCAAATGAAAAATACATAAAATTCATTAATAAACGTAATCTTGTTGTTTGCCGTTCATCAGCTTAAAAACAAAGCACAACCAACACGCTCCACAAACAAAATTCAAAAACAGGATTGCGTACAGTTGCGACGACGGGGTTTGGACTTTTTACACGCACACTGTCGTTTACGTAAACACCTTTTGTAGTTATCTGTACAAGGCTAGGGCACACATATTTTTCATTGCATGTACGTTTTGTGTTTACATGTACCTTTATCAACAAGCTGCTCAAAGCCCTGAATTGCTGATTGTTACAAAACTGTGTTTAAATGAACGACAAACAAAACTATGTGGAAACATTATAAACGGTTACCAGTAAATTATTATTTATTTTAACACTTTATTGCACTTTAAGGTACAAAGGGTGGGCTTAATGCCGAGGCATTTTCTACCTGTTTTTTCTTTTTATTACTTACGATACTCCTAGGATTATCTTCCGAACAAAAAAAGAAGAACTGCAATTGTGCTGTGTGTAATCTTAATTGGCTTCTCTACATAACTTACACGAGATTTAGTTATTTGTTCACCAAGTGGGCAAAGCGATTTTTTGTGCCGATATTAAATACCGAGCTAGTGAAGCAGTCTAGAATAGAATCACGAGCGTAGCGAGTGGCTCTAACGTAGACTGCTGAGGTAGGTCGGGATTTACTCTTTTTTTTTTTTTTCTTGGCAATACACACAACATCATCTAGCCCCAAAGTAAGCAGAGCTTGTGTTATGGGTACTAGATGACTGATAAACTTTCTACAATACATAACATAGATAATATATTTTTTATTATATATAGAAAATACCCAGAACACCCGGAACAAATATTTGCAGATCGTACAAACATTTGTCTCAAGGCGGGAATCGAACCCGCAACCTCCTGCGTCGCAGGCGGACCTTCGCCTGCTGCGCCACATCGGTCGTCATTTAAAAACCACGAATCAAAAAATATTTGCTCTCGAGTTAAACATACAACTTTTTACCACGACTAGCGAGAAAATGGATCAGTTGAGCTACCTGTAGATTGTTTGCAACAGTCTGCAGTTAGCTTAATTGTTTCAATTGTAAATACTAGTTATAATTTGATTGTAATTTTCTTTGTTAATAAAGGCCATTGCCGTTTAAAAAAAAAAAAAAAAAAAAAAGCGAGAAAATATTTTGTAGGTAATTTATAATAGAAGTCGAAGGTCAAAAGTTCATATAAGTCAACAACCTTGGAGGGTAAAAATACTATAAACCTCTTCCAAACCATGAACGGATGATTTTTTTTATGATCTTTGCACGCTGTTTAAGTGTCTAACCTCCTTCCCTTCGATAAGCTAAAATGAATATTTTTAAACTTACGTGATCCGAACACATTAATAACGAAAAATAGGTAAACAAACGCGATAAATACCCTTTACATAATAATAAATCTAAAATGAATTCAGCCATAGGCTTAGGATGTGTCTGAGTACAGCTCAGAGAGGTGCAACTCCTTTTTAACCAGAAAAACGAATGGGAAGAAAGCTTATAATCTATCACCAGTAAGGTACGTATGTGCGTATCTAATAAGGATAATATTATGTGGTAATCACACATATTCAGTAATTCCTGGATACGTTTGTAAAACATTCCCCTTCCCGTGAGTTAAAAGACAGCTATAGTCAATGGCTTTATTCATTCGAATATATCTGGTTTTCAGCCTACGATAGTAAGTACATAAGGATAAGTTTCGGAAGGAGTGGTTGTCGGATTTCTGCTACACGGAAAAAGCGGAAATTAACGCGTATTGCCTAAAAATTTCTTTATAATGTTTCTTTTAATAAGACTCAATATTTATCCCATTTATTTTATAAAGATCGAGGTTTGGAGGTGTGTCTTCACTAGACAACAAAACTACTAGACGGGGCAGGCTGATAATTTCCACATTATGAAGATCCAGATTTGAATAACTAACTTATACTAACTTTTCATTCAGAAAAGCGACAAAAATTTGTCTAGAAATCAGTTATTACTTATTTTGGTATATCAACTAAGAAATTCATCTAACCCTCGCTAAGTCATTATAAGAATGTTTTTAATTTCAACGTGATATTTTACAAGGATTTGTTTTGCCTCTTTACAAGAAGCCTATTAGTTTTACTCATAATTAGATTTCAAGGACCTCCTTATTTTCTAAACTGCCTATCAGATAAGCTGGCAAATAAGAAAAAAAACAAAAAACAAAAAATAAAATCCTCTAAAGAAATTCAAACATAAACATGCTGTACAACATCAAAGCACAAATCCGTTTGAAATATTATTCCTACATATCTAATGACGCATATCCTCAGTTTAGCGGGGCGATTTTTTGGCAGGATTACCAAAGAATCGTCCCCGTTTACCTGTTCTGTGCATCTAAAGCAATAATACCAACAAAACCTTGGGGGACGAAAATAGCCTTTATGAGATTATAAGGGATACGTAGAGGTAACTCTTTATATGATATTGCAGGAATTGTCGTCTGGCGGGGAAGTTTTGGTAGCTTAAGGATTTCATCGCATTATGCCTAGAGCCGCTGTTGAACTTTTGGAACTTTCAAAAAAATTTGTTCCTCCACAACTATGAAATGTTGATATTTGAGACAATTTATTGTGGTTCATGATATTTATTTCTCAAAGAACATAGTACATAAAGAGTCTGCAGTTGTAAATACTAGTTCTAGTTTGTTTCTATTATTTGACTCTAATTTTCTTTGTTAAGATTTTTTTTTGTTTTCACATCACATTAATTGATACATAATTTAAAATAACATTGAATAACATACAATAAGCCATTACGCCAACTACACTAAACTCAAAGCACTGAATTACTATACAGTACCTACATACTGTCAAAATCAGTTAGGTAACATTTGACTGATCAGGTGAGTAGTGACTCACCTGCTTAAATCTATAGTGATGGATTAAAGCATTCTGAATATGGAATATTCGAACGTTTATGCACGGGTTGGCTATGTACCGATGAGCCGGTCCTGGTGATATGAAGCCGGGTAAGCCACCACGCGCCGGTTTAGCATTAGACTTAGATAATGGTTTGGTTAACGATACAAATCACTAAACACTTTCCAATAATTTGGCGTGTTTTTAAAACTAAATACCGATTACAAATTCCGGTTATTAAATATCTATGTTCACATTCCTGAATAATATTCTTTGAAGCAAAAAAATTGGGTTTGGTATTGGTTTAAGCCCGGAACACTTCGAATAGCGCGATCAAATTTTTGTAGTGGCGACATCTAGTTGTAATTTGAATCTAATTTAAGAATGAACATTTGTTTATTGACTCTCAAATTGTAACTAATAAGCTAAATGTTCTGTTAGGTATCACACGTCGCCACACAATACGAAAATTAAGCACAAAATGACCCCACGGATGGTATCTATGGCCGATGTTTGTGTTGTTTGTTTTCTTTTCTTATAAATGAAGCATATGACTTCTTTCACGACTTTTCTATAACTCTCATGGTTTTGGATTTGGCCATCCACTTTCATCTCAAAAAGCCACACTGTAAAGTTATTCTGTGTGCCTGCCTTTGGTGGGATGGCCTGAAATTTAATCTATCTTAAACGAGGCTAAGTAAGTCAAATGTGAAATAGGCTCAAAATGTTTGAGCTTTACCATGGATCTACCCTATAAAATATGAGTACCTATATTTGAAATGGATTTGAATTTTGTAAGGAGGGTGGCCTTAGCACCAGCCACCACTTATTTTTCTTTTTCGAAATCGCGGCGCCCTATCTACATAATACATATTTCTGAGATATTCACAGAGGAAAATAACTATTGCTCTATTGACTTTTTTTTTGTATGCGCGAAGGTTTTTTATGATTATATTCCTCCCCCCCTCCACCTATTTATGCTTCGTCGACGTGCTAGACAAGTTATGATGAATGACGTTTGTAATGACGATGACAGATTTGACTAACTGCCTGTAAAGTCAAAGCTCTCCATGACTCCGCCAACATGTGGAATGGTGGATGCTTTTTAACAGTCCTCTCTGATATTACCACGAGCTTGGTATGCAAAGGTAATCTTATTTCAACACAATATTTCTCAATTTGTGAAACTAGAAAGGTTTTGAGTGAGCAAGGAATTGAAACACGTACTTTTTATGGAAAAAAAAATACCTCTGCAAATTTCTTTTTTCCAACCACGTTTTAAAAAGTACGTGTGAGAGAGCTACATTATTTATGAATTCGCCAACTAACATAAAGGAACGTGTTATTTTGAATTCCTTTACAAATTAGAGTAAACTTATACTACATGTACATACTCTGTAACAGAACACGAATAAAAATGTAATACTTAGCAACACCAACATAATATAATCATATACCTATTTCATAATTAACTAAGTACCTACCCACTAGTTGTTATAATGTCTTATATTTATTTAATATTATTACATAAAATTTAGTAAAACAATACATTATTGTTATAATTTATTATAGGTATCAGAGATTAGTTGAAATATTGTAAAACCTAGATTAATTTGTTCGTAAGTAGGTATCTCATAATAATAATATATCTTTATATATAAAAGAAAGTCGTGTTAGTTACACTATTTATAACTCAAGAACGGCTAAACGGATCTCGGTGAAATTTGGCAGCGAGGTAGGTGGTATCCCGGGGCCCGACATAGGCTACCTTTTACTCCGGAAAAAAGCGTGCGAAGCCGCGGGCAGCTAGTATAATATAAGTAAACCCTGTGTTTGTATGAGAATAAAGGATAGTAATCATACACACGGTTCGTGGTTAACCCGTTTACATTCACATCCACAAACACCACGAAATTTTCCAAGTAAATTACAATTAAATATAATTAATTAGTTATTATAATTTAATTAGTTGTTTTAGACAAGGCGTTTTTTTATTTCATGTCATCATAATTCAAAACTAAGAGACATTCCTTAATTGACGAAGAATCGGTCAATTACAAATGCTAAATGCTTATATTGGTGCTTTATCCCTAGAGATAAACTACTGCTAGGTCCATGCTATTTCTAACTCAAGCAGCGCTCCAATCAAATTGCAGAGCGATGCTATCAAATTGAATTCAGTCAGTTCAATGAGAGCAGCTAGAGTTCTATGTCAGTAATTATTGTACTAAAAACACCTTTCGGGATCGACGTGATATGAATGAGTTTCCAGTGAATACATGCATTAAATTATTCTTCCTGTTTTTTTATAAATGGTGGTGTAATTTCTCGTTGGTGGATCAATAAATAAATTAAAGAGGCTGCACATCAATGCCCCACTCACAAGTTGATTAAAAACTGTCGGCCCCCTAAAATATTCATAAAAGTAAATGTCACACAGAAATGTCGCACCAATCCACCGGGCTGTCAGCGGGCTCGGCGTATAGAGTCCAAATAGTCACTGTGCCTGGAGTTTTACCGACAATAACGGCGATCCCCTAATAATATTAATATGGCCTAAGTGTGAGATGTGATGACGTTTTAGTTCGTAGATAAAATAACGACGCCAAAGCAATTTTGGTTAGTCAATATCAGGTGGAAGATTCGGATTAAGCTAACTTTGCTCGGTTGCATTGCATCGAGCTAGAACCGTGCTGGTCAAACTACTGTTAAAACGTTGGATATTTAATGTACTCGTGGTCAAACTGTCCGCTTTAAGCGGATCTCAGCAAGGTTTAAACCAAACTACTAAAAAAATGCTGTGACACTGTGGAGTTTCACAGAGTGCGTAAACAGAAGATTAACCATGGTATTTCTAAACTATTTGCTCTATGGTTTGGTTGAGTTTACCATGACTGGGGTAACGATAAACTGCAGGCTAATACATAGGTTATATTTTTAAACCCCGAGTAGCGGCAGTTACGGAAAATATGAGGAGTAGCAGCTAAGCGTGGTAGCAGACCAACAGATAAAACAATCTGTATGTTGTGTCTCTCAAAAGGATAGATCTAAACATGCAACCTTTCGCATTTATTATAATATTAGTGTGATATTGCTTAGTAGTTTAGCTGGGCAGCTGTTTATTTATCCAATGCTTTTAAGTGTTCAGTTTGAAAGTGAGAGATGGTTAACCTGAATATACCTAGTGCTATAGACAAACCAGACTATAATTAGATGTCGATGGCCACGGACACGGATAAAGACCACGTCTGTGCTAGTTTGACAGCTATCCGGGGTACGGATCAACATCCGTACCCCGGATAGCTGTGTGAGCTATTAAAGGTGACTTGACTAACATTGTTCATTCATGAACATCTTCTAATATTGTTATGTGATGGAATTCGTCTCAGTACCCGAATTTCAAGGGAAAGTCATCGATGGTTCCTAATTTTGTGTGCCCATGACGACCATTCTCAAGAAGAGCTTCGTCTAGCAGCGCTGACGGAGCTCTACGTGAGCTGACCTCTAACGTAGCTGGGCAGTGAAAGAGATATTGAAAGCAGGGTCGATTGAGATTACGTACGAAAATTGATTTACATATTTATATAAATGAACCAGCTGCGTAATTCTGAGCTGTGCTTTAGCGCATTTGTGAAAGGTAGGTAAGTACATGCTACCGGTTTATTGGCCATTACGAAACACCTATTCCACCAACGCGTTAAAATAATAATAAAGTAGGTTAATGAATGCGTTAAATTTGACAGGTATGAGCTCTGAATCCGGGCATTTGTATCTACTTACAATTCGCATTTGTACAATAAGGGTGGACTTATACCTATTGAGAGCGTATTCTACTAATATCCAAAAGTATGTGAAATGTGAATTTTATTTTGTTACAATATCTACTGAATAGATCTAGTTGAAATTTAGCATACATTCACAGAACCTAACCTAAATTAGATAATAGGCTACTTATTATACCGAAAATACGCGAGTGAAGCCACGGATAGATGCAAGTTTAGTTATAAAATAGGTTTAGTCCGCGTTTCCCAACTGCAGAGCAAAGGACTAAGGTCTGGTAAAGCGAACTTATGTAGTAGTTTCTGCGGCTTCGCAGGCGTGGTTTCTATAGAAACGTTTGAAGATTATTTCTAATATATTATTTTATCCCATAGAAACTGATTTTTAGCTTATCCTATAAATCAGTTTCCATGCCTATATTTTATTCCAGGTCTCGACCAACATTCTGCAAAATTACTGGCCGATCCGTTCAGTAGTGTGAAGAGATAACAAACAATCATACAGCAGCGGGGTAATGCAGCCAGCATCTTGAGGACGCTTCCGACTGGTATTGATATGGATCAGTTGAGCTACCTCAAGATTGTTTGCAACGTCTGCAGTTAGCCTAATTGTTTCAATTGTAAATACTGGTTCTAATTTGAAATAGTAAAATATTGGATTTTTTTCAAAATATTTCAAAAAGTATAAGCCCTACAGAAATTTTAAAAACTGTTTTGAGATGTACAAACCAATACCTTTCATTTGATACCCCCCTCGGTGAGGTAGTCCCCCCCTTTTGAAAATTATCCCCCTTATTTGATTTTTTTCAAAAAGTTGGCTATTTACCGACTTCTCTATGTTTTTCCTGTAAAATATAGATTCATATCTACAAAGGCTACATACATTTCAGATGGATCGCTTTGCAAACTTTGGAGATAGTATGGGTATTTTTTCGACTTTTTTCAAAATATTTCAAAAAGTATGAAACTTGCAGAAATTCTAAAAACTGTTTTGAGATGTACAAACCGATACCTTTCATTGATATCCCACTCGGTGAGGTAGCCCCCCCCTTTTGCCCTTTGGCCTACACCTAGTTGTGCTAACACCCACAACTAGGTGTAGGCCTCCACTTTAACATGGTCTAAGACTTTTAAAATCGGCTAGACTAATGTTCGTTATAACTAATTTAGAAAAACATGAAATTAGAAGATTCATATTCATATACCTTGTTTTATTAGGTACGTAACTTCGTTTACTCCTGTACAAAAATATTCTCTGTCATTCTACTCATCAACTTATTTTCATGAAAATAAATAATCATTGGCTGACATGTTACAAAATAATATAAAGTAACAAAATTTACCAGACCAGGAACCGAAAATCTTATCACATGAGGATAAATAGTACCTGGTAGTTAGTACATAAGCTCAATAAGATAAGTTGTATCGGTTGGTATGATTAGAATGTTAGTGTGTGCGTTATTTCTATTGAGTTCCTATCTATCAATTTCTGGTTTTTAATATGTATATTGTACTCGTAAGAAGATAAGAACTTGAGTAACCGCCTCTCTAACGCTATATGTCATGTTTCTTAGATTATTTATATAGAAATAAGCATGGGAGCCTGGGTGGGTCTGGCACCTGTCACATTTGGGCAATCGAGTCTCCAATATAGAAGATGAGGGTATTCTAAAACGAACGGGTTCTAAACGAAGGGAACCAGTTCATTTTTCATGTTAGATATTTGTTGATCTCATGTTCTATTTTCAAATAATTTTGTGAAATTTTCGTTAGAGTATTCACTGAAATATTTTTGAGAAAGCGTGATAAAATAGACTAAAGTTAAAACCATTTCTTGGATCGGCAATCACAATAAAATTCTTTAAACAACAAATTACTTAAACTTACCGAAAGGTAAGGTCTCATCAAGGTATCATCGTTTCATCATACTAAGTGTTGGGTCATCAACTCAACTTGCGTCATTCGTCGATGTAAAGGTGACGATAATCAGTTGATGTCTTTGACTAGACTTTCTTAAATGATCTAAGAATGATGTACTTCTAAAAGAGTTTGTGTGATGCATGCAACTAAATGGGGCATACACTTGGTAGGCAAATCATATCGCGTCCAACGTACAATTTAAATAAGCTCTAAACAAAGAATTGTGTTTTTAATGGAATCCACCGGATAAACGCATGCCCGTCTGTTATGTACATATCAGCAATAAACATTTTACAGAATATCGCAATAACATTGTTTACTTTGCCATAACAGTCCGAGTAGCCTCGCAACGCGGCCGCAAGCACGGACGGGCTAAGCTGCGCTTTCACAATGTTTATCTGTGCCCTTCAAGGCCTGGGCTCTATCAAATAACTGGGGAATTATACTGAATTGTTGTTCATTTGTTCAGTACATCAACATTGACATAAAAACATAGCGAGAAAAAATATAACGAGCGGAAATAGAGTGCGTTTGTTGCACAAGAGATAAATTGCATTAATTGCCTACGAGACATTGCAAATATTTATAACATGTTGATATTTACAAGATGGAAGATCCACGCCTTCAAGCTGAGGGAATAAGATATTAAAAATGGTTCAGTGTTCAAATACTATAACTGCATTTATCGCATGACAAGTTAGACGCAAGCTCGGGCGTAATATCAAGTATTTACCTTTCGATTGCGTAACTCAGTTTTCTCTTAGAGACGTCTTCACTAACTTCACTAACTATATGAAGATGTCTCTCGCTATTGCATCTCATTTCGTATTTAGTACCTATCAATTTATTCCACCGTAGGTATACATTGTACACTTGGATGTC
Organism: Eupithecia inturbata; assembly: GCA_963662085.1. Taxonomy (NCBI): domain Eukaryota; kingdom Metazoa; phylum Arthropoda; class Insecta; order Lepidoptera; family Geometridae; genus Eupithecia; species Eupithecia inturbata. The sequence goes on along the minus strand of OY759176.1, from coordinate 9,122,414 downwards.
GTTAAAGTTCTTATTCACTGTATTTATTTATTTAATCGTATGATAACACGGGCTTTATAAATAATCTTTGGCTATACAATTTACTGTATTTACGGTAACAAACGTAACAAACAGGTATTTGAATAATTTGATTGTTTTGAATAAACTAAAAACGGACTTTGAATCCCTTTATTTTTACACTGCTTTTAAGTTTGCGGGACTAATTTTCATCAATATCTACGCAATAGCAAAATAATTTCAAAATCAGTCCATAATTGACAGAGAATTCGAAAAACATACTTACAAAAAAAAAACATACATACAGCCGACCATAGCTATTTATATATATAAAACCTCCTCCTTTTTTCGAAGTCATTTAAAAAGAAAGCAGCACAAGGACGCAGAAACAAACAGACAGACAACATTAATGAGCCACGAAATCAACATCATAATCTAAAAGGGCGGTGCTAAAATCTATAATTGAGGCTACCCAGCAAAATGGTAGCTACATAAAAGAATAAAGTATAACAATAAAGGATTTATAAATTGGGGGTAAAATGTTAGAGTTTTGGATTCATTTTGATATTTTTTGAGCATTTTTAGTCTGTCAGTAGGTAAACAAAATTTATCAGCTTGGGACATACACGTAAATAAGCATCGTATAGTAAACTAAAACTATGTATGTTTCGATTCCCTGTATAAACAACTATATGTACCCAAATGGAAAGGGAAATGGAAGGGCTTTTGAATTATTTCTAATAGTAATAAATCACTTATTGCCTATAACTTCTTAACTTAAACTAGAATTATACACAAAAAAAAGTTCCTATTGACGGGCAAAGAGAATAGATTCAGCATTGTGCTGCATGCAAAGGAACATGCAGCGCTGATTTTAAATCTACTCCCCTCGAGGTGGTCACCGAGGGTTAGGATAGCGGGTTTAAAGTAGGTTTTTGTACTTACCTATTTCAATCGTTTTTGACTTTGTATTTTTTTCGTTCTGAATTATTGTCACGTTTTGCGTTACGGTTGTCTACAAAACCATTATATGTTAGAGCATACTTAGAACCGATACTAGAGGTATAGAGCGGTTACGCACTGCATCCGATCCGAATCCGTGAAAATACGTTCCGAAGTAGTCATAAAACTATTTGTATGGTATTTTTCGCACTAGATCCGATTTCCGTCATCTATAAATCTCCAATTCGTAACATAATATTGACGGAACGAAGTAGCTGTAATACTGTTTGTATGAACGCTTGTGTCCGATTTGGATCCGAGTTGTGAAGGTATGACGAATATATGCAAAAGATGTAGCCCTGAAGAGCTTGGATTCGAATCAGAGATCAGATGAATGGATAAGCGATTCGATCCGATTTTTCACGCATGCAGTGCGTATCCAAGCATTAAGCAGTAACCGTCCAACCGCTCAGAGTATGATTTTGCAGTAAAGCTTATGCTAAAATAAATAAAATAACAGAGAGCAAATAATAGGCTAATGATGTAACAATTAAACTACATACCTAACTGCCAAAACCTAGTCGTTATTTTGTTTTGTTACAAGAACAACAGTCGTTAGAGTTAACATTTTGACTTATTAGGCTTGTACACACGCAATATCTGATCCTAATGTGATTTGTTTGTAGGCAAAGCCTTTTAGACCAAGTACCAACCTACGGTGAAACTTTCACGTAAGTAGATGACCTCTTGATGATTACGCCCAACTAGTCGAATATCAGCCACGGCGGCCAGTCTCAACGGAGACTAGCCAGGTGCGCAGGATATAGTGCACATGTGTCCGCGCAAAATCAAGTGCACTCTCTATACATACTACTCCCCAATATTTTCATAATCCGATGGGACGGCGGCGGACCGACACGATCGTGGCGTAGTTAAGTTAAATGGACTGTTATCAATATAGCAGTTAGAAACAAAAACGTAGGTATAGGACATTTCTACACAGCATCTGATCATAAACTATTGTTCAATAATTATTAATAACTATTGTTTAATTAACTCGTAGTAACTTACGTGGCTGGTCCAAAAACCTTTTACGTCTCAAGCGGACTTTTGCTCACTGCACCACATAGGTTTTCGTATCTATTCATCATCATCATCGGACTATATTACCCACCTACGGGCCACCGCCCGTGGCCCGGGCCGTGGTAGGGACCACGGCCTATATTAGTCCACTGCTGGACACCGGCCTCCCTTAATGAGCGCCATAGCGCCCTGTCTTCAGCTTGCCGTATCCAGCATCTGCCAGCAGTCTTTCGTAGGTAGTCATACCACCTAGCCGGAGGACGTTATACACTACGTTTGCCGAGCCACGGTCTCCACTCAAGTAAACGTTTACCCCAGCGGTTGTCGGTTCTTTGCGATATATGGCCGCCCCACCGCCACTTCAGCTTGCTAATTCTTTGAGCTATATCGATAACTTTTATTTATTTATTTGATTTAAATACTTTATTGCACACATTTAACAAAAGTATACAAAAGGTGGGCTTAATGCCGATGTCATTTTTTACCTGCCAACCACACATGGTAGAAATAAAACAAAAAGGCGTGCTATAATTAAACTATGCTAGATAAACGAAGAATAAAGAATAAAGAAAAGCAATTAATAATAGAACTTGCACTATATAATAATATCTAAATATATTTATAAATATATATTATAATAGGTACTTACAATGTTTTAATGAAGAAAGGTAGCAATAAAAATCACAAAAAGTTAAAATGATGGTTGAGTTACCTAACTAGAAGTCGGGTAAAGATTACTTATAAAATGCTCACGTGTCAACTTTTGTATCTATTATTATATTCGTATTATTTTCGAATAGCGTGGAGAAACACCTATGAGGGGCAGGCAGTAGTAAATGATCGCACAATTAGTCCGTCTGCTCCAACCCTTAGCTACTACAATAGACCCAGTTTCTCTTACTTACCTAATTAGAGGGCAGAGAAGTTCCGGGTACGCCTCAGGCGGTACACGGTAACCATTAGGGTACCCTCGTACTTATGCTCCTTTTTATTTCATAACTAGAACCTACATAACAAAGGTATCCCTTAAGAAGATGTACCTTTGTTTTTTTTTTTTGAAGTGGCCTATATCACTTATTGATACAATGTAGAATTGTATATAGATATACAGATAGAAAATTCTTCACAACAAACAAAAACAAAACAAATGTATAAGAATGTATAAAAAAATTCATCAATAAGTGAGTCAGTCAGAAACTCTTTACTTCCATAAATACAATAAATGTATACTTAGAAAAGGTCAAATACTTAATAATTAAACACTGACATGTTTAATTAACAAGGAAATAAAGAGATATTTTTGATTTCAGTCGCTGCGGTATGTAGACTAAAGTAAAGAAGCGATGAAGAAACCTTTAGCCTGTTAGTTAGTTGTTATTTTTCGAGTTGGAGCAAATTTCGTCCCAAGCTTTTTTATCCTCTAGATAATCTGATATTTTATAGTAGGCCAAGAAGGTTTTGACAATTGGTTTGAATTTATTTACTGATAATTTTTGCAACTCACTAGGAGTTTTGTTGTAGAAGCGTATACATTGCCCTTTAAAAGATACATTAATTTTGTGTAGTCTACTTGTGGGCACAGCGAGTTTATGTTTATTTCTTGTATTCAAATTATGTACATCGCTATTTTTAGGGAACCGATTGATATTTCTATGAGTGTACAATAGGTTTTCATAATTATATTGACATGGTACTGTCAATATATTTATTTCTTTACTTTAATATGGTAAGTATTAAAAAAATAACTTACAATTGATTGTGATGCTAACGTTTGTTTATTGACAACCATAGTCGTTAGCATGAGTTGTGCATAGCTTACGAAAACTATATAAGTTTTTGTTTGCTCCCATACATTAAGTTAGTGCCTTGAAGCTCCTACCGGATAGAGAGGAATTTACTTTTCTTAACATGACAGCGATCCAATAGTTTCATGCGAACCCATCATCTTTGTTTTATATGCGACTATTTCCCATTGATTGTAATTTCGAATGATTTGGAGTAATTCATTGCATTGTAGCAGTACAACTTTGAAAGGTCAGCGGTAAGTAAACGAAAACTTTTTTCGCTTTGGTATTATGCAAACCCATACCAGCCACTCAAGGACGATAGAACCGCTGTTAAATCTATCTGCGGTTTTGCAGCTCCTAATCTGCAAAATAACCAAATGATCCGTGTTTTCATGTATGTAATTGATGAAACCTTTCAATTTGAACCTATAACGGACACAGTTGCAGGTGTAGCGCAACATATGTAGTTGCGCATGTACATATGTAATTGGTCGAGTGTCCGGGGTGTGCCAGCTCTACGAATCTCGAGACATTCCAACTCACTTTCACGCTCTAAGCTATAAGAACTGAACTGACTCTGCCTGTAGAAAATGATTAAAAGTCTACGTGCAGGCTGTGTCATGATGAAACAGGGCATAGTCTACATTTTAATATGTTACAACACGTAGTCACGGCAATTGTTTTAATAAACTCCATGTTGCTCAGTTAGTATAAAGTAAATTTTAATGCAGGGAAACCAGTTAATGCTGCACAAAATCCGATAAGTAATGTATATACACTTTATACAGTGATTCAAATGTCTGTAATTACCTGAAAACTGGGTCGCACTAGTTTGGAGCTTTCGCAAATTTATATAAAATCCGCTAAGTCCTTACGACATGAAATTCTAGAGCTCATAACTCAGCTGTATTATAGAAGTTTCTGGCAACATGCGGTGGTACATTTTTTAACTTGTATGTTACACTTTAGTTTACTACGAATCGTATGAAAAATAACAACTATAGATATAAAGCTCTTTAACGAATTTTTAAAGAATCGATATTATAAAGATTATTGTAAAAGAAATATAAGAAAAGAAAATGAGGATTTTCCGCGTAATCCCAGACCATGCCCAATTAAATTCATTGTCTTATATTTAAAAAAACAAAAACAATGCAACGATACTGACGCTAAAAGTATAAAACTGTGTCGCGTTCAGTATGAAATACCCATAGTAAAATCTGACCGATATAAGTTTGCATATAAAATTTTTAATGAACATAGCACGTACAAATTTGACGACCAATGTGGCGCGGCGGGCGAAGGTCCGCCTGCGACGCAGAAGGTTGCGGGTTCGATTCCTGCCTTGGGAAAAATGTTTGTACGATCTGCAAATATTTGTTCCGGGTGTTCTGGGTATTTTCTATATATAATAAAAAAAATATTTATCTATGTATGTATTGTATTAAGTTTATCAGTCATCTAGTACCCATAACACAAGCTCTGCTTACTTTGGGGCTAGATGATGCTGTGTGGATTGTCCAGCATTATTTATTTTATTTTTTTTATTTATAATAAAAAATATCTATCTATGTTATGTATTGTATTAAGTTTATCAGTCATCTAGTACCCATAACACAAGCTCTGCTTACTTTGGGGCTAGATGATGCTGTGTGGATTGTCCAGCATTATTTATTTATTTTATTTAAATACAATGGCTTTCGAATGTATTTAATATATTCTATACGTAGTTTTGAAACTGGACTTGTGACAATCCGAGTCCACCGACCGTAAACATAAGTTTTAGTACCTACTATTCGAATATTGGAACTTTTAAAACCACTCCAGAAATTAATTTAGAGCATCCAGTATTACGTATCTGATTTCGTAACCGCCACATCAGCGTTTCTACCAAGGCTTTATGAGTTTCCCTCAGCTTTTAGCCGAATACCTTGCCGTAACGAGTGAAATTAAATTATTGTGTCCGCGGAGCTCGCAGGTGGGCAAAAATTGAAATGCCTGCATTTCCTTACCCTCCCCCATCTCAACATTTTTTATTAACCGCAAGTTTCAGAACAATATCGCTTCTCGAGTTTTCGTGACAGCGAAATACGAGGGCGAAAAATTGGATGTCGCGAACAGCGAGCGAATTAAAACATTTTAATATGGGGTTGAATAACGCGTTTAAATTTTTATTGAATTGGAGAAACTTTGACGGGTTTTCGGTCGGGCGAGCGGAAGCGTTTCCGTCGGTCCAAATCCTATAAACACACTTAAAAAGCCACAAAGGTACGCAATAACGTTATGTTACCTTACGGTAAACCGAAAACAATTCATTTCTGGGAGTCGCCCCCCTCCCGTCACGTAGTCCCCCCCCCCTATCACTCGAGGAGCCGCGAAATGCTAGCCGATCCGTAAAAAGCAATTCTACCCGCGCCGTTTGCCTTTTTCACCGTACATTTAATGTGAGTGAACCAATGTTATAGTTATACTGGCTTTAAAATATTGCTCATTGATACTTTGCAAGCCATCCATCAGCTTAGATTCTAGTTATGATGTGTTCAGACTTCGACCACTTCTTGGTGTACTCAGAAGAGACGATAAATTAAGATCAACACAATTTACTTGTTATTTTGATAAATAAAAACAGTTGTTAGAATATTTCTAATAATAGTGTTGTTAGAATTTCTAATAATATTGTTAATACCTTCGTCTACAAAGATTTTATTTTAGCGGAAAAACATAGATAATCTCCTTACCTGGAATTTTATCGATCTGTTTATGAAGGTTTATAAGCTAATGAGCTGAAATGTTCAAACAATTCCATGTTCAGATTGTTACGCTACTTACACATAAGAGTGAATGGGGAAAAATTATTTGAACACAAATGGAGGTGATTTTTTGGAGCACATTTATTATTTTCCAGTAAAAGCCTGTAAGATTAAGTTTGGAGATCAAAAACGTTAATGTAGTCGATGTTTTGTTTTCTTTTACGTCAGTATCGATTTAAACCGTTTGTTTTTATGTTTATCTGATTCATTTGAAATCGGCTTAGTAAAATTATAAGATTTAATTTTAAATATTGAAGGTTTTATAAGTCAGCTAAGTTAATAGACACATGCCATAAAGAGAGGTCATAAAATGCCAAGTTAATTAAAACTCACACATGATCATGACATTAATTGGACACACAAATAGGAACGCTACAAGAATATAATTTTCTAAATAGCAAAGCCATACTTAACCTTATTAAAAAAAATGCCAAATCTCATATATTTTGTTTTTATTTTAGTGGCCGGCATCGCAACAAAAGCTGCCGCCGCTAATAATAACTCTGGAGATGAAAATTACATTACCAACATTATTTCGTATGAGTTACTGGACTAATGGATCCACGTTCATTTCAACGATATGGCATTTATAGTGATACAACTTAAAATAATATGTACTGATACAAATGAGTAATGTATACTGTGTTTTCATCGCATGAAATAAACTTTTGCCTTAATTAGTAAGGGATCAAGAATATCCGGTCTCACCTCCCTTATTAATAATACTCCTGGGTTTTTCATACATTCCACAATCTCTCAGTTATGCCTACATTCCGTGGGCATTCAGAAAAAAGTGCCATCATTAAACGAGAGAGCTTTTTCTTGTATCATTATTTATATGATTATGCCATTTGCCAGAAGTGAGTCGAGTCACAGATTGGAATAAATAGTTTTGTTTGGGAATTATGTTATGAAAATGGTCGGTAGGTATGTGGTTACGAAGGTATGCATTTCTGGTTTTAATATACGCTAGTGTGACTGCCATATTATGTAGTTGCAAATATTATCAGTAAATAAATTCAAACAAATTGTCAAAACCTTCTTGTGTAAAAAGGCCTACTATAAAATATTTATATTTATCTAGAGGATAGAAAAGCTTGGAACGGGATTTGCTCCAACTCAAAAAATAACAACTAACAGGCTAAAGGTTTCTTCGTCGCTTCTTTACTTTAGTCTACATACCGAAGCGACTGAAATCAAAAATATCACTTTATTTCCGTGTCAGTGTTTAATTATTAAGAATTTGACCTTTTCTAAGTGTACATTTATTGTATTTATGGAAATAAATTTTGACTTTTGACTTTTGTACCATGTTATGTCACAGAATAACTATATAGTTCTTACGTAGTTTTACGTACAAGACTCTACAGGCCTTGGTCTTTGTTTCAGTGATCTTTTGTTTAATTTAATGTTCTTTAGAATATTATTTACTTTGTTATTTACTCCTTGTTGTTCTTGGTTTTTTGTTCGTCAGGGCTTTTTTATTTTTGAATCAGCTTACTTTCATGTTTTCATTTCCAGTTCCCGACAAACCTCGGCTGTATAAATTTGTTATAAATTGCACAATATTTATTTACATAGCAATGTTTAACTTTCTAAACAAGGAATATGCAAAGCTACGTTTTCCTTGAGGTATGCTAAAAGGCAAAGCTCCGGCACGGCCAAAGTTTACTTACCCGAGCATCGTTTTAAAATGAAATAGGTATTACCATATCGTAATGTATCTCCCTGATTTCAACGTTATATTAATGTACCTAAGGCTGAAAATGAAAACTTACATGGAAATAATTTTATTTAACTAAACTGACTGTCGGGTAGGAAAGGAAAATTTATAATGAAGGAAATATTTATCGAGCTGGTTTTATCTTAAGTTTACGCATTTTTTTTATCTAGCTTTTATAACATCATTTTAATTATAACGGGTAACGGGTATTCTTTGGTAAATGATAATAATTATTATCATTATTGTCCTATTGTAAATTGATAATAATGTAATTTACTGTTAAATTATTATCAGTATGTTAAAGAATTCCTGCAAAAGCAAACAGTAACAAAGAAAATTACAATCAAATAATAAAAATATATTAGAACTAGTATTACACAATTGAAACAATTAAGCTAACTGCAGACTGTTGCAAACAATCTACAGGTAGCTCAACTGATCCATAGCTAGTCGGAAGCGTCCTCAATACGCTGGCAGCATTGCCCCGCTTTGTAAAGCAATGCTGATGCGCTGCGCCAGATACCCGCCCGCTCTCGGGTCACGCGTCGCGTCGACCAGATGCTCAGATAACTTTTATAAAAATTAAATAATTCAAGATTGTTTTTTTTTTAATGTTGTTTGTTTTTAATTGATCGTATTTTATATATACTAAAATACATAAATGTAGGTATTCTTAATGAATTCCATAATACCTACACACTCAAAAACTAAAAAAAAAATTAAGCTGAATTTAAATGAACCCCAACCTTTATCCCAGTATTTTATTCGCAAGAACAAGCACGATATTCACTTACCATAAATAGGAAAAAGTCGCCTCATTTATTTCCCTCTCGGCGATAAGACCGCATCCATTGTGCTCCTGCCGTCACCTGTCAGAATTCACAACATACGCCGAAACGAGTATAAATTGATTTAATTTCTTTCCAAGCCATAGAAAATACGGCGAAAACTGATCTTCGATGTTACGCGACCAGAATTATTTATGTGCACTGTTAGTTGTAAAACTTTGACCTGGTTTAAATGAGTTTAATTCAAACAGTTCAGGTGAGGAAAACGTTCGCGAGAGCAGACCTATCAAGATAAGGAGTAAGAAGTACGGGAACTTTGCCAGAACAAAGAAAATGTAAATTTTTAGAGTCTATTTTCTAACCCGCATTAAACTTTACTTGATTGATGGAAAGAGAACGTATTATTTTTGAATAACAACGACAGGGCAACATATTCCAAAATAGTTTTTTGGTTGATGGCATATCATTTTGTTGAACTCGCGTAGTTGCACTTTGTATAATGTGCCATAAAATCGTTTTAAAAATAAAAATGTTCAGTATAATTATAGCTTTGCTGATATGATAACAGTCTCAATTTAAAAAGTTAGGTAGAGTCAGAATTAAGTCTACTTATCTTATCCTAGAATGCATGCCAAGCTATTATAACTTTTCTAGGACGTTATACCGGACAATGTGATTTATTTCTAACGGAGATGATATTTCACTCGCGACCACACGTCTCTTGAGTTGGATATTGCCGTAGCTGTCGCGGCATTTGTCAGTTCTTTCCCGTCCGATACAATAGTGGAATAACGTTAGAAATAGTAACGTCTCTTTCGGAAACCTACCCTTTTATGTGTAATTGATTGTATTGGTGATTAGATTTAAAAAAAATAATTATGTAGCTTACATTTTTAAGAAATAGATATAAGTGTATACACTAGTGGTAATTGTTTTATTCAATTATTACTCTGTAATTTTCTACCTCTATAGTCAGGGTTCCTGAAATCTCGACCAAATTATAAGCGTAACAGTACACTTTCATGTTCTATTTTATAGCAATCTTTTGTCTTAATCGGTTTTTCACATTGGAGGAACCAAAGAAATAATGTTGTTTATTCGTAATTCGAGTTTTTAGGGATCCCTGAGTAATAAGATCTAGACCTAGTTTGATAACCAAACCTAATGTAAGGTTCGCCTATATCGGCGAAAATTTGTGAAGATGTGAGGTTGGTAGCTATTTGGGCGAAGACTACGACAAAACAACTCGACGACGAGACGGCTGAAACTTTACAGTAATTTTATGTAAAGTTCTAGAACTTTAATTACTTAAATTACTTTTTTTTAACAAGTTGAATAATATCCTTTATTCCACATGTGAACAAAACCCAGTTTGCTCACAGTTTTTGAGCAGCAAAGTCACCGTTTTCGAGCGATATTTGTGAAAAATAATTTTAATTCAGAATGCTGTACTAAATTTTATGGTGTAATATGTTATTGATACTCTATGGTCGGCGCCAAAAAAAAGAAATAACTATGCGATCTGCACCAGGGAAGGTAAACTTTCTCACTGAAGGCATCGCCATTTTTCTAAGTACCTTGTCATCTTGGCTTGTGAAGACCATCCTTCTAGGCGGATAGCGCGATCTTTAAATAATCTACCAAATAACAGGTTCGGAATGTATATGAGATTTGCAGCTCTGTGAGGCGCTCTCATAGCTTATCGTAGGAGGTTAGACAGCGTTCAATCTTCACAGAAACGAATAATTTCGTTCTTTCATGGTTTGAAAGAGGTTTATGGCGCATTCGTACCCTCCATGGTTGTTGACCAAAATGAGCCCCTGACATTCGACCTCTTTTATAAATTATTACAAAATATTTTCTCGCTATTCGAGGTGAAAAGTTGTATGTTGAACTCGAGAGCAAATGTTTTTTGTTTCGTGCCTTTTAAATCCCGAGCTAGCGAAGCAGTCTAGGGTAGAGTCACGAGCGTAGCGAGTGGCTCTAACGTAGACTGCTGAGCTAACGAGGGCACGGCACGGCACGTAATATCGACACGTTCAACAAAAATTAGTTTTGCCCACTTGTTGAACAAATAAATAAGTGACTATTACTGAAATATATTTTATTATATTCATGTGTCATCGTTATTTTAGAAAAATAAAAGAATACTTTATAAAAGTAAGAACATCGAAACTACATTGTCACTATTGCAATATTCCCAACTCGGCACAAATAAATCCCTCGTCTTTGAGCCGGAACAAAGAAAACTATAAAATGTTGAAACAAGGTAGCACGAGTAACGTATACCTACATCACTGTAGACATTTGGCTGCCTTTGGCTAATAATGCATATTGAAAATGCCCAAGATGATGCCAAGCATCTTATCCAACTTCCTTCCTACTTATAATAAAGGCGAAAGTTTGTGCCGTGTTTGTGTGAAAAGTGAAGTTTGTGCCGAAGATGTTTGGCCGAACCAACGCAAAAACTACTGACTGAAAATTTGCACACATAATGATGGACTTGACTGGACTTGAAATAACATAAAAGCTACGTTTTATTAAAAGAAACGCGTGCTAAGCTGGGGGCATAAGCTAGTTCAAGATAAGAAGACTGACAACAGCGAGTACTTTCTCATAGCGCAATTAGTTGAAAGACTTTTGTCTTTCTACTTCTTTTGTGTCTAGAGTTTCTACTTATTTTTACTAGCTTTAGTCAGTTGGCTTTTCATGCAAAAATACTCTCATTTTGCTGTCATTTTAACCCCTGTACAAACTCTGTAACATATTACATGTATATTTAATACATGCCGTACACAACACAACGGTAGCAGGGTTCGTATAAATCTTTTACAGCATTTCCGGTAGTAACGTTGAATTCTTCTGACAGACAGATGTAACATTTTGTTATCTTAAAATAGCGTCTTGAATGTTTCAGTAGCCTACAGGAGGAAAAACTTTCAGTTCGTGGAACGATCTTTAATGAGGTACTTTTGCATGTCTAACAGACATACAAGAGAATTTAAGGTTTGTCAGGAAATTATGCGAAAGGGTTGAAATGACGGCTTATATAAATAAATGGAAGAAAATTTCGATGTTTTTAAAAAACTAAAAACCAACTTAAAATACAGAATTTTTTTTAAAATTTTTTTTTATAAGACCACCGAGGGTTAATTCTCTATACAAAAGCAAAGGTATCATCAAATTCAGACGCTAATTGATTATGATAACGTGTAAAATACATAGGTCCATAGTATGTAAATACAGCCGAATAAAGAACCGCCTCCTCTTGTTTTTTGCCAATTAAAAACACATGTTGTGCACGGGAAAATAAGATGTAACGATCCCTCATAATTGGGGGAAAAGGATAAAATTGAATAGTATTGATTTTTTTTATATCTGGCACGCTAAAATCTTTAGCAGGAATCCAAGTAAATTATTATTATGATGCGGCCGCAGTATTGACATCCGTTCGCCCCAGAAGATGGTGGTGGGTCTGCGGCAGCATCTGACGTTTTTGTATATAGATATACGGGTGGCTTTTAGAGATGTGATTGGATGACTAAATCCAAAAGTTATTATATTCATAAATAAAGCCCATTACTCCTTTCACAACTTTTCTCCAACGCTCCTATTTTCAAATTTGGCCATCCACTCCAATCTCAAAACTCTGTATAATTGTCATTTACACAAGTGTCGATAAACTAAACCATCCTTCGTGGATGTAGGAACAGGCCATTAAGAGTGATTATTATTTTGAGCTCGTTCTGTGTACGGAGAGATCCGTAGCGAACTCCATAGGAGCTGGACACATGAAATGACGCTATTCAGGAATAATTAAAGTCTCAAACACGATGACCCAGGACCGGACAGGTTCATAACTACTGCGCTCAGGATGAGAATAGAGCAATCAATAATCCTGCGATTGGCCAAGGAACTTAGCCGTATCTGGTTCTAAATAGATATATTGCTTGTGTACAACCGAACACAGAGTCTCTAAGGCCCGTATTATGAAACCTTGCTTGTATTGTTAGTTATCGATCTATGCTTGAGTGACGTTTATTCCATAGAAACGCGTTACTCGAGCACAGATCGATGACTGAGCAAGCTTTCATAATACGGGCCTAAGTCTAGATCATTACGTATAAACTGCGACTCTCGTATGAGTTTAAAAATTATTAACGTAATGAAAAAGTTTTCGAGAAAATGAAAGTTTATTACCGTTTAGGTACTTGTTAAAAAGGTAAAGAAACTATTGGATCGCTGTCATACTACGAAAAGTAATTCTGCTCGGTATCCGGTAGGGGCGCTGCAAGGTTCTAAATGTATGGAATGCAACGTAATTTTTTATAGTTATCGAAAACTAGTAACTAATAAGATGAGTTTTCGTAGAGTTTTGAAAAGGGTTTATGAAAACATACCTAATTTTAAGTAGGTTGGGAGATATTTTCATTAAGCCAATAGATCCCATTAGATGAAAATATTTGCAAAAAGTATCGGATCAACGTGGGTTTAAATGTCGTTGAAAAAGCCTCTAGCTGAAATACGAACAGACCAACTAATTTACTCCAACTACATAAAAAATTACATATGCTTAGAAACCCGCAAATTAATTCACACATTAATTCGAACGTAATTTTGTCTGCCGGTTATCTTCCCTCGGCGTGAGACTAGCCGCCGTGGCTGAAATTCGACTTGGAGACCATCACCACCACCTTTTCATGCCAAAACGGCTGAACGGATTATAATGAAATTTAGCAAATATACAGATGGTATTCCGGGGCAGGACATAATTTTTATCCTAGAAAAAGGCACGCGAGGGTGCGGGCGGAAAGCACTTCTAAATGCAAAGATTTTTATATCCCAGCTAGTATATAATAAACATGGATTCACCAAGCAGACTCCGTATTTTGCAATCGACTGTACAACCTATCAGTAACTCTATACACAGTTTAACAGAACAGTAATTATCGTTTAGGCGGCAATAGCTAGAGCAAGATGGCGCAAACTGTAAATTATTATTGCTAGTGTTTTGGAATACGCTCTGTTGGAGCCTCGATGGCATGTGGAATGTCAAGGCGGGATGGCACTTGGATAGTTTGCATGCTTTATGAGGTATCTCATGTTATGGGGTTTCTGTGTCAGGTCACAGGAGATTTTAAAATGGTCCAAATAATTGGCGGTTTCGGTGAAACCTTCATTAAAATAGAGATATAAAACCATTTTTACTCAAACACGCTCGTAATCATGTCTTTATTGTGACAACCTTCTTTGAACAAAGTCTGTCTTTCTAACTTTTTTTCGACTAGAAAGGGCGACAGTAATGTATCATTGTTGTCCTGTTTTGCGGCCGGCAATTTCCATTATTGTCTAGTTTTGTTTCAGGAGCAAATTCTTACCATAATTATAAACTTAGCTATTTTTTTGTTCTTGTTTCCCGTATTCTCCATTTAGGGGTCTGAAATATTTTTTGAGAAAAGCTAAAGGGAATCTGTTAAACTATAAGATACTTACCAACTTATTGTTAGTTTGGTATGATTTAAACCAGTAGGTACACATGCAGTAATCTAAGCTAGAATATGCAAATCAATTTGCAAATTATGCTCTTGAGAACGTCTGAAATTGAGTACAATGATTTTACGACTCACTGCCTAAAACATAATGCACTCTTGCCTCTATTAGCAAGTGTATAGACGTGATGAACAGATCATATCAAATTGCGGGCACGCTATAAAACGGGCAGTGTTCATTCGTTGTAAACAAAGTTTTCAACAGTAATTATATAAAACCCTGTGGTGAGATGACGTGTGCTGGATGAGGGTAGACATTAATCATTGCCAAGGAGCGTTATCTCCTGTACACCCGACAACTAGGGCAGGGACGTGGGCATAGACGTGCGACAAATGGAAGGATCCGAGTGGACGAGTCACTCTTAGCTACCAGACGCGGGTCGTAGCCATTGTGATGTGATTTTTTTCTGAACAGTGAACAAAACTGAACCGTCACGCTTGGATCGGTTACGCTGGGTCGCGTTTACTTGGGTGCAGTCGTCATTAGCTGTCATCAATCGTGTTCTCTGCTTAGAAAGAAGCGTAAGTTTACCTATACCGAGCTCAAAACCTCTTTTATTCCAATGAGCGAGCGTTTCCACCACAACTAACAGATCAAACGCCACACCAGCCAGCCGTTGCAAAAATTGTGTGAAATACAATAATGATCTCTGCCCCATCTCATATCACGTAAACTTGAAAGGCGCTTTTGTGTGCATGAATTTATGCTAGCCGTATTTTTGTTTGCCAAAAAACTGCTGCCGAATACTTAAGCCACAAAATTGAACGCCATTTTCTGCCATAGTTCCCATGAAAGCTTACAAAAACTTCAATTCTCTATTTCCGTCCTTGCAAACTTGTAAGCTTTCAGAACATCCCTCGCCGTACACCCAACAACATAAGTTATATGTTCTGTCAAACACGAGGAGGCACTGTCGTCTTGCCTAAGTACCGGGTTTATTTACGTTATTTAACGTGTTTTGAGTTCATTATTCTCTAGGGTATGGCACTGAAATGTTTCAACACTATTTTGCGACTGTTTAATGTTTTGGTTTGATTATTAAGCCTTTGACATTGCATAACATTGTATCCATTTGGGAGGTCTGTATGCTAAATTGTAATGTTGATGAGAGGAACCTAGCAAATAAATAGAAACTGATAAACGAACCTTGCGAGCAGTATATCTACCACCACGATCTAAGAGAAACAACGGCTCACCAAAAAAATGACATGATACTTTTGCTGGGGTTTAACGATAACGGCACGGCTGTCGTTAAATCAAGGGGTATCGCCATGAATATGCAAATACAGCGTTCGTGCTAACGATTAATGCCGATTTGCTGTGCTGGATAAAAGATTCGATGGCTTTTACTAGCCAACCTGTTGTACATACTATACGATACACCATCAATAATCGGAGAACGAGAGTTTAATTAAAGTGAGCGATTTTTTCCAATTAGATAGGTAAATAGTGTCAAAGTTCTTTATTGCACACTTAGCTAAGAAACAATTTACAAATGGAATAATTATAATAATGAGTGATAAGTGGCGGTATTATCGCTCAAGAGCAATCTCCGCCAGACCAACAAACCTGGATATTAACGATACTACTAATTTCGAAATAAACTTACGGTAATAATTAACTTGTCACAATTTCGTGCATCATCAATGATAATGATGGAAAGGTTTAATTTGATAAAGAGGCTATAATATTTCATCATTAATTTGAGCATAATTTATAGTTGTAGTTGCTGAGGGCACCAACATCTTATTGTTTTTGAAAAGCCTCGCTTTTTTAAGCAATTGGGTTAGCTTTTTTGTGTTTTGCTGGCATTTCACGTAATTGTCTGTGACTAGACGTAATAAAGACTACTTCCTAGGTGTCACATTATACGGGCGGGGATGATGTGATGATGCTACAAATGGTTTTTTTTATGGCTTTTATTAACAAAGAAAATTACAATCAAATAATGAAAACAAATTACAATTTGTATAATAGCCGTGCTGTATTTTTATCACCCTATCCAAAAAACCTGTTCCGAGATTCAATGCATATATGTGCAATTTCAGAACAATTTCTAGGCAATATACCTACAGGTAGGCATTTATGCCACGGCAATCTTGCTTGCATGTCTATCTGAATTGGTATCGATTTCCCAGCTAGGGTAGGTACTTGAGGAGCTATCAAACAACAGGGAACGGCAGGAATCTACCGTAAACGGCCTTGTCAGTAATGAAAAACTTCAGGGTACAACCTGCGATGAACTTAATTTAATTTAGCTGTGTAGAAGGACGGGAAAGAAAACAAGGCAGCCAAAAATCGTGGGACGAAATAAGCTTGAGTTACAGCTAACAATACAACGGTGCTCTACAAGATGTTACAAAAAATGTGTGTGCTAAGCCGAAAGGGGGTGCTTCTGAACCTCGGTATGTGTTCGTAAACTTTTGATCTTTATACCATTTCATCTTTTTTATGTATATAAAAGCGTTAGTGTTCTTATTTGATTCGTGTACATATCGAAGTATCGAACACTTTTGTCTTACGCGTTTTTATGTTATCTGTTTTCTATATGCGGTTTTATTGACATAAACGCTGCCTTTTTTTGTGCTGTACGAAAAATAAATTGCTATTAAATTAATACTGCTGCAATGCAAATACAAACATCCAGGCAGTTTAAATACAGAATATTATAATTTGATCCACCCATAACATCGGGTATAAGACTAGAAGCAGTTGGAGCATGATCTGTAAACAGGGCCGACGCGTGACGAGAATCGTTCTAGCAAGACATCTCTGTGAATTGCCAATTAGTCATTACGTCTTGGCTACGAAGATCTACAGAGTACTTGTACCTAAGTTGACAATTAGGATACGGGCTGACCGGTTGATAGTGGATTTTAGCTATGAAACTTTGGGTGGACAGCGACCAATTCGTGTAAAGAACACCCAGTTTTCTTGAGGTGGACCACGGAAAGAAAAGAATGCCCTTGGTTCAGCCAGGTGTACTGTGGACCACGGGCAGGGACCGTGTAAAACTAGCTTCAACCCGCGGCTTTTTTTATATGTTGCCTGGATACATTGACCTGTGACAGTCGCTCTAGCAAGACGTCATTGTGAAATGCCAATTAGTTACTACATCGTGGCAACGAATATCTACGGCGTGCTTGTACGTAAAGTTAACAATGAGGGTGTGGGGAGAGCTTTTATAGGTACCATAAATTAGAAAAGGTACGTTTAGCATGCTTATATACAGAAGCGTGTAATAGCCCGCGGCTACGTGGTATTGCTCCATTCCACTCTGACCCACTGAGCAAATCCATTAATGGGCCGGATTTCACGAAATGTTCAAAATTAAAAAAATCGTTGAACAAAAGTTGATTCCCTCGGGGTCCAGAATCACCCCCTTTCAGCTTAATACACACGTTTCGTGGCACACTGTAAAGCTCTGATGGTACATGTTTCCCCTCACTACCTTTAATTAAAGTTTTGAATATAAAACACTAATTTAAAAAATAAATTAATAAAAGGGATACCCGGCAGTGGGCGCAGACGGAGTGAAATGGTCATAATTTCACTCCGTTTGCGCTACTGCCGGGTATTTATTTTTTAATATTATTAGTTGAGTTCTTCTTTCGATTTTCCGATTCTACATCTTCGGCCGCCTCGTCAGTTACCATGTGAGATTGTGGTCAATCTATACAAACTAAAAAATTTATTTTTGTGCAAGACACGTCTCCCTCAAGTTTTTTTTACCAACAAATATAGCATACCCAATTTAGCATTTTAGGCCCATTGCTGATCCTCTTATGTATTAATGATCTGCCAAGAGCAGTCGGTGTCATAACCTGTATTTTGTTTGCGGAAGACACAACAATTGTAGTAGGAGTTGATAAACTTAGCTTTGAACGAAATGTAAATTATGCACTAAAAGCAGCTATTACTTGGCTTGATTAAAATAACTTACAAGTAAACATAGAAAAACAAAGCATATACAATTTTAAACAAATAAGGGAAGACAAATAACCTGAAAATGTCTCATACGGGCTATACAGTTGAAAATAATACCCGTATTAAGTTCTCAGGCATTTACATAGATTATTTATGTTCGTGGAAACAGCATGTAGATCACATTTGTAAAAGATTACATCGTTTTGTAAACCCACTAAGACGTATCACTCAGACGGTATCCAAAGAGTCTGCTATTACAGCTTACTACGGCTATGTAAACTCTATTCTCTGCTATAAAATACTGATTTGGGGAAGATGCGTTAACATAGAACAGGTTTTCAAAATGTTTGAGAGTTAGTTTTGGGTTAGAAATTACAGACTTGCAGGCCATACTTTAGACAATATAAGAAGTTAACGTTGACTAGCTCATACATACCCGATATAAGCATGTTTGTTTTTAAGAATAATAATAATATAATAATATTTCAATTGGCAAATCCAATGTGTAATAATAGCGTCCGAATAAGATATAAAAATAAATTATTCAGACCGCAAACGAGATTGGCACCATCCACTAATAAGCTTTATGATGGCAATTAAAATATACAATAAAATTCCAGAAATCTTTAAAGAAATGACATTATTAACTAGATTTACATTAAGATTGACAAAATAGCTGACTGGTAAATGTTTTTATGGTATAAATGAATTCTTAGAATAAAAACTGTAATATTTATTTACTGAATTTGCATGATTTTGACAAAATTAAAATTATAAACTTTAATTTTGTTATTGATAATTCTATTTAATTTGTATTTTCACATGCAATATATATGAATTTAAATTATATTCATACGCCTGTAAAGGCAGGTTTTGGTAGTAGTTACTATAAGAATAATTTTAAGATCTATGTATAAACCTGAAACTTAATGAATAAATTAATGCTAAATCTTAATCTGACCTAAGACTGTGTGATGTGATCCCATCGACAACATCGTCAATTAATAAGAGGTTAGAAAACATGGACAACCCAGAGAGGGTTAGAAAATGATACGATATCATCTACTTACTTACTAACTGTATTTTTTATGGGCCACGTTCATATTCTTGTCTTCATCATGCTATATAGGCATTACTTCATGTCCCATGATATTTGTTTGCGTCCATAGGTTAAATATATGTAGATCTGCTCAGAATTAAATAAATACAGAAACAAATCGGTGGAACATTGCGATGTTTGCTAAATATCGCATCCATTCAAACTAATCCTTCCGGGTGTACTCAATACTCACGGCTATTCCGTGCTTGGAGGTATTCGTGATATGTCACGAATACCTCCAAAGTGACAGTGTAGACACGCTCGCTGACATTCGCGCATTCCACTTGCTTAGATAATTATTAATTAACCGCCTGTTTGAAACATTATCTCGGTTCTTGCAGCTTGTTTATGCAGGTTCATTGGTATTGTTGTATGTTACGTGTCATAAGGTACGTCCACACAGCAGTCCGTTGTACAGACCTGTTTTATCGTAAACGTTTTTATTCGGCAATGGCGGTTGTAGTTGTATGAGCGAGTTCACACACATGATAGTATTCCATTAATGTGTGTGAATTCACTCATACAACTGCATACGCCATCGCCGAATAAAAAAGTATACGATAAAACGGGCCTGAAAAACGGACTGCTGTGTGAACGTACCTACACGTATGTGTTTGTAATATGGAATAAGTTGTCTGAAACAACTACATCTTCATTCTTTTATTCATTGGGAGGAATCTGATTATGCTTGCAGACCCATCGTATTAGAATTTGGTATTTGAAATGTCTCACAATTGTTTCATTATTTTTCTTTCTTTCATTTCCAATCTGGTTCAATTGTCAATTTAATAGAATTTTTCTTTTAGTTATTTAGTCCACTTTAATTTTGGTCCCAAACAGTTTGTGTTCTGAATATCAGATGGCTGGTATAGGTACGACCAATAAAACAAGATCTGATATATATTATCATTGTGAGAAGTGTGTCGTTCAGCTTCAACGGAGAAACTCTCTCTAGAAAAAGCTTGTGTGCCGGAAACTTGTTCTACAATACGTATCTTTCCGCCAAAAATACACACACAAGTAGGCTACGCTTTCCAATGTAGCATCGGAATCACACCGCCGCTGTCCGAAGCCCAGATCATCGATCTCGAACCTGAGTCCTAGTTAAAAACTTACTGTGGCGGTGTTATGTAGATTTTTGTAGTAACTGCTCCGGGCCTCCGGTTACATACCTAAAACAAAAAGTTTAAACTTATTAGGTTCGGTTACATGTTGGCCGAGTTATGGCCTCGTTGATTCCTGTGATGACTCGGTCAACATATGGATTATAGACGTAAACAAACCTATTTTTTCGTTTCAAAAAACGCAACCGTGTAGTAAATTGAATGTTTAATTCCTTTAACGCGCGTTTTATTTAAATCGTTTACTGTGAGAGGAATCATTTAATTTACATTTGTGGGTAGTGCAGTCCCGTAATGCAAGGTTTTATCTATTCGTTTTATTTGTGCGGTATCGGATAAAAGCTTTGATACCTATTTGTACTCATATAAATTTTTTTTCTCTATGACTGCATATTTGTCAAGCAGGAACATAGGCAAAAGAGGGAGTATTTTTCGAAAATTATGCGTTGTTGATGTATGTGTATTGTATTGTGATTATTTGCAGGTATTTTGATGTTTTCAGTTAAATATAGTAATAATTTGCATTCATACATGTCTTTGTTGACATAAAATATCTTGGATTGTAGAGCATAGTAAAAAATGAAAAATCTGTTTCCGCTCTGCTCCCACTTGCCACGAAAACGTAACGTATTTGTATACATAGTGGACTCTACACGCCGAACCTATCGTCACTATTCCCGGTATTTCAGTGTATGAATATTGTAGTGTTTTGATTTGACACACAGTGTTTTCTTTTTTTTTACCCGATAGGGTTATGTTATGCGAGTGTGTATAAAACTCATCGTTACCTCAAATCCAAACGGCTGTAGATATATTGATATTAGATTTCGAAATAGGTACCTACTAGTGTGAGGCCCAAAAAGGTTCTTATCAAAATTTTTTAGACATTCTCATATTACGAAACAAAAGTGAAAAACCGCATACTGAGTCGGGGTTTTTATACTCGTAGTTTTTAATTAATAACGTGTTCACTTTATCTGCTAGTGGACAGACATGAAGTGAAGTTAATTAAAACTTTCTTTTCTATTCGTATTTATTTATAATATGCCAATGTGCTTATTTTGTAAACATAAAGAAAAATAAACGTTATTCTGATTCAGATTAGTCTTCTTGTCAGTAAATTCACCTATTTTAACCAACCAATCAACCAATGTGTGACGCCAGTGGTTACCTATGGATGACTATCTGATAGGCCTCGCACCGCACATAAGCTGATAAGCTAAGAGTCGCTCAGCGAGCGATGAAGGAAGGTATGCTTAGAGTTTTTCTACGTGATAGAAAATCTGTAGCACACATATAGTCACGGATATAGCTCTCCAAACCTATTTATAAGAGGAATGGTTATAGAAAAAAAACTGGGTAGGTAACTTATACGGTCAGTAGTCAAAGTCAAAAACTTTTTATTTCCATAAATACAATAAATGTACACGTAGAAAAGGTCAAATTCTTAATAATTAAACACTGACACGGAACTAAAGTGATATTTTTGATTTCAGTCGCTTCGGTATGTAGACTAAAGTAAAGAAGCGACGAAGAAATTTTTAGCCTGTTAGTTAGTTGTTATTTTTCGAGTTGGAGCAAATACCGTCCCAAGCTTTTTTATCCTCTAGATAATATTTTATAGTAGGCCTTTTTACACAAGAAGGTTTTGACAATTTGTTTGAATTTATTTACTGATAATTTGTAGGTATATATCTCTAATACCTACTTAGATAAGTGAGAAGAACTGAGACTCCTAGCGAGAGTTTTGATTAGAGATTGTGGCTGGTAGAAATATTATATATATATATATACAATATAATAATATTTAGTTGCAATAACAATAGTCGGTAAGTACCCACTCCTCGGACCAAGTGC
The DNA here is from genome assembly GCA_963662085.1 of Eupithecia inturbata. Lineage (NCBI taxonomy): Eukaryota > Metazoa > Arthropoda > Insecta > Lepidoptera > Geometridae > Eupithecia > Eupithecia inturbata. The sequence goes on along the minus strand of OY759176.1, from coordinate 9,099,730 downwards.
ACTTAAAAACACTATTTTGAAATATCTTTAGTTATTTAACTTCCATGTTGTATTTTGCTCTATCATTAGGAAGTCTATTAGACTAACCCTTTCCAAAATGGTCCGCTAACTTTAGACAGTTGCTAAGCAGCGTTATTTCTCCCTCTGACTTATGTCAATAGAAGAAGACAGAGTGAGAGATAGCAATGCTCTAAGTTAGCAGAATAATAAGAATAAGGGGGTTAATGCTTAATGGGTTTTTTGCCATAGATCATTAAAAATCGTAGAGCAAACGTTGACCCCCTCTATGTCCAGTATCATCCCCTTTTCGCTTAGTACACCCTTTCCGTGGCACCCTGTGTATCTTACTTGTACTTGTATTATAATTTTATTATCTGTGTATAAGTTAAGACATTTACATTTTAAGACTGCAAAAACCAGCCTTTAAATATTTTTGTTGTGTCTTTCTAGAAAGACTAATTGGTCAAGCAAGGTCGTTCGTTAGCACAACCCAAAAGCGCTAGATAAGATTGGCGCTATCTAGTTATAAAATAAGACCTAAACATATTCCTTGCAATTTGTTAAACAAGCAGATACGGCACCTACAACAGCGAAACAGCAAAAGATCTCGTTACAAATCCTCTGTACCAAAAGGGTCGGTCCTTGAGCACTGCCTAATAATTAAAATATACAGAGAACAATGATACGTTTCGCCTTGCTCAATGTTTATAGACGACCTACGGGAACCCTTTGTGTTCCAATTTGCAAGGGGCCCGAGTAGTTTGCACGGAGGGTACGGTACCCAAACACAGGAACTCAAGGGTGGCCTTAGTAACCAAACAGCTGTTTAACCCATTATTAGCTTTGTATTAAGTACATATAAAAATAGCAAAAATAATCTTTCTTTCCCTACCTAAAAGTTACAAAACGTGTCATAATTATGAATCAAAATAAAGGAAAGAAAGCTAAAAAAGTGTTTTATTTTTTGTCACAGGATTTCGCACGCATGAATGTTTTGGCCTGAAATAAAATATCGGCGCGAATGTGTGCGAAACCACGGTCAGGAGCTAATGCCAATTATGGATGATGATTGACTGCGTCTGGAGCACTGCTTCTTTTACCTACCTAGTTAGACCAATAAGTCTTTCTAGAAACACAAAATAAATATTTTAAATCTTATTTTTGCTGTCTTAAAATGTTACAGCGGTGTTACGAAGACCAATGTAAACACTGGTCTAACAAGCGTTTAGCTAAACAGTGTCTAAAGAGTTAGACATATGTGTTTAACAAGAGTTTAACTCTCGTTACCACAAAACCGTGTTTAGCGCGTGTCTTTTTAGACAACGTCTAACTCAATCAGTTCGGTCACATTGCAAACCATTCGTTCATCCGTTCTATTTTCTGCAAATAATGTACGAAGAAGTCCTTTGTCTTAGATAAAATAATGTTTTATTTTGTTTTATACTTATGATTTTTATTTATTTTTTTGATTATTGTTTTATCTGTAAGATAAGCAAGTATTTTCGATCAAAACCTTTTTTCACCGGAAACAAAAGTTAGAGGTGAAAAAAACCAAACGAAACGTGTTTTGTGTCACTGTCAGCTGTAAATCAAAGAGTTGTATTATTGTCCCGAAATGTATTAACTTAGTTTATGTCCTCTTCATCGAATAAGTTTACAAATTCAATGATCATATACATTTTAACACCAAAAACTTCCAACGAATGTCAATAATTATGAATACTGTCACAACTAGCTCTCTAGACATTCGTTCTTTCGACTGTTTAAAATTTAAACTATGCCAAAGCCGCAGTTTTGTGGGTACACTTTTGTTTAAACACGCGCTCAACAAATGTCTAACTTATTTGTAGTACAACTGCTAATGTCTAAAAGTTTAGACAAGACACGACATAAGTATACACAGATAATACATTTATCATACTAAGTATACAAGTATGATATATATACCACAAAACTCATCAAACATTAAGTCTTATAGTCTCAGGATATAGCAATATACAACTTGAAAATTATATTACTAAATCTATTTCAAATAGTGTTTTGTTTTCAGCTGCCCACTTCGTTCACTTCTCGGAACAAGTACCGACTATTGTTATTGCAACAACATAAATATTATTTCTGCTACTTCTTAGTAAAAATCTTTCCACGAAGCTCGAGCTCAAGGTTTCTGTTCTTCTCACTCACTTTAGTAGGTATTAAAAGACAAAGATTGACCGTGTAGGCTGGTGGGAAGAAATTGGTCAGTTTCTTCCCAACAGTTGATCGGTTTCTTTTATTTTCCCTCAGAAGTCGTTTTGCACTAGTCCAGGCGGCCCATTAGTAGACCTTTGGCTTGAAATCTGAGCATAGATTGGTACCGACTCGCTTTTCCGTATCACCACAATAAACAAAAGAATAAAGCAGAAAAGTAGTTTTCCGGGCCAACATTACGGCATATTATTGCCAAATAAATCGCAATAAAGAAAGCCCAAAATGACCGCAACTCGCTAACGTAAGTGACGGTACAATGATCCCTAACGGAATAGTTCCCGGTTCAAATTTCATCTCCCGGGCGATGAGAAATAGCAGTTATACTGAAAGTTTCCAGAATTGGGCCAACTAGTAAAATCTGAGCGGTGCCGTGGGCTAGACCTAGTTTTTAATTTATTTTGGGAAAGTTGGAGCACTCCCTGCTACCCATCAATTTTGATGTATGATTAGAGAGTTCGTATACACTAAACATTATTTATTTTTACATGCTCTGCCTTGTGCAGTTTAACTATACCTACATGTACATAGCACATGTATCTACTGAGCAAAGCGTGTATTTGCATGATCTATGTGTAATACTGCACATTACCTTACCAGTACGTCTAGTATGAGTTTTAAAATACCAAAACGGAAAAAGCTTTCGTGAACCTGACAGTTTACTACCGCTTACTGGTCAAAGTTGGCTCTCGTTCTGCCATGCAACTACAATGTCATACTACAAAAAGTAGCCTCTCAGTATCCGGTAGCGGCGCTGCAAGGAGCTAAATGTTTAGAAGCAAACGTAAGCTTTAACAGTTTTTGTAAACTATGCAAAACTCATACAGTTTTGCACTTACCTACACAAACACCTATGTATATAGGTACTAAATATACGTAAGCACATAATACCAATTTACAGCCTGCTATGTATACAATTAAGAAAATAATGATTCAAATTCGAAACCCCCGATGATTTTGCAAGATGGAACTATTGTGATATTGAAACGGCGGCACCGATTTTCATCAAACATAGCTAAGAACACTCTTAATCGAATCACATGTCAACAAGTAAAACTATATCGAAATCGGTTAACCCGTTTGGTAGCTACGTAGCAACTCCAACACACGTTTAACCCATAACACCCCTCTGTTTGCGTCGCGGGTTAAACACCTTTAATACGTAAGTAGTCATACTATACACGATTCATCGCAAGTACCTGGATTACTGTGCATTTCAAGTGATTCAGTACCAAAGGGTCTACGTGTTCAAATCCTGAGTGTAGACAAATATTTGCGTACGTAGGTGACAAGTAGGTAGTATTTGTTTGGGCGTGTACTTCGTGATGTGATGACACCCAACTGTTTTGTGGGGATGCTACTTGGAACACTTGATGTCTCTTAGGTAAAATAGGTTGAATCTTTTGCCGGCCAATATACAACCTGGGCCTCTTCAAAATAAGAGTAAAAAGTTCACCTTTGTGACACATCGTCAGCCACCTTGTCACTTTACATCGGGTGCGATTGTGGTCAAACGACGATGGATTATAAAATAAATCTAACTCGTTAGTTTTACTACTTCATGGTTTAAACTAGATTCTGCCAGCGATTTCATCACCAGAATTAATTTATTTCCGTGTCAGTGATTAATTATTAAGAATTTGACCTTTTCTATGTGTACATTATTTATTGTATTTATGGAAATAAAGAGTTTTTGACTTTGACTTTGGCTTTGAATCAATATTAAAAACACCCGACGCACGCGGCGAAACGTCAAGTGTTTACAATGTGGTTCTGGACGTAGAAAATTGATACGATTAGATTCAACTCAGCATGCATCGCGTTTCGTCGGGTCGCGTGGCGTTTCAATAGTGTGTGGAGCCCTTAAGAATAATTTATTAACTATGTTAATTTGGTCTTAGGAACTACTTATAAATCGTTCAACTGTTTGTCCTTTCGTACATCTAGAATTAGTACCCAAAGTTACAAGAATTGCACTTATTTCTATCACATAGGTAGGTAATATAGGAGTCAAATGTCAATAAATATTTGAAAGCCTAAAGGTGCGTCCAGATTAAGTAACATAACTTGCAATGAAACCATCGATATCAATATTCTAGGATATCTATACATATTAAATTCTTTGTCTTGAATGACTGACTGACAGACCAACGCTCAGCTTATACAGCTGATCGTAGAGACCTGAAACTTGGAAGGTGTTTTCTTTGTATGGCGTAGGCATCCGGTAAGAAAGGATTTTCCAAAATTCTATCCCTAAGGATCACTCCATAGCCCCCTTCTAGGGGGCTTCTTTGCCCCCTTTATCACTAAAGGGGGCAAAGTTTGTATGGGACAACGTGATTCCTTGGTCCAATCTCTTTCAAATTATAAACCTTTTTGCATAAACTGTTTTTAACAGAATTGATGGAAGACGTGTTTCGTATTTTATTGAAATTTATCCCCTAACGGGGTTAAAAAGGGATAGAAAGTTATTTTGGCATAAAATGCTTTGTCCTGAATGATTGCTGACAGAGTTACTTCCAATCCATACTAATATTATAGATTTGAAAGTAACTCTGTGTGTTACCTCTACACGCCTAAACGGCTAAACAGATCTTAATGAAATTCAGCATGGAAATAGATGGTATCCCCGGGTCTCTGTCTATCTCGGAAAAGAGCGTGTGAAGCCGCGGGCAGCAGCCAGTATATGTATAAAACATAAATATTTAACATAATTGATATAATAAGTTTTAAGTAACACGTTTTATAACTTAGATAATTTTTTTTAAGGCTTAAGGTGCATCCAGGTTAAGTGGCCTGGATGCAGCCTAAGCCAGCTAGGGCTGATTCATACCAAAACAACGAGGCAGTTTCAGTTTCAAAGTATTTTAATCTCATTAATATTAAGATCGTAGTGATCACTGCTCTAATTGGACGCAAGACTGTCCGCGGGCGGCCTTGTGACCCTTTCCAGTCTTCAGACAATAGATACTATGTTTTTAATAATGGTGATATAGTAGGTTATAAATGAATTTTATATTTTTGTATTTGTAACTTTAAAAAGCATTGAAGTTTAAACTCCTCACGGCTGCCCTGCCATTTCGGTGTAAGGCTTAGCGTCCAACGGATCGGAATTGGAGCGTACGCAGTAAGAATTTGTTACTTTGTATTGATTTCTATGATACAGCCTGCACTCGATCGGCATATCTACAAATACCAATGCCAGGCATATTGTAAATACTGACGCCGCGTGCGCTGCGTAAGCTTTAGCAGGCACTTAAGGCTCTTCCATACAACACGTGGATGCAGTATTTTGACCTAAGTAGTCATTCATCATATAGACACATTGTTATTTTTATGCCATCATCGCTATTCATTTATTACCTTTATTTGAGGTAACGTATGTATAAAACGTTATTCCAAAAATTGTGATAATTATAATTATAATTACGTGAGCATCGCTTGTGTTGTTGGATTACCTCAGACGAGACTAGCGAAAGTTTGCAAATCTTTTGTCGTTAATAGTGCTAGATTTGATAATGTATTGCCAGCTAATATTATCAATTTTGGCAAAAAGACATTTAGGACCACCTCACTGAGAGACCCTACTGAGACGTAAAGAGTTATCTCTCAAATCACAATTTTTGGAACGACATCGCATGAGTCAGCAATACTTTTTTTCTTGATATAAGTACACCTACTTAGGTATTATTTTAGTTTATTTTTAAGACTTTCAATGTGCCTATGAGAAATAAATGAATAAAACTGAAACTGATTGAGTTGCCGGTCGTGTGAATTGATTTATTTTTTATTTTTTATTTTTATTGTTTAACAAAATCAACAGCCCTTATATCTAAACAGTTCTAACCTTAATAACCTAACTTACGGCCAATGAGAGATTTACATTATATTATTAGATTTAATCCAGGTCTTGAACTAAATATGATCTAGCTGTGAAAATGATACGATACATAATCACAGCTGAAAGACGTCCAGTGATGGACATAAGCCTCAAAGCTTGGGGGTCATAACTCAAAGTGCCTTATTTCCTGTAGACCATACAGGACTCATGGATACATCGAAAATTTCAAATCACTTTAGTAAAACTAGGAAACAAATGGTCACTTAGATTTTTTGTTCACTATATCTTTTTAAGGTAAAGTCAAGAAACCTTTACTTTTTAGGTCATTAATTTTCAAGTTGGAGCTAAACCCGTTCCAAGTTTTTATCATCTAGATAATCTGATATTTTGTTTAGTAAGCAAGGTTTTAATGATTCAATGTTACACAGAGAAACATTAGAACGTCGTACTTATATGATATGATTGGCCAATATGTAACTGCACCTTAAAAATTGGTAAAGTAACGGAGCTGAATGCCAAAAAAGTCAAATTACCTCTCCAAAATGATTCTCCGACTCATAGCCCCCGTTCCCGCAAATCCAAACAGAACCAGAGTGTAATACAATTTTATCAAAAATTACCTCGGTACACTGCACGTGCTATGGTCGTAAAGGTGTCTGCCTCCACCTGCCCTGTTTGCCCCCATTCCCCCCCTGTGAGTGACCTTACATTACACGGTAGAGAGGGGAAGCATTCAGGTTATAAAGACGGGTTTTTTGGAACGGTGTTTTTTTCTGGAATCATGTTGAGGCGAGAATGAAATTACCTCTTTTTAGTTCTGCTGCAAACTGCATACCTTCCGCGCACTGGGATTTCAACTAGCCCTTGCAGTTGGTCTACGTTTTACTTAGAAATGATAAAATTATGGGCCAACACATCCACGCATGTGTGATGCAGGAAGTTGTGGGTTCGATTTCCACCTCTGAACAAATGTTTGTTTGCGCGCTCTGCAAACATATGTATGTGTGGGTGTTTTCTATGTATGAATATTAAAAAAAACATCTATAATTTTTTCCACGGCCTTTTTGTCAGATATTGCATAGATCTCTGCCTACTCCACTTACTCTCCTATGCTTTAATATTTACATAGCACTATGCCCAATCGACAAAAACAGTTCCAGTTCCGTTTCATTCAGTACGGAACCCTAAAAAGATCCACTTCAAGCAGCTTTCTGCTCACTACACGAATAGGTGGGTATATCTAATGTAGGTAAGCAATGTTTTGTGTTTCCAACGTTGCGCTTTTGTGCGGCTGGACTTACCCTAAGAGCATCCCTACCGCGGCAGACTGTTAGAATATTTAACAGATTTTAATAACAAACCATGTTTACTGGCAACCGAATTCTCGTAAATCAAGTTTATTTGGTTAATCTCTAGCCTCTGAGACAAGCGCCGTTATGTTTATTATTTATGGCAAACTTTCTGTTTTAATTTTAAAATCTGTATCTGTGTTTTGTTTTAAGTTTTATTTTGCTTAGTCATAGAAAATGTACATGCTTTTTAACCGACTAGAAAAAGGTAAAGGTGTCAAAAAACCTTTACTTATAAGTACCTACATGTCAATAGACAATTGATTCGAGATTTGTATAGCTTTAAAGCAAATGTTCGCAAAACGACTTGTCGACTAGTTGAGCTTGTAGAACGCAATTAAGCTCAAAAAAAACCAGAACAAATTATATCACGCTGTGCAGCTGCTCGTTCCACCATAAGAAATAAATCCTAGGAACCAGGTTTTCACTTATCTTGAGCTCTTTGAGTAGGATCTTACCTACTACCTAATGAATGAATATTTTACTATTTATATAATATTCCCTCAAAAGAATATTTCTATCATTAGAACCAGGTTTTCAATCTTGAACTCTTTTAGTACGATCTAACCGACATCGAGATCAAAACATATTTCTATTTATCATTTAAGGTAAACAACTTCAACGAACTTGTCTTCTTTTCAAACAAAGCACTACCATTTCCATTTTAAATGCAATCAGAAAATTACCGTACAACCAATTTAAAATTAAGTCTCTGAAAATTGTGTTTTTTGAGAGTAAAGAGACCACAACAAAGAACAATATTAGCCAGCAACAGAATCTACTACGAGTTGTGTATACAAAAATATTTAATTATGGTATGTATGGAATGTATGGTATGTATGTATGTAGGGTATGTATGTAATGGAACTGTTACTCGTCCGCGGTTTAATACTTGCTACAATGCCTGAGGCAAGTAGCAAGTGCTACGCTGGACGTAGACGCTATGTAGCAAGTGCTACGCCGTTTGTAGACACAATCTAGCAAAACACGTGTAGCAAGTGCTACGGCGTTTGTAGACACATTGTAGCACGTGCTACGCCGGTCGTAGACAAAATGTAGCAAGTGCTACGCAGTTCACAAAAGGGAGAAAGTGACCGATTACTTACAAGGGTATTATTTGAAGTCTGAAGCGCAGCTGAGGGCCTCCAAGACCCTCCAAGGCCCTCCGAGGACGTCCAAGGACATACAAATCGCGACATATCCCGAGTGATACATAGTGCGAGGGTAAAGGTGTATGTACTTAAATTACTACGAGGAAAAATAAACCAACATCAATCTTTTCGCTAACCAATGAGTTAAACGAGTTGTTGGGTCATATTAAGACTACTCACCTCAATGCTTTCACTCTGTCGAATCACCCTTTGGCATGGCCAGTTACTAAAGTTTTTACATCTTAGGCAGACTATAAGATTACAACATGTTCAAACCAAGCTAACATCACTTGCACTGACCTAATTGATATTACTTCTTGTGGTTGTGACTTTCTTTTACAGACAATGTAAGAAATTAGACCAACTGCTAGGTTTTAACTGAGTCAATCCCTATTATACAGAACTATTTTAATAATAGAGATGTATTAAAATTAGGGGAATAAGTTTTCAAATTCACGTTTATTACTGGAATAAGAACACAATTCAAATGAATTGGTTTGAGGTTATTAAAAGCATAATATGAAGGCTTTGAAATAATTACTTTTAGGTTTGAATCTACCACATAAGCACAATATGTTTTTTTTTCTTGTTTGAACAGAAGGAGCTAACTCTATATTGATGACGTCGTGGTCTTTATGAATCTAGGTGAATAACAGAGAAATAAATTACACATCCAATAAAAAGAGAACAAAAGTCAACGCACTATTAAACTCAAACTGGTCTTCAATAGAGCAATCCCAGTCAAAACTTATCCACTTTAAACAACAAATCGAACGCCATAAACAGCAAAATTTAAGCTCTTAACACGAATCGTAGTAACGTGAACTACCGTGATTCATAGGAATTCCCAAATGGAACTTGAAAAAAACGTAAAACAAACGGGTAATTAACAGCGAGGCAGTCAACTAAGCCGGGCATTGTGGACGAAACGGACGACGAAATAAAACAGCGACAGGGATGAAGCTAGAGTGCTGAAGTGCTATTCAGTCAAAGGGCAACGGGGTAGTGGGACAAAGTAGGAAAGGCTGATTAATGCCCGAGGAAAAATTCGATCCCCACTTCCAGAAATCTGACTTCCGAAAATCGCAATCAAGATTTGATAGGTTAAATAAGTAGCCTAGAAAATGAGCTGAATTTTGAACCAATAAATTCCTTATTGTGATTTTAGAACGAGAGTGGAATTGGGCTACAAAACTAGCTTTTGCCAGCAGCGCTGCTATGTTATTTCACAAAAAAAAAATAACTTCATTAAATAGTCAGATTACGTGTTACATTTACGCCAAATCTACTTGATCTGTTCAGTACTTTAGGAAATCTTCAGTAACAAATAGTTTCACAAACTTTTACAAACTGCCTTTAAAACTAAAGGAAGGGAAGATTATCAAGCCAGATGATAAAAATCTGCTCAGTTCCGAAAAATTACTAAAAATCTACAAGTTTTTTTCACTTTCCAACTCATGCTTAGCTATTGATGTTAACCAAATTAAGCCAAGCAGCTTACGAACAACAAATTCGAGAATGAATTTATTTTTTTACCATGAAAATGCTGGCGGTATTTTCGTTAACTTTCTTCCCCTTTTACCACTTGCATATGCCTAGAACCTGGCCCTGTAAACCGAAACCTTCAGACAACTCTGCTCAGGCATGGTCAGGCTATTGTTCGTGACCGAGCCGACGCAAAAGTTCGCGGACAATATTGCAATACAAACGAGACCGTAAAATAAATAAGCATTCTCCAACATAAATCACAAGTTAGCGATGTTTGGGATATAAATAATAAACCGCTGGTCGTAGGGCACTGCTTCATTTGAATTTTTATTAAGTACAACAATCGGAAGAAATGCTTAGGATAACACTCGAATAAGGCTTGAAAAATAGTCATGCCAGTATCGAATTAATCGGAAAAATAAATTAATGTTTCAAGTGCTAATAATCGGACGAAAGAAACAAGAAACCCTTTAACTTCCACTCCGAAGGCTACTATCAGTACCGTCTCACGGAGCTATTGGCTATCAATCCCACTTTACGACTTCGATTTTTCGAACGGACTAATTGAAAAGAGATAGTGTCCAGTAACTCTGATTTAGCACTGTTCACGTTCATTTTACGATTGCGACGAATTTTTTTAGTGCAATCTGCAAACTTCGATCGTACATCGGTACAGGTTTTATTTTATTTTCATTTGAGCGAGTAAGTATTATGTTTGAATGGTACCATTACGCGTTTACACTGTGAAGACAGTGTAAATGCGTAATGGTACCATTCAGAGAGGTATTTGTAAGTCGGTAGGAAAACCTTGCGGAGTTCTTTGCCTAGCAGTGAAACGAAATAGGTATGGCATGAACGATGCTAAAGAATTGCCCCATTCAAAGAAGGTAAAGCTTATCAGCCTTTCAATTGATGAGCAATTCACATATTCCTTCAATTACTTCGGAAAACGAAACGTGATTTCAACTTTTGCGAACATTCGTCATAACTAAGGAATGGGGCAATTTGAACCACTTGATCCGCATTTGACGCGGGAGCTCCCACGTACCGCCTAAACTGTTGGCACTCTGAATAACCCCAATTGCCTTTGATGAGGCCAAATCCAAGACGATTGCCTTGTTAGGTTGTTGGGATTTCCTTTCATAAATACAAAACAATCTCAAAACATGGATAATGATGAATCCGAAAGTTATTTCTTATATTAAAATATTCCGCATTGTTCTCTCAACTGGAATTGTAAATTTTAATTAAAACTATAGCTTTGCATGGAGCTAAGAACAAATGTTAACTAAGCAAAGTTAACGGCGCAAAATAAAGTTTTATGGGTGAAGTTCCTGCGTGGCGAACAATAAATGAACAATGTATAAGTTTGCGATTGTTGGCGCATTATGCCATAGTGAAGCCAAAGACAAATCCTCATTGTTTAATCATTTGTGCATAATGATGGTTTCAAGACCACTTTTTCAAGCCGAACGTTGAGAACCGTGTTGTAGATTTCGTAGCATGTAATAGGATTAAAACCTGGGACACGTCAACGCGGAACTGGACTTCGTCAATCATAATCTACATAAGGAGCATAAGGGTTTGATGTGTGCGAAAAGATATTAAAAATATCTCGTGGTTTGTAATAATGTTACTGAACACTGAATAGTAAAGCTGCAACTTGCTCAAGTTACTATGGGACCCAAATTGTGTCATAGAAGTTTAAGCTTATAAAAGCTACCTAAACATACACTGTGTCGTAAAAGAGAGACAGAGGGGTTAAGTCGAATAACTCTGTCAAGGGAAATTGGACGAAATTTTGACAGACTCAACAGCAAAACAGTTGAAATTCATTTGCCCAGTTTTGTCTTGCAGGCTGCCTGTCGAACCTTTGTCATTTTAATCAGGCTTCCGATCATTCAAATAATATTATTGAAATATGTTTAATTTCCTACGCGCTGTAGTAGGTACCACGCAGGACTTAATAATTTTCTACAAGCAGGTATTACAGTGGCGTTCACAAAATAAACGTTTTATATTTATTATTTGGTAAAATCATCTATAGTTTCATTAAGCTGACTACTTCTATGCAGCTGGCGATGGTTCGATTCTCGGGGCAAGTGTTTGTATGATATGCTGATATTTGTTCCACAACGGTTGAACTCTTGTTTTTACAAAATAGCTTTGAACGGCGAGATCGTTATTAAGTCACCTTTGCGTGGACAGCGCTAGCTTGCTGCTAGCTGTTGTTGCGTGAACAGCGTTTATTTAATTTAAAAGTTTTGTTAATTTGATGTGTTTCGTGTGCTTTGTTTTTTCCTCTACTTTAAATGCTTGGCATATAATCGTTAACCAAAATTGCTTTCCTCGTACAAGAAGGTACAAGAAGTTTGACAGCATTAGTGCGTGCAGTGTGAATAAACGCTGGTTTTATATGCATCACTGCTCTTTTCGGAATTAACGAGCATTGCGCTTCTATTCTTTATGGCGGAAGTTACGAGGCGAACCAATTTCGTCCCATTGTTGGTGCGCGATCATTTTCAACGTTATTTTACTACGCTGTAACAGCTCTTAACCGTTTTTCAACCAGATATTTGACTTTCGGAACTAAAAAATAAATAATAATACTGTTTTGTAGACAGCATCATCTGGATTCTAGATCCATAGTAAGCTGAGCTTGTGTGTATGGTACCAGATGACTAAGCACACTTAGGTTTTTATTATTATAGTGTGTAAGCCCTCACACTGGGGTAATTTATAAGAAAGCAAATAATATCCCAATAAAATTTCGACTTCGACGGAACTTGAACCCGCATCCTGCCCTAATCACGGTAATGTGCTAACCAACTACACTACGAGGTCAAGTGACGTAGGTGTCAAAAAACTTTGGGACTTCCTTCGGACTCTATAGCACCGTTAGCTCAACACAGCTTACATTGGACTTTTTAGCACACTTACAGTACATAAAGACTCATACATGTCTAATGTGTCGCGGCTGGAATCGAACTCACAACACAAGGGGACTTTCAGCCACTGCGCCACTGAGGTCTTATTTACATCTTTTTTCATGATAAAATCTATCTCCTTGGCTTTCTTTGCGCTTCAGCAGTTCAGCCGTAAATGCTTAAAAAGGTAGGTAGTCAAAATTTCAACAGACACCTCCATGGTTATTTTGCATTTACAATATTAGCTTATAGCATTGTTAGTATGAATAGTACATATTAGATGTTGATATTTTAGCTTGTTCGTAAAAATAATAACTAAGCATAGATCATAGAAAGTGGAGTTTGTTTATTTCTACTTAGAACACCCTGTGGATCCACCCCTGTGGTATGGGAGTAAAATATTTCTGTTTGAAGCAAGTATTTCATAAATTTGAGTGATCTTGAGTAATGGAATGTGCTATCATTCGGATATTTGATAAGAACCGCGTATATAAACTCAAGTACAACAAGTACTAGTAACACTTTATTGAAAAGAGCTACTGTTGAATTTTTTGGAGAAATACTGAAAAATTCCCAGAAGAACTGACCTAGATAAGAACATAATATAATGCACCTAATTAGACAGGGACCACCCTATATATCGAGGTCATGACTCCTTTCATGACTTTTCTCTATACTTTTCTCTCTTCTCTCATGGTTTATGATTTGGCCATCCACTCCATCTCAAATACCCACCCTCGAGTTTTTCTCTCGTTAGAAATTCAAACTGACATGTGCCAATAAAATATATGAGAAGTGAAGTTCGCAGCAATAAAGCAAGCAAATCACTCGCACTGTCACTTTGCAAAAATTACTACACTGAAAAATAACTCCCGAAACTTTTTATAAGCAATTAGGAATTTCTAATATTGCTCATACTTTTGGGCAATAAAAATACCTCCCGTCAAATCTGTGCGACGATTATTCATTCGAAATGCCATTGGTACGCTTTTGCCCGGCTCTCCCCTAATACGTAATCGTGCCATGCAAATTTAGACCCATTGAATTATAGGCAATCTATATTATCGAGTTTCGATTTATTTACGGCTTTGTACTTCTACAGATTTTGCTGAGAAGTGGTACATGCTTCAACGAAGTTGAAAATGGGATTAATTAATTTGCTTTTTCTGGACTGGTATAATTCAGGATACGCACCAAAATTAAAGGGTTTAATTCCCTTAAATAAGTGATTAACTAACTGTTTCACTTTAATCGATAGGCCACCAATCCCACTGTTGTTCTCGAGAATTAAGTTTAATTTAGTACAACCTGTTTTCTAAGGAGTTAAAACAAAAGTATTTTAAATATTATTTGACGACCGATGTGGCGCGGTTGGCGAACGTCCACCTGCGATGAGAAGCCCGCAGGTTGCGGGTTTGATTCCCGCCTTGGTTTAATCCCCGCCACAAATTTTGTACGATCTGCAAATATTTATTCCGGGTGTTCAGGGTATTTTCTATGTATAATAAAACATAATATATCTATGTAAGTCATTAAGTACCCATAACACAGGCTCTGCTTAGCTATGGGGCTAGATGATGATGTGTGGATTGTCCGGCATTATTTATTTATTTACTGTCTATCTAGGTCTCTTACCTAGGTATATTTTATTCCTCTGATACCTACCCTGATCTATCCGGCCAAATGCCACCTCGTGTTACTATAGGTAGGTAAGCGTAGGTATGACGCAATAACACAACATTTTAGACACAAGTCCTTTGCTTAATTTAATTGGAATTCCGTTTGCAGGTGGATATTAAAAGGGCTGCCAGTTTAGATTACGATAGGGCAGGGGAGAAGTTACGTTTAAGTATAGAAAATAATTTACCAAATGAGCTATTAATTTTGCTTGAAAAATGTCTTCAGGCGAGAGTCTTATAAAATAATGAAAGTCTACTACCCAATATAGAAGTAGCTAGATTAGAGGTTGATGAAAATTAGCCTCATGACGATCCGTTCAGCCTTTTAGTCACGAAAAGGTAACAGTCAGACACATACATTTTGCGAGTTACTTTTGGTTTTAAAATTTTAGTAAGGATAGTACGAAATAAACCCGTAACAATTGGTAGTAAGACATTTTTGTTGTGATGCGGTGGCAAATTTGGCCGGAGATCTCAAGATCTCGCAAATATTCAGGGCCGGTCTCGACAGAGCCTACACATTTGCTTCCCTTGGTGTTGAGACCCTAGGTCCGTGGGGTATCGAGGCTCTCCGGGTTATAAAATAAATACCTGAGCGCCTGGTTGAAGAGACGCGTGATCCGAGAACTGGTAAGTATGTGGCGCAGCGCATCAGCATTGCCACATACAGCGGGGCAATGCAGCCAGCGTCTTGGGGACGCTTTCAACTGATATTGATCTCTCAATTGTTTAAATTGTAATACTATACTCTGTTCGCCGAAACAAGCTAATAGGGAAATCATAGACTGCACGTTATTGGTCGCAGATAACGAACATAGGGCACGTGCACACTGTGCACGCTGTGTGGCCAAAAGTTAGTCTTATCTGTATCTTGTGCGGTGCGGACTTGATGTAGAGCCTGGTATGGATGTTATGGATAGGAACGTAGAAAATATGGCAGAACGTTTAATTAGAAGCTTGGAGTATGATTCAGATTCAAGTGAATCAGAAAGTGAATAAATTTGTAAGAAAAATTCTGATGTTTTATTTTTTGTACACTACCCAAATTAAACAAAATATATATTTTTAGGTTCACAGTATCATAATAAGTAGGTCAATTATCAATAACCCACTAATCCACAAATTCCCCGGGCGAAAAGCTAGTGAATAATGTAAGTAATAGTTTGAAGTGAGCAATCTAAACATAGCTTTACATTTTAAAATAATGGTCACTCCCACTGACCAATCTTAGTCTCTCACGCTAGTAGTCCCGTCCTTTTCACTTTCATACAATTGTGCAAGAGAGCGCGCCCTATATTAGCTTGTCTCCGTGAACAGAGTAGTTCTAATTTTTTTCTATTATATGATTGTAATTTTCTTCATTTGTTTTTGTTGTCTTTTAGATGGGAAAGAAAATGTAGAGACACAAAACGTACAGGCAAACAAAACACAGTCATGTGGGTCAATGTGAGGTCTCACATTGACCCTTTAATATGGCTCATACAATAGCAAGTAAACCTTCGATTACGCCAAAATAGTCAGAAAGTAGCTTAAAGAAAATCTAATGATGTGAAAGAAGCGTTGTCATTATAATATTTGATGACTTATAAAATATAGAGCTAATCCATACTAATATTATAAATTCGAAAGTAGCTCTGTCTGTTCGTCTGTCTGTTACTTTTTCACGCCTAAACGGCTGATTGGATTTTAATGAAATTACTACGACTAAGGAAATGGGCAGTATCCATCTGCAGCAGTAACAATACTCCGATCATCAACCCGCATGCCTACGTGGTCATCGTAGCAAATACCCCCTTAGCACTCTTTGGGGGAGGCCCATGTTCTGCCAGTGAACTTCTTGTGGTCCAAGATTAAAACAAATGCGATGGGTTTAAACTTGCCAAGACACAAATTAAATAATGAAAGAACGAACTTGGCTAGTTTTCACATTTATGTTTATGATTAGATTCCTATTACCGAATGAAATATCATCAATGAATGTACATAACCATTACACACGTCTGTTCATAAAAAAAATCAGTCCTATGTTCATTGAGTATAGCTACAGTACGGTAAAATAAATCATTGTAATTTGCATCGCTTCGCGTGTTTTCATTCGTCGAGACGTTTAACCCGGGAACCGAATGTCATGTCACGTCAAGTTGACTGTCAAGCCTACTGTCAGGTTGTCACGCAACCAGCACGAGCGGTCCAATATTTTAGAACAACCTTTGTATAAAATTCATGGTTTTCCTCCACGTGAATATTGTAAATGTTTTATGTTGTAAATGTTACCGGTCTTTTTATACTTGGAATGATATACTTGGTTTTGTTTTTTGATATAATTTATGTTTGCTTTCTGGTCTGTTACGACTCCTCAACAAAAACCAACGTTTTTTCTCGTGTTTAGTACGCAAATGTGAAAATATTAATTTGATTGTATAAAAAACCAAAATCGTCATGTTTGGTAGAGATCGCTCTTAAGCGCTATGACCGTCAATTATCCCTTAGTTTTTTTGTTGTCTTGTTGTAAATGGTACCTATATATTAGATTTAAGTAACATAGAAGTAACATAGAACCTCCGTGGTCCCAATCGACGGAAGCTTCCTCCTTTTGTCGAAGTTAACCGACTTCGACTTAAAAAAGGTACATTTTATGCAAATACCGCTTGGACCCTAACAGTACTTATAAGTAAGTAATAAATACCTTTCAAAACCACTTCATAAAACGCGGAGTCCAAACTGCACATTTCAACTAAGTGCTACATTGAAATGCCATAAAACCAGCCACATGCATGGATATTACATTTTTATCTTTATTACCAAATCCCTAGAGCATTTATTTGAAAGTTGTAATGTATGAAAGTTCTCGATCATACTTCCTCGAGGAAAGAGGACTTGTTCGATTGACTGGATGGAAAAGGCTTTTAGAAAATTATATCGTTGAACCCAACTTACATCATTTTGTTGTCCATGTAAGGTTTTCACAATAAACTAGCTACAACTTTTCAACTGACAATACCTAGTCAGTTGCCTTTTAGTGTTTCATGATTTTTTCATGATAGGGTTTCATGCCAATTACCAACGGATTGACGAACCATGAAACGCAGCGGGAAAAGATCTGCCTGCGACACAGGAGGTCGTGGTTTGATTCCCTCCTTAGTACAAATGTTTTTACGTTCTGCAGATGTTTGTTCCAGGTGTTCTGGGGACCTACCTACCTACCTACTTTCTATGAATAAATAAATAAATAAGAAATTTGTTTTCCACTCACTAAAGGATAAACTAAATAACTCATCCAAAGGTTGCCTGGAAGAGATCGCTGTTAGCGATAAGGCCGCCGATTGTGCCACATTATATATAATTAGTATTAAGTTCTTGTTTTATAAGTGTATTAATGGTGCAATAAAGTTGTATAATCTATCTATCTATTTAAAGGCGTGCCATATAAAAAAATATCTATCTATGCAATATTTCGTATTTAGTATATCGGTTATCTAGTACCCGTAACACAAGTTCTGTTTAGCTTGGGGCTAGATGTTGCTGTGTGAATTCTCCAGCATTATTTGATTACTAAGCCAAGTCTGTTCTATCCATCTTTCCTGTCCATCTGTCATTGGATCTGTTTCTAGTTATAGGGTCTCATAGGTACTAGGGCGCGGAAATCTAGCGCACGATCCAGTGGAAATCTAGGTATCATCAGGTTTTTCCTAGTGGCAAAACGCACGCTAATAGATTTTCATGTCGCATGCGATAAAATTACTCCGTAGTATAAAATTATTTTATAGGTAGAGCGATTGGGTATTTCCTAATTTGCATTTTGAATACTATAAAATTGTCATGCAACGATTACGATGGTCGTGCGTGTTATTTCACGATAAAATGCTGGTTTCCAATTTGAGAGCGTATAGTTATCGTAGAGTTATTGCCCTTAAAATAATTGGTGGTAGGTGGTAGCAAACTATATGCATCCAATTTAAGCGGTGTAACTACGTACCTAGCTTTTGTAGAAAGATCATCGACTTTTCATTCCTTAACAAGGGACATCATCAGCATGAGTGCGGTTTGTAGTTATCCGCTTTCAGTCATAATGAATTCGTAAGACTACTGTACTTTTTATAGTTATATGAATCCCTGAAATTCTATCCTATTGGATTCCATTGCTTTGGACAAAGGTCTCAATCACAACTCACTTTCACTTGATTTTGACACGGGACCAGAAGAGCGAAAGCTATGATAGTGCATTCAATTCAATTCCCTTCATCTGTCGATCAAGCTTTAAAAGATTTATGTCACGCTTTTAAAGATCGATGACGACACGATGTAATTTTTTTGTTTTCTTTAAACCAATTTCAAATATCTGGTTGATTATAATGTTTTAATGTGCCTATGTAAATATTTAAATTGGTTGGGCAGACGTAGTTTAGTCGCTTACAAAATAGAGTAAAAACTCTACAACATTACATGTAACTCTCTTTTGCAATCCACCTGAAGTGTAACTGTGTTACATAGACATAATGCTTAAAAGAACACTCACTACAACACCAATCAAAAAATAATAATTTTTGATATAGGTCAGTTCGCTAAATTCGCTGACGATCGCGTATATTGTAATTTCGCTCGTACACCGGGCAGCCGATCATTGTAACCCCCTTGTCTTGCTTAGCTTCCAGATGCCATTCACAACTATTTATATCTAGATGCATTCAGTTTCTGACCTGCGATGTAAGTACAATTTATTTATTAGCTTAAGATAAGTGTACAAGTTGCTGTATTTATTACTATACGCACCATAGACACTGAGTGTTACGGACAAACCGATTTACGGTTTATGTTAGCTGAAGATTAATTATGTAAACAATGTTTAATATAAATAAATACAAAAAAAACACAGCATCATACATACGTCCACAAAAGTTTTCCCCCCTTGGTTGTGAGAGAGGCGGAACGGTGGGGTTTTGCCATTATCACTACGCTTGGCAGGCAGATTGGTGATTGCAGTAGACATGTTAAAAATATACAGAAGGAAGAAGCTGCCCTTCTTCTGATAAATGCATGGGCGGCTCTTACAACATCCATGGGCTGAGTTTGAGGGGTCGATCCTTACCCCACGACATACATAATTATAAACCAAAATCGCAAGCCATTATTAATACGAGGAAAGGTATGTAAAACAAGGTACTGTTTATTTTGGAAGTACTGGAAAGCTTAGCTGGATCCGAGCACCGGAAATTGCGTTGTGCACAGCACAATGTCTCCATCGGATTACTGTCAATTCAGCTCGTCATTTCCGCTTCGGGAAAACATCCGGAAACGAATCACAGGTACAGTAAAGTACCTGTGATTCCTAAAGGGATAATTGATATTGTGTATTATTACGTAACTTATTAAGGCAGGTGTTCTTTAAAAAGATAACGGTCAATTATATTTTGATTCACGTTTTTGACAGAAGTTTTAATTCAATAAACGCATAGAGGATAGATAGGGCAAGGCCATTAAAGTTCAAAGTTAACTGACAAAGATGCTGATTGTCTAATTATCTTTTAAAGAACACCACTCTTAGGAAAAGTGCCCTGGGCCCTAATTCCACTAAATTAATCGCTTCACCATAACAATGGTGAAGAATGGTCGTCTCAGAATAACACATTTTAGCATTTTACATTTATAAAAAAAACTACAGATGGAGATACGCCTGTCAAAAGTGTCAAGGTTTAAATTGAAATCATTCTATCAATATTTTCGTACTAATAACCCTGTTTTTCTAGTTAGTTTCTTCCAGAGAATCTGAATATTATATTTTTACATACCTACTTTGAAACTTCAAATATTTATAAATTAAATAAAGCGAGGTAATAAAGTCCCACCAGGTATTTGTTCACTTTAATATTTTCAAACTATAGTACAGAAGTGACCATTATACTTTCAGCTTGTTGATTGTTATTTTGAAGCAAAACCCACCCTGAGTTTATATCCTGTAGAAAAATCTGATGTTTTGAATTGTGAAGTCATCTATCTACTGAATTTTTTTTGCTGACTGAGTTTATGGAACTGACAAAAAAAATTGGTAGGTTGTAATTTAATTTCAAAGTACTGTCTTTTTTGGACAATACTGATAAGAATAGAAGGTGTGCGACATAGGCCTTTGCCCTATAGTGGGATACTCCCGGTCTATAAAAGTAAATAAATAAATAATAATAAAGACAATCCACACAGCATCATCTAGCCCAAAGTATGCAGATGTGTTATCCATACCTAATATTATACTAAACGAAAGTAATTCTGTTTCTCTTTCTGCTTGTTACCTTTTCCGATCTTAATGAAATTTGGCAATGATATAGATCGTATTCCGTTAGGGCATAACCTACTGTTTTTCCTGGAAAAATACGTGCGAAGCCGCGTACCGAAACCTGTTCCTAAAAATATGAATTCTGAGGGACACATAGCCTTATGTCATCCATATACAGTGATAACTGTGATAAGGCATAACTTGCAACTTGTAAACGCCAGACACGTCCTCTCATCGTAATAGTTTACTGAAGTTTCCTAAGAGTTTGTTCTTATTCGCTATAGCTTCTTTACTGGGTTCCGCAAGTGTAATAAAAATAAATGTGTAGCCTGTGTCACGTAACCCTAAAATCTGCCCCATTAAACCCACTCACTATAACTTTAGTGCTAGTTTACAAAAGTATTTAACGTTTAGGCATTCTATGACTATTTCGTAACATGCCTTATTCTTACTCGTAGATGTGACCAGTTCTGGATTTACCTACGTCTTGATGTATGCAGTTCTAAACAAGTAAATTTCTGGATTTACCCACTTCGTAGATGGTCTAATGCATTTGGTAGAGTAAATAGAACTTAAGGTTTTTATTATTATAGTGGGTAAGCCTCACACTTGCTTTAATTTATAAGCAATAAAATAAAATCGAAAAAAAATTTCGACTTCGACGGGACTTGAACTCGCATCTTTCCTTCGGTACGGGAACGTGCTAACCAACTACACTACGAGGTCAAGTGAAGTAGGAGTCGAAAAACTTTGGGACTTTCTTCGGACTTAGCTCCACGCAGGGGAAAAATTTAATTTTATCCAATCCTGTTCATAAGTTGATGCGGGTTCAAGTCCCGTCGAAGTCGAAAAATTTTTGGGATATTATTTGATTTCTCGTCTAGAACTTATATAATTACCTCGAAGGACCTAACAAAAAAGCTAAGGCATTTTGATAAAAGAGGTATAAAATCTGTGTTGACTGTGTTTAAGACTACATTTATTATTTCTTATTTTGCCAATAAAATTATATAGATTAATTTTATTGGCAAAATAAGAAATAATACACGGCACACAACACGAGCCAAGTGGAAAGACGGTTGGCGGCCGAGTCGAGTTTTTATGCTTTTTTTTGCTAGTTCTTGTAATATAACATAATATTTGCGGAAACAGGAATCATATTAAGCGTTGTTTGACGACAAATATCAAATTATTAGGTGCACCTCTATGCTAATCAAGCCTGGCTCCCAATTGCCAATTATTGCGAAATGGCTAACAACAATTATCGACCGCCACCAAACATGAGTTGCTGTTAGCCCTACTACATTCAGTTCTAGAATCCAAGATATTACCTATATGTAATATGTACCTATGTATGTATAAAAATTTACAAACACGGTTAACAATAACAGACAACAGCAGGTAACTACCATAAAGATAAACTTCAACAACTCATTGTTATACACGCGCAGTGCGCACCCAATAAAGGTGCACATACAAGTTCGAAAACGGAGGAGAATGGAATAAAAAATTAATAGGGTAGCAAAACCAAAGTTTGCTTGGAACTTCTGCATTTACTCGCACTATGCCAGTTTTGTCAAATATTAGGTCCTTACATATGAAATTGGCGTTTTTCGTACTGGCCACTTTAATCACAAATTTCTCCTCTTTGGTAAGGAATTCCAAATTCAAATTTGTACAGCTATAGACTCATGTATTTGTGCTTCGATGATCGTCATTCATTTGTTTTTTTTTCTTCTGTTTTTTTCTGTTTGCGTCACTCATTTTACAAAATGGAAAACTTAAAATATCGCATTATTTACGAGTACGAGTTCCGCCGTGGCACTAGTGCTGCGGAAACAACTCGAAGGGTGAATGATGTGTATGGCGGTCGTGTTGCAAAAGAAAACACAGTTCGTTTTTGGTTCCAACGTTTTCGTTCTGGAAATTTTGACCTGCAGAACAAGCCCCGTGGACGGCCTGAGACTCAAGTTGATAATGAAGAGTTGAAGGCTATTGTGGAAGCGGATCCATCGCAAACCACGTCCGAGTTAGCTGCAGGCTGCGATGTTAGTGATAAAACTGTTTTAATTCACTTGAAGCAAATTGGGAAGATTAAAAAGCTTGAAAGGTGGGTACCTCACGAATTGACTGAAGCAAACCGGCAAACGCGCGTCGACTGCTGCGTTACATTACTAAACCGGCACAATAATGAAGGTATTTTAAACCGAATCATTACCTGTGATGAAAAATGGGTTCTTTACGATAATCGGAAGCGCTCAGCGCAATGGTTGGATCCTGGCCAGCCAGCCAAATCCTGCCCCAAGCGAAAATTAACCCCAAAAAAGTTACTTGTAAGCGTTTGGTGGACTAGTGCCGGTATTGTTCATTACAGTTTTCTCAAATCTGGCCAGACTATTACGGCTGATGTCTATTGTCAGCAATTGCAAACCATGATGGAAAAGCTAGCGGCTAAACAACCTAGGCTGGTCAATCGCTCCACGCCACTGCTGCTTCACGACAACGCTAGACCACACACTGCGCAACAGACGGCTACTAAATTAGAAGAGCTTCAATTGGAAAGTCTAAGACATCCTCCGTACTCCCCGGACCTTGCTCCAACAGATTACCATTTTTTTCGAAATTTGGATAACTTCTTGCAAGGGAAAAAATTCAACTCCGATGGGGCAGTCCAAATCGCCTTCAAAGATTTTATTGATTCCCGTCCGACTGGTTTTTTTAGTAAAGGGATCAATGAACTACCTATAAGATGGCAAAAGTGCATAGAAAATAATGGTTCATACTTTGATTAATTAAATATATTATATTAAAAAATATTCGACTTTTTGTTCCTCCCATACAAAACGCCAATTTCATATGTAAGGACCTAATATTTGTTTGTAAACTTACGCGATCTGAGCACATTATTATTAGTATAAAAAAAGGTAAATAAACGCGATAAATACCCGTTAAATAATAGTAATAATAATAAAATTATTGTTTGGTTTTGTTTCCCCTTTGTAGACAAAAAAAATATTTGATTCTAGAACCGAGTATCAATATATCTTAAGTAAAATTTAACGCCTATGTACAAAGAGTGTGGATTCTAGCATTATTTATTTACTTGACACAGGTACAAATAGGTGAGTTAGTTTTTTTATTTATTTTGAAATTGCGGCGAATGGGGTATTTTTTATGTGTGTATTCTCCTGAACTAGATAAAGAGCCAGTGTCTTCTTCCATTAGGGATATAGTTTTTTTCATCGCTAGCTAGTGCTAACAAAGACAACATTATTGATAAACTCTAAAACGCATGAGTGCATAACTGCTAATCTAATCTCTAGTTTCCATTACACTGCTACTTCATACTCAGCCGGTGCCAACCGGTTTTAAGCAGAAAGCTCAAACATTATAGCTTTAATTTTCGACACTGTTCGTTCGCATACCAGCGCGCTGGAAACTTCGGCTGGTGAACTTTCATGAAATAAGTTACGAACAGCAATCAAAATTTTGGAAGTTAATGCAATAAAAATCTGTTGATTGCAATTTCGACTCGCGCTAGCGATTCTCACTCGACAACAGAGTGCACAACACGTGGACACAATTAGATTACGATAAAAGCTAACGAGAACCATTGACGTTTTACATCGATCAAGGTATCCGCCGCTTCCCCCATAGATAACCAGAACCTTACACAAATGACACTCGAAATAATAATTGTCTACGAAATTGTTTGACGCAGACAGTTTGCGCAGAGGCGTGACAAGTACTGCGCATACGGAAGAAGAGATCAGTGGAGTCGAATTTATTTTATTTCAAGTTTATGTAGGTACCTAAAAATAAGAGACGCTGTTTTTTTATAGGAACAATCTGAAAATCATACCGTTACCGTTAAGTATGTTAGAGGTACTAACCTATCATACTTAAATTAATTTGGTTCCTTCTAATTATAAATAATATTAAACAAAATCTGTGGACATCAAATAGTTAGGTATGCAAGTAGTTAGCGTAGTCACAGAACTGTTTCTGTGCAGTCAATACTAAACAAATATAATACAAAAAGAGAATGTTTAAACCAGTAATAATTGCAAACCAATATTTTATACAAAAAAAAAAATAAACGCAAGAACTATTAACATCACTTGGTTCATCATAACTAATTCCGTGGTCTCACTTACCTACTCTCGAGTATTTGCACGAAAAGTTCTCTATCTCCTTATTTTTATAATATCAATGCCACGAACATGACTGCCGCTGTCATGTCAAAGTGCAACCAATCACTCAAAATCCTTAGAAAACTATTATCGAGTTCATTAGAAACTATTGGATCGTTGTCATACTACGAAAAGTTGTTCCTCTCGGTCCGGTAGGGGCGCTTAAGGTGTTAAATGTATAGAAAGGGCTCGAAGTCGAAGAAAGTATACGTAAGATAATGCGCACAACCCGTACTAAGCACTCATAGAGCGGCCTTTGTGTACTGTAATACCATTGTAATATTCATTAATGTTAATGTTTTTTAATTTTATTTCATTACTATTGGTAGACCAAAAAGGATTAAATATAGGCTTCTTGCCTGGTTACTCTATGTTACAGGAAAATTCAAACAAAGGTACAACTTCCTTCACCTTCATGCCACCCTATTTCTCGTACTTAACTAGTGCGAGAAATTGAGTAGAAAAAAGAACACACAGGAGAAAGAGATGTGATTCTGGAGAAGAATGTTTGGGGTATCATGGAACGAATCTTTTGCGAATGTATGTATACTTCAAGAACTCGACATCAAACAACGTCTATCTGTCTTGGTCCAGTCTTGGATCTTTAAATACTTCGGACTCGTCACAAGGCGGGACGATGTCTCTATTGAGCCGTGCAGGGCGTGTCGTGCAGGGCAGAGTAGAACGCACTAGACCACGCGGAAGATCACCCATGCGATGGACCAGATTAGATCCGCAGTGGGCGGTCCCTTACATGAATGCAGTAGAGAAATCAAAAATAGAGAAAGATGGCGAGACATCGTGAGGCGAATCACAACAGCCACCTAAAAAGAACGAACATGATGACCACGACCGCTCTGACAAGAGTGTTACGAAGACGAAGTAGGGTAAATCTTGTGGTGGAATATAGCACTAGGAGAACATTATGGGGATTATAATTTCGTCACACCCTACCCCTGGGTCCGCAGTGCTGTATTAGTAAGATACTTTTAAAGTAAGGGCCGATTCACACTAACCAACCAGTGAAGTTTCAGTTAAGTAGGTACCAGTAAATTTCCAATTCGGTACAGAATATTGACGGACAGACGCGACGGACATTTGACGGAACTGGATGTGTGAATCGGCCCTAAATCATTACGTGCACATTTACGCGTAACTCCAATAAGTTTTTACTCGAATTAATTCAAATTGACAGATGCTAACTGTATTGTATTCATCAAATCAAATCAAAATCAAATGAAATTCAAAATTATACAGTCAATAAAATAATAATATCTGGCGCAGCGCATCAGCATTGCCATACAGAGGGGCAATGCAGCCAGCTTCTTGGGGACGCGACGCTTCCGACTGGTATTGATATGGATCAGTTGAGCTACCTGTAGATTGTTTGCAACAGTCTGCAGTTAGCTTAATTGTTTCAATTGTAAAAACTAGTTCTAATTCGATTTTAATATTGAATTGTAATTTTCTTTGTCAGTAAAGAATAAAAATAAAATAATAAATAAGATAAAATAAAATTACATACAGCTAATATCTTGGAAAGTGATCTAGCTGTACAATATGACTGTGGGAGTGCGATGGAGTCCCACTTGGCAGGAATTCAGAGCTGCCGTGCTAATAGATGGGCAGCCGTGCTACCTAATTGTGCTTCCAAACAAGTATAATAAAATTGTACTGTTTAGTAAAATAGTACTTAGGTACTACTAACTCTTAATAGTGCCTAAACGTTTTTGCCGAAAGGTGTAGGGTAAATTAGAGATAGTTATCACGGATTCCCGTGTCCTATTTTCAAAAACCTAACTTCTAAAATAAAATAACTATCAAGTATTAATAGGTAAATTTAAAAAATTACAATTCCAAAATAAAAACAAATTAGAACTAGTATTTACAATTAAAATAATTAAGCTAACTGCAGACTGTTGCAAACAATCTACAGGTAGCTCAACTGATCCATATCAATACCAGTCGGAAGCCTCCCCAAGACGCTGGCTGCATTGCCCCGCTGTATGGCAATGTTGATGGGCTGTGCCAGATACCCGCCCGTTCTCGGGACACGCGTCGCGTCGACCAAATAAAAAAAAATTTATAAAAAAATAAAATAAATATATGTAACCTAGAAAGATGCTTTCTAGGTTACATATATTTTTTTTATATTTTTATATTTTATTTTTTACATTGAGCACACGTGGGCCTTGCTCATCATCTGTTGCGATTCCTGCCTTTCCTTGACGTCCAGAAAAACCTTGCACGTGTAGGCCAATGTGGTTATATAGCTTTCTTAATGCTGGAAAATGTTTAAATATTACCTTTCTTCAAATAAGAAGAGCAATCAATTAATCACACAACGTTTCATAAATGTGAACTTTTGGTTAGTTTTTTGGATATTTGTAACTTCTTCGCGCCATAACCACTGAACGGATTGGGCTTAAATCTTTCGTAAATGTAATTAAATAATACCAATTCAAAAATATATACAATTGCTTCAACTGTAAATACTAGTTCTAATTTTTTATTTTATTGTAATTTTATTTTCATTATAAAATTTTAATAATAACAATTTTTATCCCGGAATAACACGTGAGTAGTCGCGGACAAAAGCTCGTTCTTCATAACACGTGGCATGAGCAGCGCGAACGCATTGTGTGTGACAACGCGAAAATCCGCACTTCATACCATAACGTTCCCACCCGTTCCCGTATAACATAAAAAAACGTCAGATTGCATCATCAACCTCCTTTAGCAGGATTACATAAATCTGGTTGCAAGTTAATTTGCACTGAGAATATATAACTTCTAAATTGAGAATTGTATTTTTGATGGATTTTAAATGAAGTCTACTTTTTTCTGTGATGAGCAATATTTTTACCTGACTCGTAATTTTCCGAGGACATCTCTCGCATTTCTTAATGTTAGGTTCGGGTTGTGCGATAATTTACATAAACGAAAAAGGTTTCGTTTCCTTCGATACATTTGGCACTTTGCAGTGCCTCTACCGGATAGAGAGGAACTTTTTTTCGTAGTTTGACAGCAATGGAATATAGTTTCATGCGATCTCGATTAAGTTAACGATTGGTTTTGAGAGATTGCACACAGGCTAATTT
Organism: Eupithecia inturbata; assembly: GCA_963662085.1. Taxonomy (NCBI): domain Eukaryota; kingdom Metazoa; phylum Arthropoda; class Insecta; order Lepidoptera; family Geometridae; genus Eupithecia; species Eupithecia inturbata. Next base: position 9,071,489 of record OY759176.1, on the reverse strand, counting down.
TACGGAATATTATTGTCTTAATCTTTTTGTACCTACGTGTTAGCGAGATAGAAGATAGAAGTTAAATTACATCAAGCTCACAATTTTATTTTCGGGAGTCTTTTGCACATTCGTACAAAGCACTGGATCCTCATCAATTTATATTTTACTAGCTTCTGCACGCGGCTTCACACACGTTTTTCTAGGAAAAGTAGCCTATATGTTATTCCAGGTCCAGATCTACATTGTGTGCAAAATTTCAGCCCGATCCATTCAGCAGTTTTGGTGTTGTCTCCGGCCAAACATCTACACAACAGCACAAACTTTCATCTTTTTAATATTAGTAGGATCAATTTACGTACTTATTTTAAAATAATTATACTAAGCTATGGTTGGAAAAAGGCGCATCAAACACCACTCAAAAAATGGATATATCCTCCAAACCTGTAAGCTATCTAAATAGTTTCATTTCACTAGCTCTGCTTGATTTGGGGCTAGATAATACTGTGTGAAGCATAAATTATATAAAATGAAATGCCCAGTACGATTGATTATTAAGATAGGATTTTCAAAAGCACAGTCCACCAACACAAACTACCTAAAACTCACTGCTAAATCCTAGCTTATTACGGTTTTACTCTACCTAAGTAATAATTATTATGAAGGTAGGTTAAATAGTTTATAGAAGTTTGTCTTGAATTTCGTGGTTATAGCTGCCTCGGTGTCTAAAATTGACGAACTTTGTATGGCGTGGCGGTTTGTGTGTGGGTGCTAAATGATAAACCTGGGAATTTGCTCAGAACTTGCTCAGTTTAAGCAACTATGTGGTTGTAAAATACTGAAATAACAAGCAGTTAAGACTGGGTCGACCAAACAAGGCGGGATCAAAGATTAATTTTTTAAGTGTTCGTTGCGTATCTATACAACTTCGCGCATCGTTAGTAATAATGAATGGCGGATTTGAGATACTTTTTATTAATATATATGTAAATAACCAGGGCAGCAACATTTAAAAAATGTAAAAAGGTCAAATTTCGGTCAAAGGGCAAATTGTTTTACATTCGAGATCGAATTTAACAAAACTTTTTGAAAAAAATTTACATTTAATATGGAAGTTTAACTGAACACCGACATGCTATTTTTAGGAATTTGTCGAAGTTTACGTAATTTTGTTTATACTATACATTAATAATTATTTTATCTACGGAATAACCATAAAAACGTTAATTGTGGTACATATAAAACAGTTTTTAAATATTGCGATAATATTTATTGTATCGACTTGACTTATAATTTTAAAGATAAAATACATTTTATTTACCCAAAAAACATAATAGCATAACAAAAAAATAAGTGTACATTAATAGGAAGGGTAAAAAGGGGTCCCTAACTCAGCATTTTGCAGTATTAGGCATTTGCCCAATACTGCGCTGGTTTTCAGTTAGGGCCCTTACGGAGTGACGGCACAGTAGGTACTTTTAATAATTAACACTATTACATTAACGATATATAAACAAATACAACGCGGATGGTACAAAACATGATTTACGGAACATTGAACAGAATATAATATTTTGACCGACTCCTTATGCAAATGATCCATAGCGCAACACGCTATCACTTCGCAATATTTTTCGATATCAATACCTTTAATTCACACCTAAATTCACTTGGTGCTATTTGTATAGATCCACACTTGTTTCAGGCACAGGACAAAAACGAAAATGCTTGCAAAAGTTTTGTAAACATTTTGCATTAATGTACAGCGGAATATTTCTATTTTAGCGCGCACCCTTCTCTATTTTAATTATTATTAGAAGCGTGATAGTATTTTTTTCTTGCGAGTTCCTTTTTGTGCAAATAGGATTGCTCAACTGCGAATAGTTGAGCAATGGGGCTTCACTTTTTCGCAGCTCGTTTTGTTCCCCATTGCTAAACTCAATAATTAATTGTCAAGTTGAGCACTTTCTAGTTGTTTGGATTTGGGATGGGCTTTTAAAAAATATTTTAGACGAAATAAATAACTAAAATAACATCTTATGCCAACAATTACATCTAATGTCAAAAATGACAACCTAGTTTCTCTTTTTTGAGTCCCACTCGTTTCAATTCATTTTAAGCTATCATTAGTAAATAAATAAATAATGCTGAACAATCCACACAGCATCATCTAGCCCCAAGCTCAGCAAAGCTTGTGTTGTGGGTACTAGATGACTGATATACATACTTAATACAATACATTAAATATATATTTTTTAAAATACATCGAAAATAACCAGAAAACCCGGAACAAATATTTGCAGATCGTACAAACATTTGTCCCAAGGCAGGAATCGAACCCGCAACCTCCTGCGCCCGCTACGCCACATCGGTCGTCCAAACTTTTAGTCCAAACATTACTTACATCATGGTTCAATAAATAGAGCTTAAAGACTAATTTCCCGCTGGCGTACAGGAAGGTGCACCAAACGTAGTCCAATATCGCTCCGAGATGTAATCTTGTGCAAAAGCTTTGACCAGCCAGTCAGTTAATTTTCTGGCCCAGTAAGTAGGATACGAGACATACGTTACTTATATTGGAAGGAAATGCAGTAGAGATTGCGCAATCTGCCTTCGAGCCATAGTGAGTTGTTCGAATGCTAATAAATAAATAGTACGTACCAATCTACGGCGTAGCATTTCCATTGCTACGACGACGTAGCAAGCAGCGATTGTTGGTATAAAAACATAGCAGATATCATTCAAGAAACTTTTTTTTGTAAACTTTAAAAGTGTAGGTTTATTGATTGTATCTGAGAAATTGGAGTTCCTTTGGTTTAGAAAGTCCATTGTTTAAAAGAATGGACATTTATATGAATGGACAGCTTAAATATTATAAAACATATCAATAGGCTCTTGACGATCCTTTTAGAATGCTCAAAAAACTTGGACTACAACTTTAACGGAAACAACGTTTGAATTAAGTTAAATATATCTTCTAATCAAAAAATTGCAAAACCCTGTTTTATATACTGTTTACTGCATGCCCAGCGTGGGGATTATGGGCATTACCCCCTGTGAGATAAAAACCAACAAGGCGCTTATCAAGGGTAGTCCTGGGTCCAGCAGTGAACTAATTTAGGTTGTGGAGGTGGAGGAGGTATATTGTTTATTATTTGTGCGGATCGTGCTAAGAAAATATTCCATAGAAAATATAAGATCTTGATGATAGATGATAGATGATTTATACTATACACTTGGTATAGTATAAATCATCTGATTTGGATGATAGGAACAAAATAGGTTAGTAGCAAGATCTAGAACGCAAAAGAGATGCCAGGGTCGTGCTATTCTGGCTCGACCACTCTGCACCATCAAGCGACTTAATCGCATTACCTTCGATATAAAGGCATTTTGAATGATGGTGCGAAGTGCAGGGTCTTTGCAACTGCCCTCCACTTTATGATTAAATCACGACCACTCAACTACTAATGCAATCAAAATCTTAAATTGCCGACGAAAATCTGTAGCGGTGATCGATGTATATAGTATACATATGTATATATCTTTACGGCAGATGCAGGCAGCGTGCTACTAATAAGTTATCGTTTCACTTAATCACCCACAGATTAATTTAAAGAAAAAGTTTCACTGTAGGTAAAGTGAAACTTTTCAACTAAATACAAATGCACATTAAATATATTATGGAAAAGTACCGGTGATCAACTTATTTAATTACAAAATAAATTATCATAAACTTAGCCAAAATAATGGAAGACACAAGAGCCCATGTCATTCCCAGATTATATGCTTCTTTCTTTAATGCACAAACATAAATCCGAATTAAAAACGAAAGAGGGACCGGATAAATAATGTTTGCGCGTTTTTCAGTGGTCTTAAGTCTCTGTTTCTGTATACGATGTTTTTATTTCGCTATTTAAAATGCTGGTAATTATGAATACGTAGACCCCAAGTTACGTCTTTAATTTTGAATGTAGTCTTTTTTAAGTGAATCGAGATCAACTTAGCGAGTTTCGGACTGAACTATGTACACGCGGTTAAACATAGAAAATAAAAATTATTTGTATCGTTATTAATGTTGAAGTGCTTAAAATTTGTTGATGACAGCATTTGCCAATTTGCTAATGACCTGTTTGATCAAACGCTTCAGGGTATTTCCGATAATTTCCAAACTGTAATTCATGGCTTATTTTGGTCTGCCCAACAATAAACTAATCGTAACAGTTACACAGAAGATAATAATCATAAAAGATTGTGTATAAGCTTGGGTAACTGATAACTGATTTATGTACATAATATTACATTACAATACATAGATAGATATTTTGTGTTATAAAATTAATTAATAAGTTAATATAATAATTAATTACTTAATGTCATTTTCACCTGATTTTTCGTGAATACTTTGTTAATGCTTGTTTTTTAGTTAATTACTAGAAAAACCATGAATATTCCACATAGTTGATTTGCATAATAATCAGCTCTTGGTGGAAATGGTCCAAATAACCTGACAGCACGCTTTTACGAGCAGAGCGAAAGGAAGAATCCGAAGAAATCTGTTTTGGAAATTGTTGTACGAATCGTATGCAATCATAATATAAAGAGGTAAAATTTGTATGTTTTCTTTGTTATCTCTAAACTATGTAGTTTCCAAAATCGCACCAGTACCTATGTAGGTACTGGTGCGATTTTACTAATTCTATTACCAATTGAAACATATTTAATCATTGAGTGACATAGGTTAATTATGTATTCTCCAGGTCTTTTGACAATGCGACACGCACGTATCCCAACTGCGGTGTATATCTTATCAAAAACCTACCTAGACTAACATATACTTTAAATATCACAATCTCATGTCACTCTGAGCATTCTCAATTTGCAAAAACCGTAGGAATAAGATAGTTATAAGGTAGTAGTTGTTAGTAGATAAGGTAGTTGAGCTGAATTCACCGATAGTAAGTAGGTACCGTACAATACAGGCTACATTAGAGGAAATAGGTAATAGAAATAAGAATATTGCCGCCTCGACTTTGAGTACAGTTGTGGGAAAATCTTCTACACATGAAAATATAAAATCAAGCCAGCCATTTGACAGTTATATTCATGTCCGCACGCTAACACGCGGTTACATCCTCAAGGGGGTCCTAGAGGTAGCTTGGTAGATAATTTAGAATGTAGAGAGACGGTTATGACATTTGATGTTTTGCAGGGTGGATTTTTAATTAAATCTACTAATCTAAAAACACACATGTATTTTTATTGAACGCTTTTCAATAAAAATTTAAATTCAATAAAAAAAAACGCTATTTCATTCAGAAAGAATTTTTTTTTTTATATAATTTAAAAAATACAATCAAACTAGAGAGTAATTGACGCAGGTATGTGAAATTAAAATACTGCAGGCGGGCAGCCATATCGCGTGTTGACGTACCTCGCAGCTGTAGGTAATTATTTCAAGGACAGGGCCGAGTACTGTATAGATATCATTACCGTGGTCATTACATGAGAAAGTGAGTTTTCGCATGACTAAGACAGACGGTCTTAGTCTGCGATGCGAAATCCAGTAGGTAGTTATTATGTGACCAATGCCAATGTGTTCTTCACCCAACCCTAAGGTAGATTACGTTTGATACCTTCGCCAACGGAGCAACCCTAGTCTAGCCATTGAGGTGCTGACCTCTACCTTGCCGTAACAAAGTTTTATAACTAGCACGGAAGGAACGAGACATGCAACCCTTGAAGGACTAAGTTTTTTAGCCCATATGTATGTATACCTTTATAATTTGTTTGTACTAACTTATCTATCTTTAAAGTAAATTATTTATTGGTATAATTAGCTATAATTAACTTTAAGGCTACATTGTAAATTTTGAAATAAAAACATTCTTATTCTTAAAAAAAAAACGGAGGAATTAGTTTAAGAACCAACGTTGACGAACACAATACGGTTGATGTTAACAAATCAGCTTCTTTCCGCGACAGTACACACAAACCAGACTGGGTTTTAGAATATCTAACATTAGACAGGTATCTAGAGTATATGTGGGCATTATGCAGCTGTTTGTAGCCAGGAGGTTCTTATTTATCTCCGCTCCATACCGTAACTGGTTTTTACGAATTGAAGTGAATTTGATTTAGTAAAAGAGCACTTTAGTTATTTAGGCTCTTTGTATCGATCGATCTGGGTATACGCCGCATTATTTGTAATTATTATAAACTTACGATGATTTCATCGTGAAAATCTCATAGATTACATGAGCAATGTTCTGCCACATTAGACATTTGCTGTCACATTAGACATTGGCTGTCACTTGATCAAAAGAAAATATTTAGTGCACAATAAGCCGGCAATGTATCAACACCGACATACTGTTACAAAAAAAGACTCAAAAGTCCGGTTAATTACCGAACTACTGAATCGTCGAGCGACTCCTATTGTTGGTGTCGCCATAGAATATATTTGTGAAATTTGTTGAAAGTTATGTGTATCCCTAATGGTTAGTGCTACGTATTATATTAAATTTGTGGTGGTACCTACGTACGAAAGTGACATTTTCCTACTCAACTTTGTCCTCTGCTACCTTTCGAAGAGAAGTTCATTATTTACGCAAAACAGGCTCAAAATCCCTTTTGCATGAGAATTAGTATTCAGCTTCCCATTTGTGCATGCTCAAATATCACGACGTTCATACGTCCAATACGTCTGTCCTTTGTAAGCCTTATGAAAGGACTATTGAATGAAGTTTTTAATATCCCTGCGCCTCTGCGAGTAAAAATGTTTCATACTGCCATGCGCTATGCGCTTATGAAAAAGTTGTAACTTTTTGCGCGACCAAATAACGTTTCGATAAAATAATTGATAATTACCTACGGATTATTAAATCTTCGTTCAATACTTAGAAATGCCATGTAATGCTCAGTAGCTACTACTGAGTGAGTGGAAGCTGCTTAGATGCATTTAACACCCATCCTCAGCGGTGCAACCAAGGACCAAAGGTGTTCCGCTGTCGGAGTCTACTGACGAAAATGCACACATTCAACATGGGCACTCTAGTCAAGACAAATATATTTAAGGATTTTCCAGTTCTTAAATATAGCCACTACAGGAAATAAAGTTTATATATTTAATACATTTTTTTAGGGTTCCGTACCCGAAGGGTGAAAACGGAACCCTATTACTAAGGCTCCGCTGTCCGTCCTTCCGTCACGTGGCTATATCTCATGAACCGTAATAGGTAGACAGTTGAAATTTATAGATAATGTGTATTTCTTTTGCCACTATAATAACATATATAAATACATATATAATAAAAATAAAATAAATATCAAAATCAAAGGGGGCATTGTATGGGATACAACAAACGTGATGTTTATAGCTATTTTTGCTCTTAATTTGTTCAGGCCCATGAACTACTAGAACTACTTTAGGTAGACCCATGGAACTTTCTATAATTAAGTAACACTTAAATTTTGGTATAATCAAAATAAAATAAAGTTCAAAATTTATAGGGGTCTCCAAAGAAGTGAAAATTTGATGTTCTTTGAAAAAGTTGCCTGATTTTTACGGTACGGAACCATTCGTGTGCGAGGCGACTCGCACCTGGCAGTTTATTTCAATACCTACCTACATATGTATGTAGGTAGGTATTGAAATAAACTGCTTTTTGTGCTTACGAAGGTATGTATGTACCTTCGTAAGCACACTATCACTCTAATATTATAGATGCGATAGTTTGGATGTTTGGATGTTTGTTACGTCTTCACGCCTAAAATACGGAACGAACCGAGCTAAAATTTTGCATAAAGGTAGTTCTAGGCCTGGAATAAAACATACTTTTTATCCCATAAATCATTTCCCATGGGAAAGAAATAACCTCTAAATGTTCCAGAAACAACGCGTGTGAGGCTACGGTCAGAAACTACTACATCATTTGAGAATTGATGCCAAAAACTTGTGAGGGGCATGCGGATAACAGTATCCCTCTTATTCACGAAGCTCTCCTACCTTCACGCATCATATTCAATGAAGTATTAGTAGTTACAGTGAACCATGATCCAAGAAAACAAGGTCTGACACTCCGGGAGTATATTATGTGAAAAAATTACAACTATAACGACACTATCAAGTTGCCACTTATTTCAAAAAGAAATGGAAGTTGGGAAACAAATAGTCCAATTAAAAATTAAAAATACATATATAATGTGAATCGTCAATTTTGTTAGTTAGATCAGTCAAAACCGTTTCAGTTAGACACGAGTATTTGTGATATAATTGGTTAGTACAAAAACAGATTTATCAGATTCGTACAGGTAATTTATGGAGCTCGGGGAGTTACGATATCGCTACTGGTAACACCAGAAAACAGACTCGTCTTCTCATTCGCCGATGGGGTAGGCCTTGTGTCGGATGACACAAGACCTACGCCTACCTGACCGTGATGTCTCGGAATGCCAGACCAGTGGCGAAGTATATTTATTATACCATGGGGTACACATTATACTAATTAAGAATAGGTAACTGTCGTTTGTTTTCTTCTTAAACACAAGTCACAGTAAAAAATACACTGCTCAGCGACTATTTTATACTATCAGTGTATGAAGACGAGGGTATCTACGTTTTGTTTTTTTGCTGATATCGACTGATGCATCTCCCTGTCCATTTCTACGATTCCTATTTGTTGAAAGACTTCAAAGGATTCGTCCCCATTGAAGCATGATCAAAAGGATTTAATTTCAGATGTAGATATTAGTCTACCTATTTACTACCTCAGTAGGTAGGTACAATTGATAAATATATACATATTTATAGTTTTAAAGTGGACTTGTCTAAGAGATTCTTTTGTAAGGAAATAAAACTTATTGATTTCTGTTTTCTCAGTAGGTACTCTAAACTTTATATATTTGTACTGTGTGAGGCTGCCAATAAATACTAGTTTATTTTATTTTACAAAGCTACCAACTACATGACGTTCATCGTTACGTTAGCCCCCTGTTAAGTTTGAAGTTAATTTTTATGAATACCTATTCATACGGAAGTATTTTAAAACTAGTAGAATATTTCGGTGAAGTGAAGATGACAATACAACAAATTTAATATTATAAAACCATAATGAATGTAGGTAATTACGAGACTTGGAACCTGTCAGGGGGTCACCTATCGAATAACACTACTGTTGTACCTAAAATACAATAAAATAGTTACTAGTAATAAAATAAAGAAAACCTCTGTGAATCAAAACATTATTCAATCAATTTACCCGAAAGGGTATCGGGGTGAAATCACGCAGATAAGCGGAGTTGAGGGGTTAGAGGGATCCCTGGTTACTTAAAATCGCATGTATAATTTAATACGAGATTCTTGTGAATTTAATACACAATCCGGCTTTTTTACCCGTCCAAAACGACAGTTTAAAGAGCAAAACACCTAATAATTCTTTTGCCTCTAGTTCCCGTCACCTAAATCAATTATTTGTACTAAAATTATATAGGCAAAGTTTGTGAGTGATTTCGACATGAAGATGGTTGTTACGTAATGGCACATATCTGTAATGGTCTCCAAAATTACTAAACAGATCAGGATACAATCCTTATCCATACTAATACATATTATACATTCAAAAGTAACTCTGTCTGTCAGTCTGTCTGTTACCTTTTCACGCCTATACGGCTGAACGGATCTCAATGAAATTTGGCAGGGAGGTAAATGGTATCCCGGGGACGGACATAAGTCTGGTATAGATAAAAGAATATAATCCGACTGAAATTATTGAAGGCTATTTTTTAACCGACTTTGAGAAATGGAAGAGGTTCTATGTTTGGCTGGTGTGTATTTTTTTCTTACGTAGGATGACTATTCGTCCCGCAAAATGTATAAACAATTTATAAAACAAAAACTTAAAAAAACTATATAGCTTTTTTCAAATAATCAAATTTTTCGGGAAATATGACCGCGAGGGATGAGCGAGATTTTATAAAGAACCAGACAACCAGTGCTGTAGATAATATCAAATGTAGAAGTGGGTAGGCACACTAGGTACAAAGGCAATAACTGGACCACTTACCGTCGGACTTTTAGAGCCGACTGTCGCAAGTGTCTTGTTAGAGGTAAACACCTACTTGAGATAAGGAAGGAACGATTGTGCACTCTTATGAAATGGACCAGAGAATGAAGAAATAAAGATACATAGCCTGGGAAATACACTTCTTTGGTTGTACATTTTTTGAGACATCTCCACTATAGTATTCCAATTTTCGGGTAGAGCACCTGCTAGATGAGTAAATAATTAGCGAAGGTTGCCAACAAGAACTATACGAGTGGCCAAAGTCGGGGGAAGCAACGGGGCTATCAACCAGCAGTAGTTAGATACGGGCCAATGTTCATGACGATAGTTTTTATCTCAAATTTATACTATTATATTAAACACGATCCGTCAAGTGATTTATAAAAGTTTTAATTATAAAAAAAATGAGTTGATAGGAATATCAATCGGTTCTCTAAAAATAGCGACAAGCATAATGTAAATACTAGAAATAAGAATAAACTCGCTTTGTCCACAACTAGGCTACACAAGATTAATGTATATTATAAAACGCAATTTATACGCTTCTACAACAAAATACCAAATGAGTTGAAAAAATTATCAATAAATAAATTCAAACAAATTGTCTAACATTTCCTTTGTAAAAAGGCTTACTACAAAATATCAGAAAATCTAGAGGATAAAAAAGCTTGGGACAAGTTTTGCTCCAACTCGAAAACTAACAACCTAACAAGGTAAAGGTTTCTTGTTCGCTTCTTGGCTTTACCTTAAAAATAACGAAGTGAGCAAAAATCAAAGTGATCACTTTATTTTCTAGTTTTACTTATGTAATTTGAACTTTGTGACGTGTCCAAGAGCCCTGTAAGTTAAGCACTGAATTTTTTAGAATTTTGTTTCTTTAACTATTTTAAAAGATACAAATACCTTTATTTTGGATCAGTTGAGCTACCTGTAGATTGTTTTGCAACAGTCTGCAGTTAGCTTAATTGTTTCAATTGTTAATACTAGTTCTAATTTGTTTTTATTTTGGAATTGTAATTTTCTTTGTCAATAAAGATGGTAATACCTTTCAATTGATACCTTAATTGACTTGTAGAATTTTTTTTAAATTTCGACCTCACAATTTGTACTGAAAATTTACTTTTATAATTTTTTAGGGAAATTTATTATTATTTTAAATTTCAATTGAATAGCCACGGTAGTTGCTGAGATATTAAAGAGGGAAAAGGACAGAGCGAGACCATAAGGGTTTCGAAACCGATCTCAAAAAAAAAGGGTAAAGTTTGAATGTGTTCTTCGGAACTACTCGTACGACTTTGATAACTCTTTCACGAAGATATAGCTACGTTATCTTTGTGTCACATTGGCTATCACCTTTTATCCAGGTAAGCATAAGCGCAACCGCAGGACAAGACTAGTCCCAAATAAGTAAATACCTCAGAATTGATAACACTCTCACTCTCTCCACTCTCTATCTCTCTGACTAGTATTATAGAAGCATGAAATGCTGAGGTTTTTGACTGCAGGTAATTAACTTTATTGATTTTTTATTTTCATATAGCTTTATTGACAAAGAAAATTATATTTCAATAATAAAAACAAATTAGAACTAGTAATTAATTACATCTCAGAGTGGAGAAATAAAAAACCTAATAACTGGTAATATTAATTTGTACGTTTTCAAAATGGCCACCATATCCTGTCCGGCTTTTTTACATCCTTAAATATTCTGAAAAATCACAATATTGATAACATCTCTGGCAACCCTACACGAACCTTATTCACGTGTGGCCGCTTCTAAGCACAGTGTCACGTACTCGATAACGGCGGCAATTGAATTGGTTTTATCGCGTTTTTGTGATTGATATTCCTTGGTTCCTTTAGGTAAGTACTAGTAAACTGTATCTATTTGTCAAGTTCGAATAGATGTATGAAGAGCTTTCTGTGAGGACTACAATCGAACCATGACCAAAAGATTTTATTTATATTCACGGATTTTTGAATTACCTATATTAAAACGTTTAATTTTGATGGCATTTAATGTTGGTGGGTATTCACCAAGAAGTGATGATGCAGCCAGGATTGTCTCATCGTGAAGTTAGAAGCTGAAATTAAAATTTGTATTACGTACATGTATAATTTTGATTATAAATAGCTTGATTAAAGAATTGTTTTTTAAACAAGTATCGCCAATACTTATTTGTCAGAAACCGCTCGCAATTCTGAAATATAGCATCAAATATCACAAAACAAACAGACACCAAACCTTTTAATGTCACAAACATTAACATTTACAAAAGGATCTGACGAAGTCTCCTGCGGCGACGCTTGCAGGCCCGTGATCAAAGCGGATGTAAAAGCTTTGTGAATTAAAAGCGTGCAAATGACCGGAAGCTGTTCCATGACAGTTAGCCGATAGGCACTAATAACATTAAGTACGAAGTCAGAGTAAGTTCAACATACACTCTTTGTACGAGACAATGTATGGTGTACGAGTATTTGCTGTTTGCTCCCATTTGCACAGTGGACACGTTATTGGAAAAGTTAAACGAGTTGAAGCTGCTTTTTGCATTGCACTCTCTAATAATGTAATTTATCGTGCCCGTCAGTGGAACATGAAGGTCTAAAAGATATATCTGTACTTATTAGTCTGTCAAAAGAAACTTGGGAGAGCAAATAATTAACAGGTTTAAATTTTTATTAAATTTAGGAAACCTTTTTTTAATATTTCAAACACTGTCTTAGAAAAAGTTGAATAATCCTTTTCTAAACAGCAAATACACGGTCATCTGGCCTTACAAGTGGGTAGCTTGCCAAGGTCCTGTCAACAGCATGTTGCCTGTAACATGTCTTTGGGAACTACCTACTTACTCAAAGCTGTTATCTATGATAGTGCCCTAGACAATACCAGCGCTATTCGGACAAAATCGTGGACCTTCTATGTTCTCTAAATAGTTTATCTTTAGGTTTGTCCCTAATCATGATGTATAACTAGAGAAAATCTTAGAAATCATGCCATACAAAGTGTTTGATGCTGCCAAACGATTAAAAGTTTATCAATGATTGGATGTTATTGCTATATCTTTAATAAAAACAGGTTTCTATTTTGAAATTGGTTCTTGCAACGAGTAGGTAGTTACCAGAATTCAATATTACATTTTCTGCTCCCGTCTTATTTATAGAATCGCCAACGAGAACCACTTCAATAAAGTCAATAAGCAACTACATTTAAGGTTTATGTCTCGGCAATAGAGTATTTGTCTGACAACCTGTCTGACCTAAGCCTCGTCCCGTCCCGTCGTTGATTCTCATTTGAGATATTGGATATTGAGACAAAGTTGTAAATGTAATTTCAAATATTGTTTGAATATTGTTGATACTTGGGTCTAGTGGTCCAAATCGAGCAGTCTAAATCGGAAAAAGGATTGTTCCCTGGAAATCTGTGCATCTTTTTGATGCTGTTCACCGTAGGAAATTGCATTCTAGCTGACACCTTCATCTGTACGCTGTAGGTAACTTTATCAGCAATTCAGGCTTGGCTTCGCCTAAATCAAATTCCAATAGCGGGTCCATCTGTACCTCTATGCAGATAGTTAAAAATTCATACACAGCGCACGGTGCCCGGCCGAATGCAGTAACCTCTTTCCTGCATTTTACAATTTTATTTGCTTTGACATCTGCCATAGGAAAACGGAATGGCTACATCAAGCAGTCTCAACGATTTTGTTGTTTGGTACAATGTACATTTTGGCTATCGTATTCAGTCCTGCTAATCAATATTTTATATTATAAAGGCGAAATAACAGTCTGTTGAAAAGGTATTTTCACGCCTAAACGGCAGGACAAGGCTTAATGAAATTTGGAAGCAGGTAAATAATAACTCGGGGACGGACATAGGCTACTTGAAAGCGCGACCGAAGCCGCAAGCAGAAGCTCGTATTCTATAAGTGAAAGTTCTATAAGAAAAAACTACTAAAAGGAACAAGATTTTCGGAGATAGTTATAGTTTTTTTTTTCAAATTGTACAACTTTATTGACAAAGAAAATTACAATTCAATAATAAAAACAAATTAGAACTAGTATATACAATTAAAACAATTAAGCTAGTTATAGTTAGATATTATACATATACATAGATATTACATTAGTTGTTATAGTTCTAGATTTGGAATAAAGTTTTTTTTTTTATCCTGATAAATTTCGTGCAAAGCTGTGGGCGAGTTGTCCTCTTTACTTTGGAATAAAGGACAACTGGCCCATTTTTGATTTTTGATTCAAGCGAGTTATGCATTTTAGAAAAGGGATAACTCACCCGCAGGCTGGTTTTTGAGCGAGCGAGATATCCTCTAAATAATTACTTTTTTCAAAGCTTGCTCTAGTTTGTGCTGTACGATACGAAGGAGGTCCTCAGAACTTTATATGAAAATTTATCAATGTCTGCACCGAGTGTGGACTAACTGGTCAGAAATAACTAACAAGCAAACCTCAACCGCAGTTGGTTATCAAAAAATATAATAAACCACCAAGTGCGAGTCAACTCGCACACGAAGGGTTCCGTTCCATAAAAATCAGGCAACTTTTTCAAAGAACATCAAATTTTCATTTGTTCGGAGAACCTTTTAAATTTTCAGTTTTATTAGGTATATTTTTTGTTATAACAGTTGAAGTGTTACTGATTTACAGAAATTTTCATGTGTCTACCTATTGTGGTTTAGGAGAGAAAAAAGAGCAAAAAAAGCCAAAAATACACGTTTTTTGTATGGTAGCCCCCTTTAATTTGAATATTTATTATTATTTTCTGTTATAGCGGCAAAAGAAATACACATACTCTGAAAGTTTAAACTGTCTACTTCTTACGGTTCATGAGGTAGAGACATCTGACAGACGGACGGACGGACGGACGGACAGCGGAGGTTTAGTAAAGTACTGTACGTTACTAAAACTCTCCGTTTTGAAAACCCTTAAAAAGTAAGTTAAGTTTTTAGAAAAATTCTGAGTGCAAAAATATTTCAATAGTGGTTTGTAGAAATTCGAGTGAAAGATAAAAGAGGGCTGCGTTCAAAGGATACTCGATTTTTAAGGTTGGAGCCACTTTCAAAGAAAATTTACTACATTTTTACGATGAATGTGGCTATGAGTGGCTTGAATGCAGAAATGGTAATTCAGAACTCGACTGCAAGTTAAATCATGTAAACGAACTCATTGTTTCTCGAAATCCGCAACTCAAATGTTCTAATTATTCATTCCAATAGGTGGTATAGGGCCAACTGTTTTGTAGCACTAAAATAACCCAAATTTTTGGTTCTATATTATCAAATTTAGTTCTAAACCAAATCGAATTATATAGAAATAATACCCTTGCACTGAGCTATAATTCGCAATTGACTTCTCAAAACATTTTGAAAATAGCTACGATATCAATTTTAAACTTCCTAGTTCCCACTACACTACTTTTTAACCAAAAACCAATATGGCGTATAGACTGTACAATGCGGCGTCGTATTTTAACGGTGTCGGAGTCGGTACTTTTTGTCGGCTTTCCTAAATCGACTAGCCACAAGCTAAATATGCAAATATTTACCAAAGTGTATGTCTTCAATTTTATTAATGAACAAAAGGAATGTTAAATATAGTGCGTGTGCATATGATAATTATGACCACGCAACAAAAGTTATTTTTTTAATGTAAGAGTAAAAAATAATTCTTGCATTCTTCGTGATTGATGACTTCAACTTCAACTTCTTTCTTAATGGCGCCGTATACCAGTCATTATATCATTCATTCGTCACCTGTCTCACTTGATGATATGTGATGATGACTGGAGCCGAGCAAATGCGAGCGTGAAAGTTAAGTTTCATTCACTGTTCAGAAAGTACGCAAATAAAAGGTTCCCCTTCTATTCATATAAATAAAACAAGCTGTATTTGTGATGTAGTGATGTGTAGCTAATCCTCGCGTAACCGGTTACACCTTTTAGACGTTTCCGAACGTCCATTAAAAGCTTTGGCGGATTAACCACTACCTAAACTACAGCTCTTACGTTTCGATTTTGCACTCAAACGTATAACAGTATAGGCTTACTTAACGTTTGCGTTTCGTTATCAGGTGTTCGCATAAGACAGTAATCTATTTGATGTGGTGATTAGTACAGTTTGTCCTACCTAAATTTTATACGTAGAATTCAGTTAATTCTTTGATAAAAGGTTTTCGATTATAAAAACAAAGTGCTGTGCGAAATAAAAGCTTGTTAGATCTTAGATGGTCTTTAGTAAGTTGATCCTACTAAAGACCACCTAAGATTTAGTTTAGACGAACAAAACACAAATTCATTCAGTAGAACTAAACATAAAAGTGTCCGCTTAATCATGGCCCTAGCAGTCAAGTATCTCTTAGTTTGACCTAGTTTTTTTTATAATGAATTTAGAAGTTGTCACGATTTATAACTTTTACACAGATATTTGACTTTGAATGCTCGTAACTTTTATTTTTAGTAATTTGTATCAAGTAATAATATATTTATAATAAATATACATTCAAAAATTAAGAACAAGTAATTTTCTGGCATTAAAACTACAAACAAAAAAGATATGACGATTTAAAGGCGAGATAATAAAGAAATAACAAAAAAAAAATTATATCTCAGCAACCGTGAAGCTTTATTGATTCTACCGAAGTAATGTAGCGCATGACCCCCTCAACTCCCTAATAAAATATACCGGTCACAATACCAAACAACCTGTATAATTGAATTAAATTTAATAAAAACTTTATTTTCTCTCACGAAGGTAAACAAGCTTACATGGTAGGTACTTAAATTATGTAGTAGTAAAAGCTATTGGTGGGAGAGTAAATACATAGGTACTTATAGATATGATTATCTACCAGTGTTGTGAGAGACCTACGTTTTATTTTAACAAAACGTTAGTATTTTAACAATTATTAGAAATTTAGTATTATCTTTATTTATACAGACTGATTGGATTTTGAACCACGCTATTTGAAACTTGTTTCAACCATCCCTGCAGTACAAAGGTGTAGGTAAACAAATCTAATAATGGAACTACGCACCTACACTTGATAACTTGGGAGGTTGGAAACACCTATCCAATTCGCGCGGCGTATCGTTTTTTTGGCGAGTGCAAATATCGAAATCGATCACATGGTCAATTTGAGCTAGATTTGTTTACGAACAAATTCGACTATGACTGGCTCTGGTTTCTACGTGTCAATGTTGCAGTTATGGTTTAGTTGGTGGGCGGATGTGAAGTAGTTAGTTAATTCGTTATGGAAATATTTTACACTTCTCTTGCTCAAAAAGTGTGTCATTATAGCGTAGGTTAGCGGGAGTAAGATTTGAGTTTAAGCCCTAGGACTAAAAAGAATACTTTCTTATTAATTTTTGTCTGAAATCATCAACCAGTACAAGACGTTAGTCCTCTTACATAAAGGCTCGACTATTTGGTGTTCCAACAAAGAACATACGTTAATTATTTTTTGAATGTATTGTTTATTACTTTCGTGGACTAAGAAGCACTTGCCCGCTTTCCGTGTAGCGGGGCGGCGGCGCGCCCTTGAGCTGTGGGTCGCAGGTTTAGGCTGGGCAGTGAATGCGTTAAATAATTGGTACAAGAATAAAGTAATAAATTTTTGCAAAAATAAAATTTATGCAGAGACACGTTTAGTTTCGAAATTTATAAGTCCAAAAACTTCTTTTTGTGACGTCACGTTGCTTTCTATTTGTGTCCATAGTCCTACCGCATGTATTATTTGAATGTGTAGTGTGAAACAAAATATGTATGTTGCAAAAAATAGAGTCTAAAATAATTTGCGGTGTTTTAAAAAACGATAAATAGATTTCAAGTTCCAGTGCCTAGATAATATTCATCTACGTCTCGGACGAACGAAAGCACTCCTCCCTTACTTTCCCTGACCGAATGTCTACATTCACGTGCATAGAATTGTGTTCACTTTAGTGACATCTAGTTTAATTCAAGTCTAATATTTAGCTTGATGACACATGGATACAACAGTTGACGCCCGTTGCCTTGGAAACCATTAACTAGGAGATAGTGAAATTATCATGTTCTGAAGAATTTTTACAAAACTACTTTTTACGGCGTACGTAACAATTACTCGAGAATCAAACTTATAGGAGACCAACTCAAAATTATTTTTTATACAACAACGAAATAATCATCAAAATCTGTTAACAATTGGCGCAGATATAAAACTGTTATAGGTAGTCGTGATTTTCCAAAAATATTATGTTGCTGTTTAAGTTTAACGGGGTAAATGCGAATCCCTCAAGAATAAAATTATTATCGAAACACCTTGGGATCGTTATCTATACAATAGTTAAATAATCAGTTAAATCGTTTAAGCAAAGGCCGAGATATCAAGTAACAAGTACATTCATAAAAAAAATACAGACGAACTGAGAACTTCCCCCTTTTTGAAGTCGGTTAAAAAAGACGCAACTTTTTTATTCTAACTCTGTTATAAATAGTGTTCTTTAACTTATTAATAGTGTTATAATTAGTGTTATTTTTATAAAGCATCACAGAAATCCGTTTTCTTTTAAGTATACTAACAAGTTGAACCACAAACAAGAAAACATAACAAAAGATCACACAAATTTTAGATACTGTTTGCTTTTAAACAACCGCGAAGAAACCGCGTGTCAGCTAAAAGTGACCGTATTGCTAACATATTCGCTCTCACGCGCCGCTGTTATCTCTAACCCCACACTGGGGGTGGCCCCCCAACTCCCCGCAACCTGATATTGTTTATAAAGGTTCAACTTTGAGTGTAGGTACCTACCCGCTGGCAAATAAAATGGCTCTTCTCTGTTATTCCTGGCACGTCTTATCAATGCACGGTGTAAAATTTAAGATATGATACACTGGTCAAGGGAGAAACTACGCATAGTGAAGTATTCCGTAATAAGCTTGAACGTTTTCTGTTTCTTTTAAGGTTTTTAAGTCTCTTGTAATGTCTTGGAAATATAGAAAACTAGCTGTTGCCTGCGCCTTTCTTTTCAAGCATATGGAACGTCGTCCATGAAAGATTCATACAAAGTTGAACCTCTGCTTTTCCTTGAGCTTTACATTACACAAACTAAGATAAGACCAAGTTTTATGATTTTATCATTTTCAAGTTAAATGTATGTTCACCAAGAAGTAGATTTTGAGATTTCGTGATTAATTAATCAGACATTTTTGATGTCATTTAATTTGAATTACGGTTTCGGTTTATTTACTTGTAGTCTATAGTCCGATATAGGCTACTTAACTTCAACTGAAATGTCTACTTAGACGGGTTTTAGTGAGAAATGTTTTGGGAAAGCGATTATGGGATACCTAGCTTACTTAATCGAAGTTGTTCTTGTAATATCACCCAAATATTTACGACTAGCAATCAAATTGGAACTTGGAACTGCCTTTAATGAGGCCAAGCCATTAGGCTGTAAAATTGAATCGTGAAGAGTACCGTTGGGTTGAATGGGCGATTGATAGCATTTGTACCAATATTTTAATGTTATTAAAATATCTAGCTTAGTAATGAAGATATTTATTTTATTTTAGCAGTGTCTTCTAATCTTAGAAGATCAAACAAAATAGAGTGCGGAGGTTGCAAATAGAACCGAATGGACACATTGGATACCCATGTACGACCCATGTACGTTCTACGATTTTTTGGTTCAACAAATTTGACTTAATCCAGTTTATGATTTTTGGACAGTGGTGGATGGCAAACATTTCAGTCGTCCTGGTGTTATTTGGTCCGCCATCCGGATGATGATGATCAACAAATTAAGCTATAATCAAAAAATAATAATTTGGCGTGTTTTAAAAAACTGTAAACTGACTCCAAATTCCGGTAAAAAGTATTCATCTATGTCTCGGACAATCGAAATCACCCCTCCCTTAGGTACTTTCCCTGATCGAAGATCTATGTTCACGTGCATAAATTGAGTTTACGCTGGCGACATCTAGTTAAATTTCAAATCGAATTTAGTTTGATAGCACATGGATGAAAATGTTGACGCCCGTTGCCATGGATACCATTAGGTCATAGTGAAATGATCATATTGTGATGAAGTTTTACTTTTACAAACCCACGTTTTACGGAGCACATGGTAATTCCTCGAGCATCAATCATATAGGAGACCACCTCAAAATGAAACTTTTTACAACAACGAAAAAATCATCAAAATCTATTAACAACAGTAGGTCTATTACGTTGCGGGTTCGATTGGGACAAATGTTTGTACGATCTGCAAATGTTAGTTCCGGGTATTCTGGGTATTTTCTAAGTATAATAAAAAAAAATATCTAAGTAATGTATTGTATTAAGTATATCAGTCATTTAGTACCCATAACACAAGCTCTGCTTAGCTTGGGGCTAGATGATGCTGTGTGGATTGTCCAGCATTATTATTATTATTCACTTGAAATTTCGTTATAAAATACATTTTAACTATAGAAAATAAAATATTATAAAACTATTCTACAGTAAAAAAATATATCAAAACGGTGAATAACCAGCCGCGAAGCTAGCCTTAAGAGGCCGGTGACTAGGGCTGCAGAGAGATGAACTTCCTGACGATACGCGCCGAGTCCAGGACTAGCGAGAGTCTCTTGAGATGTTGATCGAGGCTCTTAGCTATTACGCCGTTAACCAAAACGACTATCGGGACGACGATCACTGAATCAACATCCCACATGCTGACAACCTCGTTGGCCAAGTCAAGATATTTGCTAAGTTTATCTTTCTCAGCTTTAACGAGGTTAACATCATGTGGTATGGTGACATCAGCGAGAACCGCCCTCCGTTCTAACCGATCAATCAGTACAATATCAGGTTTATTCGCAAGAATAGTCCTGTCTGTAATGATAGATCGGTCCCAATAGAGCGTGGCACGGCCATTTTCGAGAACTGGCGCTGGTGTGTATGGCCAGTAAGGCCATAGCGGAGAGCATGTTACTGATGTATAATTTTATCTACTTGGTTGTGTCTGTGCAAGTTCTGAGAGTTAGCAAGGTGCAAACAACTCGAAAGTATATGACGGAGGGTCTCCCCAGGAAGATGACACGCTCGACAAATATCGATTGTGCTCTTTCATTATATTCCTTCGGTAATTGTTCGTCTTTACCACCTTATCCATAATTGCACAGACAAAATC
Source organism: Eupithecia inturbata (assembly GCA_963662085.1). NCBI lineage: Eukaryota > Metazoa > Arthropoda > Insecta > Lepidoptera > Geometridae > Eupithecia > Eupithecia inturbata. The sequence goes on along the minus strand of OY759176.1, from coordinate 9,050,282 downwards.
TTCGGTTTCCCCAAAGAGGACATCGAAGCGTAGCCAGTTTACAGAGCTTAGGAGATCTACATCAGGTCCTGTGAGGACTTTGTAGAATCTCCCATGCAGCTCTTTGCTCTCCCATATAGCCTTCCTGTCCTGAATGCTCATCAACTTAGGTATGCGCCAGTTCTCGCTAGCTAAGGAGAGAGGAGTAAGGTTCTTATCAACTGCAACCACATCACGATGTATCTGGTATTCGGCTTGATGAAAATGATTTCTGAGATTGCATACCTCACGGTTGTGTAGGGTCTTGGCGTTTAAAAAGCCTCGACCACCACATTTCCGTGGGATATACAATCTCATTATCGAAGCTCGGGGGCCATGCGATGAGTGGTTAAAAGTTGACGAACCTAACAGTCCAAGGCGTCTAGTTCAGTCTGAGTCCATCTTAGTATGCCAAAGGTATAAATGAGTAATGGCATAACCCAGCCGTTGAAGGCACGCACCTTGTTGCCACCTGACAAAAGGCTATTTAGCACTTTTGTGAGGCGACAAAAGAAGCGCTCCTTCACTGACTGCTTTATGCCCCGTCCACTATACCCAACGCTTCTGGCATACCAAGATATTTGTAGGTTCCACCCTCTGAGAGATAGATATCTCTCTGAAAGTTGTAAATTATTAGAATTCACAACTTTCCCTCGCTGTATTTGTATGACCGCACACTTATCTACGCCAAACTCCATGTCAATAGCACTACTGAATATCTGTGTGATATTCAGAAGCGCCATTAACTGTGTTTTATTCGACGCGAACAGCTTGAGGTCATCCCTAAACAACAAGTGAGAAATGACCTCACGATCTTTCCGAAGGCGATAGTCTATTCCTGAATCTTTCAGTAGAGTACTGAGTGGATTCAGAGCTAGGCAAAACCACAAGGGAATCTGACTGTCGCCCTGGAATATACCTCTCTCTATTCTTATCAGATCATTGGTGGCAGTTGGATCCATTCGACTCCCTGGATGACGAAGAACAGTGGTCCACTGCCTCTTACATGATCCCAAGAATGATCTTAGAGTAGTATCTACTTTATACAACTCTAAGACCCTCTTAAGCCAAGTCTTAGGCACCGAATCATAAGCCTTCTTATAGTCTATCCATGCAGCCGACAAGTTCCCTCTATCACGTTTGACCTGTTGACTTATGGCTATGTCAATGAGGAGGAGCTCCTTTGTACCATGAGACTCAACCCTACCTCCATTCTGAGTAGGTGCCAAAATATTGTTTGTAACGATATGTGTGTTAATTGTTCATTTCTGTGGTCAGAATATCCATTCTGACCACAAAAATTAACAAATTACTTACATCCGTAGTAGCTTGTAGATGGTGGGTAAGCATGTTATTGGTCTATAATTCTTTGGTTCCGCAGTACTACCAGACTTATGGAGCAGGAAAGTTACACCTTCCGTCAAAAAATGTGGGAGGGACCCGATTTCAATTGCTTCTTGGAATTGTGTGGCCAGAATTGAGTGTGAGCATCGAAACCATTTTAGCCAAAAGTTATGCAATCCGTCCGGGCCAAGACTTTTCCAGATACGGCAAACTTTCCTTTGGTCACTTTGAAAGATGGGATTCTGCCAACATCTGTCAACTCGTTTTTTATACCTCCTTATTCGACTTGCCCACGCATAGACTTTTTGCTTTAGGTAGTCTATGCGCTCTGTGACACAGGCTAAATAGTCCCGAGGTTGAATTTTAGTTCCGTCAAAAGCCTGTGTTATTATAATCATTTTTATTAGCGCAGATATCACCAAAACTGTAGTAGCTAGTCGTGATTCAATAGCGAAAGAATCAGTAAAATCGGTTAACTATTGGCGGAGATTACAACACACATACATACATAAATTAAAAAAAAAACACAGAAGAAATGCGAGCCTCCTCCTTTTATGAAGTCGGTTAAAAACAACATTGCCTTTAAAAAGTTTCTTGATTAAACTTGATGACGCCTTTTACAACATAAACCCCACCATCTGAATATAAATTAGATCGTTGTAACGAATTGAATCCTTATCTCTATTAACACAGCATCAGAGATTCATTAAATTCCATAGTTTTTAGAAGAAGAAAGTATAAGAAAATCTTTATTTGTAACTAAGATAGCTTCACTGTATCTTATAACCGAGTTATTCCGGATTCGTCCCGTGGCTTGGCCCAAAGTAGTCCCAACGCGGAAAATCAAATTCAATGCAGATTTCATTTCAGATTCGTCCCATTTTAAGATTTAGAGATTTAGCTTTTAGATTTAGTTTTATTTTAAAAGTAGCGTTAGTACTGTCATCCACACACTTCTTGTACAAGTAATCTTAATTTACCATTATTGTTTTCGTAGGATTTTTTGTATTACTTATCTTACGCAAAGTACCAGGAAAGTAGAAATGCATAGGATATAAATGTACGTATCAGCTAGTATTTTGATTCATTAATTAATATTGAACAACGTTTATCTCACTCAAAGTACCAAGAGATTAGAAATGCATAGGATATAACGGCCGGATGTGACCCCGATGTCTTCAAAGAAGAAAGAAACAGAATTGAGACAAAGAGAGTAATTATTACTGTGAAGTGGTTTCGAATTACTGTAGAATTAAATATTTTTTTCTCGCCAGTATCAATCATTTTCAACCGCAATCTGACTTTACCCACTACTAGGTATAGGCCTTCAAACTCTTGTGACAATGATCTCCCTAAACTTATGTATGACTAAAGGGAATTAAACTTAGAGCTATGAGTTATGAGCTGTGAGTTAGAGTATGTAGTACTAGGTACTCTTCTTCACCTTAGAAAACTTTGATTTTATTCTCAATTATTCTAAAGTAAATAGGGACATTTACTATCTAGACTTATCTAGCCGACATAATCTGTAAAGAGAAGAGTCTATCTAGCCGCGCAAAGTCGGAACTTTGCGCGGCTAGATATTTCTATTAAGCCGTACGTACAACTTTATGATACGATGGGAATTTGAGGATTTATTCAACATTATCATGTCAATCCACATGTTGGCCTGGATATCACCAACTTCGTTTGTTTTGTTTGATTACCTACCTACCAGTGGTCTAGTTTTGTGTTATTTTGTGCATAATCCAAAGTAGGTACATATGTAAGCTCTAAAAATACTGCCGCTAAACGACATTTAGTGATTCTGAACTCTTTCATTTTACATCAAGCCTTATGGAAATGGGTTCGCAGGATTACAAGTCTTATAATTAGCTGAACCTTATAGCTGTTTCTGGTAATATTCATTAACCTGCTTTCTTTGTTGTTTAATCAGGTTTCTGGCGGGAGTTTTATAACTAATAGGCTATTTAGACGTTTTCTCCGTTTATTGAGAACATAATATTATGTTAATACTCAGCAAATTTTGTTGTTTTGCCCGGATTTAATTTGTAAGAATGGGTTTTTAAAAAATTACTTTGTAAAAATGGCATGCTTACCTGCTATCTCAATTACCTGCAATTTGCGGTGTTGAAAATAAAGCAAGTTATTTACTAGGTACACAAAAATAGCATATAACAAAAAAGTTTTAAAATAGACAAAAAATAGACAATTTTGTAAAAAAATACGTGTAATATCTCGATAACTACCTCTATTAAGTTGCTATGTAAGCTCCATTCTACGATTTCTATAAAATGTATGGAATATCTGCACGATAATGGCGTTTAGACCATGTCTATCAACCGTGGCAGTCGCTTAAAAATGGCTGATTCACTAACTCGCACCATGATTCTTGTCTCAACTGGTGCGAGTTGACGAACCGTAAATTGCCCCTCAAACTCAGCCTTTGGATATCGTAGGAGTCGATAAGGGGAACCTATCAGAGGACGGGCAGCAGCCTCGTTCAGTGAATTGTTAACCCCTCTACTGCTATCACTAATCCGCCTGCCAAGCGGTTTGGTTCAGCAGTAGACGCATGTGAGCTGATAAGGTTTTGTCTGTACGATACACGTTTTGAGTTCCTAGTTTGTCTCTATGCGGCCATGATATCATTAATATTTGTTTAGAAAACAAGAAGTAAGTAGTATTTACAATTCAAACAATTAAGCTAACTGCATACTGTTGCAAACAATCTACAGGGAGCTCAACAACAAGTAGTTGACAAACGCTGTCGATTTTTCACTTATTCCTACGCTCTCAGCAAAGATGGCTACAAAACTGGAGGTACTGAAAAATTACAAATTTCTATCTTCTGTCTACCAATGCCTTTTAAACTCCTAGAACTACTATAAATAACTTAACGATTTACAAATAAATCAACACATTTCCACTCCAACTAACACGAAAAGACTCTGGATTCTATTAGTACTTTAAATAGTTCTGACTCAGTTCCCGATTGTTCGACTTTGACGAAGGCTTACGCTTATGAAGATGTAGGTTTCAACTAAATGTAAGTAGGTATTTATTGAATGCAAGGCAAAAGTTCTGTAGGCGAACGATTAAGGATAGTTCAAAAAAGTATTAGATCAGAGCTATCTCTTCGGAAAGCGTTTTTAGGGTTTCGAAGATCGGTGATAGGTATCGAAACCCGGCATCGCTTTATTTGTCCTTTTTTCTTTTTTCTTTTTTAATATCTCAGCAACTACGGCAGCATATAACGTGAAATTAAAATTAATAATACATTTCATGCGCCTATACAGATTAACAGAAAAAAAATTAAAAATAAATATAAAATTTTCAGTACAAATAGTGGTCGAAATTTTAAAAGAGATAATGCATTGTCAAGTGGGGTGTCAAATGAAAGGTATCAACTTGTACATTTCAAAACAGTTATTGAAATTTCGGTAGGTCTGTAATATTTTGAAAAAAGTCGAAAAAATACCAATCCCTCCGCCCCCCCTTATCTCCCAAGTTTGCAGAGCCATCCATCTGAAATGTACATATGTAGCGTTTGTAGATATGAATCTATATTTTACTGTAAAAATATAGAGAAGTCTGTAAATGGACCACTTTTTGAAAAATGGTCAAAAAAAAGGGGGAATAATTTTTAAAAGGGGGTAGCCCCCCCTTTTGATTCATTAAATACCTCACCGAGTGGGGTATCAAATGAAACGTATCAGTTTGTAAGTTGAGTTTTCAAAATTTCTGCAGGTTACATTGGCAGGTTACACAGGCGTGCGAGTCACACTCGCACTTGAAGGATCTTGTTTAAAACTTTTTGCAGTAAACGAAGTGTATATTGAATGTGAGTATTAATTTTAGTTTAAGATTTTTGTGAAAGGACTTTAAAACTACGAAGTTTGTACAGAGACCCTATAAAATTACAAGAAGAAAAAGAAAAACATAACCAAAATATCAATGTTTGACTGTGGCGCAGCGGGCGGTTGCGCGTTCGTTTCCCGTCTCGGGACAAATGTATGTACGATCTGCAGATTTCTGAGTATTCTGAGAGTTTTCTATGTATGATAAAAAATATTTATCTTATCTAGTACCGAAAGCACACGCTCTGCTTTGATTAGAGCTAGATGATGGCTAGATGGCTAGTGTGTATCGAATACATCCAACAGAGAACCAAAGTTATCGACATAGCTCAGAGAAATAGCAAGCTGAAGTGGCAGTGGGCTGGCCATATCTCGCGAAGAACCGACAACCGCTGGGGTAAACGTGTTCTCGAGTGGAGACCGCGACTCGGTAAACGTAGTGTAGGACGCCCTCCGGCCGGGTGGGATGACGATCTGCGAAAGACTGCAGGCATATGCTGGATGCGGCAAGCTGAAGACAGGGCACTATGGCGCTCATTGGGGGAGGCCTTTGTCCTGCAGTTGACTATTATAGTTTGATGATGATGATGCGGTGTGAATTGTCCAGCATTATTTATTGTTTATTTATTAGGTCATGGCAATGGAACGTAGGTATCATACCATTATGCTATTTACAGCTCGTTCCTCTTACACAAAGCTTTATTAGAGAATGTGTAGATTTAAAAGTGGACCGTGTGGCCCAGACCACCCATACCACTATGTAATGCGCCTGTGCTTAGTTTTCTACACATCTGATGTCGCTACCTGTGAGCAAAGTTTTATAGTTTTAAACAAACATAAATAAAAGTTAGACCACGCTGCGGCGGCGGTGCGATGCTGACGTTCATCGTTCAGCCAGCCCGCACTACGAAACGGAATTACAAAAAACAACTGAAGGACTATACAAAATCGTCTTGGGTTATCCGTACGTTACTATAAACAAGTAGCACTTTTATTTTAGACTGTGCGTTGGCACCAGTTGTATGACGATTTAAGAAAGTCGTAGGCTAGTCCAACATAGTGGTAGTCCAAGTCATGGCGCACCTTGACTATTTTATGCAAAATCAGGCCACGAAATCAAAAAATAAAATCGATTTTTTTCATGACTCGACCAATATTTCTATCTATTTACTGTATTGTATTAAGTATATCAGTCGTCTAGTACCCATAACACTAGTTCTGCTTAGCTTGGAGCTAGATGATGCTGTGTGGATTTTCCAGCATTATTTATTTAATATTTGGACGGACCATTATATGGATATCCTACAAAGAAGGCTCCAAATATGTCTACTAAGTTGATTTCTCAAATAAAATGCAGAGCGTGGAACATTATTATCGGTTTGTTCATGCATTTTCAGTGTGCGGCAATTTCACATTTACCAAGTTACCTACACGAAAAATTGTTCGATATTGTACGGTTCCCTATTTTATCGAAGCCGCGCTTGATGCATTTTTAATGATTATGAATTGTCTGATCTCTATCTCAATTCACGTGTAAAAATATTACGATCACTGGATCAGCAGTATACAGGGAAAAGGTTTTAACATTGGAGTTTATATTGTGAAAAGTTTGCATTATACCAGCTATTCAACAACGATCACGGAATTTTGGGCACACTTTTCTTATGCGCTCTAGCTGTCCAAAGCTAGACTTTCGAGCCCCATGGGGTAGAAAGCCCTTTACGTTTTTACGACAATTTTTGTTAAGACTCCACGTGTCTCACGCAGAAGCAAAAGGAATGTTAAGGCCTTAGTTTACCAGTGTAAAAAGCTTTTGTAACAACATTTTGGTGAAAATGTTTACCGCTCGATCTAACGCGTTTACGTTCCTCTGACGAAAAAGTCGGAAAGTCCGAAATGTCTGCGTTTTCGCACGTTGCCGCATCATTGTGTGGCGTGAAAATAGTGGATTGAAAAATTGAGTTATTCCCAACGTCTCACAAAAGTATTCCTAACGTCTCACATAAACGCACCAATATTGAGAGATATTTATGTTCTTTTACGGCAGTCACATGGCAGATATAATATTTTCGTATGTTTTTTAGGCTAGTTTGGGATTTCATTGATGTAAATTAGTAAAATCCAATATGGGAATGTAAAATATTAAGGTAAAATATTAGGGAGGCCTGAGTTTAGCAGTGGACGAGTATGGGCTATGATGAAGTAAATAAAAAGCAAATGGTTTACGTGGTGAAACTGGAACATTCACATCGTTCAAATGGATAAAAATCCTAATAACAATTTAAAATCGTAAAACATGCTGCATTAGTGGAGAGGTAGATAATAATTGGCATAAACCCACCATTTGTATTATACATTACTGCAAAAGTTATGTTTGGTTATCACTTTAACTGCCACCAAAACACTCTTCGAAAGCTTGTTACTCAGCGTGGCGACCCGGAGAGGCGCGTGGCTTGGCAGTGAACGCGTTATAGAGCTATTCAGCATCAATTTATCTCAAACACCATCTCATACGGCTATGCTTTCTCTAGAACTACAGTATCCGTGCTTTACATCAAGCGTTTTTCAACCCAAAGTTCATCAAATAGAAACTGTGTTCTCGTAACCTCACTGAACCATGTTTATTTTTGCATGACGTAATAAAAATATATCTAGCTTCCATGCTAAGCACCGACGGAACTCTGACAGGATACGACCGCAATGTAAAGCGCGTACCCAAAAGGTAAATGGGTCATAAAAAGTCATATCAATATTGACCGAGGGGCGTGCATCATTTCGCTATACCCGCCATATCTCTACAAACACGTTTGGAAAGAAAGCGGGTAGACGCTGATTCAGCCAAGCTAAGCGTTCGTCCCGGCCTACTACCAGGGGTAAATTTGGTGGTTGGCCGGGTCCTTAGTGTTCTAGACGACGACTGACGAAAACTTTGACTAAAGGGAAACAAACAACAAAACAACAAACATGCAACATTAATACAACTCTACAGGTAAGTCTCTTTTTATATTTTCCTATGCCATGATGTCTTGATGATGAAAAAAAGTAGAAGAGCCGAGCTGATTTTGAACCGTTACCTAGTGCGAGAACCAATTAGGACAAAACTCTACTTTCTAACTGTTACACTACATATTATTTATCTGTCCTTAATAAATATCAGTTGTCTATATAGTATTGCATAGTTTGGGGCTTGATGATTTGTTCGGGGGTTGAGTGAATTGTTCAGCATTATTTATATCTATTAGCAAGAGAATGATAGTCCTTTATGAGAAACTGTCTGCGGCTTCGCTCGCGTTTTTTGGAATAAAACGTAGGTAGCTTATATGTTCAAGGTCAAGATCTTTATGTGTGCGAAATCGCAGCCCGATCCTTTCAGTATTTTTGGCGTTGTCTTCCCAACATCTTCACAACAACGGCACAAACTTTAGTCTTTATTATATTAGTAGGAGCTTGTTTGCTGTAAGTAGCCAAAATAGTGTAAAGTTATTACAATAAACCGCCAAGTACGAGTCGACACGCACACGAATGGTTCCGTACCGTAAAAATTAGGCAACTTTTTCAAAGAAGATGTGAAGTGTTACTTATTTATGGAAAGTTTCATGTGTTACCTATTGTGGTTCAAAAGATACAGCCTTAACAAACAAAGAGCAAAACTAGCCAAAAAACAGGTTTTTAGCCCCCTTTTATTATGATATTTATTTTTTATTGCGGCAAGAAAATACACATTTCTGAAAATGTCAACTGTCTTCCTCTTACGGTTCATGAGATAGAGCCCTGTGATGGACGGATGGACGGACGGACGAACAGCGGGGGCCAAATATTAGGGTTCCATTTTCACCCTTCGGGTACGGAACCCTACAAAAAAAAATCAGAGCCGAAAATGATAAATGGAATGAAAAACGTGTGACTGTAGCCTATGCCACGGCCACTAATTTATGTATCGAGTTTTTATTTAAAACCCTTTTTCGAAATCTGATGTTTTGGTGTTTGGTAGTTTGGTAGAGTGGATGAATGGTTCGTACTGTCCAAATGATTTGCCCAATGTATTTCCTGGAAAATAGCTTAAGTTGAAGGCTGTTACATAAATGCAGATGTTATAAACTTATTGATGTTGTTTGGCAAGATGGAAGTCTGCGGTGATCTCCAGTTATATATTTTTAAATATTGCTGTTGGCTCTTGTGTCCTACAATCTCCTTATAATGTGACTGAAAATTATTTGTAGAATTTTACATTCTTGAGGGAGTACATAATTATGTAGAGTTTGTCTGGATATGAGAGTGGGGGAATAGAGAGTGCACATGTGTTTGTGCGCACACTTGTGCACAAATGTGAAATTCGGCTGGGAGACATCATCGTCACGTATAGTATAACTCGTACAGAACCTATTTTCTCTGACTGAGGATGGAAAAGAAATAGGATGTTGTAAACAATTAGCACAAGGTAGTTCAGAGCACCTTAAGGTGAGGCCAAAGTTTTAAGTGGTTTTAATGTACTTTTTACATTTTTACCGAGTTTCTAGAAGAATTTTTTTGCTTTGCTGATTGTTACCGCTTGTTGTAAAAGTAACTGGACTTCCCTATAATGATTTTTTTTTATTATAATTCGTTTTAAAGATTTTTTCTCCGAAAAGGTAAGAAGATTCCCACTTAGGCTCAGATAAAAACTGGTATAATAAGCCTAGATTTTTATAATCTGTAGAATACGGTATACACAGTACACTCAAAACAAAGAAAACTTCAGCAGATGTTGTTCATAAATACCCAACTTATATACACAAATTACATTAATTCGAATACTTGAGTCTTAAGAGTTACTCTCGAATTTATAATATTATATTGGTTTGTAGTAAGTAGGTACGTTACATGAGATATTCAGTAATTTTTTATTATTTAAGAAAGTAGGTACTTAATCTGCGATCAGTAGTATATTAATATTTTATATTATATATTATTATTATTCCATATTATTCCATTATATCTTCGTTAGTATTTAGATATGATGATAATAATGACGTAAACTAGCCCAATTTTCGTCCAAGCGGCCAGTTTAAACGGACACTAGTTCTGTGCGCAGGAAATATCTTAGATTTATACACATTCATACTAATGTTATAAATTTGAAAGTTACTCTGTCTGTCTGTCTGTCAAGTCCAAGTCGAAACCATTCTATATACTACACCATCTCTCCGTGCATATGCATCGCACGCCCTATCTAGAGCTTCACTTAACTTTTCCATAGAAACAACAGTAGCAAAGCTGCGTGCAAAAACTAGTAATAGTATGTATATATATTAACATCGATCGTATAAAAAAACATTGTTGCTACTCTTCTTTGGTAATATTTCTAAAATTTATAAATCATTAACATCCATAGTAATATTATAAACTCGAAAGTAAATCTGTCTGTGTGTCTGTCTATCTGTCTGTCTGTTACCTTTTTACGCCTACACGGCTTAACAAATCTCAAAGAAATTTGGCAGGGAGGTAAATGGTATCCCGGGAATGGGCATAGGCTACTTAAAAAGCGCGTACGTAGCCACGGGCAGAAGCTAGTATTATAAATCCAAAAGGAATTATGTCTGTCTGTCTGTCTGTTACCTTTTCATACCTAAATGGTTGAACGAATCATAAAGAAATCTTGCAGGTATGTATATAGACGGTGTCCCGGGGGCATAGACTATTTTTATCACAGAAAAACGTTTGCAAAGCTGTGGGCGGAAGCGAGTAAAAATATAAGTTACGGCTTAAAACTTTTACGTAGGTACTAATCAATAACGTTCTCCCAAAAGGCAACATAATACTCGTATAGGTACCTGAAACCGGTGGTAAATGGTTTTCATTGAATAAATGTCACGGCGACCGAATTGGGGTGTTTTACTAAGATCAGAACGGCCCAAAGCGAAGGTGTCGTGTCTACTCATAAAATAAATTGAAATGCTCCGTCGATCAAGAACGCGGGCGGCAGTGGTCTCGACGCTAGACAATAAATCAACTCCAAGCTTTTATATAAAAAGGAAAGAGCGGAAAGTCGTTTATTTGTTTCCAAACTATACTCGAACGGTTGGTGAGCTTACGATACTTTAATAAAAATCTTACTCGAATTGAAATTTCACATTCTGTCGCACCGGCCCCCGCGGTGGGCAAATGAGAAACGCTAAAACGGCTAACTGTAAAAGTTTTTCCGCTCGGACGTTAGGGATGGTACACACAGATGGGGTTTTTGCAGTGGCAGCCACTTGTTCCAGTGCTAGTCATCAGAAATGACGTTGACGCGGGCGCAATTAGCCATTAGCTGTGTTTATAACAGCCCCGGTCCATCTGCTTAGTCTACCTGAGAGGACTCTTCAAAAGTACTAATATTTCGTACCATATTCATTAAAAGGGATTGTTAATTTTTTTTTTTATATAGAAAACTTTAATAAAATAATCTGTTTAGTTTACAACCAAATGTAACAGCCCAATTGTTTCAATTGTTAATTACTAGTTTCTAAATTTTATTTATTATTTGATTAAAATTTTATTAATTAATAAACGCCAACGCCATAACACAAGCTCTGCTTAGCTTGGGGCTAGATGATGCTGGTTGGATTGTCTAGCACTATTTATTACAATTTATTATCAAATTTAATTTCAAAGCTGTTGTTTTATTGATATCAGTGACTAAGTACAAGTTCATAATTGGTGAGTCGAACAGTCACGACGACGACGCTTGCCTAAAAGTCTGGTCGTTAACCAGTCTGCTCCTAGCCTTACGTGAAAATGGTGTCAGAAATGATAAAAATTAATTGGTCATTGACGAGACTCCGTTTAATTAGTTAGATCCGGACTCGATACCCCGGTTTTTTGCTATAGTAGAAGAAATTAGATGGATGATGACCGTTGATGTTTTCTTCAAAACAACCGCAAAGTCAAATTAGCTCATTTGCTTTCCGGAAATTCACGCTGCGTGTGATTTTAGATAAGAAAAGAACATCGGATTTTTTGCTGATTCTGAGTTTAGATTCCTACTCAAGTCAAGCCTCGGTCGAACTTGGATGAGCCTATCACATGATCGAAAGTGGCACGATATCAAAGTGGCTCGATCATCAACGCTCACGTTCTCAAGCTTGTACAACTTATCTGAAAATGTTTATAAAAACCATGTACCTACCTAATTAATTAGCGACACCCTATAGCCCATTTCCTAAGATAAATGTCGGCCGCGCCCCTTTGAACTTTACAAAGATTGCAAAGAAAAATGCTTAAAGTTTTTGTGGCCCGTTATAATTGGCACCGCTTTGACAATAGATTAATTCCTTACCTTTATATCTGTCGGGGTCCTGACCCCCATGTTCTTTCGTCCATTCGAATATAATTTATCAGGATTAAAATTTATGAAAATGAAATTTTACTTTGTGGTAATAACAGTTCGGGTTTTGTTCACGAAGTAAAAGGAAAAATGGATTTTGTAGATCTAAACATTCCGGAAGATTAAATAAGTACCTTTTAAAAGGTACTTCGCTTTAACGGAGGAGCAAGAAATGTTATTTTTTGAAGCAAATAATCGTACGGTATTGTTCTCTGTAAAGAAATCATTGATCATTTTATGTAATTATATAAACTATCGTTATTTTCTCTCTTGAAACCATTATAATTTACGTATAATCTATTTTTTTTTATTCCAGGGTTGAGATGTGTTTCTTAAAAACCATAGTGATTACCAGCAATTACGCATTTTATTAAACTGATAGAGAAAACGAATACAGGGTTATTGTTAATTTACTAACACTGTGTGAACTGCTGTTCTGCCCATCATCACTAACACGTTCGTGAAGACGCCAGGTCTTAATTCTTTAGTTAGTAGAAACAGATTGATATTAGTAGGTTACGTCCTCCATTTAATAATCGTTCATTAGAGGGGCCTGTAGTTCACGCAGTGTCAGTGAAGTTCCAATAACCCAGTATATAAAAGTAAGTAAGTAGAAAAGTTGTAACTAAATTCTTCTTCTCTGGCATCGCATCTTATTCCACCCAAAGAAGTCGTTACAAGGCGCTCCATAACTGAGGCCTTATGCCTGCATCCAAGAAGTTTCCCCAAACTTTGTAGAGCACTTTGTAGTTTACCTCCAAGGTATGTTTTAATGTGTGCCTTCACTCCCGTGGTCATAAAAGCTACTTCTGTTTTGGAGCCTTATGTTTGACTGTCACTTCTAAAACCCTCTTAAAGCAACAACAAATTAGCATATAGGAGTCCTAACGAGCATTTTGATACCTCATTTTTTTAAATCACTGTATCTGTTTGGATGCTTCAAGGCTATAAAGACAGAATTTTAGATAACACTCGAAAAACAAAACATGCCCTACCCTGGCTAAAAAATACACCGGACCTAATTGTTAAAAAAATCACTTAAAATCTACTCTAACTAGATTTAAACTGATTTTTTTAGAAAGAAATACACTCCATCACCCACAGTTATTAAAATAAATGGTTAATTTCTGTCCCTGAACATAAACGTTCATTAGGATTTTAATTTTGATTTCAAAGTTTCCTAATTTCCTAATGGTAATCCCTGAGGTGTCTGGGGGGAATAATACGAACCTATCTTAAATAATGACTGCTTTTCGGTTTAAGGTAAGCAGTTCTACGAAATTGTATCAATATCTCATTTTCTCAATTTGAATTGCTGATTCTGAATGAAGTTGGAGAGATTTCGCTAATTGAATTTTGATTTGACTTTATCAAAGGGAAATACAATCTGCTTAACTGGCTCGAGAGCTACTTGTATTCAGCGGCAAAGTGTGAGAAAAAAACATGTGAAACTTCTTTTAAACGTTCCTTAAAAAATTAATTACAGTCTGCAACTGTTTTAATTATTGTAAACACTAGTAATAATTTGATTTTATTAGAGATGAAACAAATAAAAATACAACAATGTTTGCACCATAAAATCAGTAATGACAGTTTTATGTATCTTTGACCAGTTGTAATTACAACACCGGTGCACATACAAATATTTAATACAGTCAGAAATTAGCTCAACTGTTTCCGTTCCAAATACTGGTCGTAATTTGTTCTTATTAGATGAAATACTAGCTTTTGAATCCGAAATTGTACTTGCTCTTTGCATCATTCAATCAGTCATGAGATTTTTCGTAGTCTCTTAGACCAACTGTAATTATGAAACCAGTGAAAAGAAACAAGTCTGCTCTATATTTCTTCAATTTGAATTTCTTATCTTTCTTATGTTTTATATAAAAATCATGTGACTGGTTTTCATAACAAATTACGACTAAATATAATATATTTAGTCGTAATTTATTCCTGTTAGATGAAATCAAAATTTTACATGCCCTTTGCACCATGAAAACCAGTCATGAGATTTTATGAAATCTCTACGACCAATGGCACAATTTGAGGCGATTTTAGATTTATGAATAGTTTTTACATCATAGAATAAGGAAAGATAGGATTAATGATTTAAAACTATATATTTTTTTTTAAGTCTTCCGTATACCTACTGAACCCATACTGAAGCCGTAAAAAATGTATTATCGGATTTTTTGTAGAAGTACCTACCTACAAATTGATTTAGTTAAATTGAACAAGGTGATTTTGTTTTTTAATTTTAGTTGGTTTTATAATTTATGCAATAACGCGTTTTTCCGAGGTTTCCTGAATTATTTAATGCTCTATTTTAAATTTCCTAACTTTTGTGATATTTCGGTTGTAAAAATAATGTTTTAGTCTTTTTCGGCTTCATGTCAGTGACGAAATATTTTTTATTCAACAATCTGTTGAAAACTTGACACGGCAATCGTAAAACTCTTACGTATTTTAATAATAAAATTCAACATCAACAACCACCAAATATTCAACCAAATTTCGGGTAAAATTCCAACGTTGTCCAACAGCATAACCGATTAGCCTTAACAGCATAACCAGGTATTCAACAAGAAATTCCTTAAAAAATCTACCTGTAAAACCGAATAAAAAACAAGACCGCTGCCAAAAAACCGCCGACCACCTCCGCATACAGAGAACCTGAAAAATCCGCATCCACTTACCTTCTCAATTCACCACAGCACCGAGCACAGCACCAAAGTCATGATCACATTAAAAAAGTCACCATTGTTCACAGTCACACCGCACAAACTGTAAGTGGGAAGCGCTACCACTCGTCACCTTACTTCAGGACCGGGGGACTAGGGACCGGAGGGTACTAGAGCCACGTCTGCCGGGTTCAGGCGCGGATCTGAGCTCACTCTGGGCCTGCAGCTCCATTTATACGCGAAGGGGTGAATTGTGGGTTGAACGGGGGTGAAAACGCGCACGCGTCCAGCACCCTGTTGCTTCTTGGTGAGGGGAAAGCGTCGACGATATTTTTTTACAATTAACTGTAACACTCATATTGTTTTCGATCATTATCTGCATTTATATTACAAATAAAAAAGAAAAGAATATGAACCGATGAGCGGCGAAAATTGTTTGAATAAAACACTTACAATTACATTTGAATTGAGCTGCTATGATTATAAAACCATAAAGAAGAATAAACTTCCTAAATCACTTAGAACGGATTTTGTGTGTATTAGCCCCTTCTTCAATTACGATACGCCCAGGCGACTCTAGTATCTTGCTAGTCTCCGAGACAAATCGCCGCGGAGTATTCACACATACATTTTGTATCGGTGTGCTGGTCGACCGCGCGTCGCATCTCCTGCACATCTCGATAAAACAGATAAACTGCAAGCGCTTCTTCGTCACTGAAATCGCTCAACATAACGTCCGTTCATAAAAAAACAACAAAACAAAAGATGCGTTTTGTAATTTTTTAGTATGTAGTATGCGACTTGCGTATCGTATCCTACGTGTTTCGTAAGGGGAGAAGGAGCTTTGAGTTGTTTAGACATTAATTTATAAAAAAAAAAAATATTTACCAACTTCTTACGGACGTCTAATTTAGCTACTTCCTTAGTGTTATGTCATATTATTGTGGGAAAAAGTAGCTGATATGAATCCCGTATTTGTGCTGCAGAAGAAAATTTTAAGAAACATATTGACAGTACCATAGGCATAGGATAGAGAAAAATTCTACGTCTATGGACATTACCGTGTCAATATATTTAAGAAAACTTGTTGTACACGCATAGAAATATCAATCGGCAACGAGGCACATAATTTAAATACTAGAAATAACAATAAACTCGCTGTGCCCACAACTAGGCTACCCAAGATTTACGTATCATTTAAAGGGCCAATATGTATGGTTCTAAAACCAAATTCCAAGTAAGTTCAAACAAATTGTCAAACATACCCTTTGTAAAAAGGCTTACCTACTACAAAATATTATCTAACTATCTAGAGAATAATATCTAGAGAACATTATCTAGAGGATAAAAAAACTTGGGTCGAGTTTTGCTCCAACTTGAAAACTAACAACCTAACAAGGTGTAGGTTTCTTGTTCGCTTCTTTACTTTACCTTAAAAAGATTGAAACGAACAAAAAATCAAAGTGATGACTTTATTTCCTTGTTTTACTTAAGTAATTTGAATTTTGTGTC
Organism: Eupithecia inturbata; assembly: GCA_963662085.1. Lineage (NCBI taxonomy): Eukaryota > Metazoa > Arthropoda > Insecta > Lepidoptera > Geometridae > Eupithecia > Eupithecia inturbata. The sequence continues at coordinate 9,033,522 of OY759176.1, read as the reverse complement.
CAAGAGTCATGTAAGGTCGAAAAGGAAAATTGCATATTCCTGACTCGCCACGGGATACCACGGGAGAGCAAAGTGTTTTATATTAATAACTCGTATTTTTTATCATTTGTAGTCCAAGAGCTATGCTTACTGTTTTATGGTAACGTAGATTACCAGGATTTTTTTTTACCAGCTATGTTAAAAATTTTATTGTTCGCACAAACATCTTCACAACGGAACACACTGTTGCCTTTATAATATACATAAGTAGTATATATACTACTTTTATTGGTTAGCCTTATTCGGACGGAAAAGTGTATTTTTTCATCCGAATAAGGCTAACCATTTGGTGACAACAGACTATGACACGGGTCAATATTTGGAATGATCAAAATAAATCATAAATCTATCGATGTCAATGGTTACACGCATCACTAAAGCCCCTCTATACACACCCTACCAACCTGTAACCCCCCCGCCCGCCCGTCGTTTAAGCACTGACTTATCAAAAAACTTATGTTTAAGTAAGATACTGTTACAAGTTTTGCCACAGGGAGACCCGATTGTGGACTGGTTAAACGTTTATCTTTAGCAAATAGGCATGTTTAATACCTAAGCCAAAATTATCCGCTTCAATAATTTTAAGCTTCAATAATTTTAAGGTTAGCAAAAGTTTTTCCGTAATCTGATTAACGCGACAATGCAGGTTTAGACGGTAGGAATATTAATTTTACGTATATTTGCTGGAAACCTTTTGTGAAAAATCATTTATGCAAATTATTGAGCCGGTGCTCGGGATGGTTCTTATCGAGATAGCTTTGTCTGAATTATCTGTTTTTATTTTGAATTATGACGATGATAGCTTCTTCAAACTTGCAGAAAAAGATGCAGAACAAAAAGGCTTTGATTTATTCCTTATTCAGATGCTAAGAAGGCTTCGGCATTGATTGAGGCAGAATACCCGTGAAATTGTCTGTGCAAGCCAGCGTCATAACTGTGCCTGAGCTTTATTGACGCAGAGCCTTTGTTGACGGCATAATAGTGTACTTTGTTTTAGTAAAATTGAAAGAAAACTTGCTTCTTTTTATAGCTCTAGATATATTTTTTGCCCCGGTGGGTGGTTGGTCTCTATATAATTACGAAATTGATTAAACACCAGTGCCTTCTAAAGTATTTTGGAACATGTTTCTTATCAAAATTATAGGTAGGTATTGATAGCAATATTACTTTCTTTAAAGGCACCGTTATTATTTAGCGCTTTAGCCGGGATATTCTACGAATAAAATACGAAAAACGGTGAGATCTGTTTATCACAAGGAAACGCCTTAACTGCTTAACGGATCGGACTGAAATTTCTTTGTCAATAAACTTGTAAGTAGACATTTTTTTAAAACATGGTCAAAAAGGGGGGGAGGGATAATTTACAAAAGGGGGACTACCTCACCGAGAGGGGGGTATTAAATAAAAGGTATCGGTTTGTACATCTCAGTACAGTTTTTGAAATTTCTGTAGGTACATATTGGTATACATGACAACCGTTCGAAACCCTCAGCGCGCGAGTCACACTCGCACTTGACGGATCTTGTTTAATAGTAAATCTAGTATAATGCTAAATTTTCTAGTCAGCAATCGTAAAACCTATCAAATACCTAGTTACATGGATACGCGTCGTTTATTTGCTCTGCCATGTAAATCATCAGCTCTAACGATTGTTCCTCGGAATCTTTATAATCAAATTTTTATATTTTCAAGCACTTAAATATTTTAATCCTATTATAATACGTATAAACTAGGGTATCGAGAAACATATTTAAAACTCGGCCGGGGCATCCCATCGGCAGACAAACTTTTATAATATATTGAAAATTTTCCGTGCAAATATTCTGCATAGCGTTGAACTTTATGCAGACAGCTGTCTAAGCGGATACTTTCATAACGAAACTGACGATCCCTTTTGGAAAAATAAACAAATAGTATCATATTAGTAGTTAACAAAAATGTTTAAATGTATTTTTACGTTCGTAACCTAAAATTGAAAATTTATGTTTAGTTTACCTCGAATACTGTGACTCCAATAACTGTTAATGAATGCTGTACAATTTTTGTGGCATAACCTTTCGGGTCGCGGACGAAAATGTACAAAAAGTCAGTTTTTTGCGCTGGTATTGTCGCTTGTTACGTGCTCACAAACACGTCACCGAAAAAGTGAACGATTTACCACAAATGGTATTCCTAGAAATCCTACCACAATGAAAATTTCGTAAAAAGGGTTTGAAGATTTTTGTATAGAGCATATGTACCCATACATATGAAAATAACTGTTGCTCTTTTGAATTTTTAGAAACCTGACGCTTTAGGACATTATGTTGTATAAAATTTAAATTTGTATAAATATACCCTATGAAATATTAGGTCCTTACATATGAAATTGGCGTTTTGTATGGGAGGAACAAAAAGTCGAATATTTTTTAATATAATATATTTAATTAATCAAAGTATGAACCATTATTTTCTATGCACTTTTGCCATCTTATAGGTAGTTCATTGATCCCTTTACTAAAAAAACCAGTCGGACGGGAATCAATAAAATCTTTGAAGGCGATTTGGACTGCCCCATCGGAGTTGAATTTTTTCCCTTGCAAGAAGTTATCCAAATTTCGAAAAAAATGGTAATCTGTTGGAGCAAGGTCCGGGGAGTACGGAGGATGTCTTAGACTTTCCAATTGAAGCTCTTCTAATTTAGTAGCCGTCTGTTGCGCAGTGTGTGGTCTAGCGTTGTCGTGAAGCAGCAGTGGCGTGGAGCGATTGACCAGCCTAGGTTGTTTAGCCGCTAGCTTTTCCATCATGGTTTGCAATTGCTGACAATAGACATCAGCCGTAATAGTCTGGCCAGATTTGAGAAAACTGTAATGAACAATACCGGCACTAGTCCACCAAACGCTTACAAGTAACTTTTTTGGGGTTAATTTTCGCTTGGGGCAGGATTTGGCTGGCTGGCCAGGATCCAACCATTGCGCTGAGCGCTTCCGATTATCGTAAAGAACCCATTTTTCATCACAGGTAATGATTCGGTTTAAAATACCTTCATTATTGTGCCGGTTTAGTAATGTAACGCAGCAGTCGACGCGCGTTTGCCGGTTTGCTTCAGTCAATTCGTGAGGTACCCACCTTTCAAGCTTTTTAATCTTCCCAATTTGCTTCAAGTGAATTAAAACAGTTTTATCACTAACATCGCAGCCTGCAGCTAACTCGGACGTGGTTTGCGATGGATCCGCTTCCACAATAGCCTTCAACTCTTAATTATCAACTTGAGTCTCAGGCCGTCCACGGGGCTTGTTCTGCAGGTCAAAATTTCCAGAACGAAAACGTTGGAACCAAAAACGAACTGTGTTTTCTTTTGCAACACGACCGCCATACACATCATTCACCCTTCGAGTTGTTTCCGCAGCACTAGTGCCACGGCGGAACTCGTACTCGTAAATAATGCGATATTTTAAGTTTTCCATTTTGTAAAATGAGTGACGCAAACAGAAAAAAACAGAAGAAAAAAAACAAATGAATGACGATCATCGAAGCACAAATACATGAGTCTATAGCTGTACAAATTTGAATTTGGAATTCCTTACCAAAGAGGAGAAATTTGTGATTAAAGTGGCCAGTACGAAAAACGCCAATTTCATATGTAAGGACCTAATATATAAATATCATCGTGCGTCGTGACTTTGAAAAATTAAACAAAGTGTTGGCCGTTGTTAGGCCAAAACCATCCCAAACCCCTTTTTAGTTAAAGTTTTGATTAGGAAATCTTATAAACTTTTGACAATGTATTGAATTTTTTTATATTGATAATCTAAAACCAACTAGTCCCGGCGGATTCATTCACGTAATATCTGAATAAAACTTACTTTATTTGACTTTCGGATTAAATAACTATATTTTCTTATATGTAGAGAATTGAATAAACAAAGTGTGTCCTCGCAAAATCAATAAAATTTAAAACTGTCATCCAAACAAAATTTTCATTTTTAACATTCTAACGATTTGACCTAAGTTTGACCCTTGTTCGCAAGATGTCAAAAGTTGACAAAAAAAGAAAGAAAATGTTTCTTTGCGTCACAATAATACAACAAACAATTATTTGAAAACTATAATTAAAAACCGATAAGTACTCACCGAGCTTCGGCAGCACACGCTGAGTGTTTTGTGCATATGTACTCTTTATTAACCTAACCTAACCTAAAACAATTATTGTGACAAACTCTTATTTTTTTCTGTATGCTTTATTTTAAGTTGATTAAGATTTGCAATGTGTATGGATATTGTAATCATTTTATTTTATGTTAATTGACACCTTATTTATTATTTTACATTTTAAACTGTACCTACTACTTATTTATTAGTAAACAGTTGTGTTTTGGCAAGTAGTGCTCTTTCTTTGTATGAACAAAGGAAGAGTACATGCTTGCTAAAATACAAGGTTTTACAAACTTAGCTTGGCAATTAGAGCATAATAATCTTATTGTACTTAATTGAAATACATATATTTTAATGTTTTATTTTACTACCTCAATCATCCAGACGGCAACTATTTTTATAAATGAGGTATCAAAATACTCGCCTGGAGTCGCTAATATGGTTTTTAGCTAAATTTAATGGCCTTTGTCCAAATATTTTGCAAAAAAAGTAGGGAAAGGTATCGTGTCTTTCGCTCGGTGAGCAAAAAGTCGAGTATCAAAATACATATACTAACTTAATTCGCGGACGGCCCAAGTGGGCACGTATTTGGTACACAAATTCATAAGTCTGGGCGACCAAAAAAATGTAAAAAAATACATATAGCAAAATTAAAAATCTCTTCCTTTTTGGAAGTCGGTTGAAAATCAGCAACCCACGCTGGGTGCGTTGTAAGATCGAATTCTTGACCGAATTCCTACCCTGCTACTAAAATTCAGTTTATTTCTGCACGATTTGCCACTGATTAGGTGTTAGCACGCCCCTCACCGATTGAATTCCGGGAGGCGAAAAGGAAAGTCAACTTTTTTAATGTCCGATGCTTGTACTCTGGTACGATGTTTTTAAGGGTTCCGGATCAAAATGGTGAAAAGGAACTCATAAAGAGCCTTTTTCTGTAAGTCGGTCTATCCATTAGCCGCCCTAGTTTCAATGATATAAAGTAGTTTTATTTTGAAATAATATCCTAACGTAAGGGCAAGAATTAGACGGTCCAATTAAATTAGAATCTTATAGTTTATTTTTCTCTAGCATGTACCATTGCACGTGCACATGAAATGGTTAGAAAAAGGTTTAATAGATTTGTGCCTAAACTAAACGTATTTTTTTTTTTTGCCTTTTTCGCGCGGTTAGATGTTTTGGCTCCATATTCCCTATATTATTTTTATCCTGCTTTTCGTAAACTTACTTAAAACTTCGGTCTCTTATGAACTTTGATCAAAGACATCATTTTTAGTTACACTATTTCTAATTAAAAGCTATGGTAAACTTAATGTAATCTTACAAAAAAACATTTATGTACATATACTTCCTGCGTTTACTTGGGGGCTACAATCATGTATGGCAAAAAACAGAGTCGTAGTGAAAAAACCGATGATCTCTGGTCCGGATCTAAACTTAATACTTTAGTAGGTATTAAGTATTGCAATCATCTTGTACCCACAACACAAGCTCTGCTTAGTTTGGAGCTAGATGATGCTGTGTGGATTGTCCAGTATTATTTATTTAATAAGTATTTTATGTAGGCAGAAAATAAACGATTATTCAAAAGCTAGCGGGCGTTGTTTCTATAACGTAGCAGTGTATTTTTGTTCCCCTCCAAACGGAGTCAATACTTATTAATATATTAGTGAATATTATGCTCACAGTGCCGCTGATTGGGTTTGACGTTGATTTTACAAAAATGCTTGAATAATAGCTAAAGTGGCTTGATAAATAAGTAATCATATTTTTTTCCTCCCATTTCACAGTGAAAATACAGTATTTTATATGACTTTCACGAAGTTGACAGAGTCGTCTGATTTAACCTCTCAAATGGGGTGTAAATGGAAAACGTGACGACGTCAAATAAAAATATTATAAAATATCTCAAAAGCATATTTTACAAGCTTTTATATAATCTTCCCTGTTAATATTATGTGTAAGACAAATCTTGAAACTGAATTTTATACCAGTTATGTTCAACCGATTGAGTTGAAGTTTAGCATACTTATGTAACTTTGCTGACAGTGCAATGTCATGGTACCATCGAGCCGGTCTAATGATGGAGATTGAAGGTGGCCATAGGAATTACTAAACGAATCGACTCAACCCCCTCTAGTTTGAGTTCATTGGATTTGTCTTCTCAAGCATTTTGGACCTTCATGAATAAACTAGTAGATTTTTTTTTTTTAATTTATTAATTAAATAAATAATAAATAAATAATGCTGGACAATACACACAGCATCATCTAGCCCCAAAGTAAGCAGAGCTTGTGTTATGGGTACTAGATGACTGATAAACTTAATACAATATATAACATAGATAGATATTTTTTATTATATATAGAAAATACCCAGAACACCCGGAACAAATATTTGCAGATCGTACAAACATTTGTCCCAAGGCGGGAATCGAACCCACAACCTTCTGCGTCGCAGGCGGACCTTCGCCCGCCGCGCCACATCGGTCGTCAATTAAATATTAAGTATATGCACTATTCATACAAACCTTTAAAGGTTTGTATGAATAGTGCATATACTTAATAAATAACCTTTAAAGGTAAACCTTTAAATTAAAGCTCAATAAAAACATTTATTTTTTTGACAAATTCATATTATGTTTACGTTCTAGACAATGAATTGAACGACAAGTATAAAAAAAATTAAAAATTGTATCTGAGCGTCTGGTCGAAGCGACGCGTGACCCGAGAGCTGGTGAGTCTAAGGCGCAGCGCAGCATTTCCATACGGCGGCGGGGCAATGCAGCCAGCGTCATGGGGATGCTTCCGACGGTATTGATATGGATCAGTTAAGCTACCTGTAGATTGTTTGCGCAGTTGTTTCAATGTAAATACTATTTCTAATTTGTTTTTATTATTTGATGGTAATAATAAAGATTAAATTCTTAAATACTGTTTGTTCAATATTACAGATTATTATATGCAGGGAAGCACCATCACCCTAATCCTTTAAAGCAGTTTAGTATGCAAAGGGGTAGAGCTTAATTTCCGCCGTACAACATAAAGCAATAAACTAAAAAAATATCTGATAGTAACGTACAATGAAGGATTTATATCGTACTGGCTTCTGCCCACGGCTTCTCACGCTCTTTTCCGAGATAAAAAGTAGCCTATGTCTGTCCCCGGACCTACCTTCCTGCCAAAATCCATTAAGATCCGTCCAGCCGTTTAGGCTTGAAAAGGTAACAGACATGTCTGTCTGTTACCTTTTCAAGCCTAAACGGCTGGACGGATTTCAATGGATTTTTTACTTTCGAGTTATATAATATATATATTAGTATGGATAGTATAGATTATGTATAAAAATTAAATTATTTTATAGATGACTTATGTCATTACTAGCTGCACCCCCTGCGTCGAAATTGATTGGACACCCCCTAGGTTCAGTAAAATAAAAAATACGTGTAACATGATTAACTTTATAGTTTGTTACGAATCACAAACTTTAACAACCCGATTTACCGCAATTTCAGTAAAAATTATAAATCCTGAAACACATGTTCAATGGTTTTGTATTTTTAGTATTCTCTGTAAGTTTGATGCTAATTGGGCCACTGGTTAAAGAGTTACAAAAAACACCAAAAAAACTTCAACTCCCCTTAGGGGTGGAATTTCAAAAAATCCCTTCTTAACGGGAGGTTCTGAAGTAAGAGCAGGTACCTGCTTTTCAAATTTCAGCTTTCTAGCTGCAGCGGTTTGGGCTGGGTGTTATCCTCAGAAAATCTCTTGTTTTTTTATATAATAAAATTAAGATTTTCAATCACAAACTTTAATAACCCAATTTACCCCATTTACAGGAAAATTTAACAAAAATAGTTTTGTATTCTTAGTATTCTCTGCAAGTTTCAAGCTAATTGGGCCACTGGTTAAAGAGTTACAAAAAAAAGCTCAATGACTTCAACCCTCATTTTAACCTTTTTTAAGGGTTTTTTTGAAAATTCCTGAAATACGTGTTTTAAATTATTATCATTTTGACATATACAGAAACTTTCAGGTCAATAAAATTATACATTAAAAAGTTGCAGACATTTCAGTAAGCAGTAAAATTACAAATCACAGACTTTAATAACCCGATTTACGCCATTTTCAGTAAAATTTTAATAAATCCTGCAACATGTGTTCAATAGTTTTCTATTTTTAGTATTCTCTGTAAATTTCAAGCTAATTGAGCCACTGGTTAAAGAGTTACAAAAAACACCATAATAACTTTTCCCCTCTGTTCACCCCCTTAGGAGTGGAATTTCCAAAAATCCCTTCTTAGCGGTAGATAGTGTAGTAACAGTTACCTGTTTTTCAAATTTCAGCTTTCTGGCTTCAGCGGTACAGGCTGGGCGTTGTCCCTAGAAAATCGCTTGTTTGATTGTAGGAATATTACCAAAGAAGAGTAGCTACAATGTTTCGATGTTATTGTAATATTTATCCTCCCTCTCTCTCATACTATTACTAATTCTTGCCCGCGGCTTCGCTACTGTTGTTTCTATGGAAAAGTTGATTGAAGCTCCAGATAGTGCGTGCGATGTATTTGCACGGAGACATTAATATAACGTTTTTTTATATTGGGTTTAATCTCGACATTTTCGACGTGCGTCTCTCCATTGAATTTCTTTCATCTAAGGTAAAATAAAACGAATATAATGTGGTGGCGATTTTGCAACGATACCATTACCATAGTAAAGCGATTAGTTTAACAGAATAGAGTCCTGGTCCGGTGGTATATTCGAATGCTTCACTTAAAAGTTAGAGGGTAAATTGTTTTTGTTCAGTAATATAATTCAAAAGTGACTCTGTCTGTCTGTTAGCTTTTTACGTCTAAACGGCTTAACGGACTCAATGAAATTTGGCACGGAGGTGGATGGTATCCCGGAGATGGTCATTGGCTCCTTTTTATCCCGGAAAAAAGCGTGCGAATCCGTGGGAAGCAGCTATTAAACAATAAAACAATATTACTCGTATGATCACTATTGCCCTCAGCTGCAAGCAATATGTTTTCGGCTATGAGATTACATGGGAGATTAAAGTATCGGTCATAGAAATGGCTCAATGGCATTTATTATACGCAACATTTGTATTTATTGCACCCTATGGAGGGGGACGTTTTTTTATTAGATTTGCGACAAGTTCATACGGAATTGAATAGCGCGAGTTCTATTGTTAGAATTCGCAATAGAATATTTTAGTTATATGAGTGGTTGGGTTAACTTGGTTATTGAATAACAACCTGAACTCTGGCCAAGCTCAAATTATTTTATTTACAAAAATTTCCCCCATATGTAACCTAAAAATCACTTTCTAGTTATTGATTTGTTACATAATTTGTACTTTTTGTCGATTTTAGGTACTGACAGGAATGTAGTTCTAATTTGTATCATAAATTGGCAAATGCAAAAGCATTATGACACTTTCACGGAGATCTGCGCCATCAAAAAATTGCAATTTCGGCTTAGACTTGGCACAGTTTGCACCACCGCACCGCATCTTTTCCTGCGGGTGTCGTACGAGGCGACTAAGGGATATGGAGTTGGCAGCTACGCCCCTTGCTGAACAGATCCACCACCGAATTGCGAGCCTCCTACCCGTATGCCCAGCGTGGGGATTTAAGCATTACCCCCTAATGATAAGAGTCATGAAGGAGCTTATCATAGGAGGTTAAGCTGCTTAGCTTAGGTTGTAAAAGAACTAACGAACAGATTCACATTGACTTCCTAACTGAGATAGATAGAAAAGCGGATACATTTTTTCATAATAATAGCTGTATTAATAATTTTAATTATTATTTGAGAATCTATAATTAATCATCGAATAATCTTATTTACTTTAAATATATCCTCTTCAATTGTACCTACTTGATAACGAAAAAAATGTATAAGATTGAACTGAAATTAAAAAATTTCTATAAGTAATAATTACAAGGATTCTTTATTTATTTCATAACAATGGCTGACTTTGGCTCTGTCCTCCACGGAAGACCAGCGCTATTGCAGGATACATCCTGCCATAATATGTGCTGAGTGTCGGCCATTTTTGTTACCATATTTGTTACTTTTATCTTTACCTTTATCTTTTGTATGTGCTATATGAACCTATTGGTTAACAAAATATATGCATTTTACTCACTTTTTTTTATTCACTTTACTTACTTTACTTTTGTTATTTTACACTTTTTTAAACTAAAAAGAAGCTGTACAGATGACCATAGTAAATTATTTGTTTACTCCAAGTTAAAAACTTTGATCCTACACCTCAACAGCCTATAGGCCCACTGCTGGACGCAGGCCTCCCCCTGATAAGCGCCTCGTTGGCTTATATCTCACGGGGGGTAATGCCCATAATCCCTACGCTAAGCAAGCGGGTTGGGGATCGCAATTCGGTGGTAGAATTGTTCTGCAAGGGGCGCTGCTGCCCCACCCCTGGTGGATATTCCTTAGTCGCCTCTTACGACACCCGCAGACCGAGTTGGGATTGAAAAACTTTGATCAAGTTAAATTAAAAACAATAACACGTTAACGCAATTTGATCGGTTTAACTAAGCTCAAATAAATGCAAGTTTCGTAAACCATTTCGAGCAATTTCAATCACAGTCTAATCATGTATACAGATAATACCAGTCCAGATAATAATCTAGACTGGTATTATCTGTTGCGATAAACATAGAACGCATTTCGTAATATTAGTATCCTTCTATCAGTTCTAAAATGTAGGATAATTTATGTAAACAAAGATATTTATGTTATAAACAAAAACTGAGAACAATAACGAAAACAATCAGGTGACAGCGAAGTCACAGTTTCAACAACGCATAAACGGACCATGCACAGCGTAAAAAAACACATGCTAATTCGAAAACCGAAAAGAGACGAATGAAAGTGATGACAATAAAACAGGCCAAGTGCGAGTTTCGTACAAGAAGGGTTCCGTACCATCGTACAAAACTATTTCGCAAAAGAAACCCATAAACTAAAATCCAACCGAATCGGTAAAAAAGAAACCAACATGACGCGCTCTCCTTTCTAAGTGCTGACCGCGCTCGACGATGCTTAAAGTTCGGTGATCGGTACATAACGCGGTAAGTATGGACGTTAGCCCCCTTATTTATTAAATTTATCTTATTTTTATTACTCGTTATTATAGCAACTATAGTCGAAACACTGTTTACCTATTACGGTCCAAGAGATACAGCCTTGCCAAACATGGAGGTAAAATAGCCAAAACGTCACATTTTTGTATGGAAGCAACATTTAATTTGAGTATTTATTTAATTTTCATTATTGTGTTGTTATCGTTACCTATAGCGACAAGAGAAATACACATTCTGTGCAAATTTCAACTGCCTACCTTTTACTGTTCATGAAATACACCCGTTGAAAGACGGACAGTCGGACGAACAGACAGCGGAGGCTTAGTAATAGGGTCCCGTTGCCACCCTTCGGGTACGGAAACTTAAAAATGACAAAAGCTGTCAATTCCAACAATTGTTTTTGCTTCGATAAAACCTTGTAATGTTTACCACCAATATTTCTTCAGTTTAGTAACCCATTTGTAAATGAAAAAAATATATATACATATATGTTTATTACTACTTATACAATAAAATTAAAATTAATACATAGGATTCTTGCTATATGTTGTTACTGAGTAAGTAGAGAGCATTTACGGACTGTAGTACAACGATTCCCACACTAGGCTGTGCCTGTATCGTGGGAACCAATATGATTGGCAAGTTATGATTACAACAAGCCTGAGTTGACTGACAACTCGACTGCAGAAAAATATAAAGAAAACCAAATAAAAACTAAAGTCAAAAAATGTTGGCAAAAAAGGTCTGGAAATCTAGATCTGACAATTAGTAGTTAGCAGGTAAATCAGCTAGTGTGATCAGATGATTCGAGTCTCACTGCGATTACTAATGTAGTTCATCAACCGTTTTCGGAGAGACACCTCAGCACCCGAATGCTCGTAGTCTCTAGTAGACGGCACTTTGGGTCATCCATCACTGATCCACAGGAGTAGGTTAGTAAGTTAATAAATTATGCAAGTCTCAACAGAGCCTACACATTTGCTCCCCTTGGAGTCGAGACCCCAGGTCCGTGAGGTACCGAGGTTCTCCGGGTTTAAAAAAATATCTGGTCGAAGCGGCGACCCGAGAAATGGTGAGTATCTAGCGCAGCGCATCAGCATTGCATACAGCGGACCAAAGGGGTCGCCCTGCTGACATCCAACAGCGGAAAAAATTACTTTGTTCCTGTAAATTAATTATGACGGTGAACCGTAACATTGCCAGCCAAAAGGGTAAATTTCTGGAATTTTGTTTTTATTTTCTTTTCTTTCTTTTGTGTAGACAAAAGAAAGAAAAGAAAATAAAAACAAACGGTAGACGTCAAAAACGTCTTCAATTCCCTACGGAACGTTTTTGACGTCTACCTTCAGAATTACCTCCCCATATGTACGAATACGTACCATACTGCGGCCTCACATCCGCCTCGCAAACCAAAGTCTAGCTGAATTGGTCGGAAATAGTCGCCTAGATAGGCTAGACTTCTTTCCGATAGCAGACTTTAGCCGCAAGGCAGCGGTAGGTGATGCCCACGGCTTTGGGTCTTATAGTACCTGGTAGATTATATGCAAAAGTCTGCAGTTAGCTCAATTGTTTCAATTATAAAAACACAATAAATTATTTATAGTGTGGTATTCTACATGTAGTTTTTATAAAGATTAGTTTTAAAACTCTTCTTTAATAATGTTTGTTTTCCAAGTTTTAATTAATGCTCTTACTTTTCGTCTGTCGTCGTTTAAGTGCTACAAATAAAATCTCTATTCCTTAAACTAGTTATAATTTGTTTCTATTATGATTGTAATTTTCTTTGTTAATAAAAAAAATATTAGAAAGCTGTCATACTACGAAAAGTAGACCGTTTCAGTATCCGGTAGGGGCGCTGCAAGGCGCTAAATGACTGGAATTAGACGTTATACACTTTTATAGTTTTCGTAAACTATGCACCACAAATAATAAAGTCTGCAATAGCTTTTAATTTATTTGTTTTTGCAATAAAAAGAGGTGAGCTATGTATGTATTCTCCCTTTCGTGTTTACAACGCCGCCCCTGTTACCCGGCCCAATCATTGAAATGCCCCTAGTCGGTGCATCTCCTAATGTTTTATTTTGCAATAAAACCGAGGAGCGCAGCTGTGGAGCATTAGTTATGCTATGACTAATGCGTGTAATGTTTGCTTTTGCTGAGTTTGTCGATAAGCTAGTGCTTTTTAAACCGGGATAAAAATCTATTCTTTGGGCTAATCTATACCACTAAGAAATAAATTAGTTTCCTGATAGATCTTTTACGCCATAGTGTGTTCTGTCTAGTCACACTATCACTAATGTTATAGTGTGACTGCAAAAAAACAAATCGAATTTATAATTTTAGTATGGATTAGTATCTATATTAATATTATAAATTCAAAAGTAACTCTAAATTTCAGTCAGTCTGTCTGTTACATTTTTACGCCTGGGATACCATTTACCTCCCTGCCAAATTTCATTGAAATCCGTTCAGCCGTTAAGGCGTGAAAAGGAAACTGACAGACAAACAGACATAGGTAATTTCAAATTTATAATACTAGTATATGCCCGTGGCTTCGCACGCATTGTTTCTATCGAAGCGTTTTAAGTTTATTTATATCCCATGGGAACTGATTTGTAGGATAAGTAGCCTATGTTTTATTCGAGGCCTAGTACTACCTATATGCAAAAATTCAGCCCGATCCGTTCAGTAGTTTTGGCGTGAAGAAGTAACAGACATCCTTCCTAACATCCATACATCAAAACACCCAAACTTTCGCATTTATAATATTAGTGTGATTTGTACAGATTAGTTTGATAGATAACCCACTTATGCCGTTATACCGCGGTGCCGACGACAGCCGCCACCTATGGATTTCAATAGAACCCTTCGGTCACCCTCAACGGACCATATTCAATCGAATAATAGATATAACTACCTATTGTATGCCACCACGAGTGTTTACATATACACTTGTCCACCTGTCCTATGTCCCGAATCGGCCAAATGTTCGATTGACAAATAAATAACAAAGTAAACGAAGTACTTATCTACCCTTTGGGGTCGAGACCCTAGGTCCGTGGGGTACCAAGGCTCTCCGGGATTTTAGAAAGTTATCAGAGCGTCGCCGCACAGATAACTTTTTAAATACACCTAGAAATAGTAGGAATGTTAATGAGGGCTAGTGCGGCGGTAGATTTGGCCGAGGATTTCAAGAGACGTATTTATGCAGGTCTCGAGAGAGCCTACACATTTGCTCCCATTGGGGTCGAGACCCTAATTCCGTGGGGTACCGAGGCTCTCCGGGTTTTTAAAAAGTTATCTCAGCGTCTGGTCAACGCGACGCGTGACCTGAGAGCTGGTGGGTATCTGGCGCAGCGCATCAGCATTACCAAACAGCGGGGCAATGCAGCCAGCGCTTGGGGACGCTTCCGACTGGTATTGATATGGATCAGTTGAGCTACATGTAGATTGTTTGCAACAGTCTGCAGTTAGCTTAATTGTTTCAATTCTAAATACTAGTTCTAATTTGTTTTTATTATTTTATTGTATTTTCTGCCAATTCAGTACCTAATATAAAAGTAATATAACTCACTCAGTTACCATACCTCGCGAAAAAACGAGAACCACTGGGATAAACGTGTTCTTGAGTGTTCTGGGTATTTTCCATGTCCCTATTGTTATTGGTATTGTTAACCCTTTTGTTAATGGTATAAGTTTTAACCGGAAGATTGGCCATTGATATTTTTATAAATGACAAACACCGCACTTACTACTATTGTTTTTTTCCTGCTCTGTTTATTTAGCTGTAATTGTGTTATTTAATAGTGGAAATTCCTTTGGTGTATGTTAATCTTACGTTTCTAATTTTAAATATTATGCTATTAGTATTATACTGTATATTTCCCAAATAAAACAAAACAAAATAAAATAACAACAACATTTTTTTTAGAGCGATATGTACTTATAAAATACCTACAGGAGTTAAATAATACATTGAGTTGTCTGCCCTCGTTTGTGTATTTTACAAAACAGTAATTGTATTGACAGAACGCCTAATTACTTCCTACTTTATATTATGAAATAGGAGCGTTGTTTATGTGACCGCAAGTGTCGCGCGACAATGTAAGAGCAAATAACAGTACTGACCTGGCAGGTACGTTAGCACGGGGGGAAAGTCCGCCTGTGACGCAGGAGGTTGCGGGTACATATCTCGCCTTGGGACAAAATGTTTGTAGGATCTGCAAATATTTGTTCTGGGTATTTTCTATGTATATTATATTATACATATATATGACTTATACCTATGTAATGTATTGTAATTATTTTATCAGTCATAACACAGTACCCATAACACAAGCTCTGCTTAGCTTTGGGCTAGATGATACTGTGTAGATTGTCCAGCATTTTTTATTTATTTTAACCTAAATAAATATTTAGGTTTTAATTAGGAGTTAATTGAGAAGAAGCTTGAGGCTGATCTTGCCAAAGTCGACATGGATAGCGAAAAGGCTAGTCGCGTCGGCATGGATGTCTCTCCTGACGAAGTCCTTGGTGCCTATTGTTCGTCCCCGCCCAGCGAGAAGCGAGTACAAGATAGCGTGGAAAGGTGGCTAGACACGCACTGCCCATCACCCGTCCAGCACAAAAACAGCATCCAACAGCTTGCCCATACGCTGAAGAATCTGATAAACCAGTCTACATCATGTGCTAAGCACGAAGATAGGCTTTTGAGCCGTCTCGCCATGCCTCGTGAGCTACCTGTCTTTAGTGGTGACAGTATCGAGTGGCTACATTTCAAAAGTGCTTATGATGATTCGTCACGCTTGTGTAGATTCAGTGACAGTGAGAACCTGTGGCGCCTTCGTATATCCCTGCGAGGCGAGGCCAAGGAAGCAGTGACTGACTTGCTGATTGGCAACACTCCGCCGTCAGCAGTTATGAAAGCACTGGAACTCAGGTTTGGCCGTCCCGATATTATTGCCAGCAATGTAACGATGCAATTGAGAAAGCTACCATCGTTACCTACTTAGTACCAGCACGATCTGATTACCTTGTCCGTCAAAGTCAATAACTGCGTGGCCACCATACGCGCACTTGATCAGAATGCTACCTACGAAGAACCGAGCTCGCCGCAGCTATTGTCACTAAATTGCCGAGCACCTTGATAGGTAGATGGACAGAGTTTGCCTACAATCGTCTACGAGAAGGCATATCTCGGCTAGAACTTTTAGCCACATTTCTAAAGCTGGAGGCTGAGATGATATCAGTCGTCGGATGTACTCAGCCGAGGGAGAAGAAGCCCGAGGCGCCCGCGCCATCCAAACGCGCCGTGAACACATCCTCCGCTGATGCTACTGATCATTGCAAGTTTTGCCAGAAAGGCAACCATATCCTTACAGAATGTCGCGCATTCAAACGCGCTATGCGAAAGGATAAATGACGTTTTGTTAAAACGCGCGGTCTTTGTTATTGTTGTCTACAGAAAAGACACAATAAAGACACAACATGCCCTGCACCAGTTTGTGACATCGAATGCGGCCAGACGCATCACCGCCTACTACATTGGACTAAGCCTGAGATGACGCCACCTTCAGCTGATAAGGCGCCCTTGCACCCGGAACCTACCTCACCTGCACCCAACGCCCCGTGTTACATTTCGTACGGGACAATGGTGACGTCGAAAGCTGCGTAGGCGCAGCTCCAGAAGAATCCGCGTTATTAAAAGTGATCGCGGTTCGGTTACGTGGCCCTAAAGGTATTGTAAACACCCACCCCCTTCTGGACGACGACGGTGCCCAAGTGTCTGTAATCGATGCCGAATTAGCAGATAGCCTAGGTCTCAAGTGTGGTAGTGCTCAGCCCATTAGGTTTACGGATGCGTTCGGTTTATCGGTTTATCAATCGGAAGTGCCTAGTGTTAGGGTTGAAATAACGGGACAAGACAAAACCCGTTATGACTGTAAGTTACGTAAATGTGATAAGTGACAGCTGTGTTCACAAAATCAATCTATTTTAAATAGTGTAAATAGTTCGCACTTTTCGCATACCAAGCACTTGATTTGTATAGGCGCTAATGTAAAGCCTCGTCTACTTATTGGTGAGGATAATTACTTCCTGATGGCTCCACTTGAGGTAATACATGGAGACAGGAACTCGCTGTACGCATCACGATGTCGGTTGGGACGGACCGTCCATGGTTTCCACCGTGGTCGCACTCACTCTTTGAAGTCCGGGGTAAGTGACCAAAATGTTTTCCACCTCACTCACTTTCACGACCCTGATGATAGTGATGATGCACATAATATTCGCGAACTTAACGATTTGATTAAACACTCGTTCGAATTTGACTTCATAGGAATTTCACCCGTATCGCGCGAGAATATGGATCATATTCGCGCTATAGAGATTTTAGATACGACAGCTCGCCAAGTAGGTACTCAGTGGGAAGTATGTTTGCCCTTTAAGAAAGATGTGTTTAGCATGCCCGATTCCTATCACAATGCCTACTCGCGTCAGCAACTATTGTTACGTAAGTTTCGTCAATATGCTGACTACGCTACCCGCTATAAAATTTAGATAACAAAATTGTTGGATAATAGTTACGCTCGAGAACTTACTGATAACGAATCGCATTCATCAGCTTGGTATTTACCGCACTTTGGCATTCAAATCATAAACAAACCAGAAAAATTAACGGTTGTTTTTGATGCAGCGGCAAAAGTAGATGGCCTGTGCCTTAATGATTATTTATTAACAGGGCCGGATTTATATAATTGACTCTACGGAATTTTGCTTCGATTTCGTGAGAATAGAATTGTTATTATTGGAGATATTCGCGATATGTTTCTCAGGGTAAAAGTTCGCCCGGAAGACCAGCATGTACTTCGATTATTGTGGCAAGAATCATCGGAAAGCCCGTTAAAGATTTGTTCGATGCAAAGCCTTATTTTCGGCGCTACATGCTCACCGTTTATTGCGCAATATGTAAAAAATAAAAATGCTTTAAAATATGAGGATTTAAATTCCGAAGCAGCCCAAGTAATTATAAATAATTTTTACATGGATGATTGTTGTTATTCGACCTGCGACGAAAATAAGGCAATTGATTCAATTCGTGACATAACATTGATTAACAGCAAGGGTGGTTTTGGAATACGAGGGTGGTCTAGCAACAGTAAACAGGTGTTAGACTCGGTACCTACAGAAGCACTGGCGCGCTCAGCTGTTCAGTTCAAAGAAGGAGCTATGAATACCAGTGAGCGCACGCTAGGATTGATATGGCATCCTACCGAGGATTCATTCGGGTTTCAGATTTCGCTAGATAGAATACCGACCGATATTTTGAATGGTTCTACGCCACCTACTAAATCGAAAATGCTTAGCATTATAATGTCCATTTATGATATACACGTGTCGGTAGCGGTACGTTTGCCGATACGCGGTCCGAAGGAAGTCCCTAAGTTTCGACTCCTAACATCACTTGACTTCGTGGTATCATATGCGGGTTCAAGTCCCGTCGAAGTCAAAATTTTTTTAGGATATTATTTGATTCCATATTTTCAATATTATCTAATAGATAGAGAAGTTTCATTTTTCACGAAATCTTCCAAGAAAATCTTTGTGTCTACCCATCAGTCAATAATAATTCATTTATTGTTCTGGGCAAAAAAAGGATATCACTGAATGCAACAAACACAACCAACATTATCTTTTTTTTTATTCGGCGAAGTAATTCGTTTACGAACCAACTTTACCTAACCTAAATTATCCCAATTTCAATATTTTTCACATTACAAGCCTAGTTAGTTGACTTAATCCTCCCACATCAGTAGGTTACAAATATCAAAATTTTCCTCAATGTTAACCCCTAACTCTGATGGTACAAGACATAGTTAGAATTTAACTCCAAAGTAGTAAACCTAGCCTAGAGTAAGTGGGCCTTAGTTTCATCATACTTGATTGTGTGACCCAGGCATCAATCAAGGTAACCGCTGGCCCCTCACGGATAACTGATCGATGAACCCGGGCTTAAAGAAATAAGCATGTAGAATGAAGGTACAATCGCATCATAGATTTCCTGTATGTCGGCATGGCGTTCGACAAGTCAAGCCGAAAAATTATTTCTTAGACTAGCTTTTAACTGGATAATAAGGGATTGTTTTTTTTTTTTACGGAATAATTAAATATATCTGCACAATTCACTCAGCATTATCTAGCCCCAAGCTAAGCAGAGCTTGTGTTAAGGGTACTAGATAACTTAATACAATATAAACTACATAGACACAATCTCAGAAATAAAATTAAATTAAAAGTAGCTAAATCACGTACAACTATGGATAAAAAACAATATTAACTGAGGGAGATACATTATTTAACAATTTACCAAACAACATAAAGGAATAACAATATGTTCATTCGAATTAATTTAAAAATAAAAATTAACATAAACTACATGTACATGAGTATGTATACAGTGTATATGTTACAGAGTTGTAACAAAACACGAATAAAAATGCCTACACCAAAATATAAGGATACCTATTTCATATAACTAAGTACCTACCTACTAGTTATTATAATGTCTGATAATAATCTATCTTATCTTCTTCTCTTATATGTATATAAAATAAAGTGGTGTTAATTACACTATCTATAACTCAAGAAGGCTGAACGGATCTAGGTGAAATTTGGCAGCAAGGTAGATGGTATCCCGGGGCCGGACATAGGCTACCTTTTATTCCGAAAAAAAGCGTGCGAAGCCGCGGGCTGCAGCTAGTATTATATAAATTTAGTTATTATTTATTACAGGTACCAGAGGTTAGTTGAAATATTGTAAAACCTAGATTAATTTGTGCTTCAGTATCTTGTTATAAGTAAACCCTGTGTTTGTATGAGAATAAAAGTTCTTTAAACCTAGATACATATTTATTATACATATTTATTATAATACGTAGAAAATATCTGCAGATCGTAAAAACATTTGTGCCGAAGCGGGAATCGAACCCGCAACCTCCTGCGTCGCAGGTGGACCTTCACCCGCCGCGCCACAAAGGTCGTCAAACTTAATAAGATGACGTATACACTCGGTACAACAGCTGTGCCGAGTGTAGGTGATCTTATTCATAAATATGTTTAACCTTCGATCTGAACATAATATTATTAGCAAGTATTATCGGTTATTTATCATGTGTCAACATGTTTACAGGGTTCGTGGTTTTGCCCCCAGTGGTCGACGCATCTGTGGCTGACGCCCTCGACTTTAATTTTTAAAAAAATATGTGCTATTGCACTTACAAATACAAATACAAATCGTTTATTAGTACCATGTACATATTTAAAACAAAAACAATGCAACTATACCAAAGCTAGAAGTATAAAACTGTGTCGCGTTCAGCATCGCCCTCCTCTAACCGGATGAAAAAATTAACATTTTTTTTTACTTGGTACAGTATATGTCAAAAGTGTTTCATAAGCAAATTATAATATGTATCATGCTTGTGTAACGCGGTTATTAACAAACAGAATAATGTATTTTCCCGTGATAAAAAGTTATAAGTCTGTTAGTTGCTAGTAATGTAGCTTTCAATCGGTAAAAATATTTTGATTTTTTTTATATATTCTTTAATAATAACGTAAAGAGATGACGATGTTGCTAATCTGTGGCTAAGTTGGTCTCGGGATGACTTATTCATATGGTCTTATTCATATTCGCGCCCAGCTACTGGATAAGATCCGCTCAAAACGAATGACACTTACACAACAGTGGGGTGAACATGATGATGATGAAGAGGCTATACTTATTAAGGGGAAAGACCCATCCTCATTAACGCACAAACGTCCACTGATGAACATTCCCCCCCAAACAAGGAGGATTTTTTTGTTATTAGACCCCTATGATAAAAGCAATTTCTTCATAAAATTTCATTTTCAAGATAGATTCCTATGAAAAAGCATTCAACTTTTCATCAGTTTTTACGCAAAAAGATAATCAACAAGTTAGATACCTGCACTAATTTGGCAGTTGGCAGCGCGAGCGATATGTGGTTCACACTAACATGTCCTGCTAACGACCGTCCCGCAGATCCGTCACCCGGGAAATCACCAGGCTGTGTCTGCCTGAAAATGTACCTGGGCATAATAAGAGTGGCTAGCATGAGTTAGCACTATACCAAAACAGGGAAAGTTTTGTTTATGGGGCGAACCTAACGGGTTTGGTTGTCAAACTAGACCTAGATCTCAGTGCTTACGGGATCCTCGTGGTAAACAACACGAATAAAATACAAAAAAAAATATTTGGTTCCTTTCAAAGTGAAAACACGAATGAGAAAATATAAAGATTTTTTTTTTTGCGTTTACTCCGCGCCATTTAGAAACGTTTGCTCTGTCCCGCTCCTATGAACGTGAAATCCTATGCCTATCCTTTTTATAAATTGGCGCGCATTGCGCCCTCTTAAGGCCTTGTACCTATAGCGTGTTAAATAACTGGGTCTGAAGTCTCGCTCAGTTTGCATAGTGTAAAAAGAGATGCCCTATTTCAACCCAGAAAGCCAGCTGTTAGCCAGAGGTGGAATCTAGGAATCTAAAATGTTTTTTTCCCAGATTAGAAAAATAGGCCAGAATGACTAATTTATTTTGGCTTAAAAGCCAAAATAAATTAGTCATTCTGGAACTATGAACTAGTGCAGCTGCAGTACAACGAATCACTCTGAAAACTGTAATCACTTCGTTGAAACTATTGGATCGTTGTCATACTATGACAAGTAGTTCGTCTCAGTATCCGGTATGGGCGCTGCAAGGTGCATAATCTATGGAAGGGAACGAAAACTTTTAAGAGTTTTCCCTGGGGCCGATACTCTGTCACAAAAAAACCTAAAAACGTAAAAGCTTCCTTACTTTTAGGACCAGATGATGATGTGTGAAAATGTCATGTAGTTTTCTTACTTTTGGGGCCAGATGATGCTGTGTATAAATGTCGGGTAATTTACTTTCTTTTGGGCCAGATGATGCTGTGTAAATTTTACAACAGTCAAGAAGCTTTTATTTGTAAGGAAAGAGTCAGTGTAGAATCAATTTGAATTAGCCACATTAATTTTAATTTGTGAACATATTCTTATCCGTAGTCCTTTTACAACCATTTAATATTATTGTTTCTATATAATGTAAGTACATAAAATATGTACCTTTGACATGACCAAGTGTACATACAATAGGTCATACATATGTATATGAATTGAAATTGAGAGGTGGTCAATATTTCATAAACCTCGATTTTCTAGAAAATTTTGAAATATTCAGATCTTACGTTGGCTTTGGCTGATGTTACCTATAAGCTACATTAAGAACTGAGCCTCTGTGGAATACTAGACAATAAAAATAAGTAATAAACTATTCGGTAGTCGATACCGAATACATTGTTACTTATTTTCATTGCATAGAATTATGTATGCTTTTATGTACCTACCTAAACCTGGTAGACACTTGGATTTTGGCAGTGTGTCCGCTATAACTACAAAAAATAAAAATTCGATAACATTAGTAATAATAATAACTTAATTGTTCCAATTGTATAACTAGTTCTAATTTGTTTTTATTATTTGGTTGTAATTTTCTTAGTCAATCAAGGCCATTGCCGTTTTACACATTCATAAAGACACACGGTACATAATGAGTCAATAATATATTAAAAACGTACATATACACACAATTATTTTCGGTATTCTACCGATTGTGTGCACCGGAGTATTGTTATAATTATTATTAAAAGTGGTATTCCAAATCAATATTGAAAATATATTCAAACTGCTTTGTGTTCATCAGTATCAAGTTGTTTCAAATCCAGTTTGTATCAAGCACAAATGTAAAAACTGATCTAAGTCTCGCAAGATCAGTTTTGTCAAGAAAGAGTTGAGATCGTGCCATAAAGGTAGCTAAGCCAGTTCCTTTAATATCAATTTGTTAAATCACAGTCATCATGTGATTTTGTTCGTATAAATAAAGAATTCTCTTGTACACTTCCGAGGTAGCGTCATTACTCCAAAGATAATCAATATGGCTGAAATTATTTTTCTTAATTTGATAAGACAAGTAAAGATTTCGCACATGCGATGACAATTCTATAATACTTTGTTTCGTGCATAACCAGTCGTTAACTGAGCTAAACAGAACGATTGGGATAGTTACTTTGCTGAGGTTATATAAAGGCGGTGTGGTGGTGCCGTATCTCTTGAAATTTGCGATGCCACCGTAGTCAAACTTTTGAAAAGACCCACTATTAATCAACTGTATGTAATGCATTATGGTTTTCATGGACGCTCCTGTCGGCATGTGCCCCAACACATTGCCACGAACATATTGATTCATAATTGGTTTACCTCCATTCGCAATCAGTAAATAAGAACTGTCACAGAGCTTCTTGTCACCCAGGCAGTACTTTGCAACCACTTCTGGGGGAAACTGCTCGTTTGGCAGAAACTCATTGACTCCGAGGAAATCCAGCGAGTTGCCAGCATACTCCCGGTGGAAGTCCGCCAACAGCTTTAACGGTCCATTGATCTGGTGCATAAACACGAGCGGGGCCAATAAAGTTGCCGATTTCAAAACCAGATTATATCGTGTTAGCGATGAGAGTAGTATTAGAAGCGCTGCTGCTCCCATCGAGTAACCGACAAACTCGACTGAAGTAGCTTGAGATTCATTTTTTACATAATCGATGACGGCTCGGAGGTCATAAATTCCCACTTCATGAAATGAAAAGTCCCAAAACTCCTCAGAATCCTCAGGGAAGTCTGTGTGAAGTTTTGAATATTTGTTGCCACGAGCGTTTGTCAGCCAGACGTCATAGCCCGCATCGGAGAGTAAATACGGAAGCGCGTCTTTCGCTCCGAGGAGCAACCAGTCGTCGGAGCTTCCCATCAAACCATGTTGGAGGATGACTACCTTATTTTCATCTGTAGTGCAATTGACACAGCAAGCACGAATTATTCTATGCAAGCCCAGGAAGTATCCGTCACGGGTCTGCGCTGTGTGAGATTCCACTTTATAACCATGGCTTACGATTATTTCAATCGCGGATCTATTGTAAATGTATGAATCGAAACGGTTATAATCACCCAGCTTTCGCCGTCTTAGTTGCTGCACAGTACATTTTTTACCGTAAAATGCTTCCCCAAAAAAAACATTGAGAGCATTCCTTATAGTTTGCTGCTCTTTTTCAATTATTCCTAATTTTTTAGCGTCCGTAGCGACAGCCAACATCAGATTGTCTTTCTTTTTTATATGACTTTGCTTTACTGGTTTCATGCGAGGCGGTTCGAGCAGTTCCTCATTTTTTTTCTCAAGCTCTTTTATATCTTTTAATGGTCTAAATATAAAATTTACAAAATACTTGAAGACTTGTAGTGCCGCGTTTCTTGTCTTTCTTTGCACTTCTGTTATTTCATCACAAGCACACAAACTTAAAGCTAAAGAGATAAATAAAAATTTAGCTATCATTGTAAGCGTATTAATGTTGTCAAAATTTTAGTTAAACTGATATGAAATTCCCTGATGCAATCGACACAGACAATGTACAACAAAGAGTTTTGGGAAGGTGCCAGAGTATAATAATTGTATCAAAATATTATTGATTTAAGCGAACACTCTACCTTATTTAGTACCAAAACAATGGTGTTTATAATTCATTCATAATACATTGAAATCATCCGTTGCGAACGTCCGGTTCAAACAGCAATTTATTTTCCCAGTGCTGGGAACGTGCGTCTATTATCCCCAAAATTTGCGTAAGTATTTTACAAAATCTTTTCATCCGAATATTAAGTATCGAACATGTGTATCGCACGTTGCATATGCGCCACGAATTTATATAGCTCTTTTAAATCTATGCTATCTAGCTCTTTATTTATATAGCTCTTTTATCTATAGTTTATTTTGTATCCTATCTTTTAAACGCTATTTGTGTTATAGCACTACGCTGAGCCAAGATCCGTTGGACATTCCTACACGCTCTATCTACCTGCCTACAGATGAGTTGCTTAGTACCCAATGTTTACCTGTGTTTTGTGTTGTTTTAAGTAGACCGTACTCAAAAAGACTCTGTGTTATCTACCTATAGTATGTTTTATTGTAAATTTAGTTATAGTTATTGTACGTGCCAAACTTTGTATGTGTGTGCCTTGTATTGTCCAATAAACTATTTTATTGAATTTTTTTATAACCCTACCAAGTCAACTAAAAAATATTTTGTCACAGCTTGATTGTCGTTGAGTCAAACAGAGTGGGAAATTAAATGGATTGAAATACTAACTATAGTAGTTACAAGTACCTACTTACTTCCTATACAAATAGGTTACTTGGTAGTTTAATAACAAGACACACCTTGGCAGCTCCTGTTGCCCGGACTCTTAAGAGACCGGTATCCTCAGGAAAACCACATACACACACACACGCACCGACGACACTAGGGTGGCCTAAAAAATAGTTTTTTTGTTTTTCATGTCGGCATACAGTAATAACCACAGAAATCTGAATAATGTGCCTCATTTTTCAGATTTCTGTGGTAATTAACAGAGTAAAATTACAAAAGCCTTTTTTTTTTTTTTTTCAATGGGGAAATGCTGTTTACGCATTACCTCTAGCCTGAGGAGGGCTAGAGGGGTATGTTGGGCTCTCCACTAAGCTACTAACAGTGTTAGTAGTTAGTGACATACCAACTAAAAACCCATCGATACTTCCTCTCTCACCTTAGTGCCAGAGCGTCGTCAAACCACTCGTCACCAGACGATTCGTTTGACGGCACACTGGCACCGCTACCCTGTCGGTGATCATCTGTCTTGGACGGATCCTTCTTGTTGGCCCTTGAAGGGGCGAGGCATGTCCTGGAGTATTTAGGGCGTCCCCCTCCGTTAGAGGCCTGTGCAATGCTGGGGTGGTTGTCCTCGTACCATCACCCAGCTGGTCTCCATCGAGCGGAAGAAGGCGATGGAATTGCCGTCGCCTTCTTCTGGTCCTCCGCCGGCGGAGCCGCTCAGCTTGAGGGTTTTCCTCCCTGATTCGCTCCGCTGCTTCCTTCTGAGAAACGACATCTTCGCAGAAGGAAACCATGGCTTCCCAGGCTCTTTCGCTGTCAAGCATGGCATTCACTAAGCTTGGCAGCGAGAGGTCCTGACCAACTACTCTTTCCAGCGCCTGACGCTGCGACGACCAAGCACTACACTCCTCAAAAAATTGCAAAAGCCTAGCTTTAGCGCATTGTAAAACCAAATAAATTATGTTTTCTCGTGTCAAAAATCATAAAAGATATCAAACTCACATTGACAACACTCGATTGGAAGCCGAAAAAAAATAAAAATAAAGATACGAAAATCTCAATGACAACACTCGATTGAGCAAATCGAGTGTTGTCATTGAAATTTTCGTATCTTTATTTTTATTTTTTTTCGGTTTCTCTCTCCCGGCGGCTTCTCTCACGTGGTACTTACATAAAATATAGCATACAACACTAAGGGATAATGTAACTACCTACCACTGATTTTTTTTTTTAAGACTATTGTTTTTATGGATTGCCCTTAGCATCCAAACAAGGTTTATTATAGTATAGATATAATTACATGTGAGTTTGATATCTTTTATGATTTTTGACACGAGAAAACATAATTTATTTGGTGTTTCACTGATAAACCACCGACTCTGAAACCATTATGACAGTACATCATATGGGTTCCTCAACACGTTGATAAGATGAAGTTTCCTTTAGGGTTTTTGGGATAGTAGATACGTATTATTGCCCATTATATCCAATCAAACGTACAAACTTTAAATTTTATTAATATAAGTATGGATTCTGATGTTAAGCAAACCAAAGAAAATTAACAAAAGAGATTGGCCGTTTTTGTGTACTACAACCAAGTTTGCATTGAAATTCCTTTGACAGCAGCAGCGGCGTGTATGGAAGAGGGCAACATACGAGTATATGGAAGAGTTTAAAATTATATAACCGAGAAGCTTATAAGAACATTATTTGTGGTAGATATTACGACAAGAAGTCTTGTGACGAGAAAATGGCCATTGTTCTACGAATTTCTTCATGTTGTAGCCGATTTTCATATCACACACTTTGCTAATCTATCGATTTAGGTACCTAACCTTAAGAAACTTTACTTAGCAGAGGAACTTGCAATAATACCCTATTCTAGACAATATCAAGGCCTCCTTTTGTATAGCCGACCCCTAAGATTTTGGGAGAAAATGTTAAAAGGAGAACTGCCCTATAGACTTAAATGTAGTTACGTAGTTAAAGGTATCAGAAAGAGGTGCAAAATCATTCTTAAATTTTAGTAAGATACTAACAACGATGAGGAATAAAAACATACAAACGAATTCGGAACCAAAAATTCACAGTTTTTCGTGAACGAAAGTTGAAAAATATTTTCATCGATTTCGTCGAAAAAATGTTAATAAGCTTACATAATGTAGTCATAAAACGGATTGTTTGTCTAATGACTAATTTTGATAATACATAAATATATTTGAGTTTATAGTCCAGAATAACTTAATATATTGATTTGTGTGTAGGGTTTGGATGAACTTTTTGAAAAATGGTCAAAGAGGGGAGGATAATTTTCCACCTTACCGAGTGGGGTATTAAATATAAGGCATCGGTTTGTACATCTCAAAACAGCTTTTGAAATTCCTGTAGGCTATAATATACTTTTCGTAATTTTTTTCAAAACTCGATAATTTTACTTCTACCCTCTGCACTCCGAAGTTTGCGAACCGATACATCAGAATTACCTTTTATTTTTTTGTATTCATCAATACTAACGTGGACCACCTTTAAACACACACATAACATACACACACATAACAAACACACCCCTGGCGACTCCTGTTGCCCGGTCTCTTAAGAGATCAGTGTCCTTACGAACACCACTACTACACCCCCACACATACACTCTCACACACACATCATAAACACTATACAGATTTTTCCAAACAGAGAATGGCTGACTAAGAATATAAAAACCTAAAGAACTTAATAAACTTATCTTAACGCAAATATGCAGGTCTCGACAGAGCCTACACATTTGCTCCCTTTGGGGTCGAGACCCTAGGTCCGAGGGGTACCGAGGCCCTCCGGGTTTTTAAAAAGTTATCTGAGCGTCTGGTCGACGCGACGCGTGACCCGAGAGCTGGCGGGCATCTGGCGCAGCACATCAGCATTGCTATGCATCGGGGCAATGCAGACAGCGTCTTGGGGACGCTTCCGACTGGTATTGATATAGATCAGTTGAGCTACCAAAACTACACAAGGTGTAGTTGTAACTACAACGTAAGTAGTAAGCACCAACACAGCTCATGGTGCCATTATAGAAGCTAACTATACTATCTGCGTATTTACGTAACTACTTTAGTAACGTCAGGCGATCTAACTGTGACAACTCATGGTAGACACACAGATGCTAGTTCAAATTTCGAAGAAGATCTCATTGTTCGGATCTTCATGGTAAAAAAATTCACATACATTTTGATGTTCCAAATTCTTGAAAGTAATGTTCATTATTCCCAAGGGAGTAATGTGTTTGAATTCGGAACTTCAATAGTAGATTTTTTATTAACATTCTTTATTGACAAAGAAAATTACAATTCTAAAATGAAAACAAATTAGAACTAGTATTTACAATTGAAACAATTAGGCTAACTGCAGACTGTTGCAAACAATCTACAGGTAGCTCAACTGATCCATATCAATACCAGTCGGAAGCGTCCCCTAGACGCTGGCTGCATTGCCCCGTTGTATGGCAATGCTGATGCGCTGCGCCAGATACCCGCCCGCTCTCGGGTCACAGTAGATATAGTATAGTAGATTTATTATATAGATATAATATAGTCATAGTAGATTGTAGCATAAGGGAGCAAAATCATATTTTTACGGCGAGGGCACTTTTATGAATCCAGAGCGTAGCGAGGGATTCTTTAGTAGAATCCTGAACTATATTTTGCGCCCGAGTGATACACTCTACTTTTCGTCACCCTCTATGAGAAAATAAAAGGCGCCTCATATTTTATTGTAATATTTAATAAAACATAGAGTAACAACTAAATGGAAATTAAATAGTATTGAATAATAAAACAACTAAAAACTTATGTTTACATTTGAGACATTTTCGCAATTATGAAAATTTATTGTTACAGTTTTATTAGGTTTGTTGTTGTTGTTTTAGATTTTATATTCTGCGTGTTTGAAATAATGTCCGAATTTGGCTCATTTTGAGGAAAATGTGGCGGCGAATCTCGTTGTTTGGATGTAGTACGGCTGGTACTACATACTACAAGTCTTTATTGAAACAATATTTGCGTTCGAGTTCTTTATGCTACATTATGTTCTGAGCTTGTCACCTAGCCTGAGTGACCAGCAGGAGGTAAGGAAGTGAAAGATTAGATTATAGGTTTACAAGAAATATATTTAATAAGGAAAGAAGGGGTCGTAGGTCGGCCGGGTCAAATTTAACGATAATTGGATTTCAGTAACCGCACTCTCCTCTGGGGCACTCCCGTCCTCCTTAGCGCCAGTCCTTCCCAGTCCGGGAATCCACCACCCGAATAGGGAGCCACCAAGTGTTGTGCGTGTTGTGTTGTGCGTGTTGATAATTGGCGGGAAACGTGTAGCCTCCAATACTACAGTCTAATTCCGCCAACTGTAAAAAAGTATTGTTCTATTAGTAGATTCAATTCCACTTTTTTTATGAGTAGGCAATAGTCCACAGTAATTAAATAGACCGTCAGGATCACCCGAGTATTTAGTTTTAACTTTATAGGGTACTATTAACTTCAGTAGTCTAAATTGAATTTTATAAATTTGATCTAGGTAGGTTTTATAAGTTCGACCATAACTAGTTAGCCCATATGACAATAAACTTTCTACTAGTGTCTTGTATGGGAGATATGGGGTCAATAGGATATGATATGGAACATTACATTTTATTATTTTGCCAAAATAGCTCTCAGCTTATTGCAGGTTTTATCAATGTGCATCGCCCAATTGAATCTTTTGTCTATTACTAGCCCAAGGTATGTGTACTGTGTCATATTCTCAATTACATAATAATCTTTAGAACACTTGTTTGAAGAGTGAAGGCAATCGTGACGATGTGACACGACTTTCAATCTTTCTCTGCTAGGATAATAATTATGACTAGAACGGACTTGAATGAGCTTAGTTTATTCTCCATTAATGACTAGACCTGAATCATAAGAGTGCTTAATCACATTGTTCAGATCATTTACATAAGTTAAGTAATGCAGAGGGCCTAAAACTGATCCTTGTGCTGTTCCTTCAGTGATGTTAATGCTGTCACTAAATGCATCTCCTACTCGAACTTGGTAGCTACGGTTCCTCAGGTAGTCTTTACACCATTCCAGCAGGCAGCGCCTCATATTTTTTGTGAGATGTTAACTCTAACATCGGGTGGTGTCCCTTGTAGCCACTAAGATAATAATTGTTTTTCCTAATGGTGGCACTCCCGTCCTCCTTAGCGCCAGTCCTTCCCAGTCCGGGAATCCACTACCCGAATAGGGAGCCACCAAGTGTTGTGCGTGTTGTGTTGTGCGTGTTGATAATTGGCGGGAAACGTGTAGCCTCCAATACTACAGTCCGGACTCACGGCGAGACTGAGGGTGTAGTCGTTTATTTTGCTGTTATGCAGGGAATGTTTAGTCCAACGAATTATGAAACTTGAGTTGAAAAATCTTTGCGCTATTTTTTCTTCTATTTTCTCGTTGACGGTATAATGGCATGACACTTGTGATTTTTAACCATGGACGCACAAAATCAACCTTTAGGTGTCTATAGGAATGGGTAGTTTTACAGATCTAGATTCGGAGTTTTGCCTACGTCTATGTGTCGAATAATGGTTTATAAAATACAAGGCGTGACATTATTATTCATATTTGTATTTTATACTATTCTTACTACATTATATTACTTATTCACCCTTAATATTTGCTGCATCATTTACTCACCCCGTTTTCAAATAATATCCAGTGTTGCCACCTTGTTTCGTTTTTATTTTCCTACTTTGTGTCTTGTGTGCGCTGGATCTGAGATCGTGTCTGTCCACGGAGCAGATACAGATACTCTGTATCTGCTCCGTGTGTTTGTCACTTGCTCTACGGTTCTGACTGAAAACCAGCGCTCTTTCACAAATTACCCCAGGTTTCTGTGTTAGAGCAACAAGCTGAGTCAGGACCTGTTAGACCTACACACACGCGCTAGTCTGCTTGCTGAGTGGACTACTTAGTACCTATTAATTAACCCAATGTTTGTGTTAGTTTACTACTTACCTAGTTCACATGTGTTTGTCTGTGCTGTTTGTTAGTTTATGCTAGTACTAAGTAGTCTCTTTTTATTTTTATTGTCTTAAAGTTTTTTTTTTTTGTGTGTGTAGTGTTTAATAAATAATTTCTTTCTTTCTTTCTTTCTTTCTTTCTTTCTAGTCGTTTGTATCAACCTATGTGCGAAGAAGAGAAACTGGAAATACTTTTGCATAATATTCGCCCTTGTTTTTCTGCTATCATCGCCGCTAGTGTGATAGCAACGGTTGATGAGTTGAAGGTAGGATGTCATAATTATGAACGCATCAAACAAAACTCGCGCTGATAACTTCAAAGAGCCTCCGGCTGCAAGCTCCGCTACTATGGCCCCAGAGTTTGCCTACAGCAAACGAAAGAAGGCCGCTAGTAATAACGATAGGCCAAAATATGCTGGGTTTAACAGACCGCGGTATTCTTCTAATACTGGCGGAGGCAATTCTAAGCTTAGCCAGCCTAAGGAATCTGATAGTGCTTATCAAACGGCTGCTATTGCTAGGCTGTTACCGTTGTAAGAGCGATGAGCACACTATGAGGAATTGTACAGCAGAGCGCACAAACTTCTGTTTCTGTTGTGGCGAAAAAGGTGTTAAGACTCCAGACTGCCCGAAATGCTGCAAAGCACCGCCATAAAACTAGTGTGGAGGATTGCGTAAAATCGAAATCGGATCATTCTAAAGACTAGGATTGGAATGATTGGATCTCGTACCTTAGAAATTTATTTTCTAATTATTCTGTTTCAGCAATCTTCAATTCTATGCCGAGTGGTGATCCTCGTCCTTACGTCAGGGTTCGTATCGGTGATCTCTCACTGTACGGTTTACTTGATTCTGGTTCGGCTATATCTATACTTGGTAATAACTCTCATAACCGTTTAGTTAACTATGGTTTTAAACTTTGCACTGAGGAGCTGATCACCGTTACTGCTGCGGGCGAGCAGAGAATAACCTCTGAGGGTTATATTCTCTTACCGGTCGCTTTCGAGGGTAAATTGTCTTTAATTAAAGAAAATTTTATTTAATTAAAGAAAGCGGAGCTTGCAGCCAGAGGCTCTTTGAAGTTATCAGCGCGAGTTTTGATGCGTTCATAATAACGACATGCTACCTTCAACTCATCAACCGTTGCTATCACACTAGCGGCGATGATAGCAGAAAAACAAGGGCAAATATTATGCAAAAGTATTTCCAGTTTCATTTGATGAATTGAGGAAAAGCGTTAAATGTGTGCGTGGGGGAACATGAAAGCAGTAACGTGCGCAGGCATTCTGCACACGTTGAATAAGATTTATAGTTCGGCTAAGAAGGCAGGGGCCATAGACAGTGTCACAATAGTTAAGGCAGGACAGAACTAGGGATTCACACAGCATTATTCTTACATCTTCCCTTAAGTATGGACGAATTTTGTAAAGAAGCTTGAGACGAAAGAGAGATTGACGCACTGTTTCAGCAATATGAGATTCAAAGCGTAGATGACAACCTATTAAGCCTAAACTTTTAGCTTCCACATCACGCTCAACCCGCTCCCCGTCTACAATATTATTAGGATGGCTAATCTCTTGAAGCATTTTTTTAGTGCCGAAGACCATAAATTTTGGTTTTTTGGGGTTGAGTATTAGAGAGTTAGTGGAAGACCATTGGCGTATCTGTCCTAAATCATGATTTATTTTTCTAACAGCGCCATCACATTCAGAAGGAAGAAAGGAAAAGTATAATTGACGGTCGTCCGCATAAAGGTGGTGTTGGCAGAATGTGACCCTTTTGATGATGTCAGCAGAGTAAAGGACAAAGAGGATAGGACCCAGGACCGAACCTTGAGGCACTCCACGTGGAAGATAGGACTCTTCTGCAAAGATTTAAAAATTATTATCGTAGTGGCTATAAGGGACACCACCCGATGTTAGAGTTAACAACTCACGGTATAATAGGTTACCTCAACAGGTAAAGTTCTCGCCATGGTTATAAGGGAATCACGGTAAGACAGCAAGATTTTAACGATGTAAGTGATCTACAAAAACTAAGAAAATAAGTATCAGTTCAGCCAAATACTCTCACCTACCTACCTATACCTATAAGTAGAATAAATAATACAAGAAACAAAAACTAAATTAGACAACCAGATAGATAACCCAATAAGTAGCCTAAAAAAATAACACAGCAAGTTTTATTATAAAATTAACGAGAACCAGTGATCTTTAGATCCTTAATATGCCAGACTCCTAGATCACGACCATTAATATCTTCCAATATGTAAACCAAAGGAGACTTCTTAAGCCTTACTCGACATTTCATGAATTTTGGCGCTAGCTTTTTGCTAAAATACGCAACTTTGTCACTCTGAAAGTAACATCGCTTCCAGACAATATCGCCTTCGCTAAACAGCTTCTTTGCGCCGCAAATTGTAGCGCTGAGTTTTTTTTACATGAGCGTGCCATAAGGCAGTTTGAACCTTTTCGAAAATTCCACTTAAGTGACCAAGATTATCAGCATACATATCTCGAGGCAAGTAAATCAAGTCACTAGGATTATCGTTATCTAGAAAATGGAACCACATGGAACCAACTCTCTGCCGTGTACTAAAAACGACGGCATAAACCCAGTAGTTTCATTAATCGAATTATTCATAGCGAACTGTATTTGGGGTAGGTTTAGGTCCCAAAATCTATGATCTTCGTTGACAAAAGTAGATATAGCTGTAACAATAATTTTGTTTTATCTTTCTATTGTGTTTATTTGAGGTGTATAATTAGGAGTGAAGTTAACACGAGGCACTTTATATTTTTTAAATACTTTTTCCAATTCCCGACTAATAAATTGGCAACCATTATCAAGAACGACGGTTTGAGGAATGCCATGGACAAGAAACACATAGTTTTCTAAATGTCTACTGACAAGATCAGCAGTAGCCCTACGAAGAGGAAAAAGAAGACAGTACTTAGAAAAACAGCAGGTGACAACAAAAATATACTTATGCTGTTTTCATGTATTAGGAAGAAGACCAACCAAATCAATAGACAGTACCTGAAACGGTTGAGACACCTCTTTTGGTCTCCCCTTTTTTCCCAAAGTACCAGATGTAGACAATTTGTACGCAAGGCAAGTATCACAGAATATTGGTAGTCCCTCGACCGTCGGCGAAAACGAACTTTCCAAATAACAAATATCATCCATTTGGTCTGGAGTCAGAATACCCAAACCTTTCGTCTAATAAGTTTTCTTCGTTGGCTCTAGCTGAATTATCGTTTGGACTTATATTCGATTCAAAAGCACGAGCAGCGTGAGCATGTGTGTGAGACTTTAGCTGCAAGCAGAGATCCGATCTGGAATGTGTGTTAAATATCTTTTTGACTGGAAGGTTGAATTCGTTTCCGCACGAATACTCGAATTCCTTCATCGGGAACCCTTTTTCATCAAAGTTGATGACGTTCGTTAATGTTTCAGCGCTCTTATTGATGTAACATATTGGTGGTTTACACTCTTCCGACATCCCAAACCCAGTCTCATCCACTTTTGATTTGCTCCAGAGATCTGCATCGGTTTAATGATTCATTGAGGTAGAAGGATTAGATTGGAGATTGAACAGTAGACTGTAAGGTCCCGATTCATCTTCTTCTCTTTTATCCACAAGTTGTGTGATATCATTAAAAAGAGCTTTGGTTTTCTTATCCAGATTGTGATCTATTTTCGTTGTGATTTCATTCAACTTTTCGCGCAGGTCCAGGATTCTTGGATTTTTCTCTGCGACTTTTTCTAAGCAAAAGCTCATTTCTGGTATTAGAGAAGCGTATGTTTTGCTAAATATTGATTCATTCTTCGATTTTGTTTCGGAATTCGTTTTCTCAGCGGTGTCTGTTCGAAATATTTTAATAGAAGTTGCTGTATCCACAATGCTTTTCAGTTTTGTGTAGCTAC
Organism: Eupithecia inturbata; assembly: GCA_963662085.1. Lineage (NCBI taxonomy): Eukaryota > Metazoa > Arthropoda > Insecta > Lepidoptera > Geometridae > Eupithecia > Eupithecia inturbata. Next base: position 8,997,982 of record OY759176.1, on the reverse strand, counting down.
TGGAGTAGAGTCCCCGCAGGTCTAGCGTTCTGAGTTTGGCATTCTTGTCCACGGGAATCTTGGACATGTCACCAAGTCGAAGATTCCCATGTAGCTCTAACACTCGAATTCCTTCATCGGGAACCCTTTTTCATCGAAGTTGATGACGTTCATTAATGTTTCAGCGCTCTTATTGATGTAACTTAATGGTGGTTTACACTCTTATGTCATCCCAAACCCAGTCTCATCCACTTTTGATTTGCTCCAGAGATCTGCATCGGTTTTATGATTTATTGAGGTAGAAGGATTAGATTGCAGATCTAACAGTAGACTGTAAGGTCCCGATTCATCTTCTTCTGTTTTATCCACAAGTTGTGTGATATCATTAAAAAGAGCTTTGGTTTTCTTATCCACATTGTGATCAATTTTTCTTGTGATTTCATTCAACTTTTCGCGCACGTCCAGGATTCTTGGATTTTTCTCTGCGACTTTTTCTAAGCAAAAGCTCATTTTTGGTATTAGAGAAGCGTATGTTTTGCTAAATATTGATTCATTCTTCGATTTTGTTTCGGAATTCGTTTTCTCAGCGGTGTCTGTTCGAAATATTTCAATAGAAGTTGCTGTATCCACTATGCTTTTCAGTTTTGTGTGGCTACTGGAGTAGAGTCCCCGCAGGTCTAGCGTTCTGAGTTTGGCATTCTTGTCCACGGGAATCTTGGACATGTCGCCAAGTCGAAGATTTCCATGTAGCTCTAACACTCGAATTCCTTCATCGGGAACCCTTTTTCATTGAAGTTGATGACGTTCGTTAATGTTTCAGCGCTGTTATTGATGTAACTTATTGGTGGTTTACACTCTTCCGACATCCCAAACCCAGTCTCATCCACTTTTGATTTGCTCCAGAGATCTGCATCGGTTTTATGATTCATTGAGTTAGAAGGATTAGACTGGAGATTGAACAGTATACTGTAAGGTCCCGATTCATCTTCTTCTCTTTTATCCACAAGTTGTGTGATATCATTAAAAAGAGCTTTGGTTTTCTTATCCAGATTGTGATCTATTTTCGTTGTGATTTCATTCAACTTTTCGCGCAGGTCCAGGATTCTTGGATTTTTCTCTGCGACTTTTTCTAAGCAAAAGCTCATTTCTGGTATTAGAGAAGCGTATGTTTTGCTAAATATTGATTCATTCTTCGATTTTGTTTCGGAATTCGTTTTCTCAGCGGTGTCTGTTCGAAATATTTTAATAGAAGTTGCTGTATCCACAATGCTTTTCAGTTTTGTGTAGCTACTGGAGTAGAGTCCCCGCAGGTCTAGCGTTCTGAGTTTGGCATTCTTGTCCACGGGAATCTTGGACATGTCACCAAGTCTAAGATTCCCATGTAGCTCTAACACTCGAATTCCTTCATCGGGAACACTTTTTCATCAAAGTTGATGACGTTCGTTAATGTTTCAGCGCTCTTATTGATGTAACTTAATGGTGGTTTACACTCTTATGACATCCCAAACCCAGTCTCATCCACTTTTGATTTGCTCCAGAGATCTGCATCGGTTTTATGATTCATTGAGGTAGAAGGATTAGATTGTAGATAGAACAGTAGACTGTGAGGTCCCGATTCATCTTCTTCTCTTTTATCCACAATTTGTGTGATATCATTAAAAAGAGCTTTGGTTTTCGTATCCAGATTGTGATCTATTTTCGTTGTGATTTCATTTAACTTTTCGCGCAGGTCCAGGATTCTTGCATTTTTCTCTGCGACTTTTTCTAAGCAAAAGCTCATTTCTGGTATTAGAGAAGCGTATGTTTTGCTAAATATTGATTCATTCTTCGATTTTGTTTCGGAATTCGTTTTCTCAGCGGTGTCTGTTCGAAATATTTCAATAGAAGTTGCTGTATCCACTATGCTTTTCAGTTTTGTGTGGCTACTGGAGTAGAGTCCCCGCAGGTCTAGCGTTCTGAATTTGGCATTCTGGTCCACGGGAATCTTAGACATGTCGCCAAGTAGTCAAGATTCCCATGTAGCTCTAACACTCGAATTCCTTCATCGGGAACCCTTTTTCATCAAAGTTGATGACGTTCGTTAATGTTTCAGCGCTCTTATTGATGTAACTTATTGGTGGTTTACACTCTTCCGACATCCCAAACCCAGTCTCATCCACTTTTGATTTGCTCCAGAGATCTGCATCGGTTTTATGATTCATTGAGGTAGAAGGATTAGATTGGAGATTGAACAGTAGACTGTAAGGTCCCGATTCATCTTCTTCTCTTTTATCCACAAGTTGTGTGATATCATTAAAAAGAGCTTTGGTTTTCTTATCCAGATTGTGATCTATTTTCGTTGTGATTTCATTCAACTTTTCGTGCAGGTCCAGGATTCTTGGATTTTTCTCTGCGACTTTTTCTAAGCAAAAGCCCATTTCTGGTATTAGAGAAGCGTATGTTTTGCTAAATATTGATTCATTCTTCGATTTTGTTTCGGAATTCGTTTTCTCAGCGGTGTCTGTTCGAAATATTTCAATAGAAGTTGCTGTATCCACAATGCTTTTCAGTTTTGTGTAGCTACTGGAGTAGAGTCCCCGCAGGTCTAGCGTTCTGAGTTTGGCATTCTTGTCCACGGGAATCTTGGACATGTCGCCAAGTCGAAGATTTCCATGTAGCTCTAACACTCGAATTCCTTCATCGGGAACCCTTTTTCATTGAAGTTGATGACGTTCGTTAATGTTTCAGCGCTGTTATTGATGTAACTTATTGGTGGTTTACACTCTTCCGACATCCCAAACCCAGTCTCATCCACTTTTGATTTGCTCCAGAGATCTGCATCGGTTTTATGATTCATTGAGGTAGAAGGATTAGATTGGAGATTGAACAGTAGACTGTAAGGTCCCGATTCATCTTCTTCTCTTTTATCCACAAGTTGTGTGATATCATTAAAAAGAGCTTTGGTTTTCTTATCCAGATTGTGATCTATTTTCGTTGTGATTTCATTCAACTTTTCGTGCAGGTCCAGGATTCTTGGATTTTTCTCTGCGACTTTTTCTAAGCAAAAGCCCATTTCTGGTATTAGAGAAGCGTATGTTTTGCTAAATATTGATTCATTCTTCGATTTTGTTTCGGAATTCGTTTTCTCAGCGGTGTCTGTTCGAAATATTTCAATAGAAGTTGCTGTATCCACAATGCTTTTCAGTTTTGTGTAGCTACTGGAGTAGAGTCCCCGCAGGTCTAGCGTTCTGAGTTTGACATTCTTGTCCACGGGAATCTTGGACATGCCACCAAGTCGAAGATTCCCATGTAGCTCTAACACTCGAATTCCTTCATCGGGAACACTTTTTCATCAAAGTTGATGACGTTCGTTAATGTTTCAGCGCTCTTATTGATGTAACTTATTGGTGGTTTACACTCTTCCAACATCCCAAACCCAGTCTCATCCACTTTTGATTTGCTCCAGAGATCTGCATCGGTTTTATGATTCATTGAGTTAGAAGGATTAGACTGGAGATTGAACAGTATACTGTAAGGTCCCGATTCATCTTCTTCTCTTTTATCCACAAGTTGTGTGATATCATTAAAAAGAGCTTTGGTTTTCTTATCCAGATTGTGATCTATTTTCGTTGTGATTTCATTCAACTTTTCGCGCAGGTCCAGGATTCTTGGATTTTTCTCTGCGACTTTTTCTAAGCAAAAGCTCATTTCTGGTATTAGAGAAGCGTATGTTTTGCTAAATATTGATTCATTCTTCGATTTTGTTTCGGAATTCGTTTTCTCAGCGGTGTCTGTTCGAAATATTTTAATAGAAGTTGCTGTATCCACAATGCTTTTCAGTTTTGTGTAGCTACTGGAGTAGAGTCCCCGCAGGTCTAGCGTTCTGAGTTTGGCATTCTTGTCCACGGGAAGCTTGGACATGTCACCAAGTCGAAGATTCCCATGTAGCTCTAACACTCGAATTCCTTCATCGGGAACCCTTTTTCATCGAAGTTGATGACGTTCATTAATGTTTCAGCGCTCTTATTGATGTAACTTATTGGTGGTTTACACTCTTATGTCATCCCAAACCCAGTCTCATCCACTTTTGATTTGCTCCAGAGATCTGCATCGGTTTTATGATTTATTGAGGTAGAAGGATTAGATTGGAGATCTAACAGTAGACTGTAAGGTCCCGATTCATCTTCTTCTGTTTTATCCACAAGTTGTGTGATATCATTAAAAAGAGCTTTGGTTTTCTTATCCACATTGTGATCAATTTTTCTTGTGATTTCATTCAACTTTTCGCGCACGTCCAGGATTCTTGGATTTTTCTCTGCGACTTTTTCTAAGCAAAAGCTCATTTTTGGTATTAGAGAAGCGTATGTTTTGCTAAATATTGATTCATTCTTCGATTTTGTTTCGGAATTCGTTTTCTCAGCGGTGTCTGTTCGAAATATTTCAATAGAAGTTGCTGTATCCACTATGCTTTTCAGTTTTGTGTGGCTACTGGAGTAGAGTCCCCGCAGGTCTAGCGTTCTGAGTTTGGCATTCTTGTCCACGGGAATCTTGGACATGTCGCCAAGTCGAAGATTTCCATGTAGCTCTAACACTCGAATTCCTTCATCGGGAACCCTTTTTCATTGAAGTTGATGACGTTCGTTAATGTTTCAGCGCTGTTATTGATGTAACTTATTGGTGGTTTACACTCTTCCGACATCCCAAACCCAGTCTCATCCACTTTTGATTTGCTCCAGAGATCTGCATCGGTTTTATGATTCATTGAGTTAGAAGGATTAGACTGGAGATTGAACAGTATACTGTAAGGTCCCGATTCATCTTCTTCTCTTTTATCCACAAGTTGTGTGATATCATTAAAAAGAGCTTTGGTTTTCTTATCCAGATTGTGATCTATTTTCGTTGTGATTTCATTCAACTTTTCGCGCAGGTCCAGGATTCTTGGATTTTTCTCTGCGACTTTTTCTAAGCAAAAGCTCATTTCTGGTATTAGAGAAGCGTATGTTTTGCTAAATATTGATTCATTCTTCGATTTTGTTTCGGAATTCGTTTTCTCAGCGGTGTCTGTTCGAAATATTTTAATAGAAGTTGCTGTATCCACAATGCTTTTCAGTTTTGTGTAGCTACTGGAGTAGAGTCCCCGCAGGTCTAGCGTTCTGAGTTTGGCATTCTTGTCCACGGGAATCTTGGACATGTCACCAAGTCTAAGATTCCCATGTAGCTCTAACACTCGAATTCCTTCATCGGGAACACTTTTTCATCAAAGTTGATGACGTTCGTTAATGTTTCAGCGCTCTTATTGATGTAACTTAATGGTGGTTTACACTCTTATGACATCCCAAACCCAGTCTCATCCACTTTTGATTTGCTCCAGAGATCTGCATCGGTTTTATGATTCATTGAGGTAGAAGGATTAGATTGTAGATAGAACAGTAGACTGTGAGGTCCCGATTCATCTTCTTCTCTTTTATCCACAATTTGTGTGATATCATTAAAAAGAGCTTTGGTTTTCGTATCCAGATTGTGATCTATTTTCGTTGTGATTTCATTTAACTTTTCGCGCAGGTCCAGGATTCTTGCATTTTTCTCTGCGACTTTTTCTAAGCAAAAGCTCATTTCTGGTATTAGAGAAGCGTATGTTTTGCTAAATATTGATTCATTCTTCGATTTTGTTTCGGAATTCGTTTTCTCAGCGGTGTCTGTTCGAAATATTTCAATAGAAGTTGCTGTATCCACTATGCTTTTCAGTTTTGTGTGGCTACTGGAGTAGAGTCCCCGCAGGTCTAGCGTTCTGAATTTGGCATTCTGGTCCACGGGAATCTTAGACATGTCGCCAAGTAGTCAAGATTCCCATGTAGCTCTAACACTCGAATTCCTTCATCGGGAACCCTTTTTCATCAAAGTTGATGACGTTCGTTAATGTTTCAGCGCTCTTATTGATGTAACTTATTGGTGGTTTACACTCTTCCGACATCCCAAACCCAGTCTCATCCACTTTTGATTTGCTCCAGAGATCTGCATCGGTTTTATGATTCATTGAGGTAGAAGGATTAGATTGGAGATTGAACAGTAGACTGTAAGGTCCCGATTCATCTTCTTCTCTTTTATCCACAAGTTGTGTGATATCATTAAAAAGAGCTTTGGTTTTCTTATCCAGATTGTGATCTATTTTCGTTGTGATTTCATTCAACTTTTCGTGCAGGTCCAGGATTCTTGGATTTTTCTCTGCGACTTTTTCTAAGCAAAAGCCCATTTCTGGTATTAGAGAAGCGTATGTTTTGCTAAATATTGATTCATTCTTCGATTTTGTTTCGGAATTCGTTTTCTCAGCGGTGTCTGTTCGAAATATTTCAATAGAAGTTGCTGTATCCACAATGCTTTTCAGTTTTGTGTAGCTACTGGAGTAGAGTCCCCGCAGGTCTAGCGTTCTGAGTTTGACATTCTTGTCCACGGGAATCTTGGACATGCCACCAAGTCGAAGATTCCCATGTAGCTCTAACACTCGAATTCCTTCATCGGGAACACTTTTTCATCAAAGTTGATGACGTTCGTTAATGTTTCAGCGCTCTTATTGATGTAACTTATTGGTGGTTTACACTCTTCCAACATCCCAAACCCAGTCTCATCCACTTTTGATTTGCTCCAGAGATCTGCATCGGTTTTATGATTCATTGAGTTAGAAGGATTAGACTGGAGATTGAACAGTATACTGTAAGGTCCCGATTCATCTTCTTCTCTTTTATCCACAAGTTGTGTGATATCATTAAAAAGAGCTTTGGTTTTCTTATCCAGATTGTGATCTATTTTCGTTGTGATTTCATTCAACTTTTCGCGCAGGTCCAGGATTCTTGGATTTTTCTCTGCGACTTTTTCTAAGCAAAAGCTCATTTCTGGTATTAGAGAAGCGTATGTTTTGCTAAATATTGATTCATTCTTCGATTTTGTTTCGGAATTCGTTTTCTCAGCGGTGTCTGTTCGAAATATTTTAATAGAAGTTGCTGTATCCACAATGCTTTTCAGTTTTGTGTAGCTACTGGAGTAGAGTCCCCGCAGGTCTAGCGTTCTGAGTTTGGCATTCTTGTCCACGGGAATCTTGGACATGTCACCAAGTCGAAGATTCCCATGTAGCTCTAACACTCGAATTCCTTCATCGGGAACCCTTTTTCATCGAAGTTGATGACGTTCATTAATGTTTCAGCGCTCTTATTGATGTAACTTATTGGTGGTTTACACTCTTATGTCATCCCAAACCCAGTCTCATCCACTTTTGATTTGCTCCAGAGATCTGCATCGGTTTTATGATTTATTGAGGTAGAAGGATTAGATTGGAGATCTAACAGTAGACTGTAAGGTCCCGATTCATCTTCTTCTGTTTTATCCACAAGTTGTGTGATATCATTAAAAAGAGCTTTGGTTTTCTTATCCACATTGTGATCAATTTTTCTTGTGATTTCATTCAACTTTTCGCGCACGTCCAGGATTCTTGGATTTTTCTCTGCGACTTTTTCTAAGCAAAAGCTCATTTTTGGTATTAGAGAAGCGTATGTTTTGCTAAATATTGATTCATTCTTCGATTTTGTTTCGGAATTCGTTTTCTCAGCGGTGTCTGTTCGAAATATTTCAATAGAAGTTGCTGTATCCACTATGCTTTTCAGTTTTGTGTGGCTACTGGAGTAGAGTCCCCGCAGGTCTAGCGTTCTGAGTTTGGCATTCTTGTCCACGGGAATCTTGGACATGTCGCCAAGTCGAAGATTTCCATGTAGCTCTAACACTCGAATTCCTTCATCGGGAACCCTTTTTCATTGAAGTTGATGACGTTCGTTAATGTTTCAGCGCTGTTATTGATGTAACTTATTGGTGGTTTACACTCTTCCGACATCCCAAACCCAGTCTCATCCACTTTTGATTTGCTCCAGAGATCTGCATCGGTTTTATGATTCATTGAGGTAGAAGGATTAGATTGGAGATTGAACAGTAGACTGTAAGGTCCCGATTCATCTTCTTCTCTTTTATCCACAAGTTGTGTGATATCATTAAAAAGAGCTTTGGTTTTCTTATCCAGATTGTGATCTATTTTCGTTGTGATTTCATTCAACTTTTCGTGCAGGTCCAGGATTTTTGGATTTTTCTCTGCGACATTTTCTAAGCAAAAGCCCATTTCTGGTATTAGAGAAGCGTATGTTTTGCTAAATATTGATTCATTCTTCGATTTTGTTTCGGAATTCGTTTTCTCAGCGGTGTCTGTTCGAAATATTTCAATAGAAGTTGCTGTATCCACAATGCTTTTCAGTTTTGTGTAGCTACTGGAGTAGAGTCCCCGCAGGTCTAGCGTTCTGAGTTTGACATTCTTGTCCACGGGAATCTTGGACATGCCACCAAGTCGAAGATTCCCATGTAGCTCTAACACTCGAATTCCTTCATCGGGAACACTTTTTCATCAAAGTTGATGACGTTCGTTAATGTTTCAGCGCTCTTATTGATGTAACTTATTGGTGGTTTACACTCTTCCAACATCCCAAACCCAGTCTCATCCACTTTTGATTTGCTCCAGAGATCTGCATCGGTTTTATGATTCATTGAGTTAGAAGGATTAGACTGGAGATTGAACAGTATACTGTAAGGTCCCGATTCATCTTCTTCTCTTTTATCCACAAGTTGTGTGATATCATTAAAAAGAGCTTTGGTTTTCTTATCCAGATTGTGATCTATTTTCGTTGTGATTTCATTCAACTTTTCGCGCAGGTCCAGGATTCTTGGATTTTTCTCTGCGACTTTTTCTAAGCAAAAGCTCATTTCTGGTATTAGAGAAGCGTATGTTTTGCTAAATATTGATTCATTCTTCGATTTTGTTTCGGAATTCGTTTTCTCAGCGGTGTCTGTTCGAAATATTTTAATAGAAGTTGCTGTATCCACAATGCTTTTCAGTTTTGTGTAGCTACTGGAGTAGAGTCCCCGCAGGTCTAGCGTTCTGAGTTTGGCATTCTTGTCCACGGGAATCTTGGACATGTCACCAAGTCGAAGATTCCCATGTAGCTCTAACACTCGAATTCCTTCATCGGGAACACTTTTTCATCAAAGTTGATGACGTTCGTTAATGTTTCAGCGCTCTTATTGATGTAACTTAATGGTGGTTTACACTCTTATGACATCCCAAACCCAGTCTCATCCACTTTTGATTTGCTCCAGAGATCTGCATCGGTTTTATGATTCATTGAGGTAGAAGGATTAGATTGTAGATAGAACAGTAGACTGTGAGGTCCCGATTCATCTTCTTCTCTTTTATCCACAATTTGTGTGATATCATTAAAAAGAGCTTTGGTTTTCGTATCCAGATTGTGATCTATTTTCGTTGTGATTTCATTCAACTTTTCGCGCAGGTCCAGGATTCTTGCATTTTTCTCTGCGACTTTTTCTAAGCAAAAGCTCATTTCTGGTATTAGAGAAGCGTATGTTTTGCTAAATATTGATTCATTCTTCGATTTTGTTTCGGAATTCGTTTTCTCAGCGGTGTCTGTTCGAAATATTTCAATAGAAGTTGCTGTATCCACTATGCTTTTCAGTTTTGTTTGGCTACTGGAGTAGAGTCCCCGCAGGTCTAGCGTTCTGAATTTGGCATTCTGGTCCACGGGAATCTTAGACATGTCGCCAAGTAGTCAAGATTCCCATGTAGCTCTAACACTCGAATTCCTTCATCGGGAACCCTTTTTCATCAAAGTTGATGACGTTCGTTAATGTTTCAGCGCTCTTATTGATGTAACTTATTGGTGGTTTACACTCTTCCGACATCCCAAACCCAGTCTCATCCACTTTTGATTTGCTCCAGAGATCTGCATCGGTTTTATGATTCATTGAGTTAGAAGGATTAGACTGGAGATTGAACAGTATACTGTAAGGTCCCGATTCATCTTCTTCTCTTTTATCCACAAGTTGTGTGATATCATTAAAAAGAGCTTTGGTTTTCTTATCCAGATTGTGATCTATTTTCGTTGTGATTTCATTCAACTTTTCGTGCAGGTCCAGGATTCTTGGATTTTTCTCTGCGACTTTTTCTAAGCAAAAGCCCATTTCTGGTATTAGAGAAGCGTATGTTTTGCTAAATATTGATTCATTCTTCGATTTTGTTTCGGAATTCGTTTTCTCAGCGGTGTCTGTTCGAAAGATATCGCTAGAAGTTGCTGTATCCACTGTGGTTTTTAGTTTTGTGTAGCTACTGGAGTAGAGTCCCCGCAGGTCTAGCGTTCTGAGTTTGGCATTCTTGTCCACGGGAATTTTCGACGTGTCGCCAACCTCGATCTATCCACAAACACTCCACAATTCCATTAAGGGAAAAACAATACTAATTAGGTGGAAAAGCAAGTAAATTGATTAGAACAATGCTCAACCGCGCTTGTATGTTTTTTCCAAAGTAGAATTTTAAACACCTTTCCTCGGCGGAGTCGCGATCAATACTTGACTCCTAAAAAACTGATACTTATCAAGGTTAATAGTCAATCCTGCCATCTTTAGCTTTTTAAGAACTCGTAGAATACGTGTCCGTCGAAGGTGGCACTAACAATGACGATATCGTCTAAGTAGGCGAATACCCTCTGCTCGAACTCCGGACCAAACAAAATGTCTACCAACTTCTGCTGCGTAGCTGGCGCATTCGTTAAACCAAAAGCCGTAGTTTTAAACATGTAGGTACCACGGCCCGGAACATAAAAAGCCGTCTTCTCCCGATCAATCTCTTTCATCGGGATCTGCCAAAAAGCTTAAGAAAGATCAACGCTAGATATATACCTAGCATCCTTCAAGTTATCTAGGATTTCAGATATATACGGAAAGCTATACGCATCATATTAGTAACGAAATTCAGATTACGGCTATCTATCTAGGCAGAAACGAGGTTTTCCATCCTTCTTACCAACAACCAATACTGGGGAAGACCAAGGCTCTCTCAGGGGCCTCGACTCTCTCAGACTCTCACAGGGTTCAACCACATCTAAGCTTTAGTCAACATACCGAAGCGACTGAAATCAAAAATATCACTTTATTTCCGTGTCAGTGTTTAATTATTAAGAATTTGACCTTTTCTAAGTGTACATTTATTGTATTTATGGAAATAAAGAGTTTTTGACTTTTGACTTTTTGACTTTAAGGATAACATCTCATCAGCTGCTCAGAAATAATGCGTTGCCTATCAGGTGACATACGATAATATCTCTGATTAATGGGCTCAGCGTCCCCGGTGTTAATACGATGTTTGATTAGATTCGTACGACCTAAACCTCTAACTGCGAAGGAGATGTCACGGAACTGCTCGATGATACTGTTAGCAGTTGCTAACAGTATCATCGAGCAGTTTAAGCAGCTTTTGCGAGTCGAGAAGATTATCAAAGGAATTCAAAGGAGAATTTGATGAATCCGCAATTTCGGAGAGCCCAGGATCTATAGCAAACAAGTTTCAGAATTTGTAAGGTATTTGGGGCAAAGAACAAAATCAGACCAGAAATCTATGCCTAAAATCAAAGTAGTTTCTATGCCCGGAATAGCATGTGCTTTAATTAAAGAAAATTTATCCTCGAAAGCGACAGGTAAGAGAATATAACCCTCAGAGGTTATTCTCTGCCCGCCCGCAGCAGTAACGATGACCAGCTCCTCAGTGCAAAGTTTAAAACCATAGTTAACTAAACGGTCATGAGAGTTATTACCAAGTACAGGTATAGCCCAACCAGAATCAAGTAAACCGTACAGTGAGAGATCACCGATACGAACCCTGACGTAAGGACGAGGATCACCACTCGGCATAGAATTGAATATTGCTGAAACAGAATAATTAGAAAAGAAATTTCAAAGGTACGAGATCCAATCATTCCAATCCGAGTCTTTAGAATGATCCGATTTCAATTTTTCGCAATCCTCCACTAGTTTTTTGCAGTCTGGAGTCTTAACACCTTACTCGCCACAACGGAAACAGAAGACACAGAAGACTGTACAATTTCTCATAGTGTGCTCATCGCTCTTACAACGGTAACAGTACACCCTAGCAATAGCAGCCGAGTTATAAGCACTATCAGATTCCATAGGCTGGCTAGGCTTAGAATTGTCTGCGTTAGTATTAGAAGAATACCGCGGTCTGTTAAAACCAGCATATTTTGGCCTATCGTTATTACTAGCGGCCTTCTTTCGTTTGCTGTAGGCAAACTCTGGGGCCATAGTAGCGGAGCTTGCAGCCGGAGGCTCTTTAAAGTTATCAGCGCGGGTATTGATGCGTTCATAATTACGACATGCTACCTTCAACTCATCAACCGTTACTAACACGCACTAGCGGCGATGATAGCAGAAAAACAAGGGCGAATATTATGCAAAAGTATTTCCAGTTTCTCTTCTTCGCACATATGTAGGTTGATACAAACGACTAAACATTCCCTGCATAACAGCAAAATAAACGACTACACCCTCAGTCTCGCCCTGAGTCCGACTACGAATTTCAGCAGTCATCTTGTAATCGAAATCAGGTACGTCAAAGTCTTCCTTCAAGCAAACCAGCAGAACCTTCTATTCGTTTATCTTTGGTTACATCGCACGGAACCAATGCAAAGCATCCCCTGTGAACAGATCCGTAGCCGAGCTCAACATTCTATCATCTGACATTCCTCTCGTGGTTTTAAACTCCACTAACCTCTCTATAAAGGCACGGACACAAGTCTTACCGTCATACTTAAATTTACTAAGCTCCGATACAACACCACGATCGCAAGTTACATTAACATTAAGACGATCAATATCGAGGCCATCCGCTCCTGCAGTAGCATTGGAAGAGCCGGAAGCAGATGCTTGAGGCGCAGAACTAGGAGCAAGCTCGAATGTAGAAAACCTATTTAAATTCCTCTGAAAGCTCTCCTGCACCTTCTCAAGTAAAGCAGCGTCTTCCACTTTGCTTGGTCTTACGATCCTTAGCAGCCTATAGTATAAGTGGTGAAGTAAGGCCCTAGTCCTATTGACTAATGTGCTTGTGGAGGTAGTCGGTGATTTGAGGGTTTCTAAGTTATGCCGAACCATATCAAGAGTATCATTTTATCACCATACTTTGGCATTTTAGCGCACGCGGCGATTTACGTACTCTGTGTCGCACGCGCTGCAATTACTTTACCTAGATTATACATTTGAGTTTAGTACGTAACCTTTTACCGCAGGAGTAACAATATAAGGAAAGATTTGCCACCTAAACCTTGTTATTTAACTTAACTTTAATAAACTAACTTTGACTTGTGATTGTTGTGTTTACGTGCTCAACCAAACTGGCTAAACCTTCATTACTCAACAACAGTGTAACATACGAAGTGTGGTGCTTTAGGTAAACTACCTACAACTACTTAACCAACATCATCTACATGTAAGGGCTAAACAAAGGCCTTTACATTTTGATGATGTTGGACCAACATCTTTCCAAAATGCCTCTACATTTTGTAAAGAAAATAAATGAATTTATTTAGGTAATGTTATCTGTCATTTTGTCTATAATTAGTTTTCACCATAGGAACGTAAAGAATACTCGGTTTTCTCAAAGCAGCAGTATATTGTACGCAACCCTAATTCATCATTCTCCATTAACAGGACAGTCTACGTTGCCATTGCAGATGTTTATGAGGTATGCTAGGTCAGCAACTTGCCTGCGATCAGAGAGTGGAAGAAAATGTAACTTGCGACACCTTGCAAAATAATCCGGTAGGTAGGTATATTTTAGCTCGGTATTGTAAGTATCGCAAAAATCTTTTTTGTATGGATTCGAGACGCGATGAATAAATCGCATAGTTCGGGTTCCATAACTCGAATTTCCGTTTCGTTATTCATCGTGTACGTCTACCCACCATCACTGACGAACGAACACTGCGCGTGCGGCAACATCGTGCGCGACGGCCGTCCAACAAGCCTTAATTATTGAGATTGTTGAGTAAAATTATCATTTATAAATCTTATTTTCACTCAGTCCTTCATCTCTTGGTTATTTACAGGATTTGCCTCCTATAATTGGTATTATTGAAAGCTGTTGTAAAATTCATAACAGTCGAATAGTTTACGAATACTAAATAGTTAAAAGTTCCAGTAAGTAAGTTTATTATTAGTAACCTCTAAATTAGTAAGTATATTAGTATGCCATGCAATAACTCACCCTAAGGCCTCTGGAGTCCAACCTGAGCAAAGGGAGGTAAATTAAAATTATACCGTTGGAATTTTACTTCTTCTTTTATTATAGATTAGAATAGTGCTTAGGTACTTAACTAGGCACTATTCTGGTTGTTTTCTTAACACGAAAGCTGTATAAAATAACATAAAGGTACTATAATGTACTTACTTACATTTTAAACACGTTTACTTAAAACAGACCCGATGATGATCGTGACCTATTAGTTCTCTATGAACTCTTATTTGGTAGGTACTATTTCACTTCGTTTTCATGCATCATCTTCCACAATAAACTTTTTTCTAAATATTCTAAAGTCTTGTAAAACACCACGGTGGATGCAACTTCGCTCCACAAAAAATCGGTGTGAGATATATTTTTATTGTTTAACACGAGATGATCGAGAGGATTTTGGATAATGTAATAGATTTTTTGGACATCCTGCACTGCAGCCAGCCAGTCGTTACTTGAAGTGATCAAGGCCAACGGCACAGTGAAGTTGCGAATATTATATTCCCATGATTCATTATCGTATTTATGGAATTTTCCACTTCTACACAGCTGAATGTAGTGTAAGATTGTTTTGATTGATCCGCCGGCCGGTACATGATCTCTAATACGAGCTAACAATTTGCTATCCATCTCCATTTTAGAAATACCACTCAAAAAAAACAAAGGGTTATTACACATCACAGTTGGACCTCTACAGTACTTCCGCGCTAGCCAGCTCGGCACCCTTCGATTTGGTAAGAACTCGCCTTCTCCCATAGTTTTGATTATATTATCCGGAACGTTTTTCAATATATTGAAAGGACCGTTTATATGATTCATAAAGGCGAGTGGTGCGATCAGAACACCCAGTCTAATAAATGTTCTAAGATAGTCCACCGAAGATAGGAATATCAAAAACGCCGTTGAGCCCATCGAGTGCCCTACAAAATCGATTGGGACAGCAACATTCTTTTGTTTTCTCATGTAGTCAACAACAGCCGGTATATCAATCAGTCCCATTTCATCTATGCTGAAATCCCAGAACTCGGGCATCGATGCTGTCAGTGTTGCATGACCCCTGGAGTAATAATTGCCCCTCGCGTTCATGAGCCACACGTCGTAGCCAGCATCTGATAAGATGTATGGCAGCACAGTCTTTGACCCAGGGCCAAGCAGAATCCAGTCCATCGAGCTTCCTAATAGTCCGTGATGAAGAATTACGGTTCGTTTGCGTAAATTTGGTTCCGCAGGTAGCCGGTGCACGGTCAAAAAATATCCATCACTTGTTTGTATTACATGCGTTTCCATTTTACGGCCGTGCCACTGCGCTAGGATCGGCGTAGTCATCTGGAAAAGTTTGTCCGACTTGATGATATTCTCAGTCGTAGTTAATCCAGAGGACCATGCTTTGTGCACATAATCAGTAAACTGACCGCGATGGTCTTCCTGACCTCCCGATCGAACTCGAACAGCTAGTTTTTTGTTAGAATCAGGTAATAAAAGCTCTTTAACTTTCGCAAAAAATTCGCTAAAATACTTTCTTAAACTATTGCATGTCTTTGAGAAATCTCTTTTAAAATATTCATATTTATAAGCACATTTAACGTGGTAAACAAGTGTCGCAAACAGTAGAAACCATAAAATATGTTTCATGTTTCAGGTATCACTTACTGCAGTTTGCTGCGTACTGTCAGGTCACATTTATTTTAGTAAGCCAAGAAAACTGTGACTATCTGGCCCACAATGAAACAATGGATGTTTTATGTGCGTACAATGATGACAACTATAACGTTCACAATCACATTTTGATTAGTTTATAGCTCGTTCTTCATGTGAATATTTTCTACTCCTTAGAACAGAAGTTCTCAAACTTTTTTAGCGACGGAACCCTTTTGAGACTTCAAGTATTTGACGAAGCCCCAGTGACACATTGATACATTCCCTAAAGCCTAGGCTGAAAGGTTTTTCAGGCCGCGAAGCGAGCTACGATATTTTTTGTGGATTGTGGTGACTAAGTAACGTTATGAGCGTCTTAAAATGAGTATATCAGGGGTTAGTAAACATAAATTGATCACAGCAGTGAAAAGCACTCAAAATACCTTTGTTTTGACGTCAAAACAAAACGACACAGCACAAAGATCGCAAATAAATTGCCGCGTATTTTTAAATTTTTTGCACTAATTACATCTACTTGCTACGGTGCACACACTACACAGTGTCCAAATCAAGCAATAATAACGGCTAGTGAAGCAAGCGTCCATTTATTGGATTGCGGTAAAATTAATATTACCTTTTTACGGGGGCTGGAAGAAATAGATAGGGGCAGAATTTGAGGGGACAATAATCAGTAATCGTTGAGCGGAGCGAGACGCGATTTTTTTGTATTGCTGCACGGGATGTTGGCAGATAGTGCCAGTAACTGAGCGGGCAAATATCTGTAACTGAAGACCAGAGCGAGCCGTGATTTATTACATCGCTTCAAAAGAAAATCAATGTTTTTATCGGCAATAGTGGTAAATAGAGACAGAAACTGACTGTCGAAACAGTAGGGCTCCCTACACTCACTGCGTCCCGCCACCTCCGACATCTGCGCAGCGCCGCCGGGATCACAGCCCGCTAAGCCTATGGTACTAGGTATAGTAAAGGTCTAATAAGTAAAAATAAAAAACAAGCATACTCAATTACCTATTTCATCGAAAAATATAAGAGGGCTTTTATCAGCGGTTTTAAATATTAGTGGTGGAATTTAAACTACGCCCTACTTATAAAAAAAAACAATCACCAAGATTGCAATTAAAAAGTACCTACATCAAATTATTATCATTTGTGAAACATCAACCTATGTTAGTCCATTACTGGACATAATTAGTGAATGTTGTATAACATTTAATTTTCTATGCGATCTTATTTTTCATTAGTATATTTTATTAATTACGACCAGTATTTTTGCGGAGACCTTAAAGAGGCTTAGAACAGTAATAGATCTTAATTAACTAATTCTACGGTCCATAGTATATATATAAACCTTAAAACTATCACAAAACACAAAAACAACAACATAAAATATAAAAACTTAATTTGTAACACGAAAATTATTAACGCGGCGTCTCGTCGTGTACATGACGCAATCAGGGTGTCACTGACTTTGTTTGAGAATGCTGCTTTAGAAGACGAAGGCTTCAAAGTAATTCAAAGTAATTTATTTAGTACGAGTTTGACACAAACAAGGAAAATCAAAAAAAAATCGACAACCCTGTCTAAATTTCAATTTCGAACCGCTAATACAATACTTCAAAGGACAAGGAAGGCAGCTTTCACAAAAAAAATGGTGTTGTGCGATGAAAGGGTATTCAAACACCAGTAATAAGAAAAACAACACTGAAACAGTCTAATTTCACTGGTAAGTACTAATATTGATAAGGATATGACTGGTATTGATATGGATCAGTTGAGCTACCTGTAGATTGTTTGCAACAGTCTGTGGTTAGCTTAATTGTTTCAATTGTAAATACTAGTACTAATTTGTTTTTATTTTTGAATTGTAATTTTCTTTGTCAATGTAAGTACTAATATTAAATTTGTAATTTTGCGTAGAACAGTCAATCAAAACTCATAAATAGATGAACATTTTGTCCACTATTTTTGCGAAAATGATGCTATACACGAAAAAAAAACCCCGTTTTTGTTTCTTAATTGGTTTAAAGAAATAGTAAAAGAAAGGGTGGAGTTCACACGAGCAAATATTGATGGATAACATATTTGTAACTAAACTAAGCTAAACGTACAGGACGATTTAATGAAAAGTAAATTGTTACTAGTAAATTGTTAAATAGGGAAAAGGTATCGTCACCGATAAAAAACTTGTCTGTACTAGACACATCACACGAATCACCTTTACCAGTCCACTGCGGACAAAGATCTCCCCTGCGAAGTGCCTCATGGCTCTTATAATTTGGGGGTTACGCTCTAATCCCCGTCATGTGGGTTGGGGATCGCATTTCTGTGGCGGGTCTGCAGAGGGCATTCCTGTCCACCTCCTGGTGCAATTCGTATCCCTTAGTCGCCTCTTATGACAACCGCGGGAATAGTTGGGATGAAAAAAATTCTAAGCCAAGGCCAAGCTAAGGTCAGGCGCCGTGTGGTGTCCCACACGGCGCCTGACCTTGTGTCTACTTGACGAAAATTATATTCTTGTCTAATTGCCTTGGTACGAAACCAAAAAGCCTCTTGTGTGATCTACAAGTAATATCACTACGAAGGTATTACTTGTCGCAGGAAACATTTATTACGATACATTCTCTAACAAACAAACATAAATTACACATTAAAGATCTTCTTATCTTATCTTAGGGATAAGGAACGTTATCCCACTTTCGGTATTCCGTAGTACAGTTCAGGCAAGATGGGGTTGGCACACCATGTATTTATGTTCCACTCAGATCATGTATCCGCCGCCTAGCGCGGATACCTTGATCAATGCGGTTTGTCTTCGATCAGGTATCCGCCGCCTAGCGTGGATACCTTGATCGATGCGGTAAGTTTTGTCTTCGGTCAGATAACTGCCGCCTAGATACCTGGGACCTTACAAAAATGACACTCGAAATTGTCTACGACTTGTTTTGACGCAGACAGTTTCCACAGAGTCGTGCCAAGTTCTGTGAATACGGAACAAGAAATCAGTGGAGTCGAATTTATATTAGTGACACCTGAAAATAATAAACCCTGTTTTTTTTATAAACAATCTGAAAATCATACCTAGTTCGTACTTATCATATTTGAATTAATTTGGTTCCTTTTAATTATCAATAAAATTATTAAATTTCATTTATTTCGGACAACTAAAAATAGTTAAGAATTTAGGTAGTTACTGATTCTGTGTAGTAAATACTAAACAAATATAAAGAAAAATTATGAGAAAAACAATCCAAATCTATTCCAAAACTATTGCAGTTATTTAATAAATGTTTGAACTAGTAATAATTACAAACTAGTCTTTTTATAATAAAAAAAAAACGTAAGCCACATAAAATATAAAACCAATAGCCTCTCTATTCATGAATTTAGAACAAAGTCAAAATCGTAACCTAGGCAAAACATACAATATTTTAATCGCAGATTTCTTGAGGATAGGGCTAAAAGCACATTATAGTGGCAAAATGCATTAAAACTTTACTGAAAATAGGAAATCCCATCCTTTTTTGTGTCATGGCCGTGGGATTTTTGCTGCTAGACATGCTTCCTGTCCGAGCGCTAAAATTACACTAGTTGAAATTATATCCCAAAATGTCAAATGAGATCTCTTTTGATATATAGGCGGTTTCAGGGTGCACATTGTATACCATCTATGGGGGCCGGCGGATTCCTTGATCGATGCGGTAAGTAGATAAAATCACAAAATGGGTAGAGCAGGACGTTTGACAAGCAGAGTTCTCCGGGGTTCACATCTATTATGGTTATTCTGTGAAATTACTACGTTGAAGTTTTACAATGTAAAACTTCTGTTTGTTAACCACATTGTTATTAAGAAGCAAATAGTCGTGCTCGATCGTGTTCCAGTTTAACCCCCTTTCTAAATATTTCATGGTTTTATGGAATACTATTGTTGATATAGCTTTGTCCCATAAAAAATCGGTGTGAGACACGTTTTTATCCTTCATTAAGAAGTGATCAATAGGATTTTGAACCAAATAATAAATTTTGCGGACACCCTGCGCTGTGGCCAAGTAGTCATCATTGGAACTTATAAAAGCCAACGGTAAGTTGATATGTTGAAGATCGTATACATTTGATTTATCATTGAATCTGTGGAATTCTTCAGTTTTTGTCAGCTGAATGTAATGTAAGATAGTATTGAACGATCCTCCGGCTGGTACATGATCCAGCAGACGAGCTACGAAACTGACATTCCACTTCTTTTTATCAGGACAAGCTAGAAACAAAAACGGGTTATTACAAATTACATTTGGCCCTTTACAGTACTTCTCTGCTAACCAGCTCGGCACTTTCCGCCTAGGTAAGAACTCGCCGCCGACGTCCATATATTTGAGTATTTCCATTGGAAGTTCCGACAACACACTCAGAGGACCGCTAGCGTGGTTCATAAACGCTAGCGGTGCGATCAGAACACCCACTCTGAAATATTTCTTGTAATATGGCAACGAAGACAGTAACACCAAGAATGCCGTACATCCCATCGAATGACCCACGAAATCCATAGGCAAATAAACATTCTTTTGTTTCTTAATGTAATCTACAACATTGGGTATATCAATTAGTCCCATTTCATCAAAACTGAAATCCCAAAATTTGGGCATTGATTCTGCCAGTGTTGCGTGCCCTCTGGAGTAGTAGTTACCCCTCGCGTTCATGAGCCACACGTCGTAGCCTGCGTCTGCTAAGATGTATGGCAACACATTGCTAGTGTCAGGGCCGAGCAGGATCCAGTCAATCGAACTTCCTAGTAGTCCGTGGTGAAGCAGTACAGTTTGTTTTCTTAAATTTGATTTTGGAGCCAACCGGTGCGCCGTCAAGTAATAACCATCCCTTGTTTGGATTATATGTGTTTCTAAGTTGCGACCGTGCCATTGTGCTAGTAACGGCGTAGACAGTCTATACGAATCAAAGATTTTTGGCCTCTCTTTTCGTCTAGTCACGTTGTGGGCAGAAAAATATTTAGCTGCTCCCTTTTCCCATTCACTATGTTTGGCTTCTACTCGCTTTTTAAAACTTATTTCAGGATTCTTTTTACCGAAAAATCCCCTTACAGAATTTGTCATTTTTTCGAAGAAACGTTGCACTTCTTTCATTGAGTTTATGAAATCATTCGAGAAATATGCGAATGTATAATCACATTTAATATGGTGGTAAAGTATAAAAAACAATAGAAATGAAAATAAGATTCTCATATTTGATGTGACTGACGCTGTAGTTTGTCGCCTACTGTCCGGTTGCGTAATATGTAAGGACAAAGAAACGTAGTCATTCCATCCGAAAACAATAGATCCATTGAGGTATTTATTTCTGAAACACAAATATCAACAAACAATATTCGAATTCGGGTGCGGTGTTACGAGTGTACCTACCTACCTTATTTACTTTAATACCTTTTCAAAGTAAAAATAATAAACCGGCCAAGTGCGAGACACGCAAAGGGTTCCGTACCACCGTACAAAACTTTTTCGCAAATTATACCCTAATATACAGATTTTTTGGTAGATATAAAAAACAAAAAGCCAACATGACCCGGTCACCCATTCAAGTACATACTGACCGCGCCTAACATTGCTTAACTTCGGTGATCGGTAGTCAACGTGGTATGGACGTTGACCCTTTAATTTCGAAGTTGAAATTATTTGTAGTATTTTTTGTTATAGCGGTAATAATGAAACAATGAAACACACCCTGTCTCTCTCTCTTTCTCTCTCTACTTCTTGAACCTCTTGCAAGGTAGAGCAAATATAGCCAAAAAAATATCATTGGTGTGGGAGCCTCTTTTATCTCAAATATTTATTTTATTTTTATTATTATGTTATAGCGGCAAGGTAAATACATACATATTGTGTGAAAATTACAACTATCTACTTTTGGGTAGTTCCCACCTGATTAAACGGTTTATGAGATACAGCCCGCTGACAGACGGACAGACAGCGGAGGCTTAGTAACAGAGTTCCATTTTCACAGGTAAAAACAACCACTTGGATTTGCCGAGAATATTTTGTTTCAACTGCAACTAAAAAAATTAAGAAGCGGAGCGAGTTCTTACTGCTAGTATTTTACAGGTTGTTTGGTGACGGTTAAGGACCGCTACCAAACTGTCAAAATAGGGTCGTTTGGTCTGTATAAGTCATTTTGAACTTATTTCCTTACACATGGTCGCTTTTTGAGGTGGGTTTGAGGACCAAATCAGAAAGTTTTTATTTTCTCCTCATAAATTGAGCCCGTGACTCCTTTCACGACTTTGGTCTAACTCACAAATATTCTAAGTCTCCCATAGTTTCGGATTTGGCCATCTACTTCCATCTTAAAAAGCGTCCCTGTATAGAGCTTGGCTGGAGTAAAATAACACTGATACTCAATATTACAAAGATTTTACATAAATCACACTATTCACACTAATTCACCCTTTCACACTCATAGTATAAATGCGTAAGTTTGTATGTTTAGATGTATGGATGTTTGTTACTTCTTCACGCCAAAACTACTAATCGGGCTGAAATTTTGCATAGAGATTTGTTCTTGAGTTCTAAGTCTGAAAAAAAAACACCCAGAAATTAGTTCTCATGGGATAGAAATAACTTTTAAACGTTTCCATAGAAACAACGCGTGCGAAGCTGCGGGCAGAAACTAGTTAGGCTATATAATAATCGTACATTTAACTGGCTTAAAAAATTGGAGCTTCTATGTTCGGCTGTCTCTATATATTTTGTATGTATGTTTACCGATTACTCCGTCAATTGTGAACCGCATTTAATGATTCTTACTATAAAAGTAAATTATCTATGTTGCTATACAAACTTTATTCCCGAGGAATTAATATTTGTAAGCCAAAACTTTAAAAAAAAGAAAATATTAAAGAATTTGGAGTCGGATTTTAGTTAATAAAACAATATCATTATGTATTTGTGTATTATTTGTATAGTGTTTTTTGTATGCAAATAAAGATCAGTAAATCTTTACATCTAAACTTTCGCATTTTTAAATACATGCCCGCGATCGTTGTCGGTTTTAAAACGAGGGTGAATAACGTAATTATTAGTAGGGCCCATAATTGGATCAACGGGAGCTCCTAAATTACTTAGTAGAATATTCATAACATAACATGCAGAACATGCATTACACGGCTAACTGTATTAGCTCAGTCCTTATTATGAAAAAAACAGCGTTGACTCACCAATTGCGTACAATAATGTATAATAGCTTCAGTTTTATTGTTAAGATGTTATATCAATTTGGATGTGTTCATGGACTGCACAAACATAGATGCAAGAGTGCAATTCAACGAAAAAGAAAGAGCTGATAGTTTTTTCCATGACTCATCGTTGAACTGAGTTGAACAATTATTTTCTATTGTAGACAAAACATGGCGTTAGAAGGAATCTACGACAATTTATAACTTGTTGATTTTTTGAGTTTATAAATTCGATTTGAGCAATGTAAGGCTATGTAATGTAGCATTATCCATTTATCTATCTTATGAAGGAAACTTCTCTTTGGCTTAAAAGTCTGCAGCGCATGATTTTGGTTCAAATGTAAGGGAAACACTGACCCTCGCCTTATGATCCTTATTATTTCAAATAACCACAAACAAACAGAGGGGCTGCATCGAGCGGTCTTATTAATAAAACTACCCCTTCCTACCTACGATACAGTGCACGATGGTTTAAGTTACGCGTTTAGGTGAGTTACGTGAAGACGCTTATAATGATAGAACAAAACAAAGTAAAAAATGGCGACAATTTTGTTGTTTTTCCTAATCGGATATTCCTGCATGGCAATATATCTCTGATATGACAGCTGCGTGTTTTTCTTCTTTTTATTATGAAGGTAAAGGTAGTGTAAAATCTGGAAATACATTCAGGTTGTGCTGACCCCAGCTAGCATGGAAAGTACCTACTGGAAAATCTATAAAAACGTATGTCACAAACGTCAATATGTAATTGCCCGATTATATTTTTGAATAGGTAACACAATGCCTTAGTCATGTAATATCTATGACTAGCAATGGAATACCTACGGTTGTTCTACATAATAGAATACCTACATTTCTTAAATTAGTATACCAACACAATTAGGGATTTCTGTGAACTCCATAGGTACCTACTATAAATTAGAGATGCAACGAATAGTGATTTGGCCAAATACCGAATATTCGGCGGCGCTCTCAGCCGAATACCAAATATTCTGCCTCGGCATATTCGGCAAGAGATCCAGTGCATTTCACGTGAACATGTTTCTGGAACTGTTTTGACGAAGACGGCGGGAATAGAAAAAAGTGCGATTGCAAATTATTAGATAGGTAGTTATTTGAAGACTTATAACTGGTGGTCGGCCAACTCAAAACCAACCAACGCTTACGCTTACTTTAAAGTAGCCAACGCTTACACGTTTAGGTAAAAATACCTTTCGTCACTTTGCAGTAGTGTATACAGTGAGAGTATATTCTTCGAAGCAGGTATTGTGTACGAAGAAAAGCGTATTCGTCTGTTACCAACAAATGCCAAAATACTTGTGTGAAAAACTCTTACTAACCATAATTTGCTTTTGATTAATTTTAAATATTAATTTAATAACACTACCATCCTCAATATCACGATATATGAATATATAATTCTTCGATAAATAAATATGTTTTTGATTCAATTGTGTTTTTATTTTATTTCCTTTTATAAGATATTCGGTATTCGGCTGAATAGTTGGTAGTATTCGGCCAAATACCGAATACTGAAAAATATGGCCTAACAGGCCGATTATTGAATAGTTGCCGAATATTCTCTCTCTCTCTCTTTATTATAAAGTTTGGATGTTTTAATGTTCGTTGCCTATCCACGACAAAAGTGCTGAACGGATATGGCTGAAATTTAAAGGTACCTAGATGTAGTTCTAAATTTGGATTAATATAAAAGATACTTTTTGTCCCGTAAACATGCGTGTGGAGCCACGGGAGACTTCTTAACACAATACATTACAAAGATATATTTTTTTATTATACATTAATATTTATAAATTTATATTATATTAATATTTAAAGGTCATACAAACATTTGTCCAAAGGTGGGAATCGAACCCGCAACCCCCCGCAACCTTCGCCCACCGCGCCACATCGGTCGTCAAACTCTCTCTGTGTAAGTCTTTTTTCTCGATGGTGTGAGTTGTGTTGCCATAGAAATATTTTTATAAATATTTTTCAATAAGAAAAGTAAACCCTTTGGAACCTACATAAATGTTTGGGATTTTCCTTTCTCTGTGCTTCTGACTGACATCAAACGTCATTTTTTTATAATAATAAAGGAAACCTTTTTTTATAATTTTGCATTTTGGAAATACAAATTGTACTTATTTATCTTAGCTATTTGTATCTTTGGTATACAGTATTATTTTTCTACCTATTTACAAGAATAACATCCGATACTTTATTTTATGTTTTTTTAATTAGCTATCGAAATGGAATTCAGTGGAACAGTGGATCTTGGAGGCACCAAAAATATGTCTATAAGAAAGAAAATGAAGGGTCTACCTTCTGGTACGCTGGGAGCAACAGGTCTGTTGTACCATGACTGGACTGCTTTGACTCCATGCCAGCGAGAGTGTAACGCAAGGCTGATAAAGACTATACAGTTGGAAGAAGAGGCGTACTTGAGTCAACATCCAGAGGTATGTTTGGTCAGAGTGTGCGTCGTGGGCAGTGAAATTGTTAGTTTATTATATCGCATTCACTGCCCAGTCTCTGTGGCGGGACCCATAGGGGCGGGCTGCAGCTAGAAGGTCTGCAGGAACCACACGTGCGTCGTGGGCAATGAAGTGTTAACCTCGAAGTCCCTCACCGGGAGCATTCGCCTTTATCGCCTGCTGTATGTAATGTAAGATGCAAGATTCGATTTGAGCAGTGGCCTTCTGTCGAATCACTTATTTTTACAACGGAAGACGAAGCAGTCATAGGTACCGACAGCGGCAATTTTTCTTTTTTTTTTTCTTTTTTTCTTGTATGGTATGATGAAATGAAGTCACGCGCACAGACGCTCTTTCTGTACTTGAAGTACATTAAAATAAAATAAGAAGAGCTTTCTTTTATTGTTGTTAAAACTGCAACTCGTTAGGTCTACTAGTTTCGAAATACTTTCGAGTATCCTAGAAAAATGGGTGCGCGTTGAAGTCTTTTGTATACTACGCCGGTCCTGCGTAGCTTCGTAGCATGCGCTACAAAGGTGTACGTCAAAATATTCTTAA
Organism: Eupithecia inturbata; assembly: GCA_963662085.1. NCBI lineage: Eukaryota > Metazoa > Arthropoda > Insecta > Lepidoptera > Geometridae > Eupithecia > Eupithecia inturbata. Next base: position 8,971,929 of record OY759176.1, on the reverse strand, counting down.
CATCGGGGACGGGTAGGGAATGTGAGTTATATTAGAGGAAGGAAGGCAAAATTACCTACACAATGGTGAAATCAGAATTTCTCTTAGACGTTTTCATCAAGAGGTTATTTAGGATTTATTATTTTTTCGTGCGCAATTATGGCCACTCGCGCAAGTGTACCAGGGGGCTAAGATGCGCACCACGAAAGACGTCGCGCGCGTAAAGGTTACGAGAAAGGTTACCACAGATAAGATATACATTCACTAAAATCGTTCACGTGACGAGACGTGATGACATTTGGTGCTGCATGCTAGCATCGGTCGATAAATCGAGATACCGCCATTTTTCTCGAGTTATCGAGCTTGCGCGAGTTGCCATAATAATAGGGATTTAGGGATATAATTGGATATAAACCCAAAGTGGATGACTTAGCGCTGAAAATGATGATGTTTGTAGAAGTTAAAGTATTTGTTTAATTAACATAATAATAATATTACCTTGAACATCCTGGCGATAGCCTCATATCTTATGTGGGTCTCTTTGCTAAACACATATTAATTAGATTGCCATCGGTTTCCGTTTTGCGCCTTCGCTATTGAGTTTGGTGAGAAAAATAATAAAAAGGAAAATTAAGTAAAAAAATAAGTATGCCTATTTTTTTCCATAAGTTTAATAGTTTAATAAAAGGATGTTTAAAACAAATCGTTCGACCGTGACAGGACTTGAACCTGCATCACACAATCTCTGCATTGACCATTTCAATGGGAACGAATAAATCTACGAAACTTTGAAAGGTAAATCTTTCGTTTTCGTGATTTTTACAGTAGATCTGAATAAGTAACAAATGGTTTAGCTTCTCGAATTTTATAAGGTACTTCTCAAATAATTGAAATGTATTGTTTTAGAGGAATAAACTTAAATACTAAAGCTGGCCACATCAAAGTCAAAGTCAAAAACTCTTTATTTCCATAAATACAATAAATGTACACTTAGAAAACGTCAAATTCTTAATAATTAAACACTGACACGGAAATAAAGTGATATTTTTGATTTCAATCGCTTCGGTATGTAGACTGAAGTAAAGAAGCGACGAAGAAACCTTTAGCCTGTTAGTTGTTATTTTTCGAGTTGGAGCAAATCCCGTCCCAAGCTTTTTTATCCTCTAGATAATCTGATATTTTATAGTAGGCCTTTTTACACAAGAAGGTTTTGGCAATTTGTTTGAATTTATTTACTGATAATTTTTGCAACTCACTAGGAGTTTTGTTGTAGAAGCGTATACATTGCCCTTTAAAAGATACATTGATTTTGTGTAGTCTAGTTGTGGGCACATCGAGTTTATGTTTATTTCTTGTATTCAAATTATGTACATTGCTATTTTTAGCGAAGCGATTGATATTTCTATGACTGTACAATAGGTTTCATAAATATATTGACATGGTACAGCCATTATGTTTATTTCCTTGAATTTTTCACGTAGGCTTTCTCTGGGACCCATATTATAGATTGCACGAACAGCCCTCTTCTGCAGCACAAATACGGTGTTAATATCTGCAGCGTTCCCCCACAGCAGTATGCCATAAGACATATCATGCCATAAGACATATAATCTGTTGACTTTAAAAATATAGGGACTTACTAAACTTCCGATTTTTATCGAGCCGACATAGTATGTAACGAAGATTATTCTAGATGATTTTTTTATGAAAACTTATTGAAAATAATATAAAAATTATAGTTTACCACAGTAACTCAATCTGTCTTACTTTTTATCACGGAAAACACGCGTTTTCCGTGATAAATAAAAGTAAGAAGTAGTCGTGTGGAAGAAGCAGGTAGCAAATAAAACAACAAAAATAATATAATATATAGTATACATACATATGTATATTTAATATTCTGATTCCAAAAATAAAGTCGTTTAGACGCCGGAGTAGGTTACGTCTGTAAAATAGTACAAAATTAACAGCAACAATAACAATATCGATTAAAACTTCTTCATAAACATAATCGATTGACCATCGAGTTAGAAGAATTCTACCTCAATGCGATTGCATCGAGTTAGAATCCTACCTCAATGCGATTTACATAAAATATCGAATCGGTAAAGCATTAGAACATGACAAATAGATTTGCAGCCGGACTACAAAAAAAAATGCATAGAATAGGTATAGACATTAAGCGCTCATTTAAAAATATACTTCAAGTATACATAAATATTTAAATAAATAAATAAATAATCCAGGACAATCCACATAAATGGCTATTTAATCAAATGTATGCTTATATGGTCTTTATTGCGAATATTATTAGTGTGTGTGTGTGTTTTTTTAAACTTCTGCCCGCGGATTAGTGTGATTATAACATACGTTATTATTAGTATGATATTATACTGTGATACTGTATTTGCAGATAAAAGCGACACTCAATTTATTTATAAGCACTATGGTCAAGTCAGCAAAACGAAAGGATATTCTGAGAGCAGCTTGTAATTTTTATATGAGACCTGCTGAAGAGCTGGGTGAAGAAATAAGAAATCGAATGCAAATTCCGCCTGACCAATATAAACACAATGACGTAAGTTTATTAGTAAGGCATTTGATAATACTGGCGATGGTCTCAGTGGCGCAGCAAGTGAATGTCCGCATGCGATACAAGAGGTTGCGGGTTCGTACCTTTGTAAGAACTGCAGATTTTTGTTCCGGGCTTGTAGCTTGTAAGTTTTCTATGATTAATAAAACATATTATGTATATTTATTTTATTTAATATAGTGCCTAATTAGCTATGCAAGATTCTTAACACTTGCTCTGCTTACTTCGGTGGTGGTAGTGCTGTGTGAATTGTACTGCATTGTTAAACAACATCCGTCAAGTGCGAGTGTGACTCGCGCGATATTTCAAATGGATGGCTCTGCAAACTACGGAGGTTATAGGGTAATGGTAAATTTTTCGACTTTCCCAATATATTTCAAAATTACGAAACCTATTCTAAAAACTGTTTTGAGATGTATAAACCGATGCCTTTCATGTGATACCCCATATTTACTGACATACTTCTTTATATTTTTCCTGTAAAATACTATCTTTATCTACAAATGCAGATAAGTTAGCAGAGCGATCTGAAATGTATGTAACATTTCATATCGCTCTGCTAACTTCGGAGATAGGGGGAACGGTAAATTTATCAAATTTTTTCACTATGTTTAAAAATGTTCGAAAACTAAAAAATTAAATACTGTTTGATTTGTTCAAACCTTTCATTTGATACCCCACTTGATCTTGTAGATCTCTTTAAAAATTTCGACATCGTATTTGTACTGAAAATTTTCATCTTATTTTTTTTCTTTTAATCTGTACGGACGCCCGTAATGTATTATCATTTTCTCCACCTACAGGGGAAACATTGAAGTTTATCCAGTCTATATAGTATGTCGTCCAGGCGTGGCGGTTACAGCCTAAAAATCGAACCCTCCTACTCCACCCGTGGATGACGTAAGAGGCAACTACTGGACCCCTACCAGAGGAAGTGCAGTTGCTTCCTCCTTTTGTATTTTTAACATCTCTCATCAATCAAAAAGGGTGATTATGGCAAAACGTCCACAGCTGAACGTGCAAATCGTTCACATCTGAACCGATAATACCTGTTTAAAAATTAAAAGTTGACGTCTTTACGAACGTGTTCGTGATGATGGGCAGAACCTGCTGTTCAGGCAGTGTCAGTGAACAACCAATAACCCTGTATGTACCTTTTTAATAGGGATCTAAGGACGTCTACGTCGGCAAAGACGGGGCCCTAGAAATGGATTTAAAGAACATTATGGTGAAGCATTACCCCCCGCCCCCCTGGGTTATTCCCCCACCATGCTTGAGCACTCCTAACACCACATCATCCTCATTTATCTCCATCCAGAGTTCTGACACCACTTTGCCAACACCAGGTACTTATATTTATTTTCCTACAGCAAAATATATGTGTGTGTGTCTAAATAACCACACGATAGAAATGAAAACTTTATACCTGATTCAGCGTAACCGACACGAGCGTGACGGTTTGTTTTGCTCACAACTCAGAAAAGGTGGGAAAAGAAAACTGGACAGTTTTCACTTTTTTCTGACAAATTAACCAAAAAACACGCTGGCTCATTATAAAATTATTGTTCTAACCTACTATGGTGTACGTAGGTTCACTATACAGGGTGTTCGGCAGACCGTGTGCCATATGAAAACTGGGGGTAGGTGGCCTCTAGCCCTTAGTTGCAATAGGCACACGGTCGACCGAATACGCTATATTTATAGTCCGTAACACTTGATAACACATCCAACCATTTCCTCGCATCGATATCGACTGATAAATAATGTCTATCAGTCGATGAATGTAACCCAAATAACAAGTAATATTTTATTCCAAACAGAGCCAGAAGTACCACCAGAACCAACCATTTCCGAAATATTCTACACCACTATATCTAACACTGTGGACAAGGCCATCTACTCTCGTGTAGACCAACCAACTCTGCTATACGACACCGCTTATGTGGAGTTGTCGAAATGCGTAGAAATTGCTATGGAAATACCAGTCATAGACATCAGACAAGATATCGGCGAGCTTCTGTATAATGCTTATTACATGTTCAATCTGGATATTATGGGAAAGGAACGTATTGGTAAGCTGTTACTGACGACTTCAATAGCGCAGTCAGCTATCTAGTACCCTTAGTACGAGCTCTGCTTACTTTGGGCTAGGCTAAATAATGCTGTGTGGATTGCTGGACAATTCCAGCACTATTTATTTATTTATAAGCTCAGTCCCAGATTTTATAATACTATGATGAGCGAACCAAAGTAGATTTTGGTACCAGACACAGGGCCTGGGTAATGGCTCTGTGAATTGTTCAGCATTATTTATGGCTTCCTCGTGATTCCTCCACGAGACTTACCGTAGAAACCATGACATTATGTACGACAATTAAATTATTCTACCATTATAGAATATTTTAAAATGTTTACGGAGAACTTACTGTGAAAAATACATTAATAAGAATTTATATACCCAAAAAAATTTCGACTTAGAAGGGACTTGAACCCGCAACCTTCAACTCAGTACGGGAATGCGTTAACCAGACTAAATACCTGACCAGTTGAAAATCTTTAGGGCTTCCTAGAGCTGTCTTGCTTGACTTGAGAACCTTATTTTAGACTATATCTTTAATTTTATATTTTAGTATTTAATCTGGAATATTTACTACTTTATAAATTTTAGCCGCGGAGCTTGCATGGGATAGGCGAATGAGGAAGAAATTGAAGAGAAGTCTGCGTCGTATGAACAATTTCCGAGGTAACAATTTGACGAATACCTACAGCAAGGGGGTTTGAAGATTTTGGCTCTAACACCGGTCACCATTTCGTTTTATTTTTTTCATAATCGCGGCTCACAATAAAACTTGTATTTTTTAATACCTCGATTCACTAAACCCAATAAAAAAATCGAACGACATAATGTTCTAAAGCGTCAGGTTTCTGAGATATTCACTTACGAAGAAAAAATACAGTTATTTTCATCCATACAAAAATCTTCAAACCCCTTTCCATATTTGGTTATACCTCTACATAATACTTACGTATTCTCAACACTTATAGATAGGTTTATTTGATTGAATCGGCAATTTTGATTTTGTACCATTTAATTGTGTCTAAATTGTTTGAAACATTGTTGTTGGCTCAACCGTTTCATTTGTTGTAATTTGGATCGACCTAGTTACAACTAGGTCGAAAAAAGTTACAACTTTTTTTAATAATTAAATTCCTTAAATTGTGTCTAGCACTAGTTACTGAAAATTTACTTGGAGAAATATTATATTGTATCAAAAAAAATATGATATCTGCTTCTTCAGTTCTGCCATGTCAAATGTAAAATCCACAGGGTACGAGACGCCACCGACACCGAAAAGTGTAATTTCATCACACGAGAGTTACAGAGTCCCTCCACAGCGGCCTTGTGTATGCCAGCCTCCGGGGCACTACAATCGATATGCTAAGGTAAGTCCATCTTGTGTTTTTAGGGTTCCGTACACGAAGGGTGAAAACGGAACCCTACTACGAAGCCTCCACTGGCCGTTCGTCCGTTCGTCCGTCCGTCCGTTTCTTGCCGCTATATTAACAAATAACAAACATAAAAAGTTAAATGGGGCTTTTATACAAAAAACGCGATTAATTTGGCTATTTTTGCTGTTCGTTAGTCAAGGCTGTATTTCTTGAACTATAATACATATCTATATATAAAAAAGAAAGTCGTGTTAGTTACACTATTTATAACTCAAGAACGGCTGAACGGTTCTCAGTGAAATTTGGCAGCGAGGTAGATGGTATCCCGGGGCCGGACATAGGCTACCTTTTATTCCAGAAAAAAGCGTGCGAAGCCGCGGGCTGCAGCTAGTGACTTTATATAAATAAGTAACACTTCAACTGTAATAACAACAAATAGTACTAAAAATATAATAGTTGAAAATTTTAAGGGGTCACCGAACAAGTGAAAATATGATGTTCTTTGAAAAAGTCACCTGATTTTTACGGTACGGAACCCTTCGTGTGCGGGTCGTCTCGCACTTGGCGTTTTGTTTTATTTCATAATCATAAAAGATTTATTTACCACCTCTGTGGCGCATCGGGCGGGAAGGTCTGCCTGCGTCAAAGGAGGTTGCGGAAGCGATTCCCGCCTTGGGAAAAATATTTGTACAATCTGCAGATATTTGTTCCCGGTGTTGCTACGTATGTATATTAAAATAAAAAATATACCTATTTATGTAATATAATGAATGTATATCAGTAATTTAGCTAGTACCCATAACACAAGCGCTGCTTAGATTGGGGATAGATGAAGCTGTGTAAATTGTCCAGCGTTATTTATATATAAGTAAATTATAAAAAAAACCTTAATATAATAAGTCAATAACAATCTAGTCTGCTATATTAATTTCCATCTGATTATTTCGTGAACGCCAACTTTACGAGATAACTCTAGAGAGAACTTTATTTTTGTGAGCACAAAAATTACAAAAATTTCATCGACCCTGCCAGGATTCGAACCTGGAATCTTCTGATCCGTAGTCAGACGCGTTATCCGTTGCGCCACAGGGCCGTTATGAGCTTAATGAAATTTATGAAAGCGTTGAAGCTTTTCAGCGTTTTGCAAGCTAAGTATTTGAATTTTGTGTTATGTTTTAATCAACACAAAAAACACAACAAATTCAAAAACGTATAGGTATATTTTATAATTAATTTATTGTAACCCTTAACTTTTAATAGTGCCATTTTATTTTTGAAATAAACGTTTACTTTACTTTACTTTACTTTACTTTAATCACAGTTTAGACTTAGTAAAGTGGGGAAAAAGACAAAAACTTTTTTGAAAATTGTCATGATCCCCACTGGTGGCGACAGCTTATGACAATAAACCTAAATAAGTATGTAATTAGAATTAAAAATATTTTAAGACTATAACTTTTTTCTTACGAACCCGTTTTCTACCGTGTGGGTTTGCGCTAGCCTCGAAGGTATTTTTATGTTTAGGCACATTTACGTAAGGTCCTTATGATATTCGGGAAGAAGAAAAGAGAAAAAAAAACAAACGGATGTGTACCTTTGCTGTTTTATGTTCACCAATTTTTTCGTCAATTATGATGATTATTTTACAATTGTATAAAAAATTATACCATTTAATTCCCGAGAGATTAGTATTTGTTCCGCACAATTTTTATATTTTTAATATAAGAGTCAAGTCTTTCTTTCGCTTGTTACAGGACCGTTTCGGCATCTACCTTCCATTGGAGACAGATTTCTGTGATCATAACATAACAACTACCCCTGTTATGTCAACAGACCGTGTGTCCATTGAAAACAAAGGGTCACCCAACAACTCTGTTTCTTAAAAAAACTGTTTTTGAGAAACTTAAGGAGGCTCAGATAAGGTTAGGATAAGGTTAGGAACGCACCAAGTCTCGAAAGTTTTAAGAAGAAGTTTAAAAACTGGCTCGTTGAGAAGACGTTCTATACCTACGACGAATTTTTAGATTCTCAATAATGTTAACTAATTGTTATTAGATATTATTATTATTATTTTATTTTGTTTTATAAAAACAATTTTTGACATGTAATTTGACAAATTATTAATTAAATGTTAATCTGTTTATCTGAACCGACCTTTGATATATTTGTTACACAACATCAGCTACCTACGTATGCGGTCGCGGCGTAAGGATCGACCACTTCAACTCAGTCCGTGGATATCGTATGAGTCGACTAAGGAAACCTACCAGAGAAAAGGCAGTGGCTTTTTTTTATTTTAACACCTTTACTGCGATCATTAATCCAAGCGTTGTGACTATGGCAAAACTCCCCTTTTTGGCAAAGATCTAAGTAAAATGTGTAACTTGTACGTTCTCCCAGCACTTACTCAACAACTAGCATGTGTTACAACTACACGCAAACAATCACTCACAGTTATATTTCCAATCTTGTAACAATAATTATAATGAACAAACACGATAGGGCATTGCTGCAGTCTTTTAATCAATAAACCACACTAAAGTACGTCGTCGTAGCAAGCGCGCGTAACATGAACGCCACCGCCCCGCCGGTCCGACTGTGACTGAGGTGAGTGGACCTAATTGCACCTAATTTAAGCCTTACGCTTTTGAGAAGCTTGTGCCTCATCTCCCCTTCTTTACTAGGTCGATGCTTGTTGGTATACCTACTTCTCACAAACTAAGTTATGGGGATAGCCTCAAGTTTATATGTCATGGGTATGTTTAACGGGACTAGACTGTCATGTGCAGGATTATTTATTTCATAATTTGCATGGTTATTTGACAAACTGAAAAGTAGTAAATAAATGTTCTCAAAAGTTTTCCATTTCTTTTATTCATCGTGGAGTTTTATATCTAACGGTGGTGGTTTTACAAAAGAAAACAAATCCAAACGAAGTTTTTGATAGAAGTTTTCATACATTTATAGGTTAAAGTTAGACAGATACTTAAGAAGGCTTCGAACATCTCCCAAATATTAGCAGCCGGCCCACGCGTATATTTTGTTGGTGTTTCATGTTGAATGAAATGGAGCGCGTAACGAGTGTGAAAGCGCGTCTAATCATCAAATACAAAGCTGTGGCTGTGTGTGTAGATAGTGAAGCCTGCTTGTGCTCAAAATTAGAAAGAGTTTTACCATTTTTTGATATTTCCTAGTCTCCGATTCATTTTGAATAAACGATTGTTTTCTCAATTAAGTGTTTACATCTAATGTTGAATATATTTACGATGTTTACAGCGCGACAGATTTAAATAATAGTGTTTATCATGTAAAAAAACCGCTTGAAAATGCCTCGATGGTGGGTGAAAATGACAAACTAGTTTTGCTCTCATTTAATGATGATATTATATAGATGTTTTTGAAAAACTATAAAGCTGCAATCATAGCTATTTCTTATCCAAAATTTCATTGATATCGAGGATGTAGTTTCAAAATGAATCGGAAAGTACGTTTGTATGAGGGCTTAGGTGTTCGCAGCCACCTAAAGATGAGTCCAGATTGAGTACGTAAGTAAGTACAAACATGCATAATTATATAACTTAGATAAACGGGTGGCTTTTTGAGATAGGATTGGATGACCATACCCGAAACCATGAGATACAGAGAAAAGTCGTGATCGTGGTCGATCATGGCCCCAATTTATGAGAATATAAATACTTCATAAATAAATAATATTAAAAATGTAAATTGAATTTTTTTATACGTAATTTTTCAGTAAAATTTACAAAATCCATAACAAATCGATGTTATATCGAGGACAAAAAAAAAGATATAATTCAATAATGCATTTCTTTGCAAAGATTGATGATAGAACTATCTTAAAGCAAAGAACATAATATTAAAATTAATCAAATTACATATAGGCAAACAAATAGAATTAAATTAAAGCATAAAATCAATATTAATCAAAGTAATAAATCAGGTTAAATAAATTAATTTAATTTTCACACAAAGTACGGCGAGGCAATTCTGCCGGCTACCAGTTTGTAGGATGCTGTTGGGGCTATCCCGCACTCTGCGCATCAGGGATGCCGTCTTTTTCCGGAGGATGGCAGCAAACCCATCCGTCTCATACTCAGCAAATATCCCTGATGCACTGCAGAAAAGAGGCAGTCCAAACATCATCCTAAAGATATTATTATATTGTACACGCAGGTCCAGCGGTCGTTTTGTGTAGCTTACCCATAGGTTCCCGGTATAGAAGCTTTGACAGTTAAACAGCGTTAGTTTTACTTCTTCTGTACACCGGGAAAATCTACGTTTCAGTACGTAGCGGTAAGAGGTAATTTGGTACGGTAAGAGGCCCTACGCTCTCTTCCTATGTCAGCATTGTCCCTAAGGTCGCCGGTAATAAAATGTCCGAGATATATGAACGAAGTTACTTTTTTAATGCTCATGCCGTTTAGGGTTACTTCTGGGAATTATTTTAGGTTATTACCGGCGGACTTAAAAACAATATATTTACACTTTTTAATGTTGTATGCAGCGTTGTCAGCACATACCTTCAGCATATCTTCGACAGATCTCGCTGTTGGGCCCAGCAGCACCATGTCGTCCGTGTAGATGAAGTTGTTAATACAAACACCATCAACACAACAGCCGACACGCATGCCGCTGAGCTCAACAATCAGATCATTGCAAACGCGAGGGAGAGGTAACCCCCCCGTCTTACCCAGCACTCCAACCTATATGCATCAGAGAGAGCGATGCTCTGGTGTCCGTACCTGCATAGATAAAAGTAAACACACATTCTGCAGGTCCGGCGGTACAGCCCTGTCCCTCAACTTTCCCCACAGCACATCATAGGAGACGAGATCAAATGCCTTGGAGAGGTCGAGGAAACAGGCGTACACCGGCGTCCTGCGACTTGTGTAGTAACTTGTGTGTAGACTTGTGGAGAAATTGGCCGGTAGTTCCCTTTGTCCGACATGTCTCCTGTTCTGTTCTTCACAATGGGCACCAGTATCGTCTTCATGAGGTCAGCAGGTAGGTACGCATGAAACCTAACTAATACTAAAATGGTTAAATACATATTACCAAGTGTACGAGCGTCAAAGCCGAATGTTGCAATAATGGGTACGAATATTGAAACCGTAGAGTCTACGAAATTTTTAGGTATAGTTATTTATTTATTTATTTTATTTTACAAGTGGACTAACAGTTAAAACTAAAACGTCCAAGAGTCAGGAACACAAACAAAAATAACAAATAAAAACAGTCAAATCTTATACAATACATAGCAATGAATACAAATAATTACCAATCTTAATGTCAATCTCGAGTCAATACAATTATTAATTCTAAAATTTAAACTAATAATACTACACAAACGAAATACTAAATAATTAAATAGTTTTAGATAGCAAACTACAGTGGAGTTCGCATACTTCTGCGTTAGGAGGAACACTAAGCTCTTAATGAATTCAATATTTTGACCGTCCCTAGCCTTTACATTTATGAAAATATTATGTTTTTAAAAAAGAATAGTCATCTATTAGAAAGACGATGTGATACACATAACTATAATACGCGAGCAAAATACAAGGCATTAAACAAAGCGTAAAGGTTACAAAAGTCTAATAAGTGTTTCGTGAGCAACTCTGTTCGCTTCTAGAATAAAATTCCTAGTCATATTGTACTTAATATAATTTACCAGAATATTAATTTAAACAACATGGCTATAATAACCTTTCAAAAAAAGATTATTAATGTTTCAATGACTAGTTATCTTTTATTTAGCACTTAGATCACAATAACAGAATAAAACAATGACAACTAGTATATACACTTAAAATCTATTTCTTAAAAATCTAAGCCGTCACCAGAAGGCAGAGTGCCCAGAATGCTGGCAGCATTGCCACGTTGAATGGCAATGCTAATTCGAAATAGAAGCCAGCATTCCGATGATTAATTTTATTTATTTTTAATTTTTTTTAACATTTCAATGACTATATTAATGACAAAAACACCTTGTTTTCCGATTATTTATATTTTTTATTGTACCAATATTATATTTGGTAGCAATTGACTTGACTAATGTAAAATGGTCAAATCAATTAGGTACTAAAATATTATTGACCATAAAATAAAATTTATGGTAAATAAATGATTTGAATTTGAATTTGAATATGTCTTTTTTTATATCGTCTTTATTGACAAAGAAAATAACGATCCAACAATAACTAGTATTTACAATTGAAACAATTAAGCTAACTGCAGACTGTTGCAAACAATCTACAGGTAGTTCAACTGATCCATATCAATACCAGTCGGAAGCGTCCCCAAGACGCTGGCTGCATTGCCCCGCTGTATGGCAATGCTGATGCGCTGTGCCAGATACCCGCCAGCTAGATGTCTTGCTCCTGTTTTATTTCGTTTTTATTGAGGAGGCCTTTCTTTTGTGGAATACTGGGCTGCAGCCGCAATCGCCTTCCCAACAAAATCCAGTTCTCCATGTCCAAGAAACGTCTCAGTCTTGGTTCAAAACGAATCTCGCTCTTTTTAATACCTATATAGATGTATCGGCAACTTCCGACGCCATAAAATTGAAATCAGAAGTAAATATAAATATTAATGGCTGCTCTCTCCGAGATGCTTCACACACTCTAGTGCCACTCACTACCTACCTATTTACTACCCATTTTGAATAACTATTCGCGCTTGTGTAAATTCCTGCAACATTAAAATTGTTGAATCTAAAATACTTCGCACCCCACAACTAACACACCTGCAACAAGAAATACGAATACGGCAATCAAACCTGTAGGTCTTTAACCTACCTCGCAATGTGTTAAGTGTGACGAATAAATAGGTTTGTGCTTGTTTAGATTCATTATTTGTACAAAAATGCGCCTAAGCTTCGCCCCTTCGGATTATGTCGTAACTCGAACATCAGCATCGATCACTGTGGATGCTGATCTTCAAATTAATGCTTAGCAGCAGATGCTGATGCTGCCATTTGCAACTACCCTGGTGCATATGTAATTTTTGTGTATAGACAAAAATCGCTGCGCTTGACTGCAGCTATTAAAAAACATTCGTTTACGAAACAATTTTAATATCATAAGATAAAAGATATTATATCCTATAAGATTTTCTGTCTTGTATTTTGCAAGCAGGCTCAATTCTATCGGTGTCTGAAGCCAGCAAATCCTTGAAGCAAAAGGGTCGGAAGGGGTAGCCTCCTCCGTGGTAGAACTTGCTCATGAACTCGACCCTATAAAAGTCATAACTTTTGAGTTCATCAAAACTATTTTTTTTAATCTGTGTTACGAATTACAAGCAACGTTAGTACAAACTTATATAAGCATAAGATACAACCGTGACATCAAAAAAGGTCGTCGCTCAGCTCATACATGATGCACAGTCACGATGACGCTACTGTAGGCTAGTTTTAAGCGACACTAAAATACAATGTTTGTAAACAACTAACAATACAAAAATGAAACTTTTGTGACGTATCATTTGGAAAAAAAGGTAAGAGCTACAATCGACATGTGGTGCCAATTGCGATGAAAAATCAACAACGACAAAGTGATGGTTAGGTTGGTTATATGAGGGCCTTGTTTACAAACATTGTAACTTGAGTTTAGCTGGCATAAACTATGCTTATCAAGTTCATCTGAATTTTAGCCGAAAAAACTTGTCAAAACCAAAACTGAGACCGAGGCCGAAGATTCAGTTACAGCTGAAATTCCGGTTCCGACTGGACAACTAGTACATAGGTAGAATAACTTCGATGAATAGGCCTATTTCATCATAATCATCATGATTCAACAGGGAATCATCAACACGATGATCAAAAAGAGTGTCCTTTTCATTTCCTTTACCAGTGCTGCAAATTGATTAGATATCTGGGGCCAATTATGCTAGCCAATCGTTTAACTATGAAAATGGTATCATCGCAGAATTGTCCATAGATAAAAGAAACTCTAGAAGTCTAGATAGTGTGTGGTGCTCTTTGCACGCAGAGATTGATAAAATGATTTCACCCTTGACAATTTTGACACGCGTTCCTCCATCTGTAGTTTCTTTCATCAAACGTAAAATGCCAAAATGTGTCATTCTGGGACTATACCATTGTTATGGTGAAGCTATTAATTTCGTGGAATTAGGGCCCTGAAACCTGTTTGCAGGTACATAATGGCTGAACAAACTGAACATTAACCAGGGTTAATGTTCAGTTTGTTCAGCCATTATGTTCCGTCCAGAATTTACTTTATTCTTTTATTGCTTTCTTACCAATGCAAACGCAGAGTATGAAGAAAAGCTGATAGTCCTTCCATTAGCACAAGAATTGATAGAGTGAACGCCGCCCAAATCGTAAATATGAAGAAGAGCTTCGGGATACCAGCTAGAGAATGATCTTGAAGAGCCAACTTGGAGAGAATCATGGTCCACAACATCTCTGACAATTCTGTAGATTGACTTGACTTCTTTGTATTTGTAGATTATAGCGGGGACAAGATAATATATACTACTATTTGTATATATATATATATATACTATACTAGGTCATATTTAACAGCTCATCAAAAAATTAAACGGTGACCTTGATAAGGCCTAATTTTTTTCTACCAAATGTTATATTTTTTTTTTTAATAATGGAAAATAATAAAATTTCATGATTTACTTGAATTAATCAACCTGTACAAATATAATAAACAACTTAGTTTTTATAGAAACTGGTTCGCTGTAAACCGGGACGCGGGAGCACAGGACCGGTCATTGTGGCGATTTCTGGGGAGATCTATGTCCAGCAGTGGAAATCGATTGACTGAGATGATGATGATGATAAACCGAACAAACAGTAAGGATTTTACCCAAAATATCGACAGTTTACTCAGTCGACAAGGAGTTCTTATTCTTATTCACGGAGTATTATGCGTACCATCCTTTGCTTTTTTTTTAAAAAAACGCTTAAATTTAACAGAGGGGTTTGAAGATTTGGTGTATTCCCGTTGTCCCCATTTGTAGTATGGAGGATGGCCCTAAAACCTCTACCAAACAGATTTTTTTTATTTTTTTATATATTACCGCGGACCATCGTATATTTAGATAGAGAATACTTATATAATTCTAATTCATAAACCTGGACCATCTCAGGCTCAGAAGCGAATGCTCTACGTTCACTAAAAAGAAGTTACTCAGCATTAATATTATCAACATCATGATGTTGATAATTTTAATGCTGCAGCAATTCACTGCCATATTTATGGCTATTACACCAGAAAATAATATCCTACAAGAAAAATGCTGTCAGATTCACCAAAGAGGCAGGCTTATTTTCTGATGGTAAGTCGTCACTGTCCAGTGTTTTAAAATCGATTGGCTTCAGATATATAAATCCGACAAGCGCAAAATCCTGATAGAACATAATAGAATATGGACGACCGGCAATTTGCCGAAGGATTGGTCTTGTTCCATTTTCATACCTCTATGAATAGGCATGAAAACGGAAGCCCTTTTTATGGAAAAAGAGCTCCACAAAGAAGTGCAACAATTACCGGTGGATCTCTCTCTCTCTTATATGGCACGCAAGTAATGTGCTACTACACATTATCAACAAGCTACTACAGTCTTAGCGTCTGGCCAACGAAAGCTGTCCACGCATTATTTTAAGAAGTTTTGATATGGCATAAATTTAAGACTGTCAAAATTGACACATTACGAACACAAACGAACTTGAACCATTCTTATTACATCTTGGGGACAATAGCAGCAGCAGCGAAGAAAGTAATGAGGCTGATTCAATATTATCAGGTGTAGAGTTTTTGGAATTTCTTAGACAGCTTTCGTTGGCCAGACTATATCGATCTCCTATGGTTTTATCTTTCACTTATTTGAATTAGAATCTGATCAATTATCAAAATGTGTTCATGGGAATAAGGAATAATTATTAGGGGGGGCTACCTCGTCGAGTGAGGTATCATAATTATGAAAGGTATCGGTTTGTACAACTGAAACAGTTTTTGAAATTTCTGTAGGTTTCATACTTTTTAAAAATTTTGTAATATTATGTAATAGTTACCATTCACCCTACTAGTATCTCCGAAATTTGCAAAGCAGTCCATCTTATTTTATAAAATTAAAAATGAATCCCTATTTCACTTGTTCACGGCATCACGCGTGAACAACTGACCGAATTCGGTAATTTATTTTTGTTGTGTTTGTTATTGTCAGGAAAAGGTTCTTATGAAAAGGTTCTGATGAAAAAACAAAGAGAGTTGCAAGAAAAATTTGAAAATTTTAGAAAACTTAACGACCATAATACCAATTTGAATTCAATATTCATAGTTAAGACAGGACAACGTCTGTCGGGTCAGCTTGTCAAAAATGTATGTGTTTGTAGACATGGATCACAGAAATCTAAGTAATATTATTCAGATTTCTGTGATATGGATCTATATATTAAAGAAAAAAATGTAGAGATGTCTGTAAGTAAGTAAAGGGGGTTACTTACAGACATCTCTACATTTTACCTTAGTACTTTAACCTCTGAGGGTGTTAAAAAGGGTGGTTCATGGAAAATTGATATGGAAAGTTTCTATGGAAAATTATTATTCCTTGGTTCTATTCACTCAAAACTCGGTAATAAGTAAATAATGATGCACGTATTTTTCTTACAAAACTACCCCTGTGCATAAATTTCCACGCGGGTGAAGCTACGGGGCGCAGCTAATATTTGTATAATTGAGAAACGTTTGAAACCCTCGACGCACGAGTTACACTCGCACTTGACGAATCTTGCTTTTTGTATAGCAATTTATGACACAATAATATGTGCACCGTAAGCAACGTAAGCCGTCTGTGAGTGGTTTTCACAACCTTCACCAGGTCATTGGTCCTAATGTGTAGGTGGCGCTTTTAGATATATCTTTACTGTCCGTCAACTTGTTAAGAGGTATCATCATCATCATCATCAGCTCATACTAGTCCACATAGGCCTCCCCAATGAGCACCAAAGACAGCTGCATTTGCCTGCAGTCTCTCGCAGGTCGGCAGCCAGAGGGTGTCTCTACGTTTTCCAAATAAGTCTCCATTTAAAAATACCTCATTGAATGAATCATAAAATGTTAATACTTACGAGCATGAGCCAGGGACAGTGCCCAAAGCCTCAAATAAGAAGCTGTATGCGAAATCGTGCTAAGCACAAACTCGATGGTATGCACAGCTTGGTTTATCATTAGATCGCTGAACGTGGCTTCGCTTTCCCTCTCCACCTCCTCTTGGACCTCCAATTGAGACTTCTCTCGAGCTTCCATGGAACGTCTAAAGCGTCGGACGGAGCTCTTTCGCCTTCCCTTTACAGCCAATAAAATTTTAATATCACATCTAATATAACCACTTTATGTTAAATAAGTGATTATATTATAAATGCGAAAGTTTGTATGTTTAGATGTTTGTTACCTCTTCTTCTCTCTTGAGTCTTTAGGCCAATACTACTAAACCAATCGTGCTGAAATATGCATACCTACAAGTAGTTTTAGGCTTGGAATAAAACATAGGCTACTTTTATTCCATAAATGACTTCAGTTCCCGTGAGATAGAAATAACCTTTAAATGTTCCCAGTCCATAAATTCGAGTTGGGTATGCGGTACTTTCAATAACTCCGGCGGCGGCATGATGCGTGAAACCGACTGATATTTTCGCGCCGCTCTTGGTAGCGAAAACCGCGTAGGTCTGAATACATAATACACAATATATTTTACAGTGACAAAATGGCTTTCCATAAGCTACAAACGAGTGGCTCGCGAGGTATCTGGAGGTATGCTGTTGATATACATACATAAGATTCATCTAAATGTTACGAGTTGGAGCTTACATTTGAATGCACAATGCCTTTGTTTGATTCCAAAATTAGAATGACCTGTATGTAAAATTTCGGGCCGATCCGTTTAATAGTTTTGGCGTGAAAAGGTAACAAACATCCATCCAAACATTATCATATAACATATATATATATTATATTATATTATATTATATTATATTATATTATATAATAGTGTGATAGTGTGATGATATTCGTTCACTTAAATGGACAAGCAACAGCAACAAAGTAAACAACACAACCAAGTTGCTGAACTAGTGACGCATCTTTAATACTTTTAGTCCCCACTTTGCAACTAGGCCAGGTGTTAAAATACTAATGTTTTTGTATAACTTCTGGCATTTCTCAACTAAACGTAAACAAAAGTGATTGAATATTTCAATAAGGTATAACTTGGTTTGACAGTTTTCCACAAAAAGAAATGGGTGCTGCCTTCCGTACCAGCTTCAAAACAGCTTAGTAAATAATTAGGTATCCTTCCAGACACGCGGATAACGTCAACATCAGAACATACAAATGCGCTATCAAACCCCTCTGGACACACAGTACGGTAGGTTATTCTACTATCCCTTCGGTAGCGACAAATCAAAACGATAGATACCCATAATTTTGTTTCATTTTCACGTTTCTGCTTATTCATCCTGTTGACATACAAAGGAGGCCCGAGCAGCAGTACCGGTACACACACTAGACCACAGCCCACCAAAGCCATTTGCACGGTCCTCTGGCCTTCAAAAAGGTAGGCATCACAATCCTCCTCCTCAGCTTTGGTCTCCTTGAAGAGCACCATGTCGATAAAGAGAATCAGGATCTGCGGGGCGCACCCAGGCTGGTGCTTTACGTCGGCTGCAATCATTATCATCAGCCTTTAATAGTGAAGATCTCTTTATACATAATTATGTCTATACAAAATTAATAATATTAATCGTCTATTAATACCAGTAATCTTTGGGGTTAGATGATGATTTTTCATCGTTCAGCATTATTTATTTTATTTATTAAGATACTTACGATGATGACCACCATACATAAACCATTTGTAGTATATTATTATAACGAGCCATAGGAAAAGAGAGCATAGAAATACGATCTCCGGTATGAATTGTAGATAAATGAGATAGTATTGTTGAGAGTGTCTGTAAGGGAAAAAAGTAAAATAAAAAGCAATTATTTCGAGCAGAACTCATAGACCTATCTATGAGCTCCGCCGTGCAGTTCGACACTCAGGAAACTAATTGCAAAACTAATTGGGATTGCTGGGCAGATATCGGTCACAGCCGTGCCTTGTATAAAGGCAGGCAGTGTACCCTAGCCACTATCCATTGCGAGGACGATGTTGAAGCTAGGCCCTAGAAAAGGCAGAGAAAAATTTTATGGAAATGTACGGTACCGGCCACACTGCAAGCATGTACATAGTTCAGCTAGTCACCTGGGTATAGCGAGGCGATGCCATGCGGTCAGTCCTATACTTGGACTGGCTGCTCAGCTGCATGCTATAGTCGAACAAATAATCATTTTCCACACATGACATAAGCTATGCAGACCACACGTGCTAACATGATGATAAACCCATAATTGGAAACAATCGCCGATCAACCGATCACGTCAACATAGATACATTTTGAAATAGGTTCGATAATTATTGAAGCAAATGTAACACGCGTAAAGACATACCACGCGTGTTACATTTGCTTAAGGTACCTTCAAACATTTCTAGGCCAAATAAAATGAAGTATTCCGTCTTAAAGATTATTAATCGGGCTTTTATTTTATTTTCCCCTACGTTTCCATCGTAGGGGAAAATAAATTAAAAGGGATAAATACCCGATTAATAATCATTAATATGTTAACAAATCGCTTAAGTGTAAAAAGTATTCCATCTCTACGCAATTTAATAATAAATTGCAAAAATTCAAAAGATGTGAAAGAGTAGCTAATTCATTGAATTGATGTAAAACTGTGGCTGGTCAAGATGAACGAGAAGCGAGATTTTTTAGCTACCAAGCTTCGACTGTAGCTATACGCCCGAATACTCAAACGCAGCTCAAATTTAAGCGCGTCTCAAATGACGATTTTTTGACAGACTTTCATTGAAAACTGTCGAAAATCGCTACTTGAGACGTGCTCAAATCTGAGTTGCGTTTGAGTATTCGGGGGTTAGTATAACAAATATGGATGGTATGGTTACCATCCAAGCTGCTGCAGTGTGGCGGAGGCTATGAGTAGAAAGTAGCGCATGAAAGTTTTGATAGATTTACCAATAAAGTACAACCTTAATTGGATTGGAGAATTGGATTAAATAAGCTTATTTGTTATTTTCAGTATATAAACTCTTTAAGGGCATCTATTTATACAAAACTTTAGCAGCTGCAAGATGTACTTACATGTGGTTTATAAGACTAAGCACAGTTCCAAAAATCATGTGAATAATTCCAATGATTATAGACATTTTCATTTTTACCATGTTCTCGATCATAATCTTATTTACAGATAGCTGTAAAACATTACGGATGTGTTTTTATGGATCGTACGCTAGAATCCTAGATCAGCAAACATACGTCCACTGCTGGACTTGCCTCCAAGAGAGGTTTTGCCTAAATCCCAGGCTTGCAGGTGGATTGGTGATCGCAGTGAAGCTGTTAAAAATACGCAGAAGAAAGCTGCTGCACTTCCTCTGGTAGGTCCCCGTAGTCGGCCATTTACGGGCTGAGTTGAAGAGGTCATTCTTACGCCACGACCGCTACGACCATGATACCTAAGTTTTGCTTAAATTGAAAACTATTCAACCTATCTTTAAGCTGCGTTTCCACCAGAGATGCGCGAAGTAGCTGAGCGGTGCGAGGATGCGTTGCGAGACTGTGTTACTACGTAAGATTTTCCACCAGAGATGTGCGAGCAAGCTGACAGGTGCAAGGATGTGTAGCGGGCTCTTTTCAAATAAGTGAGCAAGGCTAGGGTAGGGCCACGATTGACATATGATGACAAAATACATCCGCGTCTGTCCCTAGGACACATCCTTCGCAACACATCCCTCGCACACATCTTTCCCTTTTTTGTAGGTCCAAAAACCTCGCTCCGCGGAGCCGTTTCCACCAGAGCTGCGCTGAGCGAGGCTAGGTAAATGAAGTTTCAGTTTCAGTTTCATTCATATATTTCTCATAGGCACATTACATTGCTAACTTATTTCCTCGCTTGTTATATTTATTTCCTCCTTGGTTTCCTCGCGTCTCATAATTATGAATATCACAATTTTTGGAATAACGTTCTTTATGTTTCCTCAAATATAATAGGTTAAGATAAATGAATAGTGATGGCATAGTCATAATATTAACTTTACCAAATACGTTTCGCTGGCTCTCTCTAGGTCCAAGTCTATAAATAGCTCTGACGGCTCTTTTTTGTAGAATAAAGATTCTTTGTGCTCCGCAGCATTCCCCCATAAAAGCAATCCATATGACATACGTGAGTGAAAATAACTATAATAAACCATTTTAGCTGTTTTTATGTTAGTTAATTCTCTAATTTTACGGACAGCGAATGCTGCAGAGCTTAGTTTGACAGCTAATTCGTTTATATGTTCACCCCATTGCAACTTTGAATCAATTTTTATTAAGTCAATTTTATATTCATTAATTATTACAGGTATCGAAACATTAATGTTATTAGTAAGGGAAAATTTAATACATTTTGTATCTATGTAAGTGATTCTATTGGTTGTTAAAAACAAATTCCTCGCTACGCATCCCTGGTGGAAACCCGGCCTTATGCGTTTTCTAACAGAGTTGTGTTTTTTCCTAACTTATGACAAAAGAAACTAGAACCGTCAAGTGCGAGTGTGAGTCGCGCGCCGAGGGGTTTGAACTTTAATCAATTAAACAACAACTATAGGTACCAGTCAGAGACTTCGCTTATTTTTTCCTGTTTAATATAAATGAATATCTACACATGGCACATTTCAGAGGTATTGCAGCAGAGCTTCAGAGATAAAAGTGGTCATTTTTAAGACATGATTAACAAAATTGAGAAATGGTTTATGTAAACGGGTAAATTATCGTAGCATACCCCCCAAATAGGATCCATTCCGAACGGATAGGGCGGGTTTGCGTCATCAGCTGGGCTGAGGGATGTATATTCTGAATCCATAATAGCCTGCTTAGACATCTCCATATTCAAAAAATAAGAGTTTTTAAATGCTATATGACAGCTGAAGATATCGTTGTAGATAAAGCCAGTGAAGAAACTAAAGAGGCCAAGCAACAAGATAATGTAGCGTCCTGAAACATACAAATCATTTAATTATCATCTTCACGAGGCTGTTTTTTTTTAATATAATATGTACGATATGTACATGGTATCTGCTATTGGGACCGACATAATATGTTTTTGGGGAGTTAGGGGGGGTCATGGGGTACATTTCTCTGGTAGACTTAATGTCCAAGTATCACAATTACTCAGATATGAAAGTTTCAAGTTTTTTTTTAAATTAACCAAACCCACGCCTTTAAATCACCATATCTTTTATGTTTGTGGTTGTAATGCCACAAAACAACTTGTGCTGTATTCTTCAATTTATATAATATTATTTACTCTAATTATATTACTTGACACAATTCACTTCAAAAAACTAAATACGAGCATTCAAAGTCAAAAATCTGTGTGAAAGTTAAAAATCGCGACAACTTCTATATACACTTTTAAAAAAACACAAAAATTTAGTTTAGTTTGAATTTAGTTTTATTTGAAAATGTTCTGAAAATTTAATAGGTCAATGAATCTGGACAAAAAATTATGCACATGTTTGGAGTCGATTTATAGATAATATTTAGTAAAGACAGGATCTCATCTCGACAAGTAGATACTTTAAATAGTGTTTAAACTTCAATAACCGAAAAGTAAATTTTAGATACTGCAGGATTATTTATCTTTTTTACAAATAATTAAAAAAATTAATACAGTATTATTTTTATTTGGTTATCTATTAGGTAATATAATAAACAAGATATAATAAACTCAAATATACAACAACCTATTTAAAATAATTGACATGTCTAGCTTACCTCCAAAGAATATTGTCCATATTTCATTATCAGATTTCTGGGACATAAACTTCTTCTCATTTTTCAACATCCAACTACCAAATAAAATAATAATGCATGCATGACCAATATCTCCAAACATTAGCGCGAATAAAAAGGGGAATGTTATTATTGCGTACAGTCCTGAAAATAATGCAATGGTTGGTAAGGCGATTACTTGACAGGATTCAAGCAAAAGTAATCTGCAAATCTAAACATAAAATAATATATGTATAAATAAAATTTAAGTCACGGTTTGTTATATGTGATTTTATTGTATCACTATTTTAACTTAATTATAAACACTACTGTGTTTGTGTTATAAAATAAATGTTAGTAACACTTTTGTATTTATATAACACTAACAAAACATAACACACAAATACACACGCACACACACAACACACGAATGGTGTAATATTGATGTATCCATATTAATATTAGAAATTCGAAAGTAACTCTGTCTGACTGTCTGTTACCTTTTCAAGCCTAAACGGCTTAACGGATCTTAATGAAATATTGCATGGAGGTAGATGGTATTTCGGGGACGGATATAGGCTACATTCTATCTCAAAAAAGAGCGTGCGAAGCCGCGGGCAGCAGTTAGTGTTATATAAATACAAAAGTGTAACTAACATTTATTTTATTAACACATACTGTGTTTATAATTAAGTTAAAATAGTGATACAATAAAATCACACAGGAGCACCAAACAAACGCACACACTCACTTATGGTGCCTTATGTTGCCCAGACTCATATGAGACTGGTGTCCTCAGGAGACCCCTCACATAATATATGTATGTATATATATCACAATATTGTTTTTACTTAAATAAAAGTTAACGTTAGCTTGATATGTTTTATGAAAAGGAAAACTTTTGTTTATCTTACGTTTAGGTAAGAATTCAACTCTATAACTAAATAATCAAATAGCCTCAAAGAAGTAATGAAAGCCACCTGGATTGAGTTCCCCGTATTTTGAGTCACCGTAGGCATTGATCAGGGACTGGAAGCCGTGTGTGAATTTATTCGTCCTATGAAAAGTCGGAGGAACCATATATTTCGTCCCAGTTTTCGACATGAAAGACTGCACATTTGTACCAATCTCATTCTGTAATCATTTTAATCATTTTAAAATCTTTAGAAATCCAGCACGAATGTTATTGCAAAGAAATAACATAAAGTGTACATACTAGTAAACATGCATAAGTGATAATATATATTTTGTGAATCGACTTAGGAATATGTAATATTATGTATATTTTACTAAATTATGTATAATTTACTCTACTTTTAGAGTAAATTTTAAAGTACAATTTTCCAAATATCAACTGTTTTTACCGTAGGGGAAAGAACAGATGCTATTTGGAAAATTGTGGTCTGTTAAAAACCTGTAGGTATTATACTGATAAGCTAAATTAAATCAGGAGAAACGTATATATTCCACCAATACTATACGATTATTTATACCTCCTACCATGCTACTACCTAAACCCATAAACTAGTACACATCATACTCCCTAAACTCATAAACCTATGCAGAATAGTGTAGGTAACTAGGAATAGCATGGACTAATTCTTTTCACTGCGAGCAGAGCGGACCCATTTTAATTCAGAAGACTGCATACTTGTATTTCCACCAGCAACTAGTTGAGCGGAAAGGACTGAGCGAGCAGAAAGTGTTAAAATTAACTCCACCCACTCATCTCTCTTTTCCCGCTCATTACCATACCACGGTGAAAACCTGGCTTTATTTACCTATGCAGAAGCGTCAGTAAAGTTTACAGGTTATATAATTGTATTAGTACTAAGCGAAGCTAAAATAGAGGCGTTTCATGCTATCCGAGTCTCAGACAAGTCGTTATCGTATCAGCCCCGTACCTAAAAAGTAACTTATAATCCGATGACGACGCGACGTCCAACCATAACGAGATTTTAGAAATAATTTTGTTAGTAGGAGCGTGGACAAATTATATTTTCTCTGGTATGAGACTAAGCTGATTAACCAGACTGGAAAAATCTGTGCATATATTCCTTCAAAAACGTCACGCTGGGGCCGAATTTTGCAAACCAATCTTTACTACCTTTACTATGACAATGATATCATCACAGAATCCTTCATAAATGAAAAAAACTATAGCTAGATAGTGCGTGCGGTGCTATTTCCACAGAGATCTCTCTTCTGAGGCGATACCATTGTTATGGTGAAGCGATAATTTAGTGGGATTAGGGTTCTGGAAAAAGGTGCGAGCAGCGCAGAATCGAGTATTGTAGCGATCTTAGGAGCAGGTCTAACATCGCTACAATGCCTGATCCTGGGCTGTCTGCATACATTGCGGTTTCCTTCATCAGGTTTTCGATGTACGTCAGCTGCTCAGATAAGTATACAATCTCAAGATTTCACTTTTATTTTACTCGGAACTTTTCAAATAAAAGTCCACGCACATATTTTTCGTATAAAGTAGTAATCGATCTTGTCAGATTGCGGAATATAAATTATCACAATTACTATACAGTTACCATTTAGTCAAATTGAAAACTTGAGAGTGTTTACATATTTTCGCAGCTGACTGTACATATTTTAAGGGATGGGGTTTAATACTCGTAATTTTTAGAGCCAACACGCGCGTTAACGATTTTTGTTAAGAACAAATCACACATGTCATGTAAAGGACTGCCTCCGTAAAGTTTCCGCACGCTGGCACCTGAAATTGTACTGACCGCGCACTGTCCACGAGCTGTCCACGTAGCAACAGCTAGAAGCAACCTCGCTGTACACGCACGGCCAGTACAACATGCTTCAAGCAAGTGGCCTACTTGTTTGAAGCATGTTGTACATACGGCCCTTTCCTGACCGTGCGTGAAGCATGTTGTACAAACATAGGGGCCCTTGCTGGCCGTGCATGTACAGCGAGGTTGCTGCGCGCTGTAGTCGCGTGCGCCACTAAAGTTAGAAGCTTGCGGTAAGGAAGGCTTAAACCAACGAGTGGCTAGGTTGCCACAAGCTCGCTTACCCCGCATTGTCTGCTATTTTATGCTGTCACTATAAAATATATCATCTAAAGATACGAGCTTAGCCCCCTATTCGATTGATCAGTTTTGTGCTGTGCGGTACCAATGCAGCCCATGTATGGTAACATTAAGTATGCTTTGCCCTGCAGGCATTTCTCGCGAACTTACGTCACCTTGTCCGATGACCACGCGTCATCGTAAAATTATAAAAAACAGCTCACGGAACAGGTTTTCAGCGTCTGTTGAATATTAATCAGATCCTTGTCAGGTACCCAGCACTGGCCGATCAGACAGTTTTTAGTGATATCCAGGGTAAAAAGGTTCATGGTATAGTAGACGGCTTTGGACTTGCGTACTCTTATCATCCAAGAAGCCCACTCATGGCCCACTGTACGTAGAGCCCTGCAGCGGTGGTATGTTGTAGTTTTTAGTACCTAAAATAGGTTTTTTTTCTTTAAGTGTATGGTAAATACTCTAAAGCAATTCTTGAAATTGGGTTTCGTTAAAATATAGGATAGTTTAATCAGTAATAGTAACTTCCTAATTGTTAAGGGCTAAAGTGAGAGATTGTTATTTTAGGCACACACCACACGACAGCATAATCTTCTGAACTCTTAAAACTTACAAAATAAACTCTTAAAAGTACATTTAAAAGAGTAAAGTACCTTCTCCAAATCAACAATGCTGGCGTGAATATCCTGAATCTTCTTGTTTCTCTCCTCGGCGGTTTGCGGACACGGGTAGTTTTCAACGCGAAATCCACTGAACACTTTGTCCATACGAATGGACAACTGTTCGCCTTGACAGATGGCTAGAAATGCCACCTTACGGACTTCTTGTCCCTGTTAAATTAATTTTGCTGCTTAGTTAGTGTTTTTATTCACTAGAAATGTATGTAGTATAATTACCATGATAAAATGTGTGTCCCTCGAATACTCAAACGCAACTCAGATTTAAGCATGTCTTCAGGTGGAATTTTTATGACAGATATCAATGAAAATCTGTAAAAAAATTCATTGTTTACGTTAAATTGTGACATGTTTAAAACGGTTTATCAGTTTGGTTTGCATATTCGGGGGGTAGCTACAAAACCAATAGATTTTGATTTGATATAAACTTTTGAAAGTAAGGTATCTATCTTATCATATTAGTTAAAATTACCACATTTCCCCATTATTTACCGCTTACCAACGAAGTACAGTACAGGTGGAAAGCCACCCTAATTTATGTTTATATAGGATAATAAGGACATTACAATTTATTTGACGTTTTTGTTAATACTATTCTTAATATGAATGTTGACTTTTCATACTATTCATATGACAAAATTTGACAGTTTATTTCTTCCTCTTCTTCTTCTTGTCAGATGGCTTGACAGTTTATGTTATGTTATTATACAGTTATGCGCAATTGGAAACTGACGTTGACAGAATTGTGTCAAACCATGATGCAGAGCCAAAGATAAAAGAAGAAGAAGAAGACAAAAGCTGTTAATAGTAGTAGGTAGTGGTTAAAGCTGACTAAATGTCAGCGTTAACCGACGATGTTGCCTAATTGAATTGTCCGATTACCTTTAGGTGAACACCAGCTTAAGGCGCTATGCAGACACAGCAACTTTAGTTGAAGAAACTGTCAACTTTTGTCATATGAATAATATGAAAAACAACGAGTAAACAGCGAGTTACCTGTTGCACAAATTGTTGCTCTATATGCATAGCACTTTAGAACTGATAAGTTACTTTAAAAGTCGATATAGTTTTAAAAATCAGATCGGGTTTATTTTAACTATTCAAGACAAACACTACAATCGCTCCTTTAGTTTCCCGAAGCCGTCAAGCGTCAAGAGGTTCAATCAGGCCGCGGACGACAAGCGAATTTAAATTCTAATTCATTAATATTGCCTCATTTTCCAATAAAATTGGTATAGTACCTGAACGTGAGTGAACCGGGACGTTATTGGGAAATCTATTCAATTTGATATGAAGTAATCCTTACTAGAAAATGGTAAAATGATGCAAGAGAAACGCTTAAGTAGGTATTAAGTGACGTATTGAATAGATGGTTACATGAAGCAGGCACTTAATCCTGCAAACGAAGGCACCAGGTGAATTATATTATTATTAATGAATTATTAATGAATAGGTACCTATTTAATTTTGATGACCATGTATGCAATCTATCGCAATCTTCAGCGTAGGTACCAGTCCCCTCTAGAAAGGCAGCCTATAAAAGCTTTTAGTAAACTTGAATATAGACAAGTAGCTTATTGAAAACTATAAATGACCCGACTTGGTTCCCGTATTTTAACTTTTTTCGCAAAATATGCAAAGGGGGCTTTACAAATTTAGCTGAGAACACTTCCGAAATTTAGATACCGAAATTTAGGTATTTCGATACCTCATTTTCCAAAATCGCTTTAGCCGTTTCGATGCTTCAATTAGTACCATAATACTTATTTGCTTCGAGGGTCCGCCAACCATACATATATAAACACTTGAAAAACATGACCCGCACCTCCCGGGTACAAATTTTGAACAATAAAATGTTATTCAGATAAAGGAATGAATTTTCTCATTCAATGACTCAAAGTCAAGTGAGGTGGTGGTGGTGAGTCAAAGTCTCTTCTACTCTAGAGTAGTCTTGTATAAGACAAGGCCTTGTGTAGGCCGCTTATACTAAACCTACAGATGAACCTTTGCTTACTGCGCCTGAGGTTAAAAAGATAGTTATGACAACCACAGCTACGCCTCAGTTTTATATACCTACCTTAATACTTTGACCTACTATCATGGCCTATGTAAGATATCGTATTTCTTTGTACTATACTGATTTTAGGATTACTTTGTTGTCCGTCTGTCCGTTTATCATTCATCCCTTTTTTCAGGAAAACGTGGATTGTAGACATAGTATATTGAAATTAACATCAAATACTCAAATCCGTAACTTCTTGGAGACGTCAAAAAAATAAAACTTCGGAGTTAATGCAATCAAAAGTTATAAGTATTTGAAAATAAAAATGTTGATTCTCGCCATGGACCAAAACCTACAGCCTACTTCCCATTGTACTTCCTCTAGAACCATGAAATTTGGCAAGAAGCTAGACATTATAATTTACGGGACCCTCGGTGCGCGAATCCGACTTCCACTTTAAGTTTTATTCAGTTTAACACTTGCATGCAAGTCTGTTTCCCTACATCGTTATTTTCACGTTTCGGTGGTTTCTATCACACGCAGAAACGTTTGCTCCGTGTTTCTTGTATATTTCTTGAACAGAATTTGTCTCGGCTGATTTCTTTGTTTGCTTTTTAATGTGTAGTTTTATTTAACCCTTCTCCGATCACTACATTATTGGGCAAAGGCTTCTTGTATTCTCGTATTCGTTTCCGACTATCACAGCAATGTTCGACCTCCAGTTAAGGCAAACTATCCTCCGAATACTCTCACGAATCCCAAATTAAATCACATCCCAATTCGTTATTTTTGGCAGTTCTCAATGAAAATTTGTATTTAGGGGTACTAAACTAGACTTTAAATATTATAACTTATTACTAACCGTATAAGGATTTACAAAAATTTTGTCAACGCTAGCCTGGCGATAGTAAATATTCCCTCTAGATATTCTGAAGAGCATTGTTTCGAAGTGGAAGCATTTGGTCCGTTTAACTACTCCAGTCTTGACAAATAGGTGGCCTCCTGGACCTATGTCGCCTCGGCCAGTCATGTTCCTGTGCCCAAATACTACAATGATTCCTATGATTTCGAAAAAATGGCAAAATCAAAGTTTTATCCAGTGTAGTTATAAAGGTAAAGATATTAAATGTCTAATTCGGTAACCACCTGTTTAGCCCGGAAGAGCTAAGAGACGCCCATTTGAAAATCCTTCAGTTCTTAACAGCCGGAGGGTTTTGTGGCGAGTTCTGAACGCAGCATCTTTACGGGTAACACAACAGAATAATAGGCAAAATATGGCCAAAGTACTTAGATCGGATTCGAAATGCAGAGAGATATCAGAACAGCATTAGAGATGACGTCATTCTCAATCCCATTCTTTAAGTACGCAGATTATTATCTGTCCATCTTTTAACTAGACGACCACGGATGGATTATAATTTAACTGTGGCACAGGACGTTTTTACCATTATGGTACAAGAACAAAAGGGATGTCTTTGATTGAACCACTGCGATGGTTCAAACAAAAAAAATATGTAGAGATGATGAATGACAGTTTATGGCGCCGATTCAAAGCGCCCCCTCGACCGTCTCTGTTATAGAATTGACATTTGTCGAGGCGTACCAAAACAACAGGACAACCGTAATAGTAGTAGACGTAGACGGCCACACCGCTCACGCAAAACGCTCAGCGCCAAAATGGCGAAAAACAAATGGCCTCAATCTGTCATCGATAATATGCCAGCATACTGCCCGCGTACTTTTGTCATTTTCTGACAGTATCAGTCATTTTGACAGCAGTCATCGGAAATTAAAATATTTCGACTTTACGATTCGAGTATTTATGGAGCAGTTCGAAGAACCACAACGTGACTACAAGGCAAAAAATTCAGTGGAAACTGACCCATGCATCAGAGTGAAATAAATATAAGCAGTGGAAACTGATCCATTAGTGGATCTGCAAAGTGGATCAGAGCGGAATAGAGCTTGTATAATAGAGCTCAGTGGTTTGAACAGATACTTGTCCGTGATGCTTTTTTAGGTACTAAAGCATATCCGCGACTAAACACGAGTGAAAGTAAAAATTTGCGCGATTACATATTTGCGCGAGTTTATTTTACGCGAGTAGACACTTGCGCGTTTTTTTTTCACACAGGACATGCTTAGCATCGTAGCTCGTTCTACGAAGTTTCACGACATAAAACTTGCATTAATGGGGATGGTTTAGGGAGGGACAGATAACAATATGAACAAAAAGAGCGAACAAAAAACAAATAGAGAGAAGAAAAGGCGTTAACCTCTATCATTATTACATAAAACCGCTTTACATTGTACCTATAATTTTAGAAATATAAGGAATTTTGTTTGTCGTATAAAAACAGGTGCGCGTAAAAATGTTTTTCTTGCTACACAGGTAAGGTAAAATATTTATTTTGTTATGATGCACGGGCCCGGCGTACAATCGTAGCAGAGGCTACGAAGCTCTACAAAGATCATCAAAGATGGAGAGGGGAAATGAAAATAATTAAATGTAGGTACGGGCGAAGATATCACCAAAATTGTTGTGGCTAGACAAGTTTTACGGGATAAATAGTCATCCTTCGGGAATATTTTTTTTATGGGAGTTTCGAATCGGTTAACCATTGACGGAGATATTAAGTGACATACACACAAAATAAACATACAGCTGAATTGAGAACCTCCTCCTTTTTTTAAGTTGGTTAAAAATTGGGCAAACTCCCTACACAATATTCAATTAGATAATTGCAACTCGCAACAACCTTAAGTTCCAGAGGTATCAGAAGTTTTGTGATTTTTTCGCGCACTTGCCTACTTCTACAAATATCTACTCGCGCAAATGTCTACTCGTAGAACATTTCTCTCGCACAAATTTCCATCAAGCAATTATTAGTATCTCTCGCGCAAAAGTCTTTCACGCAAGAGTATTTGCTTACGAGTTGAAATCTTCTAATAGTTCAGCATCACCGAGCAAGGGTCCGATTTGTTTCAGTACATAGTACATCTCCTTAAGCTCCGTGTGGCTTTTCAATAGGTCTGCTTGGTTGTCCGCCATCTCACTTATGTCTTCCTCCCATTTCTCCAATGTATTCTAAATATATATAAAATAAGTTAACCTACAAGGTAAGTCAGCATCAATATTCATTTCAGGTGTTCTAGGTGACTTCTATGTAAAATCAAAAAATATCTGTATCTATGTAATGAAATGCAACATACAGGACTTGTACGAGCAGCGGCTAAGGAAAATGGTAAATTGAGTGATTTCAACAAATCCCATGAATACTAAGATGATCAATTTATTTTAGCATTTCCCTTAAAAAACCAATGACATTATAAACATCATTATCAACATCATGGTAAAATCTTAGTAGTAAAATTTTAGGGAAAAGTTAAAATAACCCAGTCAGCTGTGCAATCACGCAAAACCACCTATCCTATATTGACATTTGAAAGCCCTTTGAATGGCCTTCGTAATTTGCTATTGTATGGATATAACCATTGAAATGGCTTTCAAGGCCATTCAAAGAGCTTTCAAATGTCAATTACAGGATGGATAATTTTTGCGTAATTGCACAGCTGGCTTGCACAGTACCATTTCGGCCTTTTCTCCGTGCCCCCCTACTTCATCGCACCCCTTCAGAGGCCAGCGGCCCTACTGGCTCTCCCCGGCGCCTACTGTATGATAACAGAAAAAACCCACCTCAAACTGTGCCATCTGATGCTGGTCCATAGTATTGGGGTCAGTGACCGGGTATGGCATAGGAATTTGATCCTTCACCATTTCAGACTCTATGAATCGGAGCTTCCTCTCCATTTCAGCGCATCGGCATACCTCGGGGATGTACCTCTTTTGGAAAGCCGTGAGATCCGGATTCATCTGCAAGAGGCTTGAAGGTATTAGACACAGTGAAGCCGTTAGCGTAGCCTAGTGTAGAATTCGGAAAAAGACTATTTTATTTGTAATTTAATGCGTAATGGTGAAGCGTCAATATACAATACTGCCGAAAAGATGAAAAAATTCAGAATTTATTAATTTGCTAAGACTTCAGTCCTACACAACCACATACATAGATATAAGTGAAAAGAAGAAGTTTGGCGACCCCTTTAAATTTTCAAGTTTATTTTATTTTTAGATTTTTTTTATTATTACAATTGTAGTGTTACTTAATTATAGAAAGGTTCATGTGTCTACCTATTGTAATTCAAGAGATACAGCCTTGACAAATATAGAGCAAAAATAGCCAAAAAAATCACGTTAGTTGTAGGGAAGCCCAATTTAATTTTGATATTTATTTTACTTTTATTATTTGATGTTATAGCGGCAGGAGAAATACTCAATATCTAAAAATTGTATGTGTCTACCTTTTACGGTTCATGAAATATAGCCACTTGGCAGACGGATGGACGGACGGACGGGCGGACAGCGAAGTCTTAGTAATAGGGTTCCGTTTTCAGCCTTCGGGTACGGAACCCTAAAGAAAACGTAAAGAAACTGACACATTTGCGCACATGAGGCTGTCATGTGGTAGGTAGTTGGTTGTAGCTAAACTAGCGCCACCGCCTATCAAACTAATAATATAAATACGACAGTGTGTATGTTCGGAGTTTTGGATGTTTGTTACCCCTTCACGCTAAACTACTGAACGGATCTGGCTGAAATTTTACGTACAAGTAGCACCGTTGTTGGCGGTGAAAACAAGCTTACTTTCAAAATGTTCCATTCTGATATTGGCTAAGCCCAGAGCTACTGGGCTGCCCATGGCCACTCCTTCGATCTGGAGGTAGTGCTGCCAACATTATACCATGAAAAGAAATTTCCGTGCAAACAGTGTTCTAGTAAAACAGCATACTGGTATGGGAGTTCGTTGTCCATAAGCTTTTCTTTTACTACATCAAGACAGTCCTGAAGTGGGACCTTGGTGATGAGTGACTCCATGTCAAAATTCACCATGAGGTCCTCTGGTTGGGTTTTACAGGTCTTGATGATCTCCACAAAGTAACGAGAGTCCTTAACTTAGGATGACGTCTTTCCTACCAGGGGCTGTAAGAGTAGATTATTGTACAAGGGACTAAACCGTCCCATTATAGAGGTATACGATGTTGTTATACTAAGTATGACAAGACCAAGTTATAATCGTTACAGTCGGAAAGGACTTGGAAGTCACATTCGATCGTCAGCTTAATTTCCACGACCATATGGTCGTGGAAATCATGTGGAGTCATATGACTGCCGTTGCCAAGGAATCGTACAGAAGGCTGGGCTTTGTGCTGAGGAATGCTCGAGACTTCAAGAGCGACCAAGTCGTACGACTTTTGTACAGCGCTCTGGGCAAGCTAGAGTTCAGCTCTTGCGTTTGGAATCCGCACGAGGTAACTTATGCTCTCCCATTAGAGAAGGTTCAAAAGGCTTTCCAAAGGTACCTCCTACAAGAGAACGTTCGGATACTACCCATACATGTACCCTACGAAATTTTTGCTGGGGTGCCTTGGGTACAACAACCTCAGTACACGGAGGACATATGATCAAATGATCACCTCCTGCAAGATTGCACGCTGCGCCATTGACGCAATTGACTTGCACAATGAGCTGCTTCAGCTCTACGTCCCGAATAACTACATTCGGGGCAGGAGCCACCGACATAGTCACACTCTCGTGCCGAACCGTCGTGCGTGCCAGCTCCCCGCTGCCTCGCACTCTGAACTCTCTCAACAAGCTAGTAGCTACCTATCCACATGTTGACATATTTGATGATGAATGGAAAGACTTTATTAGTGAATGCATGAGATTTTGTGAGATTGACGGATGATATATGGCTGTGTTATGACATTAACTTAGTGAATTTAAGCTAGTTATAAATAATATAATAATACATAAATTTAAAATTTGAGGTTATTTATTGTGCATTTTACTTTTAGAATTTGGAAATTTTGTTATTGAATTTTATTGATTTTTATTGAAATTTGTTGTTTATATTGGTTTATTTAATCCAGAGTTTATTACTACTTTTTATGTTAAATTTGTATTTTTTTTATTATTTAATTTTAATTAGTAGTGTAAGTGGTATAACCTCGCGTTCTAATTAAATAAATAAATGAAATGAAATAATTAATAGGTTGTTTTGGCCCGAGTTAAACACTCTACTTTTCACTTGGATTGTGAGAAAATAAAACATACTGTAATTATTTAATGTTTTATTATATTATATAATATTTAACCTTCAGTAAAATAAGGCACACGTTTTTCACTTCTCTACTCAACGAATTTGTAAGCCTTAAAAATATATAATATATTTCACGTGATTTCGACCGCAACAGATTCATATTAATTATTAATTTGCCCTTCTATTAAATTTGCATATTATTATCTTAATTTTCATTCGATGACATTCTGAATTAATTTAAATAAGCCACGCTCACCTTCAATTAATTTTGTAGTCTACAATTACTATTTTGTTGATATTTCGCGCTAATACCATTTTTTATGTATTTTTTACGCGCAACACAAAGTACGCATTATACCGTGGAGAAAAATCAACCTTCCTTTAAACATCCATGATGCGGGATCCAGGATGCTGGAAGGCCTAGTCACAGCCTCGGGATGCATCGGTTTTGGCATGAATTTGGATACAACCAAAGTCATGATCAATAGCCACATTGATCCAGGACCGGTCGACGTACATGGCCACCTTCTCGAAATTGTTTCCGAGTACCTCTTACCTCGGGCAGAATCTGCAGTTAGATACAACAATTTTGAGAAGGATGCCATGAGGAGGATCCAGCTAGGCTGGGCAGCGTTTGGAAAACTACGTCGAGTCTTCTCGTCATCCATACCACAATGCTTAAAACGAAAGTTTTGAACCAGTACATCCTACCCGTTATGACCTACATACGGAGCTGGGACGTGGACACTCACGGTAGGGCTGGTCCATCAGTTCAAAGTCGCTCAGCGAGCTATGGAAAGAGCTGTGCTCGGAGTTTCTCTGAAGGATTCGTAACGAATAACAGACAGAGAAGCAAAGTTATCGACATAGCTCAAAGAATTAGCACGCTGAAGTGGCAGTGGGCTGGCCATATCTTACGAAGAACCGACAACCGCTGAGGTAAACTCGGCAAACGTAGTGTAGGACGACCTCCGGCCAGGTGGGATGACGACCTGTGAAAGACTGCAGGCAGATGCTGAATGAGGCAAGCTGACAGGGCGCTATGGCGCAAATTAGGGGAGGCCTATGTCCAGCAGTGGACTCGTATAAAATGGGAATCAGTCAAACAACCTCGTATAAAATGGGATGGTTTAGTCCCTTTTAAAAAAGCTACCATTAATAGGTTAATTAACGGTTGATTAATGAATGAATGCGCAGTAAATCGTGTTGCAGTAGAGTCTAAGCGACATAGGCTCGCTGTGGCGTAACGCATCGTAGCTATTTTGTAATAGTTGTTGGTATGATAAACAAATAGGACACATAAAACATATTCCATTTTATCAATGTCAAAATACCATATTATTTTTATAAGTGTTACTTCATAATTAAAACGGTGATCGCTATCCATTTTCTAAACATTAGTTTTAATTTAAATCGGGGTTTCACCGGTAAATTAATGTTATCCATACAGCGTTTGATGAAATTAATATTTACGCAAATAACGCATATTAAATATTTCACGCTAGTGAAATATTAGTGTGAAATATTTGTGAATAAGTGATTTTATCATCATTAGTGGGCTTAACATGGACTGCCTAGACAATGCTTGTTGTCTCAGTGGCAGCTTGGGTGACTTGGGGCTTTATGATGCAATAGTCTTTTCTGTCCAACTGTTGATCCGATTTGCGTGAAATTTGATAGGTGTCGGGTTTTTGAGATAAGAGGGTCCAAATAGGGGTAAAATCAATCAATTTAATCAAATGGGTGAGTACCAATAAGTACACCTTCTTATGAGTTTAAGAAAAAAACATCATAGACCATAATTAAAGAACATAATTAGTACATAGGTCACACTAAAAGTTTAAGGAACTGGCCACATAAACAATATTTAAAAAGTAATTACATCATTTGAAAATGAAACTCTTTGGCTGTAGAATGCAGTTTGTTTCATCTGACTGTCAATTGTTATTAGGAACATTGTGGCGCTGTTTTAAAAATTGCGTTTCTACATTAACATGGATTTAACTCGGAAAAATTTTCGTAGTATGATTTTCTACGATTTTAAGTGTAATTTGACAGCTCAACAGAGCATCGCTCGGCTTCAATCTGCTTTTGGCGATGAAGCACTATGCAAGACGACTATTTATAGCTGGTTTGCAGAATTCAAGCGCGGTCGTGTCAATTTCAGTGACGAATCTCGCGATGGTCGCCCGTCCACCGCTGTGAACAACAAAAACATCGATGCTGTGCGCTGTATGATTGAAACAGACAGGCATGTGACCTACCATGAGATTCGCGCATCCTTAGACTTTGGCATGAGATGAGTCAAATACAATCAATCCTACACAAACATTTGGGTGTGAGAAAGCTGTGCTCACGGTGGACCCACACAATTTGACCGAGGCTCAAAAAACGGACCGCGTCATTTGGTGCAGTGCCATGCTTACCACGTCAAATTTGGTGTAGGACATAGTAACAGGTGACGAAACATGGATTTATTGCTACGATTCCAAAACAAAGCAGCAATAGAGCGTATGGGTCTTTCGTAGGCTGTCGAAGAGTATGAAAAACACGTTTCTGAGGTCAACTCGAAGGAGTGGCACAAAAGTTTTCAAAATTAGTTTAATCGCATGAAAAAGTGCATTTACGCAACGGGAGAATATTTTGAGAAACAATTGATTCATTTTTGACCTTTATAAGTATTTTTTTCTTATTCATTCCGGAAACTTTTACGCCCAACGTACCACTAATGAGTAAATTTATTTGGTTTAGGGATTGAACGGAAATTCTTTTCGGAAGGACTTTTTTCTCCGTGTAGCGTATTCTATACCTGCTTTTTCCAGCCAATTACAGCCTTGTCCTATTCAAAATAAGAGCGAATAGAACTGTCCTATGTGTGATCCGAGTGGTGTCTTCTAGACATTCGTGATACATAGTCGGCACATCGTCACTTTCCATCAGGTGTGATTGTGGTCACACAAAGGTCTTTTGATCCCAAATAATCATTAAGTATGAAAAGATGTTGGTACAAAAAATATATATGCTTCACCGTAGACGTAAAGTTATATAGTTATTCTGTGACCGTAGGTAAAATATAACTTTATTCAACTTGACTTACGTCTGTAAATTGAACGCGACCCATCTCACCGAGCCGGGATAGTATCTCAAACGCTGTTTCAGGCTGAAGGTACATATCGCAGTAGGACATAGGGTCGCTCCTTAGCATATCCCCCATAGCTGTAAAGAAATCACGTGCTAATCAAAATATACTCTATAGCGCAGCGTGTGAAGGTCCACCTGCAACGCAGTTGGTTGCGGGTTCGATTCCTCCCTCGGGACATATGTTTGTACGATCTGTAGATTATCTGGGTGTTTCTTTGTATAATAAAAAAATATATGAAGTATAATTATCCAGTACCCATAACACAAGAACTGCTTAGCTTGGGACTGGATGATGCTGTGTGAATTGTCCAGCATGACTTACTATTATTATTTAAACAATAATAGTAGATTATGCACCGAAGGCGTAAAATAGAGTCCACGTCACGGGCACCATTGAATCCCGAGCGCAACTCAGGATTTCAGAATAACTCATGAGCGAAGCGAGGGAGTAACTAGTAAAGAGTGCGAGAGGGATTTTTTCACGCCCAAGACGAAGACTACTATATGCACAAAGAGAATGCTCTACTTTTATCACTTTCTGCGAGAAAATAGTGAAAGTTATGTAACGTGTTTCGCGGCATTAGTTTTTATTTGCCTTCTGAACAGAGGTTAGTTAGAATATCGAAAAAAACCTCATTGTACGGATCATTTTGATAAAAAAAAAAAACACACATATTTTATGTTCCGAATTCGGTTTTATTGTTCCCTCGAGAGTAATTATTCCCAAGGTATTAATGATTTTGAATTTGGAAACTCAAAATATGTAAGGAAATGTTGACCGATAGATAGAATAATATAATATAATAATAATATATATATATATATTAGACTCGTACTAAGAGAGATCTTATTCTATTTGTTTGAAATGGTAAACCTTTTACAGCTAACAGGGCCATAATTTATTGCTTTCAGTTAGTGTTGACGTATAAAGCGCGTTTTACTAACATGGAGTGTGAAATGGTACATTACTGTCGAGGTCTGTAATGGCTTGCAAATTGGCCGCGATGACGATGGCCTAAAACGCAGCGTAGCACTGGTCCAGGCCATCACAGCGCGGTCAGCATTGCGGCCCTTGATGGATAAGCTAAAATAAAGGCCGAGCCCGAAGGCGGAAGCGCGGACAGCCGAGACCGTAGAAAGCTTAGCTCGAGGCCATCTATATCGTATTAAATTCGTCAAATGTCTTAAATCTTCTTTCCTACGCTGCCTAGAAAATACACCTGAGTTTATTAAATAACGTAAGCTAAGAGCGATGCTCCCTAGCAAAACTTTATAATAGTGTTGCAAACAGTAAATAATTAATTTGATAGCCATTTAACCGTTGGCCAATTAAGTGGACGGTACATTGGTGGCTCCATCCACCCGTAAAACACACACACGTGTCAGCCAATACGTAACAGGTTTTATAAACATAGAATTATCGATTTCCTAAAATACTGCTTTTAGGAAGACAGTAATAGTACATACGATTATTATTATTTTTTTAAACTATTGGAATAAATAGTAATCCCTCGGGAATAAGATGTTAATAGGATCACCTCGGGATTATTTTCTTAACAAAATCAAAAGAATTATCAAGGTCAGACACCAGTTGGTGATGATATCGAGTAACACAGATAACATAAAAATATACAACCGAATTGAGAATCGGCTCCTTTTGTTTTTTGTCGGTTGAAAAGATAATCCTTCTATTGCCTGACAAAGTAAGAATACAACGCGGAAACAGGACTATAATAAACCAAGGTAATTGCACCACGACAAGCCTCGTGAGGCATCAAGGCATCAACATCTATCACAAAAGCACACCCCTGACACTTTTCTTCATACAAAAGTTGCGTCTCAGCACATACATGCGCAACTGTGTTGCACTACACGTGCAACTGTGTGTGTTACGTCTAGGGTCAACCACAACTTCTTTCTTAATGGCACCGCTTGCTTTTCGCTACGACTCTGCCAGTGTCAGTAATGCTGGGGCCACACTACTGAAAAATTGCAATGCCCATCATCGCAATAAATGTCGCGGTAACTAACGCGGCAATTAACGCTATAGGTGAAGTGGCCACACTTGAACGGTCAACGTCAATTGGCAATAAAATTGGCAATGACTTCCGAGCAAGATGGACGTTGACGCTGTGACACTGTGTTTCATGAGTGTACTTTTTTATTATATGAATACATTTTATCATTACCGAATGAAGAAAAAATAACATAAACATAGCTCTGTTTGCAGAGTTTTAAGAAACACGATAACTTTTTCGTTTGTCTACTCCATGATATTATTGTCTTCCATCATAAAAACACAAACGTGCGATCCTGTCGCGCTCACGATGTATACTGACACAAACATAGTATGGCCGCTTCAACGCAATAATTCTCGCGATGTCTCTTTGATGTACCGCCACTCGAACTATCGCCTAACGTAAAACGGCTATGTGAATGCTGTTGTAAAATTATCGCGAGATGTCGTGGCCACACCAACGTTCAACGTCCAACATCGCGATAATTAACGGCATTTCCCGGTAGTGTGGCCCCGGCATAAGAAGGGTCATAAACTTCAAAAATAATATGAACAGTTTTATAAAAGCCGAAAAAAACTTCATGCATACTTAAAATATAAGTATTAACGAAGTTTTTTCTGTTATTGTCATGAGACAGTTGCGATAACTCAACGACATTTTATTTTTTATTTTCCTCTCACATAAAGTGAAACGAAACCTCAAAACAGAAGAAATTTCGTATGTCCACGATCAAACAAACAAAAACATCGAACACCATCTGCGTCGTCTGTCAAAATTATTACATGCCATCTGCGTCCCGTGAGTACATCGCATCGTACATCGCGTGCATTTCGAACAGAAACCGAACTCGACTAGGGGCCGGCGGGGTGTGGAAGCTCGGCCAGGCGAAGAGTGTCCATTTGTTTATTAACGTACCCTCTAAGGTAAAAGTGAGCCTTATCACTCAAAAATGGAATTCACAGTTCGAAATCTCAGCAACATCGTTTCACAGAATTGTTTACGTAAACCAAAGTCATTTTCCTTATGTGATTGGACGCTTTGAATTTTAAAATGGAATTTCAAGTCTTTCTTCAAAACTTCGTAAACAGTTGCTCTTGGAAGACCCAGTGTGGCTGCTCTTTTCCGTATCGAAAGTCTGTTTTCACTTAATCATCTTTCCACACATTCAAGGTCCTTGGTCCTTGTCAATGAGGGTCCTTGAAGATCGACTAGGCTCCGGCCGAGGGATGTTGATAACCGAAGCATTTGTGGGGAATCTCTGCACCCATTAGCAAATTAGATTTACGAGTACTAACTATCGTAAGAATCATTACTCTTAAAAAACGCTTCGATAGCGAACGCGTGATGCTCTACCGACCACTGTGGCATCGTAATTAACAAATCCGCTTGATCCATGAGTCGAATGATACCTCCCCCGTCCCGCACCGTTTATTACTTTTTAAAATATTCGAATTTAAAAACATGAATCTGCCGCCAGACACACTATATTAGCTTTCTTATCTTTGATTGTTGTTTTCTTTGATAATAAACGTA
Organism: Eupithecia inturbata; assembly: GCA_963662085.1. NCBI lineage: Eukaryota > Metazoa > Arthropoda > Insecta > Lepidoptera > Geometridae > Eupithecia > Eupithecia inturbata. The sequence goes on along the minus strand of OY759176.1, from coordinate 8,930,407 downwards.
TTAGAATCTCAAAAATTTTAGGCACGTGTTTTGATACGTAAATTTCAGTTTTTCAAGAACGGAATAAAAAAATTACGAAATTTTGTTGACGACAAACAAAATGGCTTACAATCTAATTTTATAAATAAGCAAAACCTTTTGAAAAATGCTACTTATAATTATATGGACTCTTATTTGTTGTCATAAATAAAATATTCCTATTTTTATTTATTTGCAAATGCAATTAATCGCTTGGTGATAGCAACCACTAGATAGAAACATAGATACGTAGTTGGAGCTGGTTCCAATTTTAATTGGCTACACTCTGAACTAACCGCTATCATGAACGTTCTATGTTACCAACCGCTATTTACAGTAGGTATACACAGAACCTATCATTATTATTACGTGCTGTTTGTACATTCAATATAGAAGTAAATACTTTATTAAAAAAGAAAATTACTATCAAATAATAAAAACAAATTAGAGCTAGTATTTACAGTTGAAACAATTAGGCTGCAGACTGTTGCAAACAATCTACGGGTAACTCAACTGATCCATATCAATATCAGTCGGGAGCGTCCCTAAGACGCTAACTGCATTGCCCCGCTGTATGGCAATGCTGATGCACTGCACCAGATACCCACCAGCTCTCGGGTCACGCGTCGCTTCGACCAGACGCTCAAATAACTTTAAAAATAATGTTTTTTTTTGTTTTTAGGGTTTCGTAACCCTTATGGCATCGCTTTTTCCGTCCTGTTTTCTGTCTTTAATATCTCAGCAACTACAGCAGCAAATAACGTGAAATTAAAAATAATAATACATTTCGTGCGCCTGTACAGATAAAAAAAAATTAAAATTAATAAAAAATTAAAATTAAAATTTTCAGTACAAATTGTGATGTCGAAATTTTAAGAGACCTACTATGTCAAGTGGGGTATCAAATGAAAGGTATCAATTTGTACATTTCAAAACAGTTTTTGAAATTTCTGTGGGTATCCTACTTTTAGAAATATTTTGCAAAAAGTCCCCCCCCCCCCCCTACCTCCGAAGTTTGCAGAGCGATCCATCTGAAATGTATGTAGCGTTTGTAGATATGGATCTATATTTTACAGGAAAAATACAGCGAAGTCTGTAAGTAGACAACTTTTTCAAAAATGTCAAAAGTGTAAGGGGAAGTTTCAAAACCTCTTCTAGTGGGGTATCAAATGAAAGGTATTGGTTTGTACATCTTAAAAAAGTTTTTGAAATTTCTGTAGATTACATATTTTTAAAATATTTTGAAAAACTCGTAAATTTAATATTACCCTCTGTACTTCGAAGTTTGCAAACTGATACCTTAGTACCTTTAATTTTTTGCTATTCATCAAATAGCAAAGCCTCTAACCAGTACCTATAGTACATATTAGTATACTAGACAACCGTTCGATACCCTCGGCGCGCGAGTCACACTCGCACTTGACGGATCTTGTTTGTACATTACTACACTCATCATTATTACTCATACGTCCACTGCTGAACGTACAAAGGTAGTTTTGCCATAAATACCACGTTTTACCAATCCACGTTTATTACTTATTAACACCTCAATGTACAGGTATTTAATAGAAAACTAAAAATTCAAGCAAATTTTTCCAATATTTTCGTCTAATATGGAGGCAAATTCCTACTACTACTATTACGAGTCCAGACGAGCATTTTGATACCACATTTATCATAATCGCCTCCAGCCGTTTGGATGCTTCGAGAACAAAAAGTACGAGATAGGCCAACAACCAATAAAAATCAATCAAAGTTTCAATAAAATCTTAGTCACACGCAGTATGCAGTATCTTCAGTTTTCTTAATAATTTTCAGATAGAAGTCGATGGATGGAGCCGGCTCAGGACCGTTATTTGTGGCGTTGTATCGGGGCCAATAAATGGCCACATAGAAATACTCGAAAACAAAAATCTCTTCGGTAAAATTACACGGAAGGAAGTTCCTACCCTTCCACTGGTAGGTTCCAGACTTTCCAGATTATTAGTTGCCCTTAAGGTACGACATCCACTACTGGCTGAGTTGGAGAGGATGATTTGCAACCACTACGGCTGCACTGCACCTACTTATCGTAAACTACTAGTACTTAAGCTAGAAATAAATTATTCACTTGATTAGGTGGGCATCCGATTTATAGGGTTCCGTACCAGAAGGGTGAAAACGGAACCTATTACTAAGTCTCCGCTGTCCGTCCGTCCGTCCGTCTGTCACAGGGTTCTATCTCGTGCACCGTAAGAGGTAGACAGTTGTTTTTTTTAGAAAGTGTGTATATCTTTAGCCGCTATAACAGCAAGTAATAAAAATAAAGTAAATATCCAAATTAAGGGGGCTCCATGCAAAACAAGTGCTTTTTTTGAGTATTTTAGCTCTTCGTTGGTCAAAGCTGTATCTTTTGAACCACATTTGTTAGACACATGGATCTTTCTATAAATAAGTAACACTTAAATTGTAATAACAACAAATATGCAAACTAAAATAAAATTGAAAATTTAAGGTGAAATTTTGATGTTCTTTGAAAAAGTTGCCTAATTTTTACGGTGCGCAACCCTTCGTGTGCGAGTCGACTCGCACTTAACGGTTTTTTTTATAATGCAATGGTATTTTCCTAGTAGGTAAGTACCTTAGATTGATTTGATGTCTTCCAATTGAAGGTATAGATACAAACTGTCGGCGCCTGTGAAATGCCCAATTGGACCATAGCTCGGATCAGCTACTGTTTATAAGCAAATAAGAGAAATTCATTCAGAATGTGAGCGGTTTTATGCGTACCTTGTTTGTGTAGGAAAACCTGGGCCAGGGAAATTAAGGTTTTGCTTATAACAGCGCGTAAAGACTAATAAACTTGCCTGTTCAATTATTAGCGTCAACTTGTAGAGATAAAACTAACACGTAAATTGATAATTGAATAAAAATTATATTCTGATTTTATCAAAACATCACAATATAGAAATGAAAACGCAATTACAATAAACAACTTCAAATATTCTATGTTACCTGTCAAGATTAATTCTGGCAGCTTTTGCATCGAAAGAGTTTTTAAGCATGTGTTGTATGTAAGTATACTACATTAAAACAACCCAGGGGCACGAGTCAGGTTTTTTTATATATTTTTCAATGAATTACTTCTTAATAAATTGAAATAAGCTCCTCGCGCATAATCTAGACGGCTATGACTATCTCTCGCGCGAGCATAATAGTAATTTCACTGTCTTTGAGCTCAATACCATAAGTGTGATAGATTCCGCGAGCAGTATCTTATTAGATAGGTTACATACATACATCGAGCACATACCCAAGTTACAAGTTACATATTATGTAATTTAAGTATATAGGTTGCGCGAGGACCTTATTTCATATTATAAACAAGTAATTCACTGAAAAATATATACAAAACCCGACTCGTAACCCTGGATTGTTTAAATGTGTAGGTACTTATATATAACTGCTTTTTAGTTTCACAGTACCTATCAAGATCACCGATACTCCATAGATTACCGTGCCTCCTTCTTCTGTTATTCTTCAGTCCCTTCGAGGATCAGCCTGGAATAATTTACTGTTGCCAAAGTTAGTTTTGAGGTGGGCCCGATGGTCCCAAGGGGCAAGATCTGTTTCCTTCGCGTTATAATCGATCGCTACCGTTATTTTGGTAACTTTATGGGGCGTTAAATGTAGTCCTTTTGTTTTTCGTGATAATATCAAATAATTACGAAGGTAAGAAGGTAGTACTGCACATTTTTTTTTCATACAGCGTCTTTTCTAGCCTAGCGCAATAGCATACCCCGGGCACGCAATTTATTTCCCCATACAAAAGCCGCGTCTCGGCACATACGCAAATGTGTTGCGCTACACGTACAACATGTGTGTGATGTGCAGGGTCACTTCATGAACATTTTGTGCGAGGCAGATAGTTTTATTTTCCTAACACAAAAAGTTAAATAAAACCTCAAAACAAAAGAAATTTCGTGTGTCCATAAAAATGGTGTGTAGCAGCATCGATCATTATATTATCAATAAAAATAACAATTGTTTTGTTAGACATAATCAATATAAAAAGAATAAAGCAATTCAAAACATCAACAAATGTAATATATGTATATATATATATATATATATATATATATATATATAAAAATACCTACCTATGCATGTTCACCAGGATACAGCTCATTGTTTGGTACCTAAAAATGTAATTAATATCAATTTTTGTAGTAAATAACAGAAAGATGTAATTGTATTTACGAAAAACTACGAGAGTGCGAAGAAAAACTAGATGCTCCGTGGAAAGGAAAAGTTATACTATATGTTATACTATATAGCTACTACGCAAAAAATTTTTCGTACACGTACTATATAGCTACTACGCAAAAAATTTTTCGTATATTTGACCCTGATGTTAATAATAAAATGTACACACCTTAATGCTAAATGATAATAGGAACATATGCGCCCACATGTTGAAATATTTATAATATCGACAACTTTGAAATTTTGTCAAGCACTAGAGTATAATAGACGCTAGAAAATATTTACATATTATGTAAAATTTTTAATGTATTGGTAAGTTCACAGGCAAGCTTTTGTTTATGTGTAAGAACTAATCACGGTGCGGATTCTTATTGGGCGCTGTTTAAGTGTGCGTGGCTCTGCGTTCGAATATATGCGTATGTAGTAGTGACAGCATGGGTGTTGGGGAGGTGACAAGCGTTTAGTAAGCAATTAGCGTCTTTTAACATTTCTAGTGCCTTATTATTTAGATTTCTGTGAGCACGACCGATGTGGCGCGGCGGGCGAAGGTCCGCCTGCAACCCAGAAGGTTGCAGGTTATTTACATTATTAATTTACGTAGGTATTTATTTTTAAAAAAAAGGTAGTCACTTTTCTAATTACAGTGATCTATTTAGAGGATTAGCTCGATTGGCAAGCGATAACATTATTTTGGCTCACTCGCATGACACCTTTTTTATACGCATATTGACTATAATAGCCTAAACAGTTTATTCTAATCGTCGTTTACCAATCAGTGAATCAACGTTCAACAATCGATCATGTCCTGAACGGCATAGTCAAAAATTAAACTGTTTTATAAATTAGTTTATCGTGGACGATAAATGGTCTCGTTACGTTGACTGTAAAACAGTCGACGACCCTTCCCTAACCTATAGAACTTGAACAAGTCAAGAAAAGTTATTTCGGGTCTTAAATATAGGTAAGTATTTCCTTCTTTCTTGGAACTATATCATATAAAGCCGATTACAATCGATCGGGAAGTGGAACACCAATTTTGCATAGATTATGAAAACTATAAAAGTTATCGTTTGCAAATGTATGGAACATTTAGCCTTAGTGTGCTGTGTCTTACAGCACAGCACACTAAGAGGCACTACTTTTCATAGTTTCACAGCGATCCAATAGTTTCATACAAACTCAATTAGAGTTTTCAAATGATTTCGAGAGATTTTTGCTTATGATAACGAGTCAGCGTGTGTTTTTCCGTTTTGGTATTGTACAAACTCATTCTAGCTACTCAGTGTTACCGATTTTAATCTCTGTATCGCAATTTATGTAAAATATATAAACGGAAAGCTGATCTTTCGCTACCCAAGTTCGATAGATACAAGCTTGTAAACATATAATCCGGACTAATGCCTTGTCTGTTTGCGTAAGCAGCAGAGATCAGAATTGAATATCAAGGTAGAAGTTCTCTTTATTAACAAAGAAAATAATAATAAATAAATAATGTTGGACCATTCACACAAGATCATCTAGCCCCAAGCTAAGCAGAGCTTGTGTTATGTGTACTAGATGACTGATATACTTAGTAGAATACATTACATAGATTATGTTTTATTATACAAAGAGAACACCAGAACAAATTATTATTATTTATTACTAGCAATCCTGTCAAGAGGTAAAACAGGGCAACTGCCCTGTGCGAAGCCTGGGCGGATCCTGTCCCTAGCTGACCCTGCCTGCGCCCCTGTCCCTGCCTGCGGCCTTGTGTGGCTTGACCTGTTTATGTAAGTACATAAACAGGTCCATAACAGGAACAATACCGTACCAAATACCTACATGGCTTTCATACAACTCTGTTGGTTTACGCGGCGTACTCCAGCAAAGCTCTTAGTCTGATAGATTTTTTCCGACATCTTCAACAATCATCGTCATATTTTAGAAAAATTTACGCTCAACATGTATGAATGCTACACTCAAAAAACTTCCTTATAAATCACTCCGTCCTTTGGTGAACTGTATGCAAAACCTTTCAGTAGTTCTTGAGTTTATTACGTTCAGACACAGACATACGCGGCGGGGTATCTTGTGTTATAATATGCTGTTATTTTTACTTCTTAGTGTCCCACTGCTGAACAAATGTCTCCCTTTCCACCGTTCACTCCTCGCGATTCAACGCCGCAACAGGCCACGACGGCAGCTTTGTCGAGCTCGTCACGCCACCTCACCCTTAGTAATCAATAATCAATTATTTACTACATTACAAGAATTACACGCCATATTCGTATGTATAAAAAATAAGTAGCTAGGTACATTGAATTCTAGAAAAATAATTTATATTTTATGTATACAAACTATACAACAATTTTGAAATTAAATTTAAAATTATAATTAGATAATAATACTTATATATCAACAAAGAGGGGCAATGGCCTTTATTAACAAAGAAAATTACAATCAAATTAAAGCTAGTATTTACAATTGAAACAATTATGCTAACTGCAGACTGTTGCAAACAATCTACAGGTAGCTCAACTGATCCATATCAATACCAGTCGGAAGCGTCCCCAAGACGCTGGCTGCATTGCCCCGCTGTATGGCAATGCTGATGCGCTGCGCCAGGTACCCGCCCGCTCTCGGGTCAGGCGTCGCGTCGACCAGACGCTCAGATAACTTTTTGAAAACCCGGAGAGCCTATCTATTACTCAATAAGCCAGTGCTTCAGCTTGTATTTAAAAGATGTCAAGCGTAAATGTCGCTAATTTTAGTGAAAACTTTCAAGTTACTCCTTACATTTACCGTTACCTGGAATATTACAATGCCTGGAAGAGTGAGTATTTCCAGCTCTTTAAAGTGAAGTTTTGCAGAGACGCCCGGTGCAATCTACACCGTTGCACGAATGGCACGCTTCTGCATGCGGAAGGCGCGCTGCCAGTCGGCCGCCCGCCACCACAGCTCAGCTCCGTACTGCAATAGAGTGGACAGTTGCAAAGTAACAGGAGCGTACCACTTGTCTTGGCAGGAACCTTGCAAGGCGGCTGAGCGCGTAGCACGCACCACCAAGCTTACCACATACCTTGTCGACATGGGACTCCCACGTGAAACTCCAGTCAAGTTCAAAGCCCAAAAAAAGTGGCCGCCTGTTCGATGAGCGTCCCGCCAGCGATTACCGATAGAACTCTAGGTAGGCGTCCAGACAAGCAAACGTGCATAAAGTGCGTCTTCGAGATGTTTAAGACAAGCCCGTTCACTTCGAACCACTGGGCGAGCCTGGACGCGGTGATTCAGCTCCAGGGAGTCTATTGTTGCACCAGAGACGACGGAGACAACATCATCCGCGTACATAAATACCTCCGCAGTGCTGACAGCCATCGGAAGGTCATTATGTAGCATGGAAAATAGAATATTAGAGACTGCAGATCCCTGTGCTACCCCCATTGTCGTTGTGAGAGGACAGGATCTGATATTCCCATTCTCTCCTACAACTACCTGCGATCTAGACCTTAGCACGCTAGATAGCAGTGTAAGCGCAGAACCTTGCACTCCGTAGTGTTCCAGCTTGGCCGTCGGCACCGCGTGGTCGGTCAGATCAAACGCCTTTGATAGGTCGCAGCAGATAAGAGCTACCTGCTGCTTCCTCTTTAGCACACATATGTACATTTAAAAAAAATACTTATAGCTTATAGAAACAAAATACTTATAAGTATTAACAATTGAACTTACTTTAAGCTTGCTTCCTAAGAAGAATTTTCTCAAATGACAATTAATTTTGTCTTCAAATCTTCTTTACCAGAGAACTCGGTGGACTTATATTCTGTATTTTCATAAGGTATTTATTCAATGCTATATTGATTAAACTTATAAGATTGCTTACATTAAAAGCTTACTCAGTCATCGATCTATGCTATATATATCTACGCTTACCTATGGCATAAAATTGTTACTTAGCATAGATAGTAATGGTAGAACTGAGTATGCGATAGTAACCGAGTAATAGGGTCTACACACCAAAGCCTGCGGGTCGCCGACAAGTTCGTACAACACTGTCGGCGGCCCACAATATGCATACACTGAAATTTCCCACCAACACGCAGCCGCCGGCCTGTGACTTTGGTGTGTATTGTGAGTTTACTATATGATTTCATAATACTAGCCTGAATATCGCTTCTACTTTATTAGGTTTCTCAGTCTTTAACAATGTGTACGCCCAGACGTTGTCTGATCAGTTTTGGTAATAGGTAAAATCAACTTAGTCATAGGATCTTTGTTAAAATCGAATATTGCCAAATACAACGTGGTTACTCAGTTTGAGTTCAGATTTTACATAATACCTTGAAAATTTTGCTGAAATCTGCCACAGGTTCTCTATTGATAAATCAATACAATAAAAAATATGATATTTCCACTGAAAAACGCAGCACTGACAATAGGTACGTAAAACTCAACCTACTTTGGATCTAATTTCATGAATGAGTTACTGGCTTCTTACCATGGCTTCGCATGTGTATAATATTATTCTAAAAATATTATCACTTAGTTAGGTAGGTACTAAATTATGCCAACTTTTTAGGTTTGCTTAGTTAAAGGCGTGATGATGCTATGTTAGTTGTCAAGCATTATTTATTTATCCGCCGCATTCATTATTTATATCTCGGTTCTCTTTCTGGGTTATTTCGGCTTATTTTCCTATCAAACAGCTGTTCACACAACAACGGCAGTTTATGCTCGGAAATCCGCAAGTTCGACATAGCTATTCCGACATGGAAATCATTCGGAACAAAAGTCAGTATATTTCTGTGTTGCTCACGGTTAAACATAGTCTCGCCCACACTGCTCCGGCGCAGGTCCGCGCCTCGAGCTGCCCAGTCCCATCCGCTTTCTCGGCGCCTATACACGCTCCAGGTTAGTCCTAATCTTATAAAATATATCACTCATCGCTGCGAATTTCGTGAAAAGCTGTGCGACAAAGTTTACTCATAATCAAGTGCATTGTTTGTGTTCTACCTTCAAGTGGGTACACGAGTTCATTCCTCAAATAAAATATCATGTAGTAACAGATAGTGTCGCTTTCGGATTCCGAATGCCTAATTATTTTTAGCTGTGCCTTACACATTCACATGCATAACACAATACCACGAGCCAGACAAAACCGGGTTTTCGATAGGTACTATTAATACCCCCATATCGAATTTGCGAATTCTATTTCGGATAATTGTCTATGTAGTAATGTATGTCACGTTGATGAATGGAACTCTGGTATTTGGCGTCGATTCGAATTAGTAATTGAATTGTAATGTATAGTATAAACATGCAATAAACTAACTCGGACATTGATATGCGGCTCGAGGACTAGGTTAACACTGTTAGTGTCACAGGGTTAGATATTGATAATTTTCTGATTATCTACTTTGAACTACGAGTTTTGATGTGCATGTTTTAGGAACCTCAACGCAAACGAGAGACTTACCACGTCCATTTCAATGAAAAAACCTGTTAGGTTTCTGTTGTGACACGCGTCATGTATGTGGTGGACGTACTGAAAGCGTCCACTGGCCACCGAATCGTCTGTTTATATAAAAAATTTGTTTATGTACAAATACATCTATCGATAGATACCTATCTTTCCTGTTGAGTTTGAAGCCAATTCCTATTAATATCATTTCTTTCTGAAAATATATTAATCTGTTCTTTATAAAAACTCTGTTCAATACACAAAATCAAACGTAATTACTACTTCAGGGGATTAACTACTTAAAAACCGCTACTAGGTCATACTCAATCTATGCAACATCCCACTTTTCAGTCACACATTTGACAACATTAGTCTCATCACATATGTCTCTCGTTTACACTCACCGAGCTTGAAAAAACACAGATGTTCGCGTGTAAACCAGAAATTACGTCAAGACATCGGTTGGTTGTTACGTCTTGTTAAACTCAACTGTGCTGCCTCTATTTTTGTCTTTGTTCGAGTTTATTATGTAGAACGAGCTTCTGTACGGGTTTATACTAACGTCTTATTTGTTTTAACGTTATCTGATATGAAGTTCAGATCATTACTAAGCTTCGCTATCGCTGTGTTCCGACTAACTTTCATCTTCAAGATTACCGACTTCTTTATTTCTATTAACTATAAATAAATAATAAATAATGCTGGACAATTCACACAGCATCATCTAGCCCCAAAGTAAGCAGAGCTTGTGTTATGGGTACTAGATAACTGATAAACTTAATACAATACATAACATAGATAGATATTTTTAGTTATATATAGAAAATACCCAGAACACCGAGTGTTCTGGGTATTTTCTTTACAAATATTTGCAGATCGTACAAACATTTGTCCCAAAGCGGGAATCGAACCCGCAACCTTCTGCGTCGCAGGCGTACTTTCGCCCGCAGCGCCACATCGGTCAACTATTTCTTTATATTAACTTCTAATGTACAAGTCTATTTTTGTTCTGTTTCACTTGGACCCGTTTAGCCGCGAAGCCGTAAAGAAGTTACTCAAATTCACAGAAGGACCACCAGAGGCATCAGTTAGTCATATTAAGATTGGGATTTCTCGTGCATAGATCAATAAACATAATGTAAGCGGGATAGCATGAGAGAGGCGGCCTGTTTAAATCCTAATCCTTATCAACGCAACTTAAATAGCATTTAAATAGTACCTATCATGCATGAAAGCTTTGAAAATATGGAATGCGTAAGAAGATTTCTCCTAAAGAATGAAACAAATATAAAAATTTATTTTAACTAGACAATACAGTACATTAATGATTTTATATTCCGATGAAACTAGAGCCAGTATTATATCAAAGACTGATTCTGCTCAGTCATCGATCTATGACTTCTTGAGTAAAGCTTTTCTAGGAAGACTAAGTGACGTGTATGCCACACGTCACTTAGTCTTCCTTAGATAATAATAGTAACATTTGAATGAATGAAATGATCTATTTATTAATCAATTATGATAGAAATGAAATCCCTTTACAAGAAACCGGAAATTCTTAATTTTCATTGAAGATTTTCTCTAGAAACTAAATAAAATATTCAGTATTAATAATTTAATCCACCCGTAGGTATACAGGGTGGCTTTTTGAGATGAAAGTGGAGTCATGACCTCGATAATAAAATATAAAAAAACAAAAACTATGACATGACTCCTTTCACGACTTTTCTCTTACTCTCATGGTTTTGGTTTTGGCCATCCACACCTATCTCAAAAATCCACAGGACATGTTACTCTGGCTGTCATTATTTTCTAATTTACGTTTTAGATTTTAAAACAAACCAAGTTTTTATTAGGTATTTTCTATGTATAATTAAAAATATCTATCTATGTATGTATTGTATTAAGTTTATCAGTTATCTAGTACTACCCGTAACACAAGCTTTGCTTATCTTGGGGCTAGATAATGCTGTGTGGATTGTCCAGCATTATCTAATATTTATTTATTAATTTTTGAAAAAGTAGGAAGCACCATAAGGGGTTGTACGCAGAAAATAAAACTGACAATGATTCTTACACAATAACATAATAAACAAACTGATATTATTTTTAGAACAAGGAATATTATTTACGAGAAATAAATTTAAGTTTTTGTCTAACTCAAATTACTAATACTATACAATCAGAAGTTAATCTACCGAGGTGATTTGAGTGAGTTTTCGAAATCTCGGTCAAGATTTCGTTTGACGTCACGTTGGCAAGACTACTGAAGCTCAAATTCTGTTCAATACACAAGTACCAGGATCTTAATGGAAGTGGTAAATTACGAAACCAACTGCCTTGCTCATGGAATTATAAAGTTCTAGCTGCTGTCTGCGGCTTCGCGCTACAAAATACATCCATACTAGGACAAGGACACATATGAAAATAAAGATGTGGCATAAGATGGGGTACGCTTTCCCAGAAGGAACTTATTTACCGGGATTTGAAGTCTCCGAGATAATACTATACCAGAAAAACAGACGCGGGAAGTTCGTTTCACTAAAGAGTGAAACGAACCTACGTCTACCTACGTCTGTTTTACGTTTACGCTGTACTTTTGTTATAAGTAAAGACCGGTACTTATAACAAAAGTACAGCGTAAACGTTTGGTTCGTCATTGTGGTGTTGTGTGAATAACGACGTTCTATTGATAGTTTAAAACACATCTCTTCTCCGCTCGTCTCCGCTTTGGTGTAGTCCAGCCCTAAAGGGGTTTTCTTTTTTCATTACTCGCTGTGCGAGCTAACTCCTGCTGTTAAAACATAGTTTCAGAAATTCGTTTTTCTTTTGTTCCAGAACCTAAAACCAGTCAAAAATGAGTCGACTAGGCCGCACCAGACGCACCCGCGTCTACGACTGCAACTACAACAAAGGAGAGAGCTACTACCGACCAGTGCTGGACCGCCTCGATGGCAAGGTGCCGCTGGCTAAGGAGCCGGAGCGGGAAGGCGTCAGGGCTGAGGTAGGACCCTGCATCCTCAAAAATAACAACTAAGTCAACGAAGCTTGTGTCGATTGGGCCGCACCAGGCGTATCCGCGGGGTCCATTTCGAAGAACCGTGTCGTTGGGGCCATATTCTTTAGAGTGGCTAAACAGATAGTAACATAGAAACATTTGAAAAACATTACCCTCGCGGGTAAAAAGGAGCTTTGCCAAGCCAGGGACAGCAACGGGTCAAACTCAATTAAATAGGGTTTTTGTTAATAAAGTGCACAGCTGGAAAGCACCGTTGTAGCACAGCACAAAAATGTGACTGGAACGCTTCGACGTAGCGGAAGGCGCAACGTAGGCAAATTCTCCACAAGATAAATCGATGACCTAGTCGCTGGCCGAACGACGTAGGTACTTTTTATTTTTCATAAACTAACGTTACTTATTTACAAGCTTTATTTTTTTTTATTATTGTTATTAACTCATTTCATTCAGATAATACATCCACAAAACATACAAATATGTCACAATAAAATTGAAATAAAATCTTAGCTTAAATAATGTGATGAATTAAATTAACAGGTTTTAGATTAAATTAGGATTACATAAATAACATTAATAACATAACACAATTACACACTTACTAACCTAACTTAAAGCTTAAATGGAGCTACTCCCTATTAATATCATCATCCACTTATTTTGTATGGGACAGTCCAGACGAGACATAATCATTTGTAGGATTAACTAGCCCTGGTAATTAATTAGTATGTTCAATGTATGTGTGGGAGAAATCTTAAAACTGCATTTAATACCAGTTATCCTCAACTGTTTGTATTGAAATATTCGATACTTATGTAAGTTCGGTGACAATGCAATGTGACACGGAGACAGATGGTGACCATAGGAACTCCTAAACGAACCGACGTAACCCCGTTAAGTTTGGGCTCACTGGATTTATCTTTTCAAGCACGATGGAATATTTAACTAAAAGCCTGTATGTGAACGTGAATAAAAGTATTTTTTTAATGGTAATATTATATTATTCTCGCTCAAGTTAAAAGAGCGGGTGGAGGGTTCTTCCGCTCTTTTTGACTTTTCCATAAAATCTGATGATAAATGAAGCACTATTGCAGGTTTTGCATTTCTGAAGAATTTTATTTACAAAATATATTACAACTTAGAACAAGAATTCATGACAAAGCCCCTATTTGGAATTGGGATGCTCATCATAAGACGATTTATGAAATTAATATACAAAATTCACAGGAAACAATGCATCTGCAGATTGTTCCTAACTAACCAAGTAATCAACACGTCAAGATTGTTTGCAACAGTCTACAGTTAGCTCAACTGTTCCATGCGAAATACTAGTTCTAATTTCTTTATTTGTTATTTTCCCTGTTAATTAACATAAAATTAATGTATGTGTTACAAGGTCGAGAGCAGAATCAAGAGCGCCCTAGACGAAACTGAGAACGGGCAGGATTCTTTCTTCGACTCGAGGGGAGCACGCGCTCAGCGAGGCAGACCGCTGTCTGCGGCTTTCGAAGACGACGAGTTTTCAGATGATGTAAGTCAACTCAACGTTTGGTCCATTTACTTTTAATATATCGCATCCACTGATGCCCAGCCGCTGCTGTGAGACCCGAAGGGACGCGCCGTAGCTACACGCTGTTCAACCTTGAAATATGCGTCATGGGCAAGTAAAGTGTTAGCAGCTATTTCAGCAGGATTTATATGTGTCCAATCAATAAACACGGTGTCAACATTTGGACTTGCTAGTGGAATTGTTTTTTCCATTGTCCAGCAAAGTGAACTACACAGGTGGACCCAGGCAATGGACGTTATAATGCGTGTCATATACAATTATGGCATACTTCGGACACAATACGGGACAGAGGAAGCTGGCAGAAAAGGGGTCCATCCACTGCGGCATATATTCCGCAGAGGATGAACCCCCGCCATCATGTGGACGAACCATCAAAGGATAAACTAAGTTATAAAGAAACTTCAACTTCTTTTTTAAAGCGCCGCTTGCTTTTCGCTACAAATAACACCCGATACAAGGACAAATATTGTCATGCAACCATGCCAATGGCAGTTGCAAATTCAAAGTTTTAGCATGACAACGTTTCATGAATTAATATTATTTTTTTTTGTTCAACCTAAACAAAAAATAGTCATAATAGAACTACGACCTTGCTGTAGGACGCCTACGAAAACGCAAATGATTACAATATAATCATTTTCGTAGGCGTCCTACAGCGTAGCAAGGTCATAGCGTGCGTGCTACTCACTCTAGTAGAGGCAAACGTATTAGTAATTCACTGAATGTGCCAGGTCTTAATTATTAAAAACTTCATGTTGAATCTCCTCTCATACAAAATTATGCGCGAAACCCAATGAATTACTACAGAAAAATCTCTTACTTCCATTGAAATCCATATCATCATCATTGGCTTATTTTACATCTACGAAAGATGATTTAAGAAGCATCAGCCTAACTGATAATTGAGGGTAGAACCGTTTATAAGTTTAGTTTTAAATAAAGCCCCTCTAAGAACGATTATTGAATAGAGGGTGGCACCTATTAATAACGTTTCCTTTCTACCAATTTATCTGTAGTCTTCACGAACGAGTTCGTGATGATGGGCAGAGCCTGCAGTATACGCAGTGTCATTAAATTACCAATGACCATGTATAGCAGGAACTTATTATCGTAACACCACTTACAAGGTTCCAAAACCTTTGAGTTCGGAGGTAGTGGTGGTGGAGATAGAACCATTTCAAATTAGAACAATAGCGTTTGGACATTTACTTTGACATATTTCCATCCCATACCTACTAATTGCACGAGGATTAATCTACCGTACTACCGTGCTCAAAGTTCATATTTATTTTGATCTTCAGGGGGCCTATTTTAATTGTCCAACATGAAATTCCTTGTTTCGTTTCGGCCAATTGATATAGGTACTCTAATACACCGAATTAGAGTACCAATTTGCACAAAAAAAAAACGAAACGAACGATTGCGTATTTTGGAGAATTAATTCTGGTTTGATACTAAATTTCAGATATTTTCAATAAAAAAATCAATTTACACACGTTTAATATAGACAAATTCCATTGCGATTTCGCTCAGCCATCATTTCTCCTCGAATCCCAATCTTCCTTTGTAATTTAAAAACTTACACTAAAAAACCGGCTCTATAAAATAAGCGGAGAACTTTTTGTCTTTCTGTACAATAAAAATTACTTATCTCTATTTATGAGCTGAGACGATCAGGAACTCGCTGCCGCCGCCTCCTCCTTAGATACCTAGAACCTTACAAAAATTACACTTGAAATTGTCTACGACTCGTTTTGACGCAAACAGTTTGCACAGATCCGTGACAAGTTTTCTGGGTGCCCATTGTGAATCTATGGGGGGCCGGCGGCAGATACCTTGATCGATGGCTGGTATCGAATAACTCCGTTAACATTCGGTGTATGTGCGAAATTGGTAAAATCAGTCTGGTATTGCATTCGAGTTAGACTTACATATGTCTAACTCGAATGCACAATACGGGCTCAAGCCACGTGAACTACATAACTTATATATGCATAATTTCATAACTTCAATTATAACAACGTCGGAAAAGATTCTTAGTTTAGTTCGACCAAGATATAGCGGCGCTGTTGATGAGCGTGCTTCTATTTATTAGGAAACTAGCTTATGGTTTTGTCCGCAATTTTTCAATAAATTTTATTTGGAATTCAGATATCTAAATATTTATATTTAGATACATATTGACATCTCCTTTCTTCATACAATTTAATACAGTGCCTCCATCATGCGAACTACGCAAATCCCATACTAAAAGGTGACGTCACGATCACGTTTCGTTACTAACGTCAAATAGACTCACTCCTCTGGACCAAGCACGGGGATTGTTCTCAAGCGCATCGTCATACATTGCGTACGTTATTGAAGTTTAAGGAATAAATATCAAATATTTACGCATTTGTTGACAAAGTGACGTAATTTTTCTCTATTCTACCCTAGACAACAATCTGCGTGCTTGGCCTACTGCAGTTTAGACCGTGCTCAAAACTGACTATGTACCTTTACACCACATTATTTAATTAAATGGACTTTCCATTATAAATAAGCTTAAGAAGTATCTCTAGCGCAAATGTGATCGTAACCGAGTTATTAATTTCTGGTTGTAGTAAAAACCAATTGACTTCGTTTTTCCATCCTTAGATCGTACAAAGACTCATGAAGATTTAACTAATATCTACTTTATTGATGAATAAGCTTTCTAGATTTTTTACATCTACTTCGACATATAAATATCTCAAAATCATTAACGCGCACGCACACTTTAGTGTTTATAATATTAGTCTGATGCTCCATTTAAAAACTGCAATAAACTTTTGCCTCTATAAGTGCAAGCGCACCAGGTTGTATAATCAGTGTACCAGAATAACCAACACACGCCACTCAAACAACGCTGCAATAAATAATAATAGATACAGCATCATTGCAATTATAATTGGATGAGCATTGGACGAATGTAGAATATATAATCTGAAATAAACACGGTCATCAGTCGGCCCCATTTGGAGTGACACTCTCTCCCCAAGTCACGAGTAAAAAGTTATTTCGTCGACCAAAATAATTAATAACATGACGCTAATGCCCGGACTCCACCAAAGCGGAGATGTGCAGAGATGTCCGAAGCGGAGCGAAAAGAGACGTTTTTTAGCTAGGGTGCTACCGAAACTCTGCGGAGATGCGTACTGACTAGACTGGAGCGGAGAGTGTGCTGGCTAGGGCGGAACTGAGCTGCGTGCGGTGACAGCTTTGGCGTTGAATGTTTGTTGAGAGCGGCGCCCCTCACATCTCTTCTCGTCTCTGCTGCGTGCCGTCGCCAGCTTGCGAGGCACAGCTCACACCTCCGCTGCGATCGCGACATACATCTCCGCTCGGTGGTATCCACTGAAGCTGAGCGGTGAATAACTACGTTCTATTGATTGTTTTAAACACGTTTATCTTCTCCGCTCGTCTCTTCTCCGCTTTGGTGGAGTCCGGCCCTTATAGTACTATATAAGTACGACGTAGTTTGATGAATTTAGATTGCATGGTACCCATAGCAAAAGCTCTGCTTAATTTGGGGCTAGACAATGCTGTGTTAAAATGTTTCATATTCATCCATACCATTTAACCAAGAAAATTACAATTCCAAAATAAAATCAAATTAGAACTAGTATTTACAATTGAAAAAATTAAGCTAACTGCAGACTGTTGCAAACAATCTACAGGTAGCTCAACTGATCCATACCATTATTACAAAATAGGTGATGATAATGATGAAATCAGGTTGAATCTCATCATTGACGTCAACTGGCACGATTTTAATTTATTCATTTGTTAGGACATTCATTACCACACCTAGTCCAAGCGATATTTGTTTTGGGAAATATGAAAACAGTTCATTTAATCTGGCACGACATACATACATTTTGTAGATTTGGCATCAAAACAGAATTATGTGGGTGTACACGTTGGCCAGTGTGTTTATTACATTTTCAATAGTGATTTCATTCATGAATACTTGAGATCACGTTTTTGTTTATGACTGATTCAAAGTCACAGGATATGGGTATTTTTATCAAAGAATAAAGCCGATTTCCAATAAAGCGGGGTGTCAAAGTACAGGCACGTGTTCTCTGAGTTTAATTTATATGTACCTACGATACTAATGAGTGGGTCTAAGGCCGTGCTTAGCGATGACTAAGCAAGCTTTCATGCTAAGGTTGCTCAGGCATCGATATACGCTTGAGTAACGCTTTTCTATGGCATAAACGTCACTTAAGGGAGATCTATCATATATATATATATATATATATATATGATAATATGTCTCACTTAAGTGACGTTTATGCCATAGTTATGTAACTCAAGCTAGATTGATGAGCAAGCTTTCATAATACAGACCTTAGACTCCAGCTTCCCAGTGCATAGTGGAACAAGCAAGTTTTACAAAACGATTCTCAGTTGGATAATTTAACTGTGTTTGATGCTGTTTTGTTTGTCGTTGGTTCTCCCTTTGTATGCGCTCTGTACTTTTTTACGTGACCAACACGACGTTTTGTTTAAAGTCCAGTTGCTAGGTTTTTCCTATCTCCGTTCTGCTCTGGTGGGAATTGGCCCTTAGAAATGTTTTATGCCAAACTATTTACAAGCGATCAACACTGAAGTCTGTCTCAGCTTGGTATTGGTCGCTGCTTACGTCATATCGCATCGACTTTAAACTTGTCGTGAATGATGTAAGAAGACCATTTAAAAAGTCTTGCTTATAGAAAAAAGAAAATGAGGCGTTTTCCAAAAAAGAAAAATCTCTATTTACCTTAGAACTCAATAGATGGCAGGGATCTTTCGCGGAAGAATAAGGTTGTGGTAGAGTAGCATGACAACCTGTACAGGGTCTGTGCTATTAATACCAAACTAAAAGCGCAATTTTTCAGTCCGGTTGATCTATTTTCTGACATCAGGAAAAAAGCCTCAGTATACAGTAGATACTCGTACGTACGTACGTACATGTTACACCTTGCTTATTCGTTTTAAGTTTTGTGAATTCGAGCCTATAAGACCGACTTTTTCAAATAATTAATAATAATTATTCCATGATTATAATTTTGTTTGGTAATAAAGTAAATAATTAAATAATTCGAATACCGTAATCTGAAAGTTCAATAGCGGCCATTGAATTTTCGGATTACGGTATTCGCTACCGTTATGACGTGTATAAAAGGTCTTTTAACAAAAGGACCCGTTTACAAAAGGATACGTTCCGTGTAAAAGCACAAAAGCATGAATTCGTCTATAATTTTGAATAACAAGTAAAATCATTCAACATTTATATGTCACTGACTTTTACGAATTAAATATGCGAGAAAATCATTGAAATTTGTTCTTGGAATTTCGCTCTATCATATTTTCATTATTGCAGGTAAAACTATCGTGGAAACTCATATTGAATGGTCTGTCAGGATTTGTGATTAAGCTGATAATACTTCATTGTTCAGGAATGTCCAAAGATTTTTCCAAATATATTAGTTCGTATAAGTTTCATCACTGTGGGACCAACTTTGAAAACGGGGCCCAAAGTGCCCATGGTCCTTTCAACTATTGTTTGCGTGTTCATATCCTATACTCGTATTAAAACTGTTGAAGCTATAAAAAATACGGAAAGGTGTACCCAGGGCTAGAAAACCACAGGAGAAAATTGCAAATTTTCTTAAACAAGCATTTCAGATTATCTGACTTTTCTGTTCTCGACGTTCGTAATGGAATTTTCTCTCAGCCGATTAGATAAGACCGATTAGGTTTGTACCAAACGTGTCATGAAACAGCGAATATTTGCATCTAAGCGAGTTATAGAACTTCGCAACGTGTCATGAAACAGCGAAGATTGGTTAGGTTTAATCTCTTAGGAATCAAACGTTTCTTTGGTTTTTGATTCAGCCTTATTTGCATACACCCATGCGAGTTAAAAACTTCGCTTTCTTAAGTCTTATGGTGGTCAAATGCTTTATCATTAAAAAAGAAGCGCACTCCATCGTTCATTTCTATTATTTTGTACGTTTCAATTTCGTGTCTCGGAATGTATTAGTACACCATATCTGGCTGTCTACCTGTCTGC
Source organism: Eupithecia inturbata (assembly GCA_963662085.1). NCBI lineage: Eukaryota > Metazoa > Arthropoda > Insecta > Lepidoptera > Geometridae > Eupithecia > Eupithecia inturbata. Next base: position 8,910,039 of record OY759176.1, on the reverse strand, counting down.
TAATTTTCCACCTCATCGCAAACATTGCCTCGTCATTTAAACCTTATAACTGAATGGCATCTTCAGTAAATAGGTAGGTACCTAGAGATTTACAAAATACACATGAAACAGTTGGGTTATCTAGAGACTGTTGCAAACCATCAAGAGGTAGCTGGACTGATCCAAATAATAAGAACAGAAAGCGTGCTCCAAGACGCTGGCTGCATTGCCACGCTCTATGGCAATGTTGATGGGCTGTGCCAGATACTCACTCTGCTCTTGGGTCATCAAAATCGGTTTTTATTAAATTTTCTTATATACACCAGCTCAACTAAGGCCCAGTGTAAACGAGACACTTGTTTTAATTTATTACTGCTTAAGCCACAAATCCTACCTAGTGGCAATCGCAGATTTAGTCACTGCAGACTATTTTTTTACAAAAGACTAAAAAAATATTGATGATTTTGAAGTAGGTACAAAGGGGTTTGAAGATTTTGGCCCTAACATCATCGATTACTACCATTTTGATTTTTTTGTCAAAATCGCCGCGCGCTTTGAAAGCTTGTCTCTGAGATATATTATTTGGATAGAGGATACTAAAACAAATAAAATATGTCTTATAAAATAATGTCTCTGAGATATTCTCAGATGAAAATAACTATACATTTTCTTCTTATGTAAATATCTCAGAAACCTGATACTTTAGGACATTATGTCGCAGAACATTTTTATTTGTTTTGTGTCCTCTATCCAAATATATAACTTTGATTGGTTCTGATCTGCGACAAACTTAGGTCTACTTTTTTACCCGAATACGATAAACCCAAAAAGTTTGTTTTGCCACGGAGATCAAGTTTCAAGTTTTTTGCAGTATTTTTATATAGGTAAATGTTTGTAATAGCGTATCTTCTACCATAGCTTAACTACTCATCTATTTTTGATGAATGAAGTGTGAATTAGTTTGTATCTTTCTAGAATCTTTGGTTTTTTTTTTATTAAAGGGCAATGGCCTTTATTAACAAAGAAAATTACAATCAAATTATAACTAGTATTTACAATTGAAACAATTAAGCTAACTGCAGACTGTTGCAAACAATCTACAGGTAGCTCAACTGATCCATATCAATACCAGTCGGAAGCGTCCCCAAGACGCTGGCTGCATTGCCCCGTTGTATGGCAATGCTGATGCGCTGCGCCAGATATCCGCCAGCTCTCGGGTCACGCGTCGCGTCGACCAGACGCTCAGATAACTTTTTAAAAACCCGGAGAGCCTCGGTACCCCACGGACCTAGGGTCTCGACCCCAAAGGGAGCAAATATGTAGGCTCTGTCGAGACCTGCATATTTTCGTCTCTTGAGATCCTCGGCCAAATCTGCCGCCGCACCAGCCCTTACGGATGTCCTCGGAAGATGGGAAGGCGCAAGTGTGTCGACGCATGTAGCGTCCCACACAATGGGCCTCCCCAACTCCCATGGGACTAGTGTCATGCCGTCAGGCCTCTTACCATCGTCACGCAACAGACCATTCGGTTCGAGAATAGCTGGTACGTTAGCGGTGACAAAGGCCCGCCGGATGACGTCGTTAAGGCTGGCATGACGAGATATCCGACCGGCGGCCCTAGTACACGATAATCCGTGATGACCAAGCTGTTCGACAGCAGAGGTTTTTGTTTTTGAATTTTTGAATTTTGGATGACCTGACATAAACAAAATTTACCTCCATGAAATTGGTCAGTGCATTTTATTCGAGGTCAGAGGTGGTCAAGCATAACCTAGTTATTCACTAAATTCGTAGTAACTTAGACCCAGACTTCGCCAAAGCAGAGATTTGCGGAGACGAATAGAGACGTTTTTCAGCTAGGGTGTTTCCGCCGAAGCTGTGTGAAGATGCGTACTGGCTAGACGGGAGCGGAGTAATGTGCTGGCTAAAGATGAGATGTGTGCTGGCTAGATCGGAACTGAGCTTCGTGCGGCGAGCGTTGGATGTTTGTTGAGATGAACGCACTAGCGGCGCCACTCACTGCAAACCACTTACATCTCTTCTCGTCTCCACTGCGTGACATCGCTTCACTGCTCATGTCTCCGCTTCGGTCGCGCCATACAAATATGACACATCTGCGCTCGGTGCTATCCACTAAAGATGAGCGGAGGCGAGATGTGTGAATAACGAAGTTCTATTGTTTGTTTATAACACATCTCCGCTACTTTCGAATCGTCTATGCTTTGGTGGAGCTTTGAGCTGTTTTACAGACGTAACGAGATAAGCAACGTCGGATTGATTTACCGCGAACTCGACCAGAACAGGAAGTGCTGTCAATTTAGTTTACTGCAGTTGACGGCCCGAGGTAATCTACTAAGAACGTAGTAAGTATTATCACTCCCAATCTTCAAAAAACTGCTTCATCAGTATTATTTATCAGTGTAAAAAATTAATTTATTTTTTTAATTAATTAACTTTATTTTTATGTCTATGCTAGTTTATTATATAAAGTAGGTAGTTTATGACATGATAGGTATTATAGTACGTAGTGTGGGTATATGTAATTATTTTAATTTCCTTTAGTTTTTCAAACGCCACCGTCTATTTGTTATCATAAGTCCAGTCCATCCCAAGATTGCCTGGAAGAGATCGTACAAAGCGATAAGGCCGCCCTTTGTACTTCCTCGTTTCTCAGCATTTTCATCTGTATTATATTTTGTATTTGTGTGGTACAATAAAGAGTCATCTATCTATCTATCTAAAATAAACTCTTTATTGACAAAGAAAATTACAATTCAATAATAAAAACAAATTAGAAGTAGTATTTACAATTGAAACAATTAAGCTAACTGCAGACTGTTGCAAACAATCTACAGGTAGCTCAACTGATCCTTAACAATACCAGTCGGAAGCGTCCCCAAGACGCTGGCTGCATTGCCCCGCTGTATGGCAATGCCCACCATCTCTCACCGACCAGACGTTCAGATAACTTTTTAAAAACCTGGAGAGCCTCGGTACCCCACGGAACCCCAAAGAGATTTATTTTATAAATTTTGTATAAAGTCTTTTGCAGTGCCCAACAGGGTAGATGTTCTAATGATGTAAGCTAATATTACGACCTAAGCTGGATATTATTATGTAGGTACATGTGAGAAAAATAAATAAATCTAAAACTACAATAATGAATGAATATATTTTCATTTCAGTCCATATTGCAAAGACACATAAATATCGGTACACAAACAAAATTCAGAATAGGTAGGTAATAACCAACTTTAACATAAATAAGCAGGTTTACTTACATTATGTGTAGGAAGGTTTAGAAAAAAAAAAGATTTTTACTTCCATTGCAAATGTCGTTAACACATGCATGGTAATGTTAACTATACAGTAGGTCACTAAAGCTATTTCGGTTGGTTGCCGACGTGTTGATGGTAAGATGAGTTGTTGTACTGGTACCATACAAAGCTTAAAGATACATTTTTAAAAGCTGCCGCGATTCTCTTTTGTTTTTTCTATGCTGGAGGCCTGGATTTGTGACGTCAGCGTGGATAATTGTATGAAAAACAAAAGTAGGACACTCTACCTTTAAAAAAAAGTCTATACATGAAAAATCTCGCTTCTTTTTCTAATACTACTTATATATTAAAACACAAGCTTACCTAACTTACATTGCCTATGTACAAGGAACGAGATGGTACATATATCATTTAAAAAAATATGTTAGATAATTCACACAGCATCATCTAGATGATGCCTCACACTTATATTTTTAAAGAAAATACACAAAACACCCGGAACAAATATCTGCAGATCTTACAAACATTAGCATGAAGCGAATCACAACCGCCTTCGTTTCAGGCGGTACTTTGTCCGCTACACCATAAATATGTAATAAGGCCCCTGCAGGTATTTTTGCCCCTTCAATATTTGCTTATTGAAACAGCTCTATGTCTAAGAATGTAACTGAAATAGTAGATAACTTGCAGCCTGTTCATAAATTAATCCAAGGAATCCTCATCTCGGTTATTACGAGAATCCGAAGTTGCAATACTAACTCGATCCGGGTGGTTTTAGATATCATGCACACAAGCGAAACTGGAGGCCTATTTTAATTCTCCAAAATGAGCAATCGTTTGTTTCGTTTCGTTTTTTTGTGCAAATTGGTACTAACTCTAGTTCGGTGTATTAGAGTACACTGATTGACCGAATCGAAACACGCAATTTCGTGTTGGAGAATTAAAATAGGGCCTCTGGATCGCCATTTTCTATTTATATGCAACCGCGTGCGTGACGTCTTACCACGTCACAGAAAGGAATAAGCCTGTCAAAGCTTGCTACGGTATCACGTCATCACATGATTGATATAGCTAATGAAAAAAGAGATCCCCTATGAATCAATGGATATAACGCGTTTGAATTCACATTGATTTCTGTGCGGGCTCCGCGCCATAAAACAAGAAGTTGAAGTTTTTGTGGTTCGGACTTTCACGTTAGACCTTCTAACCAACTTATCTGAGTCCTCCAGGGAAGCAAAATAAGTTCTAAAAAAATATGTTTAAGCTTCTTGCCTACTACTTGCTACTCTTTTTTAAAATAATGTATTATCTAAGTAGGTAGTATATCAAAAAACATATCCATCTACCACTACCTTCAAAGATGTCGTGAGGAGGCCTGGCTGCAGCAACAGCTCATTAGATAACGCAATTTTAAACTATTGTCAGTTAAACTTTCGCTCTTCTTCTAATTAAGTTCCAACGCGTAATCACACTAATATTATAAATGCGTAAGTTTTTATGGATGTTTGGATATGTTTGGATATGTATGGATGTTTCTTACCTCTTCACGCCAAAACTACTGAATGGATCGGGCTGAAATTTTGCATAAAGGTAGTTCTAGGCCTCGAATAAACAAAAGCTACTTTTTATCCCATATATCAGTTCCCATGGCATATAAATAACCTTTAAACTGTTTAATAGGAACAATGCGTGCGAAGCCGGGGGTATAAATTAGTTTGTAAATAAAATGTTCTTGCCTTATAAGATTTGACCAAAACATACATACCGACTTGCATACAAGCTATATATACTTTATGTACATACATATATACAGATATACTGCGTCAAGATAAAAGTAAGTTAAGGACAAGGAGACGATGATTAAACATTAAAGAGATGCTTTCAAAGCATTGTAAAGTTAAAAAGCTTGTAAAAATAGTTGAACAGGCTCAACCTTCCTAATTCCTTAAGCGCTTGAAGGTAATTTAGATACCTTTCATAGTGTATCAGCAGTTCTCGTCGGTTACCTGACGTGGACCACGTGTTGTTCGGGCTTTACCTAATCTGATACAAACTCGATAGTTTGCATTCCTAAAGTCTGTGTCAAAGCCGTACCATAAGTCTTTGTTTATGTTTTCTTATTTTTTTTAAGAAAACTGTAAATGTTTGCTTTTCCTTCTACACATTTAATTCCTGGCAGGGCCAGATAGGTTCTAAGAGGAACTACTTTTCGTACAAGGACAGCGATCCAATAGTGTCATAGGACCTAGATGATAGTTTTCGAATGATACTGCGTGATTTATTGCATTAGGGCAGTACCATTGCCAACTTTGACTAGAAAGCTTTGTAAGGTGTCACGTTCTCGAAAACATTTTCCGTTATAGCATTTTGAAAACTGATACTAGACGTACAGAGCTCGTCTAGTTTACTGTATGAATTCTGCAAGTTTAGTATTCAATACAATTAGTTTCAGATATGCAGGTATTGGAATCCGGCATTTGTACGGAACTCGGTACGCTATTTGTATTGAATAGTTGCAATAATAGTTCATCAAATGTAGTCGGGCATATTTATATCAGTAAATTTTTATATTTTACTAACTGTTTTCAGCTACAAGGTAGGTACATCTACGAAGAAAAGTGTTGAAACACATTGCAAGCAAGATAAAAAAAGTTCTTTGAACTCGTGGTGATTGGCACGAACTTTAGGCCAAGTAGAGAGCTATGTATATCAGACTTCGGGTGACTTTAAGAAAATAACCGTAATTTACATTCAATATTCCAGCTAAACACAAAACTGTTACTATGAATATTATATTAAAATTGTATTTTAGCTAGCATTAATAAAATCTCCAGGGCCACAAGTTACAATTGTGCTCGAAAAAAATATTTAGTTAAAGTTTTTATACCACCCACCTGAGGCCCCAGGGAATAACGAGGCATTAGAAAATCTTTGACTTGACTTACTGTAGAAAATACAGGATAAGTATTATCGTACCTTTACCTAAACTACTCTTTATTGTTCACCTGGAACCACAATACACAACAAAAACCAATATTTTTTTTTACTAGGGACACACCCTTGTCACCCGGTCTGCAGATCGTATAAACATTATTCCCGAGGCGAGAATCGAACCTGTAACCTCGCACTTATATTTTCCAATCCAATCCAATCCGATGCTGCATGTGGATTCTCGCCCACTGCGCTACACATGTCGTCATAATACTTCGATCAATATATTATTTTTACTTAAAGAGGCATTTGACTTAGTTAAATGGAGTTCTAGACTACCGCCCCTGTTTGATTTTCAAGCGAAAGGTGAATTTCCGGCCTTGCATAAATTGATTTTTCTAACTCTGACGGTGAAAGGAAATGAAGTGAAAAATGCTATTTTGCAGTGCCACTGCACAATTTCATACTAGAAAGCCATGAAGGCGTAATTGGCTCATCACAATAGTACATTATGTCCAAGGTCTGTAATGGGTAGGTTGCTGGCCGCGGCTGAAAGCGAAGCGTACCGCAGGTCCAGGCCATCACAGCGGTCAGCATTGCAGCCCTTGATAGCTAAGCTGAAATTAAGACCTCGATCTTCGGCCTCGACCTTTATAGCGCGGACAGCAAGGGCTGCAATGATGACCAAGCTTGAAGGCCGAGACCATAGCAAGCTTAGCTTGAGGCCAACTTATCGTAGCCAGCAAGGCAGTCACTGTGGACCAAAGCTTGTATAGTGCTTTACTCGAACAATGCGAGTAATTTAATCATTGAATTGGAGGATTGTTTGCTTGAAGAGTTAATTTTCACAATTTATTCATGCAAATTGATTAGAACGTATCATGCCAAAAATTTCATCGCGATGCTCTTTTGTCAGTTTTCCGCGTTTTATGTTTCTATTCTAACCAGCCAGTGAAGCTTGTACTGCTCAGAATGCATAAAACCTTTACGCACCTAACATTATCAAAACAAAACAGACTTCGAAATTCGAAATACATTACGGACCGCATAGAGCGGACAGTAATAATATTACTGTCCGCCTGTTCGGGTAGACCCGAAAGGACGACAAGATTGTCGAAATAATCAGCAGATTACATGCTATGTTTGAGTAAATTAGATAAAATTGTACATTATCTGCTTTGTCTAATTAAGAAGATAGCCTTTTTATTCTCTCTTTTAACTTTTGAACAGTTATTTTAGTTCGTGGTAAAAATCTCATTAGTGTTTTATATAATTTACCACTCATATTATTATTTTAACCACGCCTACATTCCATGACTAGACCAATTTCCATGAACTAGACACTGGCAGAAAAGTGACAAACCACAGAAAAGTCACGTATTACGCATAACAAAGAAGTCAAGTCGAGAAGGAAAGATATTTTTTACATCTTCACGCCAAAACTACTGAACGGATAGGGCTGAAATAATTTGAAGATAATTCTAAGCCTGCAATACATAAAACATAAAACATAAAAGCTTTTTATCTCGGCAAATCCATGCGAAGCTGCTGGCAGAGCTAATTTTGAAGAATATGTTAGACTTGTTGTGTGCATGTTCCTTCTAGACCGGATATTACTGTGGTATCTCATTGCTAATAGCCAATAGCCTTCCGGGTCTTCGGTATGGACATCTATTGTGTGCTAAATGAACATGTCAGCGCATTGAGGTGAGCTTCGCATTGTATAATGTTGATTACTTCGCCACAAAAGCAGGCAGCTGATAGCATAGCTGAATACAGATATCGTAATTAGTAATAGGCAGGGATGCTTTTAGGTATATCTGACCTCGACGGTGTTTTTGTTATAGCAATATTTTCGAAATGTAAAGTTTTTTTATGGTGGTGATAACACAAAAACATTTATTTTTTAATTTAAACATAAGTATATGATTAAAATGTCCAATTTAATTGATTATAAGTAAAAAAAAGATTTAAAAATAGCATTATAAAGCTCTGCGCATATTAATGCAACACCGCACAAAAATGCACAAAAATGTGCATTCCATATATGCGCTTAAACTCTCTCTCTCTTCTCTTCTTAGATCTTTAGATAAACGTTATTTTTAGATACAGTGACTAAATGGCTTCCAACAAGGTTCAAAAGTGGCCCGCGAGTTGTCTGTCATCTGATGCCGTTAATATAAAATGCATCTGAATGAACGAGTTAAAGCCCACATCTGAATGCACATTCTTGTGCTCTGCGGTAGCGGTGCGGGCCTGATCTGCGACAACCTTAAGTCCTTGCGCGAGAGCTTGTCACCTCAGTGAGCAATACGAGAATGAAAAAGATTATTGGCCACGAATCTTTAAAATGTAATATACAAACACACAAAAACACAAAATACAAACATACAATATACAGGAGAGCATTATAGCAAAGTACCTACTAGTCTTTAGTCAAGGGATCTACCAAATATTTAAAATACAACTAACTAGTTTTTGCCCGCGGTTTCGCACGCTTTGTTTCTATGGAGACGTTTTAAGGTTATTTCTGTCCCATGGGAACTGATTTATGGGATAAAAATTAGCCTATATTTTATTAAATTTCAACTAATTACAGCCCAATCCGTTCAGTAGTTTTGGAGTGAAGAAGTAACAAACAGCTAGGTATCCAAACATCCAACCATCTAAACATCCAAACTTGCGCATTAATAATAATAAAGTGAGATGGGAAAAAATCTCGGTTAGAGTCATTCATTAGTCATTTTAGCTCTACTTTGTCAACTTAAAATATTAGCCGTGTTTTTTGTCACTCTGACATATGTCAATAGAAGAAAACAAACGGCTCTTAGCTATTGCCTTAATATCTCAGCAACTACAGAAAAAAATACTATACTATACCTCTATATAATTTAAAAAAAACCTACAATGTCAAGAGGGGGTATCAACTGAAAGGTATCATTTTGTACATTTCAAATCAGTTTGTTAAATTTCTGTAGGTTTAACAACACAATGTACTTTTTGAAATATTTTGAAATAATTCTCCCCTCCCTCCTATCACCGAAGTCTGCAAAGCGAAACAATCGAAATCTATGTAGCGTTTGTAGATATAGATCTATATTTTATATGAAAAATATAGAGAAGTCTGTAAGTAGAACACTTTTTGAAAAATGGTCCATCTGAAATGTATGTCGATATTGGTATATTTGACAACCGTTCTAAACCCTCGGCGCGCGAGTCACACTCGTACTTGACGGATCTTGTTTATAACATAATATGCCGGTCACGCTCTTCTGTTACATACTGTACCTCCAAAATTAGTAACCCTACGACGGTAACGGTTTTCATTATGATAAAGAAAAGCTCTTAATTTTTACATTTAATGTACTGACTTTTCCTACTTCTCCTCCCATCACTTCCCAGTAGGTATATATTTTCATGTCTGAACTCATTTTCGCAAAATGAAGAAAATCTGAACAACTTCAACCTGCCATTGGTGACGTCAATTTGACTTACATAGTTGGCAGCCCTGGTGTCACGTATCCGGTTTTCTACATAAAATTAAACAGTTATTATGAGGGTAATTTACTATTGGTTGTAATATCTACTTTCAAAATACATGTTTTGTTGTATCATTATTAATAATTACCTAATGGATCAGTTGAGCTACCTGTAGATTGTTTGCAACAGTCTGCAGTTAGCGTAATTGTTTCAATTGTAAATACTAGTTCTAATTTGTTTTTATTATTGAATTGTAATTTTTTTTGTCAATAAAGTTGTTAATAATTACCTATTAAGCTATTGCACATTGAACACTATATGTACTATATTTTTCACAAACCTTAAATAAACAAATGTTGCACAAATAATGATATTTTTGCCTTTTTTGTCTATCTTTAATATATTATTATTAAAGGTACCTTGTAAAAATCATTCAACCGCACCGTTTTGGCTCCGAAGCTCTGAAATGATAACCCAAATCCTAGTTTCTGATGGACTGACGGCAGGCGAAATTTAATTGAAGCGGTCTGTTTGAACTGTTTTTATTATGTATACCATCAAAAGTTACTAAGGCGCCTAGCTCCAAATCTTTGTATGGGGACCATAATTAGCATCATCTTTTGGATTATCATCGTCATATTTTCTGCAACAGACGTTCACTACTAGACATAGGTCCAAAATCTTCAATGTTCACCGTTCGATGATATAAAATGTCGACGTTCTAGTAAATAAGTTTTAATTACTTATTAACAGACGTGGTGCAGTAACCCAATTAGATCTTGGCCTCCGATACTAAATATCGCCAGTTGTCCTGGTTTTAAAATAAGGGGTTTTTAAATGAACTTTATTTCCATTTCAGATCACAGAGTCACTGAAGCGCCTGCGCGCCAGCAAGAAGTCTTCTCGCTTCGCAGAGGACGTCGACTTCGAGAACAGCGTAGCCAACCTCGAGAACCGCATGAGGATTTCCGACAAGATCCTTGAGTCCGTCGGCATCGGGCAAGCCAGCGGCGTCAGAAGAGCTCTCCAGGAGAACGAGGAACGCACGGAGAAAAGAATAGCGCGCAGGCAGAACGACGAAGGCACCCTCACAAAGTGGACTGCACTCGGCAAGAGCGATGACGAAAGTGCTGCTGCACAGAGAGCTAAAGTCTCCAGAGCTCGTCTGAGCGATTTAGAAGACGAAATGAACGAGATCAATGAGAGGAATGCGTTGAGAGAGAAGAGAGCAGCGCGTTTGAGGGCTCTAGTGGCGGATTCTGAATCCGAAACAAATGTCCAGTCCACTAAAGTGACCATACGTTCGGAGAAGGAGAAGAAGCAAGTCACTTTCTAGATAGTTTCCTAATTTCTAGATGCTGTTGCTTCATTCTTTTCACGGGACTTTGTATGACTCTTTTGCACTTATTATTTGGACTGTTTCACGTCCTCGCACAACTAGGTTTTAGAAATGGTGCTGTAGCCAGAATTGATATTGGTCTGTAGTGTGCAGGACTGAATGCTATCTAACATCACTCTGTAAATATGTATACCCTGAAATCAAGTTATGAGAATGAAGCCACAGAGGTAGCTTTGGCGCTCCTTGCTCTAAGCATAGTTCAGAGCAAACGAAGTTTCCATGAGATGGAAGCAGGTAATCCTGCACATGTAATCTTTTTATACTTGGATAGAATAAAACTTCCCTTGTTTTTATTTATTCGTTTTTAATAAATATTATACTTCTTATGTGAGATGTTATTTTAACCATTTGTTCAGTCAACTTATATTAAACGGGTAGAAAAAGCAATAGAAAAAGCACGAACTTTTTAAAATTGTCATTTTTTAGACTGTCTAGCAAATTTGACAAAGACCGCACGTATTTCGATAAGGAACGCTAAGCTCCGGTTTTGTCTCTAGTTCAGATAAAATTCGGTAAGGACGGTCTGTTGTTGTCGAAGTTAATTGACTCCAGAGACAAAATCGGTGCTTTTCGATCCATAACGAAGCCCATGCTTATATGAGTATGAGGAACCTACTTGTAGGCAGTACCCGTGGTTTTTATTAAACGAAAATTTTAACGAAGTTCTCGCTAACCTCATTGTAATAAAAATATATATATATTGATTGAAAAAGATATACACTATAATAACTACAACAAATATTCTAAGTTAAGCTAAAGTTAGGCTATCAGTTCAAGTTAGTTATCAGTTTCTCGTCATGTAAAATTAAGTATCAATTACATGAATTAGTACAAGTTAGTCATGTAGAAATCAGGAATAATTCATTTTGTCACTAAATTAGTGTTTTAAGATACCTATTATTTAGTACGAGTTAGCCCTATTCTATGCTTAGTTGAATTATGTTTTCTCATGTACGTGAATTATTTCTTTATGACAAATAAAGTAGGTATATTAAACTTGAGGGGTGAGTCTATTTGATGTTAATAACGAGACGTGATCGTGGCGTCTCCTTTTTGTATGGGATTTGCGTAGTTCCCTGTCCGCACGTGATTGAACTACCTTGAAGTATATGCCGAGCCAGAAATTATTGATATATAATAGACGATCAATAAACCTAACCTAGTATGCTATCAGCGACCTCTATCTGAAACCCATGAAACTAAAGTAAATTTCTAGAGAGACGGATATTGCCTGAAAATAAGGCGCAAACGCTGTATTTTTATTTCAGCTCACTAGATGGCAATGGTATCTCAAAGCTCTAATAAATGGCGCTCATCTTTAAGCGGTATTTGGCGCTCGTAGCAAATAGAAACAGATAGTAAGTATGTTATACATTTATTTATTCGTACCTTCTAGAAAATGAATGAGATACCAATACACTATTTATACCCATCATCCTAATCAAGGTGGTGATTTAATTATAATTGGGAACGTATTCTCTACGTTGTCTGAGAATACAAACTTGGGAGCGATTCTTGAACTTTACTTTACTTTAATGACTATATTGCTTATGACAGCAGAAAATGATTGAGTTTGATTGCATTCAATATATTATTATCTATTCTTAGTGCGTGACTTGTTATGTGAAACACTGTCCTCTGCGTGTTCCACCAATTAGATGTTGGTAACGATGCGTGAAAATGCGCTTTAGTGCCGTTATTTCTTCCTGCGTTTCTATAAAACATATCTAAACATAAACTTGTCCTCGAAGTTGAATAACTAATTTATAGAATTGGGGGCGTTTCCGATTATTATTGTATGGATCAGTTGAACTACCTCTGATTGTTTGAAACAGTCTGCAGTTAACTCAACAGTTTCTATTGTAAATATTTTTTTTTATTTTTTTTATTCTTCATAGTAATTTTCATTGCTGTTGTGGTAGGTAAATTCTGTATTCTGTGTCATGAATACATGAGCACATTCAGAGAGCATACTAAAAAAAATCGTAGGTTCTGCTCACTGGTCAATACTTATTGTCAATACGCCGTAGTAGAAACAATAACTGAACACACACGTCACGTTTCCACATCGAACGCGTCGAAAGGAATCAATGAAATCCTATCGGTAACCTCCCACAAGTGTTCGCGCGGAATCGAACTAATCGTTGGATGTTGGCTGAGGAGGACTGGTTATTGTAGCAATTTGTGTGAAGGGTTACGCCAGTAGAGGACGTCTTTCTTTCGAAATGGTGATGGTGAGGGAGGTAAGTAAGGCTTTATAGTCAAAAGTAAAGCGGATAACCATAAGTGGTCTTAAAATTAAAATACAAGTACCTAAAATTGATAAGCCGTGGCAGTAGCGTCGTTAAAGAAATAGTACGTACTTCCAGCACCGCTACCGCACAAAAAAAGCATTAAAATATGGACTAAGGCGTCGAGCACTCCAACTCAGTCCGTAGACTAAAAGGCTTTACCAGAGGAAGGGTTGCAGCTTCCTTCTGTATATTATCAATATCTTCACTGTGATCTATAATTGACTTGCCAAGCGTGTTGACGAATGCTGATGAAGAGAGAAGAGATAGTCGAAACAATTTCAGAGAATATAATTATAATAATACTAACGTACATAACGGACACTCTTCGCCTCCCACCTGAAAGAGCTTCCTCTCCCCGCCGCGCCCTAGGCGTGTTTTATTGCGGTCCAAATACAAGGGACGTCGGTACGTCCCTCACGGTACGTAAACTCGCAACCTGCGACCCGTTCGTGCGCCGTACGTCACGTACGGCGCAGGATAGCATAGGTAATGACTTTGACAGACTACGTCGATAGTGTTCTATGATCATAGACATACGAAATTTCTTTTGTTTTGAGGTACGTATTCACCTTTTGTAAGAGGGAAAAAAAATGTTTTTGAGTTATTTTGCAACTATCTCAGTCGCACAACATGTTCATGAAGTGACTCTAGACGTAACACAGATACGTTACACATGTAGTATGTATGTGCTGGTGCTGTACTTTTGAATAGAGAAAATTATTTAGTGTCAGGGGTGACAATGTACAGAATATTCCATCTCATGCCTTGTTTACCTGCGTGGATTCTAGCGTGACGAACATGTCAATCACAAAGTCAGGTGATCAAAACACCTTCGATTCTATTTCAATCAAGTATGCTTTACCATTAATTGACAATTAATTTTACATCAAATGAAATAGAGCGTTGGAACTATGTAATAAAGTTTATTGTTGTTTAGTTTGCTGTTTTATCAATTGTACCAGTCATCGACTAGTAATTTACACTTGGCATTGGCATTGGCAATGTTATTTTGTTATGTGAGCAAATATATTATTTGCGCCAAATTTGTTTTAGTATTTTTAATCACTTCAAAAGATTTTTATTTTTTTTACATATAAAAATGCTACTTTCTGATACATTGAAACATTTAAAATACATTTTAACTAGCCACATTCCGCTACAAAGCTGGTGTTATAGGAACCGTGATAACTAAAGTACAAGAAAGTAGATTCAGGGACAGTCAATGTCATAAATTGCTCGAGATTTTCAATTACAGCTGATAACTTAGATTTAGTTGATCAGACTTTTTGAAGTACTTCACCCAAATCCTGAATCGTAATTACAGATCTACAGCGGTCTTAAGATTTGGTCTCTTGATCATCAAAAACGTCTTATTTACTAAATTTTTGTTTTAGTTAATCTTATTTTAATAAGACGTTATTATCCCACTGCTGGGCAAATGCCTCCCTATTCTGCCTCCATTTCTCCCTATCTAGTTTTGTTTTATTTCATAATTTATTTATATTAAATCAGTTGAGATTCCTTACGATCTTTGTACATGAGAGAAAGTATCTAATTTAAATGGTGAATAACATGACAACGAAAAGAGTTAACGTGAATAATGAAAAGAGCCCATAGTTTTTGGAAAATTGTGAGATTAAATCATGAAGTTAAATACAATAGTTTAATGCAAAAAAGTACACCTCATTGAGCTAGTTTTAAAGTAAGAGATCATAAATAAAACAAATCCTTTGTATTTTGCAAATTTCTAAGAAATGGTTTTTTTTACTATGCATGAGTTTGTTAAAGTATTATTTTTTTAGCTAAGTACCTTTCAAATGACTACTTTGAATAAAATACTCCCTTTACTACGAAGAAAAACAAGATAATGTAGTTTTCATAAAAAAAATTCAACGGGTTTGGTTTTTGAGAAACAAATAATTTTGTTTTATGATTTTTATCCATATGTTTATGTCGCGTATCCGCACATCTCGTTTGATCAAGGTTCGACAATACACATTGTATATTTTCTGTAAAATTAGTTTATTTTTTTACGCATGTTATTTGGCACAACAATTAAAAAGTTGGAATTCGCCGATAGAATGCACGGCCGAAGTATTGACAGAGCATCATTGGCAATCGTGCGAGTGCTTGCGACAGCCAGGTGGGGTCAAAGGTAGATATATCGGGAGGCTGCGAGCCACGCTAGGGGAAGCACTCGCCAGTCGTAAGCGAACGATCACTCGATACACACGTTCTTCTTCCTTTCCCAGTTAGGTTCGTACTACATACTACTACATATTTAAATAGTGCCGGGTCGTGTTGTGATAGCATTAAAAAGTGATTAAGAATAAGCGAATAAAGCCGTGATTTTTGACCGCAGAGCACCCCTTTGCGATATGTGGGACGACGCTGACATTGAGGAGCCTGTGGTGGTGCAGCCCGCGGGAGAAGCGGTGCCAGACGAGGCTGCGGCTGCTGAAGCCACTGAAGGCGACATTCCAGCTACCGACGCCCCTGTCTTAGGATTCGACCCCCAAAAACTGATCTGGAGACATTGGATCAGGTAAGAGAAATTTTCAAAAATAGAGGTGTGACCACGCTGCAAGTGATGCATCATCATTGTGATCTACAATTTCTCAGACAAGTTCACCCACTAACAATAACTAGGACTTTATGTATCAAAGTTTGTCCTTACACTAAATTTTTGCATTCCAGGCCACGGACAAAAAATTATAGATACATATACGACTACCGAACAAATTACTACAACGACGTGATCAACTACTTGGACCGCCGCAACCAGGGTCTGGCGGTGGAGACGCCGCGGGCGCAGACTTGGGCTGAGCGCACCCTCAGGACGTACATGGCCAACTCCCCTCGCAACCTGGCCGACTGCAGCCGCGACCACCTCCTCCTCAAGCATATCTCCACGGGCGCCCGTTTCCACCGCTACCACACCAAGTCTTTGATCTCTAGGAAGTACTCTACTCTCGGGTTTAACATCGTCAGCGTGTAGCTTTGGCTCTAATACCTGCTTGTTGGCTTGACGGACTCGCTCCGGTCGTCGCGTGACCTTCCTCTCGTGTTACAGGATTTCCCTGCAGTAGCGGTCGCGTCCACCCCCATAGTTGAGACACCGCCACGTTTCCTTTGAGACGAACACCTTGTCTCCGCGTCTACTTGATCGGAAACCGTCAGCATTCCTTCTTTAATATCTGTTTCGTTTGGTAAGACAATAAATTTTTAAGTAAATAATGACTTTGATTTGTCACCTTTTCAGACACCTTTGCTGGCGTTAGATTGTTTTATGAATCTTGGCACATACATATCGAGTGGTTTTTTTTTTTAGTTTCTTTTGATGAGAAACAAACGCGATGCGATATTTAATTACCTTTCTATATTATTTTGTACATACGCATTGCGACTAATAGGTCATCTACACCAATCTTGTGTATTCTAAAGTCCTCGTACATTAACAAACAAATTAGTATGAACAAATGATAGAAAAACATTTTTTTGTATCAAAGATAAATCCTATCTATTTTGTTATCGAATATGAATCCAAAATATGATGCACACAGCATCATCTAGCCCAAAGTAAGCAAATGATTGATTATTAACTAACATCTAGGGAGTGTCCTCCCTAGATGTTGTTTTAGTAAATCATTCTTTGAAGTTATTACTTCAAAGAATGATTTACTTTACTTTATTCAACATAAATCATCTTAGGTTGGATTTAACATCTTATTAAACGGAGGAATAAACGAATTGGAGTCTGAGAGGTTCTTAATTAATTTAACTGTGAGCTATTTTCAGTGGAACTGAAATATTGCATCGCAGTGATTTCAACTCGCATTCCCTTTCATCACGTTTTTTATTTTCTATTTTGTTATAAATATACTGAATCTAAATAAGCAACGAATAAATTTTATGTCTTTTTAGTTCTTTTTGAAATGTTTTACATATAAATATCGATAAATAATTAGCTTTTGAATCTAAAAGTTTCTAACTTATTTGAGAGACTCAATTTCAAAGCACCTAAAGTTATTTTAAATGTATGTGTATCGCACCAAAAATGTAAGGCCTTATGACTGCTGAGATATCAAAAATATTAAATAACAATACGAACCATAATGACCTCATTATTACGGACAAGGCCTATGTCCTACAGTGAACTACAATAGGTTGTTGATGATGATGATTAGGAACAATATCTACTTATAGTAGCTAGTGCAAGGACCAAAGCAATGGTTTGTACCACCTTCGATCTAGCCTTGATCGATATAGGCCACGAATAACTTCTACCCAACCCAGGACTGGTAAAAACTTCATAACCGATTCACTACACGCCTGAAGGACCCGGAGATTGACTACTACTCTAACAAATTTGAGGGGTGTTACAAGATTTACTTATGTGTCTGTGTGGCCGTATCTGTGGCATCGTATCTAACAGATGCACCAATTTTGATTAAATTTATTTTTGTTTGGAAGGGAGTGTTCTTAGCAATGTTGGAAGAAAATTTGCGCAGGGTGCCATCCTGTATAGTTATTCTGTGCGGTTTAACATGACGTGTATTAAGCCGAAAGGGGGTGGTTCTGGGCTCGAGGACTCCTTTTTCCACTATTGTTCTAGGATTTTTTGAATTTCTGTCATATATAAAGTTTTTTTGAAAAAAAAAGACTGACATTTTATTTCCTTATTATAGTTTTAAAATTTCAAAGAGTCAATCATTTTTTTGTACAAATTTCATGACATTTGTGGATTGTTTTATAATGTAAAAAATGCAAGAGCGCGTCCGAAAGAACACTAATAGAAATAAAAAAACATTATTTTTTTCAGAAACTGTACTCAAGGTTAAAAAAATCGTTATTCATAAGTTGATCCCCTCGGGGTGATTCTGGATCACCCCCTATCGCCTTAGTATAAATGTTACGTGGCACCCTGTATATATATAGTACCTACTCACGCAGCCATTCAAATGTTACGATAGTTCGAAGTAAAATGTTCGTCATCAGTTAAGAAACTCTTGTAAAATTATCTTATTCACACAAGACA
Organism: Eupithecia inturbata; assembly: GCA_963662085.1. Classification (NCBI taxonomy): domain Eukaryota; kingdom Metazoa; phylum Arthropoda; class Insecta; order Lepidoptera; family Geometridae; genus Eupithecia; species Eupithecia inturbata. The sequence goes on along the minus strand of OY759176.1, from coordinate 8,891,640 downwards.
AAAAAAGGAAACTGATCCATTAGTGGATCTGCAAAGTGGGTCAGAATGGAATACGCCAAAAAATCTGTGACTTCTATTTAGGTTTAAATAACTTTATTCTCATACAAACACAGGGTTTACTTATAATGAGATACATAAGAACAAATTAATCTAGGGTTTACAATATTTCAACTAACCTCTGGCACCTATAATAAATTAAAACTAAATATTGTTTTACTTAATATTAACACATTCATTTTTGTTTTGATTATTGTATATTTTTACAATAGTTCGGCCATAAACTTGTTTGGTAAGGTGAGCTGAATAGGCATGCAAGTTTTTACTGTGTGGTATGTAAAGTACACAGTCTGTATTTTTGGTGACACATTTTAGTATAGAATACATAATGCGTACAAATCGAGCAGACAAGCAAATTTTGTGTAAATGTTTAATTTATAAGTTATCTATAGAAACATTAATATAAACATGATTTTATTTATATTTTGATGTACCTGTAACGCTGCAAAATGGGGTGATTTTCATTATGGCTGACCCTTTGTTTAAACGCTGATAAAAATAAAGTGTCACAATAATACTGGTTGCGTCACTAATGACGCAACAAGTTATTGTGACACTATATATTTTGTATGATAAATCGTGGTTATTGAGCTATTACGTACCATTTTAAGTTTGGTATTTACGTAGACAATAAACAGATTGGCCCTTTCTTAAATTTTGTTCAAACTCTTTCAATTCGATAATGTTTCTAGCCATTAACAAAATAAAACAGAAAAGACGAGTTTTGAATAAGGTAAGCGCAATAACTATTGACAAATAAAACGCCAACAGGATTCTTTCGAACCTCACGAAGTTACATACAATTTTACAGATAAGTTCTAACAAGCAAACATATAACCAGCAACCACAACATTTTCAGAATGATTCTTCGATATGATTTTAAATAAAGTTTTTGAGATTTTAAGTTTTAACGAAAAAGTTCGAGTAAGTTATTTTGATGGATCTGACATGGCATTTAAATAGCTGGACTGAACTGCAATATTTACGGCCTGAACGCAGTGGTTGAGTAGGTTAGCTACTACGTATACTAGTACCTATGTAAGACGTGATACTAAATTATAAAGTTTTACTCATTAATTATTATTTACTATTTTTATTTCAGACAACAGCAAATTGAGTAGGTAGGCACTGCTACCTGCCCCTTATTAATAACAACGCAAACTAATTAACTTTCAGATAAAATTAATTACTAGATAAACGATCTCTATTAGCCTCGCTTTGAATAATAAATCTTATTAAGTAAAGGTTATTTACGACATTATAACTAGACTTAATACAGTGAATGTCTTCTGAAGAACTGCCAAAGAATAAATAACGACTTAAAGTTTAGTTAAACTTCAGTGAAATTTCTCTAAACTTTATTCAATCTTGTTCCAATGAAACGAAAAATTCAGAGAGGTGTCAATCAGATTTTATGTTCTAATAAATTATATTTAAACCGAAAACTACATTACAGATAGAGTTACGGTTTTTATACAGTTCATTTTCGCGTGACAGCCCCGTCATAAATACTGACTGGTAATTTTTTATGCGTGAGCTATCCACGAGATCATTCCGTCAATGCCAAGCCAGCGTGACACATCCACTCAACGCAGTTCAAAATTTCAATGTCAGCATCTAAAATAACTTATGTTTGACAGTTTAGTGAATGTAATCGCTTGGGAGGCGGCCAACGCGGGGCTACCTCGCAGGTAAAGCAGGCAGATAGCCAAATTGAACATAATTAAATGTTCCAATGACCAAGAGGGCCCAGACATCGATTAGATACCTACTACTCGGTCAAGAATAGACTGGTGTAACGTATTCACTCTTAAATAGACATATATTAAAAGTAATTGACGATTAAGAGGATTTCTGTGGTGGTCAACAGCTCCAGCATTGGTTTTAGATAAAAATAAATAGTTCGATAGTTCGTGTTACCTAGACGGTAATGCTAATTTGTTTTCGCTTAGTACTAAATGTTATATTTTTACAGCAACTTAAAGCTTACGGTCCTTTCTAGCTCAAAGAGATGCTTTGTTACAAGAAAAACATGTCTGACCGAAAAAGAACCAACACAGATAGAAACAACTTACGGGCAAACTTCAAGAATTAATAAAGCATTGTAGGCAAAGTTTGAAAGTAGGAAGTATGGAAGTAGGATGCTCGATTCCTTTGACATCACCGATAAAAGCTTTACCGGATATTTTCCATTACTATGATAATATTCTACACAGTTACTTTAGTGAAAGTCTGCATCAGTGTTTTTAATGTTCATATAGTTTCAAATGCTTCTGATATTATCATTGCACAAGCAAATAGTTTATTTATCAATAAATCTACAATTGATACGTCGGTCATGTTCACTCACCGAGTTCCCTACATGATACATCAACTTCGTGGCAATATATGACTGCGATCTTTCATTCGCCCTGCACAAATTACCAAATAATTGATAGCTCTGGCAGGAGAGTAGTGATCGCTTAAGATCATAGATGTTCAAGAACTTGATGTGCTAGAACCTTCCAAAAAAAATTACGTTTTCGATATTTTTGTATACTGCTATGAGGCGCCCGTAAATCATCATATGGTCGAGATATTATTAAACCTGTTATGGCTGAGCCAAAGAAAAGGCAATTTTATGGTCTCTGTAGACCATTCTTTCTAACGATTATCTACAATTTATAGACCATTTTGAATATGTACAAGCTTTTGTATAGCTCGATAGAACTAACAAACAAATATTATTTTATAGATCTCTATATAGAGCTTTTATAGAGCTCTATAGTTTATAGCCAATATTTCAAATGTCATATTTCGAATCTTAAGGTGGCATAAGTAGGTACTAAGGCTGAGGCCAAACAAGCGTATTTTTTTGAGACGTGTGTCACTTCATACGTCATATTCCTGCTTGTGCCATGGGAGTTACCGCACACGTAGACACAAAATGAATTGTCATGTCTGGCGATAGAACGCATTTTACGCAACCCACAACTCAATAAATTACGCTCATTTTGCCCCATCCTTATGGGAAAATTTATATGCCGTATCCAGTCCAACCTGTACTATGAGTGATCGTGGACCATTAATGCGTGATGATACCAGATGAATCTCGACTTTATGACTTATCAGATTGGCGTAGGCAGAAACTATTGTTATGAATATTGATTGTTAGTATACCTATAGGGCGGTGTTTCGTTTATTCATGTGACACCAATGCTTGGTACATATATTATTAGTGTCATAGGAGTTTTTTCTTTCCCGTAACTCTACCAATTTTGATATCGGTAGATATATGTATATCTATGTATATATTTTATATATCCTATATTTCTGGTGTCATAAAGATTAATGTGTAGAAGTAAAGTTGTGAGAGGGTAAAACAATGCCAAAACCACTGCACGTGCCGTGCTGAAATTTTGCAAAGATTCTAGTTCTGGATTTAAATATGTGGCCCTAGCTGTAAAAACACGTGGAAAACCGTGGGCAGCAGCTTAATAAATAATTTCACAAAATAAATGAAATACATGATAGTTTTTACCAACTCTCTAAAAAGTTGGTAAAAATCATTTATTGCTCATCTTTCTTGCAGTCCAGAACTCAGGTGGGATTGTATCATTTCATATTTTTATCATACATAGGAATTTTACAAACCTACGATTTAATTGAAGTTAGTTTTATGTCTGATGTGAAAACTTTAAAGTCACATTGGTACCTATTGGTGATAGTTGCTAGCTAATTGATTTTAAGGAACAAGTCGCATTTTTTTTTCCTTTTGTCTTGAGCACCGTTTAAATTCTGTATTCGAACGAAGTTTTTGGCGGAAGTAGTGCAAAATCGTTGGTGGCCACCATCCAAGCTCTGTTTTCGCATATCTCCCTTAATTATACAGACGCAAAACTATTACAAAGAACTTCTTATAATTAATGATCTCTACATTCTCGGAAACGATCGCCTGTGCAAACCTAAAAACACATGGAGTATAGATACGTCAGCAAGATATATTAATACTTCACTGAGCTAGTGCTTGAAGGGCTATTTTTGGAACTACTCCCAGGGAAACAATTGTATGATTCTTTCGCCAATTGGAAAGCGTTTTCAGACGGGACAGTTACAAATGATGTACATAAATATTGTTACAGCGAACCCGTAATGAATCGCTATAGGAAACAGATAGAAGACGGTACGTATTAATGTTTTGTCAAGAATCTTTTAAGAGTTCAGAGTGGCTAAGTATAAGATTGCCCAATAACAAAATGGATAATGTTTTCGAGAACGTAATAGGTTTTACTGCTGACTTGTTATAGCACACGCATTGCCGAAAAGCAACAAATCACTCAAAATTATTCGTTACATAAATATTTATTGCATACTTTTTAAAGTAGTTCTTTTAAGTATCCGCGCTAAGTATACTAGAAGGAAAAATATATTTTGAGTTTTCGAAACATAATCTTTTACAGTTTTTAGGGTTTCGAAGATTGGAGATCGGTTTCGGAACCCTTACTCTGGTCTCGCTTTTTCTGTCCTTTTTTCTGTCTTTAATATTTGAGCAACAACGCAGCAAATAACTTGATATTTAAAATAATAAAACATCTCGTGCACTTATACAGATAGAAAAAAAACAAATAAAAATGAAAATGAAAATTTTCAGTACCAGTGAGATAGGAGGGGGAAAGGCTTTCCTCCCCCCCCCCCTATCTTCGAAGTTTGCAGAGCGATCCATCTGAAATGTAGGTACTTCAATTTTTAGGTATTCATTTAATAGCAAAGTATCTAACCGGTACCTATGGTACATATTGCTATGCTTGGCAAACTTTCGAAGCCCTCGGCGGTTGGCGGTGGAACACTCGCACTTGACGGATCGTGTGTCTATGCCGTTCGAAACCCTCGGCGCACGAGTCACACTCGCACTTGACAGATCACTACCGAAAAAAGCAATTTTATTGCGGCCGAAAAAACAATTGCGGTGTTAAAGCACCATTGTCATAGTGAAGCAATTATGTAGCAGAATTGGGCTCATGGTCCTGTTAACTGAATGACCGCAATTGTTTTTTCGGTAGTATACTCCAGTAAAAAATAATTTTCAGAAAGTAAAAACTTCGGTGGTACAGTCAACTGGACCAGCTGAACGGAACCACTAAACATCATGTCCATGAAGATCGCTTGGCCCATTTGTGCATTTTACTTAGCCTAGAATTGGTATTGGTAACAAACTAATAAGTTTGTCTTGGAAAAAAAAATCTCGTATATCTAAGAACTTATCCTACAACATATTTTTTTTGATCTACAGATTTTTTCTTTAATTTACTGATAGTCTACTCGACTGATTACGTCAAATTTGATCTTGCAACACTGTTTCTAACAAATTAATTAAATAATACGACGCGTTAATGAATTACAACTAAGTAGGTACACATTTTGACTCCCATCCTCTCTCCCAAGGGAACCGTACCTACTGAATTCCAGGATAAAAATTATCCTATGTCCTTCCTCGTAGTATGAACTTAAATCATGCCAAGTTTTATTTGAATTCATTCAGTAGGTTAGACGTGATGCGTGGCTAAAGAATTTAACTTTCAGCCCCCTCCCAGGGAAACCGTACTGAATTCCGGGATAAAAAGTATTCATTATCCTTGCTCGTAGTGTGAACTCAAATCGTGCCAAGTTTTATTTGAATTCATTCAGTAGGTTAGGCGTGATGCGTGGCTAAAGAATTTAACTTTCAGCCCCCTCCCAGGGAAACCGTACTGAATTCCGGGATAAAAAGTATTCATTGTCCTTGCTCGTAGTGTGAACTCAAATCGTGCCAAGTTTTATTTGAATTCATTCAGTAGGTTAGGCGTGATGCGTGGCTAAAGAATTTAACTTTCAGCCCCCTCCCAGGGAAACCGTACTGAATTCCGGGATAAAAAGTATTCATTGTCCTTGCTCGTAGTGTGAACTCAAATCGTGCCAAGTTTCATTTAAAATCATTTAGTAGTTCAGCCAAGATACAGACAGATAGACAGACAGTTTCACTTTTTATACTGTACATATAAGTATACATCAGATTATATCAACATACACGTTAAACTTTAATCTCTTTACCCATTCTACCACTTTAAAATCAATAACAATAAAACACAAAAAATCAATGTAGTAGTTACATTATAAAACAGTCCAATATCATAAATTATCGACTTTGACACTATTCCAAGCCCGTTCAGTTGTAAGGTGAACATAACACTTGCGTTTCATAGCGCAAAAATGGTTTTACTTTTACATAAATTCATTATTTTTAGTTTATTTCCAATTATTTTAGAAAACATTTGGCAAAGAACAGCAGCTGCTGAGATTGACCAGAACAGCTCAGACGGTGAACAATTTATTGAAAATGTCGTCAATGGGGAGAAGAGTAAGTCACTTCTTGATTATTTATAACTGATTATCAATAGTCTAAGAATAAAGAGCGTCAGGCAAACCTTCCAGTTAAAACTGCAAAATCCGAAACAAACACAGAAGATTTGCCTGAACAATGTCGTTCGTTTACCCTTAAAATGGGCGCTATAGGCTGATAGGTATAAATGATATAACTATATAAAAGACATATATGAATCACTAATCATTAGGCGATATCCATATAGTATTTGTTCTGAAACGGTGTTATATTTTAGCCATCTTTGAGAGACCCGAATATTTATTGTTCACTGCACCGTATAAAATATGTGAAGGAGAATGCTCAAATAATAAAGATAACTTCGTCATGGAATTTCCTCTGTTCATTGGAAAAAAAGGCCTAGCCAAATATAAGGATTTTTATCAAAGAGATCATCAAAAAGTTCATTCAGGAAGGCCAAATGCACCTCTTAAGAAGAGGCCCACAAAGAAGTTGTTCACACTCTGCCCTACTATTATGTATACCACAACCACGACAACTGACAAGACCGAACATTCTACTGAAATACCTATAACGCAAGACACAGATACTGTTACGGGAGAGTCACCATCAACAACTAATGGATCAACAAGTGATGAAAGTCAGTTTAATATCCTTATAAATTTAGATTCTTACTCATCGTTGGCTTATTAAACACTTATTAAACAGAATTGGAAGCTAAACCAAATATTCATGCTCGAAATAAAGCAATAACACGAGTGTGACTAGGCACAACAATTTGCAAAATTTGCAAATGACACATGCAAAATCTTGTACACTTACTGTAGCCAAACCGTTCTTAGTTATTGGATGGGTTTGTTACACAAATTCATTGTTTATTGTTCCCAAAGATCTTAGTAGCCTACGTTCCTTAGTAGTCCCATATTTTTTATTGTTCTATAGAAGTAGTGTTTTTTTAGATAGAAGAGGATCAAATAACTGAATCAGACCATGACACCGAACCAGAAATTGAATCTTCCACACAAACAGAGAAACATTCAACATCCAATTTTAAGATAGTTTCAGTTACACAAATAAATGAAGATCTAAATAAACATGACACCGAATCAGAGACTTCACAATACAATTCAAATCACGTTACTGAAATTATTCAAATCAATCAAACCGAAATCGAAACGTTGCCACCAACGGAATCGCCTACAAATACAGAACTTACCATTGAAATGTCCCAAAATGACACACAGTTAGACAATTTGAATGATATGAATGATAACAACGGAATAAATTTTTACCTTTCGCAAGCTGAAGAAAAGCAAACTGAAATTGAGTCTAACAGTCCAGGTAAAATGACATCAGATTATAACAACATACAAGAAAATACTCCAATAGCGGAAGATACCGAAATGACAGAAGAGCTAGAGCGTGGATATGAGCTAATAAATTCAAAAGAAAACACACAAATAGAGGGGAGCACAGTTATGTCAGAAGTAATACTAAAACATGAAAATGGGTATATTCATTCCAATGAAAACACCCAAATAGATGAGAACATGGAAATGTCAAATGAAAAACAATATGGAAATGAGTCTATAAATTCAAACAAAATCACAAAAAAAGACGAGATAACTGAAATGACAGAGGATCCAAAGAATGTAGATGAGGCAATAAACTCAAAAGAAAACATGCAAGCAAAGGAGAACACAGAAGTTTCATGGGGAGTAGAACATTTATACGACTCAATAACTGCACAAACTAACACGGAACTAAATATTCAGAAAAATAACTTTCTTTATAATCCTACTAATCATTCTGATTTGGATAATTCTCACATAAAACTAAAATTTAACATACTGAATACCTCACACACACGCGATTCCTATAAAAAAATACTACTATTCAGGCCGATATTCACTGCTTTTACAAAAGCAATGGGTGAAATGTGCCCTTTTTACGTTTGTACTAAAAAGGTCAAACCTGACACAGACCTGAACAAACTTGAGCTGACTACAGAGACCAGAGACCAATCTTACAGAGGTGTAACAAATAAAGATGTAAAATTTAACCTTTCTTCCTTCAATTCTTATACAAAAAGAGGTGGACAGAATGAAATAGTAGAGAATTTAAAATTTGATCATCATAGAGTTGTCACTGCTGCAAATACAAAGGTACATTTAAACCAAAGGAATGAATCAGAAGAGTTTCCACCCTACAGCGACGATAATGATGTAAATAAAAATTTTAACAAATTGCGAGTTCAGTCGAATGAAGAAGATGAATTTGAATCTTACAGTGACGACACTTAAAACATAGTCATTTGATTAATGTAAATTCAAATTCGTTAAATTTTTAAACATTATTTTATTTAAAAACGATAGTAATCAAAAAAGAGCAGAGGAAGCGTAACAATCGCGTCAAATAAGCCTAGTTTCTTAAAATTTAACATAACATTTTATGAAATACATATTCTTATTATTAAGAATTACTTATAAGAATAAATAATATGAATAACAAGGCCTATTGTTTTGTTAACTTCCTAATTCATATGATTCGTTTCATATTTTGGGTACGTCTGCGTCCGTACTCTGTCATCTTATTCTCTCAAACGGACATTCCAATTGTGATATATTGTTATAAATGTGCCTTGTTAATAAGGTCACATAAATCGATGTGTGCGTGCCCATGTTATGATGGCAAATGGCGGTCATGAGTTTAATGTCTGCTGCGAATTTCGATTATTTGTAAATTGAGCTCGTTAATTTCCTATCGGTAGATTAATATGCTGCTTATGCTGCTTGCAATTGTGCGTGGATCTGGTAACCTGGCCTGGAACAGATGGCACTGGACCTTCCCTCATGAACCTAATAGCGCACTGTTCAGGAGGTCCAATAATGGACCGGTCAAAACACCCGCAAGCCCCTGTCGATGTCCACCGAGCAAAGGTAGGTTGAAGAAACCACCGGCCTCTAAGGGTCGTGTCGTGTCTTTCTAACTAAAAAATAATCAGATGCACATTTTAATGCAGAAGTTTTCATACATTCTACGGATAAGTAGACCGACGAAAATGCTGATCGTCATTTGTATTATCTTTTAAATTTTCGAAGTTTTTCGAGAACACCATCCATATTCGAAACGAATTACATGACAAGTTTTAATCGCGACTTCGCACTTGTGCTTCCGGTAAATAAGTTAAGCATAATTATTCCTAGTCAATCATTCCTAGTCCAGATCTTCATGCAAGTGTAGTTTCAGCAGTATCAAAAAGTATCATGAAACAGTATTTTCGATCCTGTTTTTTTCTGTTGGACACGTTTCCCAAACTAACAGAAAGGATGGCACACACAAACCACACCGCTGCCGCACTGCACAAAAATGAGATATCAAATACGAGCTTGAACTCGTCATCTTTAGATTTTACAGTGGAGCTTACGTGAGCGACCTTTTGTGAGAAGTTGGAAAACACTCACTTCCATTGAATGATTATATTCGTAGGTAGGTTCATACATGACGGTAAAGTTTGTCGTTACTTTATACGCAGAAGTGCAAGTTACATCTTTCGTTGGTATTCTGTTTAGTTTTCAGTCAAAGGAAATGAAGTTAAAAAGGAATATCCCCTCAACAAAATGAGATGAGATAAGGGGTTAAAAAAAATTATTGAAATGTCAGCCTTGACAGTCCTCTGAGTGATAATGGCGAAATCTCCAGTCTGCAGACAATTTCCACAAATAACAAATTTAATACTACTTTTTTTTCTGTCATATCAATTTTACCATTCAAATCACACACCTGTTGCGATATGCAATCGTGACATCATTTAAATACCCGGGCTCATGGAAATAAGAAACACACTAAAAATATATGTGGGATCTCTTTACATATCATCATCGAAATCTATAAGACTCTTTGTCCTGACTCATAGAAAAGCCACAGTCTAAACCACTTATCGTACAGACTTGAAACTTGCAGTGTGTGGTATGGTATGAAAATGAGCATTAAGAAAGGAATTTTGCAAATTCGCAAAATTTTGATTTGAAATTTTAAACGAAAATGCACTGTATTTCAGCAACCGTTAGCAATAGATCTACAAAATGTTACATGTAGATTTGCCTAACAAAACAAACACACATTTGATTCATTCTTTTCTGAAATTCGGAGGACACCGCTTATCTATGGACACGGCCGCCATCAGTGATCCGTGGAACCGTTTAGCGGCTCCTCCACAGAAGATGGTTTTTCGACAAATCTCTAAAATAAATTGTTAGTTATCCATAAACCTTATGAAATTGCCTATCATATTCTACATATTCTATATATTCTTATTGAAGAATACTTTACAAAAGCTTCGGTTGATAAATCAAAATAGAGGATACATGAGGTGACAGAATGGTTGGTAGGTTTGATGATGCAGAAAGCAGTGAGCCTAAGAGCAAAAACCAGCAGAACGAACAGAAACGTTTGTCTATAATTGTGCAATTTATCAAAGTATGAAAATATGAAATCAAATCCCACGTGGACGAAGTCGCGGGTAGGAATAGCTAGTAGGCAATAAATAATAATCCTCTATTTTTTTAAATCTTCTGACGTTACAAACACGTCACGTTGTATTTATTTATCCAAATTTAAACTACTCCTAAAAGACACCGGGTAAACCAACTAACGTTTTACTTAACTATGACAATAGTTAGGGTGTACATAAATATGGCAATAGAAGAAAACGTTTATAAGTAAGAGGGTGATTGTTTGTATGACATGAATATGTAATTGTTCCAGAATGCGAAGTCGAGTTCAAGCCGAACGACGCTGCCGTTGATTTTTTGAAACTCCGCGGAGTATTAAATGAGGATCAGGTCATGGATATAAAGGAGGACTTTGAGATACAGAACATGACTACTGTAAGACTACCGGCTAGAAGAGCCGATGATGATGGTGACGATTGTTGTTGCCCTCCTAGGACGATTATGATGCCCACCTTCATAACGAGCAAAGAGTTTGATGAGACCATTTATGCTTTTCAAGATAATAAAAATTAATATTTTTTAATTATATTAGTTTAAATTTTTAATAAGATCGTTGGAACTATGTCGGACATTGAAAATTATTTCACTAATTGCTTGGATATGGAATGAATACATGATTTCTGAGTGCTAACAAGTAAGCTTCCTATACAAAAAATTCACAGTTTATTTTTTTCGAAAATTTTAATATTAACATTTCAAAAGGTATATTCGGACTGAAAAATAAATGAATCAGCCGAGTCGTTCTCAATTTCAATTTTATTGTTTTCCTGCTCCGCCCTAACTTTTAGAACTTCTAAAGTAATATAAAACTAGCTATTAAACGTGACTACTAGAGCCTTGGCTTACCTAACATCAATTTTTATTTTATTAAAGTAGATATTTTTATTATCACGTTGACTGTAAATTTTCTTACATACATTCCGAAGAACATGTAGATATATTTCTGAAATGGTATCTTTTATCAGATTACTTTTTATTTCTCTGATATTTGTAATATCTGAAGGGGCTAGTTCATTTAAATGTCAAGGTAAGTAAACATATATCAATATATATAGTAAACATCCGATTATTATTATTTTTTGTTTAAATACTTTTCGTATCGTAATAGTACCGACTAAATTAAAATATTCGTGGTCCAACTCTATTGATTTGGAAATTTACTATTTAAATAATTCATTCGCATAAGGCCGCACGGCGCGTTTTAGTGTGCAATGCAAGTGATAAGTGATCCATTATTGACAAGCTCGAATCTCTTTTAATATTTTGACTATCGTTTTTTAATTCATTATTCCTTTAATTCAGCTTCTGGCTGTGTGGACCAGCCGCCAGTGGTCCTCGTGCCAGTGTTTATAAAGTTGTTTCGATACCCGAAAATGCCTACTATCCCTGAAGAAACAGAATCAGCTAGGCGAAATAAACTTCTTGGAAAAAAGTATAACACAACAAATAAAAGTAGGTAAAGTGTTTGAATAAATATAATAAAACAATTATAATGACCTAATTACTAATGTGTTCATCCCAGCGCGAATAGTAGCTACATCGGGTTATTTCAGTTTTCGTCCCTGAAATCCCCTCTAAGGGGGAAAACTGGAATCGAAGAAACTATTCCAGTTCTCCCCCTTGAAGATTATCCTTAAGGGGAAAACTGGAATCAAAAAAAATACATTCCAGTTTTCCCTTTTGAAAATTCCATCCCTCTGAAAATCTAAACACAGAAATATATGGCTGTGTGGACCAGCCACCATTGCTCCTCGTGCCTGTGTTCATAAAATGGTATCGGTGAAAATGCCTACTATTCCTGAAGAAAAATGTATAACACAACTAATTAAAGTAGGCAAAGTGTTTGAATAAATGATTTAAAACAATTATGATGATGACTTAATTAATTACTAATGTGTTCATCCCAGCGCAAATAGTAGCTACATCGGGTTATATCAGTTTTCCACCCTGAAATCCCCTCTAAGGGAGAAAACTGGAATCGAAAAAAAAACTATTTAAGTTGTCCCCCTTGAAGATTATCCAGGGGGAAAACTGGCACCGAAAAAAAAACAGTCCTTTTGGAGATTCTTCCTCCGAAATTCTAAACACAGAAATATACAAGATCTGTCACTAACACGAAAGGTCCATAATTATGTACGTAAAAGTAGGTACTTATCTAACAAAAAGTTACGACGAAGCAAAAATCGAGAAAAATTATATCTAACCTAGGTTTGGGTCCCATATAAGAAAGGAAGTAAAAAAACCTAGCTATATGCATACAATTTCGGTAATGTATTTTATGTATGTGGTCGATAATTAACGGAAATAACGACGAACATACGTCAATAAACAAAAAAAAAACTTAGAGCCGATACGGAATACGATACAGAACATCCTCCTCCTTTTTTCGAAGTCAGTTAAAAATCCTATCTGCATTCTTACGCATAACAAAGTTACATAAATGCACAGGTGGTTTAAAACAAAGACTATTGACATTGACAAAGCTGTACCTACTCGCTGAACACTACGATAAATAGGTGCTAATAAAGAGCCATTGAGAAACAAGTGACAAGAAATGATGAAAAATCTACTGCTCGTAAGTGCCTTGTGATATTCTACTGTTAGATGCACGTCTTAGTTTGAGACTATTATTAGTTTTGTTGTAACTTCAGCCATTTTTATCAGTCGGCTAATAATTTTCTTTCTATTTATGACCAGTTTCTGCTCACGGCTTCGCTCTTGCGGTACCTGGATAAAGCACAGCCCATGTCACACAGGGCTAGGTACCTATTTCCAGAACAAACCCATACTCACAAACAAACACATTATCACAATTTTTTCCACTTTAAAATAATATAGAGTAGATGTAGAGTCACTTCGATTCACTAGAAATAAAGATGTTTTCATGTTACAATAATTATAAGTTCACTATAATTGGTAAACAGAAAATTTTAATCAAAACATTGACTTAACTCTAATAGTAACATAAAACTAGACCAGATACTAAAAATAACATTATTTATTTTACGTATGGCCAAGAAAACGGGCAGTACCTATTGTTAGTTTCACTTCCTCACCTCCCTCGCCTCTCGGAAGTCTGGCTATCGAATGTAACTGGATATATTTGCAATGTTTTTAAATGGCTCTTAAATTTAATGATGACAACATGAATTCTGCAAAATATATTGTCGATGATTGGTTTTGTGGTGATCTTGTTTTATCATTATACGAGTCCTATATTGGAAAAAACACTAAAATGTGGATAAAAAAAAACTAGACTTAGCGCTTTTTAGTATCAACTCTCAGTAGCCAGACCCCAGACTCTTATCTCTTGCTGGACTGTAAATCCCAGCTTGAATGGCAGTTAGGATGGTTTTCTTCTACTTAATGTAGAAAGCAACAAATTAGCTTTAAGTATTAAACGCAAAGAACTCAACATAATACAATTAATTTAGCTTACAAATTATTGGATGCTGGTATGAAAATCTGAAAGCGGAAATTCCGATTTATCGCATATTTAAATAACTTTCGTAGGTATATTATTATCAAATGTATTTGTAATGGTACGATACTCATTCACAATGCATGGAACAACTGTTAAATGTTCTTTAATGCATTATGCATATGCATGCATTAGTTGTTAGTAAAGAAATGCTGACAGCATAACGAGTGTCGATGGACCTTTCAAAACACATCCTCGCTCACAGAAGAAAATAAAAACTATATATTCAAGTAAGAGGGCTATTACAAAAAAAAACGAGAATTTCTCCTTTTTTGGGCCAAATTGTATGATTAATAATAATATAAAAAATATTATTTTATAAAGTGATTTAAAATAAATTAAGTTTATAATAATAATAATACAAATTTTAGAACAAAAAGAAGAGCGCACTCAAAATGATGTAGAACTTCGGAGATATTGTGGTTTGTTTCGAAGCCTTTTCGGTCGATAATCGAGTTCGGTTAAATTTTTTCTTTCTTTACATAAAGGCATATAACGAAAATATATTCTATTATTATTCAAGAACAGGATATTCGTAACAAAAAAAAATGTTGATGGGCTTTATTCAATAGAATCTATAAATTAGAGCTCCCAAAACAGGTCCCCGAAAGTTTTTGCCTAAACATGCATCGGGAGAATGACTGTACATAAAAAAATGTTTTCTAAAATTTGTTCTATCATTATTATAGTAGAGAAATTGAACTATCATTAACAAGTAATTATTATTATAAGCAACAAACGAAAATCATACAATTTGGACGATGAAACCGTGCAATTTCTCGTTTTTTTTGTAAATTCCGCTTTAAATACAATTATAATAATCTTACAATAATACCCATATCGATACCTGTCAGGGACGCTGCCGACTGGTATTGACATGGATTAGTTGAGCTACCTGTAGATTGTTTGCAACAGTCTGCTGTTAGCTCAATTGTTTCAATTGTAAATACTAGTTTAATTTGTTTCTATTATTTGTTTGTTATTTATATTTCACTAGCTGACCCGACAGACCCTTGTCCTTGTCCTGTCTTAACTGGAAAAAAAGTAGCTCACTCTGCTTTCAAGTTAGAATTACACATCGCAAAGTAAAACACTTAAACTTAAACATTTGTAAAGTGGAAGCTGAAGTGGAAGTGATTCTAACAATATAAGCTATACCCATAGCTCCCTACAAAACTTTTAGAGATATTGTCATTTTAATCACACGCGCCGTTATCGTGCGCGGCACTCAGAATAGGCCCCCACACACGCGCCTTTTTGCGCAAAACTACCGCCTCGAACGATGGGATATAGGACCCTTTTCCTGACAATAACAAATACAACAAAAAAAGATTTACCGAGATCGGTCCAGCCGTTTACGCGTGATGCCGCAACCAAGGGAAATAGGGTTTCATTTTATATATAAAGATATACATAAACTGATTAATATTCCAGGTAAAATGGCAGCTAATATTAATATTTCTTATGGAATTCAAGCCAGCATTCCAATCGATCGCAGGAGTCACATACATGGACGACTTCGATTTCGAGGAGCGATACGCAAACGTGGATGAGTGTGATCCTTTCTACTGGCATCCTCTACACCTGCCGGAGTATTGCGCGAACCTGTTCGAAAAGATCATAAGGTCCAGAATGGGTAAGCACGGTCGTGTCAAAAAAGTTAAAAAGGAAAATAAAAAGGAACACGATGTATACTCACTCCACGTTCCGGATATTCACGTCAAATACAGCGAAGAAGAAAATTTCAAATTTAAATTACCACCGGAATTCGTCACAGATGACTCGCATCCAGAATTGGTATGGAATGAAAGTAAAGACATAGAAATAGAAAGTCCTTCGCCGTATGAGAAGATGATCAACCAACTAATTCGCGATCTTGTGCGCCATCCTTCAGCCCCAACTATAGTACATGTGCCAAACATAGGCCAGGTAGTCGTCTATCGCCAGCCGATATCCAAATCAAGCCAAAAAATAATTAGGAAATTAACAGATGCGTACAAAAAATCGGGCCCTAAATCACGTAAATCTGAGACCAATAAGATTGTGATAAATCCTACTACTTTAGAGAAGCTTGGAACGAAACACAAGCACGGGCATCACCGAAAGAATAAAACCAAGAAAAGGTAAGGAACAAATAGCGTCATTTGTGCTCTTATGAGCACGTCATTTGTGTGCAATTCCCACACATGGACTTATAGAGGTAGAGAATATGTCTGTAATCAACCAAAAGTTACAATTAAAACAACAAGATTACCTTCCTACGCGCAAAATTAAATTTTTATTATGATTCTAATAATGTGAAACCAAAGAGTGTAATCTTTGGTCACCGGTTCTCACTTTTAATGAAAACGCAGCCTTAGCCCTTTTCAGTCGCACAAAAATAATGATTAACAATGAGTGTTTGCAAAACAACTTCATTGTGCCAAGGTTTACTTTTCCATTTGATATCCCTTGTGATTTCTCTAGTGCAGCTTCGTAGATTGGCTGCGCCCATTGAGCTAGTTTAGTGCTTATCTGGTGAATAATATTAAACAGAAATATGAAGTTCACGTTAGTGGTAAGAATCATTATACCTAGGCATTTGGCTCCAATGCTCCAAGTGTAGGTTGATGTTATTAAAGGATGGTTTAACTAGAGTTTCTGTGTCTGTGGGTAGAAACGTTAGCCCTTTTCTAACGGTGAGGTTCTCTGATGGTGATTTTATTTCTATACTAAGTTCACTCCAGCTATTCTAGTGTCATGATAGTTCTAAGACTAAGAAACATCATAACATTAGAATGACTTAGTCATAGTGTCGGGGTACTCGAATTTATAAAATCAGCTTGTTAGTACACAGACTTATGTGTTTGTTCCAGTTCTCCTTAACAATATCATCAGCATCATGGATAGCTGCGTCAGTTTCCAGCTACCTGGATCAAATAAACCAGCAGTACCTGAAGCCGTCATCAGGGGAGAACCCCTGCAACCCATTGTACTGGTACCCTCGATCTTTGCCGGACTATTGCTACAAGACAAAAGAGGTAACACCATTACCGCCACCAGCTTTTCCCCCGATGCCGATGCCGATGCCGATGCCTTACCCTGTCCCGCCTGTACCAGCTTATCCCCCACTGATATATTCAGCTGTACAGCAATACGCACCTCCTCCTCCTCTCATGTTACCATTAACAGCACAGATGCCTTTTGGTATGCCCTCACCTAGTTTCGAAACGCCACCAGCACCATCTTACTACCCTGCCGCCTTCCCCCCACATCAGCTAGCTGGTTTTGTCCCAGGACTACCAGGTATAGTCTCCCCAGATGGAGGTATAAACCTTCTTCCGTTCTCTGATGCTTATTCAGATATGCTGGAGAAGCACAAGCAGAAAACGATAAGAAAAAGATTGCAGAAGGTTTTGGATGACTTTGACGACTATCCGTACAAAAAGCAGAAACATAGAATGTATTAAATCGGAGTCAGGAACTACGTAGGTATTAAGTCCTGTGTTTTATTTTACGGTTATGATGCTCAATGCTTTTGAAAAACAATATAGTGCAAAAAACTTTATTTCATTGTAATCAGTAAGTAGGTAAATTTAATACATACACACAAAACATTGCCAATGAGGTCTGGGCAACATATGTAAGTATAACATATTGTGTTATGCATTGAAATTACAGCGGGGCAATGCAACCAGACTGGTATTGATATGGATCGGCTGAGTTACCTGTAGATTGTATGCAACAGTCTATAGTTAGCTCAATTGTTTTGTTTGTAAATCCTAGTTCTAATTTGTTTATAATATCCGATTGTTACTTTCTTTGTTAATAAAATTGAAATTACTTATGTGTATAGGTAGGTATGATTATTAAAAAGTGTTTAAGATTTGTATACCTAGAATGTACAGGATATATAGTCAGTGTTTCGGTCGATGACACACTCAGCATCATTACAACTGAAAAAAAATCTTATAATAAGAACTACAGCATAGAAGTAGTTTTTAAGTACAAATACATATATCAAATCGCATTAAACCTACACGTACAATATTTCCTAAATACTGCATAACTCGTTAATATTTTTTCTAATTAAACTACCTACTAATAACTACATAACTTACAAATAAATTCACATTTTATGAATAATATTCACTTAACTATGGACGGATTTTTCTGAAGGTTTCATATATTTACAGTCACACCTTAAATCTAGAATAAGTATTGCATAAGTATATTTAAGTTGATATGACATAATTTAATTTTCTAAATTTTTAAGTTCACGTTGCCGCTGGAGTTACATGCTAATAATATTTCATAATTCATATTACGAATTATTTCGATAAACGTTAATAATATGGTATTCAAACTCGTTGTTTTAAGTACCTTCTTGTCTTGAATAAATTTAATAAATTTAATATGATCATACGAGTTTCTGTCTTTGAAAGATAAAGCCAGTCGTACAATTGATTGTTCCCATCGCCACCTGTCTGTACCTACCAAATATTTTCTAAAAAACATGTAGTAATCGGCAATGTAATTATTTCTTAATTTAATAATATAAATTGCGACTGTTTTAAGTACTAGTTGTAATGTAGTTTATAACCTGGAATATGTATTTCATATTAAACGTTTATCCATAATCACTTCACCTTACATCTAAGTAAATCAAATGATTATAATCTAATGGAATGATTTCGTATGGACGGTTATCATTGCGTTATTAATAATACTCTTACTTTTAATTAATGCTATAAAGGTAAATTATTTATATATTTTGAGGTGCATTTCGTACCTTGCCAATACCAAGGTAGGTGCGCGTGAAAAGAAAAGGGGTAGTAACTATTTTCTAGGATTTACAAGTACCTAATTTAGATAGCAGATAAGAAGTTTTGCGCACGTTCCATAACGTTTACAGATACATAAAGATAATTTAGCCAATCATGTTTTTTTTTTGTTTTAGAAGTTAGTACCTACTTGTTCGCCTTATATTTATAATCAATCACGTATCAATACTGATTCAAAACATACCACCTTATCACAAGCTCGAAGATTGTAATGATATTAACAACAATAGGTACACATAATTAACAACAGCTGTGATTTTTACTACAAAGCACAAAGCGTATAGGTAATAAAAAGGATTAGTACTTAATTGTTTTCTTATCATTTTATTTACCCAATCATTATTTAAATTTTACACGCTCTGTGGTGCAAGCGTTATATGGACACTTTTATGGCTGACTGTACATCGACGTTTTTACGCCTATCAAATCAGAAATAATCAGGTATTATTGTTCGGGTCGAGTCTAAGCGGGCCGGGTGGGCACGGACCACGGACCCAGCCATTTGCTATGAGTCTTTGCTAAAGCAAACTTTGAATCAAGGTGATACTTGGTGAATTTTGCGGTTGTTTTTTTGTAGTTTTCTAGTCTGTCAACCTAATGTTGATTTTAGTAATAAATCTCTAAACGTCAATAGACAATAGACATAACTACACCGGCCTACAAACCTAAGTATCACACTTTTAAAATTGCAATAAGTTTTTAAGTACACAAGATATACTTTCGAAATAAAAAGTACTTGAAATGAGTTTAATTTTGTATATAAAAAGTATGTATTATTATTTTGTTTAGTGAAGAATGGGAGAATATTCCCCAAAATCGGCTCCGAAAACTCGTGTTCAGCATGCGAAACTGGCTCGATGCTGTAATCAGAGCCCGAGGAGGCAATACCAGTTATTAAAAAATAAATAACATGTAAAACATACTTATTAAATGTTAATAGAGTTTTTGGACACTAAGATAAATATCGCTAATTTAATGTTTTCTCATTTTTTTTTAAGTTAAAAATTTTACTAATGTATTGTTTACTATAATTTCAACAAAAGTTTATAAAATTTGCTTTAAAACGTTTTTTATTTTAAATCTCTAACTTCTACAGATTAGAAAAAAATTACTTAGTTTTGCAGGCCAGTGTAATAATTATAAATACTACAAAACTGAAAGCTTAAACCTATTTATTTTTAAATAACGTCACTTTCCACCTTAAGAACGGCATTGTCTATGTAAAGATCAATTATTTTCTAGTTACCCAGACGATTGCTCGTTAGGCGTTAACTAGTAGCGGACGGGTTTATTTTGCTATGTTTATCCCTATCGCTATATTGAAGACTTGAAGACATCAACAGCGCCTTACTTCCTTATCTATAATTACCATTGCGGAGAAGAGAGGAAATGTGATTATCCTTGTACACATTATTGGCATCGACAATAAAATTAAATAGGTAATTTGTCTCAACAATATATAGATACATACAAAGCGCGCCTTACTGACAAACAAAAGTGCTCCAAACAATTATAAATTATACAATGGATATATTTTTTGATTTTTTTGTATACGGTATGCTTTGGGAGACTCTAATTATCTCACAGAGTTGTTTCTATGGAAACAGTTTAAGGTTATTATTATCCCATGGGAACTGTTTTATGGGATGTAAATAACCTTTCAACGTTTCCATAGAATAAACGCGTGCGAAGCCGCGGACAGAAACTAGTTGATTATATGTTCCTAGCAAACCGCAGAAAGGGCCGTACCTATATATTATTATATGTGTATATGCCTATGTTTCATTCCAGGCTTAGAGCTACATTAATGCAAAATTTCAGCCTGGTCGGTTCAGTCGTTATGACGAAAAGATGTAACTAATATCCATACATACACCTAAACATCCAAATTTTCACATTTATAATATTAGTGTGATGAGCAAGGCCGCCATTTTATGATTCCAAGTACCTACAACACGCAAGTTTTGGCGGTAGGGCTTATCCATGTCTTTTCCTGTATCAGAGAATTATCTAGTTCTATGGGGAGACTGGAATTAGAATCAAATAAAAAAAATATACGATCTATGATACCCTAGAAACCTATTAAAACTCAATTGTGAGACTTAACTTCCAGTAGTTATTTAGCAGTATTATGTCTTAATCTGGCTTATGTATTTGTGTCAAGAAGAAAAGGACTTCTATATTTTGCTAACTATAGACGTCCGACGACGTTTTATATGTCTTGTCGCCCTTAGAACAAGTCCCTGAGTGCGAGGGACAACAGATTGTTTAATAATTTATTTGTTTGTATTGAGAAAAGCCGTGCCGTGCGAGCCCAACTCGCATGCCCAGCATGGGGATTATGGCATAGCATAGCCCCTTATAAGATCCAATAAGACGCTCATTAGGGGAGGCCTAAGCCCAGCAATAGATTGGTATTACTGGTCCAGCCTGTAGGTAGTTATTGTTGTAGTTTTAAAATAAAATTTATCGATATGCTATTTTTGCTGCTATATTCGCCTTTACCAATATTCTTGTGTGTTATGCAATTTGCGACATTCATTACCTAATATCACGTTCCACCTACCGCTTATACCTACGATGCTTCATGTATCGATTAAGATAGCAAAAGTTTGTGCTAAGTAAGTAAGAATAACTAATTGTGATGTATTGCGGAACATCTATTTTGACATGATACATCTCTCATTTAATCGTTATTCTGCATCTTGTAGGTATCAAAATTAAAAAAGCAAGTTTACGAACACTGTTTCCACTCCGTGTTTTCCACTGAACGGAACGTTCCCCTCGATTTTCTACATAGATAGATAAATGAGAGATAATTATTCTTTGATTTTAGATACCAGCTTTTTTTTCTTATTTTTGGTTTTAATATAAGGGATTTATTTCTATTTTCTATAAGTAGCTTAGCTATGTAGCTAAGCTACTCTCTGCACCCATTTCTACATCAACCGAGGACAAATCAGAACAACATGGTTTAAGTACGGATTGACGCTCCAAAAGTTATCCTACGCCCCGCTGCCAAAAAACCCAACTTATGAAAAGCGCAATCAAATTTGGATTGGCTAAATAGGGGATAAATGTAGGTGTTCTAAAATAATATAATTGGTAATATTATTTTAGTTATTGGTAACTAATTACGATTATCAGAAGTTAGACTTTTTGGCAGCGAGGCACGTAACTACATTACAGCACTGAGGTGACGAGGCCTTCTTTACCCTATCACACATTACAAGCAGAAAGCTAATGCGAAATAGCTTTCTTAACATCAAAGAAAACAAAAAGTACAGTGCTGACTTAGCTCTAAAGTCTGTAAAATTTTCGAAGGGTATATAAGTGAATGTGTTTATGTGTGAATTATCACAGCGCGGATACTTCCGAGTTGGAATCCAAAATTGCTTTTTGTATCGCTTCAGACGAAAGCGAGCCATACAGCAAATGCACTAGACTGAATTTATAGTCTACTCTAAATGGATCCAACAAAACGTAGACAGCTACATTCATCCGTTAGAAGGCATTTTCATGTTCGACGGTACTTTTTGTTGCATCTTTCTATTACCTCCAATTGCGTTACTAAAATTGAAAATGATAAATGACTTCATCACCTCTGCAGGTCACATAATCTGTATTCGTGAGTGTATCGATCATACTATTTTCACAACTCATTGATTGCTTTTTAAGAAAATTAACTTATAAGCTTCGAAAATAGTATGAGAAAATAGTACTTATAAATGATCCGAATCAAGCAGGACTTTATCAAGCCACCTACGGTCAAAATCTGAAGTTCTTGTACTTGAAATTTCTATGGTTTAATTTTCATTAAATAATAGCAATTGGAAACCAGACTATACCATAACAAACTTAGGCACAAATATTACAGGAATACAAACATAACAATTACTGAAACTGATCGTTCGAGATCTTAGCCAAAACAATGTTCAATATGAAGAAATTTCAAGCTTGTAGACAATAGAATATACTGGAATGTAGATTTTTTTTGCATATACATAATTGTACTAAACAGATACATAGTTTATATGAAAATGATTTGTGGAAAGTTCTCAACAATCGCAATCAATAACAAGCAAATATCTAAAATCACTCATAACGAGATAACAAATAACCATGATTATTTAAAAATATTTGCGAACATCTTACAGTAACACATTTAAGTTGCAACCAAGCCACCGCTCAACTTTAAACTGGATAGACTAAATAGACTTCACTAATAAAGCGATAGGCAATGGACTTCCAAAGTGTGTGATTGCAACTTAACAATACAGGTACATAACAACATTCAGTAAGCAACAAAACACAATATTAATATAGTTAATAAAATAACAAGCCCAGCCTTGCTGACCGAGATTTTATTACTTTTTTTTTTTTACAACCCGAGTTGAACTCGACAATAATACTTAAGTAAAATTATTTTAAAAGTTTACAAATTGCTTCACAAACAAGAATAATTGCTTACTTTTAAGGTTTCTTTGTACCAGAACTTGTAAAAACAATCATGATTTTGCTAGGGTTAATTTAATTAACTGCAAAGGACCTACCTTTCCTTTTAAAGTTCTTGAGAGTTAGCCAACTTCTGCGGTATATAAACAATAGGACTGAGAAGTGACGACTCTCTCATGCCATCACGTTCAGTTTGAATTCGATCTGAGCAGGACAGCATGAGAGATGACGGTATTCTCAATCCTATTCTTTAAGCACGCGGATTATAGCAGCGATAATGGAGGACATGAACATCTATGCAGAAAATGGTTCCGGTATTGTATGAATAAGCTACTACCCTTATGCCTCAGGACATAAGCTAAATCGTAAAAGTCGTAGCATACCTAATCAGTAATCACAGTAATCACTAAAGATAGTGTGTGTGGCGTTGATGTAACTCAAAGATGTCGGCTAAAGTCAAATAGTGTCACGGAACACTCATCAACAACATAACTTGCGGATATAAGATGTGTGTTTGTAAATAAGTAGCTTACCTAAGTATGCTTAACACGTACTCAGCCTCGCTTTAGGATTAACTGGATAGATAAATATACAGATTTAGTAAATATTTATACCATTCTAAGGAAACGAAAGTGGGAGCGTAAAGCTTCAATCTGCATGGAATGAAATATGGATTCAAGTATTTTTTAGGAAAACAGTGTTTGAGCAAAGATTGAGAACAAAACATTGTAGGCGCCATTACCTTATATTGAAGTGTATTGAAATTAATTGTTTTTGAAAGTTCTGTTAGAATCATAATCGACACTTTAAATCTATTTCTATTATGTGATGCTAATCTCTAATTGGTAATATTATTTATCTATTAACATATTCAAGTAAGATTTAAATACCTACATAAATGGATAATCAAACATACCTCTTTGTTAGATTTGCTTAGTTTAACATTTTATGGAAAACTCGAGATTATTGATCCAAATATACACTTAGATACTACCAACGCATACGGTTCAAAACAAGTTACGAAGTACCTACGTTACACCAAAGTTTAATTAACAAGTTATACAACCCTAATTAAAATATCTAATGACGCAATAATTATTGTGTTAAATAAATTTTTGTAATAATAGTACATTTGACCATTAATGCAGGGCTTTTGCCAAAATACTGGCCACCTCACTTTATGGGCACAAGTTGAGGTGGTCTTCATTTTCCCAATAACCCTGTATAAGTTCCGAATCTCGATGGACGGAATAATACCTACTAGTTTAATTACAATCTCAAATAAAGTAGAAGCTGCTCTCGGAAAGGCCATAAGCTCTGAGTTCCTGAAAATATCATCTATAATTAAATTAAAATACTTTTACATTTACCACGCACCGACAATGTAGAGATTCAACCTTCGTTTACCTCGAGATAATTAATAAATACCATTTTATAACAAGGTCGAGAAATTCGATCGAAAGGGCTTCCGTTCACTTCAGAAAAACAAATGAATAGCGATTCAATATTTAGACACATTATTTTAACTGTTTTGCTGTTTCTCTTTTGTTTCGCAGTGCAAAACACAAGAATCACATAAACCGATTTCTCTTCAGATGTTTTTGTAGATTTTTAAGTTGTGGATGAGTTTGATTCGGGATTTATGTATCTTACAGTTTCGAATCTGAAACTGACTTTTGGCCCTCAGAATTTATGACTAGAGGTGGTGTTTTCCGGTGGCGTAACATTCATCCCCATATTGTCGTAGGAAAAGTCTAGAGTCGTGTCTTCGGCTGGATGACGGTTGCTTAGAGCAGTGCTTATGGTTTTCGGCGTAGTCGCTCCTTGGCTTTTCTCTGTTTGAGAAGTCCTGGTGTCAAGGTCTCGGACGTTTAGAGGCTGGGAGGCTCGTTTGGGGGGCTCAGGGTTCCGAAGTTCGAGTTTTAGCTCTGGTCTCGTCTTTGGCATCTCAGCGTGTGGGTTGTGGTGGGTTAAGTCGCCGGGGTACTGGTTCACCCGGTTCTGAAATCGAAATTAATTTTATTAAACACAACAATTTTAAACACGCTAATATTGTAGAGGCAAAATGTTGTATATGAAATCAAATAATATGCAAAAAAAAATCGAATTCGACGGAGTTGAACCCGCATCCTTCCCTCAGTACGAAATCTGCTAACCAACTACAACACGAGGTCAAGTGACGTAAGAGTCAAAATTACCCCGAGTGTGAGGGCTCACGCACTACAATAATAATAAAAACCTTAAAATTTTGTATGTACATATGTGTGTATGTTTGTTAGTCCTTCGCGCTAGTGAAGCTGAATGGATTTGGGTGATATTTGGTACCAGGATCGCTTATAACCTGGATTAAAATATCAGATACTTTTGATCCCGAAAAAGTGCAGTGCGTGGGATCAACAAATACCAACATGCTATTTACCGCAGGTAAAACCTAAATAATTAATTGAGATGTATAGGGGATAGACTGTTGCCCGGCATTCAAACATACACTACATCTACAGCCAATATTGGTCCACTGGTAGACGTAGGCCTCCCCTTGATAAGCGCCTTATATTTATTATATGGGGTTATTCCATAATCCCCACGCTGGGCATGCGGGTTGGAAAAGAAGCTAGTGGTAATTAAAGTCTTGGTGGGTGACAAACAGGGTGTAAAGAGAAACATTCCTGTGGTGGCTTCGGGAAAGACGCCGGGAGCAATAAGCAGCTTATCGTTATTGTATTAATTTCCGAGAGACTAAAGTAGCTTACTGCAACATAATTTATACGCCCACAACAAGTTTGATTTCCGTGCAACGTGTGCATTCATATACTGTAATCGGTTTTGTGGACAGGAAAATGGAGCACTTTTTTTCATTCTTTGTATATCTTCTTACAACACTACTTTGTGTGTTCGTTACTAACAACTGGTGCCTTTAAAGTTTATTCTAAAAGAAAATCTTACTTACACAAGGTTAGCAAGGACATATACTTGACGAGGAGGGTGGCAATTTATAAAAAACCACTGATACCATTGAAACCAATTAGAGAAAGAGTAGTTTGTGGTAATATACATTTCATTTTTAAATTAGTTTTAGGTCAGCACAATCTACTCTTTCTCTTTCTTTTAAAAAAGGAAATTACAAGTACAGAATGGGGAAAAAATACAACGGATGGTTTAGATTTGTAGAACATCTATTTTGATTTATTTTTATCACAGGTACACCATAGAGAATAGTCACAGGTAGGGATTGCAATCCGGAAAACTGGATCCGGTAATCCGCCGGATTCGGCAGCACTAAACGTCTACCGGATCCGGTCAGCGGATCCGGTGATGCCCATTTTAGGCAAAATTATCGCGCAGTTGAAAGAGTTTTACTTTTAGACGGCTGTACACAGTGGGCCGAAGCGGGCGTTGGGCCAAAGTGATGAAAATGTTGTGATAAAAGTGGGGAACTGGGACCTGTACTAACATCTCGCATGGGAGTGTGCATTGGCCCCCTGCCTAACGCCTTAACCAGCCCATCTCCTGCAAGTACCGGAGCAGGACTTTTGGTGGTTTACAGCTTCGTTTCAGCTTTTCAGGTCGAAGGGGTTGATGCAACAATGAGACTCTTCAATCCCGTCATTGGTCTGGCTTCCTCTGTAGCCGTGCAGTGTACCACAACAACTTCTACAGTCTGATGAATAGTCACCATCCACCATCTTCTTTTGCGCCATTTTTTTTAGACACTACTTCGGTACACATTTATGTAATAATTAAAAGTACTGTATAAATAAATTGCCGCGGGTACTAGAGTAGGCACTCCACTTCCATCTTTATCAAAACGCCAATTCAGAATTATCAGTACGCCAATGTGTAAAAAACGATATTTTGGCCCAACATGCAGGCCCAGCACCTTACCCCTATGTGCACAGCACAGTGGATCAGCGTAGTGCGTGTAATCATCATCATCATCAACATATCCTAGTCCACTGCTGGACATAGGCCTCCCCCAATGAGCGCCATAGTGCCCTGTCTTCAGCTTGCCGCGTCCAGCATCTGCCTGCGGCCTTTCGCAGATCGCCATCCCACCTGGCCGGAGGGCGTCCTACACTACGTTTGCCAAGTCGCGGTCTCCACTCGAGAACACGTTTACCCCAGTGGTTGTCGGTTCTTCGCGAGATATGGCCAGCCCACTGTCACTTCAGCTTGCTAATTCTCTGAGCTATGTCGATAACTTTGGTTCTCTGTCGTTACGAATCCTATCCTTCAGAGAAACTCGAGCATAGCTCTTTCCATTGCTCGCTGAGCGACTTTGAACTGGTGAACCAGCCCTACCGTGAGTGTCCACGTCTCAGCTCCGAAGTTAATAACATGTAGGACGCACTGGTTGAAAACTTTCGTTTTTAAGCATTGCTGTATGGATGACGAGAAGACTCGACGTAGTTGCCCGAACGCTGCCCAGCCTAGCTGAATCCTCCTCCAGTGCGTGTGCGTCCAGTCTATTTTGGATCGAAAAGTTAAAATTATTCTAATTTGATCAATCCGGCCGGGTACGGTCGGATTGAAAATGTCAGTAAATTGCAATCCCAGTCACAGGAACCTTGCAATAAATGTCAGTTTTAATAAATTATTTACAATACATTTTCTGTAATCACTAAACTAGTTTTAATATATATCTGCCCTTAGATTGTAATTTTCTTTGTAAATATAAAAAACATCTTGCACTTTAAAGATACACACGACATGAAGTTACCTTTACCTTCGCCGGCTGAAACTTCTGCTTGATGTACCTCCAGGAGACTTTTCCTCGACACAATACGACCAAAATCAGAACCAACACTGCCAAGGCTACTCCACTCACGATCAGTGAGGTCGTCGCCTGCCGCTGAACACCTGGAGATAAAAGTGCATTATAGTTTTATACTAGACAGAACAGATGGCTACCTAATGTTAAAGGTCTGTAACAGAGCAAAACCTGGAAAGAAACAAATACCTATGATGAAAGCTCCGAGCCTCCGAACTTGACGCGTTAGGTTAGCGTAGGTGTTATGATTGTATCCCAACCAATGTGCACGTTCACACAGCTGACACAGCAGTCCGTTTTACAGGCCCGTTTTATCGTTTATGTTTTTATTAGTCACTGGCGGATGTAGTTGTATGAATGAGTGAGTTCACACACATGACAGTTTTACTGAATGTGGAATACTGTCATGTGTGTGAACTCGCTCATACAACTACGTCTGCCGTCGCCGAATAAAAATGTATACGATATAAAACGGTCTGCTGTGTGAACGTGCCCTCAGTGAATACAAAACTCTACATAAAAAAAATCCCGCTGTTTTTCCATCAAATCGCCCAAACTTGGCCTAAATGTTTCACCAACATTTATCCCCCGCCGTTATCGAGAAATATAGTTTTTTGTACAATCGCAATAGCTGGTTTACAAAAGCGTGATGAATGACAGCCTACACTTCTAAAAACCTTGGAAATAGAGAGTTCGTGTTTGTTTCCGTAAAAGTAATCGCAACACATTGAATATTAATTCGCAATGCAATTTGACTGAAAAAGGTCTCATGTAAAAATCAGGGCAATTCCCTTAATAAAAAAATCATCAGAAACCAACTGCGGAGGCAACATTTATTCGTCCGTAGGAAGGTAGAGTTCGAGAATTGGACATTTCGCGTTTATGTGTTTGGACAATATGAGAATTCTGAATTATTGGTAATGAGTAATGACTAATGACCAATAATTCAGAATTCATATTTATTCATTGAATGCGCATAATGATGCGTCAGAAACAGTTCTTTTACTTCACACGCGTATTTGCCGTTGTTTATTAGAATTAGTATTTACAATTGAAACGATTAAGCTAACTGCAGACTGTTGCAAACAATCTACAGGTAGCTCAATTGATCCATATCAATACCAGTCGGAAGCGTCCCCAAGACGCTGGCTGCATTGCCCCGCTGTATGGCAATGCTGATGCGCTGCGCCAGATACCTGCCCGCTCTCGGGTCACGCGTCGCGTCGATCAGACGCTCAGATTGGTTAAAGAATGTATTGATATCTATAATTACAAAATTTTAAAAGAAAAAAACGTATACACAGACTAAAGTAATGTTTGTACATTACAAAATTTATAAAAAATCATTGCACATCTGGCTCTTTTCAAACACCTCGTCTAAACGATATAATAGTTCGTAAATGCCGCGAAGCCTTGCACAATCATAGTGAGGATTTTTTTATATTATCTAGGTCTTAGACCAATCCTAGATATTGATCCTGGATCTAAGTAGATACTCAACAACCTAACCTCTTTCAAACATTCAATATAAGCTAATAGAATAAGAATTAATACAAGCCTGCGCTATTGTGCCATGTTACTTCTTGCTGGATCTCCATATTTTCAAGAAATAGAAGCAATTTAAAAGGGCGCAGCTAGGACTTTGTTCAAAGGGGGCTGGCATAGAAATAATAATTAGCGAGGTTCTTCACAAACCGTTTAAAAGTTTTACCCGTAATTTAACCCAGGCTTTCTTGTACCATTTTCTGTGAACACTAAGCATACATAAACCTTTCAAAGTAATTTCTAACAGCGTAGCCCCTAGCCGCATCTTACTTTTCTACAAACGGCGCAGTATAAAGAGCTACTCGGTGTTTCGGCTTACAAGGCAAAGTCAAAGAAATTACAATTTTGTTGCAGGAAAGAATATTTCCCCCTCAGGTCATACTTCTGTAGGTCTTGCTAGTTCGTAAAGGTTTTCCTTTGTCTTTGTCCAACCATAAAATTATATCAAACATAGCAGTACTCAGCTCAGGTGTTGGCCTAAACACTACAGTTTTTTGAACTACAGTTTTACACTACGCTTCTCGGAGCATTGTGGAGATTCCTTTGGCTGCCGCCACGGCTAGCTCAACAAATGTCAATGGGTTTTAAAAGCGGCTCATCATTTATTACTCATCATTTTTTAATATGCAATATTCAATTTAATTTTCGTTTCGGGTGTACTCCATCTGCTTGTCAAGACAGTTGAACCCACGCCCCTTGTAGGACAGATTCCCTCCTTTGTCCGTCTCCGGCTACGCCCTTGAGATCATATTTTAGTGGATTTTGTACCTATTTTAATAGCTTGAACTGTTACGCTTGCTGAAAGCTTGAAAAGGTTTTCGATGACTTGTATCTCATTCGGAACGAGATAGTCTTCGAAAAGGTAGAAATATTTCAAACGATTACGCTACACAATATTTTCTAAATAAATAAAAACAATGTACTCATTTTTTTTATTTATATATACATCTGTTTTGCTGAGTTTATAATAATTGTAATATTCTTTTCAATGGAAATCACTTCAACTCCTTTTAAAGATTAAATTTTCCTAAATCTTCTGTCATCAATATTTTTACTATCTTTTGTACATAATATAGGTGTTTTCTATGTATAGTAAAAAATAGTTATATGTAATGTATATCATACATCATACAAAATAAAAAAAACTGCTGCGTGGACACCACGCAGCAGTATTTTTAATGTTGTATAAGATAATTTTGTTTGTCAACTAGAAATCTGTTTATTTTGTATAATAATATTAGCGAGTTATTTGAAATTTCTATTAGAACACTGCACTCTTGATTATAACTTGTCTTTGAAGATGTGAATGATGACGCACATTTGGAATAGAATCACATTTATATGTATAATGGGTTACTTTTTACCAGATGACGAGCGTGCGATGCTGCGGGCAGAAACTAGTACAAAATTATATAATAAGATCGAAAATGAACCTAGAAGTGAAGAGCTGAGGCTTAAATCTTTATAAAATCGCTGAGCCACCAGTATACCTAAGTCGGTAGGTAGATTAGTAACCCACCAACAAATCACCAACCCATCTTAATCCCTACCAACAAACAACAAAAAAAATGCTATTTGCAATGGCAAATAAAATTTGAGAAATAAGAATTCGCACAAAGCGTAGAGCATTTACTAGTCTTCGTAAAAACGGTTTGCAAAAAAGAAAATATTTTCAAATAGCTTGAAATAAAACGATATTTTCAGATAGCTTTTTTCTAGAACGTTACCCACGTTCTAGAAAAGGGCTATCAGAAAATTATTTATCTTTTAAATGTTTCGCCAAAGTGTAAATTGCCAAAAATTTTACTAGTGCTTCCAGCTCTCAATAGCTCTCATGTCAACAACATGGAGAAATCATGGGATAGATAAGAATAACGCTTTGCAAATAACTATTTTGTATACCTAAAAAGGGCTCTACCATAGGCTGTATAATACATTTTTTTTAACAGAAGCCATGAAGGACTTGCTTCGGATAGCAAATCCTTCGCCCACTCTCCAAGAGTAGATGAAATGAACCAGCGTCAATAACGTTTATTTCTTAAGGATTACAAAATTGGCACAATTTGTCGAGGTCAAAAGGTTAAGGTACAAGTATTATAAAATCTGTGCCTAAGGCTTACCCTGCACAGCGGAACCTAACCACGCGATTTTTTTTCTCGCAGATTTTAATCCGCGTAGTACACCGTAACTTACGCGTGTTTCCCGCAAGTGCGGGCAGCTTCATACAATTTCCATTATGTTGCAGAATTCTGCTGAAAAAACCGCGCGGTGAGATTCCGCAGTGCGGGGTAACCGTAAGTCATAAATAAGGTGTTGATTGATTCTCCTTATGTAAATTGTTACCACCAAGGAATCTTGTACACACACGTTGTTTTCGCCGTGAATGTCTACGGTTAATTCGCCGTGCCTAGGTACGGTCGCTAGTATTGTATGTATCACTATGGAAGCTTCTTGAAACACCGGCTTTTTCGCCGTAAAAAAAACGCTTATTTAAGTTCACATTTACGTTTACATATGTATTTAATTAAACATAATATGCGCATTTTGTATTAAGTAATTAATATACGTACCACTCAAATCAGCAGTAGCAGGAGCCTCATCACTTCGCCGCATGTATCTCAGGTCCAGCAGGTAATCTTAAAGAAATATAAACACGTTTAGAACTCGCAAGAATCAGTTTTTAAACTTAAAAAAAGGTTAAATGCTAGAGTATAATTAAACAAAACGAAATATGTTTTAGTATATACTTTGATGATATTTTTTTTATAAATATATAGAAACACTGACAAAATGGCTGCCACTCCGCAAGTGCTATGGCAGAGCTGATCATGTACACTACTCAACAAAGTCTAGGGAATAAGGATATTTTAGTGTATATTTTTAATTCAACTTTTTTTTGTCCTAGATGAAGAATGGGGAAAAATGTCTTTTCACGACTTCAAAAGAAGCGAAATTTATTCTTGATTTCAGTTATGCAATTAAATAAAAAGCGTTCATGTAAAAAAATTAGTTTTAATTAAAAAAAACTAAAATAATGCCTAAACCAAAAAAAAAAACAATTTTCTTCAAATTACAAAAAACATATGACGCTTACGTGGAAATAAAATGAAAAAACATTCTTTGCAGCTGTTTAATAATCCGTTCGACCTCCCAGGGCATTAGCCACGGCCCTACATCGGCGTGGCATGCTGAGTATCAAGTTCATCAATTGTCGCCTGTGGAATAAGGCTCCATATTCGGGAAAGATGCGAAAAAAGTTCTTGTCCCGTGTTAAAATTTTGAGGAAAATCACTGAAAGCTCTTCTTCCAAGTAAATCGCATGCATGCTCCATTGGATTGAGATCGGCGGACTGAGCAGGCCACTCTAATACCGTGGTATTGTTCTCGCTGAACACATTCATCACCTGCCTTGCGGTGTTTGGGCGTGCATTATCCTGCATGAACACGAAATCTTGGCCAAACTGCTGGTGGTGGGGGATGACCATAGGATACACTAACTGTTCAATGTATTGCTCTGCATTCAAATTGCCTCGTATGCGAACGAGATCAGTTCTCCCACCCAGGCGAATTCCAGCCCACACCATGATCGTTCCGCCTTTGTCAAGGCGGAGGATGAACTTCCTGACGATTTCGGAGTCGACTTTGGCGACCAGGAACACGCCAAACACGCACTCTCCTTGAATCAGGATGAAATCCGAAGCGAGACTCATCGGAAAAGAGAACGCGTGCCCACTGATTTTCGGTCCATCGGAAAAGTGCATTAGCCCACAATAAACGACGCCCTCGATTTCCACGTCGCAAAGCTGGAACTCTTAATGGTCTGCGAGCGCGGAGATTGACTTAATGTAATCTTCTCCTGGCAGTTTGGTCAATGATAACCACTTGGTGCTGAGACTGGAGTCTTCCTACCAACTGGCGAGCCATCTCCAGTTGGTAGGAAGACATCCATCCATCCGGGGCCCATCTGGGGCTGCCTTCTTGCAGCATTTTGCAGAAATCGATCTTAACTCTGGGTAGTGACACTGTATCTTCCTCGGTGACGTTCGGCTACATCTCCTGTAGCCCCGTAGCGTGCCCATAATCGGCAAATTACGCTTGGCTGCGTGTGAACAGCGGCCGCGATATCGCGTTGACTGCGTCTAGCTTCCAACATACCCCCAGCCCTAAGCATCTCTTCCCGCGTTAAATGACGACGTGACATAACGCTTAGAGTTTCAAAAATGTCGAAAAAGTTGGCGGTAATGCTTTTCACAAGAAAAAAATCGATACATGACAAAAATCACAACAGCTTTATGCTAGCAAACCCCTTACTCTACGACCAAGTTTAATTTTCCTTCTTATTTTGAAAAGCTTTAGCACTTTTGTTTTATTTTTTTGAATTTCGAATAAATGATTTATTCCTCTCCCAGCCTTAATTTATAAATTTTAGTGACCAGTACTTTTTTTACGAGTTTCCACAAAAAAGTTGAAGTATTATTGCTTGTTCCCTAGACTTTGTTGAGTAGTGTACCTGCCTACCTACTTTACAACAGAGGCAATAAAAATATTTACCCCTAATTTTAAAGAGGTTTACAATAAAAAGCAACAGTCTGCAGTTAGCTCAATTGTTTCAAATGTAAATACTATTATTTAATTGTATTTTTCTTTGTCAATAAAGATTTTAGTTATTAAAAAAATAAATTCTATAATAAGTTCTAATAAATTCGTCATTCAAGCTGTGATGTCTGGCCAGTAAATTACCTATGGCATGTATCTGAGTCGATTTTTTTATGGGTTACAAAGATTATTTAGTGACACTGAGTGGCATACTAAACTGTTCGAGCGGGTCGATTAATAACTATAAGTAGTAAATAAATAGAGTACTGACAATAAAAATCCTAAACTAATTTGAAAAAGGCTTGTACGAGTTCAAAACAATATCTATTTAACAAAGACAAACTAATTGTTATCTTGTAAACATACAAACATATTTTACAAAAAATTCAATTGTACTTTAAAACAAAAAACATCAACTATGGAACTGTTGCACCCTCAGGGAACAATATCAACAGGAAAATATAGATTTTCTGCGATTCTAGAACATACAAACGTCTCTTTTTTGTCGAAATGTAAACTACATTAAAAAAGACCCCAAACAGTTATGGGATTATTATGAGCTATTTGCGTGACGTAGTAGGTACTTTAAAGTTATTCTGTGGTTTTTACCACGGAATAACTTTATGTCACGCAAATTGCTCATAATGTCCCCATGACGTTGTGGGAACACTGTGTCATTTTTTACATGCGCTCTATCTAACCCATACGAAATCTACCTGCTCTTTGAAATGCAGAGTTCAAACAAGGATCAAGGAAGGGCGTTGATAGCAAAGTGTACGATACAGGTACCGTACAAACGGTACGGTACGGTGTGGATTTTTTTGTAGGTAGTAATCGGGTCTGATTTTCAACCGACTTTAAAAAAGGAGGTGGTCCTAAATTCGGTTGTATGTTTTCTATGTGGATTAACAAAAATATATTAACGAAGAATATTTCCTTCAAAACCCGTCTACATTGAATAATGAGGCATTTTATTTTTCCAAAAAGAAAAGAAGATCTGTCAAGTTCGAGTGTGACTCACGCGGCAAGGGTTTCGAAAGTATGTCAAGTATAAAAAAAATAAAGGTAACAACACATTTCAGAAAACCTACATTTTAGATGTATCGGTTTGCAAATTTCGACACAGTAATTCCAAAATCTACAAACTAATACCTTTCATTTGATACCCCTTTTAAACTTCTAGGTCTCTTTTTAAATTTCGACATCACAATATGTTGCTAATGAATTTTTATTTTTCGTTTGTTCTGTACAGGCGCACGAAATGTATTATTATTTTAAAATTCAAGTTATTAGCTGCTGTAGTTGCTGAGATATTAAAAACCATAAACACCTGTCTTTACCTTAAAGCCTGTAAGTAAAAATGTAAGTATATGTCAGTAAGCTAACAGTAAGATGTCTGATGCAGTAAGATGTCTGATGTCAAAATGTAGTATTTATTATTTGACATGCCAATATTGGTGATCATTTAATGGTAAATAAATTAAATTTACTGAAAATGGAACTGATAGCGCTTTACTGATCTCAAACAAATTGTTGTTATTATTTTAATGCAAAGTTTTAAGAATGTTGTGTACATACATCATAGGTGCGCTAGATAGGAAATTAAATACAAAATCGTTTGCTGTTTGGTTTGTTCACTGAATATTAATATGTGGTAGCAGGTGAATGACCTCCTTCAGTATTGTGCACTAGTTTGACTAACACCCTGTACATGTATTGAAAAATGACTGTCATAATAATAAGTCAAAGAAGTTGCTAAATATGTATTCCGTTGGTAAACCTTGTACATATATAACTATGTTATTAAATAAGTAAATAAATAATATTCATCATCATCCTCATCAACCTATATTAGTCCACTGCTGGACATAGGCCTCCCCTAATGAACGCAATAGTGCCATGTCTTCAGCTGTCGCATTCAGCATCTGCTTGCAGTCTTTCGCAGGTCGTCATCCCACCTGGCCGGAGGGCGTCCAACACTACATTTGCCGAGTAGCAGTCTCCCCTCCAGACCACGTTATAATATTAAGTAATATTTTATTAATCATTATTACGGAAAGATGGAGACACATTGCAAAGTACTAACATTTGTAGACGTGGAGGGGTAGTTAACTACCCTTCAACGTTTTCTAAACAAAGACGCACCTGTGATCCTTCGAAGGACCGCTGACTTAGTAACTTGTGGACGCGGATATTACATCACCATTCATCATTAATTCATTACTCATCAAGTCATCATCCATAATCTAAATTGTAATGATTTAGTGAGACAGGGAATAGAGAGTGCACCTGTGTTTGCGCACATACTTGTGTACTATATTATGCTAGATAATTTTGTGTGAATTGTCCAGAATAATTTATTTATTTATTATATCAAAAACGAATAAGGCTAATCTCCGTTGTTACTGGTCGCCGCGCCCCCCAGTTATTCGACTAGAGGACACTATTATTATTGT
The DNA here is from genome assembly GCA_963662085.1 of Eupithecia inturbata. Taxonomy (NCBI): domain Eukaryota; kingdom Metazoa; phylum Arthropoda; class Insecta; order Lepidoptera; family Geometridae; genus Eupithecia; species Eupithecia inturbata. The sequence goes on along the minus strand of OY759176.1, from coordinate 8,854,590 downwards.
ATTATGACATCATCATCCACAATATTAAAAAAAATAGTAAAGGGAATATGTTAATAAAATTTCCAAAACATTAATGTGAACCTTGAGTGAACATGCTGACGTGACGCTGATCCTGAACTCTGTCAGCATTAATCTTGTTTGTGTTGTTCCTTTCAGTTTTCTGTTAAAGACCCGAAACGATATTTAGTAACACCATCGTATCAGATCTGGGACAAATGAGTTAGGTTTTGGCCGTAAGTTTTGATATGTAACATAGCTGTATTAATTTGAGCTATTTAGGGCTGTGGATTTTGTTTAATAAATAATTAAAACCACTAAACCGGCAAAAAATATTTTTTTTGTGGACGATTCAGATAGTAGGTAGGTACAGTGATTTGGTTACCTGCGACGTTTTTAGGATGGAACTTAGTGTGTTAATTACATTGTTTGATAAAATCTCTGACTCAGAAGGATAAGATAAGATAATGATGATACATTACAAACTGCTTAGAATTCCTAATTTTTTAGCTACTTTTATTTTAAACCACTGATTTCAGTCATTTAGATAGGTACCGTTAGTCTACCAAACCATCCTTATGGATATAGAGGCCTTATACATACTGTAAAATATTGGTTCTAGTACTTTGATGCTGTGTAAAAACCTCCAGCATTAGAAATTTATTTATCACCAATGAATAACTAACTAGAAAAAGCTGAAAAAACTCCTTACGCGCGAGTAGTCCAGTAATACATGCTCTGTGCATCCCAACGGTTTACTGCTCACAGGTGCATGAAGTGTCTATGTGTGCGGTGCATGCTGTGTCTATGTGCGTATGTGTGTACCTGTAGCGGCCATCGGAGCATGACGTTAGACATTGTTACCTACTGGTACATCCACGCTACAGCCACTCATGTATTAAGCGAGTGTATTCGCTTCGTATAATAATATATTCTGATCTCCTGATCATTATTAGGCACGGATGTAGGTGGGTAGTCTTATTTAATAAATACAGATATTCTGATGTGATAATATTATCTGCATCTGTCAATAAGTGTCGGTTCTAGAATCTTAGATAATTTTTGTAAACAAAGGCGAATACATTATTTGAATGAAACAATGTTTAGTTTTGAAAGATTTGATTCATACTTTCGTTCGTCCCTCTGAACTGAAGTTAGGTATAACCTTTTCGCTGCGCGTGTGCAATAACAATTATTATTGCGTTGTTGAAGTTTCTATTTTTATATTTACATATATTTTAATGGTTGTCTTACTGTTATCTTGTTGTATTGTTGTTATCATCAGTTTTTGTTGAAATAAAATATATTGGATGCAAGAACTAGTTTGGTCAAATCTAGTAATTAGTGGACATATGTGTTAGTGTACTATGTTGCTGATAAATAAACAAATAAATAAATCCTAATATATTTGACTTATATATATTCATAAATAAGTCAAATTTGAATCACTTCCTGACAAATTAGAACTTTAAAATTTTACATGCTAGTTCACAGAACAAGAAAATAAACTTTCAATGTTTAGTTCAAATAAATTTAGTCGATTAAGTTTATTTTCTCATGATATTACACAAATAAGCTGATGCTTTAAATAGGATTGTTCTGTTTGTTCTAACTAGAAAAGTCCTCAACGAATACGAAACACACGCACGCAAATAGCACGCATTGGTACAAAAATGTGAATTAACCTTTGATAAATTCATTGTGGATGTAAACGGCTCAAATACGAACCTTATTTGTGTCTCGAAGAACACCAACGTTACAGACGTAAAGAATTCGTCAAACTGAAACCTTTGATAGCTCATAAAAGGCAAAAATTTAAAATATTTATAGAATAAATCTTATAAATTTGCCAGCCACGTAAGTTACGTGATCTTCGATGCATTCTTGGCTATAGTTTTAACGCTCAAGCACATATCGTAAATGAGCCGACAAAAGGCTACAGAGATCACGTCGCAGCAGTATATGTTTATAACAGAAAACTCTGTTGATGTTTTGAAAATGTTACTGGAGTTGCACTTCTAATGAAGTTTTTAGAATTCCTATACGAATTCCAATGAGCTGTTAAGTTAACCCATTTAAAAAAATACAAAACGTTTATTAGTACCATGTCCATATTTAAAAAGTAAGGTCCTATTTCACCGTTCGCTGCCAAAACTTAGTTCAACACAACTAAGTTCAGCTTAATCGAGTTGAAATGTTGATTTTGATCTCTAAGTAAAGTACTTCGACTTACGTCACATCGATCGTTACTTACTACTTACTACTACTACTTGGTACTTTCGTTTACTTCACCTCGATTTCACCAGCTACGTACATTTTGTTGCGTTTACGAAAACGAAGTTTACATCCGACATTATCAGTCTGTCCGCTGTTTGTCGTCGTGTTTGACATTGTGTGACATGACAGCTCTTGAACTCGGGTTATAGGCTAAGCCGGCGCCATTAAAAAAGTAGTTGAAGTTGAAACGCTGAAAATCGGGCGTTCTGAAGTTAAACTAAGTTCACCTTGACCCGGATCAACATTATGTCGATGAAATGCGCTGAACGCGTTTAGAGCGCTAAGCTGAGTTTATCTTATATTGAACGCGTTCAATTGCAACGTGATCGTGTTCAATTGCAACGGTGAAATTGAACATGCAACGATACCTACTGACGCTAAAAGTATTAAACTGTGTCGCGTTGAGTATCGCCCTTCTCTGGACCGGATAGATAGATAGATTATCACTTTATTGCACCATCAATACACTGACCGGATGAAAAAGATAAAAACTATTTACAAAAGTATTTAGCCTACGCTATCCTAAATTAATGTCATAGTTAGTTAGGTTATTTAGAATGCCTACACGTATTCCAATGAGCCTTCAACCCCTTCATTGCCCAAACCTCTGCGGCGCGCCCCCTAGCTTGAACATGATGCGTGTCATGGCCAATGATAGTATTATGGTCGAAATCGATCAAAATATCGTTTATGGGAAATTACCTATTCTTATGATGGGATAAAATAAACAAATTTCTTAATATTTTCACTGGTTTTTAAGTTTTGCGGGACATATATTAATCCCTCGGGAATAAAACGTTTAAATTAATGGGAACACCTCAAGATCATTGTCTGTACAACTGCAAAATAATTATCCAAATCGGTCCATAAATGACGGAGAAATCGACGGACATACATAAAAAAAACATACATAAAGCCGAACATAGAAACTCTTCCTTTTTTTGAAGTCGGTTAAAAATAAATAATATCATTGTCTCCCAATTACCCTGTATTTGGACATTCACAACTGGTCAAATCAGAGAACAGACTATATATATATGCAAAATTTCAATTACAAGTGTGGCTATTATATGGATCAGTTGAGCTACCTGTAGATTGTTTGCAAGAGTCTGCAGTTAGCATAACTGTTTCAATTGTAAATTACTAGTTCTAATTTGTTTTTATTACTATTGAATTGTAATTCTCATTACAAGTCACCAAAAGTATCACTTAAAAATGCATTAACGTGGTAGTAGTATTTTTCCAAGAGCATCTCTATTAGTCTAAATTCAGAAACTTATATTTTTCCAAGAGCATCTCTATTAGTCTAAATTCAGAAACTTATATTTTTCTTGGCTTTTAATCTTGTCTGGAATACTATTATTTATTTTCATAGCCATTGAATGTGGGAGAAGATTGAGTAGGAAGAGATCAGAAGTAGGTACCTAGGTTTTCCTAGGTATTCTTTTACTGTTTTAATCAGACAATGAAAAGACCTCTAACTGAGACGGTTCTAGGTAAAGAGGTCACATTAGTAAGTAACTACTACCTTCTTCATTGGTTGTAGTAGTCGCATTCAAAATACCTTGGGATGTTTTCTTCTGATGAAAATCCTTGATGTATCGTATGACTAATAGTGCAAAATAATAATAGCCTCCAACACCCAAGCATGCAATTATCAGCCTTACATAAACACTTTAAAGTAGCTTATCGTTTGAAACAGATAACCCGTGAAACCAGTTTCGTGACCGCAAGACGCGGAATGTGTCTGATCTCTTCTATACGTGTTGTTTTCTCTTTCGCACCTATGCGGTGAATGGAAGGTTTCAGGTCAAGCATCTCTGGAGGTTTCACTGTCGAAGCCAACTAGTAGTTGTAAATAAATAAGTCCTTTGGCTTGCATGCGCTATTTCAGAGATTCGGAACACTTTTTTGGACTAACTAGTTACCTATTTAAATGTTTCAGGTCCAAATTGTTGGGAGGAATTTAATAATATTATTTTTTCGGGTTCGTAGTAGGTAACTATATAAAATACAATTTTACAATTTGCATTTTTTTTACAATTAACTATACTCAATATTTCATTGAGACTCGTTACTCTTACCTCTTTTATAAATATACAATTTTAATGTTATTAACGCTCGATGTCTAAGACTATAATTAAATTAAACTTGAATTAAAAAAAAAACTGTTAAGTGCTGTCTAAATGTTTGTGAAACAAATCAACCATCAATCTATCTAAATAGATAAAATGACCTGCTGACTATCATAAAGATCTGGGGTAAAGACCATTACCTACAAAACGATTAACGTCGGTAATAGTTATTTGTTCAACAAGAGAACGAAACGATTTTTTGTTGCACGTGCCGATGTTAAATCCCGAGATAGCGAAGCAGTCTATAGTAGAGTCACGCACGAGCGTAGCGAGTGCCTCTAAAGTAGACTGAGCTGGCGAGGGATTTAAAGGCACGAAACTAAAACCATTTGCTCTCGAGTTCAGCATACAACTTTTCACCTCGACTTGCGAGACAATATTTTGTAATTTATTAAGGAGGTCGAAGGAATGCATTTTGGTCAACAACCATGGAGGGTACGAATAAATTAAAACTCTTTCAATCCATGAACGAACAAAACTATGCGTTTCTGTAAAGGTTGAATGCTGTCTAACCTCCTTCACTAAGATAAGCTAAAATGAGTGCAGCTCACAGAGGTGCAAATCCCATATAAGTTCTAAACCTGTTGTTTAGTAGATTAATTAAAGATGGCGCTGTCCGCCTAGAAGAATGGTCTTCACAATCCAAGTTGTCAAGGCATCGCCATTTTATGTGTACCTTACACATAAAATGGCGATGCCATCAGTGAGAAAGCTTACCTCCCTTAGTGCAAATCACGTAGTTAATTATATTTTTCTGCGTCGACAATAGAGTATCAATAACATAATACACCATCAAAATTAAGAACAACATTCAGAATTCAAATTACTTTTTTCAACATATTGAATAATCTCCTTTTAGTCTTATCTATTCGAAAAGAGGCAAAAGGTTCCTCGATAAGAGCGAACAAAGTGGGTCATTCCAGCGCACATAATAACAGTGACGAAACGACTTTTGAATTTAAAACACTATTTCATTAAAAAGATTGAACGAGATTCGCTTCAATAAAGTCCTGGCCGGTAATAAAAAAACGCGCGTGCTGACGCAGCATTGGCTATCCAAATTTAAAAAAATAATACGCGGAAACTATTGGTACGTTTTGTTATTACTTTTTATCAAAGTATATACAATATTTATTTGATTCACACAAATTGAATAAAAGATGAGTGTAATTTGGTTATGTACCTAAATATGAATATTCGTCACTACTAAAAGCATCTCTTATTTTTTTCTCATAGTTTAGGATGAAAAGCAGAGAGTGCCACACGGTACCTAAATTATTTAACCTCGTGCGACGTACGTACTTTGAATCCCTCGCTACGCTTAGGATTCAAAAAATCACTCTCGCCCTAAATAAATACATTATTTTGTTCCCATGTGACACAATCTACTATTATTCTACATGTGAGCAAAACCCGATTTTGCTCACTGATTTTGAGCAGCAAAGTCACCGTTTTCGAGCGAGAGTGGTGAAAAGTATTTTTTTATATTACTGATGAAATTTTGGAACAACGTGCCAAGCTTAATGAAAACCTATGTTTGGGGGAGGCACGTTCAGCTGTGGACGCAAGTGTGTGATGTGACGAGGAAGGAAGGAATTTTGAACAGATATGCTCGTATTATGAAAACTTGCTCAGTCATCGATCCATGCTTGAATAACGCTTTTCTATAGCATAAACGTCACTCAAGCATTGATCTATCACAGAGCAAACTTTCATAATACAAGCCTTAGAACTCACTTTGACACTCCTTGATGCAAAGACCCCCGTCGTAGTTATGGTGCGTCTTGTTACACACGGTGCTGCATGGTGCACATCTGTTGGTCTCCGGGGAGCAATACTCTTCGAGGGCGCAGGTTAGCTGGCCGCAGCGGATGCCATCCAGCGTCAGCTGAGCAGAGGCACCTGCGGCCAACGCAAGCAGGCATGCCAGTGCTGACATCTTCAGCCTGTTGAAAAATAGTGTAAGTTAGAAAGTGTTACCCGATTAGCCAAAAGACGGTTCTGGCGCATTGGATGAAAGTTTACCCGCAGACGAAAGTTCCGGGTTTTTTAGAATCAGAATCAGAAATATGTTTATTGTTAACTGTTGTACAAAAAAGATCTTATGTATAAAATAGTGTACAGTTTCAACAGCTTATCTACCTCTACCTTATAATAGACATACAATAACAGTTTTTAAATAGGTACCTTTTTAACTAGGTATACATTGTTTATCAAAGAATTCTTTGAGCTAATAGAAAGCCTTTGATTCTAACCATCTTTTTAATTTATTTCTGAATATATTACTATCTAATGTTTTGATTTCTATCAGCCTTACACTAGCGATTTGCGAGCGATATGAAAGCAAGGCGAGTGCACGATTAGCGCACCCCAGCAGAAGGAGGAAAGAAAGTACCTAGCCCATCATTATCACATCCCTCCAGGCACCCACAGCTCGGTACAGAAGTACGTAGCCCATCTTTTGAACATTTGCAGCTGCTCGTAGTAAACTAAGCAGCTACCCTATCATGTACATACCTAAGCTGGTGCCAATTATTACAGTATGAATAAGATACTACTCCGGAAGGAATCTGCCCACGGTAAAGCCCAAGGCATGAATCACCTATCATCCATGACGTATAAAGTAGCAGCCTACGTTGAATTTAAAATTAATCATGGCGTTCTTTATATTTTGGAGAAATAATTAGGAGTTGACAACAAACTGAACAACATAAAATACATCTCTTCATTTCAGTATCATATTTTTCATGAAATGGGCCCTACATTTATGAGATCACTTACGTCGGGACCTTAATCTAAGCTAATGATCTAAGATAATGATGGTATGTCTGTCCGTCCGTCCGTCCATCTGTTAGCGGGCTGTAACATGAACCGTAAAAGGTAGACAGTTAAAATTTTCACAGAATGTGTATTTCCTTGCCGCTATAACAACAAATAATAAAAACAAAATAAATATTAAAATTAAAGCGTGCCCCCTTCATAATCAACATCCATTCCACGTTGAGTACCGATCACCGAAGTTGAGCAACGTCGGGCGCGGTCAGCACTTGGACGGGTGACCGCGTCATGTGCCTTTTAACTTTTTTTTTAGATTATTAAAACAAATCATTTTTTTGTTACTTTTGCGAAATAGTTTTTCACGATGGTACGAACCCTCCGTGTGCGAGTCGACTCGCACTTAGCCGATATTATTTATAAATAAAAACTTAATTTATCATCATGTTATTAATAGGAAGGTACCTAAGTGAATACACACAGTAAAATATTAAAGTACCTTATCTTTATACCTTTGACTACCTGACCATTACATATTTCTAAGTTTAAAAACCATGTCATCGATATTAATAAACCTTACAACTTAGTTTTCCATTAAAGGTGCTCTACCTATAACAATATCTCAAGATATCTAATACTCAGCCTCTCTCATTATCTTATATAAAAACTTTTCCGAAACAGTCTGGTGAAGCTGTATAAATATCGGTTAAATGTAAGCTCTTGCCAGATTTATTGTTCTTACCTAGGCACTTACTTTTCTATTACATGACATGCTATAAAAATAACAGAGATAGATATAGAGGCATTTATTAACACAACAGAAATACAGCACAGAACCAAAAAAGGAAAATATAAAATCCTACCTAAGTAACTAACAGACTAGTTACAATATTGAAAATAAGCTAGGTTGTGGGTGAGTCAGCTACTCTACGTTGCTGTAACGGTGCAGGCCAAAGGGTTTCACCTCAGCATAATGCTACCTAGGTTTACAGATGAAACCTATTATTATACTACAGTTGTAGGTATATAGAACACCTGCACATATCACATGTCATCAGCAATCCTGGAAGCACGTAGACCTTGTGATAATAAAGGAACCAGTTTTACACTTGGATGTTCGACAGTCAAACTATTGCTTAAATAAGTGCAGGATAGTCTACTTATGATCCGAAGTGATGAGACCGCCACTTGACACTTAACTTTTAAGTTGATTTGTTGTATTGTTTCTATCGATTTATGTGTGCAATAATAGTACATTGTTCACCGAGGTGACAAAGTGACTGATTCCTATCGAGTGTGTCATTTGAGGCCCGAGGTAGGAATCACACTTTCTCCTGAGTGATATTTAGTGCTTTATACATACATCTATGAGGAAAATAAAACATTTTCCAAAAAGAAGTTGCACGCTTCTCGTTTTTCCAATACTCGAAATCTTCTTAAGTCTTGTTGTATTTATTTTTGAATTTCTAGGGTAATAGGTTCTCAATCACTGATTGAGCAGTTTCTTTTATTACTGGCGGTGTCATAAAATTTTTACTCGACGACATTCTGTAGAGTTAATAAAAGTACGTAACTTAAATGTAAATTAAGAAAAGATTCCCGCGAATGCCTCAGGCAAGAACCAAGTGGTTCTTTTTTTTAATTACTGTTCCGAGAACGGAAGAGGTCGATATCATATGGCGGACTCGGAGTAAAAACTTTATGTAGCTGTGGATTCCCATACATTATTATATCCCGGCAAACGCGTGAGAAATGAAATTCCATAGAGTTTTCCGACCCGCATTCTAGTACTCCTGCAATGAATACTTTCTAGCACAAGTTTGGAAAAGGAATAAGTCACTTTCCGAGCAGATATAATAGTAGATTGTATCATAACTTCATAAGGGAGCAAAATTTTTACGACGAGGGCGCTTTTTTGAATCCGGAGCGAACAAATGAGTTGATGCGACGGAAATGAATGGAAGTAATTGGGGTCGAAAACAGACGACCCAACTGCTATCTTCGTCCTTTTATAATGTTCATTGCATTTTGAAGATAAACATCTACGATGGACGCTTTAGCGGGTTAGGCTTTGCTACAATGCAGTGTCATCGCCTTGTTTTCTGGCAAGTATAAAAAACCGTTAAATTAAAAAAACGGAAATCACATAAGCAACTGTGCACCGTGTCGTGGGTGACAGTTTTTTAAACCCTCTGGTATTTTTTCAGATAAATTTATGTGACTGTGTTATTTTCCTGTAAAATGTAGCTGAAGAAACGGTGTTCATTTCAGATATCATTCACTAGTACAAAAAATGTATTTGATGAAAGTATTTCTAAGGTATATTTCAAAAGATACATCATTTTTCTACCCTCGATTATGGTACCTAATACTTGACAAGGGTAAGAAGCTACTCGTGTTTTGATAAAAAATACATAGTTCTTAATGCTTGTTCCTTTTTATTAATTTCTGCCTATTGGGTAAACACATTTCTAAGCTTAATGTGGATCGCTTTACATTGCGCGTTAGATTAAAATTTGATGTGGTAAGTATTCAATTTTTTTCTGCGTCTCTTTAAGAAGTACGTGTAACGGAAAAGTAGTTTACCAAAAATCGTAAACAATTTTCTATGAAACCATGTTGCCACAAACTTGGATTCAACGGTAAAATAATACTTTTGTAGTATTTGGGAATAATTATGTTGGTTTGTAGATTGAATGTTTGGTTCACGAATTTTCATCGACGACGATGAAAAATGTGAGTCTAACACCTGAACTACTTATGAACGGACAGCTGTTTGTTCATAATGTTAGGTACGCTCAACCCTTATAGCTTATCCATTACTTTCCCTGATCGAAGGTACCTATCCTAGCTTGCCCTGAATTTTCTCTATGAAAAAAGGCTTCATCTTTGTTATTTTTTTCGGCTTTTCTTCTTCTTGTATCTTTGGCTCTGCATCATGGTTTGACACAATTCTGCCAATGTCAGTTTCCAATTGCGTATTTTTCGGCTTTATTAGTGGCTTGACTTCTTTGTATTTGGCAAAGGCCAAATACAAAGTTTAGGTACGTCTTTAGTATATAACGGGGCGGAGAGGATATTGACAGCTGTCAAAGAAAATATTACGCTTAAAGGCAATGAAAAAAGAAAACGTCTTTGGTCCTGCCGTAGAGTTAGTATGAAATCATCTTATTCCCTGGCGGGATCAGTCTGGCTGGAGTATAAAATCTGTGGTCTGGCCATGTTCTGAGGTAAAGAGTTTTCCATGCTCTATGCTTTTAAGCTCGTTTTTTGTGGTAGTTTTCTTACAGTTGGTGTTTCGTCGACGCCATGTTGTCTAGTAAAATTCGAGTAAAAACTCAAATTTTATAGCAAAGATTGATTCATTGATCTTTATAAAGGCCCAAATCTCGCCATGGAATAAAAAGTTTTCATACTAAATCATAATTCGTACTTCATACTACGATAGGGATTTCCTGTTTTCATTACCAAATGTTATAAGAACAGAAGGCCTTCATTTGAATAATTTAAACAATAACTTACCAAATTCACATTATCATGAAGATTTCATAAAATACCTTAATAAATCATTAACTCAAAGATGGTAGGTAATGTTTGGTTACAACATGTTTTACAATAGAAATACCAATATATATATATATATATATATATATATTAAAAAACTGAAACTATTGAAACTTTAAACTTTCAATAGAGATTGTTAATGAAACCACAGAATAACTATACATATAGACGAAACCTAGATGATAAATAACTTATCTAATACTAGATTCCGAATGAAATATATTAAAATTATATAAGCAAACTTCTCATTTTAAAGTTATGACTTATGTATTATTAATAGTAAATAGTTGGACTTAGGTATGATGTTAGCTAATACGATGTGATGTCGTAACATAAATAAAAGACTAAACCGGTTTCAGCAATGGTTAAGGTAAGGTTCTTAATATATTTTAGAAAAGCTTCTGACCTTTGTTTCGCACGCGTTTTTTGGAATAAAAAGTATCCTACCTATATTTTTTTCCAGGTCCAGATCTTTATGTGTGCAAAATTACAGCCATTCAGGAGTTTTGGCTTTATCTTCAGCTAAAGATCTCGGCACAAACTTCCGCCTTTATAATATTAGTTAGTAGGAAGAAAGTGTGTGATTTGTCACCAGACAACGCCAAAACTACTGAAACAGGCTGAAATTTTGCACGGATAGAGTTCTGGACCTGAAACACCTAACATAGAGGAGCAGCAGAAGCTAGAGTGCCTATTACATGTAGCAATTATAAAAAATGTATGTTAAAACCCCAGTAAGTTTTTTTTTGTGTAACTTTCAAATGTTTTAAAAAGTAGAGTAACTTAAGGCACAATCTATTTATTTTTTCAACTAATCTAAGCTATATACTATATACTAAAGCTAAACCTATATACTTTAATATAGTTTTAGCTTATTATTAAATACTATAAAAACTTTATATTGAGCCGTGGTCAAGTATTAGTTTCAGTGTAATTCAAATATAATTTTCTCATTTCCATGCTTCTTATAATTCATTTTATCTGTTATTTTTTTACTTTTGTAGAAAAACTTTTAATAGAATAGAGTTTTAGTTTTCACAAAAATATACATTACTAGCTACTGCCCGCGTCTTCGCACGCTCTATTCAGGAAAAAAAATAGCATATGTCCGTCCCCGGGATACCACCTAGCTCCCTGCCAAAATTCATTTAGATCCGGCGAAGAAGCGTGAAAAGGTAACAAACAAACAGGCAGAGTTACTTTCGAATTTATACTATTAGTATGGAGTTAAACCGTTGATCAATAAAACGGTTTTACAACTTTTGATGGCAGAGATGACTCATACCACGGGCGACTGTCCAACCCACAGAAATCGGAATAATAAGATTTCTGTGGTCCTACCAGTACCCTTAGTACGCATTTGGCGCCTTGCATTGTTTCTACCGGATAGAGTAGAACTATTTTTTGTAGTTTAACAGCGGTTGAATAGTTTCATATACGGACCCGATTTTAGCCTTGTCTTATTCTTTTTTTGTACGTGTAAGCCATCGATCAAGGAGGTTTCCGCCGCCTCTCCCGTAGATAACTAGAACCTTACAAAAATTACACACAAAATTGTCTACATGACAATAGTTGAAATCGTAGACCAACATATCAAATGGTCTATCTTTTGTTTGATACTAGTTTGATACAGACGGTTAAAAGGTGCGCAATGTGAATCTACGGGGGGCCGCACGGCATACCTTCCTGATCGAAGGTGTAAGCGAGATAAAAGCTAAGTCTCGAAAACTTTATTCGAATTGAAAATGACGGCACCACCACCCCCAGTAATCATAATGACTAGTGCGTCATTGGGGTACTGATCAATTCAATTCAATGACTTGTGGTCAAATATTGGATATACCTACTCATCATCATCACCAACACTGAATCGATCGTGAAGAATCATCGAAATTATCCTTTAAATTTAAGATAATCCAAAAAAACCCTTATAATACCAAAAGTAGGTCAATATTAGTCATCACTTGCCCACATGCCCTGGTACCTACCTTGGTTACCCCTTAACTTCTATGGCACTGCATCCGAATTATAAAAAACACTCTCTTACTACCTACGACAAATAGCATCACAGTTCATAATTCAGAATTTTCATGGAGGGAATGTGTTTTCTAATATTTTAGACCCTAATAAAGTCATGTTACTCGTGTATCAGGGTGTATGAACTGGTTGGGTTTTAGTTACGTTGCTATGGAAACGCTTTTCAATGACTGAAAACAGAGTAGAGTAGTTCTACACTAAAATTGCGTACGGTTTACTGTTTTACGGTGTACGGTTTACGGCTAGTATATAAAAGCTTGCTCATCATCGATCTATGCTAGAGTAACGATTTTCTATGACAGAAGCGCTACTTAAGCATAGATCGATGACTGAGCATAGTTACATTAATACGTGCCTACATATTTTATTGAGAGCTATGCTAAGCTAAATTAAGGGATAAGCTCGCATTCGACTTGTTTTAAAATTATTGCCAATAATAAAATATAAATATATTACCTACACTAGCTTCTGCCCGCGGCTTCACACGCACTATTCAACTAGCCCCATGATACCGTTTACCTGACCAATTTCATTAAGATCCGTTCAGCCGTTTAGGCGTGAAAAGGTAACAGACATACAGAATTACTTCAGATTTTATAATATTAGTATGGATTTAGCTTCAGTCTCAGCCCAACCTGTTTTGTAAAAGGCTTTGTACCTACTTAATAGAACCTTCCAAGGTTTTCATATCTTCCGACTCAAGGAGACTGTAAAAGACTGAAAGCTCAGTACTAACTAGGTCTGTGCAGATATTTTAAACTAAAGTAAGGAATTAAAACTTCCAGCTATTTAGATTAGGCTATTTGCGATGTTGAAGGGATTTAGCACTACGTGACATTAGAGTGATCTACCACGTAGTTCACCTTGACGAGACCTGATTGATCATCGGTTTTAGAATTTACGATGTACCTCTAGTTTGCATATAAAATAGCCTTCTGTGTTCAATATTTACGGTAATACCAAAAACCTCTTGGAACGGTAATTCGGGTTACAAGAAAATGTTTTCACTTCCAAAAGATATCAAATAATATCCCAAAAAAAATCGACTTCGACGGATCTTGAAACCGCATCCTTCCCTCACTCAGCACGGGAATGCGCTTACCAATTGACACACACCAAGTGACGTAGGAGTCGAAAAGCTTTCGGACTTCGATCGGACTCTAGGGAAGGATGCGTGTTCAAGTCCCATCAAAGAAGATTTTTTTTGGATATTATTTGATTTCTTAGGAGTGACTTTGAGTGTAAGGGCTTACGCACTATAACTTAAGAACTCCCTAGACTAGTAATCCATTGATTAACGAAAATAGGGGAAATGTATTTTTCTAATGAGGGTGTTTTGCCTGGTCTGCCTGTATGTGTCGTGTAGCTCCAAAGCTAATATTTGCACCAATACGCATTTTTTTGTAAAATTTTATCTTGTGCCTGTTTAGGTACATTAAATATAAACATAATTAATAATACTGGACAATCCACACAGCAACGTCTAGCACTAAGCTAAGCAGAGTTTGTGTTATGATGTGTACTAGATGACTTATATACTTAATACCTCAACCTCAACAGCCTATATTGGTCCACTGCTGGACGTAGGCCTCCTCCTGATAATTGCCTTTTTGGCTTTTGAATAGGGGGTAATGCCCATAATCCCCACGCTGGGCTTGCGGGTTGGGGATCGCAGTTCGGCGGTAGAATTCGGCGGGGCGGTGCTGCCCGCCCCTAGTAGATGTCTCTAAGTCGCATCTTACGACATCCGCGGGAAGAGTTGAGTTGGTGCAATTTTTAAACCGTCACCACACAGCACATACCACTACGTTTATTTATTTTTATTGTTTTTTTCTTTATATTTGTCCATGGACAGTTAAACACCTATGATTCATACAAACAAGGCAACAGTTTTGGTCAGCCAGAGGAAAGTTTCAATAAGCATGTCAGTCACATACCACTTCATTATTTGTATTGTTTCCCTTTCATTGGTATGCATGGACAGTGTCCGTCAATGACGCTTGCATTCATCAGCAAAAGTGAACACTTAGTCTATTATTGTAAGGCTCAAATTGCTGTGGATGTAACTGTTGTGGGTTTTTAATGTGCACAGCAAAGTCTGGTAGGGCGAGCCTAGTCCATGGTTATGTGAATATGGTGATTAGGAACTTTTACCACATTCGGTCCTAGGTAAAATAAATAAATAATGCTGAAAAATCCACAGCATCATCTAGCGTTAGAGCTTGTGTTATGGGTACTATAATAGATGACTGATATACTTAATACATTGCATAGATTTATTGATGATGAATTGACGTAAATGTATTGCGGGCTTATATTAGGGTGAGTCTGCAGGGATCTGAAATCTCAGAACCTCACCATCATCATTCTATCTATCCACTCACTGCTACCACTACAATGTGGTCGTTTCGAGTGGATGGCCTTCCAACTCTCCGTTTCATCTCGAAACGTAAAGTTTAATTTGAAAATCAGCATTTCAAATACTTGTACCGCCTAGTTCGAGCAAAAAACAAAATGTTGCCCGAAACCTCACAATCTACAGGGACTTTGTCCTTTAAACTCAGAACATTTTAAAAGCAACTTGCCATATATAAGTTTGTAAAGCAAGATTTTATTTCGTACTTCGTATTTGTTTAGCCTAAATTTTTTTCGACTCGCTATTACTTAACGAATCTTTAAGCAAGGCGTCGTTAACTTTCCAAATACCTAAGTATACCTAAAACCTAAGAAGGCTGTTTGTGTTTACCCAATGTTAAACTAGGTGCCATCGTTCGCTAGGTACCTACTTCTTCAAACTAACAATTTAAGTAATGCCCATTGTACCTTCGTTATAAAGTTATTGCATGTTGCCACTTTTGCTGGGTTGTGGAGAGCAGGAGGCAATAAGCAATTTTGTACTTGAGAGTTTTTAACACTATTAATAGCATTATGAAGACCACACTTATAGTATATGATAAATACATACAACAATGGTGGGAGGATCATAAAATGATGCTAGATAATCGATATGGTAAAATAAGTATTATCTGAAAATGCGCAATAAAGACTCTACATTTTAAAATGGCAGTCATTTCTATAGTAAAGTAACTTATTTGTAGGTAAACCAGATCCGTCAAGTGCGAGTGTGACTCGGTCGCCGAGGGTTTCGAACGGTTGTCAAGTATACAAATATGTACTATACTCTGTTCGCCGAAACAAGCTAATAGGGAAATGTTTTATTTTTTGTACACTACTCAAATTAAACAAAATATTATTTTTAGGTTCACAGTATCATAATAAGTAGGTCAATTATCAATAACCCACTCATCCACAAAACCCCGGGCGAAAAGCTAATGAACAATGTAAGTAATAGTTTGAAGTGAGCAATCTAAACATAGCTTTACAATTTAAAGTAATGGTCACTCCCACTGACCAATCTTAGTCTCTCACGCTAGTAGTCCCGTCTTTTTCACTTTCGAGCAATTGTGCAAGTGAGCGCGCGCTATATTAGCTTGTCTCCGTGAACAGAGTATAGGTACTGGTTGGTTAGAGACTTTGCTATTTGATGAATACCAAAAAATTAAAGGTACCTTTCAGATGTATCGGTTTGCAAACTTCGGAGTATGTATAGAGGGCGTCTTTTTTTTAAATATTTCAAAGAGTATAAAAGGTACAGAATTTTTTTAAAAGTTATCCCCCCCCCCCTTATATGACCATTTCTGCAAACGCTACATACATTTTAGATGGATCGCTTTGCAGACTTCGGAGATATAAGGGGGGGAATAAGTATTTTTTCGAGTTTTTTTTAATATTTCAAAAAGTATTAAACCTACAGAAGTTTTAAAAACTGCTTTGAGATGTACAAACATATACCTTTCATTTGATACCCCACACTCGGTGAAAAAATTATTGCCCCCCTTTTAGACCAATTTTTAAAAAGTGGTCTTCTTACAGACTTCTCTATATTTTTCCTGTAAAATATAGTTCCATATCATATAGGGGGGGGGGGGGGGGGGGGGTAATGGGTATTTTTATTATTTGTGTACTGAAAATTAACATATTCATTTTTAATTTATTTTTCTTTTAATATGTACAGGCGCACGAAATGTATTATTATTTTAAATATCACGTTATTTGCTGCTGTAGTTGCTGAGATATTAAAGACGGAAAAAAGGACAGAAAAAGCGAGACCAGGGTTTCGAAACCGATCTCCGATCTTCGAAACTCTAAAAACGATCCTTAAGAAAACATTTCATATTATACTTATACACAGGGTGGTATTATACACTCCCAACTCAAACGCTACAGTCTGTTTAATGTAAAGAAACTGTTTTTTTAATCGCGTACTTAGGTACGTTTTGTTTTTCATGACCCTCTACAAATCTTTGTATCAGTGTGTTCGTCAGTGCCCATAATGGATGACCCGTTTTTATACAATTTATTACAGCTCCTCTATCGTGCGGGCAGGGAACTGCGCAAATCCCATACTAAAATGAGACGTAACGATCACGTCTCGTTACTAACGTCAAAAAGACTCGCCCCTCTGTTTCTTGTTGTTATTTTGCTGTTCAACTTCCGCACTAGCGCTCAAATGTAGCAGGAAATGATTGGGACGCAGAGCTTTGCAGCGGATATTACAGGAGGCACGGCCCATAAACGCTTATCTTCAACTAAGAAACATCGATAAACTAGATACGGCACAAGTAAGACTAGAACAAGTTAAAAATACAAAGGGATACTGTCAAAATACAAATGTTTAATAAACTGCCTACAAAAATTACTGTCAGATAATTTGAATATTTTTAAACAAAAAAATTAAGCAGTATATTCCTTCTGTCTTTTTGGAACACCTCAACGGCGATCACTAATCCGCCCGCCCAGCGTGATGATTATGGCAAGCCTCCCCGCTTTTTAAGGGAGACACGTTCAGAAGTAGAACTATATGTGCAGTGAAGGTAAATGCTAAAACATAATAATACAATTGAATAAAGAACATAGCTGAATTGGTAATACATTTCATGTAGTATTTATATAATATACCTACAATAACTGTATAAATTGACACATTCTAAGGTGTCAAGTTCATTCGGTTTCATGTAGATGGTGATAAGCGCAATCTGACCCACTTGTTGTAGAAAACAAGTATAATTATTTGAATACTATAGTAAACGCAATCGGTCCCCGCTTTTTCACCTTGTTCGCAAAACGAGGGTCCAAAGGCCTTCAAAATGTAGCTAAGAACACTCCCGAAACTTAGGGTACGTTCACACAGCAGTCCGTTTTGCAGGCTCGTTTTATTTGGCGATGGCGGATGTAGATGTATGAGTGAGTTCACATACATGAAAGTATTATAGATAGAGTAATTTGTGTGAACTCGTACAACTAAGTACATCCGCTATCGCCGAATAAAAACGTATAAGATGAAACGGGCCCGTAAAACGGACTGCTGTGTGAACGTACACTAAGACGAGTTTTTTTAATACCTAATTCACCAAAATCGGTTACGAAATTTTGTTGCTTTCAGATTATTTTGAGTCCCAGACAAGCATGAAGTAAGTACGCTGGAAAAACATTATATTGTAGATAGATACTCTAGCGGGTAGTAGATTGTATCATAAGGAAGCAAAATAATATTTTTACAGCTTTTTTGAATTCAGAGCGCAGTCAGGGATTCTAGAGTAGAATCCCGAGCGTAGCGAGGGATTCTTTATTAGAATCCTGAACGTAGCGAGGGATTCAAAGTACGTCGCCCGAGCCAAAATATATTTTGCGCCCGAGTGATTCACTCTACTTTTCATCACCCTCTATGAGAAAATAAAAGGCACCTCATATTTTATTGTAATATTATTGTATAATAAATTACAATAAAATATGACACATAGAGTAGCAACTAAATTGGAATTAAATAGTATATAGTAATAATAAAACAACTAAAACTTATATTTACACATTAAACATTTTCGCAATTATGAAAATTTATTGTTACAGTTTAATTAGGAATAGAGATTGTTGTGGATATAATTTTTTTTTTTTATATTTTGCGTGTTTGAAATAATGTCCGAATCTGGCTCATTTTGAAGAAAATGTGACGGTGATACTCGTTGTTTGGATGTAGTACCAGCCAGTCTTTATTCAAATAATATTTGCGTTCGATTTCTTTGGTGCTGAACACTAAGATGTTTCAAATTCAAAAAGTGCGCGGCAAAGATAATTGTGGCGCACTTATAAAGAGGATTAAAAGCTCATTACTGCCCGCTAAAAGTTTCTTATAGAAAACACCATGTAAATATTCTTGTTATAATGTTGGTCTACGCCACATTCAAAAGGGTGATCGTGACGAAGAAGTAGGTATGTTGGGATATAGCCTACCTAAATTCGTGGTAAATAAATATACATAGATACAGTCAAACAACAAGGTAAAACAAACAAATACGATTTTATCAATGCCCCTGATGTGCATTCAATTATAGGCTTTAACTCGTAACATTTAGATTAATTTTTATATTGACGGCATCAGATGACAGTCAGCTGTCAGACTGTCAGTTGGAGACAGCCCGCGGACGCGTTTGTAGCTTGTGGGAAGTCATTTTCTCACTGCTAAATCTAAAGGTAAGCCCATGTTTGAATGCACGTTATTGTGCTGTGTGGTAGCGGTAGATTAATTAGCGCAGAGTTTTATTCTAAAAGGTATGCTGTCGTGATTGCGTCCGATCGTTTACTTATATTTTATAGATCATGATGAAAAAATTTAGTTTTGGTAAAACTAAGCTTTGGCGGGAGTCTAATAATAACCAATGTATGAGTGTTTATTTTAGCTGTTATCTTTGATGGTATGTATAACATTTGTGATTATTTATATATCTAAGCGACTTATTTACAATATTTAGGCAATTTAATTATATGTTAAACTACAGTAGGTAATAATAAATTCTACACAAAAAAGAAGAGAACCCAGTGCAACAAACATACCCGTAACATAGGCTTTAAGGCATTGCTAACTAATTTATGTAACGATTTTTTTAATGAATAAATGATCTATCTATCTTACCTTTGGCGGAGCCTGTGTCCAGCAGTGGTCTTCTTTAGGCTAACATGGACACTACCGTAATAAAAAAAATCTCATTTAGTACCAACGTAATTCGGTTGCCGATTGCTGTCAATAAACTACAAAAATGTTTCAATATACTTTTGTTTTTGTGGAGGCCATCAGAATTATTGCGACGCTTTCTGAATAAGCCTAGGACCACATAATGGTGTCTTAATGGTGTCAATTCAAATGTCGCCAAAACTAAACTAAACTAAGAATTTTCACTATTGTAATTATAATTACTGTATCTGCGACACAGTATTTTACTTCTGCATGTCGCATCGCTTTCTATTTTTTGTTATTTGCACCATAATTTAAATATGTTCTTAAATAAAGACTTTTATGTTACGGCATAAACACAAGTTATTTTGTATTCATTCTGAAACGGTGTTCTTCCACCAGAAACAAGGTTCGTAGTTAACCTGCTTTAACAATAAATGAGTAAAATAAACTACGTATACCGGGCTACAAATGACGCCTCCCATACATAGCAATCGAAATGAAAACGATAGCCTAATTTTTAGGCCATATTACACTCTGGTTCACTTTGCTAATCCATGAATGGATCAGTTTCCACTTTTTTTTCGACTTTGATCCATAGCCCGGGTGGATTAGTTTCCCCTGCTTAAATCTATGCCACAGTCCTGTCAAATAAGTTTAGTTTAGTTTTAGCGGCATCTGAATTGTTACCATTGTAGTCATGGTTACCTCTCTTTTAAGTTGAGGGTTAAACAACCATCTGAATACATGCTGTTGTATCTCACGGTTAACCAATCGGATTGTCTTACTTTTGTATTCATAATATGAAATCCTCAATATTTTGTCCCATACCGGCCATTGTCAAACATTTAAAACTCTATATGCATGCTTTATAGAGGTAGTGTGTGTGCATAAGTGCTATCTTAAAGAATACATGCACAATGTGTCTTCCCCTTAAGTATAGAGACAATAAGAAATGTGTCAATGGACACGTTCTTAGTAATATGTTGTTATACAAATAAGATAAAACTAAATTACCCATTAGCCAATTCTGTGGCTAGATTGTAGTTATTGTACTCAAGTGTATTTAACATTAATTTATAATGTTTATACTAAACTATAAAAAAAAAATAAAAAATATGCATGCTGGCAGGTCCCCTACAAAACTACAAAAGCCAACGCTATTGTTTCTCATCAATGGGAGTAAAATGTATGTTGACGACCTCTGTGGTGTAGCGAGCAAAGGTCTGCCTGTGACACAGGAGGTTGCGGGTTCGATTCTCGTTATAAATATTTGTACGATCTGCAGATATTTGTTCCGGGTGTTCTGGGTATTTTTAATAAATTAAAAAAAAACCTAATTACGTATAAATTAAATCAGCTATCGAGTACAAGCTCTGCTTAGCTTGGAGCTAGATGATGATGTGTGAATTGTTCATTATTGTTATTATTATGTGTGAATAACATCATAAAATTAGAAGCACTACACTGACTTCATTAAACTTACCTAAGAACACACAGAAGAACATCAATCTCAATCAACCACCTTTCAAACCAAAAAAACTAAACCAAAATCGTATCATCCGGGAGCTACGATGCCACTGACTACACATGTTAACCCATTCACTGCCCATCCTCTGTTGTGCGACCAGAAGGGGCACCATGTGCATCATGGGCAATGAAAGTGTTATACTTATAAACACCCCTCTGTCTAGTCCTGGGTTTAAAAACGGACTTTGCGATACCCAAGTACGAGTACATACTTACACAGCAAAAATGAACTGCTCTACCGGGATTTAAACTCACGACCCTTATCACATTGCAGAGTTTGTTAGAGCATCCCTGCAGGGAAGGGTACCCGCGAATTGCTATCCCCATGGGTTGGCCAGTAGTTTTGGCAGATTTAGAACAATACATTAGGATATTATATCTCTAGATGGAGTCAACAAAATAATCATTTCATATTTCACGTTTTAGCTTAACAAAATAAGAATTTAGGTCCAGTCAGCAAATAAAGTTTTAGTAAAAAGCCTAATCACGCATTTTTTTTTTAATCTAAATAGTATTTCTCTCGTAAGTTTGTAGAGTGAATAATGGACGGTAAAATGATGGTAAACTCGGAGAAATATTTTGATGTTCTGGGCTGGACAAACTATCAAACTTCTCTATGACATAGGGGAAAGCAGGTAACATTCATACACCAGGAGCATTCATAAAGCGGTCATATCTTTTATACTGAACACGTCAGAGCGTTTGTATTTGGGTACATGAACCCCACACATACGCACAGCTGGAGACCTCCCCCCCCCAAACCAATGTACGAAGCCACTCCGCGCGTGGGGTAGTTTCATACGTTTCCCATTTTATGGAAAAACTTGCATAGCTTCGCCGTATTAGTTTATATTAAACCAGAACTTTACAAATTTTGTAGCCAGATATATAGGTAATAAAGTGGCATTGAAACGGTATTGAAATAGCCATTAGTTTTTATTTTATGAAACTTGTTAAAAAACAGTAATATGAATGCTGCCTGCTCTCCCTGCTATCTAATTACTTCTCGTATTACCTAATTATACTTTAATGGGTTTATTGTCTACTATGTATCAACATAGTAGACACATAGTAGTATGTAGATACATAGTAGACAATAAACCAATAAAAATATTTTTAGGTTATAGGAGAAGTTAACTACCTTGCGTGTCATGTCTACACAACACACCTGACTTTACTGTCTATCATGAATTTATGACTGTAGGCGCTAAAATGCGCCATTTTATGTGCTGGCCCCCGTGCGAAAGACTCAGGTTTGTTTCACCTTAACCATCTCTACCCAACACTCTAGTGTTGGGTAGATGATGTAGAGATGAGAGGCGAGGAGCGTAATTTAAAACTAGCAGAGATCTCTAACTTGAATAATCCTATCCTACTAAAGTTATATAGGCGAAATGCTGTAGCGTTTGTACCGCAGTTAAAATGTTTAGCCGAAGACAACGCCAAAGCTACTAAATGGATCGGGCTCTAATTTTGTAATCTAGACCAGGACTAACAATAGGCAAATATTTAATCGACTTCAAAATAAGGAGGATGTTCTATGATCGCCTTTAAGTATGTTTTTTTTTGTTGTATTTAAAATCTGACAAAAATACGGTGACGCCTTCCTTTAGACTGGACAGGACCTAAGCAAAGCGATTGCTAACCATCAGAACAAAGATCCCCAATCCCCTTAGAATAAGAAGTTTCACTTTTTTATGAGATTTATGAAGGATATATATCTAAATAATATAAAGATAATAGAGGTTGTATATACCTACCTATTTCTAAGAATAGATTGAGTCATCGCACAAGAATGTTCAGAAAAAATAAGATACTTTACATTTATCACGAGGCTGAGGGTCTTCTGGTCACGTGGTAGAGCAATCTGCTTGCTTTGAAGCCTCCCTAAAGAATGCCTACAGTCTTGTAGTTGTGATACAACTATGAAGGCACTATTTTAACGTAGATTCATATTATTGTAACACTCTAGAACTCAGTTATGATTCAAAACCTGATAAGGAAACAAACCTTAATTATACATACACGTAGCATCTAAGTTTAAGGTGTTTATTAGGTGACGTAACTTAAAAAAGTACAAAACCATAAAAAATACTTACATTTTTCACAGCACCGTCGACATTGTCACCAAAGCAAACACAGACACAAGACTTGACTTTCTAAATTCGTAAAAGGCTCGACGCAGGTACGACGACCAATCGCGACGTCGCGGAACGGAATCCGACTCGGCTCTTGCGCAGGTATAGCCGTGTAATACACCTGTGTGCCGTAGCAAGTCGTTAAGTGTAGCGATACAATGTCTTTGTGTGCGTGCAGGCTAGTATCAATATTGACACTTTAAAGTTAAAACTTAAGAGCTGCAGGAATGTATTGTACCTATTTTGTTTAGGGTGGGACGGTCCACGGCTATGAAGCGATTGTGATTTTGGAACCTGCGTTTTAATATTTTACTACTGAGGTTTGGTATGACATTAATTTAGCAAGTAATTATATCTAGCTGTACCCGCGACTTCGTTCGCGATTGCCATACCTGCCGACTAATAAATAAGGTATTCACATCTAACCAGTTTCTCTCATATTAAGAAACGTGCAAAATACTTCAATGTGCAGAGGTGGACCTGTTACACTTTTAATTTAAGTAGGTAGCTATATTTAGGTACCTAGAACGCGGGATAGCATGCTATCATCTTCAATCCCATTCTTTATCGACACGACTTCTAGCTACGACTCGGCCTGTGTCAGTGTCAAGAGGTGTCATAAACTGCGCAAACAAAATATGATCGGTTTCGCTTCTTACTCGTGGTTCCGTTCAGATATTTAGCTAAACTAATCGCTTCACTTTGACAGTGGTATCGTCACAGAATGACACGTTTTATATTCCACCTTAAATTAATGAAATGATGATGAATACAGATGCAGGGAAGTGTCAACGTGTCAAGTTTGAAACTATTAACTTATCTCTCCGTGCAAAGAGCACCGCACGAACTACCTGGAGTTTCATTATTCTAAGGATTGTAAGTGACGATTCTGCGACTATACCATTGTCATAGTGTAGCAATTGTATAGCAAAATTGGGTCCAGTAGACTGGACCACCGCAACTGTTTTTTCGGTAGTAGGTAGGTAAAGTTGATTGTTTAACACAGTAAAAAATCTGAATGAAAAATCTTCAGTGGTACAGTTAACTGTCTAGTACGGGAAAAAAAATTGTCGGTGATACAGTCAACTGGAACAACACACAACAGAACCACCAAATGTCATGTTCATGAAGATCGCATGGACCATTTGTACATTTTACTTTGCCAGATATAGGTATTGGGTCGTAAGTAGATACCTACCTAAAAAATGGGTGCGCCTTGGAAGAAAAAAAATATATCATAGATTTAGGAACCTAAAAAACAGTTTTTACAAAATATACTGATTTCTTCTTCAATCTACTGATTTTCTGCTCGACTTTCTACTGATTGCGTCAAATTCGATCTTGCGACACTGTTTTCGACAAAAAAGAATGAATGAAATCGGACGAAGCGTTAATGAATTATTACAACTAAGTACACATTTTGACTTTCATCCCCTCTCCCAAGGGAACCGTACCTCTACTGAATTCGGGGATAAAAAGTATCCTATGTCCTTTCTCGTAGTATGAACTCAAATCGTGTCAAGTTTCATATTAAAGCTAAGGTATGGAAGTTTCTCAGATCTCTAGGGGTTGGTAAATCGCGGCTTAGTACCTACCAAATCCCTCAAAAGCCTTGGACATTAACGCTTTAAACCTTCACTTTTCATCTTGCTCTCATTTTAAAGGAAATATTAATCTCAAACATTAAAATCTCTTTCGTTAATCCCTACTCCTGACTTTGTCCCATTCTACTTTTGCGATTTTACCGACTCCGATGTAAAGAAGAGCATTTCCTCCATTTCTTCTATAGCTTTCGGTACCGATGGCATTAGTAAGAAAATTATTCTTCCTATCCTTGATGATATCGTCCATGTCATTGCGTACATACTGAACTTTTCTATCAGTAGGTAGTGGTACATTTCCGAGCGCTTGGAAAGATGCACAAGTTACCCCACTACCTAAGGGCGGCGTTATTTTCATTAATTCTGTCTTCAAACAAATCTCTTCGTCTATATTGTTCTCAAAAGTCCAGTCCATCCCAAGGTTGCCTGGAAGAGATCACTCAAAGCGATAAGGCCGCCTTTTGTACTTCCTTGTTTCTCAGCATTTTCTTCTGTATCATATTTTGTGTGTTGTGTGGTACAATAAAGAGTTATCTATCTATATATCTATCTCTTCTTCATATCACCTTTACCTTTATCAGGCTTCAGTAGATCGACTACGGTAAACCATCTGTAGGATCAACGTCGATTTAAATATTATTCTTGATTGGAGCAATAATCATGGGTTGAAAGTGAACCCCACGAAAACCCAGGTACCTAATCGTAATCGGTTGCTCGCGAATGGTGTCTAGGATTGATTGGGTTCGCCAAGTCTTTTTTGACAATGTCTAAATTGTAATCAGTATAACTATTAAAAAATTAGGGATTCTCATAGATAACCAACTGTCCTCGGGACTTCAGTTGGCAGAAGACGGCTCAGACGCTTGCGTAAATTTTTACCAACATCCACCAATATTGCGCTTGCTCAGTAACTTTTGCTTCCTATCCTCGACTACGCCGACGCCAGTTACCCAGATCTTACCCAATCACAGCTTGACAAGCGTGAGCTGCTTCAACACTTCTGCGTAAGCTTCATCTTCAGTCTGCGAAAGTATAACAACATCACAGAGTACCGCAAAAAGCTTAAATGGTTGCCCATCCGTCTTCGCCAGGACGCACACTTCCTCTCAATCCTATTTTCTATCCTTTTCGTCCCAAATACGCCCCGTTACCTCAAGGAACGATTTAAATAACCTCCATCAAACCCATGGCCGCTTCCTCCGCTCAACACACACTCTTCAACTGAAAACTCTCCGCCCCTTCCATTCCTATAGCTCATTCTTTACCGTACATGCCATAAACCTGTGGAATGCCCTACCCACTTAGACATGCTAAGTCTCTCCCTATATTCAAAAATATGGTCTATGAACATTTCCTCGCCACAACATCAAATGGTTTAGTAATTTTATATATTTATTGTATGTTATGTAATATATACCTACTATATTTATATAATATAACTATAGCTTAGTATATTCATTTCTTCCTACTACCTAAACCTTATTTCTGTTTACAAGCCAGCTTTTTCGATCAGAGTGCCCTCCAATATAAAACTTAAAAATATCATCACTGCACTGAATTGGACCTGTTACATTTCGTATCATAAGTAAAGATAACCTACACTGTGGATTGTTATCTAGAGCAAATGCAAATGATTTCCTATTTATGTGGCTTCCACTTCCACCTTAAGACATGGTCTAAATCTAGTAATTTATCTGCTTTTGATGATAAAAAATTATTTCGAACTTTAAGGGGGTAAAAATATACTACTAAAAGACAATTAAGAGAAAATCAGAAATTTATTTCTTATGACTAACACTTACAAAATCTTAAATCTACAAACTGCTATTGGCACCTGCCAATAGCAGTTTACTTTGAACATTATATCAACCTAAAAGATAAACCACTCATAACGATTAACATGAATATAAATTAAAAGATAATACGAGAACTGAAAAAAGCAGTGTTTTACAAAAAATTTAAAACACATACGTAATAAAAGAAACAAGGTACTTTCAAATCAACCTTTGAAAACATTGAAATATAAAATACACACAAAATCAAAGGAATGTGCATTATTTAGACGACCGATGTGGTGAGGCTGCGGGTTCGATTCCCGCCTTGGGATCGTACAAATGTTTAAACGATCTGCAAACATTTGTTCCGGGTGTTCTGGGTATATTCTATGTATTATAAAAAATATACATCTATGTAATGTATTGTATTATGTATATCGCTCTGCTTAACTTGGGGCTAGATGATGCTGTGTGTATTGTCCAGTATATTTTATATATATATATGTTTTATAAGCAACAAATATAAGTTATTAATAAATCCTTAAACATTTAGTAACATACCAAACTTAATTTGTAACAATAAAGTGTAAAATTTTAAAAGTGATTCTAATACATACCTACCTAGTTTTTAAATTTCTTATGTATAATATAAATAACTTTTATTTAACTTTATGAAAAAATAACAAAATGAAATATAAATATTATAACACATATTTATCACACGTCCCAATAAGCTTAGCTATTGTTAAATATGTATTTGTACTATCATCACATCATCATGTAATAAGCTATTTACTTGAAAATACGTTCCAAGACTTTTATAGGAATGTAGTTTTATATTTTATTTGTAAATAAAATATTTCACTTTTCGGTGTATATTGATAGTAACAATTTGTGTAACATTATTTAACATAACGACACTGGGCCATCCTTACATTATGGTAGTAATATAATCCACACACATAACTATATCTAGCACTAGAAGAACACTATGACTTTGTGATATTTTTAAATCTACAAAGATATAATCTGAGAAAAAGGCAAGATATATTTTATAACGAAAGATCAGAAACCAAATTAAAATTTATAAAACAGTACAACTGAATGTTATACATACCAGTAAGAAATAATTTTATGAACTTCAGTGTTTTGTAACATGAAAAAATAAAACCTAAAATGATAAACAAAAACTTATTTGCCTGAAATCATTTGTTACTCGTTTCTAGCATGACATTAAAACAAAAGACAACGACCATTAATACAATAATTCTAATAAGTGAATGCACATTTCATTTCACTTTTACAATATTTTATCCTCTTAATGTTGTTCTCATGTTTGTTATTAGTTCATAACTTGATATTTAGTGACCTCCATTTGTCAGCATATGAAACCCTGTTACATTATGGTTTTATTATTATATTTTGTTTATTTTATGACGACCGTTGTGGCGCGGCGGGCGTAGGACCGCCTGCGACGCAGGAGGTTGCGGGTTCGATTGCCACCTCGGCACAAATGTTTGTACGATCTGCAAATATTTGTTCCGGGTGTTCTGGGTATTTACTAGGTATAATAAAAAATATATATTTATGTTATATAAAAGAAACTTAACGTTTGAAAACTAGTATTGTATTAAGTGTACCTATCAGTCATCTAGTACCCATAACACAAGCTCTGCTTATCTTGGGGCTAGATGATGCTGTGTGGATTGTCCAGCAATATTTATTTATTTATTTTAACTGGTAACTTTTTTGCTACGGTACCTATGTATATTAGTTTTTTTATGACTGGAATATACACTTACAAATTAACAAAAAGTTACAAAATATACCCTTACAAATAGACAAATCGTCACAAAGGGTTTTGAAGATTTTTGCATGGGGTTGTATCCATTTTGATCATGAGTCACCATTTTTTTTTATAATCGCCGCGCACTATAGTTTTTATATAATTGGATAGACGTCACTAAAACAAATAAAAACTGTCTGATAAAATAATGACCTATAGCGTCAGGTTTCTGAGATATTCAGTTTCTTCATCTGTGAATATCTCAGTAACCTGACATAATTTATTTGTTTTAGTGTCTTCTATACAAATATATAACTTTAAATGCGAGTAACGATTTCAAAAAAAAACAAAATGGTGACCGATGTTAGTTCCA
Source organism: Eupithecia inturbata (assembly GCA_963662085.1). Taxonomy (NCBI): domain Eukaryota; kingdom Metazoa; phylum Arthropoda; class Insecta; order Lepidoptera; family Geometridae; genus Eupithecia; species Eupithecia inturbata. Next base: position 8,825,536 of record OY759176.1, on the reverse strand, counting down.
AAATCTTCAATCCCTTTTATTATAAATTGTCATCACAGCAACTCGTCCAGCCTGTAAGACGTACTTAGGTACATAAGCTTACATAATACACAATGAAATTTTAAATTGTATTGAGACAGAATATACTTCACATACTAACGTTAAATGTTTTTAGACACACGATAATTTTGAAACATGGCACAGTTAGGTCTAAGAATATTCAGACAAAAGTCCATACAATCTGTAATTTTGCTATGTTACGTTGTAATGTAACATAGCAAAACGGTATTTACTTTTCAACTTAAACAAAGACAACATATAAAATTAAACTAGACTCATATGCTCTTACTTGTATTATTAAGACGGGTCAATGAGGTTAAAATCTAAACTGTAGAGATCCTTATCAAAAAATAATGAAGAGACTAATTATCACCATATTTGATACAATTTAAAAAGGTTTAGGTCCACTCACTCAATGGCCGTTTTCAAATAATACGGTTTTTACAGGCAATTGATGTAAGTAAACTTATCTACGCTAAATTATATAAAGAAAACGATAAAGATATACAAAGATAACTTCAAAAGGACTATACTAATCTTCTTTATTCTACACCTTTATTCTACAATATGATGTAGGAATGTAAAAAAGCTTCATTTCGCTTATCAAGGTGATCCCATCTCAAATATTGTGATGGATATTCCAGTTATTTGTAAAGTGGCCCCTCCCAACTTGAGGTATATTTCGTTTTCATGCTACAAATCAACAGGATTTCGAGTAAATTCATCGTCATGCAAGCATACAAACACTTAAACACTAATTTCGGCCAATATCAGCGATTTAACGTAATTAGCCTTACACCCCTTTCTCTCAAGTTTTTTTTTAGTTTTATTCTCTTTTTCTCTTCCGTTTAAACTTATATCTAACTATCAATATCTTGAACATAAAAATCCACGGCTGGTGAATACTTAGAATACGTTAAAAGTTATCGAAATTTCCTTGTTCCTTACGAACAGGAATATTTAGGAAAAAAATTGCTGTTTAAATGTGATAAAAAATTATGAAAAACTTGCATTCAAGTTGAGTTGTATAACTAATTTAAAAACCCTTGCCCTAGAAGCTAAATCAGTCATATTAAAAATATTTGCACATTTATTTTGTTTGAAGTGTCCCACCCCACTACTTTGATTAGTTGTTGTTCAAAATATATGTTCACGTGCTATAGTTTTTTACTGTCTATCTCTTGGTGTGTATTAAACACGAAATTCGAAATTTTAGGTACATTTTCAATTAAATTATCGCAAATCAAAATATGTATGTGTAGAATTTGTCTCCATATCCCTTTTTCGGCAAACTACTTTGTGAGTAATAATTTCGATACAAAAATACATTATTAGAGTTATAAATAAAAAATTATGCGCCTTGCACAAGCACAATGTGTGATTGTTTTGTAGGGCATATTTGGATAGCAGAACTATATCTACGACTACAGGAAACGGGCGTATTATAGGTATATATGTACATAAAACCACCATCATGCAATAGCGCTTACTTTTTCCATTTACTGACTTTTTCGACAGATAAATTGACAGATAACGCCGCAAGAAAATTTAAAAGGACTGAAATAATATCCGAAATATCAAATTTTAGTAACCCTAATAAATAAACCGAGCAACATCCAAAGTTATGTATTCTACACATTTTTTTTATGTTTTTATTTTAGTTTTTTTTTCCTACGATTCTAATCAGGTTGTTAAAAACTCATGCAACCAAGTTTTGAAAAGATAAAAGCGATAAAATTGTTATGTTCTAATTCTATCAATTTTAATACCCCTCACAAATTCGATCTTTGCTGATTTAGCAACTTTTATCTACCCGCTACTAAATATATTATTATAACTTAATAAATCAGGTGACTACAGTACAAAATGAAGATTAAAATCTTATTGTGTGTCAAGTCATAACAAGTATATTTCAAACTGATTTTACTTTCTGCTTTTAGCTTGAAAAACCACACGTGTGTTACGCCTATACAATAAAAATTATTATACTAAAACACGATTTCGATTTGAGATTGAGACTAAGTCGACGAAAAAAAATACAAATTTGTACCCTAACATATACACAATAAAGTTGACTATTCGCTACATATAGCTACATACTGTTTCGATGAGTCTTTAGTTAAAAAGTTCAAAGAACCGACGTTCCATTACATGAAATAACAAGTTCCGTCAAGTGCGAGTGTGACTCGCGCGCCGAGGGTTTCGAACGGTTGTCAAGTATACCAATATGTACTTATAGGTTAGAGACTGCTATTTGATGAATTCCAAAAAATTAAAGGTATCTACAATAACTTTAATTTTTGGGGGGCAATTGTTATTTTTCGACTTTTTTCAATATATTTCAAAAAGTAGGAAATCTATAGAAATTTCAAAAACTGTTTTGATATGTACAAATTGATTCCTTTCATTTAATAGCCCACTTGACATAGTAGGTCTCTTAAAATTTTAACATCTCAATTTGTACTTAATAGAACAATGGCAAGAATTTTGAGCTTAAGATAAAAGCTTTAAGATAAAAAACCGATAGGTCCTAAAATTCTGAATAAAACTGCATATTTAGTTTTTCCATTTTTGTTGCATGAAAAATTAAATTATTTTTGAAAATGTGGATAATTAGCAATTTGGTTGAAGGTGGGGTGATGAAAACTCGTAGAATCCGCCATTTTGTTTTTGACGTTGACATTGCATGTTCACTTTACATCAATCAAGACATCAACAATGTCGAACGGCTAAAAACCGAAACAAACAATTGTTGTCTTTTTGTAGATTTTGGCCAAACTATTTGAAATAAAACAATAAGAAGAGTAAATTGTATATTAAACTACCTACTACTAAATCAATAAAGGGGTACCTAAGTAGATAAGTAGAAGATAGTAATAACTGCACAGTATAAAATAACATAGGTACTTCGATAAAAAGGCAATGCACAAACATGCCGATGCCGCTCTAATTCTGAGTAGGGGAACTGAGATCTGCTCGGACATCTCGCATGGGAGTGCATTGTGCATTGTCCCCCTGCCTAACCAGCTCTAACCAGCCCAGGTCCTTGAAGTACCGGACCAGGACTTTAGCTGACTGACAGCTTCGTTTCAGCTTTTCTGTGGGTGTGGATGCGGTTGATGTCTGACCTCCTCTGTGGCCGTGCAGTGTACCACAACGTGTTCCATAGTTCCACAGCTGATGCCGCTTGTTTATAAATTATTTATTACTTCATGGCCATCTTCATGTTCGTAATTTTCAAATGTTTCAGCTGTTCTCCAGGTTACTATTCGATAGCATGCACTGCATACTTTGTCATCTCCGCTAGTCTGAAATGATAGATAATATAAATTGGGCACCTAGAAAACTTATAATACCTAACACATTACCTATACACTAGCCAAACTCAATATGAAAAATTTGTAAACACACCACGACAGAAAAAAGGTGACTTGCTTGGCGTTGAAGGAAAAACCTCTAATCGACTAGTAATGTAATTGCGTACAAAAAGACGCGGCAACAACGTGAATTTAAGGATAAGTATAGGCGGTTTGTTTACAAACATTGTACATCCAATTTGGCTAAGAAAAAGGGGGATGAGTTTCTCCAAAGTGGAAGACTCAAATTAGGTGCAATTAGGTCCACCCACCTAAGTCATAGTGGTGGCGGCGTTCTTGTTACGCGTGCTTGCTACGATGTACTTTTGTGTGATTTATTGACTAAAAGACTATATCAATGCACTCGTGTTTGTTCATGTAACTGTGAGCGAGTGTTTGCATGTAGTTGTAACACAGGGGTTGTTGAGTAAGCGCTGCGCTGGGAGAACATATGGTACGTTCTCCCATCTACAGATTTTACTTCGACCTATGAATGGATCCATCCAAACATGAATAATATTAGTGTGGTGTAAGATGTAAGAAACATATCTGTCTCATGCGGTGCAATTTCACTTCTTATATATGAGAGAACGGACCGCCCACATATATAGCAAACTGAGACATGTCCAAGCATTATCTGCGTTGTGCTAGGATTCTGTGCCAGTTCCTTGCAGGCTCCGCAGGTTTGGTCATTTTCAATTATCTGTAAATGTTCAGATAAGGTCCTAAGTAGGTGATGTCGACCGTTTCACACACTATCATAAATATAATTGCACGCTTTTACAAGCTTGGCATCCATGCCAAAAGAGAAAATGGAATGTTCTTAACTTAACCTACATAGGTTTATAAGTAGGTAGGTACTTATGTAAGTCGTATACTTTTGTTTTACAAATTCATACCAAAACATCATAGGTAGATAAGAAAATAATTATTTTATTATACATACATAATACCTGCTCACAATAGTGCGTAGTACTGATCTGATAATCTGGCGGACATTGTCTTACAACAGAGGTCGAAGCTGCATGCACTAGCATGTCTGACAGGATTTACCTACTCTACCAACTAGTCTCGTAGCTCATAGCAACAATAATAGGTAGGAAGGTAGGTAAATAGGCAGGTAAGTACATACTTACTAATAGATAAAATATTACAGTAGGTAGTTATGTAAACACTTACTATTATTGGTGTAACCCAATCGGAAATGACGATAGTTCTGGTTTTGGCATCCTCTTCAAAAATAACACTGTTTGACTGTCTCGACCGATTCAAATTAAATCTGCAGTTTATACAGCGATTCATGTTTTCAATTCATTCAATCGAATACTTCGTATGAAAATAATAAGCTCGTGACTAGCTTGTTGCTTTCAACCACTTTTTGAACCACTTGAAGTGGTTCCTTCAAGTGGTTCAAAAAGTGGTTGAAAGCACCGCCAAAATAAATAATGTCATCATCAAAATAAAAAATCAATGTTGACATTGTATTCGGAACATCCACAGTGCAAATTATATAAACGGAACAAAAAATAAATAGGCTATGCTATGTACCTGTTTATTTTGCAGTATATTTTGTTATTACTTAGTTTTTTTTCATCCATGGCCGATGAACCTACTGCATTCTACTACTAAAACAAAGGAGGTTGGTTTTAATCCTGTCCCTAGCCTGAAACTAACCTATAGAATTGTAACCTTTTTTGTCACCCCAATGAAGGTATGAACGAAGGAAAAGAAATTATTCTGCCAATTTTCGATAAAATATTATTTTTTCTGGAACAAACACGTAGAAACTAAAAATGCAGAGTTCCACAAAATTTTGAGATGAATTGAATTGTATATTTCTTATCGTTTTTCAGTTTTTTGTGACAGACATAAGGAAAAATTGCCATTGTTCTTTTCATTTTAATTTTTTTTTCTTTCAATCTGCACGGGCGCTCGAAATGTATTAATTTTTTAAATTTCACGTTATTTGCTGCTGTAGTTGCTGAGATACTAAAGACGGAAAAAAGGACAGAAAAGCGATGCCATAAGGGTTTCGAAACCGATCTCCGATCTTCGAAAAGCTTAAACTTTGAGGTACCCTATGAAATACGGAATAAAGTTGATTGTCGGCTACAAATACCAAGACAAGTCCGAGTTAGGAGCTAACAATATTTTGCATCTCTTGAAAAAATACTCTAAAACCTCCACTATAAAGTTGATTGTCTTTTGCATACCCTAGACACTTCGATGGCGATGGCTAATTAACAACTAGAGGTGTCAGGGTCACAGGTGCTGTTTTCTGTCTCCGAGAGGGCCGGCGAGGAGCCTACAGGAGCCTCGAAGACGGAGGGAGAAGGCAGAGGAGCGTTCTCTTCATAGATCATGTTGAGTTTGCTGTACTCGCGTTTGCGGGAAACTTGGGAACCCTGTAAACAACAGTAGTGGATTAGGGTGAGTGAGTCTTTTTGTAAGAAGCGGATGCATTTTAATTGAAGTTTTGAACAGAAGTTTTTATTCACATCATTATCATCTAATAGTCTACAGCAAGACAAATACCTCCTACAATGAGCGCCATAGCACCCTATCTACACCCAGCATCTGCTTGCAGTTTTTCTCCAAATTACCCCCTTTAAGTCTTGCGTTTGGGATTTATTATATAAGTACACAACTAGATGACCCCGTGAACTTCGTATCACCTGAGTACAACGATTTTTCTCATTATTTTGTTAAACCATCCCTGTGGCAGAGCAAACAAACCAAAAAAATATTCAAATCGGTCACGCCGTTTTAAGGTTGTTGCGAGACTTACGCAGCAATATTTTTATTATATACAGAAGATTAGTAGTTAGAACAAGAAGTTTCAGACGTCCCATTGTTGGATAAAAGCTTCTTCTGATCCCATAATGTTTTACGTGTCATGTAAGCCAAGTGGACCCACGCTCTATTGATTCGCGCGCGGTAATTATGGCAAAAGAAGATGTTTGGGGAGGCGTGTTCAGCAGTAGATGTATGATGTGGATCTATTTATTACCTGGGGTTCGGGTCCGAATGAGCTTACTTCTGTAGAACTGCCAGAGCTGGTGATTCCTTCCTCCAGGGTCAGACGGGAAGTTACGCCTTGTAATTGGAAGTCCAGGTACAGTTGATCCAGTTGGTCGTTTACCAAAGGCGGCTGTGGATATTTTTTAATGTTAGTGATTTAATTACATCCATACTAATACTATAAAAGCGAAAATAATTCTGTCTGTTTGTACAAACTTACGCGATCCTTGTGGTAAAAAACTCAAATAAAATAAAATACTAAATTGTTTTTTGGTTCCTTGAATGTGAAAACACGATTGGGAAAAAAAATACGATAAAAAAATTATAAAAGTGCACTGTTTTGCACATCGTTTGGTCGAGATCTCAGAAACACTGCGGTCTATTGAAATTACTTATGTTGTGATTCGTAGGTTATTATTACTAATTGTTTGGTTCCTTGAACCAGTTTCTTCTTAAGTTGTGTAGTTTTCTTGTAAATAAACAAAAACTTGATTTTTGCGGTTACGCCGCCGTTCCAAAAACATATGCTCTGTCCCGCTCCTATAAAAGCGAAATACTATGCCTATCCTTTTCACAAAATGGCGCGCATTACACCCTCCAAATAAATTACATAGTTAGATATTTTTATTGTTAAAAGACAGACATATGTATGACAGGACAGACATACAGACGGCGGCCCTAATTCCGCTAAATTAATCGCTGCACCATAACACTGGTATCGTTTCGCAATGACACGTTTTGGCGTTTTACCTTTGATGTAAGAAACTACAGATGGAGGGACGCGTGTCAAAGGTTTAACCCATTCTATCAATATCTACGTGCAAATAACACCGCACGCACTATCTAGAGTTTCTTTCATCTATGGAGGATTCTGCGACGATACCACTGTCATAGTAAAGCGATTGGTTAGCAGAATTTGGCCCCTGGGTTTTGTAGCTTGCTGAGCCTGTCATTGGGTACGAAAACCTGGGAAATGTAAAATTTCGACAAACCTGGCCAAACTGCGTCATCTTCTCTATATGTTCTTTCATAGAGTCTATCTCAGTCTTTATCGGAATCTGGTACTTGTAAAGTAAATCCTGTGCCACGCCAACCTGTAATAAAGTTATTTTTATTGAAAAAATAGTAAGAACACTGAGAAATAACTACTAACCAATATCCGTGGTAAAGAATCGACGCCGCAAATTCACCCCGTGGATGTCGTATGAGAACCTACGATAGGAAGGGAAAGCATTCTTCACCAATCCGCCTGGCAAGCGCGGTGATTATGGCATTATGGCAAAACCCCTCTTGAGGGAGGCATCAGTGTACGTATTTGATGAGAAAGGTATGAATCGAGCAATGTTGAATCGACTAATCAGAAAGTAGAGGAACGACTAGATTTTTATTTCAGCCAATGTGGTCGATTCTGTGATGGCTCATAGGCTGTTAGTCATGGCAAGCCTTGTCTCGCTAAGGCGAAGCGTGGTCATAAGGAACAGTAATATTTTTTTAAAGGGTAAGCCTTTATTGACAAAGAAAATTACTATTTAATAATAAAAACATATTAGAATTAGTATTTACAATTGATACAATTGAAATACAATTGAAACAATTAAGCTAACTGCAGACTTTTGTTAACAATTTACAGGTAGCTCGACTGAGTCAGAAGCGTCCCCAAGACGCTGCGACCATGCCTTGCCATCTAAATCTACATTCAAAACCGATGATAGAGTATTCTTTATTATGTTGTCTAAGCCTTCTAAGAGCTCGCTGTGTTTCCACAGTTGACTACATCTCAAAGAATACGTAATTTTAGGTACAAAAATACAAAACCGAATTATTGTAAAAGCCATATGGCTATTAATTTTGAACAGTCTGTTCGAAGTTTTGATGAAATTTTGAACTTTCTCATCTACAAAGGACTGAAAAGATTCATCAAGAATTGGTGAACCAAGGAGCCGAAGTGAAGTGATATTATGAGATGATTTGAATAATACAATGTTGAGATGCTGAACATTTATCAACAGCTGTAATGTTGGGGGCAAAACGATAGAATTTTCCAATGATATTGTTTTCGTCTACACAAGAGTCCGAAATAAAATCTCGCACTTTAAAAATTTAAATCCAAACCTATTTTTCGTAATTCATCTGTGATGATTTTTAGATCATCAAAAACTGTGTTTACCTCTCCACCTAATGTTCCGTCATCCGAATACCAAACATTGAGCTTGGATCGGAGACGTTGAATCATCGGTTGGATGGCAAGGCTAATTATGGCCGGACCAAGAGGGTGGCCCTGCTGACATCCAACAGCGGACAAAATGAATTTGTTCCTGTAAATTAATTTTGACGGTGAACCGTAAACATTGCCAGAGAAAAGGGTAAATTTCTGGAATTTTGTCTTTAATTTCTTTTAGCAAGGCTACGGAATTGAAGGTGTTTTTGACGTCTACCTTCAGATTTATCTCTCCATAATTTTAGTCTAAAAATGTACGAAGGGATAATAATATAAATAACACACCAATATTGAAAATATAAAATCATTATATGGGTGGGAGGATGTAAAAAATATTTTAGGATCGGGCTGACATTTTTCTAGACAGTTCTAGACCTTAAATAACTCATAAAACTTCCCGTAAACGGAAGCCGTTGGCTGAACAAGTCCACTATAAAAAAAACAACGAGTCTCTACTTCTCCCAATTCCCAATCAACCTATGTTGATGGTACAAGAAATTCACTCACTTGATCTATCCATGGCCAGTTGATTTTCTTTAGGGGAGTCTCCTTAGCGCCCATAGGCTCGTAGGTGTAACCAGGTCCGACTTCCTGTAAATAACAATATAAACTCGACAAAGCTCAAAGAATTAGCAAGCTGAAGTGGCATTGGGCCGGCCATAACTCGCAAGGAACCGACAACCGCTCGGGTAAACGTGTTCTTGAGTGGAGAGCGCGACTCGACAAACTTAGTGTAGGACGCCCTCCGGCCAGGTGGGATGACGATCTGCGAAAGACTGCAGGCAGATGCTGGATGCGGCAAGTTGAAGACGGCGCTATGGCGCTCAATTGGGGGAGGCCTATGTCCAGCAGTGGACTAATATAGGCTGACGATGATTACCGGCGATGAAACGCACTGCGAAATCGCCCGTCTACCGGCGCTGTTCCTGGGGGTAGGCTGCATCGATGTATGTAGTTCAAGAAAAATCAACTACTCTTTTCGAAAAAATGAGTGCGAAGCAGCGGGCAGAAGCTAGTTTATGAAATACCTTCTTAGGGAGCTCCCGGCTAGATTTCTTCGGATCGTTGCTACTGGTATTGTCAGACGCAGTCTTCAAGAACATAGAATAGAAAGATGAATAACTGGATTCTCCATCGGTTCTATACATTTCCTCGTCAGACAGGCCAGTAGGTTTATCTACCACTTTCACGACAACTGGCTTGGGCGGCTCCGGTTCATGTTCTGGTACGGTCATCTAAGAAAAACTGAACGTTATGGTGGAACTGGAAGGTCAGTTTTGGATTGACATATTTTATTAGGTCCCTTTGACTTGCTACTCACGATTTAGACGAGCGTTATACCGTCACAATAGGTTTGCTTATGCTTTTCATCTAGAATTCTGACCCGCTTACTTTCAATCTTCCACAACTTCAAGCAATAGTCGCTTGTTTTTTGACATTGCCTAAAATTTACAGATTCTTATAAGTCCGGCTTCGGATCTTTAACTAAAACAGTCTCAAAATAGTGATATTTTAGTAATATCTTTTTAGTGAATATTTCGAAGTCAAAAGACTTAGTAAAACATGGTGGCAGAAATGCGACTGATACCGACGTTACATACACAATAAAAAACAATATCAAAATTGAGGTCTGTCCTTAAAGTGTTATTTTGAGAGTTGTTGTTTAATTAATTAAACGTCTGTATAATTATTTTTCACACTCTATGCTCGTAAAACGCACTTTATACGTATAGCTCAAATCGAAAGATAGTGACTAATATAGTATACCTCTGTTTTAGCTGCTGTTTTAGCTGCGAGTCTCCTTGGTTAACATTTCCATATTTTAAGGTTACAAAATTTAACGCACTACTCGCAAGGGAATACTGACTTTGAATTTGGAGCCAAGGAGGTCCGTACAATGAGATCTTTTTCGAATTTCGAACTAACCTCTATTCAGAAGGCGGAATGAAAAACTAATACCGTTTCGCGGCATTCGTTTTTTATTTACATGCATTAGTTATTTACATTTTACGTTACCACGTTCTGCGAGTAAATAAGTTTTTTTTACTATTTACTCGCAGAACGTGTGAAATTAAGAGTATTCTCCTCCCGTATAAAGCTGACTTCGTCTTGGGTGTGATGAAATCCCTCTCGCACTCTAGGAGTCTAGTAACCTCGCTTTGCTCGGCTCGTAAGTTTTTCTAATGCCACTTTAAGGCTGATGAGATCTCCATGGGAGTTGACCAAATTAACGCTGACCTCAACAACATTAAAGCGTGGGCAAAGGCTTTTGATCTTTTGGTCAACCCGTCTAAGTACCAAGCTCTAATTTGCGGTAGCTCGTACATGCTGAAAAAAGTTCGACAAAAACCATTATATCCACTCTTCTACAGCAACTCTCCTATCTGCTACTCTGCTTCTGCCAAGAATCTGGGTGTCATCTTTGACGCCACGTTGTCCTGCCAAAAGCACGTCAATGCAATCAGCCATAGAGTCCACTATTCCTCTGATTCCCTTAATCGTTTTCAGAAGTTCCTTCCTTCACAAACTAAAATCACATTAGCTCAATCACTCCTTTTTCCCCAATTAGATTAGATTACGCTAACTCCTGTTTCCTTGGCGCCACGGAGGAAATTATCAACAAGTTAGAACAACTTCAAACTTTATGCATCCGATTTATTTTCGGTTTGCGTATATATGATCACGTCTCAATGTTCAGAGCTCAGTTAAAATGGCTTCCAATCCGTCGCCGGCGTAATTCGTACGTTCTCACACATCTTTTCAAAACTCTGAACACTCCTCTTAATCCTCCTTACCTTCGTGAGCGGTTTGAGTTTCTTTACCCCTGCGATAAACCATGTAGAACATAATTGCCCCTTCTTCTGAAGTTTCCTGTGTAGGTACTCTTCCAGCCGCTATGGTGGTTTCTTCACAGTCGACTCAGTCAGGTTATGGAATTCTCTTCCACACGATATTTGCGCTAGCCCCTCACTCTTCATCTTTAAGCGTATAGTCAAAGAGCATTACCTATCTTTATGACTATTATAGAGGTATAGGTAAGTAGTTTATGTACTTATTATAAATGCGTATGTAGCTATAGAATTGTTATTATATTGTATGTTATTCAGAATATAGTGTTTTATATATTCTTATCGGTAGAGTAATCTATAATTATATGTAGTAGTTTATTAACTATGTAGGCTAAGGATTCAATCTTCTTTCTATTAGTATATGCACACTAACCTACTATTTATTTATTAAAATAGGTACACCAACAGTATATGTATATGCTGTTACAAATACTGTTATAGTGTGTGTGTAACAGTATATGCTTATATTAGGTCCTTACATATGAAATTGGCGTTTTTCGTACTGGCCACTTTAATCACAAATTTCTCCTCTTTGGTAAGGAATTCCAAATTCAAATTTGTACAGCTATAGACTCATGTATTTGTGCTTCGATGATCGTCATTCATTTGTTTTTTTTCTTCTGTTTTTTTCTGTTTGCGTCACTCATTTTACAAAATGGAAAACTTAAAATATCGCATTATTTACGAGTACGAGTTCCGCCGTGGCACTAGTGCTGCGGAAACAACTCGAAGGGTGAATGATGTGTATGGCGGTCGTGTTGCAAAAGAAAACACAGTTCGTTTTTGGTTCCAACGTTTTCGTTCTGGAAATTTTGACCTGCAGAACAAGCCCCGTGGACGGCCTGAGACTCAAGTTGATAATGAAGAGTTGAAGGCTATTGTGGAAGCGGATCCATCGCAAACCACGTCCGAGTTAGCTGCAGGCTGCGATGTTAGTGATAAAACTGTTTTAATTCACTTGAAGCAAATTGGGAAGATTAAAAAGCTTGAAAGGTGGGTACCTCACGAATTGACTGAAGCAAACCGGCAAACGCGCGTCGACTGCTGCGTTACATTACTAAACCGGCACAATAATGAAGGTATTTTAAACCGAATCATTACCTGTGATGAAAAATGGGTTCTTTACGATAATCGGAAGCGCTCAGCGCAATGGTTGGATCCTGGCCAGCCAGCCAAATCCTGCCCCAAGCGAAAATTAACCCCAAAAAAGTTACTTGTAAGCGTTTGGTGGACTAGTGCCGGTATTGTTCATTACAGTTTTCTCAAATCTGGCCAGACTATTACGGCTGATGTTTATTGTCAGCAATTGCAAACCATGATGGAAAAGCTAGCGGCTAAACAACCTAGGCTGGTCAATCGCTCCACGCCACTGCTGCTTCACGACAACGCTAGACCACACACTGCGCAACAGACGGCTACTAAATTAGAAGAGCTTCAATTGGAAAGTCTAAGACATCCTCCGTACTCCCCGGACCTTGCTCCAACAGATTACCATTTTTTTCGAAATTTGGATAACTTCTTGCAAGGGAAAAAATTCAACTCCGATGGGGCAGTCCAAATCGCCTTCAAAGATTTTATTGATTCCCGTCCGACTGGTTTTTTTAGTAAAGGGATCAATGAACTACCTATAAGATGGCAAAAGTGCATAGAAAATAATGGTTCATACTTTGATTAATTAAATATATTATATTAAAAAATATTCGACTTTTTGTTCCTCCCATACAAAACGCCAATTTCATATGTAAGGACCTAATATAATAAATGATAACATGTGACAGGTTCGAATACATATACTTATAAAAGGTGACTATGACAAGCTTGCTCCCTCTCCCAATAAGGTTTGCTGGAAACTCTTTTTTAGGGTTAAGCTCGTCTTTGCCATAACCTCTCTAGTTTTAAGTTTTACATGTATTTGTTTTATTAGTGCAGTAAAGAATTAAGAATCCTGAGGTGCGCTCGGGATTCAATGACGGCCGTGACGTAAGAAGACACTGGTTTGCACACCGCACCGGTTGCACAGTTTGCAAACACATAATAGTTGATATACTACTTTTACGTGTGTTTGTAAACTGTATTCATATGTAAGTGTTACAGGCTAATTTGACTGAAATTAACGTTTATTTATTAATTAATTCAAAGTAGGACTGGCCCCAAAAAAAGTTGAGGCAAAGCTAAATTATCAGATGAAAATATCGAAATAATTCATTGCAGATCGGTTATCGAACCAAATACCTGTACAATGATGTCTGGTGTCTGCCCCACCGATCCGGGTTCCTATAAAGCATTGAAACTGTGGTACTAGATATGGATGGCATAGGGATAAAGTGCTGGATGTCATAACCACAACCTGTCTAGGAAACCCCAGTTTTTCCGGCATACAGGAGATTCTGTAATGGTATCCTTTAAAATAAACTCCCCATTTCTGACTTATCTTAATCTAAATAGTACTGGTATGTGGCGATTTGACTATCTATACTCCAGCCAAATTCGATGTGAAATGTTTGTACAGAAACCGCCCATACTTAACCTAAAAATATGTAAAAAAATTATTGCCGTCTATTTTTATACGCAAAACATATACCCTGTTGATTTAAGATCTTTCCCTCAATAAATATTGCTGACAATTATATCTGAAACTCGACGCAAAACATAATAATTTTAGTTTTTTTGCGTTGTGGTTTGTTTACAAACACATTAGATCAAACTTGTCTGGAGTATACGTGTCTTGTGTATTTATTCAGGCTGGGCATTACAGGGGTCCTTTTTGTCGTCCAAGTACCCTATAATTTTTCTACCCTAAGTATCTTTTATAGGGATTCGAATAATCCCAATGCAGGGTAAAGGCCTTCCTCTATTGTCTGAGTTAACAAGCTATATGATACAATCCACACAGCATCATCTAACCCCAAGCTAAGCAGAGCTTCTGTTATGGGTAACTAGATAACTGATGTAAAAATACACTACATAGATAGATATTTTTTTTAAACATAGAAACATCCAGAACACTCGGAATAAATATCTGCAGATTGTACAAACATTTGTCCCGAGGCGGGAATCGAACCCACAACCTACTGCGTCGCAGGCCGACCTTCGCCCGCCGCGCCACAGAGGTCGTCTTTTTTATTCCCGGCCAGAACTTTATTGAAGCGAACGAGCTTTGCATAAGCAAGAAGATTGCAAGAAAACAGAAGTTGGCACATCCGGATCCTGCTACTTGTCTTATGTTCGTAAAATCTATAATACTTGCGTTTTTTTTAGACTTCAAACTGTTGCAGCAAGTTTCTAAGTTTGTATGATTGTTGTGTAAACTCTTTATATAGATTAGAGCAATATACACAGGGGAATTATAAAGACATGTTCACAAAGCTGGTGTGGTAGAGGTAAAATCCTATGCGCTATTTCATACACTAAAATTCAATTCAGTAGTTCAATTTGAACTTGAAGGAGTTCAAAACACCCCTTAGTGAAAAATTAATTTATATTATGAGAAGACTTTTGCTGCTGAGGTATATACTTTACTTTCGAATCTACTCTGCATAAACTAATGTTCTTTAAAGTGTTATCTAATAGTTAATTAAGTTAATAATATTTTAGGTAATGAGATAATTTTTGACTATCACTAAATGAGCTCTGTGAACCTGGCAACCGACCTTGAGATATTCATGTTTTTTTGGTCTTATTTGATTGTACCGGGTTTGTACCCGATTGTACCGACAAAATTTTCATTTGTACCCCTAGGGGGTAAAAGTTACGGGGAGGTGGAGGTTTTTCAATACTCGATTTTGACCTAAGTGAGTAAAATAAATAATTTGATCTCTGAATATAATATTTCGCAGTACTATTTCACAGTAATCGTTTGGCCTTGAAATTGCCAACATATTAAATGTATAATCACACGTTTTCAGGAGGAAAAAAACGACAAAAATTAATGTGAAACTGAAACTTTGGCAAAATTATACCATGGTTTGTAAATTGAATAAATTTCTTCAGAAAAACATAAGTGAGGTTCTTGATAGGCACTGATTATGAGAGACCTTGAGTAAACTAACATTTTTGAAGCCAAATCTCGAAGGTACAAACGGGTACAAACGAAGAACATTGACTTGAATCTGCAAAATTGTTCAAAAAATGCCGTTTTAGGATAATTGACAAAGTTTCTTTAGAAAATCAAAAGTGAGGTTCTTGATAGGAAATGATTATGATAGACCTTGAGTTTACTAACATAATTAAAGCCTAATCTCGAAGGTACAAACTGGTACAAACGAATAACATTGACTTGAATCTTTGAAATTGTTCATAAAATGCCGTTTTAGGATAATTGACAAAGTTTCTTCAGAAAATCAACAGTGAGGTTCTTGATAGGTAATGATTATGATAGACCTTGAGTAAACTAACATAATTAAAGCCTAATCTCGAAGATACAAACGGGTAGAAACGAAAAAAAAATTACTTGAATCTGCGAAACTGTTCGAAAAATGCCGTTTTAGGTTAATTGACAAAGTTTCTTCAGAAAATCAACAGTGAGGTTCTTGATAGGTAATGATTATGATAGACCTTGAGTTAACTAACATAATTAAAACCTAATATCGAAGGTACAAACGGGTACAAACGAAAAAAAATGACTTGAATCTGCGAAACTGTTCGAAAAATGCCGTTTTAGGTTAATTGACAAAGTTTCTTCAGAAAATCAACAGTGAGGTTCTTGATAGGTAATGATTATGATAGACCTTGAGTTTACTAACATAATTAAAGCCTAATCTTGAAGGTACAAACGGGTACAAACGAAAAAAAATTACTTGAATCTGCGAAACTGTTCGAAAAATGCCGTTTTAGGTTAATTGACAAAGTTTCTTCAGAAAATCAACAGTGAGGTTATTGATAGGTAATGATTATGATAGACCTTGAGTAAACTATTATAATTAAATCCTAATCTCGAAGGTACAAACGGGTACAAACGAAGAACATTGACTTGAATCTTCAAGTCAATGTTCTTCGTTTGTACCCGTTTGTACCTTCGAGATTTGGCTTCAAAAATGTTAGTTAACTCAAGGTCTCTCATAATCAGTGCCTATCAAGAACCTCACTTATGTTTTTCTGAAGAAATTTATTCAATTTACAAACCATGGTATAATTTTGCCAAAGTTTCAGTTTCACATTAATTTTTGTCGTTTTTTTCCTCCTGAAAACGTGTGATTATACATTTAATATGTTGGCAATTTCAAGGCCAAACGATTATTGTGAATTAGTACAGCGAAATATTATATTCAGAGATCAAATTATTTATTTTTACTCAGGTCAAAATCGAGTATTGAAAAACCTCCCCCTCCCCGTAACTTTTACCCCCTAGGGGTACAAACGAAAATTTTGTCGGTACAATCGGGTACAAACCCGGTACAATCAAATAAGACCAAAAAAACATGAATATCTCAAGGTCGGTTGCCAGGTTCACAGAGCTCACTAAATGTCATACTTTTTTCAACTGGCTAACTTAAAGCACCGCAAAAAATCGGTACATCTTTTACATCAGGTATTATTTTCATATTACTTAGAATTTTACGAAGGACCAGAGTCATCTACTAAAAAAGTTTATACATCTTTAAAAAAGTAACAAACTCTACGTTCTTTCAAGTACTAAGATAACATTTGACCCCTTCAAGTTCCATTTACCACATTTAAGCGTCAACACCTACCTTGAAAATGGTGCTGGGCGCCGCGTCTTCCGTCTGGTCTTTCGGAGAGGCGGGTTTGTTGAGAGTTAGGTTGACAGGAGAAGCAGAGGCTTGGTTGAACTGAGCCATCATTGGCTGGTGACGTAGTTGCATATTAAACGGCATTTGTGGGTACATGCACTGGGCTCCGTATAATGGTTGGGGGTACGACCAGGGCACTGAAAATAAATTAAATGATAAGCATATGACATGTGAATGTAATCAATACATAGGTTAAAGTCTGGAAGATTATTAGAAGTTTTTTGGCAGTGGGGCACTTATTGCCACTGAGCCGCCTATCCCTACTTTACCCTACAGATCCACAGTAATGAGGATATCTCGGGCTGAAATGGCAAGCAAATCCTTATAAAAAATATTTTTGATTCTTACTAGCGAAATATGTAACCCAAAGGGGATTTACGTTACATTATGGCTAATTTTTTTTTTAAAAGTCTGGCGAGGCCTTTCCAGCAGTAGGCTAGTAAGGGCTGTTGTTTAACTTACTGTGAGTAGGCTGTAATTTCAGCTGTCTGTTCTGAGGGTAAGACCAATTGTGGGCGATGTTTGCGCCCGTGTTGGTAGTCGGCACCTCCACGTGGGTGCTGACCGGGACAACCGTTTGGGGGTATATCGGTACTGGGATACCTGGAAAATACAGTATAACGTTATTAGAACAGTAAAAAGTAAAGAAAATAAGTCATAAGTAGAAATTATAGAGATGTTTATTGCATGTAATAAGCAAATTGAGTTCAAATTGACTTACCGACATCATTGGTTGACTGTAAAGGCTGAGGCGGGGCAAGATTGTTAGTCACATTGTGAGAACAAGACTGCTTTTCCGGGATTTCTCTGTCTATGTTCTCTAAATGGCGCTTCTGGGCGTGAGACTGTGGAGATTACAAGTTATTGTTATACTCTACGAACACAATGTTGGCTCATAAGAAAAGCAAAAGGACCTGTTCACTGAGATTGCTTGGCTTAGGCCTCCTAGAAGCATTAGTTGTAACGTCGACTTGGAAGCTACGATAGCCGTGGTGGGCGTGGCGTCAGAATCAACCCATCCAACTCAGCAGTGGTATTTTCGTGATCTAAGTGGGCTAGGCATTTCAATTGAAATGAAAATGACTTTTACCTATGCTTTATTATTTTCAGATAGAAAATAGTATGCTATCTATTAGTTCATTCAATTCGTTTCCGGAGCGGAAAAGTCCGATTCGAATTCGATTCCGCGAACGCTGTTTTGATTTCGTTGCGGATTGATGATCGAAAGTATCCGATGCGATTCCGCGGGTTGATGGAAAATGTGCATTTACGGAGGTTGTTTTGAAATAGTAGAAAATGGTAGAAATGTTAATGGAATATTTTAACGTAACTTTGCATTATCATGTTTTCTTAATTGTATCGAAATCAATCAATAAATCAGGGTGATTCTAAAGTTCTAAAGAAAGATTCTAAAGTTACACATCACATTCACATACAAAATAATATGTTAATTGAGCAAACTTACCTCGTAAACATGACTTCAAACCAAAACGTTGGGCAAAAGTGTTACCAATTTAACCAGACTTCTCACCAAATCTAGCGGGTTTGACGCATCAAAGAGGTAATAGCAAAAATCGCTTTTTTATAATTTTTTTATTTTCAGTCTAAAATAATTTTCGTAGAGCTCTTATTACAAAAATAGATCCTTGGGCTTTCAAAGCATATTTTTAACTGACGAAGACAGGTTATGTATAACAATAAGTTTTTGGAGAAATACAAAATTAGGTTTTTAACAAAAAATTAATCAGTGTTGGAAATACTTTTTCAAAGTTCGACGTACCTAACAAATGTAACATAAAACAATCAACTTTTATAAAATGCTAACAGCAGCATCCCTTCCGTCAGGCTTTTGGTAGAAGCCTTGGGCACAAAAGTGGAGAGCTGCTAAAAACTAAAAAAAACTAGACTAAATAAGAAGTACCAAAGTAGATGTAGGTAGGAACCTAGGCAGGTTGACCTCAGAGGAATGCAATTATTAGAGACTTACTTTTAGCCATACAGGCATTGAATTAGAGTATTTTGTCCCCCTCAACTCCTCAATCAAACCCAGAGCTATAGTCGGCGTAAAACGATACAACGATTGGAAATTAGGGTCGTTGAACGGGTTCGACAAATCTCGCAGGGTTCGATGACGGATTATTGTTTGTTGTCTCCGAGTTGAGCTGTGAATATGTCGTTGAGCTCTCTCTCTGCCTCATACAAGTATAGGTTCCATCTATACAACAGCAAAATGTGGTTAGAAAATAAACGTAGGTAGAAGGTAAGTAGTTACTACTTACCTTCTACCTACTACCTACTTTAAATTGACAACATTTAAACATGAACTTACAGAGCATATAACAAACCTTTTTACTACTTTCCAAGACAATCAGGACAAAAAATTATCTGCATTATCATCAGATATGAGTGACCTGAAAAAGGAAATTAAGGACCTCAAAAAATGCCATTCGGACATGGAACAGCAGGTGTCTACACTTACTGCAAACTTTGAAATTTCTATGGAAAAAAGCTCCATTTCATCAAAAAAGGTTGAGCAGCTTAAACAGCAGCAAATAAAATACCGAGAATGCATTACACTAATGGAGGACAGGCTTGAGGACATGCAGAGGAGCAGCCGCAAAACTTCCATCGAGATAAAAAATGTTCCTAAACATACCACGGAAGACAAGGAAGACCTCGCTAACATGTTACTGCATCTTGGTAAAGCGATACAATGTAATATTAGCAAGACTGACATCAGGGACATATATAGAGTACGTGATAACTGAAACGGACAGACAAGAACTCCCATTATTGCTGAATTATCCTCCACCATAATAAAAACAGATTTTTTGAAAAAAACAAAATCCTTCAATTCTGGGAATAAGGATAAACTACGGGCCAAACATTTGGGACTCAAGAAGGATGAAGAAACGCCCATCTTCGTATCGGAGCAACTGACGTTAAAGGCTTCACGTCTCTTCTTCCTTGCTCGGGATCTAGCCAAGTCTAAAAAGTACAAATACTGCTGGACGTCTTTCGGTAGAATTTATTTTAGACAAGCAAATTAAAACTGAAAGCCAAGTGCAAAGCCTCTTTCAGGCTGCATGACTAGTTTATGTGTTAAGAAAATGCTTAACTATATTACTATACACTAAAATAATAATAATATTCTATACACGGAGCACAAACACAACACCCACCGCTTTCAAACAACATAATACTTACAATCACCAAACAATAACACACGCTATTAACACCACACACATTTTTAACATCACACACACAAAATACATACAATTCACACAACATACTATCTACAACAACCAACCTAGAAGCCATACTTACACTACACGTCTTCCCTGTAAAATGTCAAACTATCACTTTGTAATGCTATATGTATATTTTTCTTATTATAAAACTACACATTCACTTATATTTCTACACAGTGCGAAATACACCCTGATACTTCTTGATAACACTGTAATTACTATGAAGAATTATTATGATGAATAAAAATAAAAATGAACTAGATTGTTCCGAAATAGCCCGTTCTTTTGAGTGCTCGGTTGAAGACTTATCTACCAGTTTTCCTATAAAACGTACTGACATTAGTATATTTACACAGAACATAAGAAGTATTTATAAGATTTTTTCCGATTTAGAGTCTAACCTCACCTTACTAAAAATTTCTTTTGATGTTATAGTTATGACGGAGTGCAGATTATCAGAACATAAAAATGTTCCTAACTTAACAGATTATAACTCTTTTGTAACCACATCGCACCTTAACCAAAACGATGGAGTTGCAACATATATAAAAAAATGCCATAACGTCCGAGTTAAAGAAATAATTTTAATTCATGCGTCTTGTCTCCAAGTATTTATCCATAATATTATAATTCTCTGTATTTACCGCTCACCATCAAACAAAAATGCTGAAAATTTTATCGAATCTTTAAATAAACATTTAGAAACGATTAAAAATCATGAAACCATAATAATAGTCGGGGACATAAATATAAATACTCTACCTAGAGATTCTGAAATAACTTATGAGATGAATAACAGACAAAACTACTTAAATGTACTATCAATGCACGGACTCTTGTCTGGTCATAATCTTCCAACAAGAGAAACCGCATGCCTAGACCATGTTATCTTAAAATTAAATAAACATAAAAACTCTGTAACTATTGCTGTAGTTAACACGTCGATTACGGATCACCTATCAATTCTAGTTAATATATCTAAAATACAAATTAATAATTCTATAACATATAAGACAAAAACAGAATATGAAAAATCATTACAATATTTAAAAGAATTAAATTTTGCAGACTTACTTCAACAATACGATCCAAATTATTTATGTGATAAATTAATAAATATTATTCAACAAAGTCTCTTTATGCATACAAAGATAGTTCGTGTACCTAGAAGCAAACAACTCATTAAACCTTGGATTACCCTGGGCATTTTACGCTGTATCAAAAATAGAAATAGTATGCAAAAAAAACTACGAAATAATCCAAACGACAAAATACTTAGTATAACATATAGAAGATATAGAAACTTCTGCAACAATTTAATTAAAAAACTCAAACGGAAATATGAAAGGGATCAACTATATAAAAATGCTAAGAATAGTAAAAATCTTTGGAAAACCATAAACGCTATCACTCATTACAAACCTACAAAAACACCTAATATCCAACTCCTTGATATAAAACCATCGCCTAATGAGTCAGTTAATTTTGTAAACAAGTTTTTCGCTAATATTGGTAAAGATCTAGCTCAAGCTATTGCTAATTGCAGGGCTAACCAGTCGTTTTGTATAATCTCTCCATTTGTAACACTTAAACAGGTTTCTTCGTTTGTCTTACTAGAAACAGATCCAATTGAGATAAATAAGGTCATAATGAATCTGAAATCTGAAAGTGCGCCTGGCCTTGACAACATCCCTACGAGTTTTCTGAAGCTTGCTAAAGATATTCTTACACCAATATTATGCCATCTAGTAAATCTTTGTTTTGATAAAGGTGTGTTCCCAAGACAACTCAAAAAGGCTATAATAACACCGGTTTTTAAAAATGGGAATAGAAATGAACTCAATAATTATAGGTAATTTCAGTTCTTTCCTCAATTTCTAAAATACTGGAGAAACTTGTTAACATTAGATTACATTCCTAATTTGAAAAATTTAATTTATTCTCCAACTCACAATACGGTTTTAGGAATGGCCGTTCAACTGAAGACGCTATCGCTGCTTTAACCAATCACATCGTTGATCAAGTAGATCGCAAACAGAAATGCCTAGCAGTCTTCCTAGATTTGAAGAAAGCGTTCGACACCGTATCTATTCCCGCTCTTATCAATAAACTAGAAAATAAGGGTATTCGTGGTAAGCCCCTAGATTTGTTGTCTGACTATCTCCAAGAGCGAAAACAAAGAGTTAAGATTGGTGGGGTTGTCAGTGATGACGAGGACATTTGCTATGGGGTTCCACAAGGCAGCGTACTCGGACCGACACTGTTTCTCGTCTACATTGACGACCTCTGCAGCCTTGAGCTCAGTGACGCCAAAATCTCCTCTTATGCAGATGATACTGCCATAGTTTTCACTGGCAAATCATGGGATGACGTTAAACAGAAGGCTGAAGCTGGACTCTCATTGGTATCTGAATGGCTCAAGAACAATGCTCTCACCCTTAATGTTACCAAAACCAACTTTATGACTTTTTCAATGTATAATAACACGCAGCCCCCCACTGATTACAGTATAAAAATTCACTCCTGCAATCGTAACAATCTGATGTGCCCCTGTCCTAAAATCATTAAAGTTAAGACAACCAAGTACTTGGGCATAATGATTGATCAGCGATTGTCATGGCATGAACAAATAGAACTGCTGGCGGGTAGAGTAAGGATACTTATTTGAATATTTAAGGGTCTAAGAAATTCCGCTTCCAAACCTTTACTAAACCAAATTTACACTTCCTTACCAGAATCAGTCATAAGCTACTGTATAACCGTTTGGGGGGGAGCCATAAAGAGTAAATTTATAGAAGTAGAAAGAGCGCAAAGGTCTCTTATTAAAGTAATGAACTCTAGACCATACAGATATCCAACTTATCTACTTTATACGGAATCAGAATTGCTTACGATTAGAAAATTATATACCTTAAACATAGTCCTAATTATAGTCCTATTTAGTTATGAATTTTAAATGTTTATGGATTTATAAACATTTAAAATTCATAACTAGTCAAACAACACAGCGAAGAAATAAAGACCTTATTAATAAAGTAACTGTAAGATCTAATTTTGCTGCACGACAATATGTATCCCAATCCGCCCACATATATAACTTAATTAACAAAAAACTGAATATTTATGGCTTAAGTAACTATGAATTGAAAAAGAAACTAACCAAATGGCTACTCTACTTAAGCTATGACGAAACGGAAGCACTGTTTGATAGGTTATGTCAGGTTTTCCTCTGTCTTCTCTCCTATGATTTTCATGTATCTCTACATACTTTACTATTTAATATTTAAATTTTACAAGTTCACATATACTAACAAACACACATATATCAGACATCGTTACACACAACACCCCCCCCCCCCACACACACACACGCATGCACACACACACAAATGGTTGCCTTCTGTTGCCCGGACTCTTAAGAGACCGGTGTCCTCAGTAGCACCAGTCTCAATCACACGCACACACCCTCACACATACACACACCCTCACACACTCATACACGCACACCTATAGCATTACATGCGCGCTCACTTTCCAAATAGCTAAAATAAATAAATATCAACTTTATTTTTTGTAAACAATAAGCTCTAAAATTTAAGTAAATTGTATAATAACTACTAGCTTAACTTAAAGTACGTTCCAAAGTCTATTGTTTGCGGCAGAGCGAGATTCCCCTACCACAGGTAAAATACTTTACTTAAAAGGGGTTCTTAAAAGGGGTTTATAATGTAATTTAAGTTTCTGAATAAATATTTTGTATTTTGTAATATTTTGTATGTTGTTAAAAAACGAAAACACTGGCAAATAATCACCTCGATTGAGTAAGAACCCACTTGTTTCCGATATCGAATCCGAAGGCCTTTCCGACGAATTAAAATACCCCTGCAGATCGTGGAAGTCGTAAGCGTCGACCTACCAGAACAAGAGCAGCAGCTTCCTTCTGTGTATTACTAACACCACTGCGAGCACCAATCCGCCTATACGTAGTGAATATGGCACTACCTCCCGTGTTTGGGTGAGGCGTGCTTAACATAGGACGTTTGTATGCTGATGAAGAAAAAAATAGATTATATTTACCTGTTTTCTTACGGCGCAAGCCAGTGTTGGCTGGAAGGTAGCGTTACATCTTGCTAGATGTTCCATCTTCTTCTGCTGGCAATTTTTCGAGGCTGTGTTGGGTTTGTTGGTAGCACGACCCTCGCGGTGATACTTGGCAAGCTCCTTTTCCATGACATTGTTGTGCCTAGAAGAGAAATGAAATGAAATGAAATAGCATTTATTTGCATAAATATAGGTTTGCAATGGTGGTTTTACAATAGAGTTTCACTATATTTGACCTTTGAGTCGTGCAAATGTTTAAACTTAAAAATAACTATGAATAAAGAATAATAGATTAAATAACATTAAGTAAGTACTATAATGTCAAAATAAAAATTATGTGCATTTAAATTTCAAATAATCACTTATATTATAAAAACAGTTAACACAAAGCCAGTTATATAATTTACGATTAAATTCATTATCTGTCAGTTCTCTCATGTCAAGTGGAAGTTTGTTATATAACTGTATGGCCATTGCGTAACAGTTCTTTTTACACATTTCTAGTCTAAATTGAGGCACCTTTAGTGGTTTTTGTACTATTTTCCTTCTGTATATAAACTTTTCATCCCTCTCAAACAATCTTATGTTATTTCTGACAAATTTTAGCATCTCGAAAATATAGAGTGAAGGAAAAGTTAACAGTTTATGCTTCATAAATAAAGGTCTACAAGAATCTCTCCGTTTAATGCCAAATATGGCCCGAATACACTTTTTCTGCGCAACGAAAGCTCTTTGAGCATCCGTTGAGTTGCCCCATATTATGACGCCATACCTCAAAATAGAGCAGACATGACTATGGTAAACTGTCAATGCAGTTTCAATATTAGAGAGGTCCTTTATTCTTCTCAGTGCAAATATAAATTTATTAATTTTCTTACACACATTATCAATTTGTTTCTTCCAATTTAAATGTCTATCAATAATAATTCCAGACAAGAATGATGAGTAAAGGAGTAAAAACACAGGTAGTATTTGTTTGTATAAAGTAAAAATTGTCGCTTTGTTAACTCAGTACCACGCTCAACCCATAGCAAGCACTCAGGGCTAATGTAGCTGTGAAAGAATTATTAGTACTTTCGTTCTAGCGATTACCCTGCACAAACAAACTAACAAACTATTATATCCTACAAATATTATAAAGGCGAAAGTTTGCGCCGTTGTGAGATGTCTGGGCGAACACAACGCAAAAACCACTCGGACGCACTCGGACGGATCGACCTGAAATTTGTTGTTCTAGATCTGGAATAACATTTACATACAAAACTTTGGATCCTGACCAAATGTAACACAACACAGGCTATTTGTTAAGCAAAACAGAGTTCAAAAGCGTAATTGTAGCGTAAAGCGTAATTCGTAATTGTGTGTCATGAGTCATGACACACAATTACGAATTTGAACTCAATCAAGAACATAGTATTATTGATCTGAGTTTTGACAGCAAACTGGGAAATGAGATCTTAGTACGGTTGGGTGCACATTATTACTGCGACACAACGGACCACAACATAAAGTAATCATTAAAAGCGTGGTATAGGTACATACTGTATCAGCACAGAGTCCGTAAGACTCGCGGGTGCCTGAAGGAAGCCTGAAGGGTTGGCAGAGGTCCACGTGTTCATAGACGATGGAGGGCTAATGTCGAGAGAATCAGTTGATATCTGGCCCATTGGTGACAAAGGAGATCTGGAAATGATAATAAATAACTAATGCTGGACAATACACACACCATTATCTATTTATTTTATTTATTTTTATTTATTCACGACTACAAAAAAATATACTCGGCTCTTACTGTAAACTAAAAATAAAACTTAAGTAGTCATACTTCTAGTATAATCAGCCCCGTTGTCCACGAGTTATAAGAATTACATAATAGGGCAAAAACGGTAAAAGAAAGTTGATAATGCTAGTTGAGCAGGAGCCTACATTATTTGTGAATAGGTGCGCAAGCCCCGTAAGCAGCGCTTGTGTTATGGGTACTAGATAAACAAATAAATAAACAATGCCGGAAAATTTACACAGCATCATCTAGCCCCAAGCTAAGCAGAGCTTGTGTTATGGGGACTAGACTAAATGATATACTTAATACAAATACAGCACATCGATAAATATTTTTTATTATGCATTTATTATTTTTATTAGCTTGGGGCTAGATGATGCTGTGTGAGTTGCCCAGCGTTATTATTATTAATACTATAGTATAATTCTTACCCGGTAGCAAGTTGTTGGGCCAGCAATTTCTGGTCCTGCAACTCTTCAGCTGAATCACCAGCTACAAGCAAGGGAGGACTGCCCGATCCGCAACGATAGTTTAGGTGACTGTCGAAATATCTACAAGAAGATTATAATGTTAAATCTTATGAACAGGACCATAAGACTGCTTATGGAAGATCTTTATAGTCCAGTCATTTGAGCAAAAAAAAATAAGGTTAACTTCGGAATTCCGAGATACTAGTCTAGCTGGAAACTAATTTTGGCGTAAACGTTGTCCCACACTAAAACGAACTATGGACCAATTGTCGTTTTGGAGTCTATTGACATAAAGGCCCGTATTTTGAAAGCTTGCTCAGTGTGTCTACCATGAGTTGTCACATTTAGATCGCCTGACGTTACTACAGTAGTTACGTAAATATTAGTACTGCGCATTTGAGTACCCAACTATCCGCTAGAGGCGCTGTTCAAGTTTTCATACATTTTTTTAACTACAGTCGCTAGCGAGTATAGATTGTTAAAACTCATGGTAGACACACAGTTATCTATATAAGCTTGAGTGACGTTAATGCTATAGAAAACGGTACTCAAGCGTAGATCGATGACTGAGCAAGCTTTCATAATACGGGCCAAAGAGATTTACTAAAAACAACATGTCGATAGACAACAAAACTACAATTGATTCAAAGTTCGGTTTTAGCAAAGATTCATAGCAATTGGCTTACAATGTGCGCAAAACTTCTTATCTGATATCTTAATTACTTGTACAACCTAGAAAATAGTAAAAACTCCATATATTTTTTTTTTTACACTAGAGTTTGGTGGCCACCAAAGGCGACTTCGCATCTCTGCATAAACTATACAAAAAGAACAACCTTATTATAGGTATCACAAACTGTCCCATGGATTTTAGAAAATTCCTTTGTTAACGTAATCTATACATATACAATATACCGCCAAGTGCGAGTCGACTCACACACGAAGGGGTCCGTACCGTGTAACGTATGGTGCCAACGTGGGTTTGATAAATGAAAAACACAGACATAGGATCGTTAACATAAAAATGTAATTAACCTTTTTACAATGAAGGTAGGTAGTGAGTTCTGTGGCCCGCCTAACTTTCGCTCAACACTTTCTACGGCACTTCCCTGTAGCGGAGGCTTCTAGAAGAACGTAGGGCCGTAGGTCCGGGTCCAGGGTGAGCGCCAAAAAGGTTGAGGTTCCAGGAGGTTGTCACAGGCGATAGTTTCAAAGTCGGTGAAGGGGAATGAAGGTCCCACGTCCGCCGAGTGAGACGATGCGCCACTTCGGGACTCTTTAATACAAACTTGGAACCCCAATTTGCGGATAACTACACTTGTAGTACTAATTGTGATTTATAATGTGGTTTAAGCCCACTTCACATTAATTTTAGGTTACCTAGATAGGTAGGTAAATAGCTGTGTGAGAACGTGTGTCTCTTTGAAGTGCAAAGTGAGGAATGAATCCTGATGCAGCGTTCGGCGGCTATTTATCTGCGCGTGAGAAAAATAGGAATCGCCTGTTCAGTCGACAGGCTCACATTAGGTAGTTAAATCATCACGCGGTCGCGCGATCGCTCACGGCGACCAATAGCAGCGGATCGGGCAGTGGCGTGTTCCGAGCGGTGCCTACACGCGCCTTGTACGACTTTTAGGGTACTGTTGGTAGCAAAACTATCCACTGAATATTATTATGGAAAAAATGTAATAATTTACGTTACAACCGTAAAAAACAGGCAACTTTTTCAAAGAACATCAATTTTTCACTCGTTTGGAGAACCCTTTAAATTTTCGACTTTATTTTATTTTTAGTATTTGTTATTATTATAGTTGAAGTGTTACTTAATTATAGAAAGTTTCATGTGTCTACCTATTGTAGCTCAAGAGATATAGCCTTGACAAATTAAGAGCAAAAATTGCCAAAAAAGTCACGTTTGTTGAATGGGAGCCCCCTTTAATTTTGTTATTTATTTTATTTTTATTATTTGTTGTTATAGCGGCAAGAGAAATAAAGAATGAAAGAAAGAAACTGTCTACCTTTTACGGTTCAGGAGATATAGCCACGTGACAGACGGATAAACGGACGGACGGACGGACGGACAGAGGACGCTTAGTAATAGGGTTCCGTTTTCACCCTGCGGGTACGAAACCCTAAAAATGAATCCCTTGGTCACGGCATCACACGTGAACGGCTGGACCGATTTCACTAATTATTTTTTTTTTGTTTGTTATTATTGTCAGGAGAAAGTTCTTATGAAAGAAAAAATTAAAAAAGTAGCGCTGAAATTTTTAAAATTTAAGAAAACTAAGGACCATAATACAAATTTGAATTCAATAGGACAACGTCTGTCGGGTCAGCTAGTAATAAGATAAAATAGGTGGCGGCGCTAGTGTGGTTCAGGTAACGCCTTAAGCAGTCTAGAGGTACAGCAAAACATTGTCCACCACAAAGAGCAAAAAATTACCACACTTGACAGGCGGTTTGCTGAACGCAGTATTGTTTTGTTCATCAAGTCTCCCCAGTATGCCAATAACTAGTCCTCGTCAGCAAACATACGCCCACAGCTGTACATGCCTCTCCCAAAAAGGGGGGTATTTGCCATAATCACCATTCTTAGTCGGCAAATCGGTGATCGCAGTGGAGGTGTTAATTACATAGAAGGAAGCTGCTGCCTTTCGTCTGGTAGGTTTAATTAGTCGTTTTTTTTTTGCATCCACAGGCTAAGTTGGAGAGGTCGATTCTTACGCCGCTACTGCCAGATGCAAGACTTGTACGGTATAGATAGTTTAAGACTCACCTCTGTAAATTCTCATTGTAATTCAGTTGATTGTAGCTCAAAGGAGTCCCGGTGCTAGACATACTGTCTTTGTATTCGTGGTGCGGAGATATACCGCCCAGCATTACTGAGTCTCGCTCCTGTTAAAGGAAAAATGAAGTAACAAAACGAACGTAATTTGTTTGTGAAACTGACTGTAGTGGGCTAAGTAGAAATCGTGCTTGGGTTTATACTCTGGCCAAGCCCAAGATACAATATTAGTAAACGTAACCCCATACTTATCCTATAAAAATCACTTTTTTGTTATTGATTTCGTGACAAAATATACGCTACTTGTCGATCGGAGCTCTTTCCTGCAATGCAAAATGCTGACAATTATTCTACAATCACGACGAGACGCGACGAAAGGACACTTGGATTTTTGGGTTGTTTTGTTGTTCACTCGAGCCATTCTAAGATTCAATTCTTTAGAATGGTTCGAGTATAGTTAGCAACTCTCGCGAAATTATCCAATCATATGGCGAGTGCTATAGAACTATCTGTCAATTAAATCCTTCGAAGCCGCCCTGCTATCAACACGTCTTATCAACCGATACAATACTTATCATCATCCATATTATATATGCAGGTTCATTATTAAACGCTGGCGCGATCCCGTTTGGTTTTCCATATTCTGGAGGCCTAGATTTATGACGTCAGTGGATAATTCGTGGATAATTGTATGAAAACAACAAAAGACGATCGCGATTATCTATATTAGCCCACATGTACACATCGCTGATAAACCTCCTGCAAACTCCGCCATAAGTTGGGTTGACCAGACCTGGGGTCTTAAAGCAAATCCATTGTCGACCCATTTAACAAGTGGTTTACACGTACGGCATTTGATTTCAAAAACATAAAAAAAAAAAATATTCCTTATCTATTTGGGCCGGCACCTAGAAAACCCCAATTTGCAGTCCGGTCCTTTCCATTCGTAGTAAGGCTGGCCAAGCCAGCGAAGCCTCGTCATCATCAACCTATATTAGTCCACAACTGGACGTAGGCCATCCCTAATAAGCACCATACCGCCCTGTCTTCAGCTTGCCGCATCCAGCATCTGCCTGCAGTCTTTCGCAGGTCTTCCACCTGGCCGGAGGGCGTTCTATACTACGTTTGCAGAGTCGCAGTCTCCACTCGCACGTTTACCCCAGCGGTTGTCGGTTCTTCGCGAGATACGGCCGGCCCACTGCCACTTCAGCTTGCTAATTCTATGAGCTATGTCGATAACTTTGGTTCTTAGCGCAGCCTAGAGGATTTTATTTCACAGGTGATGTTTGTCTCAAGACCATGTCGTCTAAGGCGTCTTCAGCAGCACAAATACGTCCCCAGCCGAACATGCCGATAAAATAAATAATTCTAATTCACAAGCTAATTCACAAGCTTTCCGAGATTGGGATTCATGGAGATCTCCTAAGATGGCTGGAATCCTACATATGATGCCGAAGTCAGGCGGTCACTATTAAGGGTTACTGCTCTACATTTGTACCCATATCATCTGGTATTCCCCACTTGGGTCCGTTACTATTCTTAGTATTTATTTATGACGTCACTAAAAATATTATTTACTAAAAATGTTTAATCTATGCTGATGACACTAAAATTCTCATGAAAGTAGCCTCTGAATCGGACTGTCTTTTGCTACAAAGTGACCTGACTAGACTCTTCAACTATTGTCAAAATAACTCTATCTTCCTTAATGGTAAAAAGTGTAATGTAATTTCTTTCTGTCGTAAGCCAAAACCGATCATTTTCACCTATAAATTCAATGATATTATTATTTCTAGAGTAAACGAAATTAGAGGGTGTTTATTTAAATACTAAACTAACTTTTTATGTTCATTTTAATACCATAACTGTTAAAGCATATCGTATGTTTGGCTTTATATTGAGAGTTTCTTGAGAATTCAAAAATTTAGATACTTTATTACTTTTACAGAATAGTTTTGTCAGACCTGTTCTTGAATATGCGTCGACGGTCTGGAACCCGCAATATAACATTCATATCTACGAAATTGAAAGGATTCAGAATAAACTACTTAAACATTATAAATATTGTTTTCCCTATTTAGCAATTGAAAGCATGACTTTGACCAGCCTTTAAAGCCGTAGAATTGTTAGAGATCAAGTGTTTCTATATAACATTTTATCAGATGAAATTTACTCGCCATTTTTACTCGAAAATATTTATTTCCGTTGCCCCCGACAATCTGTCAATAAAAAGTATTTTAGGTTGCCTAATGTCAATATAAATTACAGAAAAAATATGTGTCTTGGTCGAGTTTGTGAATATTACAACGTTAGATTGACAAATATTGATATATTTAATATGTCATTGAGGAAAGTTATGTTAAGCGTTGCGAAAACCTCGTAACAATTTGTTGTTCTTTAGTTTTTAATTAAGGTTGTCTGTTATTTTATTACGTACTTTTGTTTTTTCTTCTTGCTCTGTTTATTTTGCTGTAATTGTGTTATTTAATAGTGAAAATTCCTTTGGTTTATGTTAATCTTACGTTTCTAATTTTAAGTATTATGAACTGTATATTTCCCAAATAAAACCAAACAAAAAACAAATAAAACAAGATGACAGATATACTTAATACAA
The DNA here is from genome assembly GCA_963662085.1 of Eupithecia inturbata. Classification (NCBI taxonomy): domain Eukaryota; kingdom Metazoa; phylum Arthropoda; class Insecta; order Lepidoptera; family Geometridae; genus Eupithecia; species Eupithecia inturbata. The sequence continues at coordinate 8,793,299 of OY759176.1, read as the reverse complement.
TACATTACATAGACAGATATTTCTTATTCATTATACATAGAAAACCCAAAACAGCTGCAACATATATTTGCAGATCGTACAAACATTTGTCCCCAGGCGATGAACATACGCATAAGAGGTTTCGCCAAACTTACATTATCACCTTCCTGTATGTCGATCCTGAGATCCTCGGTCGCCTTGGGTTCATTGAGAAGGCTCTCCATGATCATAGCGATGTCTTGAACGCGCTTGGTTATCTGCTGCTTTGCGGTTTCGGCCGGTTTTATTGCAACCTACGAAATATTCATACATGAACCTACTAGTACACTAAAAAACACCTGTTATAGCGTACACACTTGTGCACTAAAATATTTCCTGCGCACATGGCTAGTCTCCGTTGAGACTGGCCGCCGCGGCCGAGAATCGGACATCATCATCAGAGCACAAAATGTTGCAACAAAATATTTACAGGGCTCATTATGTAGATTCTTAAAAATGTAACCTATGTTATGGTATGACTACAATTAATCCTGTTGAGGTTAATAAAGGCTAAAGTTTGTGAAGATGTACGGATGTGAAGATGTAAGGATGTAAGGATGTGGAGATGTCAACGCCAAAATAACAAAGGGATCGCTAGATTCCAGGGATTCCAGACTAGAACTAAATCTATGATATTTTGCATAGGTGCAGTTGGTGCAGCGACCAACTTCTGGGCAATGACCTACCCTTGGTCCGTTATGTTGCAAGTGAAGATAAGATTACGGAAGAAATAAAATATGATGGTAAACTCAAATCAGAAAATAACATAACACCTCCTCATCAGCACACGTCTACAGCTGAACATGCCTTCCCCAAACAAGGGGGGTTTTTCCATAATCACCACACTTGACAGGCGGATTGGTGAACGCAGTAGAGGTGTTAAAAATACACAGAAGGTAGCACCGATAATACATGTAACACCTACTATTTTTCAAATAACATAAGAAAACATACTTTCAAAATCTGCAGAATATTCTCCTTATTTATACAAGTAGATATAATTTTCTGTTTAGCCTCGTCCGTAATTTCCGCGGGTTTATTCTGTGGTGGCGGCGCCTTGAACACATTAGGGGTGGTGGGGCCCTGAAAGTTTACATAGCACATGAGTACTATCATTTAGAAAGATTAATTATCATGACTAAGGCCCCTATTATGAAAGCTTGCTGAGTCATAGATCTATGCTTGAGTGATGTGATGTATGTATATGCCTTTGAAAAGTTTTACTGAGCGATGACTGAGCAAGCTTTCATAATAATGGCCTAAGTTAGTCTTAAAGACATTGCTTGAGCATGAAAACACATATTTTCCTTAATTTTTTTCTCTCGTTTGTAAAATATGAAGATTTCTGTTACCAGATAGCGTCAATATTATTAAACGAATTGGTGACATTTTTCAGACATAAAGTTCCTGGAGTAACAGTTTAAGAAATATAAAAGACTGGTCTATTATATTTCTACTAGCTTCTGCCTGCGGCTTTGTATGCGTTGTTTCTATGGAAACGTTTAAAGGTTATATATATATCCCATGGGAACTGATTTATGGAATAACAATTAACTTATGTTTTATTCCAGGCCTAGAATTAACTGTATTATTCATTACTTCATTAATATAAAAGGCTGGTCTTTTATATTTCTACTAGCTTCTGCCTGCGGCTTTGTATGCGTTGTTTCTATGGAAACGTTTAATGGTTATATATATATCCCATGGGAACTGATTTATGGAATAACAATTAACTTATGTTTTATTCCAGGCCTAGAATTAACTGTATTATTCATTACTTCATTAATATAAAAGGCTGGTCTTTTATATTTCTACTAGCTTCTGCCTGCGGCTTTGTATGCGTTGTTTCTATGGAAACGTTTAAAGGTTATAATATCCCATGGGAACTGATTTATGGAATAACAATTAACTTATGTTTTATTCCAGGCCTAGAATTAACTGTATTATTCATTACTTCATTAATATAAAAGGCTGGTCTTTTATATTTCTACTAGCTTCTGCCTGCGGCTTTGTATGCGTTGTTTCTATGGAAACGTTTAAAGGTTATATATATATCCCATGGGAACTGATTTATGGAATAACAATTAACTTATGTTTTATTCCAGGCCTAGAATTAACTGTATTATTCATTACTTCATTAATATAAAAGGCTGGTCTTTTATATTTCTACTAGCTTCTGCCTGCGGCTTTGTATGCGTTGTTTCTATGGAAACGTTTAAAGGTTATAATATCCCATGGGAACTGATTTATGGAATAACAATTAACTTATGTTTTATTCCAGGCCTAGAATTAACTGTATTATTCATTACTTCATTAATATAAAAGGCTGGTCTTTTATATTTCTACTAGCTTCTGCCTGCGGCTTTGTATGCGTTGTTTCTATGGAAACGTTTAAAGGTTATAATATCCCATGGGAACTGATTTATGGAATAACAATTAACTTATGTTTTATTCCAGGCCTAGAATTAACTGTATTATTCATTACTTCATTAATATAAAAGGCTGGTCTTTTATATTTCTACTAGCTTCTGCCTGCGGCTTTGTATGCGTTGTTTCTATGGAAACGTTTAAAGGTTATATATATATCCCATGGGAACTGATTTATGGTATAACAATTAACTTATGTTTTATTCCAGGCCTAGAATTAACTGTATTATTCATTACTCAGCCACCACGCAGCTTAGCGGCACGAGCCGATGTTTGTTACATCTTCACGCGAAACAACTGAACGGATCGGGCTGAAATTTTGTATACAGGTGATTTTAGGCCTGAAATAAAACAAACAGATTTTATAATACACATAGATTATTTTTTATCCCATAGATCAGTTTCACCGTTAGAGGTCCATAAAGAAAACAAAAAAACTATTCAACCACTCAGGCCTACGATCTAATGTTTTACTAAGAATATTAAAAAAAAAATCAATCTTACCTCCAAAACGGAGTGCTTGCCAATAATAAACTCCAATTTCATCGACCACGGGTTAATAAAAGAAGTCCATTCGGTCTCGAGTTTCACGTAATCACCGTTCTGCGTCATCATTCTGTAATGATAAACTAAGATGAATATAACTAAATTTAAGAAGGGGCAATGCGTGCTATTTTAAGAAAATGATAGGCATAGGATTTCGTGTTTACAGGAGCGGGACAGACTTTTTTGGAACGACGTAAGCGCAAAAATCAGCTTTTTGCCTATTTACAAGTAAACTACACAACCTACGAAAAACTTGTTTATGGAACCAAATAACTAGTAATATAATAACCTATGAACCAAAACATAATTAATTTCAATAGGCCGCAGGCTTCCTTAGATCTTAACCAAATTATGTGCGAAACAGTGCACTTTTATGTTTTTTTATCGTTTTTTTTTCTCAATCATGTTTTCACATTCAAGCCAAAGAAACAATTTTAGTATTTTATGTAATTCCAGTTTTTTACAACGGGGATCCCGTGAGTACTGAGATCTAGGCCTAGTTTGACAACCAAACCCGTTAAGTTCGCGCCTTAAGCCTGGTGTATGGCCCAACAATTAATTATCTGTAGCCGTATAAATAATTTGTATTATTCGAGAAATGTTTAATTTGTGTAAATATTTGAGTGATAAAAAATACTCAAACTTAACAGCGTTTAGAAGAAATGACCGAATTTCGAATATTTTTTTGTTAATTCAAAATTTGGATATTTCTTCTAAACGCTTGTGCGTTTGAGTATTTTTCATTCACTCAAGTATATGTCAAAGTATTTCATACAAATTGAACATTTCACGAATAAAGCAAATTAATTATATGGCTACAGATAATTATTAGATAGATATGTATATGATAAAATAATTTCAAATATTAATTTCGTAATTGAATTGTTTGTTTATGTACATCCAAGAGAATATAATACCTACGGAGAGTTTACACAAATTGTGTAATAACATGACAGATTGGCGGATGTGACAGATTTGGCAGTGACAGTAGGCCGTAGGTAACAGTACGCCCTACGACCTACTGTCACTGTCAAATCAATACCCATTTTATCATAGCCGTCATCATCATAGCCTTACTAAACCATACAAAACCATAGTTTAGTAAGGCTATGATGATAATGATGATAAATTGTTTACCAGTTTCAAGATTATTTTTTGAGACAAAACGTAGTCTATGTTTGTGCCCGGGATATCAACTATCTCCTAGCCAAATTTCATTTAGATCCGTCCAGCCGTACAGGCGTGAAAGCATAACAGACAGATAGACAGGCAGACAGAGTGCCTTTCAGATTTATAATATTAGTATGATTGATCCCGAGATGGTCCCATACAAATATTAAGGAATTTGAAGTCGACTTTTAGTTTTTTTGACCAGACAAATAATTTGTAAATAAATGTAACAATAATGTTCGGAAATAAAATTACCTGTATGGCATAGATTTTGCCAATACGCCTTCCCTCACAACAGTCTCGTAAGCAATCTTCAAATCAGGCAGATCATCAGGATGGTACATCGTCAACGCGTCCTGATTATGGACGTCGTGAGGCATGTATCCCAGATATGGCACGGACTCTAGATCAATGTGGTCGAGCGCGCCCGACGCTGAGTGGCGGATCACGAATGGCACTGGGTTGACAAGGACCTCATTCGGCGCTGAAAAATCGTTTAAATTATTGATTATGAGTTTGTTCAGGACTTAGTCTGGTGCAGATACTCTTATCTGCACCAGACTAGGTCCTTTATAATAATGTCAGTTCAGATGTCACAAAAACTATACTATTTCGACAGCATTATGTATGAATGTTACCGTCCTTTTCTTATCGATCGTAATAAAAAGGATATTTTGAGTGCTGTCAAATAAGTTTATTTTGGTTTTTGTGACATCTGAGTTGACACGAATTTCAGAAATACAGGACTCAAAAGTCGCGCCAAATTGTGGTTGCTTATGAATAACAAAAATTGTCCAGTATAATTTTCAACTATGGAAATATATTATTAACCTACTTCAAAAATATGTTCGGCACAGTTCGACAAAAAAAACGCATTCATAATAGGTATATATAATATGTATATGTGTTTTTATTTATGTTTGTCGATTTCTCCGATTTTGGACCGATTTTGATTCCTCGTCTATTGTATAGAGAATGATCCCGAGATGATCCCATAAAAACTATAGGGATAAGTATTATCAGCCCATCTATTCGAAAAGAGGCAAAAGGTTCCTCGATTAGTGCGAACACAGTGGGTCATTCCAGCGCACTTAATAACAGTGACGAAATGAATATTGAATTTAGAACAATATTTAATTAAAAAGTTTGAACGTAAACAAAAAAGATTTAATAAAGTCCTGGCCGGTAATAAAATAAAGCAAAAATACCGACGCGACATTGGATAAAAAAATTAAAAAAAAAAGAATACGCGGGCACTTTTTATTAAAATATTACAGATAATTTTAATTTGATTCACACTATTTGAATAAAAGATGAGTTCTAGCAGTGAAAATGAAATATTAACTAAAGTGAATATTAAACCAGAAATCATATTGTAATTTGGTTATGTACTTAAATATAAATATTTGTCACTACTAAAAGCATCTATTATTTATTTTTCTCGTATGATGAATTTTTCTTATAGTTTAGGATGAAAAGCAGAGTGTGCCACAAAGTCAAAGTCAAAAACTCTTTATTTCCATAAATACAATAAATGTATACTTAGAAAAGGTCAAATTCTTAATAATTAAACACTGACACGGAAATAAAGTGATATTTTTGATTTCAGTCGCTTCGGTACGTAGACTAAAGTAAAGAAGCGACGAAGAAACCTTTAGCCTGTTAGTTGTTATTTTTCGAGTTGGAGCAAATTCCGTCCCACGCTTTTTTATCCTCTAGATAATCTGATATCTTATAGTAGGCCTTTTTACACAGCAAGGTTTTGACAATTTGTTTGAATTTATTTACTGATAATTTTTGCAACTCACTAGGAGTTTTGTTGTAGAAGCGTATACATTGCCCTTTAAAAGATACATTAATTTTGTGTAGTCTAGTTGTGGGCACAGCGAGTTTATGTTTATTCCTTGTATTCAAATTATGTACATCGCTATTTTTAGGGAACCGATTGATATTTCTATGAGTGTACAATAGGTTTTCATAAATATATTGACATGGTACTGTCATTATGTTTATTTCTTTGAATTTATCACGCAGGGATTCTCTGGGACCCATACTATAGATAGCACGAACAGCCCTCTTCTGCAACACAAATACGGTGTTAATATCTGCAGCGTTCCCCCACAGTAGAATACCATAAGACATAATACTATGGAAGTAGCTGAAATAAACAAGTCTAGATGTATCCACGTCTGTAAGATGACGGATTTTTTTGACAGCATATGCTGCAGAACTAAGTCTCTTCGATAGCTTATCTATGTGTGCGCCCCATTGACGTTTATTATCTAAGGTGATTCCTAAGAAAACGGTACTTTCTACAATTTTTAACGTTTCTCCTTTTACATTTACATCAGCCTGAACTTGTTTAACATTAGGTAGAATAAATCTAATACATTTCGTTTTGGTTTCGTTAAGCAAAAGATTATTGACATTAAACCAATGGACTACTTTTGAGATTGCATTATTCACATCATCGAAATTCGTGTCTTGTCGTTTCATTTTAAAAATTAATGAAGTGTCATCAGCAAACAATACAATCTCGTGATTATTCTTAACAAGATGAGGCAGGTCGTTAATATAAATTAAAAATAGGAAAGGGCCGAGGATAGATCCCTGCGGTACACCCATTGTAACTACAGACCCCGAAGACCGTTTCCCATTAATGTCAACTCTTTGTATTCTATTACTCAAATAAGATGTAAGAAGACCCAAAGAGCTGTTCCTTATTCCATAGTGATTTAGTTTCCTGATTAATGTTTCATGGTGTACGCAATCGAATGCTTTTGACAAGTCGCAAAAAATGCCTAATGCATCTTGCGACTTCTCCCAAGCATCAAAAATATGCGTTACTAACTCTACACCGGCGTCAGTAGTTGACCTGCCGCGAGTAAACCCGAATTGCTTACTATGTAGCAGGTCATTTCCATTGAAATGCCTAAGCAATTGATGTAAAATAAGTTTTTCAAAAACTTTGCTGAATGTAGGCAGTACTGATATTGGTCTAAAGTTAGTGGGGTCAGACCTACTACCCGATTTAAACAGTGGGATTATTTTACTACATTTCATTAGATCAGGAAATACGCCACAATCAATAGACTCATTAAATATAAAAGCTAGATCTGGTGCAATGATATCAATCAATGGTTTAATAATTCTAACGGAAATTCCCCAGAGATCTGCAGTTTTCTTTATATTTAATAGTTTAAAGGTTTTTTTTAATATCTCTTTCATCAACATGATTAAAATTAAATTGATTTTTGCATTTAGGTATAAGTAATGACTCGGCGATTACTTGAGAAGAGTTTAGACACTTTGTAATAGAGATTGGAATGTCAGTAAAAAAGTTTTCAAATGCTTGGGCTACTTTAACATCATTTTTGATTGAGCAATCATTAATCTTTAAATTGTAATCATTAATGTAGGTGCTGACTTTTCCAGTCTCACTATTTATTATTTTCCAAGTTGACTTTATTACATTTTCACTATTTCTTATTTTTGAGCTAATATAATTTGATTTTGCTATATGACAAACTTTTCTAAACATTTTTGAGTAATTTTTTACTTTTACTTTGAACTCCTGGCTAAAATTGTATTGTTTTTCACTATACAGTTCATACAACTTTTGTCTACTCTTATGTATACCCACTGTTGCCCACTCACTAAAGTTAAGTTTTTCTGAGACCATGATCGACTTGGGTGTGAATATTGAATTGAACACACTGGTGAATTTGTTAAAAAAACTGCAATACGACTCATTTGGGTTGTTAAGTGAGTTATAAGGTGATGGTGTAGACTCCCAATACAATTTAAACCGTTCAAATCGACTTGTGGTCACAGGTATGTATTTTATTTTCTTTTTACAATTATTATTTTTTACTTGAATTTCTAATTGTATTAGTTGACCTAAGTGGTCTGATTTTAAATTGCTTATTATATTTTTACTAACAATTTTTTCATTTTGGCAAACAAATACATTATCTATACATTTTGCTGAGGTTTCAGTTATTCTTGTAGGTTCCATAAATAATGGCCTTAGATTATAAGAATTAAATAAATTAGTCAATCTAGTACTAAGGGAGTAAACTTCTAAAAGGTCAATATTAAAGTCTCCACAAGCCATGATAGTTTTATTTGATTTTGAGAGTTTAAATAAAATATCCTCCATAACACTTTGAAATATTTCAAAAGAAGCTGATGGTGGGTATACGCTTACTACAATAATTTGCTGCAACTCTACACATGCTACTTCGATGTGGCTTTCAACGGTTAAGCATATTATGTCCTTACGGTCTTTAAATTTCATGAATTTGTTAAGTAATATTAATGAGCCTCCACGAACAGCATGTGATCTGCAAAAAGAGCTACCAACCTGGTGGTTACTGAAATTAAACATGAGCTCATAGCTTTTCAGCCAATGTTCTGTTAAGCAGATGATGTCAATATTAAAAGAGTTCATGTACAATTCCAACTCTAGTAATTTACTTTTTAATCCTTGAATATTTTGATGCACCAAGTTAGTAAACTTTGCATTTATTTTACAGGTTTGGTTTCTTAGATTCTTTATGTGGCCAATATTATTTGACTGTTTAGGGCTAGAGACTTCCTCTGTTGTCGTTTTATCTAATTTAAAGGGTTTGGAAGAACTTCCAAGGTCCTGTTTGTAAGTTTATTACAATGCTCAAAAGAAGCATCTTGTATAGCCAAATTTTTGGCTGTAATATTAAAATAATAGGATAGCGAAACAGCTATCTGTCTTTTGCAATAATTTGAAAGGTAATAATTACCTTTTTCAGTCAAGTAATATTTCTTACTAACAATACTGTTAATATCAATCACATGTACATTGTTATGGCATGAAATAGTATGCAATGCCATGTTTAACTTATATCTAATGTTATTTTACACACGGTACCAAAATTATTTTACCTCGAGCGACTTACTTTGAATCCCTCGCTACGCTTAGGATTCTACTCTAGAATCCTTCGCTTCGCTGTGGATTCAAACATCGCTCTCGCCCTAAATACATTATTTCGTCCCCTTGTGACACAATTGTGCCAGAAAACAAATAATTTGTAAATATTAAGGAGTTTTTGAAGTCGGTGTTTAGTTTTTGCAAAACTATGAAATTATTATTTATTATTATTAGCAAACATCTAGAACTACAGTAGATCTAAAAATCGTAAAAACATTTGTCATGAAGCGCGAATCGAACCCGCAACCTCCTTCGTCGCAGGCGGACCTACGCCCGCCGCGCCACATCGGTCGTCGATTTATTAAATACTGTAATACTGTTTGTGTTACTTACAGTTGTAAGCGGAGTACAATGGAGAAGCCTTTATGATCAAGTAGACCACGCAGCCAGCATCATCTTTGATTTCCTTGAATGCAAACTTCAGTACGAACGGAACGTAAGACACTTCGCGGTGTCTTATCGCATAGCCCACGTTCATGTTTCTGTAGCGACGAATACGGCATGCCATTTTGGATTCCTGGGCTGACGGTGGAACTATGGACATTTCACACTTTTAAAATATTATAGGCGACTGTTGTCAGGGGTAGAATTAGACAATGACTATTCTTCAGCTTCAATAATTTACGCAATTCATAAATGCTGATGATGATGATGAATCAATACACAATACACTCACACAATCACTCACACACAATACACTCAGGCTGGTGTTCGCCAAAAGGTAATCGGTCAATTAGGCAGCTTCGTCGGTAACTTTGATATTTAACTTATGAAAACTGATGTCAAAAACGTAAATTATAATGTAATTGCCTGTGTTTTTTTTGAAGAGCACATGCATAAAAAAAACTAGCCTAGTAAAACTATTAAATGTCAACGGACTTACTTTTTTCTTGTTGATGTGTACCACCAGTACCATTTCCAAGTCCCGGTAAGGGTAGACTGTTCGTTATTTGGGTAGTGAAAGTGTCCCGATCCTGAAAACAAAATGTCTTTAGTATCGAAAGAATGTAATTATTTATTCACAGAAACATGACCAATATTACGCATTCCCTGCCCAGCTCTGCCACTGCGCGCCCCTGCGCGTGCGGGTCGCACCGTCCCGCCACGTGGTGGCGCTGGCCGACATGTGCGTCTTGGGTCATGAAAGTGTGTATCAGTGGTATCAATGCAATACCACCAGTAGTTTTGGACCAGTGTGTGGTGTGTGAATATTATTTCTACCTTCTCATTAAAAATGTCTGCTTAAAATTAATATATTCGTCTACGCTATAAAAACAATGAATCAATTTATTGAGTAAATTTTCAAATAATATCATATATTATTATTAGATAATAAATGCGACAGTTTGGATGATAAGCTATTCTGATGTGTGTTACATCTTCTCGGCAAACATTTTTTACGGATCTAGTTCTCGATAGGGATAAACATACAGGCTTATTTTATCCCAGAAAAGAGCATGCGAAGCCGCAAGCAGAGGCGACTTTACATTTTTAATTAATCCAGATTATCTTAAGCAACGAGAAGTACAAAAAGACGTCCACTGCTGAACAGCAGACGATGCTGAGAGCTGATGCTGCAGGCAATTCCCAAATGAAGGAGTGGCTTTGTCATAATTGCCACGCTTGACAGGCAGATTGGCAATCGGTATTTGGTGGTGGATCTGTTCTCCTCCGTTTAAATCAGGGATCCTATACATATGCGAAGAAAGTCTAAATTTAAAGTGAATTCAACGTACCCGAGGATGAACGAATTCAATGAAGGACCTGCCTATCCACATTTCCTCAGGAAACCCAAGATTTTCGGATAAATTCTGAGTCGTATACATAACGACGCCATCGTGCAGAGATACGGCGCACGAGAACCCTTCCTGAAAAAGTAAAAAACATTTCAGTTAACATGAGTTCTCTGTACTTATTACCCTAAAAGTTTGAGATAAAACGAAGTCTATTACGATGAAAACTACACACGTTGAATCACAGTCACACTGCCAGACTAAGACCCGTATTATTAAAGCTTTCTCAGTCATCGATCTATGCTTGAATAAAGATTTTCAATGGCATTAACGTCACTCAAGCCGTCAAATATAACTGAGCAAGCTTTCTAAATGCAGGCGTTAGTTTTGATGTATGGATTACTTCTTCATCCCAAAACAACAGAACGCATCGTGCTGAAATTTTGCCCGCATAAAGTTCTGACGTGAATCCATACTAATCCATGCTAATACTTATTATAAATTTGAAATTTATTCTGTTTGTCTGGCTGTTTATTAACTTTTCACGTCTAAAACGCTGAACGTATGATACGTTCAGCGTTTTGCGAAGCGTCAAGTTTGGCAGTTCAGCGAATTAAATTTGGCAGGGAGGTAGACGGTATCCCGGAGACGGACATAGGCTACTTTTTATCCCGGAAAAGCCCGCTTTCAGAAGCTAGTCACATTAAATATGAGTTTGTATATATGGATAGTTGTAGTCTGTTACTTCTCTACGTCGAAACTAATGAATGGATCGGCTTGAAACCTTGCATACACGATCTTCTGGGCCTGCAATAACATGGCTACTTCTTATCCTCAAAGAGGTGTGCGAATCCACCGGCAGACGCTAGTTATTAATAATTCAAGAATATGGACTGGTATTGATATGGATCAGTAAAGCTACCTCTAGATTGTTTGCAACAGTCTGCAGTTAGCTCAATTGTTTCAATTATTTAATTGCAAATTCTAGTTCTAAATTATTTATATTCTTTGATTATAATATTCTTTGAGAATATGGTAATAGACTTACAATTCCACACGAGTTATGTATCGCATCTTCTATCGCGAGGGTCTGTGTATTTGGAATCTGAAACATACACCAGACAAAAATAATGAATAAAGAAAGAGTATTTAAAATAATTGCGCTAAAGCAACGGCATCGGCTATATACTATACTTTACGTTTAGCACAATATCTAAAAAGGGGATTGTCTATATGGGATATGTATAAGATATGGGGCAGTAAATCCGCACATATGTATAAGGTATGGGGGAGACCGCACTCCTGGCATGTATGTCATGCCCGACGAGGTAATGCTAATTCTAATTCTAAGTGGGGGAACTGGGATTTGCACTGACTTCACGCATGGGAGTATATTGTGCATTATCCCCCTGCCTAACAAGGCCCTAACCAGCCCAGTTCCTTGAATTACCGGAGCAGGACTTTTGGCGATTGACAGCTTCGTTTCAGCTTTTCTGTAGGCGTGGACGGGTTTGATGCATCTATAAAACTCTTCAATCCCGTTTTCCGTTTGGCCTCCCCTGTGGCCGTGCTGTGTACTGTAGCTTCCTGAAAGCAGCCACGACACAGGCTGCAGTCTGTGTCTCCAGTTTTGAGAAGATGATGGTTCAGTTCACAGTGTCCTGTGATGATGCCCACCATTGTTCTTAGATCCTTGCGGCTCATCTTGAGCAATTTGTTTGTGTTTTTCTTATCTTTGGAGGGGAATATTATATCTTTGGAAGATGGGGTAATGCTCATAAAAAGGCCATATACAATGTCCTGCAATGCTCTGTTATAGGCAATGGACATTCCACTCAACAGGTGGTTCTGAAAATGTGTTATTGCGCGAACAACAACAAAACTACTGAATGCATCGGGCTGTAATTTTGCATATACAGTGTGCCACGGCAAGGGTGTACTAAGCCAAAAGGGGGTGATTCTGGACCCCGAAGGGATCAGCTTGTGAACAACGATTTTTTACATTTCGAATAAGTATTATTTTTTTCGAAAAATAAAGTATTTTTTTCTTTATACTCGTGCTCTTTACACGCACTCGTGCATTATTTAACACTATAAAATATTTCACAACTGTTTTTTGCTTGTTTTTTCAGCAAAACCAGTGTTTTGTCATGAAACAATTAAAAAAAAAATATGTATATCCTTTGAAATTTCGAATCAATGATAATAATAATGTACGAATACACGTAAAAGGACACAAATACGAATAAAAAAGGTCTCGTTCATTATTTTTTGAATTAACCAAAGAAAAAAAAAGAAAAAAAATTGTAGATCAAACGTTGACCCACCTCACCCCCTGTCGGCTTAGTATAACCTTTCCGTGGCACTCTGTATTTGGATCTTGATCTGGAAAAAAACAGAAAAACAATTGCGTGTCCTGTGGCACATAAGCCCCTCTTCAGCCGTTTCCATTGTTCTCGGCTGCGCTGTGTTCCGATCGAGACCACGTAGCACCTCCTACTTTATCTATGTCGTCCTCCCGTCTTTTGATCGCTCCGTAATGACCCGTATCCATTTCTCTTTGCTGTATCTTGTTATGTGTCCATCGCCATTTTAGCTGTTCGACTTTGTTAATAACGGCTACGACTTTAAAGTCGATCTAGACTATGCTTTGGTATAAATTACCTCGTCGTATTTAGAGCACTGGTCCATAGTTTCGCAAATGTTGTCAACTGCTTTCTCGGGCATCGAGATCGGCGGTGATGTATCCATACCTGCACATCAAATATAGCGAATCAAAGACAGTTATGAATCTTTGACGCTATATTCTGAAACTGATTCACATTGATATCTTATATATGTATCTACATATATAAAATAAAGTCGTGTTAGTTACACTATTTATAACTCAAGAACGGCTGAACGAATCTCGGTGAAATTTGGCAGCGAGGTAGATGGTATCCCGGGGCCGGACATAGGCTACCTTTTATTCCGGAATAAAGCATGCGAAGCCGCGGGCAGCAGCTAGTTATGGATATTATTAAAATATCTGACAGATATAAAACATTAAATAGTATTATGTTCTGACAAGGAATACCAAAATGGTAACTTAGATATTTCACTGCGAGTTAATTGATCTATAAAATTTTATATGACACGATTTTGTAGCAAAATATTTATGTTAAAAGTTTTATACAACTTATGTATACACCTTTTAACATAAATATTTTGCTACAAAACCTTAACTCTTAAATTTTTTTTATCATTTATTCTTATAAACGATAATATTGATGGATGGATATTCACAACTTCATGATTAAGATATATTCAGACAGTTTATGCAGACAAAGAATAAAACACGAAAACGACGACCTACAAATCCTGGAGGTAAGACACGGACTCGGATACTGTATAATAAGTACGACAAAACAGAATTATAGGTATATGTGAATCTGAAAAATAAAATATTCGATTCAAAGATCCAGCATGCGAGATCGCGTCCGTCGTACCAGCACTAAAAAGCCAGTACCAAATACTGCTGGGTCTTCACACTGGCTTTAATGAAGACTACAGTTCAATAGCAGCAATCCAATCAACAGCAGTTATCATCATCATCAGCTATTGATGACCCAGAGTAGAGAGGCTTATGCGGTCCTGGGGCCAAATTCTGCTAACATATCGCACAAACCTATTTACTATGACAATGGTATCGTCACACAATCGTCAATAGATGAAAGAAACTCTAGATAGTGCGTGCGGTGCTATTTGCACGGAGATATTGATAAATTTGTTTCGACCTTGACACTTTTGAGACGCGTCCCTCTTTTTTCTATCTTTCTTTCGTCCATTTTCCATGGTTTCAATTGCAAATACTAGTTCTAATTTGTTTTTATTATTTGATTGTAATTTTCATCACAAGTAAAAAGCCAAAAATGTGTAATTCTGAGACGATACCATTTATAGTGAAGCAATTAATTCAGTGGAATTAGGGCCCTGCGATAGTCTAGTCTGCAACATGAGCTTACAGTCTGCGGATGTGGTCGGTATAACGCGGCATTGCACGTGATGACGTGACCCACTTATACATATAGCACTCACATTCGAGATGCTCTTCCTTCTTCTTCTTCGCCTCGTTCAGAGGTATGGGCTCCGGTGACTTGCATTCCAGCAAGGCTGGCTTTTCGAAGGCCCTCTTCCTCTTTCCCTGCTTGTCTTTCTTCGACATTGCCACGATGTTGCTGCTGCAAAAACAGGACTGTGTTAATGACAGTGGAGATGACCGTATACCGTATAGGAATAAACAAATACTGTTAGACTTTTTCATAATCTGGCCTCAAATTAAGTAGAGCTTGTGTAACGGGCACCTGATTGATGAGTGATGACATATATACAAAATACTTAGGTATACACCCAGACCTGGAACATATGCCATCAGATCATACAAACATTGGTTCCGTAGACGTGAATAAAGAAATAAGTGTTGAAGGAATTAAAAGCAAGGCTAATTCTTAGGCATTAAAAACGTATTTATTTTAGTTGTTTGACTATCAAATCGACCAATCTCACTTGACATCCATTCGTGTTTCGACACGAGGTAGTATCTAATCATCAGGGCTAATCATCATGCGCGCCACGAAAGACGTCGCGCGGGTGACGACTATTTTTGTCGTCGTCAGTTGTTTTCTTATTTACTCTAACATGCACACCACGAAATATATAATACTCGTTGTCGAGTAGTCATTCTCGCGTTGAGACAGCCACCCAGACGAACACCCGTTTAGTTCATTCAATTGTCTATGGTTTTTGTAAACTGCACGGAAAAAATAAACTAAATTTCTTCGTTTTCACCTTTTTGGTAGTTTGATCATTTTCACTCGTATAATGGTGGTAAGCAGTTGCAAAAGCCACGAACAAAAAAAAAGAAGCAATTTCAACAATAAAATCAAATAATCGTTCAGTTTAGTAGCTAGAATAAGTATTAGGTATGTTTTCTATTATGCACGCCATCTAAAGAGTTCCAACGTTATTTAGCTTCTGAAAATCCATTCTTTTTTTCATTTGCTGAAAGTTCGATCAGGTACCGCCCCGCATAGGCCGGCGGATACCTTGATAGATGGCTGAAGATAAACAACAGCAAACAACACAAAGTTTTGTAGAGTTACAAAAGGCATAGCCCTCCCTATAGTGTTAAGTACCAACGAGGTGATAAGTAGCCTAAATTTCCACGAAAAAAATGTTACTCAATAACCGTACAGTCTGTACGAAAAACTTAAAAAAATATTTATCAATGTATAAAGAATCTAGGTTACAATTTACCATCGGCCTCCGCACTAGGCAAAGGCTGTATCTCGGAGACCAGAGCAAACATATAAGCATACATATAAGCATACATATAAGCATACATAAAGGCTTCCATGTCGATCAAGGATGCCACATTATAGGTGTACTAAGCCGAAGGGGGTTGATGGACCCTCTCCGGCGAACAACTTTTGTTCTACAACTTTCCAAGTTTCGACAATTTTCATTGAAAAACGAGCAGTTTACTTTTTACTCGGTCAGTTAATTTTTATCTAAGGTATCAACCCTAGAATCAGCTGTTTCTTGACTTTATTTACCATTCAGTGTGGGCAAGTAAGTGGGCTTACCGACAATGCTAACAAAATGAAAAAATACTGCCTACCGAGCAATATAACCTACAGACATCACTGAGGCAAATAAAAATAAGATACTAACAACGTGGTCTAGATTTTTAGATATTTTATGATACTTAAATCAGTGCCTACACTAACCATAAACTAGGACAAGTTTTAAACTAAACTATTCAGTAATTTCCCAAATAAATTAAATTTCCAAGTTGGTTCCAGGTCTTTATTTTACTAAGTTTAGGAGGTCTATAATAAATACGGTACTAATACTGTATAAGCATTAATTTTCTCAAAAGAAACTAAAAGGTAGTGGTGTAATGAAAATTTACGGTGCAACAAACTTGCACTGATCGATATGTTAAGGAACACAAATATTTCAAAACCTAAACTACTTTATGTGCTTTATATGACAAACAATAATCTCCTGAGTTTTTAATTGGTTTCTAAATTACAAATTCAAAATTTGACGGTGTATCATAGGCAATATTATTTTCAATTAATCTTTTGATTGGTTTCAAAATCTCATATACAAAATACTGCTAGCATACCTATTCCGTACGACAATGGTGGCGCGGTAGATGAAAAACTCACCTGCTGTCATATGTAGACTGCTTCCCTCCATATCCACTGCTCCCGCTGGAGTGGCTTCCAGAATGTGTGGACTTCGAACTGCGGCTAGAAAAAAAAAATTTATTAAAATATGTTAGTAGTATGTAGTTGAAAAAACTGAAAACCGACTTCGAATTCCTTAGTATTTATGCACACTGTTTTTTAAGTTTTGCGGGCCAAATATAAATCTTTTTTTATGGGAGTAGGTACCTCGGGATCATTCTCCATACAAAGTTATTGCTCCATGATAGAGCTCATTCTCCTGATTTCATTTCTGGCTTATCATATAAATTTTTCACAACGAAGGGTATCCTTATCACGTACCTTTTGTTTTATTTTCATATAATCATACTAATATTATAAATGCAAAAGTTCGTGTGAATGTTTGTGACCACATATCTCAGTAACTACTTAACTTATTTAGATGAAATTTGGTATGAAGAAAGTTTAAGTTCTAGAATAACACATAGGCTAATCTAATTTTTAAAAATTAACCACTTTTAAAAAGGGTGCTAAATTTTCTATAATAAATGATTATTCCTTGGTTTGATTCACTCAAAACTCTGTATAAATAAACTATAAAGTAAATAATAATACATTTATTTTTTATGTTTACAAAACTACCCCTAGAGAGTGCGTAATCAATTTTCACGCGGGCGAAGCTGCGGGGCGCAGCTAGTCTTTAATATGTTAACAAATCGCGAAAGTTTGAAAAGAGCGTATCCTGATCCCGGAATGTATGACACACCTAACCTACATTGTAACATTTCAGACGGACATTATGTTCGGGTGTTATTCGTGCCATTACCACGCATTTCTCTCGTCTAACTTGTAGGTAACCAATGGCTGAATTGCCATAGGATTTTCGTTTAGATACATATGAGACAACAAAAATAAATATGAGTATATGCCTAATATAAAATTTTATAAATTATCTCGTCTAACGCTTATTTAGGCGCTAATAGGAACTAATAAGTACCTTTGTAAAATCAAATATCTTTAACTTATTTATCTTGCAGCTTTTACTCCTCTGAGCTTAGCAGACGTTAAATACGAATTGGTAGTTATAACTACCTATTCGGTTTTAACGTCTACTATAGTATTTTAAACGAAATTGATAGTTGTCATAGTACATTTACCTAATTAAGCAAATTATCCGACTGTGCTTTCACAAAACCAATTTTAGACGTTATTTTAGGTTGAAAAACTTTAATTATTCACAAGGGATCAATTTTGTTTACGCTTAACATAAACACTAAACAACCGCGAAATAATACAAAAAGATATCCCGCTAAAGCTTCATGCATGACAAAAAGAAATGTGAGAGGTGACGTCACGTTCGCTCTCTAGCCAATAGAGTCCAAAAATTTTAAAAATTTCGCGATTGCGATTTATAATAGGTATCTACTTTTCAATGATTAAATTTCACAAAAAAACATCAAAATATACAAAATGTAATATGTAGATATTTCTATATCAATAGAGAATACATTAAAAATAAACCGCTTTTTTAAGTCACATCCTATTGCACTACAGTGAATTTCAAAATTCGCCAAAGCCTATTCTACAGTAACAGAATCATCAATGTGCACTTGTGCACTATAATATGGACATTCTCCATTGAGACTGGCCGCCGCCGTGGCAAAAAAATCGGCTAGGAGGACATCATCATCATCATCAGGTCATCATCATCGATCGTTTAGTACCCACAGCCGGGCATAAGCTTCCCTCCGCGCTAGTTGTTCGATCCTGCGCCAGTCTGGTTCACGAGGAAATCAAAGTCTTACTCGTATGTATGTCTTGGGTCTCACAACCGATGCGATTCGATTCTTCGATGAATGAAATACGTAGCATTCGTAGGCAGCAAGATCGTCGAGAACCGGTGTAGGTATTTAATTTATTGTACCTGCCATGTAAACTGTGACGTTAACACCGATCATATTTTATGCGTTACGAAGTTCTTTATGCAATGTGGGTGGGTATGGCTAAGGAAGTCCTAGCTGTAAAACACCTAGAGTAATTTTGACGTAGATTTATTTCGCTTTGCGCATTTCGCACCGGCCGATATAGGCAAGGCACTTTTGTGGTTTTGTTGTCATCATAACTATTACGTTCCTGCTCTGTGTAACGCCTCCATACAACAATGTTTAATCATTAGATACCTTAACAAAACACATGCCTTAATTTAAGAGACTTACATTCTTAGATAAAAAACAAGGGGTTCCAATTTGCATCGAATAGACTTCCAGTGTGTTTAGCGATAGATTTTTTTAGGTTATGTTCTCTGGCTATTCTGAAAGGAAACTTGTTCCATAAAAATATGTCCATAAAAACCAGATTTTGACAATTATTTGGCGTGTTTTAAAAAACGATAAACCGACTTCAAATTCCGTTTGATAGATAAAATTCATATGTCTCGGACGAACGAAACCACCCCTACCTTACTTTCCCTGACCGAAGGTCTATAGGTCGCCAGTGTTTAACTAAAAATTTAGTTAAACACTGGCGACATCTAGTTATTATTCAAGTCTAATTTAGTTTGATGACACATGGATGAAACTGTTGACGCGCGTTGCCATGGAAACCAATACTTAGGTGATAATGAAATTATCATATTCTGAAGAATTTTTACAAACCTACGTTTTATGGCGCACATAGCAATTCCTCGAGAATCAAACATATAGGGGACCACCACAAAATATTTTTATATACAACATCGAAACAATCATCTAAATCTATTAACAATTGCCGCAGACATCACCAAAACTGTTGTAGCTAGTCGTGATTCTCCAAAAATTTTATCTTGCTTTTTAAGTTTAACGGGATAAATACTAATCCCTTGGGAATAACATTGTTATGGGACCACCACTGGATCATTCTCTATACAATAGTGAAGGGATCAGTAAAATCGGTTAAAATCGGGTAAATACTTGACTGTGAACTTGTCAAGGTAGTTTCTATATCGGCAACATTTTACAAAATTTGTCTTCACATCTTCAACTTTACGAATAAATAAGGGGAATTATTTAGTAATATTTTCTAGTTTCATTGATTTTGCGAACATAACAATTTGAAAGTAATCCTTTGACACTGTTGTATATTGAGCCATTTATTCTGTTCAGTCATACAGTGAATGTCCACGGAATGAATAAATAATACGGGACATAGTATGGACCTAAAGTAAGCAAAGCTTGTGTTATGAAATGGAACAGTACAAATCGTTACTCCTCAATAAAATATCTGACAAAAATATTACGAGACGAGACTTGATTGACTTTGATGTTAGCTAGCATTAATAATTTTTTTTGTTCGGGTTTACAATTTTTAGGAATATCGTATATTTTATTGACTATGTGATAAGAAACATGAAAGTAACCCGAGAAATTGAAATCGAATCACTAAACTATTGTTTTGATATAGTTATCTGTTTATAACGTAGCGTATTTATAGGAAAAATAACTACAGAAATCGTTCCTTCTCAATACTTTTCCATCCGGAATATCGACCTCCACCGGCTCAACTGTCCGTAACACGCAACGTGACGTGCCGGAGCACGCGGCATTTTAAATGACAATAGCTATTTTAGTTTTCAACCGTTTTTACGGTTGCGAAGATTGGAAATCGGTTTCGAAAACCGCTGGCATCGCTTTTTCTGTCCTTTTTTCCGTCTTTAATATCTTAGCAACTACAGCAGCAAATGACGTGAAATTTAAAATATTATTACTTTTCGTGCACCTATACAGATTAAAAAAAAATTATAATAAATGAAGAATTAAAATGAAAATTTTCAGTACAAATTGTGATGTCGAAAAAGGGGGGGCTACCTCACCGAGTGGGGTATCAAATGAAAGGTATCGTTTTGTACATCTCAAAAAAGTTTATGAAATTTCTGAAGGTTTAATACCTTTTGAAAAATTTGGAAAAATTTCGTATATTTTTACCCTCTGTACCTACTCCGATGTTTTCAAACCAATACATCTGAAATGTAGGTACCTCTAATTTTTTGGTATTCATCTAATAGCAAAGTCTTTAACCAGTACATAAAGTACATTTTGGTATACTTGACAACCGTTCGAAATCCTCGGCGCGCGAGTCACACTCGCACTTCACGGATTTTGTTTTAATAAGTATTTACTGTTCTTGAACTTAGTACTGATTTCGGTGCTCTGGGTGTTTTCTATGTATATAAAACTAGCTGCAGCCCGCGGCTTCGCACGCTTTTTTCCGGAATAAAAGGTAGCCTACACTGCCGGCCAAAAGTTTGAGACCACCTACATCAAAGTAGGAAAATGAAATAAAACTCAAAATACAAAGCAAGAGGTTTAATTATGAATTAAAATACTTATTTCCTAATACACATACATTATGAAGAAAACAAAAAAATCAAGAAAAATCAACCATTTACTTTAAAAATGTCGCTCATATTTTATACAGATTTTTCGTCGAAAAACCCTCCCTTGCATTTTATTACTACTTTCACTATTCTTGGCATACGAGCAATCAATTTGTCGATTGTATCTTGTGATATATTGTTCCAGCTTTCTTGTAAAGCCTTCCACATGTCTTCTTGCGAAGTGGGACAACAACTGCGCACATTTCTATCAAGCTCTTCCCACAAAAGCTCAATCGGGTTGAGATCCGGACTCTGAGGGGGCCACACCATGTTTTTTAAAACCCCTTCTGTTTCTTTGTGTTCTAAATAACCCCTGCATAATTTTGAACTATGTTTTGGGTCATTATCTTGTTGGAAAAAAAATCCATCTCCAATTATTCTTGAACCAGACGGAATGGCATTTTGCTGTAGTATTCGTTTATATTGCTCCTTTTTCATGATTCCTTCGACTCGTACCAAATCTCCGGTTCCATGGCCCGAGAAGCATCCCCAGACCATAATGGAACCACCACCATGCTTGACTGTTGGCACCACACAGTCTGGCATCATCTTTTCCTCGACGTTACGTCGAACAAAAATTCGTCGTTTTGAACCAAATATTTCAAATTTGGATTCATCTGACCAAAGAACTTGTTTAAAGTCTTCTTCAGTCCAGTCTCGATGGGTAAGGGCCCACTGCATCCGTTTCTTTTTGTTTTGTGGCCTTAGTAGTGGTTTTCGAACGGCGACGCGACCAAATAACTTAGCATCTCTCAAACGTCTTTTTACTGTAGTCAATGATACAGGTTCTGATCGGGATTTGTTCACTTCTACGCGGATTTCTGGTGCTGTTAGGCGTCTATTCCGCTTGCTGGTAGTGACGATGAAGTGATCCTCGCGAGAAGTGGTAGTTCTCGGCCTTCCCGAACGCGAACGATCTTGATTACTGCCAGTCTCCTTGTATCGGGTTATTGTGTTATGAACACAAGTCTTCGACAACTTAAGTTGAGAGGCAATCGCACGTTCAGATTTGCCTTCGCCGTATAAAACAACTATGGCAGAGCGAGTTTCACTGCTGATTTCGCGAACTTTTCCCATTTTAAGATGTCTTCACTGTAACAACGACGAGCTCAGACTAATAAGGTAGAAAATAATTTACTCCATAAAAACTCAGGTACTAAATATGTTTTAGGAAGCTAACATAATCCCTGATATCGGTTAACGCGAAACAAACCCAAAACAATAGGTAATGAGCAGATCATAAAAATATTACAATGACTCTACCACCTGGTCCTTGCGCGGCGCTCATTGATGTTTTGAAACAATAGACCTTTTTAGGATGATAACTTAAACAACAACATAAATAATGACTCTTAGAAATTCTTTAATAATAATAGAATACGCAGGTGTTCAAATTAGCTCATTATCATATGTGTACTTTGAAATATTTTGTTGGTGACAAAGATTTTTACAGTGGTCTCAAACTTTTGGCCGGCAGTGTATGTCCGGCCCCGGGATACCATCTACCTCGCTGCCAAATTTCACCGAGATCCTTTCAGTCGTTCCTGAGTTCTAAATAGTGTAACTAACACGACTTTCTTTTATATATGTAGATATATATGTATATAGATAGATATGCTAGATGACGCTGTGTGATTTGTGCAGCATTACTTTATTATTTAATTTAGATTTCTGTGTGCGTAGTTATAGTTTTTCATATTATACTCATTTCGAAAGAGAAATTCCGCGGTCATTATTGTTTGATTTTGACTATGTCAATGTCGAGCTTTGAACATTTAAGACTTATCTTTTAACATATCGTGTATTGCGATAGCAATCTTGCACTTCTCAGTTAATTTTTGTCGCAGTTGTGTTAACTCAGACTCGTAAGAAATATCTGCAGAACCATAATAATACGTCCAAGGTTAGTATGGGTGGGTATGCTGACCGCGGCTGAAGATGGCTGAAAGCGAACAGCCATCACAGCGTGGTCAGCATTGCAGCCCTTGATGGCCAAGGTGAAATGAAGGCCGAGACCGAAGGTCGAGGCTTTATTGCGCGGACAGCAAGAGCTGCAATAATAACCAAGCTTGAAGGCCGAGACCATAGCAAGCTTAGTTTGAGGCCATCTTATCGTGGCCGTATGTATCGTATGATACTTAAATCAGTGCCTACTAACCATAAACTAGGACACGTTTTAAACTAAACTATTCAGTAAATTCCCAAATAAATTAAATTTCCACGTTGGTTCCAGGTCTTTATTTTACTAAGTTTAGGAGGTCTGATAATAAATACGGTACTAATACTGTATAAGCATTAATTTTCTCAAAAGAAACTAAAGGTAGTGGTGTAATGAAAATTTACGGTGCAACAAACTTGCACTGATAGATATGTTAAGGAACACAAATATTTCAAAACCTAAACTACTTTATGTGCTTTATATGACAAACCGTACGACAATGGTGGCGCGGTAGATGAAAAACTCACCTGCTGTCATATGTAGACTGCTTCCCTCCATATCCACTGCTCCCGCTGGAGTTGCTTCCAGAATGTATGGACTTCGAACTGCGGCTAGAAAAAAAATAGATTTATTAATAATATGATTGTGTTGAAAAAACTGAAAACCGACTTCAAATTCCTTAGTATTTATGCACACTGTTTTTTAAGTTTTGCGGGACAAATATAAATCTTTTTTTATGGGAGTAGGTACCTCGGGATCATTCTCCATACAAAGTTATTGCTCCATGATAGAGCTCATTCTCCTGATTTCATTTCTGGCTTATCATATAAATTTTTCACAACGAAGGGTATCCTTATCACGTACCTTTTGTTTTATTTTCATATAATCATACTAATATTATAAATGCAAAAGTTCGTGTGAATGTTTGTGACCACGTACATATCTCAGTAACTACTTAACTTATTTAGATGAAATTTGGTATGAAGAAAGTTTAAGTTCTAGAATAACACATAGGCTAATCTAATTTTTAAAAATTAACCACTTTTAAAAAGGGTGCTAAATTTTCTATAATAAATTATTATTCCTTGGTTTGATTCACTCAAAACTCTGTATAAATAAACTATAAAGTAAATAATGATACATTTATTTTTTATGTTTACAAAACTACCCCTAGAGAGTGCGTAATCAATTTTCACGCGGGCGAAGCCGCGGGGCGCAGCTAGTCTTTAATATGTTAACAAATCGCGAAAGTTTGAAAAGAGCGTATCCTGATCCCGGAATGTATGACACACCTAACCTACATTGTAACATTTCAGACGGACATTATGTTCGGGTGTTATTCGTGCCATTACCACGCATTTCTCTCGTCTAACTTGTAGGTAACCAATGGCTGAATTGCCATAGGATTTTCGTTTAGATACATATGAGACAACAAAAATAAATATGAGTATATGCCTAATATAAAATTTTATAAATTATCTCGTCTAACGCTTATTTAGGCGCTAATAGGAACTAATAAGTACCTTTGTAAAAACAAATATCTTTAAGTTATTTATCTTGCAGCTTTTACTCCTCTGAGCTTAGCAGACGTTAAATCCGAATTGGTAGTTATAACTACCAACTCGGCTTTAACGTCTACTATAGTATTTTAAACGAAATTGATAGTTGTCATAGTACATTTACCTAATTAAGTAAATTATCCGACTGTGCTTTCACAAAACCAATTTTAGACGTTATTTTAGGTTGAAAAACTATAATTATTCATATGGGATCAATTTTGTTTACGCTTAACATAAACACTAAACAACCGCGAAATAATACAAAAAGATATCCCGCTAAAGCTTCATGCATGACAATAAGAAATGTTAGAGGTGACGTCATGTTCGCTCTCTAGCCAATAGAGTTCAAAAATTTTTTAAATTTCGATATTGCGATTTATAATAGGTATCTACTTTTCAATGATTAAATTTCACAATAAAACATCAAAATATACAAAATGTAGATATTTCTATATCAATAGAGAATACATATAAAAATAAACCGCTTTTTTAAGTCACATCCTATTGCACTACAGTGAATTTCAAAATTCGCCAAAGCCTATTCTACAGTAACAGAATCATTAATGTGCACTTGTGCACTATAATATGGACATTCTCCATTGAGACTGGCCGCCGCCGTGGCAAAAAGTTCGGCTAGGAGGACATTATCATCATCATCAGGTCATCATCATCGATCGTTTAGTACCCACAGCCGGGCATAAGCATCTCTCCGCGCTGGTTGTTCGATCCTGCGCCAGTCTGGTTCACGAGGAAATCAAGGTCTTTTGTCTTAGGTCTCACAAACGATGCGATTCGATTCTTCGATAAATGAAATAGCATTCGTAGGCAGCAATATCGTCACGCACCGGTGTAGGTATTTAATTTATTGTACCTGCCATGAAAACTGGGGTTAGTGGGTTAGGCCCCCGGTGTGTGACGCCCCCGTCGTGGAGGCACCCGATTTCGTTTCAGTGCGATAAAAAGTATTAGTTGAATATTTTTATCCAAAGTACAGTCAGGTAGCAAAGTGTAAACTAAATTATAGAAATAATTATAAGTGTCTACATGAAAAGATGCAAAGTCTTAGTTTTTTAATATAAATGTTTATTAATAATGTCGGCGAAACAACAATTTGCTTGTGTAATAATATCACAAGTAAAGTTAAAATTAAAAAATTATATTTAAAAATGAAGATGATTCATATGTAAGTAATTCTTATTGCTAAATGTAATTTTGAATAACTAATAAATGATATGGGAATCTACTTAAATATTTACAACATTGCTAACAAAATAATTAAACATTAAAATATAACAACATTAACATGAAAAATCACAGGTCGTAAAATAAAAAATCACAGTTAAACATTAAGATTATTTGAACTACTTAAAATATGTACTTTAAGTCATTGAAATCTCCTAAATATATAGGTACCGCCATAAATATTTATAACATTGATAACAAAACAATTAAACGTTAACAAATAACATTCAATATAACAAACTTTAGGATTTATTAGGATTGTTTGAACTTAGTACCTATACGTAATCAATACTGAGTAGGTAATTATTTTTAATATATTTTATTTACATTTTTGTTTGATTTGCACAAACGGACGGATTTGTTTCAAAAACTCCATAATTGAAAATTGATTTTTTTTTCATATTTGTCTGTCAGATTGGCAATGATTTTGTCGTTTGTTATAGAAGATTTTTTCCTTTTGCTTATAGAAATGTCATTTCGTCGTAATCTGAAAGTTCGTAAATTAATATAGAAATTACTAAAATAAAAAAAAATCACATTAAATTAAAGAGAAATATTATGTAGGTATTTTACCTCACTTGTGCTGTACTATACGTAGAAATATCAGTTGCTATCATTTCCAAAAACGATAATAAAGATGGTTTTCGGCCCAGATAGCACTGAAGTCGATTATTCCAGGCCTCCACTAAATTTGTGGTTCGATGTCGGTTTTTATAGCAACACCACTTTGAAATCATTTCCGGAGGCTCAAGCCATTGTCCAACGAAATAATCATTGAATTTGGTAACTTTTTCATCGGGAATACTGAAAACAAAAATAATGATATGTGTATACCTAAGCGATCACTTCATTTTTGTTATTGAAATATAAAAGAAAATTCAAATTACCTGTTTTCCATTATGGAAAGCCAACCATCATCTACTTCTTCTTCAGGCAGAAAAGCAAGACAGGCGCACAGTTTTACATTCAATGTGGTCTCCTCATGTGCCAATAATCCCAAAGTCTTTGCTTTTCTGTAAATGGCTGTTTGGAAGTGAACATTACACCCATGTATTTTAACCGCCGGAAATACCTCTTTTATTGCCAGCATAGTAGCTACTTCAAAATCCACCGTGATTTTCATGGGATTGAAGTCCGGCACAGCTTCTTTAATTTTTTTGAATATAATTTCATACGTACTCTTTTCTTTGTTTACTAGTAGCACGTAAAATATAGGCAAAACATTGGTTTTTTGTGCATCACTCCCTAGATCTCCGTGAATGGTAAAATGATTTGGTAAAATGGACCTGGGCAGCAATAAAATGTACCATCCCCGAAGTAGTGTTGTATATTCTTCATGTCTTTTAAAGCCTCTGCTGATGCAAATACGATAATTCTATTACCGTTCACACAGTGATCAATCAATAAATATTTTCTAAAAATCTCAGGTATAATGACTTCAGCTGGATTATGAAACTGTGTCTTTTCTACATTTAAGGCTTTGTTTCGACTGTTGTATATCTTATTAATTTCTATTATAATTGTTTCTTGACATTGTTGTATTTTGGAATATATTCTTAAAAACCCTGTACCTGTACTCTGTAACTCGGTAATTTTTGCTTCAAAATTTTGTTGTATGGAGCTGAAATTTGTTTTAACGTCGTCTTTTAATTTTTCCATAACAACTCTAACTTCGTTTTTGAATAAGTTAGGTTGGCACACAGCATTATGACACCTTTGAACTTGAACATTGTCACTTTCCTCATTTAATTTTACAGCACCATTACACTTGCCATGTCTTTTATTTACACATGTCCACACACTCGATTTTTTGTTTTTTCTGTGGAGGTTATAAGCAAATCCGACATGTAATAACGTTCTTCCACCTAGTCTATTTAAAATTAATTTGTAATTACTTTGTGCTAAGCCCTGCGAAGGACCTGGTCTTGCCATTTTGAGATGACATGGCCGACTAAACTTTCTTAACAGTAACTTATTGCAACAATAACTTGACTTCTGCGAGAAAGGGGTAGAAATAGTGTCCACCGCTCTATTAGCATTGTCAATTAGTCCGTTTACCTGAACCCTATTGTTTTCAATTCTTTGCGCGAAAGAGATAGATAAGAAATCAATCTGGTTTTTGTCAAAAACTAAATTTTGGTCGGACGGCTCGTTTGAAAAGGTACAAAATAATGTAATTTAAGAAAATAAACTGTAACAACAACCTAAAAATCATTTATATTATTTGTTAGTTATAAAATACCTACATAATCAGATAATTACACCTGTAACTCTTCTTACTCATATTAATCATAAACATGAAATTTCAGTGAAATTTAATGACTTATTTAGTTCCAAAACACTTTTTCGTCGACAGTATCTGGTACAAATGACTTTTATTCCGACGAAATCGGCTGTTATAACATAATTGAAAATCGGGTGTCCCACGAGACGGGGGCGTCACACACCGGGGGCCTAACACACGAACCCGTAAACTGTAACGTTAACACCAATCATATTTTATGCGTTACGAAGTTCTTTATGTAATGTGGGTGGGTATGGCTAAGGAAGTCCTAGCTGTAAAATACCTAGAGTAATTTTGACGTAGCTAATGTAGATTTATTTCACTTTGCGCATTTCGCACCGGCCGATATAGGCAAGGCACTTTTGTGGTTTTGTTGTCATCATAACTATTACGTTCCTGCTCTGTGTAACGCCTCCATACAACAATGTTTAATCATTAGATACCTTAACAAAATACATGCCTTAATTTAAGAGTCTTACATTCTTAGATAAAAAACAAGGGGTTCCAATTTGCATCGAATAGACTTCCAGTGTGTTTAGCGATGGATTTTTTAGGTTATGTTCTCTGGCTATTCTGAAAGGAAACTTGTTCCCATAAAAAACTGTTTTTTGACAATTATTTGGCGTGTTTTAAAAAACGATAAACCGACTTCAAATTCCGTTTCATAGATAATATTCATATGTCTCGGACGAACGAAACCACCCCTACCTTACTTTCCCTGACCGAAGGTCTATAGGTCGCCAGTGTTTAACTAAAAATTTAGTTAAACACTGGCGACATCTAGTTATTATTAGTTAGGTAACTCAACCATCTTTTTAACTTTTTGTGATTTTTATTGCTACCTTTCTTCATTAAAACATTGTAAGTACCTATTATAATATATATTTATTTATATATATATATTTAGATATTATATATATTATTATATAGTGCAAGTTTTAATATAAATTAATGTAGTTTTTCTAGCTTAGTTTAATTATAGCACGCCTTTTTGTTTTATTTCTACCATGTGTGGTTGGCAGGTAGAAAATGCCATCGGCATTAAGCCCACCATTTGTATACTTTTGTTAAATGTGTGCAATAAAGTATTTAAATAAATAAATAAATTATTCAAGTCTAATTTTGTTTGATGACACATGGATGAAACTGTTGACGCGCGTTGCCATGGAAACCAATACTTAGGTGATAATGAAATTATCATATTCTGAAGAATTTTTACAAACCTACGTTTTATCGCGCACATAGCAATTCCTCGAGAATCAAACATATAGGGGACCACCACAAAATATTTTTATATACAACATCGAAACAATCATCTAAATCTATTAACAATTGCCGCAGACATCACCAAAACTGTTGTAGCTAGTCGCGATTCTCCAAAAATATTATCTTGCTTTTTAAGTTTAACGGGATAAATACTAATACCTTGGAATAACATTTTTATGGGACCACCTCTGGATCATTCTCTATACAATAGTAAAGGAATCAGTAAAATCGGTTAAAATCGGGTAAATACTTGACTGTGAACTTGTCAAGGTAGTTTCTATATCGGCAACATTTTACAAAATTTGTCTTCACATCTTCAACTTTACGAATAAATAAAGGGAATTATTTAGTAATATTTTCTAGTTTCATTGATTTTGCGAACATTTGAAAGTAATCCTTTGACACTGTTGTATATTGAGCCCTTTATTCTGTTCAGTCATACAGTGAATGTCCACGGAATGAATAAATAATACGGGACATAGTATGGACCTAAAGTAAGCAAAGCTTGTGTTATGAAATGGAACAGTACAAATCGTTACTCCTCAATAAAATATCTGACAAAAATATTACGAGACGAGACTTGATTGACTTTGATGTTAGCTAGCATTAATTATTTTTTTGTTCGGATTTACAATTTTTAGGAATATCGTAAATTTTATTGACTATGTGATAAGAAACATGAAAGTAACCCGAGAAATTGAAATCAAATCACTAAACTATTGTTTTGATATAGTTATCTGTTTATAACGTAGCGTAATTATAGGAAAAATAACTACAGAAATCGTTCCTTCTCAATACTTTTCCATCCGGAATATCGACCTCCACCGGCTCAACTGTCCGTAACACGCAACGTGACGTGCCGGAGCACGCGGCATTTTAAATGACAATAGCTATTTTAGTCTTCAACCGTTTTTAGGGTTGCGAAGATTCAAAATCGGTTTCGAAAACCGCTGGCATCGCTTTTTCTGTCCTTTTTTCCGTCTTTAATATCTCAGCAGCTACAGCAGCAAATGACGTGAAATTTAATATATTATGACATTTCGTGCGCCTACACAGATTAAAAAAAATTATAATAAATAACGAATTAAAATGAACATTTTCAGTACAAATTGTGATGTCGAAAAAGGGGGGGCTACCTCACCGAGTGGGGTATCAAATGAAAGGTATCGTTTTGTACTTCTCAAAAAAGTTTATGAAATTTCTGAAGGTTTAATACCTTTTGAAAAATTTGGAATAATTTCGTATATTTTTACCCTCTGTAGGTACAGAGGGTAAAAATATACGAAATTTTTCCATTTTTCCGAAGTTTTCTAACCAATACATCTGAAATGTAGGTACCTCTAATATTTTGGTATTCATCAAATAGCAAAGTCTTTAACCAGTACATAAAGTACATTTTGGTATACTTGACAACCGTTCGAAACCCTCGGCGCGCGAGTCACACTCGCACTTGACGGATTTTGTTTTAATAAGTGTTTAGTGTTCTTGAACTTAGTACTGATTTCGGTGCTCTGGGTGTTTCTTATGTATATAAAATATGCTAGATGATGCTGTGTGAATTGTGCAGCATTACTTTATTATTTAATCTAGATTTCTGTGTGCGTAGTTTTAGTTTTTCATGTTATACTCATTTCGAAAGAGAACGTTCGCGGTCATTATTGTTTGATTTTGATTATGTTAATGTCGAGCTTTGAACATTTAAGACTTTATGTTATATAACATTATCGAGTATTGCAATAGCAATCTTGCACTTCTCAGTTAATTTTTGTTCGCAGTTGTGTTAACTCAAACTCGGAAGAAATATCTGCAGAACATGATAGTACGTCCAAGGTTAGTATGGGTGGGTATGCTGGCCGCGGCTGAAGATGGCTGAAAGCGAACAGCCATCACAGCGCGGTCAGCATTACAGCCCTTGATGGCCAAGGTGAAATGGAGGCCGAGACCGAAGGTCGAGGCCTTTATAGCACGGACAGCAAGGGCTGCAATAATGACCAAGCTTGAAGGCTGAGATCATAGCAAGCTTAGCTTGAGGCCATCTTATCGTTGCCAGCAGGGCAGTCATTGCGAACAGAGTCTTGTATAGTGCTTTACTCAAACAATGCGAGTAATTTAAAAGTCATTGTTTTGGATGATTCGTTGCTTGAAGAGTTCTTTTTCACAATTTATTCACGAAAATTGATTAGAACGTATCATTTTTTATTCTAAAGTGAAGCTTGTACTGCTCAGTATTATACGATTATATGCATGAAGGTTTTATGCATATAATAGTTATTATCAAAACCAAATATAATTCGAATTCATTACGGATCGCATAGAGCGGACAGTAATAATATTACTATCCGCCTGTTCGGGTAGGCCCGAAAGGTCGACTTTGCTAAATAATCAGCAGATTACATGCTACGAGTATGTCTGAGTAAAAATATTTGTCCCGTAGGAATCGAGCCCACAGCCTTCTTCGTTTCGGGCGGACCTAAGACCACTGCGCCATAGAGATTGTCAAAAATATGAAAGCCCTCATGTAACTTCTGTAAGAATATTAGCAAATCAATAAATAAACCGGTATAGAGAAATACTTGCAGACTGAAGTGAAACTCTTACAGGAAAAAATAAAATATTTGGATATAGCAATGAAAGAAGAAATAACTATTTCACTTCTCTTGCTCAAAAGCGTAGCTTAGCATTGAAGCTTTGCTTGTTTTTGAAAATGGGACTGAAAGCGCCTTCCTGGTGATTGTTGGATGTTTTTAAGAAGGGAGATTCTTCCTCCATGGTATAATGTGTAGGTATGTACTTTGCGTTGTGCGTAACAGACATAAAAAATTGTTGGTATTAGCGCGAAATATCTGGAGTTTTTATTTACTATAAATTAAACTGAATGTGAACGTGGTTTATTTTAATGAGAATGTCATCAAGCGAAAATTAAGATAATAATATGCGAATGAACAGAAGGACACAAAAATTATGAATATAGTTGTATTGTGGTCGAAATCACATGAAATATATTCATAAGGCTAACGACAAATTCGTGAAATAGAGAAGTGAAAAAGTGTGTAATATTTTATTTAAGGTAAGTTTTGACTGTTTTATTTACTCGCAATCGAAGTGAAAAGTAGAGTATTTCACTCGGGCCAAAACCACACATTATAACTCGGTTGTGTCATCCTTGTCGCTGCGCTCGGGAGTATAAGAACCTCGTATATCTACCTGGTCCTACGTAACATGAGTACTACTCCGAAACTATTCCGTGAGGAGATTAACTACAAGTTGATGTACTCGGGGTCCAGAAACACCCCCTTTCGTAGTAGTAGGTCTCATGTTATAACGATTTTTTGAAAATCGTTCTTTTTTTTAAGTATTTTTCTTCCTCTTCGTGGTTTTTACACGCACTCTTGCGTTATTTAAGATTACTCAATATTTTACGCTTGTTTTTTCAGAAAAACTAGTGTTGTGTCATGAAAACATTACAAAAAATTGTCAAAACAATTATAATAATGTAAAAATACAAGTAAAAGAACATGAATATGCAGAAAAAATAATTTTTTTTTTCTTCAAAAATAGTTAAAAAAAACAAAATTCAAGAAATCTTAGAACATAAGATGATTCCTTCAGGATCCAGAATCACCCCTTTCTTCTCAGTACACATGTTTCGTGGCAGCCTGTATAAAGGGATGGAGTAGTCCCTTGTATAAAAATCTACTATTTAATATTTGGAGCAAAGTAAAAATAAGGTGAAGTGGAGGGGTTCGAGGAGGCCTTTTCCAAAATAGGCATACAGAAATATAGATGTCGTAATAATAGTATAAGCAACGGTATTAAAGAAACAAAATGTTATTATTTTATATGAGTAAAAGGTATGGAATGAAATAAAATAAACCGGCCACATGCGAGTCCAATCGCACCCAAAGGGTTACCTCGGTAGGTACATATGAGCAGGTCCCAAGTCGCATTTTTTTTTATAGTTTTCAATTAAATTCTGTCAAACATTGGTCAACAAAACAAA
Source organism: Eupithecia inturbata (assembly GCA_963662085.1). Taxonomy (NCBI): domain Eukaryota; kingdom Metazoa; phylum Arthropoda; class Insecta; order Lepidoptera; family Geometridae; genus Eupithecia; species Eupithecia inturbata. The sequence continues at coordinate 8,759,520 of OY759176.1, read as the reverse complement.
ACAACAAAAGTCAATACAACTCACCTTCTTCGAGATTGGCTGTTGCTACAGCTGTTAGAATAGGCAGAGTCCGAGACCTTCGCATGTTTCTCCGAATCGTCCAGATTTTCCATTTTTCTGCAAAAATTAAACAACACTAAAGTCACAAAGTACTGAAAAGGTATATTTTGCAGTACGGGCGGAACGAACGTGATTCTCCTTCCGCGAGTGAAGGTTTAACTAAAGTTTTTCCCCTTGATCCCGGCCTTTTATTAGCTGTAACAGGGTGGGTGGATGCCCAGGACTTTTCTTGCTGGTTTCTAGTTTTATGAAACCATTTTTGAGACAAGGGCTTTCTCCTGTACAAATTATAAAGTTGTGTATAATTTATAGAAAGTTTCATGTGCGTACCTATCGTATTTTAAGAGATATAGCCTTGACAAAATAAGAGCAAAAAAGGCAAAAAAAAACACGTTTTTTGTATGGGAGCCCCCTTTAATTTTGATATTTATTTTATTTTTATTCTAAGTTCTAGCGGCAAGAGAAATACACATTCTCTGAAAATTTCAAGTGTTTACCTCTTACGGTTCATGAGATAGAGCCCTGTGACAGACGGACGGACGGACTGACAGCGAAGGCATAGTAATAGGGTTCAGTTTTCACCCTTCGGGTACGGAACCCTAAAAATGGTGGTGGAGTGTATTTTATGTAAAGGAAACGTTTTACAAATATCCTGTTAAAAGAAAATTATAATTATAAAATTTGATTTTGAACTATTTAATTTTTACTTTATTTTTGCATGAGTATGATTTCTTGCATTTTTATTACGTACTCAAGAGGTTTTTTTTTCACTTCTTCAACTAGTGGACCAAAAATTTACGTGATGGCAAAGAATTATTTATTTTCATTATTGCAATTCTTTGCAAAGATTGATCTTTATCAGAAACCGAATCCGTTGGTGCAAAAATACAGGAAGTCATATTTTTTTTAAATCAATCTTTTTGACTTCTAAAATATAAAAGAAAATCTGTTTTAGACTTCTTCACAGGTAAAGACCTGTGAAGAAGTCTAAAACAGATTCTCTTGTGTTCGTTATACAAATAACTGCGCTATTCTTTGTAATTAATTGGTAGTTAATATTTGGATATTAATATTAATATACAGGGTTATTGGTTAATTAGTAACACTACGTGAACTGCAGGTGCTGCCCATCATCACGAACACGTTCGTGAAGACGCCAGGTCTTAATTCACAAAATTTCATGACATCCACCTCCCATACAAAATAAAAAGCACTGTAGACCGGAACCCAAGGAATTAACAAAGATCGATCTACCCCTCCCATTCTATTCGACTCTCCCACTGTTATTCTATGAAGAGACTAGTGTAGACTTAAGCATTTAGGCAAAAAAGTGCCTACAAAGTATCAGTGAGGGATTGCACATAAATCTTTCAATTCACCAATTGTTTTAAAGTTAAGTTTCAAATTAAGCACCTATTATGATTGGATTTTAAGGCTTAGGTAAGTTCTTTGTAACAAATACTTAAATTTACTGTGGCTGGTATTCTTTCCTGTTATTTTTCGAAGAAGCATAATATTTCACAGGAAAAACTATCGTAGTTTTACGAATTCATTACGGATGAAAGTGGGTTAACTACGAACCTTATTTGTGTTGGAAGCCGCTGCCGTGCGCTCACGGCAGCGGTACAGGCGCGTCGCGAACCGCACTCACCCTGAAGAAGTCCCTCGTTAAGGGATGAAACATTGGTGTTCTTCCAACACAAATAAGGTTCGTAGTTAACCCGCTTACATCCGTAATGAAAGCATATAATATTTACCTAGGCATATACTCACTGAGTCAATAAAATAAGTATGAAAATTAAATGTACCTACAGTACCTGGTTCAGTCGTCTAAGTATTCACTATCAAACAGTTACACAAAGTACCAAGAAGCTGATTATTATTGGGCTTATCTACACATTTCACAAATAAAATCCACATCAAACACTCAACTATTTCATACATAAATAAAATTATCAAAACAATACACCAAAATAGATATTTTTGTATCCTTCAATTAAGTTTGACACAATGAAATTTTTGTCAGTAAGATTTTTTTTTTGTAAAGGAGTTTGTTCTCTTAGCTGCAGGCTGCGATGTTAGTGATAAAACTGTTTTAATTCACTTGAAGCAAATTGGGAAGATTAAAAAGCTTGAAAGGTGGGTACCTCACGAATTGACTGAAGCAAACCGGCAAACGCGCGTCGACTGCTGCGTTACATTACTAAACCGGCACAATAATGAAGGTATTTTAAACCGAATCATTACCTGTGATGAAAAATGGGTTCTTTACGATAATCGGAAGCGCTCAGCGCAATGGTTGGATCCTGGCCAGCCAGCCAAATCCTGCCCCAAGCGAAAATTAACCCCAAAAAAGTTACTTGTAAGCGTTTGGTGGACTAGTGCCGGTATTGTTCATTACAGTTTTCTCAAATCTGGCCAGACTATTACGGCTGATGTCTATTGTCAGCAATTGCAAACCATGATGGAAAAGCTAGCGGCTAAACAACCTAGGCTGGTCAATCGCTCCACGCCACTGCTGCTTCACGACAACGCTAGACCACACACTGCGCAACAGACGGCTACTAAATTAGAAGAGCTTCAATTGGAAAGTCTAAGACATCCTCCGTACTCCCCGGACCTTGCTCCAACAGATTACCATTTTTTTCGAAATTTGGATAACTTCTTGCAAGGGAAAAAATTGAACTCCGATGGGGCAGTCCAAATCGCCTTCAAAGATTTTATTGATTCCCGTCCGACTGGTTTTTTTAGTAAAGGGATCAATGAACTACCTATAAGATGGCAAAAGTGCATAGAAAATAATGGTTCATACTTTGATTAATTAAATATATTATATTAAAAAATATTCGACTTTTTGTTCCTCCCATACAAAACGCCAATTTCATATGTAAGGACCTAATATTTGCCCTGGTTTAGGCGAAATGTAATTCGTTACCATGTTCAAAATTAGCCCGCGAAAGGTTATTCGTCATTAACCAATAACCCTGTATATTATTAAAAATGATTATTAATATACATATGTATATGTTTTATTAAAATTATTAATACTAGTGTACTATTCGGACTGTAACATGAAGATAATTATGATTAATTTATTAAGCTCCCCGACAGACACTAGCGCCGCCACCTATTTTTATATTTTATTAATACGTTAAACAAAAAATATTTTAAAAACCCATGGCTGTTTGTGATACCTATCCTAAGCTTTTTTTTAATGCCTCTGTATTTTATAGTTAAGGCAGAGATGCGAAGTTGCTCTTGGTGGCAACCAAACTCTGTTTTCGCATCTCTGCCCTCATGACCAACTTGACTAACGGACAAACATATTATTTTTACAGCCTTTTTGTTCACGGACTTTTATTTGCTTAGGTTCCGGCAAAGCAACGTGACTTAAAGCTGTTAGCAACACGAGTTTCCTAAACTTTTTATTAACAACTTACTTCTCAAGCGTGTTCTGAATAATTAGATTTTCCGAATTTTTCGTTGCTTAGAGCAACTTTCTATGGGGCAAGTTTTGTGAAGTTTTATTTACTTAAGTATTTGCTGTGTGGATTGACCAGCATTATTATTATTATTTATTTATTGATTTATTTAGCAACTAACACGATTAAGATAAACCAATTACAGTAGTTACTTAAGATTAAAAATTATATAAAATAAAATGAAAATAATTGTACATGTTTATAAGATTATCAAATAAATTAATTGACATTAATACTTAATAATTGGAATTTTAAAATAATATAAACAACACATAACAGGAATCCTTTCATTCATCAGTTTCTCAAAACCTCGGCACAACAACATTACATTCTGCCATTCATCTGCGAAGATATCACAGATATATGTATTTATGATTTCAACGTGGCAAAGTTGTATATACAGGCTGTTTGTTAGTCAAGGTAGCGCACTCTACTGAAGAAAGTCATTCACCTGCTACCACAGATTAATATTCAGTGAACAAACCAAGACGCAAACGATTTTTTTTAATGTCATTACTAGCTATGCCTTATTGAAAATTGGTCACATCTTCATCATCCTCCTCGCTCCATCTGACAGAGACACAAGGCGACCGCAGTCAATGACCGCGCCACCATAATAATAATAAGGCAATATCTTATCTTTACTTATAATAAAACTGTAACAGGTGCAGTTCTGTACATTGAAGATATTTTGAAAATTTATTATGAAGGGCATACTTATTATCGATGCTGAAGCCAAAACTGTTTAACTTATTATCGATGCTGAAAAAAAAACAAAAAAAAAAAACAAAAGACAGATGTCTTTCTGTATCTTGGCCGCGCATCAGGCCGAAGCTGCCGAATGAATTCAAATGAAACATAGCACGATTTGAGTTCATACTACAAGAAAGGACAAAGGTCAATTTTTGTCCCGGAATTAAGTACGGTTCCCCTGGGAGAGGGGATGAAAGTCAAATTATTTGGCCGCGCATCACGCCGAACCTACTGAATGATTTAATATCAAACTTGACATGATTTGAGTTCATTATTATTATTATTATACTACGAGGAAGGACATACAATACTTTTTATAATTGAATCAGCTGATGCCAGATCATGAATTCTGGCCTTCTTTAGTATGTAAAGAATCGCCCAGACTGTAAGTGGACGTCCAGTATATTGTCACATGTAAAGTAAATTCGCGATCGTTTTTAGGGTTTCGAAGAACGGAGATCGGTTTCGAAACCCTTATGGTCTCGCTTTTCTGTCCTTTTTCCGTCTTTAATATCTCAGCTACTACAGCAGCAAATAACTTGAAATCTAAAATAATAATACATTAATGCGCCTGTACAGATATACAGAAAAAAAATTAAAATGTTCAGTACAAATTGTGATGTCGAAACTTTTAAAAGAGACCTACAAGGTCAAGTGGGGTATCAAATATAAGGTATCGCTTTGTACATTTTAAAACAGTTTTTTAAATTTCTGTAGGTTTCATACTTTTTGAAATAAATTCAAAAACTAGAAAATTTTACTATTACCTATTTTACTATTACTGGAGGTATACTCCGAAGTTTGCAACCTTTAATTTTTAGGTATTCATTAAATAGCATAGTCTAACCGGTACTTATAGTACAAATTGGTATACTTGACAAACGTTCGAAACCCTCGGCGCGCGAGTCCCACTCGCACTTGACGGATATTGTTTTAATAATGATATGGCATGTGGCCTGACAAATCTCTCGATGTATCTCTGAGACATCACAAAGCCCTCATTCAGAGAAGCAGGGTCAGTTTTACATTGAAAGCTAATCGCGCGTCGGAACACCGTCGGACAACTTTGAGACCAGCTTATCTTTCACTTTAGTCCAAGCAAAGATCAAAAACCTTTCGCAAACATATCTTCTTATGAGGCGAACCTAGCAGGTTTGGTTGTCAAACTAGGCCGAGATCTCAATACTCACGGGATCCCCGTGGTATAAAAGTCAAATTACATAAAATTCAACATTTTTTATTTGGTTCCATAATTGTGAAAACACGATAGCGAACAAAAAAAAACGATAAAAAAAATCATGAAAGTGCACTGTTTCGCACATCATTTGGTCGAGATCTCAGGAACCCTGCGGTCTATTGAAATTATTTATATTTTGATCCGTAGGTTTTTACTAATTAATTTAATTTAGTTTCATAACACAGTTTCTATGTCTTCTTTGACATTAGGTATTTTTTTATTTATATTTTGAAAGTAGTACCTCCTATTGATACCCTGTGTGTCTGTATAATACCTGATATAATAATAATGCCTACCAAACGACACAACGCTGTTTTTTATTTGAAGTTGATAGGTACCTACCTACACAGCTATAAAACGTTTTTTTAACGGAACTAGATAGGTACCTAGTAAGAACGAACGATTTTATTAGGTATCTACGGGACGAGCGGCGGCGGCGGCGGCTCGGCGTCGGTGGCGGGGCGGCGCGCGGCGGTGTAAGTCGTCGATCTAAGTAAAATTCAGAATTTTACTATAGTGTAAGTGCTACTTATTAAGTACCTTACCTAGGTAATTATTGTTACACCGTACCTACCCTCAACCATTATAATACATTTACTCGGTAATCTGAGCCCAAATACCTAATAGGGAAATAATATAATATTTTCCCTATACTTACCTACAGTACAATAGTAACAGTAATATCCAATCATTAGCCAAACAACACAAACGCCACGCATAAACACCGCGCCTGCCGAGCGCCTTACTAAATACTATTTTATTCTGTATACACAGCGCCTACCGAGCGCCTTACTAACTACTATTTTATTCTGTATATACACCGCGATTGCCGAGTGCCTTACTAAAATACTATTATCTTCTGTATTTACACTACAGTCCGGCAGCAGATTAATACGCGCCTTTTACTCGTTTTTGGTGAGGAAGGGGATCGGGGGCATAATTTATTTTTTGTCGTCGCATTGCGCCCTTTTTATCACACTTCTATAAGTCGATTAACACTTAAAAACGGTGAAGTTTTTAAGTGATGAATTCCTTTCTTTATCATGATGTTGTAGTAACAGCAAGATAGTTTCACATACGAGTATGTAAAGCTATCGTGTTGCGATCCTGTGTTAGTGCTTAGATTTACGTACGTTACGTAACGAACCTAAATTTACGCATTCAATAGCGCGATATGATTGAAATTTCAATGAACATTATACTAATACCTACAAGACCTTTGCAAAGAAATACCTACTATTTCACCTCTATATACAATTACGTAAGATTGTAGTAAGCACGTGTTCAGTTGAGTGGGTGTACTGAGCTGTGTACCCATGTGAAGTTCAGCTTCACGTTAACAGACACGTGAGCTTGGTGAAGCGTTCTCTTTTTATTTTGCTTGATTGTATCTGACAATCAAGCAAAATAAAAAGAGATCATAATTTAGTTGTTTATTTCTTAACTAACCGATCTAAGTAGTGTTTGGATCTCTCTCTCCGAACTCGAAACAGTGCACTGATACTGTTTTGAGTTCGGTAACAGTGCTATTGATTGATAGCCGTAGGTATATCAATGGGAATTGGTTTTGTTTTGTTCCTAGAGAAATAATCATAATAATAAATTTATTGGTAATAAATAATATTACTTACATTTCAGAAAAAAAATATAATAATAATTATAACTAGGTATAATAATAGAATTACAATTTTACGATTGAAATAAATTAAATTAATAGTACAAAATAAATAAATCATTAAAGTATTATTCTATTTTTCGCACATATTCGTCTACTACACTGTAGAACACCTTCTCGACGAGCCACGATTTTAGTCTACGCCTAAATGAAGAGAGACTAGGCACGTAACGATATAATCCGGTAAGTTGTTGTACAACGCTGGTCCTAGCACGTGCGTGAGTCTGTCCGAGTTAGCCAGTCTGTGGGCCACCGCAGGCAGCTTGCCAGCGTTGTAGCATCGCGTGTGGTGATCACCGCGTGTTTTGAACCGCTCTCGCTTTCGTTAACCTGGAGTATGACAATGGAAGGCAAAGTAAGGATCTGGAGCGATACAAAGAACTGCGCGCCGGCGTGTCCCACGCTGTCCTCGCGATCGCCCTCACAGCACGTTTCTGCATGCAGAAGACGCGCTCCCGATCAGAAGCGCGCCCCCACAGCTTTGCGCCGTACTGGACGAACGAGTGAACGTTTGCAAAATAACAAGTGCAGACCACGTCGGCGGACACCACGCGCGATAGCCTGGGGAGAGCAAAGCATGCACTACCCAGCCAGGCACACAAGCTGTCGATATACTTATCCCAGGTTAGGCCACGGTCTATTTGAAATCCCAAGAACACGGTCGCTGGAACCTGTTCAATGGTGTTTGTTTCTAGTTACGGACAAGCTCCTAGCCTGACGCCCGGATATGCAAAAATGCATGAAGTGCGTTTTCTTGTAGTTCAGAGCGACTCCGTTCCAGTGAAACCATTGCGCTACCTGGCGGGCGACCGTGTTTAACCACTGCTCAAGCCGGTCCAGTGACGAGGCACTGACGACTACAGCCACATCGTCCGCGTACATGTACGCCTCCCCTTCCATCACGTGTTCCGGCAGGTAGTTTAGTAGCAGCGAAAACAGGATGTTGGTTACCGACAAACCCTGCGCTACGCCAATCACCGTCCAGAGAGGGTCAGACTTCGTCTCACCGCCGTCGGCGACCACCATCTGCGCCCACTCTTGCAACAGGTCTATCAGGAGCGAATGCGCTGGTCACCGTAGAGCTAGAGTTTGGAGGCGAGGACGCTGTGGTCTGCGACATCGAAAGCTTTCGATAAGTCACAGCACAGGACTGCGACTTGCCGTCTCGCCTCACAAGCCTCCAGCTCCAGCACTCGCCGCAAGACGTCGCAGGTGAGCGAGGTTGTCGAGCAGCCAGCGCGGTACGCGTATTGCCGCTCCAACAGTGCTCCTGTGGCCACTAAGTACTCGGTCAGACGTGTACTCAGACCGTTCTCAAAAATATTTGCGACGGCAGAGATTATTGACACCGGTCGGTATCCATCAATGTCGTCGCGTTTGCCTTTCCCCTTAAATAAAGGGGAGATTTTTTTCACCTTTAGGGTTTTAGGTACTTTCCTGTCTCGATGCAACGGTTATCATAGAGGTCGGAGGTCATAGAGATATAAGGTCGTAGGGTATTGGTGCTACGAGGCTACAAACAGAAAATCAACAAACTGTCTCAAACTTCCCTATTTTTAGTAGAAGGGTATATATAAGGTTTATCCGTGATCCTCTTATTATCCGGGAAACATCATCTGGGCGTATAGCAGTAGCGTTTTATAAACTCTTGGTTGGCCGCCAAAACGTGCTCTTAGGGGCACGTGTTCCGTACACAAGAATAAAATCAATAAACAACTGGCGAGCTCCAGCAAGGTTACGTTAAAACCGTGACGTAATGAAACCAATGAGGTATTAACGTTACTAAAATCACAATGAAATTAAATAGTACTTGTTTGCTTAAATAAAGGTTAACAATGATGGTTTGGGATAGAGTATCACTATAATATGTGACTTCTCAGTCGTGCTGTTTCGATGTTTAATAGTAATTAAACACTATAGATACATTTTAGTTACGAGTACAAAATTAATATAATCGCAAAGTTGTACATAGTAATTCACAGTTTGCTATAACAATACAAAAAAAAATTGCGAACACATGCATAAAACCGTCGAAAAAAACTTTTCATTCCATCTATTCGAAAAGGACAACTTGGTTTGCCTTTAAGTGCACCCAAAGGTGGTGTTTTCTATAAGAAACTTTTAGCGGGCAGTAATGAGTTTTTAATCCTCTTTATAAGTGAGCAGCAATTATCTTTAAAAATTAAAATTATGTAAATTTATCTACTATAAAAACAATTTTGACAGAGCCAATTATATTGAAACTCTGGAATGTCGACTGTTTGATGGAGTAATTGTTATCCTACTAAGTTCAATGTAAGCTAGTGTAACTGATATAATATGTACCAAATGTCTATAGGTAAATAGACACATTTTGTACATGTTCGAAAACATGAATAGTCTCTAGTGGCTCCCAGTCCATTATTTCCATTTTTTTATATGGAAAACTGATTATGAGTCTATAACTTATTTCCGCAAAATCCCATAAATTATAATAAGTATAAGTAACCCATCCACACATTGTTATCTTGTCTCTATTAAATAACTGAAACGTGACCATAGGCTGGGGTAGAACTTTTCTATAACTTAAAACTTTTCATTAAACACAATGTGCCTCATAGAAGTCAATCATAAACTGCCAAGTGCGAGTCAAGTCGCACACGAAGAGCTCCGCTCCGTACCGTAAAAATCAGGTAATTTTATCAATGATCATCAAATTTTCACTTGTTTGGAGACCCATTAATTTTTCAACTTTATTATATTTTTAGTATTTGTTGTTATTACAGTTCAAGTAGTTAAAGTGTTACTTATTTATAGAAAGTTTCATGTGTCTACCTATTGTGGTTCAAGAGATACCGCCTTGACAAACAAAGAGCAAAACTAGCCAAAAAAAACACGTTTTTTGTATTGAAGTCCCTTTAATTTAGATATTTTTGCATTTTTATTATTTGTTGTTATAGTGGCAAGAAAAATACACATTCTCTGGAAATTTTAACAGTCTACCTCTTACAGTTCATGAGGTAGAGCCCTGTGACAGACAGACGGACGGATGGATGGACAGACAGCAGAGCCTTAGTAATGGGGTTCAGTTTTTACCCTTCGGGTATGAAACCCTAAAAAGCAAAGATTGAAAGTTTTTGGTAATTTAGCTCACAAAATGGGGCCAAGAAAGAGTTTGCGTTAAAGGTTCTTAAAAAAGCTTCACATTTTTCTTTATCTCGTAAATAAATATTTGCACTTGACAGCTGATTGCTGAATTTCTGATATGGGGCACATAAACATAAGTACCCATATTAGTTAAACTTAACTAAAAGACCCCTTAGTGCTTAGTGTTATTTATTTATTTACCTACTTACAAACATCTATCAACTTTTAGCGATGAAGATGCAGTATTTTTTCTCATTCTGTCTTCTGTCAACACAAGAAAACAATGAACTCTTGGGCCCATATTATGAAAGCATGCTTAGTCTTTGATCTATTGAGATTGATGACTAAGTTTTTATAATACGTTTATTATTAGCTTTCGAAGTTGAGAGAGGTTTATAAGTCAAAATTAACCAGGGTCTTGATGATGGAGCCGAAGGGAGGCCATACTAAACGAAAAGACATAACCTCATAGAGTTTGGACTGAATATTTGAATAAAAGATTGTATTTAATTTTTTTCTTTGCCTGTTCCATTCTTCTCCTGGGGTTTTTTATAATAATAATATTGTTATTGTATGTATTTCAAATGTTACTATACTCTTTGTATTTCAATAAGACTAGGTATGTTTTCCACTGGTCCTGTAAACTTGCAAATAGACTCAAAATGTCGAAAATAGTCATTGGACACATAAAACTCCATAGTAAGAAATGTGATAATTAAAATTTTTAAAAAAGTTTTTAATCACTTGCAGCTTGCAATTTTTGCAACAAATAAATGGAAAATATTTTTGGGATTTCGTTCACTACAAATTTTGAATTGTTTTTATTCTTTATCCTTGTAAGTATCTTACTTAAATTTAAGAATGATTTAATACCTCTCTCTGAAACCTTTAACCACATAACTTATCTACATGTATGTCATATAGGGTAGGTATTTCTCCCTTTAACATTTTCTCTCAAAATCTTAGGGAATGCTATAAAAGGAGTCCTTTATGTCTAGATTAGGGTATTTTTGCAATTTCCTCAATTGATAGCTTAGCAAAGTGTCCCGTTTTATAAATAATCAAATCAATTGGGCTACAACATGAGGAAATTCTTAGAACAATGGCCATTTTCTGGTCACAAGACATCTTGTTGTCATATCATATAAGACCTAATAAATAAATATCTACCACAAATAATGTTCCTAGAAGCTTCTTGCTGCCCCACTTTTTTTTGGAATTAATAGTATGATTTTAAACTCTGCCATAAATTAAACTTTGTAGGTTTTGCTGGGATTGTACTACTTTCAGTTTTTGTCTGACTCAGCTACTTTCAGATTTACTGAAGCCGTATCAGTTTTCACAATGGTGGAATATGACCTGAACAAATAATTTTTACTAGTTTATTTATGATGTGTGTGACATGACTCATCTTAGTTGAAGCGAAGGCTATCAGAGCACATGTCGAAGACTGGAGAAACTAATCATGATGGTGTTGTCAGAGAATATCTGATAATACTAACGTGTCATGCACCCTGTAGGCACATGAGGGTAAGTATGGACAGATTGATCTAGCGATAGAGTTTATAAAAAAATCATAATTTTTGGCAGAAAACCACCAGCCTTGCATGTTACCAGGGCTTGACTTTAAATCAATCCCTGGTAATGTCACCTCGGATTTGTGTTGGCATTCAAAATGAACTTGTTGCTTGTATACTACCCATCAAGCAAAGATATAGAATCTATTTATTTTTTATTTTTTTATATATTTTCTAAGTTGGCTGCAATTCAGAATCAGTTTCTAATTTTGGCATTTAGGGTGTGCACCTGCACACAATTTCATGTACTTCTACTTACATGAAAAACTTCTAGAGCAGAGTATCTTTTCTAGTCTCTGCAGCAATATCCGCCGCGCTCATTTTGGATTGTTCATCTAACAACATTCTTTTAGCTGATATTCCTCCAAGGTCTGGTAGTTTCAGCGCTGCCAATAGATTTCATTTATTTGCTTAGAAATCTTTGTTTATAAAAAAATTATATTGAAGTTAAATTTCTTTGCTTAAAACATTCATATATAATAAGTAATGTGATTGGATTGAAATGGGTTTTCTCTTCTTACCCTACTGTACCGAATAAAAACTTCCAACAAAAAATTGAAGAAAAAGTTTTGAAAGTTTACTGTTCGCTGAATTGTAGCACGAAATTATTGTCAGAATTTATTAGCAAAACGTGATGATAAAGCTTACCTTAATTACGACGCAACGAGACTGCAAAACTTGGAAGTCTTCGGCGATTTTCCAAGAAATCACGTTTTGCATTGTCCACAGACTTTGAAGCACTGTGCACGGTCCAGGTAATTAAATTCAACAGAACGTAAGTACCTATATAAGTAATCAAGCACGAAAATTGCACGAGTAAACCAAATTCCAGTAAACTTATCATAGTTTTCCAACTTTTGATGTGATAAATAAAGGTTTAAATGATTTGGTTTATTCTCTTTGGGTAGGATAACAAACTCAAACTAGTTATCAAACAGTAGATACTTATGTAGTACCTACTCTGTGGTGGTTACACACACACACACACACACAGTGCTACGCTACAAAGCCGGCCACCCATCGCGCACAAATCCGCACACTAAGACTTACGCACGTTCTATTCTATCTATGAACAGTGGTCTGCTGTGGTCAGGTCAGTGATGTAACTACAATATCTCTACTCCACCGTTATCGATAGGTAGGTATATCTTTTAATCAATACGTTGACTCGATAAACTCGAAATAATAGTTTTTATCAAATTTTCTCTCATAATCTTTCGAACCCGCCCACAGCAGAAGTCAAAAATAGACCAAATCTTAACTCGAGCATCGAACAGACTGTAAGCATACTAAATCTATATTCCCCTCCAAAGAAAGGAAAACCACAAACACGTTGCTCAAGATCAGCCGCTAGGACCTAAGAACAATGCACAATGGTGGGTAACATCACAGGTCACTGCGAACTGAACCTTTAACTTTTCAAGACTGGACCCACAGACAGAAGAATGTATCGTGGCTGTTTCCAAGAAGAAGAGACTGTGGAACACGTGGTACACTACACGGCCGCAGAGGAGGCCTGACACAAGACGGGGCTGAAGAGTCTCATTGAGGCATCAACCCCATTCACATCCACAGAAAAGCTGAAACGAAGCTGTCGGTCACCAAAAGTGCTGCTCCGGTACTTCAAGGAGCTGGGCTGTTAAGGGCCTGTTTAAGTCAAAATTTCAACTATTGGTTCAAACTCTAATAAATTTCAATTGTATATTGGGAGCATTTATGAAAATAAATAATAAATAAATAATTTAAAAGATAAATTTTTAATTGGCAAATTACTTTTCCGCTAGTATAGGTCCCTGTTCAACTTCAACTTCTTTCTTAATATCAAAATAATATATCTTGCGCCAACACGAAACGATCAAACTTAACAAATAAATTGATCCGATCAATAAAATCATAGCACCTAGAATAGAATAGAATAGAACATTTTATTTGCAACTCAAATGAACAAAAACAAAATATGATTAAAAATTAAAATAAAAACAAAGCTTAGGTATACTAGTTTTTTTTGTTTTCACCTATGGTAAACATGAGGCTGGTTATTTTATGCTAACTGCAGACTATGGAACTACTGCATTGGCCTGCTCTGTATGGCAAACCGCGGCCGCCGGCGTACGCTCGCATGGTGGTGGGGTGGGTTTCTACGTAAAGCGCGGTGTATTGGTGTGTACTTGGCGTCATCCGGTAGACCCGCTGCATTATAGCCTTTCTTATTTGATTGTGTTGTGAAGATTCAATTTCTCTCACAGTGTGTAACTGTAACAATAATTAGCGTAACGTAACATATAACAAAAAAACTACCGTTATAGATTTCATATTTCTTAGTAATTTTATTGTGTATAATATCAACGCCACTTCGTAGTAATTTCAGCCTTTCTTTTCCTTAAATTGTGATGATTGTGTTATACCTAGCTGCTTTATCTTCCGTGACGTCACCAAATGGCCCTGTCGGAAGATCAGCGTTGGTTGCAAACGCGACTAACTTATGCTGAGACAGGGGATTATTTTGTGACTCAAGCAAGTTGTTTATTTCTGTGTCTATTTATTTTTGATTATTATTTGGTAGGCGCAAGTGTGTCGACGCATGTAGTTCACGCAATGGGCCTCCCCAACTCCTATAGGAGTGTCATACCGTCGGGCCTCTTACCATCGTCACGCAGCAGACCATTCGGTTCGAGAATAGCTGGTACGTAAGCGGTGACATCCGGCTAGTGTTAAAGGCTAGCATAGCGAGATATCCGACCGGGGCGTCGCCGCGTCGGCTCTAGTACATGATAGTCCGTGATGACCAAGCTGTTTGACAGCAGTACCACGCTGGCATTGATGAAGACATATTGCGATACGGAAAGTTACGGGATCCAATTCCAGTGTTATAGCCGCTCACAATGTGTTGTATTGATGGACATGTTAGCGTCGATGAAGCAGTTTGTTGTGGTGTCCCCCAAGGAAGTGTATTGGGACCGACTCTTTTTCTGATGTACGTTAATGACGTACCTATGCAATTTCCGTCTTCCAAACTGCAAAATCTTAACCTGTGCTGATGACACTGCTTTAATCATCCGGGGGCCCACTTGGGAAGAGACTTATCAGACTGCAGTTTCTTTGCTACGTATAGTGATGATCTGGATGTCAGCTAACCTGCTTACCTTAAATGTGGACAAAACTAAATTTGTAACTTTTTCGCTGAATTCATCTGGCCAGCCGTTCTCCATTACTACAGGTTACCCGCCCATACATGCGCAACTGCTGTTTCATGTAACTGTCAATTTGTCACCAAAGTAGCTTCTATTAAATACTTGGGGGTTATGATTGTCGGTTATTTATCATGGGACGATCACATAACACTAACAGTAAAAAGGGTGAGGAAAGTAATATACGTCTTTAAAAACCTCCGACACTCAGCTGATTTTCAATGTCTCAAAATGATTTATCTCGCGCTTGGCCAGTCAATAATATCGTATTGAATAACATCTTGGGGTGGAGCTGCTAAGTGGCGCCTTCTACTATTGGAAAGGGCTCAAAGAGCAGTTCTAAGCTGCACACCTAGACTGCTCCCTACTATTATTGACCTATACTCACTCTGTCAAGTCCACACTATACATTCTTAAAACCCTCTTACGTAAACATGGCCAAGTGCCGTACGACCCTATAACAAGCAGGACTAAACGACTTCTACTATTGGAAAGGGCTCAAAGAGCAGTTCTAAGCTGCACACCTAGACTGCTCCCTACTATTATTGACCTATACTCACTCTGTCAAGTCCACACTATACATTCTTAAAACCCTCTTACGTAAACATGGCCAAGTGCCGTACGACCCTATAACAAGCAGGACTAAACGACACGATTCCACAGTCTGTGAAATAGTTTCACACAGGACTGCTACAGCCAGTCTACAGTATCCCCATATCAGCTCGATGCTTTATAATTCTATAAATAAATAACTTAATATATATCCATTATCTCTGCGCAATTGTAAATTTAAATTATCTGCCTGGCTTTTAACACTATCTTTTTCATTCGGTCCAGAGGAGAGCGATACTGAACGCGACACAGTTTTATACTTTTAGCGTCAGTATCGTTGCATTGTTTTTGTTTTAACACGTTGATGGACACTACCAGTTTATTGATTGTTACTGATTTGTCACTACTTTTTTTCATACATTGCCTATAGACGTAGTGTCACAACGCGTGGTAAAATATATATGTAACACGACAGTACGTCTATAGGCGTATATGGCAGATGGCTCATAATCTTTGTCATTTCCATACTCCTCACCGTCAGCAAAAGGGTTTTCATTTGACTCAGGAGTAGAAACCGCATCAAACAAGTCTTGGAGTCTTTTTTGTTGGTCTTTATAGGAATCCCTAGCCGCCATCTGCAAATAATTATCAATGTATTTTAGTATCACTAAAAATTGCTCAAAAAATACAAATGCATGAGAAATATATTGTTTACGCATACAATATAATCTTGAATTAGTGTTATATAAATAAAAAAAAACAGAAATAACGTTTACCAAAAACATTTACTAACCTTTCAATACGATTGACCCGCCAAAATAGCGCGAAAGCACTTAGAAACGCGCGGGGCACTGCCGCTGCGCACTACTCGACTGAATGTATGAAAACACGACGTCCACGGACGTAGTGTGCGTGCGGAGGGGGAGCGGAAAAATGTCGACGTGTGTGTGACCGTGGGTGTTTTGAACTTTTATAATTCATTTCATGGTGACAGTATAAAAGTCTAAGTTACCTCTACGGTGACACTACAGCATGCCGTTCCTAATATTTGTATGGAAAATCGATCGTCTTAGGGCGTACTGACTTTGGCTTAACCTAAACTCTTACGTCGAGAGGCGTACTGTCGTATCGCTTTTTAACTCTTTACGTCTGTGGGCGGTAGTGTCCAGCAATGTGTTAAATAAGTACATGGTACCAATAAACGATTTGTATTTGTATGGTACAGGCGTCCACTGGATCCGGTATTTGGATACCGGTATTTCTGCCAATCACGTCATCCGCAACAACTCAAACTCGAGTGCTTTAAAAATACCTTTATTACCGATGCAATATCCGAAGGAAGTGGACGCACCCAATCGACTTAAAAAAAAAGTCATAGTAAACACCGACGACGTCGACACGCCGCGTACGCTCATATTTGATCCAGTGGGCGCATAGCTTTAGCAGCCTACGTTATGCTTGCAGAAAAATACTGCATGTACCAAAATTATGTGAATGTTTACAATTGCAGGCTTTATAATTAATTGTTTTACAATCGATAGTGACTTCATCACAATATTATCGTATGATATACAACACTAAATTCACGCTCAGCAACACGTGAATCCTATGTTGGAGAGAGATAGCAGATAACAGTCTTCTTCTTTGAGTGTGGGTGGATGTCTTGGTGGTAGATGAGTAATATTTACGTCTCGGTGTCCCCCGTAATATACTCGTAGGTATGTATAACTGTTAGATAAACTGGTAAGGTAACCTCGGATGAAAGGCAGAAAAGTAGCAAACAAACACGTTGCAAAGAGACACACAGTCATGTCATCGTAGAGATTGATTATACCTTCTCTTTTAACGCATGTCATCTTAGAATCCATGTTGCCATGACCAAAGAAGTCAATTCCTTCGATGAGAAAAAAAAAATATTTTCAAATCTATTATTTAATATTACTTACTTATTTAAAATCATTTCATGTGGCCGCTGCCGTCACTGCTTCATATTTTGATGGACTGTCAAATGTGACCTTAACCTATTCCTACACTAGTACCTAACGTAAAGCCACAATTTTATAACATTAAACCCCGTTGAGAATATACCCATCTTAGAGCATTAAACCAGAATTTGATGCTCTAAGATACCCAAAGTTAAGAGGTACCTATAGAAATGTACCTACCTACTTAGTTGGTACTTAACCAACTAAGTAGGTAGGTATCACTAATGACAGATTCTGTCACCTGTGCTAACTATTGTAACAGTTACTGTGTATTACAATTTATTTGTTTATTACAATTTTCCCGATACACAAAAGTATTTTGTGATTACAATAGTGCGCACCAACTTTTTTACATAAAACAAATTTTTACTGCAATGCAACATCCAATTCAATAAATATGGTAGGTAACTACCTATTTATTTTATAGATAGCCTACCTTTAACATAAATGTTGTAGCGAATTATGTTCTCAAATGTATTATGTAAGTAGGTAGGTACCTACCTAGTCTTTTCAAATGTAAGCTCGCTACAATGCGAGATCATCCAAGAACTTTGATCTAAATCTAGGTTACCTATGCTGAATTAGATGTTTCAAGATTTGGTTAGGTACTACCTACATAAAAGACCTGAATTGCATTTGTTTGTAGGTACCTATATACCTAATTAGGAAAAATATTTTTCTTATCTGTAGGTATCTACCTACCTCTCTATGTATTACTTTTGAATAGTGTATATTATACTTATGAGTAGGAACACATAGTAGTAGGTACCTATTCCCAACCTTATTTATTATCTACCTAGGTACCTATTGTTCTATCTTCTGATAGCAACTTACACTTACAACAGCTAAAAATGTTTCAGGTATTTTCGAAATAACACGTAGTAACATAATATTGTTGTGGATATGAGGTTTTGTTACTATACACTAGCCAAACTCGAAGTGGAATGTTTGTAAACAAACCGCCCATACCTAACATAAAATTCACTCTGTTGCCGTGTCTTTGTAGACGCAATATACATTTCTGTCGATTTGAGATCCTTCCTTCAATAAACACTGCATATATCTGAATCTCGACGGCAATCATGTGAGTTTTAGTTCATGTGTCGTGGTTTGTTTACAAACATTCCACATCGAGTTTGGCTAGTGTATACATAAGTCACCTTGTCAGAAAGCTGAACCTAATAAACATTTGCAGGAACCTACAATGACTACCTAAAAAGCTAATGAAATAAAATGAACGTATGCTGGAAGTTAAAGCCTAAGTAGATTAGATAGGTACAAAGCCAAGCAACCACTTCATAAAATAACACCAACATTTCTTTAAGATATCTTTTAATTTCCACACAATCAACACTGCTAAACTAAGGTTTAATGTTTACCTGAACGCTGCTGGTTATGTAAGATCATCTAAGATCTAGATTCTAGGTTAGGTAATAGGTACCTATTTAGCATATTATTATATGCTGAATTAGATGTTATTATTTTAATTTAAGTTTCATGATTTGATTACATGACTTAAAAAAATGCAATTGTTGTTTTTGTATTAGGAAAAATATTTTTATGTTTATAAAAACTATATTCATTACTTTCATACTTAGGTACATATTAGTACCTATTCCCTACCTTAATAAAGACACTTAATACCTTAATACCTACAGTCAGGGCCGTCTTTACCCGGGGGTGCAAGGGGTGCGGTGAACCCGGGCGCGGAGCGCCCGGGGGCGCCTGCCGAGCGCTAAATATTTAGATATTTCATTGAGCTTAACGCCATTGCACAGTTTCATTATAGGTACCTACTTGTTACGACAAATACGTATGCGCAAAATTAAATATAAAAAAAAATAGTCATCAACAATAATCATTAAGTAGTAGTAAAGATCTCAAAATCACTACAATTAGGTGTAAGTTCATTTGAATTAACAGCGCGGCGCCTATGTTAGCGTCGGTCAGTGATTGATCTGATTTCTTCATTTTAAGTAATTGAATTCGTTAGCTCATTAAATTTGCGACAACCGCCGAATTAGCACGGAATTTCTAGTGGAGAAATTCATTAATTTACTTACTTACGACTTTTTGAAAGGGCAAACAGTAGACTCGGTAAATCAAACTGAAATAGACCGCGAGAAAAAGAGGTGGACGGCAGTTTCGGAAAGAATATTCGAAATTATAACATTTTTGGCAGGTCAAAATATAGCATTTAGGGGCACAACTGAGAAGTTGTTTCACCCAAATAATGGTAATTTTTTAAAGTTGGTGGAGAGTATATCTAATTTTGATAGTACACTATCAGAACACATTGATTTTATTTAGACATAACGTTGCTTAATATATTTTATGTAAAGAACCCATGGAAGGTGGTCCCCAAGATACAGGTTTATCCTAGTTTGGGGATCAACGATGTAATAATTTTAAGTCTCAAATATTTTTCAATAAACGTTATTATTATTATTATTATTATTGCTCGAATTCAAAGAGCTCAGCATCGCATGCCTCATTATCTTGGTCATAATATTCAAAATTAACTGATTAGTATAATTGCTGAAAAAATTCAAACGACTATAATTAGTCTTTTGAAGGAATGTAAATACTACTCTGTAATTCTAGATTCCACACCTGATATTTCACACCAAGAACAACTTACTGTTATTGTGAGGTTTATTTATCTAAATCCATCGACAAAACGCGCTGAGGTACGAGAACATTTTTTGGGTTTTTTACCTGTAACTGATACTACCGGACAAGGGTTGGCGACTTACTAGTTAGATTTCTTAAAATCATGCAATATTGAATTACTGATACTACCGGACAAGGGTTGGCGACTTACTAGTTAGATTTCTTAAAATCATGCAATATTGAATTACTGATACTACCGGACAAGGGTTGGCGACTTACTAGTTAGATTTCTTAAAATCATGCAATATTAATTACTGATACTACCGGACAAGGGTTGGCGACTTACTAGTTAGATTTCTTAAAATCATGCAATATTGAATTAGATGATTTGCGAGGCCAAGGATATGATAATGGGGCAAATATGAGGGGGAAAAATATAGGCCTCTAAAAAAAATATTGGACATGAATCCTCGTGCTTTTTACGTAGGTACCGTGTGCTGCTCACTCCCTTAATTTAGTAGTAAATGACGCCGCTAAAAGTTCATTGGAAATTACAAACTTTTTCGGTATTGTCCAAGAAATCTATGTATTTTTTTCAGCATCCACATTACGCTGGGATGTAATTATGAAACAGCATTATACTCTATTTTTACAAATAACAAGTAGTATAGCGAGTTCATTAATAGCCAAATTAAAGTCTTATAGATTCTTAAGTTCAGTAGTTATATGGTACAATATTTTACTAAAGATTAATATTGTAAGCAAAAATTTGCAAAAATCAGACGTAATTATTTCAGAGGCTACCAAAATGATTAATCTGATTAAAAAAGATTTTGAGCAATACCACACCGATAGTGCGTTTTAACAGTTGTTATCTGATGCAAAATTAATTCCTGAAGAATTAGAATGCGAAACAGAATTTAAAGAAACTGCTCGTCCACGTCCCCGAAAAAGACATTTTGATTACGAGGCTGCAGATGAGCCCATTTTAGACCCAACCAACAAATTTAAAGTATGTTTTTATTTTTTTCTACTGGACACTGCTATCTCGAAATTAAATGAGAGATTCGATTTGCTGACGGAACACAATTTAGTTTTTTCACTCTTCCAAAACATTGAAAGCTGGAGGAAATTAGAAGAGCATCGGCTCCAAGAAAAACTTACATTTAAAAATAGATTTGATATTGACGGGCAGGATTTATATAATGAATTAGAATTGTTGCCAATATTTTTTTCCCAATGCATCAACAAGTACTCTCACTGATATTTTAAGCTATATAAACTCTGATAATCTCCTCATTTCCTAATATCTCAACATCTCTACGTATATATTTAACACTGCCTGTAACAGTAGCGGAAGGTGAACGATCCTTTTCAAAATTAAAATTAATAAAAAATTATCTTCGTTCAACCATGACCTAAGACAGACTGACAAACTTAGCTAGAATCCAAAATTGATGTAAAAATAAATGATTGAATTAAAATCTTTGCCAACACAAAAGCAAGAAAAATTGAGTTTGTTTGATTTGTGTAAATACAATAAATAGATATTTAGCAATTAAATAATAATAATATAAACGAGAGTTGGATTGCTGGTGTTTTTCGCCATTATAATCACAGTTACTTGTAATTAACTCATAATTCTATTGATTTCTCAACTAATAGATTCCTTCTTTTCTTTTTGCATCATGTTCTTTTCATGTTAAAATAAAAGTATAATTTTTAGGAGGTTCATTGAAAAATCTTTACTTTTTTGAAGAAGTACCTTTTCTAGAGTGTTAATTCCAGAAAATGGACATAATGTCTCAAATGGAGAATAGTTTTTTTTTTATTTGTATAATTGGGTTTAATTTGTATAATTTAAGTTTAACTTTAATTTTGTATTTTAGAGAAATAAATAAATAAATTATCAAAATTACGTGTATTGTGTTTTCTTGGTTGACCTCTTTCATAATGCGTCGGTCGCGCGCCACGCTGCAGTGTAAAAGAAAACGAGGGCGCAGGCTGAGCCCCGCACCCCGGCGCCGAATAGGCTTAAGACGGCCCTGCCTACAGTAGCGACCCACACTTACAACAGCTAAAAATGTTTCTGGTATTTTCGAAATAACAGTACGAAATAACATGCCTAACCATAATTGGTGGTTAGGCTATGTTACTAGATGGGTGACCTGGTCAGAAAGCTTTGAATCTATGTACTACGATTTCGAGATTATGGTGGGAGTGGGATCTGTTTGAACATCATTATGCAACAAATGGAGTGTATAAGAATTTACGTCCCTGACGTAAATTCTTATACACTTATATGACTAACTAAATTCGATGTTATGTGTTTGTAAACGAACCACGACACTAAAAACTAAAACTCACGTGCTTGGCGTCGAGTTTCAGATATAATTATTAATTATAAGCAATAACTATTGAACGATGGGTCTCAAATACACCAGTAATGTAAATTGCGTATTAAAAGAAGCGGCTACAGAGTGAATCTTAGGTATGTGCGATTTGTTTACAAACATTGTACATCCAATTTGGCTGGAATATAGATGAGAACATCATCAATTCTTTTCTTCATCGTCATCATCCCAATCACTAACTAAACTCTTGATTTTGTCTTGCTGGATTATAGATCATGTGCCGGCTACATTGGCCTCTGTGTCAGCTGTGGTGTTGTCTATAATTTCATCTTCTACAGAAGTTGTTGATGAAATGTCCTGATTTTGAGAATTGACTTCAGGGACAGTCACATGTCTTTGAGTATTAAATATTGTAGGCTCACTCTTATCAATTTGATTATCTTCTTGCGAGTCATCCCAGTCATTTAATAGTGATGATATCTTTACTTTAGAAATTAATGTTTCACTTGGTCCTGATTCATTTTGGGAAAGTAGCTCTTGTGGCATAGCCTCGTCGTTTCCTGATTTGTCTTTCTCCTTTCCTGTTTGTTTCGCTAATTCATGCTGTATATTTTCTATGTACTCTTCTACTTCTGATTCAGTATCGGGGTCAGCCCGTACCTTGTTGTTGATATTGTCATTGAGATCTTGTGACATATCTTCTTCTGACCACTCAGAAGCCAGAGTATGGCTATCCTGAACCATCTCAGTTGCAACATTATTTGTATTGCTCTCTGGTTCAGCACTTGCTTCAATAACTACTATAGTTTCATATACTTCATTCTGATCATTTTCATCTGTTCTAGACCAATGGGTGGTATAACTATCAGAGTTCGGATCATCCACCCTTATGATTTCGGCCTCGACTTCAGATATATTTTCAGATTCAGCAATTTGGTATGTTGCATGGGTCTCCAACTAATTTATATTTTTAGATTCAGGATTGCTATTGCCTGCATCTCCAATTCATTTTTATTTTCAGTTTGGTGATCTATATTTTCAGAATAAGACTCAACATTGTCTATTTCATTCTCTATTGTGGCAACAACAGGCTCATCCACTTGTATCTGTATAATTTGTGAACTGTGAATCATTTCTGGCTCAGGCTGCAAGTTTTCAGATGGTGTGTCATTGTGTGTCTCTTCAATTTGGCTTATGGCATTAGGTTGGCTAATAACAGTCTCCAACCGAACTTCTGGAAGATCAATTATTTCGTTATTTGATTCTTTTGATTTTGAAACTTGATCTCTTTCAGACTGCATATCAGAGTTCAGATCATGCATTCTTATCATTTCGGTCTCGACTTCAGGTATATTTTCAGATTCAGAAATTTGCTCTATTGCCTGTATCTCCATTTCATTTATATTTACAGTTTGGTGATCTAAATTTTCAGAATTAGACTCAACATTGTCTATTTCATTCTCTATTGTGGCAACAACAGGCTCATCCACTTGCATCTGTATAATTTGTGCACTGTGAATCATTTCTGACTCAGGCTGCAAGTTTTCAGAAGGTGTGTCAATGTGTGTCTCTTCAATTTGGCTTATGACAGCAGGTTGGCTAATAACAGTCTCCAACTGAACTTCTGGAAGATCATGTGTATCGTTATTTGATTTTTGAGATTTTGAAACTTGAACTCCTTCAGGCTGTATATCGGAGTTCGAATCAAGCATTCTTATGATTTCGGTCTCGTCTTCAGGTATATTTTGAGATTCAGACATTTGGTCTATTGCCTGAATCTCCACTTCATATATATTTTCAGTTTGGTGATTTACATTTTCAGAATTAGACTCAACATTGTCTATTTCATTCTCTATTGTAGCAACAACAGGCTCATCCACTTGCATCTGTATAATTTGTGGATTCTGAATAATTTCTGACTCAGGCTGCAAGTTTTCAGAAGGTGTATAAGCGTGTGTCATTTCAATTTGGCTTATGGCATTAGGTTGGCTAATAACAGTCTCCAACTGAACTTCTGGAAGATCATGTGTATCGTTATTTGATTTTTGAGATTTTGAAACTTGATCTCCTTCAGGCTGTATTGTGCAGCTTTGGAGAACAGCATCTGAGTTCAGGGTGTTAATATTTTGAGGAATTTCCTCCTGCCATGTTGTACCTGGAGGGTCCAGTATCTGCGCACGCGGTACTGGAGAAGCTGTGCTAACAGTTTCATAATTATCTGTGAGGATTCCAGAAGAATATTGAGGGAAACCTTTATTAGGGTCATCCACATGTTGGCTATAAACAACTACTATATTAGAGTTGTCTGTGACCACTGCTTCTTCTGACGCCTTCAGTGGATAATTGTCTTGTATTATCATCATATCACTGTTCTGTGCGTTATCTAAATCAATGCCTGTGCTATTTAGCGTAGCAGCTTCTGAGTTAGTCAAAACTGTCAAAGTTTTATTTTCATCTGCAGCATCAAATACAATATTATGGTTTGCTGCTATTAAAGATTTATATTCATCTTCATTAGAAACATAAATTGGGATAGCCTCCTCAAGGTTTTCTGTGTTTTTCATCAAGATGCTGGCTTGTTGAATATTTTCATATGTGCCTATCATTGCAGCATAGTCCACGGATGTTAATGGTGTTATAGATTGTGGGCTTGATACAGATTTATTTGGGTCCATACCTGATAAAATGAATTCATCTGGTAATTGCCCATTACCACTCATAATATATTCATTATTATCTATCATAACAATTTCTTCTTCATTTCCATTATCAAATGACTTGCTTTTAGTTTCAGTTGTAATATCATGAATTGCTTTTGAAGCATTTGATTTAGCATCATTTGGAGAAGGGGTAAGACCAGTATTCAAAATTGTTTGCTTAGTCAGTGTTTTTTTTGGCATAATTTGTATGTTGCCATTAGATGTTTGTTGAATATGATATTCCAAGTTATCTACAACTTCATTTACAACTGGTTCATATTTAATTACAATTGTCTTTGATTCATCATCAGATGCATCAATGATACTATCTTTTACAGCATCTACTTTGTGATGAGTTTTTAGATGAGCATACAAATTGTTCTCTCGAATAAACACTTTCAAACAGTAAATGCACTGATAGTTAGGTTTTCTGTCTGCAATATATTTGTGTCCAGTGCTTTGAATGTGATTCAGCAACATTTTGGATGAATTGAACATTGAATTGCAGACATTACAATGGAACCTTTTGTTTTCAATGTGAGTCAACTTATGCTTGACAAGCAATGCTTCATTCAGAGCAATGTAATTGCAATGTTGGCATTTTGGGAAATGATGTGATGATGGTGGTTCCACACCATGCTTAGAGTACAGATGATGCAGCAAGTGATTTCTTTTAGACATTCTTTGTCCACAGTGCTCGCAGATATTTTGGACTGGTTTTTCTTTATGCACTTCCACTAAATGCCGGCGGAATTTGTAATAGCCTGTGAAGTGCAATGCTCTGCCGGGAGTTCCACAAATCAGACATATCCACGGCCCTTCTGTATTTTCGGCGCCAAGCGCAATCAACCTAGCTGCCTGTTGAGAATCAATAACATCAGTTTCATAGGTAAAGTCAGAAATTGCACCCAAATTTATATTTCCAATGACAGGTTGCACTTGTTGGTGACATGCGTTTTGCTTTTTAACAGTCACTTTAGATGGAGTTGGTTTTTTGAAGATTTTCAATTTAATATTTTTGTTGTTCTTTACCAAATGTGGGTATTTTTTGAGAACTTCGCTTATTATCTTAGCATGATCTAAATTGGGGCTTTTGTTATTTTTCAGTGCTTCAATAGTAACTTTAATAGAGTGCTCTTCTTCATCTAAAAGTTCATCAAAGAGTTGATTTGCTTCTGTTTTAACATTCACCTGCTCAATATTTCTGAACATTTCAACTTCATCGGATATCATGCTTGAAGATGTTTCTCCAAATAAGCTATTTTCGGACTCTTTTGTAACTTTTTTGCAGTCATTAATGTTCAAGATCTTTGTCCTCAATTTTTCTGAAGTGGATGGTAACCCATTATCTTGCTTTGGGGTTTCGGCATTTTGCTTAATTCTTTCTGTATGAACCATCAATGGTTGTGATGTGTACGATATATTAGAAAATGAATTTTCAAAGATATTATCTGAATCCAACTCCTCGGGCAGTTCATATCTTGTTGGACAGGGTTTGCTGGGCATAGACTTCTGTGATTTAAGCTGTCCAAGAACTTCTAATGGAGCTGGAGAAGGAGCGCAATACATAAGCCCACTAGTGGTAACATTCTTATCTGATGCCTTGTTTGAAGCATACTGATGCTTTTTATCTTGCATATCAACAGTAGTTTCAAATGCTTTGGCATAAGAGCGCTTATTTGAAGTCAGAACCGGAGGTTCTACTACTTCTAACAACCCTGTTGGTGAAAATTTAGTTTGATGTACCTGTGTATGCTGTGTTTGAATATTTCGTAGCCTAGCTTTTTTAGAATAGCTTTGTATGGTTTTGGTCTTAAGCCTGTGGGAATCAAGAAGCTTGGTTAACATAGGCATGTTCATGATTTGAGAACATGCATGCAGCTTTTCTAGTAGTTCCATTGGGAATACCAGTTGTCCAGTGTACATAAAGTTGATAATGGGGACAACTACATCGGCTTGGAGGTCGTCCGGCATAACCAAGCAGTCTTCATACATCTTGCATGTTCTCTCTAGAACCTCAAAGTACTCTGTGCAAGAGCTGAGCACCAATCTATGGACCTTCAGCTGCGCATTGTTTTGGAACTGAAGCGTCAAGTTGCAGTAATCAGTACGGTTGAAGAAATGCTTGAACCTTTGGAGGACATAAATCCCCCAGTTGTCAACTCTTAACGTCGTTTCCGCAGACATGGTGATCCTTTCAATATATAATTGGAGGTTATCTTCCAAACCTTTCTACCTGAAAATGATAAAATTGTTTTGGAATTGAAGCGCTGTAATCGGTAGGTACGGAGGACATAAAACAACCAGTTCTCCACTCTAACCGTCGTTTCCGCAGAAATCGTGATCCTTTCAAATACTTTCAATCTATCATTGGAAGAAATCATCTTCCAAATCTTTCACCCTGAAAATTGAAAAATTTATTAACAAATTGCTTAGTGAAAGCTAACAATATAAAGTTTGCGACGATTATAATTCATGTTCAAACATTTACGTGGGGCAAGAGACGATAAGGTGACTTTACAAAGCTTATTTTTTTGTTTATGTACATACATAATCTTGTATTTTCCGCCACAACAAACGCTTGTTGATTAAATAAAAGTTCTAGGTACGGAAGGAGTTCCAATCCAACTATGTTTAGATTCTATTTCATCACAATCATAATTCGAACACCAAAAACCATAGATGTAAGGTAATAATAACTTTAGTACTCTACAATCTACATAATTAAAAATCTGTGGGTTGGGTATTATCTTGGGTAGAGGTGGTCGTTTTTAGTAACACCGTTGTTGACCAACGATGTCAGTGTACGTTGTTCCCATCGGATGGCGAATAGGTGAACCTAGGAACAATAACTAGGTGAACAACGAATGCCTACGACAACGAGATGCCGAACCGAGTAATGCCGATCGCCACATTCGCCACCGACAACAAAAGAACGTCACATCGACATCGGAAGAGCGGGGAGGTTAGTGGCGCGGCATCGGATGGCGAACAACGAAGTCAGCCGAGTAAGTAATGCCTATTGTCAAACCTAAGCAACGAACATCCATCCATACCTCACCGCCCGCATGCCTGCGTGTGTGTGAGCGAGAGGAGAGTATGCTAGAACATAGAACTGAACGTTTTATTATATCTAACTAGATATGGCATGAACCATGTACCTACCAAAGTTATTTATTTAAAAAAATACGATATCTAATTTTTTTTATCAAAAGTCTCGTTTTAATATATTATGGTATTTTAGACCTACTACCAGGAACCAAGTAAGATATTGAATTATTTTTATTGGTTCAAATTCCGTAATTTAGGACCTACCCTACCCGTCTAAAACGCTCATGTCACTTCCAGTAAGTTTCATATGCTCGTTATTCTTGTCGTTTGTTTGGATTTTATCATTACGCAAAGTACGATGATGTGCGCACCGTGGATTTTTAAAAGTTCATGGAAGTAAAATCTAGTATAATACAATGTAGTAATAACGTCCGTACCGTGAGAACGTGTATTCTCAAAAGCTGGGTTGATCTTAAATGAACGAAGGACAAGGCTTAGTACAACCTTCAAACTGGAACAGTATTGGTATTTTTAAATTCTAATACAGCATTAATAAAATTTTATTATTTGTTTTATTGGAAAATATGTTGTGTGTAGGTCATGGTGTCGCATTTACAGTGCTAGTGCAACCCCTTGCATCGTTGTTTAAACCACTAGCACTTGACCCGTAAGGTTTGAGTAAATTGGTAACATTCTCATTCTCCCTAAGAATAAACAAACTACCTACTTGTGTTCTTGTTTTGTTTTCAAAAAACGTTGTAGGGGAACATTGATTAAATTGGCAACTGGTAGTTGTCTAGTTAACTACTGCGACAACCTAGTGTCAGTGTTGTGTTAGCAAACCGGCCGACATCGTTGGCGGCAACATCGTTGTTCACAACGGATGCCATTCTGACAAAAACGATGCGCATCGTTGTGGAAATTCAACGACAACGCCCATCTCAAATCTTGGGATCTATTTAAAATCTGCCAAAAACGTAAAATTATTGCATGCAACCCAGTAAAGTTGACTGAAGGGGAGGGGAGCAGGGTGACAACCTCAAAAGCGGCGTTTCTTTTTGCCTTGTACTGTCTAAAAATCAGCCTAAATCTGCCACACTTGACGTTAAAAATGCCAAAAATATGCCTTCATACTATTCCTTCATGGAAACGGATTAAATCAAATACTAAGTACTTATCATTCAATTGCTATCTTTAGATAGTTTTTAACGGTCTGCAGATACGTAGGTAGCTCAAGTTATTGCATGTAAATATTGTGCACCTATACCTTTTTTTTTTTTTTTCATGAACTTCTACACTATGCACATACATAACTACTAGGTATTGTAATGTAGGTAACTAACTGCCTATCAACATTGGCCTTGAAATTTTCATCTTCTTTTTCTGTGTATGTATACATACATATTATATAGAACAGCTCCCTAAAATAATGTGCCAAAAATTTTATAATAAGCTCTCCCAATAGTTGAAATTAATTACAAATCAAAATGGGTTTAATATTGAATTACAAAATCTTCTACTTGACAAAACGCTGTAGGTACCTATAGCATCAAAGAGATTTTAGAGAATTATTATTAGGTAGGTACAGTCAGTTTAATGTCAAATCCTCTAAATTACCTGACATGCTCGTGGAAGCACCTAACATAAAGTGATAGATTTACAAGAACCTTAGATATAAGCATAAACTTGTACCTTGACTATTGCCTCTCTACAGCAAAATTGTATTTAGCGTTTTTTGACGAGTCATAGCCTCATGATTTAATTAAAGTAACATCATTTTGTACCTACATTTTTTATGTATGCTGTATGATTGATAAATTATCATACCTACATTTATTATTATCATACGTTTATTATCATTGATAAATGTTATTAAACGATCTAAATCTGAATCATAGAATTTGACGACGACGCGACGTCTTTTGATCATATCCTTTAGTTGGTATAAATGCGTCACAGTCTCCGTGTTCCTTTGTCTTTAATTAATTACAGCTATTAGATACATACCTACATATTGGAAGCCAATTCTCGCCAATTTATCACTCGATAATTACTTATCAAAAGAAATGTCTAATTTGACAGTTTTTTTTATATTTATAAGGTGTTATATTGGCGAGAATTTGCCCCCTGGAAGCCAATTCTCGTCAATTTAACACTCGATAATTATCAAAAGAACTGTAAAATTTTAGTTTATTTTAATTACCCACTGGTAAAGTATTTTTATTGATAAAGAAAATTACAATTCAATATTAAAAACAAATTAGAACTAGTATTTACAATAGAAACAATTAACCTAACTGCAGACTGTTGCAAACAATCTACAGGTAGCTCAACTGATCCATATCAATACCAGTCGGAAGCGTTCCCAAGATGCTGGCTGCATTGCCCCGCTGTATGGCAATGCTGATGCGCTTCGCCAGATATCCGCCAGCTCTCGGGTCACGCGTTGCGTCGGGTCGACCAGACACTCAGATAACTTTTAAAAAACCCGGAGAGCCTCGGTACCCCACGGACCTAGGGTCTCGACCCCAAAGGGAGCAAATGTGTAGGCTCTGTCGAGACCTGCATATTTGCGTCTCTTGAGATCCTCGGCCAAATCTGCCGCCGCACCGCGGCAGATTTGGCCGGTATACATGTAAAACTTAAAACTTTTAAGGTTATGTATTTCATATTATGGATAGGTACCATATTCTATGAAATTAAATCGAGGGTGGTGTGAACAGTGCCACTACGAAACCCTACACTTGAGGATTCGGAATCGGATAGGGGTAAAAGGTGAGTAAATCTTTGCTTCTGGACATTGATTTCTACATTAAATGACCCCGTTGCTTCAGGTCAAAATGCTAAAATACTTCGAATACGAATTCGCAAATACAAATTCCAAGTTTTGCATTATCTTATCATTCAATACCAAGATATAATAAGAGAACAAGCGATTTTCTGGTAACAACACGCCCAGCCAAAACCGCTGAAGCTAGAAACAGGTACCGGTTATACACAACCTCCCGCTAAGAGATTTTTAGAAATTCCTCCCCTAAGGGGTTGAAAAGGGGGTTTGAAGTTTTTAGTTGTTTTTAGGGTTCTATACTCGAAGGGTGAAAACGGAACCCTATCTCTGCGCCTCCGCTGTCCGTCTGTCACGTGGCTATATCTCATGAACCGTAAGAGGTAGACAGTTGAAATTTTCAGATAATGTATATGTACCTATGTATGTTCTCTTGCCGCTATTACAACAAATAATAAAAATATCAAAATTAAAGGGGGCTCCCATACAACAAACGTGATTTTTTTGGCTAGTTTTGCTCGTAGTTTGTCAAGGCGGTATCTTCTGAACTACAATAGGTAGAGACACATGAAACTTTCTATATTTAAGTAACACTATAACTGTAATAATAACAAATACTAAAAATATAATAAAATAAAGTAGAGAATTTAAAGGGGCCTCCGAACAAATAAAAATTTGATGTTCTTTGAAAAAGTTGCCTGATTTTTACGGTATGTACGGATCCCTTCGTGTGCGAGTCGACTCGCACTTGGCGGTTTATTTATAACTCTTTAACCAATGGCCCACTTAGCTTGAAACTTACAAAGACTACGAAGAATACAAAAATATTGAACACGTGTTTCAGGATTTTTAAAAATTTTCCTGTAAAAGTGGTAAATCGGTTTTATCCCGTGATACTGCGTATCACTCGACAAAATATCACGTGATAGAATGGCGAGAATTGCTTTTCTGGTGGCCTCACTCGAACTAAGGATGACTCACGCTACACCGTGTCGGGTCCAAGCCGAGTGTCGGTAGTATCACGGTCAACTAATGTAACTTAAATTTTGTATGGACACACTCACGCTATACTGATCGGCAGCCGAGTGACGGCCGAGCAATGGACAACGGTCGGAAACAACTCCGTCCCGGCTCGGCTCGTTGCATGAATAGTGCCATGCCATGCCGCCGAGCTGCGCCCGAGCGAGCAGTCGTTAAGATGCTATACAAGTGCACTGACGTTTTGTTCGGCTCGGTGACGACCGTGCTACGGCCGACACTCGGCTCGGACACGACATGGTCTAGCGTGAGTCGGCTCGGTGACCGTGCTACGGCCGACACCGAGCCGAGTGTCGGCCGTAGCACCCTACACGGTCTAACGTGAGTCATCCTCTAAGCAAATTAAGTACCTACCTACAGTAGAATATTAAACTACCCAGCATGTACAGGTACCTTCCATACACAGGAACAGGTTCATGTACAGGTACTAGGTAGGTATCCTTTCAAATAGAGGTGTGTGGTTGTTTTTGTGATAATGTGCCACCATTTATTTAAACAAATTGTTTCAATAGGTACTACTAATAATGTATTTATTATTCAGGTAGGTAGTTAACAAGATTGTAGGTGCCATACCAACCTACAAGTTTTACATGGTAGGTTCCTTGCCGACTCATAGACTGAGAACTTTGTTCTACTTTACAAAGTACTTATCTACCTCGTGTGTTCATAAGTCTTGAGACACAGTAAAACTAAAATATTTTTGGAGCTAAGTTGAGTATTCATTTATTGGATATTAAAATTAAAACTACTAACATCTAGATCTGTATTTAAAAATAAATCATTCAAAATGGCCGCCTTTGCATTCAATGCCGGCCTTCAAACGCGTGCGCCATTCTTCTATGGTGGCACGAATCTTTTCAATGGGAATCCGTTTCGATTCTTTAATAAGGGCTCGCTTGAGAGAATCCAGGTTTGGGTGAGACTTTCTGCATGCCCTCAGCTCCAATTCCGTCCATAAAGAATAATCCAAAGTATTCAAGTCAGGGCTTGACGAGGGCCAATCTTCGCTCCTAATGAAGCCTGGCAAATTGGCCTCCAGCCAACGTTGGGTAGTCTTAGCTTTATGGGAGGGAGCAGAGTCCTGTTGGAAAACCCAGTATTTTCCAGCGAATAGCGTATCATTTAATGGTTTAACCACCGCTTCCAATATGTCGGTTTGGTAATTTTGTGCCTTCACCTTGACGCCTTGCTGGCAAAAATGAAGCGAAGTGACCCCCTCGTAGGAAACACCCCACCAAACCATCACACTTGCGGATGATGAGTGCGCTGGACATTGCGTACAGATGGCTGGACGTCCTTTGAACTTCTGGCGTAAACCTTATTGTTCTGCCGGTTAAACTTTTCTTCCACCGTGAAGATCTTTTCATCGGTAAACAGGATATTTTTTGGATCGTGTCTCTTCAATAGGTTCCGACATCGTTCCAGTCGCAATTTACAAAGACGCTCGTTTAAATAATGCACTTTCCTTCGACTGTAGGCCTTTAGTTTAAGATCATATTTAAGTATCCTGTTCACCGATATTCGCGAAATGTTGGTCTGCAGAGCTAATTTCTTTTGAGTCCGGCAAGGGTTGCGACGAATTCGCTCTCTGATTACTTTGATGTTGGCGGGCGTCCTTACAGACCGCGGGTGGCCACATCTTCCACGGTCTTCTAAAGAGCCGGTCTCCTTGTACCTCTTTATGGTATAATACACAAAGTTCCGACTACATCCCAAACTTTGGATTTCACTAAAAACTTGCATTGGTTTTTTTCCTGCTTGAAACAGTGAAATTACAGTCGCACGCAAATCTTTTGTTGGCGCCATTTTCACGGAGAATGAAACAAATATTCAAATGTATATTTTTTCTGATTCAAAACATTCGAAATTTATAATTTTAAAAGTTTAAAAGTTTAAATTAATTAAATAAGTTCGTCTCAAAACTTATGAACACACGAGGTAAATAGAATCTGTTATCGTATATTATCACATCCAGACATGTAGGAATGTTGTGTTAGTATAAATACCTTAACTAAACCACAGATTGTTATTTAAAGGTCAGTCAATAGGTGCTGTGCAACAAAACACCCTGATCTTATACACTGAAGGAAAGGATAATTACTAAACAAAACAAAATTAAACATTTAAGGAAAGAAAATAGTAATGGAGAAGTTATAGCAGTTGGCAAGAGAATTTAACAAAACACCCTGCATTTTTTGAGGGAGGCACTGGACTATACCTAGGTACTAACATTTATCAAAGAAAAGAATGTGATAATGGAGAAGTTAAAGCAATCTCTTACGTTATCCAACAGCAGCCAGCAAGAGAGTGGCAATCTCTTCTTTAGGCGAGCGTACAGTCAGTTGCATCGTAACAGCGTCTTGTGTGGCCGCCAATCGGGCTCGTAATAGAAGTGGCACTCCCGCACGCCACAACCCACCTCCGCGGATCTCCTTCACCGTATCACCGCTGATCGCCTCTACTGGCATCGATAAATGCTTGCACACGGCTTTGGCAGCTTCCCCAACATCAGTCTCCGCCAAGGCGAAGGTGTCGCACACCTCTGTCGAAGTCTCACCAGGAGCGTTTCGACTCCAAGTAGCCTCCCAGTCAGCAGTCTCTGGCAGGCTAGTTGAGACGCTGCTACGGGTAGCAGAACGCATCCGAATCTGATCTCCACAATTCATATCGAAATCTTCCAATCGGTAGGTGTCGGCGTATCCTTCATAGGAGTCTGGCACGCCGGTAGCGGGGTCGCAGTCCCGTACCACGAACTCGAGCGTCGAGCCAAACGATCCCAGGGATTCCATCGGATCAGATGGGAATTCAAGAACATGAAACACGTTTCCCGGCACGTTATACGTCAACTGATCGCAGCTCACGTTGGAGAGATGCTTGTATCCCGATGGCAGCTCTAGACGGGCATGCACACTTTCCAAAAGCTGGTCGCTCAGAGTGTTCATACATTCATACTGCAGTACTAAATGACGAGCGAAAATGTGCCGGTGCAGAGTTACACGATATTCGGTCTCCGGCTCTGTCAATTCTATTGGCTCACAACTCTTGAAAATAGAACCAAACTTGTCACAATCAGGAATGCTCTTCAGAACATCGACATACTGTTCTTCCCTGGAAAAAACTGGTTTCGAACGAATCTCTATTTCTACAGGGAGTTTCTTGTCCTCTACAGTCTGTTCCACTGTAGGAACAATGGCAATATTGAAATATTCCTCTGGTGAATTGACTAAATGATCAGCAAGTGCCTTTTCCAGTAGAATAGGGTTAGGAACTTGTACATTGGTAACATAATCATTAATGAGATGGGCATCACCGGAGTCAAGAATAGCGCTGTAATAGACGGCGCGGTCACGGACTTCATCTTCATCGTCGAGCTGACAGCGTGCTAGGAGCACCATTATATTCGGAAGCAATTCCGGTCGAGCTGCTCCAAACCGAGCTACCGCTGAAACAGCCGCTGCTCGTACAGGACCCGATTCCAAAATTACTCGATTGTAAATATACCGTATGTATCTTGATGGTTGTCGAGCTTTGGGACCTTCGCGACCGAGAACATGCAAAATACGAACGGCTATAGATGCATGTTCACAATCTTCGATGAACTCACAGAGATGAGCAAGCCCTGTTTCCTTTGCATCTGGGTTCTCCTCTACTAAAGCTATGATCGCATCGGCGATCGCGTTTTTATACTGCAATCCGCCTTCATCCCGAAGCATACCTGCTAAGAACGTCGCTAGAGAATGGTGCTTGCGGGGAAACTTAGAGCACAATCGCCTTATAGCTTGGACAACAACGATTTTGAATTCATCTGATATATCAGACATGAAGCTGGAAATTTGCTTCATAAGACGGTCTATAGAGCTTTCAGCGCCAGTTGCAAGAAGAGTAGTGACAGCTAGAGTTGCAACTGAGCGGTTGGGGTCACTAATCAAGTTTTCGAGGTCGACAGCGCAGGCAGCGACGGCGGTCGGGTGCTTGGCGGTGAGCGTCGCTAGGGAGCGGGCTCCCGCGAGACGCAATGTCGGTTTAGAAGAACAGCAAAAGATTTGCAGCACTGAGACAGCCTGAGCAAGATTTGCAGATTTGATTGGAACTTTCATATTGACAATTGCATGTGCTGCCTCATACACTACTATCTCTGACCTGTGGCTCAGTGAGAACATAATAAAATTCATATATGCTTCCGAGTTCCCTGGATCTTCATCAGCCAGTTTAGCTGCATAGCGGATGAGCAGGCAGACAGTGTATGGTGAAGAAGTATTAGTTCGGCAAAGTATCAGCTTTTGAATTAACTTGACGGTAGACAGTCTGTCATTGCGCCTAATACTTGCCACCAAAGCCAGGGCATGGTAGGACACTAATCCAGATTCACATGTTATGGCCTCCTGAAAAACATAAGTCTGTTTAACTGTTTGAATCTTTAGTAACTTTAATACTTCATTGCATTGATTTGTATTATTAAAATCAGACTAGACATCAAATTGTGTGTTTAAGTTTTTGGTGTCAAAACTCTATAATCAATGGTGTTTAATAAATTGGTACAAAAGGTTAAATATGTTAATTTGTAAGGTTAATTTGGCAGTACTAAAAACATTGCTGTTCCTTTCATAATCATCGATACAGCATAAAAAGTACAGCAACATTTTTAGTGCTGTCAAAACAAGCTAAGATTTTGTACTAACAGCATCAACTTTTGTCTATAATTTTGAACTGAAATAAAGATAAGTAGATTCGAGCCCTTACCCATGCTTCATTAGCCCAACGGCGGACCAAATCAGGGGCTGATACAGAGAGATGAAGCGAGGAAACTAGAGCTGCTGAACTAACAGCTGAGTTCTTGTCTACTATAGCCTGTTTCATGTAGCGGTCAATAGCTTGCAGCATAGAACTATCAGTTATACAGCACAATGCTCGAATGGCTGCCGCTCGGTACAAATTCTCATTCCCGGTCATATCCTTGGTAAGAGATGATGTCACTATGATCACATCTTGAGCCATGGGACTCAGTTCTTTGATACACAAGTACACAAGCCGACGCAACATAAGATCCTTAGATTGAAATAGCTTAGTTGTTGCAAAGAATAGATTAGTAGCTTCTTGAGTGGTGAGATTTTCTCCTTGGTTTAGCAAGTATAGTGCTTTAGTCAAAATCAAAACACATTTTTTTGGATTTACTGGCGTAGAGCTAAAGTATTTTGCCTCTTGCAGAACAGTTGTTTTGTCAAGATTTGCAAATATATTTGCAGCTCCATCATCTTCGTCTTTATCGCGTCGTCGGCGGCTCATTTTCCCAACAAAAATGTTCTACTTGTTGAATGAAACAAAAATATTTCAATTCAATGCAACGCAACACGCACACACAGTGTTGTTATCGTAAAAATCTGATTTGCCGTATTTTAAGGGAAATAATATTAAATTGCCGTATTTAACAATTTATTTTAAAAATGTCTATTCCTCATTTGTTTCTCTTCATAAAGGTTCTTTTACATCAGATTAATGTTTATCTAGTCCATTTTCTCATTTTTAACTCGCAACCGTAACATTTGATCAATTAAACGACGAATAAGTGCTAGATCATTTAATCAACTCGTAGGTATAGTCTCAATAGTTCAGTTGCCTAATTGACAGGGCCGGATTAGGATGACTGGAGGCCTTGGGGCAACAAAAGTGTGAAGGCCCCCCCCCCAATTATTTGCCAAATTATATTTAAAAAAAATTGTCATATTTTCCAATAAATCATTTATTGTGGAACCAAGTACTTAGATTTTTTTTTTAAAACTTGCAAGAAATATCAAAAATTTTTTATATCGAAGACAAGGGTAACAAGAACAAGGAAGAAAACACACATTTGCCGGTTACACGAAAGTTTTTGGATAAATATAATATTAAAAGAACAGACAACTACCTGAAGACGAAATTACGCACGGAAACTTCCACGGACACATTTTTTCCTCGATCGTGACTAAAGACTCGATTGTTAAAATTAGCGTTGATAATTGATATTCGTAAATAATTATCCAAATTAATTATTATTGATCAAAAATTTTTTTTTTAAATTTCTTTCATGCAATAAGGGAGTAAGGTTCGTGAATAATTGATGGCATTTGACTGTGTCACAAAAATTTATTTGCCTGTCAAACTACACAACTTGCTGCATAAAAAAATATGGAAAAAATTACCAATTAGTGAAGGATATTTGATTTGTTCAAAAATTTGACAACACTTATTGATAACACATTGCAATAAATATATATTTATTTATTATTATGGAAAAAATAGTCGTTACACGGAATCGAACACCCAACCTCCGCGGCTGGGGGCAAGTACCGCCCCACTCAGCTACTGAGCCATTGGGATACTCGCTCAAGATGGGTAGTAAATTGCAAGTGCTTATCAGGGCCATTTGAGTATTTGATTTTTTACTGATTGCCTGATTGAAGTGAACAAATATAGATGATTTTTTTTTTAATATTTAAGAATATAATCATGTTTGTACCAAGTACTATAGGTAAAAGTAAAACAGCGAAAAATATTATCAAAGGAATAGTTGTTTACAAGTGTTTACTCGTAGGAATTTAAAGTATTTTTTCCCGTAGTCTCTACCTTGGGGGCGCCTCTTTTGTGGAGGCCCCGGGGCTGTAGCCCGGGATGCCCTCCCCTAAATCCGGCCCTGCTAATTGAACCGGACTTTTGAACTTTTTTGCAACAGTATGTATGTCAGTGTAGTTAGTATGAGTACGTTGTCTCGTTTGCAACCTTATCATTCATTTTTAACCGATGCGAAAGTAATGGCAAGTTACGTTATGGCGTTACGGTATGGTAGTCGGGATTTCCTTATCTGTGTTCATATAAGTAGTACCTACATACGTTTCGTTTCATTCATTACGCTAAAGAAAAAACGTTTCGTACCACCTACAACCAATTACCAAATTTTGTGATACGGCAATGAGAGGCCTGAAGTATTTTCTGGGGGAAAACGTGGATTGCAGTATATTACGGCAATTGCCGTATCAATAGCAACACTGACACGCACGATCTTTTTTTTATGGCAATTTTATACCTCTTATTTAGGTATTTTGAGGAAACTTTTGCCAGCATCACGTGCTACTAGAGTCTGGCCAACGAAAGCTGTCCAAGAAAAAGGCGGGAATTAAAAAAAAAAAAGAGCTGTTAACCCTGGCTATACACTGCATAAACGGAGATGATACTATTTATTTACAAATAATCCATAATTTTATGTACAGTCGAGGACTTTAATTGATGAGCACTTGCCACTATTCGTAATTTAGCCGTGCAAAACATAGGGGCTATAAGTCATAGTTGAAATCGGATTTCAAAACTCTACACCTGATATTATGAATCAGCTTCATTACTTTCTTCGTTGCTACTGCTACTGAACTGTCCCCAAAATGTAATAAGAATGGATGGTTCAAGTTCGTTTGTGTTCGATATGTGTCAATTTTGACAGTCTTAAATTATTGCCATATCAAAACTTCTGAAAATAATGCGAGGGCAGCTTTCGTTGGACAGACTCTAGTTCATGGATCTAGACTTAATTAAAAAAAAAACAAAAATACGACTAGCTCACCAGGAACAAAAACATAAGTTCCTTGCTAACTCGTCAGGGTTTTGTCAGAAGGCAGCTTAGTAGACTTGTAGGTAGTTGTAAGGTACGTAGTAAAGGTACGTTTAAAAACAAATGTACAAAACAAAGAAATAAATACAATATTGTCTGCTTAACAGTCGTTGATTTTGCAGAACTTGCTATAGCACAGGAAATAGACGATCAGCTTACAGATTTATTCAACGAATCGAGTAACAATAACAAGTTACAGTTTAAACGTATTATGTTACCAGGTAGTGAGACATCCGTTGTTTGTGAAACGTCAGCAGAACGTGTAAGACCCTACCTTACAGAGCAGTTTAGACGTGTAGCTTTTGACGCAATTCATAATTTAAGTCATCCAGGTATTAGAACTACAAAGAGACTTATTACAGATAGATAATTTTGGAAAGGAATGAATAAAGACATTAATTTATGGTCAAAATCATGTGTACGATGCCAAAGATCCAAAGTCTTGAAACATACAGTTTCGGATTTAGGCCAGTTTCAGACGACAGATCGGTTTCAGCACGTTCATATTGATATTGTAGGTCCTTTACCAACAAGTTCTGAAGGTTATAGATATTGTGTTACTATGATTGATAGATGTACTAAATGGACAGAAGCTATTCCAACTAAAGATATTACAGCAGAAACAGTTGCGAAAGTATTTTATGAAGGATGGATTTCACGTTTTGGTTGTCCTGAAAAACTTACCAGTGATCAAGGTAGACAATTTGAAAGTAATTTGTTTAAAGAATTAATGTCATTACTAGGTATAAATAGGATCAGAACTACTCCATACCATCCACAAAGTAACGGTGCCGTAGAGCGTTGGCATCGCTCATTGAAATCAGCCCTTATGTCACGCCTTAATAGTAACTCATGGGTAGATGAATTAGCAA
This sequence comes from Eupithecia inturbata, assembly GCA_963662085.1. NCBI lineage: Eukaryota > Metazoa > Arthropoda > Insecta > Lepidoptera > Geometridae > Eupithecia > Eupithecia inturbata. Next base: position 8,718,840 of record OY759176.1, on the reverse strand, counting down.
CCGTGATGTTAGGCTTACGATCAGCTACTCGTGTAGATACAGGCGTTAGTGCAGCTGAAATGACTTATGGAACTTCTATTAGATTACCAGGAGAATTTTATGATAAAAAAGCACAGGATGTTCAAATAGACTCTGAAGGCTATGTTAATAAAATAAGGCAAATTATAGATAGTTATAAACCTGTGACTAGAGTAAATAAATCACCTAAAAAAATATTTTTGCATAAAGATTTAAAAGATTGTCAATATATTTTCATTAGGAATGATACGGTGCGAAAATCTTTGCAACCACCTTATGATGGTCCTTATAAAGTATTAGATAGGACAGAGAAAATATTTAAAGTTCATATTAATGAGAGAATTTCAAACGTTTCTATAGATCGTGTAAAACCAGCTTATAAGTTAGCAGAAAATGATTCTGATAATCAGGCATTACCTAAAGCCATTATTAGAACATCTGGTAGCGAGAATCGAACCCGCGACTTAAAGCGCGTGAGTGAAACTACTAGTACGAGTACTGATAAGTTAGGCGATAAGGTGACGCCACGAACTACTCGTAGCGGCCGGAGTGTCAAGTTGCCAGTTAGATTTAGACTTTAAAGCAAGAGAAGTAAGGTAATAATTATTCATAAGTACACCTACATTAAGTTTTATAATTTTAGGTACTTTTGCAAGCAGCTGAGACATACTCATCGAATTCGTAAGTACATTAGGTCGTAAGAGCATTGACATTAGGTAAAATGTTTATTTCGAAAATTTCTGTAGTTGCAAAAATTAAACATTTTGTAGAAGGAAAATCGTTCTTCATTCACAGTTGGTTCTTAGATCTTGTTATGATAATAACTATGGGGAAAAATCAAAGTAAAGAAATTAAAGAACAAGTTATTATAGCACAATCAGGTGCAGATGTGTCAATAATTGAAGAACAGTTGAACCATTTTAAAATATTTTTTACAGTTTTAACAGTCATATTGATAATTTCGATAATTTATTTCTTATGTACAAGATGCTATGGAAGATTAAAGAAATGGGTACATCGCCAAATATATACAGTAACACCCCATAACTTAGAGTTACAAAACACAGTGCCGAGTGTATCGCAACAGGCACCACAGAAGGTCAAAATTAAAAGTGTATAAGTAAGTGTTATTTTTAAAGAATGTATTTTAATGTAACCGTGTAAACTTGTATATGCTTAAGACTGGATTATTTTTATTACAGTGGCGTAAGGTTAATACTTCTGCGTAAGTAGATTATACACCTACGTACGGTGTACAGACAGGCGTTGTCCCAAAGGAGGTTTTAGCAATATTGTTGCTAAAGTTAATTTTTTTATGGCAGGGGATAACTACCTTAATGTTAGGGAATCCAGAATTTTTAAGTTTATATAATGAAACATTTTTAAGTTTACTTTTATATTTTATTGTTCACTGTTTACAGCTTTATTAAAAGATTAAATGTTATAAATGTATAATAATATTTTTTTCAAAAACATTGTATGTAGATTTACAGGTTGACTGTACTTTTCGTATTCATTCAAATAAACTTTGATATTATTGTAACTACCTACTTAGGAATGCGACTTCGAAACATGAGCGCATTGTTGTTGTCAGCAAATTTGTTCGTGTAGGCATGAACTTGTGTAACTTATTAGCGATTTTGAATTGTAAAGTTTTAAATTGAACCTTTAAGGATGAAAAATTTTTATTGTATAAAATTTTTGAAAAAAGGGGAGGATTGATGTAGTGACACAGTTTAGCATAAAGTACGCGGCGCAACCACGTTTTGTGAAGTAAGCTTTTTCAGTAGCTAAGCCGAGTTTAACCAGTCACTCCTCAACCCTCTGCAGTATCATACATATCCTAAAATAAGGATTAAAGATATCGTAAACGTTAATTTTATGTACTCGTGTCTCGTATATTGAATAGACGCAGTAAAGTGAAAAACAAACTCTTTTATTACAACCAACCCACAATAGCATAAAAACAGTATATATAGCAAAATACAAAAGTATAATTGGTCTTCTCAGCATTTAATGTTAGTAGGTTGTACTGTAGCCATTTGTTAACAACATTAAATCCATTTTGCGCAAACTCGAAGACTTCCTTATCAGAATCAGCTGAAAAAAGGAGGGCAGTGTCATCAGCGTATGATATAATTATGCCGTGGTCTAGTTTTAAGTTACACAGATCGTTAATGTAGATTAAAAATAGGGTTGGGCCCAATATACTTCCCTGGGGAACCCCGAAGGACGAATTTTCCTGTTCATCGCTCAGGACACTCCCAATTCTCACGGATTGAGTGCGGTGTTCCAGGTAGCTTGTAAAGAGCTTTAACTGAGTGTCTCTGATTCCTAGAAGTTCTAGCTTGCGCAAAAGAATAGGTATAGAAACTGTGTCAAAAGCTTTAGCAAGGTCGAGGAAAATTCCTACTGTGTGTTTTCCTTTATCTATATTATGGAGGGGTTATGAGATATGTGATTAGTATTTTGAAAGTGCGAGTCAGAATTACAATTTCATAATAATATAACATAAAATTTGTCAAAACTTTATTTTATTTTATTTTGATTTATACAAAATAAAATAAAAAAAATTATGTGATGACTGTTGGCAGATCGTTGATTGCATCAACGTCATTGCCTACAAAAAATCATCTTGTTGCATCCCGAATAAAAATCTCCCGTTTTCTCCCGATTTATAGCTGGCAAATTTAACGTTTTTTTACACATTTATTTGCAACACTGAACTGTTCATCTTTTGATTGATTTATAAACAGACAGAAAATTAACAGTAAGTTTATTACTGATTCTGACAAACGAGAGCCAAAGCCACTTCAAAACCATTTTCCAAGAAGTGGAAGCCCAAAAAATGTAAACAAACAAAAACACTACTTTCTTTCTATTCCTTCTTATAAACGCAAAGATTTGAATGAAGAACCAGAACAGAACACTGTTCATCCATGGTATAAAGTACTTTTGTTTGTCGGGAAAATCCATGTATACATTGGGCGAAGTATCTAAATAAAGTACCTACTACATGGAACATCAGTCCCAAAAAACAAGATAGTAGGTACATAATTAGTACCTACCCACTTAATTATCTAGGTACCTACTAGTCATTAGAATTGTTTGTTTAGGTATTTGATTTGCCGCTTCGTATTTTGCTTGATAAATACCTATTCACCTACTCCACGTACTAAAGATCGGATGATAAAAAGATTAAGTACGTTCGTAGTTTCGGAATGGATGAGTAACACAGGATTCAGGATGTACTAGGGATGCTGATGAATCAAGACAGATACATAGCCTGCGTTCGCAGTCTGGAATCGTTGACCATGGTTGGTCCATGGCTTGGAACTTGGAACCGTTCGTTCCTTTCCGTGTTTGAGTGAGTGAACTAACGAAACCGTAACAAGACACGAGAGGATGTCATCCGCATGCGCGCCTCTTCCTTACTTTCCATTCCAACGTGACGCTAAGCTGAGCCATCGCTGCCGCCGCCGCCCCTCGCTCGCCATCGCTGTAAGCTAGCCTAGAAGTTCCCACTCAACCTGTTGTAATCATAATAAGCTTTGACTGAAGACGTTTTAACAGGTGAGTTTATCTCAGGGGTGTTGTTAGGTAACAATAACGTCTTTACATTAGCTGTGTAACTACCCACCCCTGTGAATGTGGGATCACCTGCAATATATTGATTTGATACTACCTACCCCGAGTGCCTTTAGGTTCAGGCATTAACTTATAATAAGAAAACCACTTAGATGAAAGAAATTGGTAACAAGTACCTGGGTAGGTACACATATGAGTATCACGGGCCCATTTGTTATACTGAATAATATATATGTACATAGAATTAACAAAGACAGAAAGATCTGAATTATATACCCAATATGATGGAAATTTGCGCCACTTTACATTCATATTAGGTATCTATAAATCGAAATTATTGATAAAATCATTTCAAAGAAAATTTTAACCACATCAATCATTTCAATGTGAATGTACAGTGGCGTATATTTGACAAAGTAAATGTTTTTATGCACATCTACCATCTATCAAGCACCGTGGAGTGCTTGAAAAGTTATACCTTCATAAAATAAACCCCTCTGAAATTAATGAATGCACAATAAGTTTACGCTTTTATTGCCCATGACACAAATCTCCATGTGTGAGCTGGTAGAGCTGCAGGATATGCCTTCGTGCCCCACTGCAGTGGCTGGGCTGTGAATGGGATATAGTAAACAAATCTTGCATGGTCTCCACAGGTAACTATGTACGACGCCATTGTAGTGGGCTTGGGCGCTGCCGGCGCCATGGCCTGCAGAATTTTCGACCGCTGCGAGCGCCGCGTCCTGGCCATAGAAGCCAGTGCGAATGTGGGGGGAAGGGTTCGCACCGAGGAATTTGGAAATTCAATTGTGGAGCTAGGTGCAGAGTGGTAAGTCTCACTGGTCTTTTTAATGGAACCTCTGCGGCTTTGCTCACGTGGTAGCTACAGAAACAGCATATAGCTTTGAAGGAGTAACTATCTAAACTGATAGTGGAAGAAACTTCAGAATTACATCTTTGTAATTTTAAGTTTGTAGCTAAGTAATTCATTATTAATATTTTACTTCATTGGCAATCTGTATGTATCCAGGGTGTCCCCAGAATATCTGCACACCCCAAAGTGGCAAAAACTATTTGTTCAATAGATTTTCACAGTGGATTGTTTTTTCTTTTTTTTCAAATTTTTTTATTGACAAAGCAAATTACAATTCCAAAATAAAAACAAATTAGAACTAGTATTTACAATTGAAACAATTAAGCTAACTGCAGACTGTTGCAAACAATCTACACTCAACAGCTCAACGTAGCTCAACTGATCCATATCAATAACAGTCGGAAGCGTTGTTGATTGTTGATTATGTGATTTAATGAATGATAATATTTCCAATGGCCACATTGATCCAAGATCGGTGGTTGTACATGGATAGTAATTCTTCGGAACCCTAAAATTCAAATAAGTACTCTCTGAGGCTTAAAGTACTTACTAATTATTACAGGATTCACGGTACAACACAGAATTCTGTGTATGATTACGCTATGTCCTGCAAAGTTGATGTTAAGCCCCAATTGCTGATGCACTTAGTTTTCTCCTCGAATGGAGAGGTAGAGAACCCTGATACACTGCAAGATCTATGGGAGTACTCATTCAAGTTGGTGACTAACCCTCCGAACGAAGCCCAGCCCTTGGGCCTGTATCTGACTGAGAAGTAAGTATAATTTAATCTATTAAATATGATTTCCTGTGGCTGTAATTTTTGCCAGATGAATTTAATCAGAATGGTCTTAAGCTGGCTGCATTTTATTCTAGCCAGTTATTGAGCAATTTTATTTTATTTTTATTGTTTCAACATAATCTACACCCCCCAATCCCTTTCTAGACTAAATTTATTTTTGTCCATGAAGAAAAATAATCAGTCTTGCTTCGCCAACCATGGTTATTTAATTCAGAGTACCTACCACTCACAATCTACAGAACAACAATAAATATAATAGAAATCCTTGCAATGAAATAGAATGTATGTATTTATCTATAACATAAAATCAATTGCGACTAAGCAAACAGTTTAGTCTCGCTAAAACTTAAAAACGACTTGAACAATTTGATTAATTTTTTATTTTGTTAGCATACATAAGAGGTTTAATGTTTTAAAAGGAAATAAAAATATAGATGAAGTTCACGGGGTCATCTAGTGCTAAATAGAATCTTCCCAACTTTGAAACAAACTGTAATTTTATTTCTTTGCAGAATCAAAGATTATGCATCAGCCAATCTGCCTGAACTAGAACACGACAAGTCAGGCTATATGCTCAAATTCTTGCGTTGGATGAACCTGATCATCGGCAATCATGAGTCTTGCGACAACTGGAATGATGTCAGCACTCAGTCAGATTACCAGGACCTGGAGGGCTGTCCATACATCAGCTGGCACAAACGAGGCTACAAGACATTGTTTGAGTATCTCTTTGTAAGTACTTTGACTTTGGTCCTGTCCTGATGAATATATGTGGTTAGTATTTTCTGTTTGTTAATTTAGGATGGAGCATTATGAAAATGATCTATAGAAGAATTATCTATCGACGAAAAAGGAGGGGTTTCTATGTGTGTGTACGTTTTTTTAATGTTCGTGTTCACCGAAATCTCTAATGTGGATCAGTCTCAATTGTGGACCAACTTTGACGATTCTTTTGCTATTGTATGGAGAATCCCAAGGAGGTCCCATAAAATATTATTTTGCTGAGTGATTTGATTAGTGTTTGTTCCGTAAAACTTAAAAAACAGTGAAATATTGGAATTTGAAGGTTTTTAGCTTTTTAAAACAACCCTACCTTGAAATGTAAGGACGAAAGATATTTAGTAACATTTCCGCGAATAAAACCTTCCGCCAAGTCTCGAGACTTGGCGCGCGGAGCTTAGAGTGTCAACATCTCTGGTGGGACTCTACCGTTGTTGGTTGGTGCTCTAAATATCAAGGTCGAGTACTGTGGTGTCCTGAAGATGTCTCGTGGAGAGACGAAACTAGTTGACGACTTGCTTTGATAGATGTACTTTAATTTTGTGGTTGGTGTGATATTCTACACGGACTACTTTTTGTTAGATCTTACCGGAGAAGGTTTTTTCGTGGAATTGTTACTAAATGTCTTTCGTCCTTACATTTACAATGGATTTCCACAAAGTAACGCCTAAATTTATTATATAACCCTACCTTGGTACAAAATAGCATAAAACACTCAGGTATAATATAGATAGATACTAACAACGGACTAGAAATTCAGGACAATAAGTTGCGTAGGGCTGGGATAGTGTCGATAATTTTTTGTTGTTTTTCTCAAATTTAGCGTGGACTGGCTTACTGTTAATAGGACTAGAGCGATACTATTAATCATAATATACCTAAGCCTTTTATTCAGACAGTTTATACTTACCAACTTCATAATTTTAATAAAGAAACATTATTATAATATTTTAAAAGAAATGTTGATTTAGCTTTTTCTTACAGGATCTCGATAATATGACTTATGTAGAGGCCTTGTTTAACACCGAAGTGGTGCAAATCAGGATGCCTGACGAGCCAGAAGGTCCAGTTACAGTGACCTGTCGGGATGGGTCCATCCATCACGCCCGTTCAGTGATTGTTACTGTATCGCTTGGCGTACTGAAGGAAAGGTGAGAAAAAGTTTACTGTCTAATGGATACATTTAATTAAACGGTAGAGTTCTTTGGAGAAGGCCTTTGTCCGGATGTGGGATGAGGTAGGCTCAGCAAAAAAACGGATTAGGTAGAGAAGGCTGGCAGAAGCGAAAGGAAGTATATTACTATATACCCAGCAGTAGGGTCGCGTGGCGTTTCAATAGCGTGTAGAGCCCTTAACTGATTCCGTTTTAGTATGGTGATGACGGTTTCAAATCCAGCGATAACCAAAACATATACAGGGTTGTATTATTGACACTTACTGAGATGTTCAAACGCAGCTGTTGCTTGAGTAAAGTTGTTTTATGGCATAAACGTCACTCAAGCTTAGATATATGATTGAGAAAGCTTTCAGAATACTGGGCAAAAATACTACTTCAAGGAATGAGGGGTTAATGCACTCGTAAAAAAGAAATGTCAGTGCTAATCTAATTTAGGGTGTTAGATCAAACGCAGTGGTGAGGAACTTCAATATTGTTGTTCTTCTAATTTCGAAGAAGATCTCATTGGACGGATCTCCTTGATAAGAATTATTGCTAATTTGAAGTTCCAAATTCGATCTTATTTTTCACTCGGCGTATGCTCGTTATTCCCAAGGGAGTAATGATTTTGAAATTGGAATCTCAGAATATGTATTTTAATTTTTACCAAGGAGACTTGCACTTAGAGATCTCATTCGATTTGTTTAAATTTGGAAAAACATGCACGTTTTTCAGACAATATAGGCCTACAATCACTTGCTTACGGTTATATTTAGGTACATGACGTATAAAGTACCTACCCTTTTCGAGCATGTAGTTTAATAAACTTTTTCTCAATCATCATTTTGTAAGTTTATTTTGTATAATGTAAATCTCTCATTGGCCGTAAGTTAGGTTATTAAGGTTAGAACTGTTTAGATATAAGGGCTGTTGATTTTGTTAAACAATAAAAATAAAAATAAAATAAAAATCATCGATAATGGTGATTGAGAACAAGTTAGTAAACTCAAACCCAAATTATCTCAACTAAAGAACAAGTAATCACTCTTTTGGGCCCGTATTATAAAAGCTTGCTCAGTCATAGACCTATGCTTGAGTGTCGTCTATGTATATATCTATGACTGAGCAAGCTTTCATAATACGGGCCTTAGAGTTAAACGGCTGAAGATTATCAATATGTAGAGACCAAAGGAAACACCCATTTCATTTATCTGCATATTCAATCTGCCATTCAAACCAGTAGTTATTTATGGCACTCAAATTGCAAGCAACTTTGTAACTATTTGTAACTCAATTGGATGTCCAATTTTATAATCAGCTGACACTCAATTTGCAATGCATCAAAGATCGTTTGATTCAATTCTCTTTTGATTAGTTAACCGCTGGGAGCGAGTTCATAATGATTTTCGCGCGTCTTTACATTTTGTATGTCGTTATTCTATATACGAACTACGACATCAGCTACAAACGTTCACTGCTTGACGAGCCTCCCTTAAACAAAGGTGTTTGCAGTCGATTGGTGATCGCAGTGGGGGTGTTAAAAATACACAGAAGGAAGCCCTGTCCTTCCTCTGGTACGTTCCCTTAGCCGACTCTTACGACTTCCACGAGCTGGGATGGAGGGGTAGATGACTTACGCCCGCCACCGCGACCGCCATTGCAATGTGGTTATCGGGGGCTCTTTATTACCTCAAAGCATCCAACTAGCTTTCATAATTTGCATAATGATTTATTAAATTACTCGTCTGAATTCCTTTTGTGCCAATAGTTCCGATTTTCCAATAAAATTAAATTAAAATGCAAAAAGTGGGGGCCAAGGGCCGTATGGTTTTAAAACCGACTTTGGAAAAAGGCGGAAGTTCTATGTTCGGCTGTACGAATGTTTTTTTTATGTATGTATGTTCGTCGATTTCTGCGTCATTTATAGACCGATTTGGATGATTCTTTTGCAGTTGTATAGGATAATCCCGAGGCATTAGTTTTTATCCCGCAAAACTTTAAGAACAGTTTGATACTAAGGGATTCGAAGTCGGCTTTTAGTTTATTCAAATCAATCTCATTATTATATTTTACAATGATGTAATTATTTTACTTGTGCACTAGGAAATCACCTACCGTTAGGTTAAAATTACTTCACCTTGTGTTCATATATTGACCATAACATTGCTCACAGAGAAATATCCTCGATTTAGCGATCAATTAATGATCACTAAATCGATGATGCTGAGCCACTAAGTACCCATTTATCAAGTGAGAAAACGGGGGTATGCTTTCTGTGATATTATTACCAACACCAATTTAAGAGGGTGCAATGCGCGCCATTTTGTGAAAAGGATAGGCATAGGATTTCGCGTTCATAGAAGCGGGGCAGAGCATACGTTTTTAAACGGCGTAAGCGCAAAAATTAAGTTTTTGCTTATTTACAAGAAAACTACAAAACTTATGATTATGAAGTAACTGGTTCAAGGAACCAAATAAATTAGTAATAACCTACAAATCAAAACATAAGTCATTTCAATAGACCGCAGAGTTCTTGAGATCTCGACCAAATTATGTGCGAAACAGTGCACTTACATGATTTTTTTTTCGTATTTGTTTTTGCAATCATATTTTTACATTCAAGGAACCAAAGAAAAACATTTGAATTCTAGGTTTTTACCACGGCGTTCCCGTGAGTACTGAGATCTAGGCCTAGTTTGACTACCAAACCCGTTAGGTTCGTCCCTTAAGTAACATTCACAATCTCTTCATGCTACTTAAGCCGCCATTTTCATTACGTTACGATGCAATTTTTACGTCTTAAATTAACCATAGCTTCTAAACCGAAATATCACAGAACTCAGTTTTCGAGGTAGATCTCAGGATTCCATTCAAGCCTGGAGATTTACCTCGAACTAGAAAACTTATTTTTTTTACCACTTTGTGCAGAACGCAGAATGATTGGTCACTTCTAAGTACTTGCCCTTGCAGACATGAAACTATCTTCGAGCCGCGGCTTCCGGAGGAGAAAGTCAGAGCCATAGAGCACCTATCTATCGGAGTCGTCAACAAAGTGGCGCTCCTATTCGATAAGGCCTGGTGGCCGTCCGATGTGTCTTGCCTCGCGTTCCTCTGGCGCCCTGAGGACCTTGCTGACATCCCTGACTCGGACATGTGGGTAACAAAGGTCTTTGGTGCCAGCATGACGATGGGAAACGACGATTGCCTAGTTTTCTGGCTGAGCGGACAGGAGGCGAAACTGGTTAGTACGCATGGACATGACACCTAAAATTGCCCCCAGGTAGCACAAGACTGTTTGAGATTGGAGTCGATTACCGCTGCAGGAGAAATGTTTCTTTGGGTTCGTGTGTTAGGCCCCCGGTGTGTGACGCCCCCGTCGTGGAGGCACCCGGTTTTCAATTAAGTTATAACAGCCGATTTTGTCAGAATACAAGTCATTTGTACCAGATACTGTCGACAAAAAGTGTTTTTGAACTAAATAAGTAATTCATCTTCAAGTATTCGTTCCAGCTCTTCATGTATTTATTTACAAAAGATAATTATACTGCACGGAATTTATTATTACAAAGAATTCACAAAAACAACAAAACGACAAATATATTTCAGTCGAAAGTATGCCACTGATATGTCAGTCAAATAGTCCTCTATCAATAGCACTGAGTCAGTCTATTTCACTTTAGTAACGAGACGTAATCGTGACTTCTTTTAGTATGATTTGCGTAGTTCCCTGTCCGTACGATAGAGGCGCTGTACCTAATTGTATGGAAAAACGAGACGTCACGATTACGTCTCGTTACTAACATCAAATAGACTCACCCCTTTGCTTACCTTGGGGCTAGATAATGCTGTGAAATAAATAAATATTACTGGACAATCCACACAGCTCCAGGTAACGTTCGTTTGTGACAGCCTGTATATCATCGCTTATGACTTACGTGATACCCTACGACTGACTTCTGAATTATGTAAAATCTTTAAATAATTACTCGAACTCAGAATGTTGCAACACTGCACTAACAGGGTTCATGTAGGTTCTACTACCTCAATATTACAACATCTTTGTAATGGACATGAATGCAATAAATAAATAATGCTTACGATCATCTTTAACAGGTTCAGCCAAAACTGAGCGTGCGTCAGGAAAGTCGGGCGTATTGACGTTGTCGAACGAGTAACTTCCGCGGGTGAATGGATTTTTGTACCAAGCTGATCTGTGAATATTAAAGTACAAGGTTTAATGTATACAGAATTAGTATATCAAAAAAATAGGACTTAGGAAACTGTTAAGGTAAATGTCGGGACGAATAGGTAATTTACGCGATTAAAACCCGTGAACGTTAATATCCTAAAAGCGCCGTTTTTTTAGATGTTAATAAAAAAAAATGCAGCACTATTCACACAGCATCATCTAGCCCCAAGCTAAGCAGAGCTTGTGTTGTGGGTACAAGAAGACAGATATACTTGATACAATCACTTCATAGATAGATATTTTTTATTATACACAGAAATGTCTACCTCTTGTCTTCAATGTCTACACCATCCTTGATCCTACTATTCTGTATTCTTCTAATAAGGATTGCTTATTTTAGGTCGAGACTATTGGCGACGGCGAAGTGCAAGGAAAACTGATGTGGACCTTGCGAAAATTCGTGGGGAATTTATTTACGGTCCCCGATCCTATTGACATGAAAAGGTAATATAAAAAAAAGCGGCTAAGTACAGGGTGTGCTGGCCCTAGTATTATACCTACTTCTTATGTCTTAAATTCCCGTACAATTACCACCGACGACCGATTTCAGTGACACTAAGGTGAAAAAAAACAGGGTTTTCTATTTTCTAGGTTCTACAAGTAATTTTGATAGTAGATAAAAAGTAACAAACTTTGAATCAATTGTAGTTTTGGAGCCTATCAACATAATTTAGATTTTAGTTATAAATCTCTGTCAATAGACTCGCGACTAGCGTTGGTTAACAGCAAATAGCTTACAATGTGCGCAAAACTACATAACTGGTAGCTTATTAACTTGTAGAAGCAGAAATCACAAAATAACTGTTCATCTTTTTAAATAACGTTACTAACCACCTTAATGGATTCTACACATCAAAGTTGCCGGCCCGCTACAAGTCGATAAAACACTGCCGGCTGCATACAATGTTCATACACTGAAATGTCGCACCAACCCCCCGGGCTGTGTCGCCGACTTTGCTGTGTAGGCTCCATATCAGTCATCTGGTACCCATAACACGAGTTCTGCTTAGCTTGGGGCTAGATGATGCTGTGTGAATAGTGCTGCATTTTTTTTATTAACATCTAAAAAAACGGCGCTTTTAGGATATTAACGTTCACGGGTTTTAATCGCGTAAATTACCTATTCGTCCCGACATTTACCTTAACAGTTTCCTAAGTCCTATTTTTTTGATATACTAATTCTGTATACATTAAACCTTGTACTTTAATATTCACAGATCAGCTTGGTACAAAAATCCATTCACCCGCGGAAGTTACTCGTTCGACAACGTCAATACGCCCGACTTTCCTGACGCACGCTCAGTTTTGGCTGAACCTGTTAAAGATGATCGTAAGCATTATTTATTTATTGCATTCATGTCCATTACAAAGATGTTGTAATATTGAGGTAGTAGAACCTACATGAACCCTGTTAGTGCAGTGTTGCAACATTCTGAGTTCGAGTAATTATTTAAAGATTTTACATAATTCAGAAGTCAGTCGTAGGGTATCACGTAAGTCATAAGCGATGATATACAGGCTGTCACAAACGAACGTTACCTGGAGGGCAGCTACCCGCAATATTTAAAGTAGCAAATGTCACTGAAAGGAAACAGCCCTTTATTTTTCAAAATAAGTAAAACTGCATTCACAGTCTTTTGAAAAACTACTGGCCTTATCCAGTAATTGAACCCACAAAATCCTAAAAAATAACACCCTGATTTTTATTTATTCTTCTTTTATCTTAGGCTCTGCATCATGGTTTGCTACAATTCTGTCAATGTCAGTTTCCAATTGCGCATTTGTGAACGAATATGAATAAAATTTATGAAGGTTGAGTTTGAATTAAACAAACAATCAAGTTCATTAATTACGAAAGCAACCATAATCAACCAAATTAAGCAATTTAAAGTTATATAAAGTAGTACTAAAATAAAATAGAAACTAAATACTTACATGCTGTATAAAGTTACGATTTTATATTATTTAAAGGAACATATTTATGTCATGATCGGTAGAGTCAATCAAAATAATCAAATCTGTAAAATAAACATTGCATATTAAAATTAGGGATCACCATGAAATCCTCCAAAACTGGGACTTTTCATCAACTGAATCGACATCTTTACGTTTTTTTTTTAACATTCTTTATTGACAAAGAAAATTACAATTCCAAAATAAAAACAAATTAGAACTAGTATTTACAATTGAAACAATTAAGCTAACTGCAGACTGTTGCAAACAATCTACAGGTAGCTCAACTGACCCATATCAATACCAGTCTGAAGCAATGTGTCAAAGTTCTTTCGATTTTGTAAATAAATGAATCCTGACACGTTTTTTGTTTTGTTTCAGGTGGTACGTATCGTCAGGGGCTTTTTTTTAAAGTTTTTTTCTGCTAGAAGTAATATCAACAACTGGCAGATAAGAGGTTGCGCGCATTGTTATGTAAACCATTTGCTATAAACCTATGCTATAGCTGGCTATAGTAAACTTCGATTCAAGCTCTGCTTGAAGATGATCCTCTGTGAATTGTTCAGCATTATTTATTTATTATTTATATTTATTCCACCGTAGGTACACATAGTACACTGAATGTCGTTAAACGAATACTATACACTAGCTTTTGAAAAAGGAAACAAAAGGGTTTCTTTAAAGATTAAAAATATCATGGATTCATAGCTTTGGATTTCAATGTGCGCAAAGCTACTTATCTGCCAGCCATAACACCTGTAGAACGCAGATACATCAAATACTGTAATTTTAATGTGTTTTGCGATAATGTAATGTGAAAACTTAATTTGCAGATGGACTGCGCATTTTATTTGCCGGAGAAGCCACAGATAAAACCCACTTTTCAACCGTCCACGGCGCCCTCGATTCGGGATTTCGTGAGGCATTCCGTTTCATCAGGTGTGAGTGCCCAGATGTAAACGGCTTTGATCCAAAAATAGCGGCTTTTGGGTAAGGTACCTACCGCACATACATACCCTCTTTTCACACTGTTGTGTGTTTTTGCCCCGATCTAGCCACACTGCCACACAGTGGCTCACATGTTAATCTAGGAACACAGTATTGTGTTTCTACATACCGTTTAGACACAGTCGTGTGTTTTCAATCATAATATAGACGTATCCTATACATCGATCTAAGTAAAATTCGAGAGATTGGGTATTAGCTTCTCGAAAGTGGAAGGCTTAAATTAGGTCCAGGTCCGCCCACCTCTGTCATAGTCGGACCGGCGCCGCGGCGCGGCGCCGCTGGCGGCGCGGCGTTCGTGTTTCGCATGCTTGTTGTTGTCTCAGTCGCATTTCGGTCTAAGTACGCCTTTCCATCTTTGTTGTTCATTAGGTCGCAAAGACACGCTATTTCCAATCTTTTGCAATGTACCTAACATTGCAAAAGATTGGAAATAGCGTGTCTTTGCGTTTAGTTGTGTTCACAGGCCATTTGTTTACAGTGTTTTTTGTACAGAATTTTACTTAGATCTATGATCCTAAATAATATCACTACAAATGTTTTGTGTAGCCATACAAAGGCTTTTGATATTTTAAACTCTACCTAGCAAGTATAAACATATGAAAATGTTCATAGCTGTAAGAAATTATGAAGTTTACTTTCGTAGATGGTATTTTTGTGCGTGGGAGCTTTAACATTTTTCACCCTTGACACTCAAAGTCATACTTTACATCAATTTTCCATATGAGAAACTCACAATAATGGTCATAAAGTAGTCATATTTATTTATAAATAGATATTAAATGTGATTTATAAATGTAATATACGCTAATGCATTATTGAAACAGAACTAAAAACTTAAGTAGTTATATGTACCTACATATGTGTTTAGATATAGTTTTTTGTCACTATAAATGTTGTAATCTTAAAAAATAATAACTTTCAAATCACCAGGTATTAAATGCAACATAATTCGCTTGGCATATTTTTGTCTTAATCAGTAGATACTATCCGATTACAATGCTGGTATCTAACTTACATTGTAATACGATATAAGAACATATCTAAGGTTAACTGTTAGTTACTCCACTTGTAAAATAAAATAAATAAATAAATAATTAACTGACATTATATTGTGATGACATGAAAGCTTGCTTGCTTGATCTATGACTGAGCATGCTTTCTAAGAGCCTTACCGCTTTACTTTCGTTCTATAAAAATGTTGGGTAAAAAAAACAAACAGTAAAAAAATTGTAAAGGTCGTACCCAGGAAATTTGTTAAGTGTAGTCCACTATAAATGTATATGAATAAGTACTTGTTTATGTATTAAATAAGTATTATGAGGGACTTATACCTACCGGTCTCTTTAAAACAGCACCTGTGCTGTACAATTTATTAAGCTTCATGTTTTAAAAAGTGTCATTACTTTTTGTTTAGGTAAGTCTGTATTGTGTATCCTATTCGTATAAGAAGCATTTTCACACCTGTTTTTTGTTATTTGATCAAATTGAAAAGAATGTGAATGAATTATATTCATATTCGTCAATTTCGTATTTTTATTATTATTCGTATATTATTTTTGCGATTTTTTTGTACGTGAGGCTAATTACCATATTTTGTTAATTTTTATAATAATTTAATGCTTTAGAGATAAGTAAGTCAGGTATATTGATTGTTTTCTTACTTATATTATGTAGCTAAAGCGTTTATATAAACAATTCTTACGTGGAAGTTGGAATAGTTTTTATTTTAATGTAAAGATAGGCCCATGACAATGTCGGAAAATGATTTGGAGCTTTGGACTGAAGACTAAAAAGTTTTTGAAATGGCTTTTATAACCTAATAATTCCTATCTATATAATTGCTAGCAACATAGATTTACACTATTGTTGTAAGCGTAAGTGAGTTGTTTCTTTAGCGAAATGGTATTCGTATTGTATACTCACCATATACCAATTTTTGTAGTTATAAGTAAGAACATATTTATGTAGATACTAAAAAGCCAAATGTGAAATTTTTTCTAAAACTATTGTTGTTGAGGACCTAAAGTATAAAAAATTATGAATTATGAAGGTTTTGTGGAAGAACGATTAGGTACTCGTATGTCAGCGAATTAAATTCAACGAGAAAAAAGTATTTAAAATTATGGAAAGGGAAATAGATAGATGAATACCATCATATCATAATGTTTATGTTGTAAACCTGATAATCATGAATGTTTAATACAGTGAATAATAATAGTGTTGATGTTTAATTTTATTCCTTTTATATCACAGTTTTGTTGTGCCACTCAATTCTACTGAATCCACCTGATTGAGAGTAAAAACAAGATGCGTCAAGTGCGAGTGTGACTCGCGAGGGTTTCGAACGTTTGTCAAGTATACAATATGTACCTACTATAGGTATCGGTTAGAGACTTTGCTCTTTAATTAATACCTAAAAATTTAAGGTACATTTCAGATGTATCGGTTTGAAAATTTCAGAGTATAATATCCTTTATTTTACTGATATAGGTACCTATTTATTGTGTGCCTTTAATTTTAATTTTATTGTTTAGTTGAGTTATAAATGCTGTGCATGCTGCGGGGTCCCCTAAATGTGTTTCCAACACATAGTTCTTAAGATCCTGCAATGAAATATTATTATATTATCTAATATAAAACGGCAATGGCCTTTATTACAAAGAAAATTACAATCAAATTATAACTAGTATTTACAATTGAAACAATTAAGCTAACTGCAGACTGTTGCAAACAATCTACAGGTAGCTCAACTGATCCATATCAATACCAGTCGGAAGCGTCCCCAAGACGCTGGCTGCATTGCCCCGCTGTATGGCAATGCTGATGCGCTGCGCCAGATATCCGCCAGCTCTCGGGTCACGCGTCGCGTCGACCAGACGCTCAGATAACTTTTTAAAAACCCGGAGAGCCTCGGTACCCCACGGACCTAGGGTCTCGACCCCAAAGGGAGCAAATATGTAGGCTCTGTCGAGACCTGCATATTTGCGTCTCTTGAGATCCTCGGCCAAATCTGCCGCTGCACCAGCCCTTACGGATGTCCTCGGAAGATGGGAAGGCGCAAGTGTGTCGACGCATGTAGCGTCCCACACAATGGGCCTCCCCAACTCCCATGGGACTAGTGTCATGCCGTCAGGCCTCTTACCATCGTCACGCAACAGACCATTCGGTTCGAGAATAGCTGGTACGTTAGCGGTGACAAAGGCCCGCCGGATGACGTCGTTAAGGCTGGCATGACGAGATATCCGACCGGCGGCCCTAGTACACGATAATCCGTGATGACCAAGCTGTTCGACAGCAGTACCGCACTGGCATTGATGAGGCGCGCAACACATTGCACCCAACCGAAGACATGTTGCGATACGGAAAGTTACGGGATCCAATAAAGTGCCAGTGTTAAATGAAGGAAATGCTTGCAACCAATGTCCTGACTCCCATTTAGAAACGGCCAGGAGACGGGCACGATCCGCAGAGCTGGAGCACGTTTGTAACAAACTATTCCGTGTCAACTCACACAGAGGCCCGTCCCATTGCCGTTGAGACAAAAGAGATTTTGGGGGAGCAGCATTAGGGCAAGCATTATGCCAAGCCGTTCGAGCTTCGTCTAAAAATGAAATTTTGAATGAAATTCCAGGTGGGACCAAACAAGATGACTTTAAAATTTTGTCAACTAAAGAACTAGTGCTGTAGACGGAAGACAGGAACGCTGGAAGGGCTACACTTGAAATTTTGCGTATACCTAAGCCTCCCAATTTGACAGGCAGGGAGGCCTGCGACCATGCCTTGTCATCTAAATCGACATTCAAAACCGATGATAGAGTATTCTTTATTATGTTGTCTAAGCCTTCCAAGAGCTCACTGTGTTTCCACAGTTGACTACATCTCAAAGAATACGTAAATTTAGGTACAAAAAGACAAAACCGAATTATTGTAAAAGCCATATGGCTATTAATTTTGAGCAGTCTGTCCGAAGTTTTGTTAAAATTTTGAATTTTCTCGTCTACAAAGGACTGAAAAGACTCATCAAGAATTGGTGAACCAAGGAGGCGAAGTGAACATTTATCAACAACTGTTATGTTGGGGGCTAAACTATTGAATTTTCCAATGATATTGTTTTTGTCTAAACAAGAGTCCGAAATAAAAAGCTCGCACTTTGAAAAATTTAATTCCAAACCTATTTTTCGAAATTCATCTGTGATGATTTTTAGATCATCAAAAACTGTGTTTACCTCTCCACCTAAAGTTCCGTCATCTAAATACCAAACATTGAGCTTGGATTGGAGACGTTGAATTATCGGTTGGATGGCAAGGCTAAATATGGCCGGACCGAGAGGGTCGCCCTGCTGACATCCAAAATCGTTCTAATATATCATTGCAGAATAAATACATATATTAAATGGCAATATTAAGCCTCTAAGTGATTCCAACGTAGGATGTCCCTTTTTAATAAATATATGAATATTTTACAGAAAAAATAGGGAGAAGTCTGTAAGTGAAACAGTTTTAGTTTCGAAACCGATCTCCGATCTTCGAAACCCTAAAAATTATAAGATTATTTTAGCTTGTTAGAGTTTGTATTTTATATTTGAAATTAGCACCTGCACTGAACTGGAGCCACCAAAAACAAAGTTTCTGAAGATCTTAGAGGAGCCGTGAGGCGTGAGAAGAATGAATAAACTAGAATCTTTCTTTCAGATAAGAAAGGGAAACAGGCTTCCTTACTTTTAAAAACAACTTTTCATGTTGTCATTCAAATAGCGTTGCTACATTAAGTACCTATATGTAGGTAAGTACCTACCTATGATAAGTTTCCAGTCTTAAAATTAGAAAACCAGACTATTAATTATTATTATTCTGCACATGCGTATCTACTAGCTACATCTATACTTAAAATAAAACTGTAACAGGTCAACTTCTGTACGGGCAAAGATCCGTCTGCGATGCAGGAGGTTGCAGGTTCGATTCCCGCCTCGGCCTTGGGATAAATGTTTGTACAATCTGCATATATTAGTTCCGGGTGTCCACAGAATTCTTCACTACTTATAACTCTTTCTCTAGTGTAGATATAATAACTAAATATGTGCTACAGATCATTCTGAATTTACCTAACATCAGGTACTAACTACCTAGTTTATTTCTCTCTTCTGAGATAACTACCTAACTCAGTATTTCAAGAAACTGTTGATCTGTCTATCTGGGGAGAGCATTAAGTAAAATATAGAGGTAGGTCGTTAATGCCAGTGCGAGGTAGGTACACGACCAATATCTGCCTATCTTTACCTATCCCTGGTTATCCAATCTAAATTTTTACGAGGTTGCCATCTTACCCGCGGAGGCTAAAGGAATGATGGTTAGAAGGTACGTGTTTGCCAGCTTGCTAGGAGAAGTTTGAGTGAAGTTTTATATATTTTTGAAGTAAGTAGGTAGGTACCTACTATAAATCAAATCCAATCATTTATTTCAGACAAAGCACATACACACAGTTTACATACACAGTCTATATACCTACATATGTAGCGAGAATCATTTTACATCACTTAAGTGCACAGAAACAAATTACAATAAAGTATGAAAATAAATTAGAGTCAGTGAGAAATTAAATTAGTAATAATTTTTTCATGCTTTGATTGGGAGATTTTGCGCAAAGAACTGGCAAGCTATTTTCCCTGGCTTTCGTTCGTTGGCTAGCTTGATCCCGGCTTGCAACTAATTTCATGACGGTCCCCGACCTCTTCGCCGCCGCACAAGAGTGCGCGGACAGGCCGGGCGGGATAGATGATATCGATTTGCTCGCCTGCCTCAACATTCACGCCCACTGCGCAGTTATATATCCGCAAAATCTATCAAAACCGTGGTTCATTTCATTTTGAGCACAGATTTCGATAATTTACGTTAAGCAATGTCGGATAGCACTTCCAAAACGAAAGTGAAAAAACCTGTAGAGCCACTGCGCCTAAAGACGGGTCATCAGCGCAAGAAGGCTGATAGGTCTCCGCAGGGTAAAAAATCCAAGAAAACCCCGGAGAAGCCGCGTGTGAACTCTCCCAAAAGCAACGCCGAGTCATCCGCGTGTCCGTTGGATGTCGTAATCGAAACTATGATTTTTGAACCTTCAGCTCCATCGCTCGAGTTGTTGGAGCCACCGCTTGCTCCGACGAAGAAAGTGAAGACCAAAATAAACAAAGAAATACTTAAAATCTTAAAAAAAGAGGACGAAAAGTATAAAGGCATCAATTTCGACGTGCCACCAGCGGACTGGTCCAAGGAAGATAAGAGTAAGATGCGTGAAATCATTCGCACCATGTCGCTGGTGTTCAAAAAAGAGTGGGATAGAGAAAGAGTGCACCAAATAGGGCATGAGGCGAGGAACTCTGGACCAGTGGAGGTGGCGCTGGCGCGGGACATCATAGGCCTGCTGCAAAAGGACATTAACCTGATGAAACACATGAAACTTCAGCATTTGGCATTCTCGACGTTCTCCAACAAATCCTACGACTGGAAGAAAGTTTCAGAGCTTCTGAATCATAAGTTCACCCCTGCAGAATGCCAGGAGTATTGGTACATGGAGCTGTATCCGCAAATCAAGAACATGGGATTCAGCCCTGCTAACGAGAAACAGCTAATGGAACTCGCTATTGCAAACAAATTTCAGAATTGGGATAAAATTTCTGAGAATATAATTGGGCACACTGAATACCAGTGCTATGTGCATTTTCGCCGAAATTTATATAAGAAGATGCTTCACTCTAACTCAGAGTACCAAATCATTTAAGCACCTCCACCTCCACCTCCACAGCCTATATTGGTCCACTGCTGGACCCAGGCCCCCCATGATAAGCGCCTTGTTGACTTTTATCTCACGGGGGGGTAATACCCATAATCTCCACGCTGAGCATGCGGGTTGGGGATCGTAGTTCGGTTGTAGAATTGTTCTGCAGGGGGCGCTTCTGCCCACCCCTGGTGGATATCCCCTAGTCGCCTCTTACGACACCCGCGGGAAGAGTTAGGGTGGTGCAAATTCTAAGCCGGCACCATACAGCACCTGCGGATGACGATAGACGTAACTATGTCGTAGATTATGTAACTTGAATAAAAAGTACACCTAATCTCTTCCTTTATAGGTAAAAGGAAGGAAGGTAGGTACTAGCTTCTTTAAAAAAATCTTGGAGTTGGGTAAATTAAAAGAAACGTTGAACGGAGTTTCGAGCTTCCCATCTCTAAACATGGCGATTTTTCGTATGAGGATGGAAACATTTGGAAAGACTGGATGATATTTTAGGTAAATGGTACCTACTTTATACCTATAGGTATTGTATTATAAAATCGGAACCTTTCGATAGGGAATGTATCTTTCTTAAATTTTTGTAAGACTTAACCCGATTTAAATTTTTGGATGTGTCTAATCTCATTGTATTGTGATCCGTGGAATGGGCGCCCTGGAGACTTGCAGTTACAGGTTTTTCTAAAACCTATAGCAAGCTCCAGCCTCTCACAATACAGGTTTAAATATAGATCTCTGTGCTTATGATAACTAAATTTTAAGTAAACCTATTGTGTAAAGAGGCAATAAACTAAATTATTATTATTATATTTTATATAAAACAAATAAAAAAACATTAGGGACTCTCCTTCTGAGGCATTTGGCCTAAAATTCATATCACAGCTTTTTCTATTAAATGTTGTAAGCCTATAACTACGAATTGATATATTGTCACCTTAGATGTATCAGAATATTTAGAATGTTATACGCGTAGATAGTAACGACAATAGGTCGTAGAATATGGCTCAAATACATTCATGGTGGTCTTATTTATTTAACTTTTATGGTTGTGAATTAAGTGTTTTAACTCATTGTACTTTGATTTAAATGCACTTAAAATCACTCGTGGTTTTTACTTGTTACTGTTGTGTCGACTAGATGTTAGAGTCTAAAGTATACTTGCTCTTTAAAATATTGTGTGCCTATCCTAGCTGTGCTAAAATATCATATGTCGTATCGTATTTACAATAATAAGGTTCGATGTGGCAATTTAACATTTCATAAACGTTAACATTATGTATGATTATGACCATTTTACTCAATACATATGTATATGTATAAATGCATGTTAGGATTAAAATTAAGTTCTACATAAGTACCTACCCACTGTACCTTTCTTATCTTTAAAGTAGAATTGTTTTCTGAATAAATAGTAAAACAAATGCGTTGTTCTTTATTTGTTGATCTAAAACAAAACAATACCTGCGATTCATCTGGAAGTTAGAACTAACTATAGTTACAATTTTTAAAAATAAGCTTAATTTCATTGTCGGTTCGTGCATCCCATCTACCATTTTCAATTTATTTGTTTACGTAATAAGAAGCACAAGTAAAATTCCTACGCAAGTACTGTTTTTAATTTCCTATTTACATCTCTTCTCCAAGAGAAACGGGATTTAAATGTCTCCTTGGTAAAAATGTAATAAATTCCAAATTAAAATCTATTCCCTTGGGTGTCATTACAAAGTAAAGAAGTGCATGGACGAGTATCGGTACATTTACCTATTACTCGTACACACACTTTTTTACGAACAAGCCAATAATCCGACCAAGTTTAGAAGAAATTTTATTACCTGCTAGCTGCGCCCCGCGGCTTCGCCCGCGTGAAAATTGCGCGCCCCTAGGGGTAGTTTTGTAAAAGTAATAAAATACATGTATCATTATTTACTTTATAGTTTATTTATACAGAGTTTCGAGTGAATAATAATAAGAAGGAATAATAATTGAACATAAAAAAAAAAATTATTTGTTTTTTGTAAAAAGACACAGTAAATTCTATTTATTCTAACGTCATATTATATCAAATAGTTATACAAACCAATGAACCCTGTAATAAACGTAAGTTTGAATCCTCGCTCTAACTAAGACAATCTTGTAAGAAGATGCGAGGGATCCCAGCTTCGATTAATTTCTAGTTTATAGTTTTATCGTTCATATATTTATAACACAAAAACTACCTGAATAAAAAAATAATAATATTATTAATACCTTAATATCAGCTGAAAAGAAACCTTGTTGTGTTTGTATGTAAATAATGTATTATAATTTAGGTGTCTGCTTTAGTCTCCTGAGGTCACCAGTCTCATGGGAGTCTGGGCAACAGAAAGACGGCACAAATGTAGAGTAGTATAGTAGCGTAGTAATGTAGAGTGGTGTAGTAGCGTAGTAATGTAGAGTGGTGTAGTAGCGTAGCTGTGGATAGTGTAAATGTGTTGTTTTGCTAAAATAAAGTATCTAATTGTGTGTGTTGTTATGACAGTACTTTTAGAAGAGCTTCCGTTTCACCGTAGTTTTTTTGACATAAGTAATCATTTACCATTATTTTACATTGTAATAAAGGTGATTTATTTATGAATAATTGCTCATTAATTTTGTTATATAAATAAGGGGCAAGGAAGTATGAATGTCTATGAGCAAACGCAGTTTTACATTGGACTGATTGATAAATTTTCTTTGTTCTTCCTTTGTTCATCGTTATTCATTTATAATGATATTTTGTATGAAAAGCTTTCGCACTGAGAGAACTTTACAATCACTATAAAATTGTGTTGTGTGATACCTGAAAGGTAGAGAGTGCGCGACTTTGAGCACTGCTCTTTGTGCTCTCTCTAATTGGAGCATGTGGGTCTTCGATCAATTATATGTATATCTCGAAGATGTGGGTAGTAGCTGCCCCGCCCCATGAAACTTACCATAGAAACTTTACCACCCTTTTTACCCCCCTCAGAGGATAATTTTTGAAAATTAGATTACCTTTTGTGTTATTCTAAAATTTAAACTATCTACATACCAAATTTCATCTAAATAGGTTAAATAGTTACTGAGATACGTGGTAACAAACATTCACAAGAATTTTCGCATTTATAATAGTAGTATGAATACAAATTAATATCGGACCGCGAACAGGTGCGTCTTCAAAATTTATTTGTATTTTTGCTACTAAAGTAAAAGTTTCTAACGAATTTAGTTTGTTTATTCATTGTGAAAAATAAAGCCAGGGTCCGGCTTTCTTCTATCCCTTTTTGAAATACTGCTTCTATTTTCATATTAAATTTCGGCAGAAACAAAACAACGAGTATTAAGCTCGCGACCGCCACTGACCACTGGAAAAGTACATAATTTTTTTACAAAGTTTTACATACGAGTAAGTAACTGTTTACTTTTTGAATAGTTATGAAAAAGGGAGCATTGTAAAAAACGTGCGCTCAGACCGCTTTTGGCGCGAAGAGTTCGGTAAAACCATTTACTTAGTTTCTTATTACTAAACAATATTTTCAGAACAAAATACAATAATATAATGAATAACAAAACAATGATATATATGATATCAAAAGTTTGTAAGAAAACTTAGTGTACAAATTTGTTTGGAATCGTGTCGTTTTTATTTCTAACTAGCTGCAGTCCGCGGTTTCGCACGCTTTTTTCCGGAATAAAAAGTAGCCTATATCCGGCCCCGGGATACCATCTACCTCGCCGCCAAATTTCACCGAGATCCGTTCAGCCGTTCTTGAGTTTTAAATAGTGTAACTAACACGACTTTCTTTTATATATATAGATAAGATGTAAAAATAAATGATTTTAGTTTAAAATAACAGACAAACTGTGCATCCAAATTCTTTAATTGTTAAAATATACCTAATTTTTTACTCTAAATGAGCCTCATTGAAATATTTTTATACAACTTCAGAATATTTACATGCTAATTTGTATTACATTTTATGGAAAATCCTAATATATACAGATGCTATTGTGTAAATCGTACGTGACCCACATTTGCCTAGTGTGAGACTTTTCATGCGTCAATTTATTACCAACCGTTTAAGAGTCAATAACCTACATACCTGTATATTTCTACCCGTTCCGGAAGCAATTCATAATCCATCTGTCCAGATGGGTTATGGCTGTCTCGTCAGGTAACCCTGACCAGATGGGGACCCATCTGGCCAGGGTTACCTGGAGGAGAGTGGTAATGTAGGTTTAGGGATGTCTTATTTATTGGCTATGCATAATTAATAACAAATAGCACATTGTGACAACTACGTAATTCACACCATGGCTTTTTTACTTATTATCACAAACTGTTACAAGCCAATTAAATGTGACCAGAAAAGAAGAGAAAAATGCAAAGCTGTCAAAGGTTCTAGAAATAAACTCAAAAGTCAACTCAAGCTATTAAATAACTAGTGTCTTCACCGATAAATTATAACTATTTACCAAATTATAACTATATGTCAAATGTAGGCTCAAAGTTCTTCCAGGGTTTTATTTTTTATAAGTCGGCTCCAATGAAATCGAAAGCTTCCTAGATTTAGGCCTTTTGATTAATAATAATTTAGATTCAGTCAGACAGACAGAAAAAAACAATGATTGTTATGTAACAGTGTCCCAGGGATCTGAGCATAGGTCTGAGCGACGCAAGTATGGCGATTAAACTGCCCTGAAGTTAGCAGGTGAGTGAATCTCGGGCGATATCGATTTTCATATCACTGTCTGCAAGCCGAGGCGCTGCCGGCTAGCGCCGATCAGCTAAATAATTTTCTGGAGAAAACCGTTTTGTTAACAAGTTTGCAATAGAGATTTATGTTGCTGCAAAAAGTGTTGTGCCAAAAGAGTATCAAATCCACAAGTTGCCGCCATTTTCGCGATGGCAACGCGTTCACTGTATGAGTATAATATAGCCGATGCCATTGACAAATTAATTCTCGAGACGACTGCTGTGAGTACTGTGGATTCGGAGAGGGTATACGCTCTTCGGGCTTTAGCGGCTGAGGCTAGAGTCGTGAGGGATGCTGTGCTAGAGTACGAACTGGCTCGCGCCTCGGCTGCCGCCACAAGGTCGTTGACTTCCGAGTTATCTGGCTCGGGGCCCAAACAACAACAGGCATATCCACACTCAAGCGCGGTGCCTTCTTCTTCAGTGTCATCTAATCCATCAGAAGTCTGCGGCTTCAGCAACTCAACTGGTGAATTCTATGACCCAAGTGAATCAAGCGATTCAGGTGACTCTGATGCATCGGTCGGGAAAGAAGCAAGTTCTATGGCAGAGTATTGCTACAATAATATTTGCCACAATGCCTACAGGCGAATCATGGAGACTCTGGTGATGCGTCTTCGCACCTGGCTTATGGAATTGGTGGAAGCTAAATACCATCCAATTGACTTTGATGCTCCATTAAAAAGATGGACGAGGAAGGAAAAAATACTTTTTCGCGCCGAGATTCGTGAAATGTCATACGAGATACGGAAGAAGCATGTCCTTGACAAAATGGTAGAGCTTAACAAGCGCCGCACGTCCATGGGACAGACCCAGGAAACTAAGCTCGCTGTCGAGATGATCGAACTGCTGCTGCAGGACATATTTCTGCTGCGTATCATACCGTTCAAAGATGTGGTGTTCCCAATTCACATGAAATTATATGATTGGGAAAGGGTGTCAGCAGCGATTAAGGGAACTCACAACCCTGCAGAGTGCCAGGAGGCTTGGTTCACTAAGTTTCATCCCGACTTAAATAGAAAAGCTTGGAGCAAGGCTGAGAACCGCAAGCTGATGTTCTTCGCAGACATGTACAATCTGCACCGCTGGGACGAAATCGCCAAGCGGATGCAAACAAGCCGTTCGGGATTCCAGTGCTACGTGCAGTACCGCCGATACCTCTACAAGGACAAGCCTGTGGTGCTTAAGCTGTCACAGCCAGAAGCAAAGGCCAAGGCACAGAAGAGAGCCTGAATGGCATGACCAAGACGATGACCCTGGGAAACTTTACCTTTGGCATAGAACCTTTAAAATTGCAACCTGTGCTCTGAAACGCCTAGTTTCATTTAGTTTAGGCACCAGTGTTTCTTTCACGCACCATAGCGATGACTATTTCATTTAGTATTTCACTTTTATATCCAACTAGTATTGCTTCTATCGTTTCCAATTGCGGTTTCCAGTGGATATGTTGTCAGTATACTTACACACTGCAATAGCAGATTTTTTGATGTTTCTAAATGTTGTGATAGATTTTCGTCATTACGCATACTCACTCAAGTGTTAAAGATATCGTGGTAGAATGTTTCTGGATGTTGTGTTATGAGTATAGCCTAAAGTAAAATCATGATATTGTATAAGAATGATATTTCGCTTCAATAGTTTTATTTGATGCAAAATTATTTTTATGTTATTCAGTACTTAGGTACTTTAGTGTTTATCAATGGTACAAGTGTAATTTTATCAAGTAGTTGAAGAGTTATTGTCATGTTACCAATCTTACCTGTATTTAATATTTCTGTGTATTTAATCAACAATCAGTATTTTATCAAACACTTATTAGAATGACACATTGAAGGGTTGAGGGAAGCTTTTCGTTTAGGTGGTTTATAAAGAGGGGAAACGTTGGAATATTAAAAAATCATATATAAATTTATGGAGATTGGAAAAGACTGTTTAGGGGGCTAAGGGATAAGGGTAATGAGTAAAACGGAAGGAAAGTGTTTTATGTATACTATTATACTAAACGTTTATGTACTTATACTTGATTAAAGTTATTAAATAACCATGTGTTTTATTTACCGCCCTAAATAGTTTTGACAGAGAGAGGCTACACATTTGCTCCGTTTGGGGTCGAGACCTTAGTTTCGTGGGGTACAGAGGCTCTCCGGGTTTTTAATAAGTTATCTGAGCGTCTGGTCGTCGCGACGCGTGACCGTTGGTGGGTATCTGGCGCAGCGCATCAGCATTGCCATACAGCGAGGCAATGCAGCCAGCGTCTTGGGGACGCTTCCGACTGGTATTAATATGGATCAGTTAAGCTACCTGTAGAATTTTTGCAACAGTCTGCAGTTAGCTTAATTGTTTCAATTGTAAATACTAGTTATAATTTGTTTTTATTATTTGATTGTAATTTTCTTTGTCAATAAAGGCCACACCCACTAAAAAGAAAAAAGTTATGTATGGTACGGTACCTACTTTACTTGTGTTTGAGGTTTGCTATCTTCCCATAATAGGTAGGTAAAAATAGTTAGATAGCTGTCAGAGCTAGTGAACCTGTGATAGAATTTTGTAGCGTTGGTTTTAAGAGAGTAGTTACCTCAAGGGAATGTAGGTATTAGAGAATTGAACTTAAAATTAAACGTTTTAACCAAGCTAACTGTCAGTTCAGGATTATAATATAACACAAATGCTACCGAACGCGTAGCATACTACGAACTGTACAGTTACAAAACTCGTAGCATTCTACCACCCTTATTGCTACAAATCGCGTAGCATGCTACGGCCCGTAGTGCTACAAAACTCGTAGCATTATACGACCCGTAGTGCAATAAACGCGTAGCATGCTAC
The DNA here is from genome assembly GCA_963662085.1 of Eupithecia inturbata. NCBI lineage: Eukaryota > Metazoa > Arthropoda > Insecta > Lepidoptera > Geometridae > Eupithecia > Eupithecia inturbata. The sequence goes on along the minus strand of OY759176.1, from coordinate 8,690,058 downwards.
GGCCCGTAGTGCTACAAAACTCATAGCTTTCTACGACCCGTAGTGCTACAAATCACATAGCATGCTACGGCCCGCAGTCCTACAAAACTCGTAGCAGTCTACGACCCGTAGTGCTACAAATCGCATAGCATGCTACGGCCCGTAGTACTACAAAACTCGTAGCTTTCTACAACCCGTAGTGCTACAAATCGCATAGCATGCTACGGCCCGTAGTGCTACAGAACTCATAGCTTTCTACAACCCGTAGTGCTACAAATCGCATATAATGCTACGGCTCGTAGTGCTACAAAACTCGTAGCATTCTACAACCCGTAGTGCTACAAATCGCGTAGCTTTCTACGGCCCGTAGTGCTACAAATCGCATAGCATGCTACGGCCCGCAGTGCTACAAAATTCGTAGCATTCTATGACCCGTTGTGCTACAAATCGCGTAGCATGCTACGGCCCGTAGCACCCGTAGCGCTACATAGCGCAGATCGTATTTGGTTGAGCATATTTTTTTACTTTTACGATAAGTTTAGTCTTGAGACAGTGTTCTTAAGAACGTTAAAATATTAATCAGCTTCCAGCGACGAGCACGTGCGCTACGGCCTCTAAAAAAATCAATTTGTTTGAATAATTGATTCTACATGACCTATTTAAAATGTAAACGAACACTACGTAACGTGTAGTCTCAATAGTTTAAAGCAAGATAAGAGATTGTGAGCTTTAAAACAACACCGCTGTGTTGTTTTAATTACTAATGAATGGTTTCAAGGAATTTGGATTCTCCGAAAATTTTGGAATAATCACACAAAATATTATTTGAATTTTTTATTCAATTGTCAATCTACAAATACATTTGTAGGTACATGGTTAAATTGAAACATTTTGGCGAAAATGCCCTAACACTCATATACATTACTTAAAAACTACTTTAACTATCTGACTAATACTGCACAATCAAAAGTAATAATAAATTTAATACGTCATGATACAACAAAGCGGTATTGCATACCAAATAATAATGTAAATAAATATTTTCAATTTTATTTCATTTGGATATCCAATCAATGCCCCATTTGTTAAAATAATAACAATACCTACCTAACAAAAACAGCAGCTGCCAAGTCACAAGTTTAAGAAACACCTAAATAAAATAATATTTATATATAAATTTATATTAATATATAGGTAATGATAAAATTTTAGACATATTAATGTAATCAAGTTTCTCTCACAAACAAACATACCTAATTGTATGCTAAATAGTTACTAACTTTGGCATCACTCACATAGATACTCGACTACTCGTTGGTAAAAGTACCTGAGTACTTTAAGCAACTTAGTATGTACGTACATATCTAAAGACAATTTGCACAAAGGCATAATGTTGCAGATATTTAGATAGTAGGCATTTACTATTTTTCATGAAAATACTGGTATAAATGTCTTCTGTGACTCAATAAATATGACTCTCTTAACTGAGATGTCAGTAATTGAATCTTACTTGTACGTACGTGTTCTTTTGCGACAAAGTTTTTCATAACATAAAACAAAACCAAGTAAAGTATTGTTAAGGCAGGGTAGTTCTTCACACTAGTGCTGCTACTTATTTTTTGTTACGTTAAACAAAGGAATTTTCAAAAATCCATTGATGACTTATGTAATGAGATATATTAGAAAAAAGTTTTTTTTTAATCTACAACTACCCCGCCTCGAAGAAAATGTTTCTGGTTCCCATATGAAATTGTTTACATTTTATACAATCCTATGGGCAGCAATTATAAATCAAACTGTTCAAGATTCAGATATATTTTAAGCTCACATCAAAAGCTAAATTTCAAGTAACCTACTACGTAAGTACAAGATCACCTTTTTCTGTTATACCTCACTTTATCACTACTTTTAAAAATAAATACCCAATAGATTATGACTAGTTAGGCTGTGTCCTAATCATTTTTATAGCCCATAGAAGGTATACTAATAAAGCATATTAAAGATTTCTATACTGCCAGGCAGCAAACAAAATATCACATTGCACATTTTTTTCTTACGGATGATATTTTGTATGTACACAAAATAATGTGTACCCAACCCAATGACAATATTTTGTTCCTTTCCATTTATAAAGTTTTTTTATAACGGTTTTAAGTTTTCAAGGGAAAGAAATATAAAACGAAATCTATTTTATATTTTTCATTATACTCTAACATTTATGAACACTAACTTATTAAACTATAACAGTAAGATTCCGCATATTGTATACGTCTTCAGAAATAATTCTACCCGCAGGTACACTTTAAATTTCTTAACATTTCTTGAGAGACACCAATTTATTCTAAAATTACAATTTTTATACGACATAACCACATTTCATAATCAGTTGATTCACAGAAAATAACTATCATAACGTAAAGTTTTGTTATAACTACGTTTTTTTCCAAGACACTAATAGTTTTATCAAAAGAAATTTACTAATGTACCAAAGTTCCTAGGTTTTACTTTCACGCCAGTAATCAAAGTGTTAAATCGTAAAGCCTGTGGTACGAAACACAGTCTCGTACGTCTTGACCATTTTAATAAGTCAAAATAGTTATGGACTCTTAATTCTACAAAGTCGAAATCGACCACTTATTTCAATTCACATCTACTATATTTGGTTTTATATCAATTTTATTTACATGTTTAATTTACAAATAGTTTTTCAAAATTACTCTCATTATTCTTGTATTACCTAACTACTTGTAATAAAACTAGGACTTATGAAAGTTACAAGGGACATTCAATATTAAATACCTACATAGTTTCTTTTACTTAGTTTTAGAAACCAACCTGTAACTTATATGCCTATTAGCTATGAAAATTAAAAAGACGAATTAAGATTTGAAAACGACTTTAGAAAATTGTAACAAAAGAAAGCTTCTGGGAGGGAAACGTGCCATCTCAGTTCAGGCCACATCTTTATTTACCTAAATGAGAGGGTGGTATTGCCACCATTGTAGGGGTAGAGAAGATGTAAAATCTTTTCATATTTTAAATTATTATTACAGGTTATAGTAATAATGTTTCATTAAATTACAGACTTCAACGCTTTACGAATTTGGTTAAATAGACGACAAAAATATTAATATAAAACATTCATTGAAGAAGTACCTGTACTGAATATTCCTACCGATGCTTTTATTTACAGCAGTTGACGCAATATTTAATGTTACTCTTAAAAATATAAAAGTTTCAGCTATTTAATGTACAACAAGATAAACTTGGTCGTTTTGGTCTTACAGTTGTGCGATATCATTAACTTTCTTTTACAATGTTACAAAACAAAATGCTGCCTACATGAAGCTCTTCCATTCAAATAGACAACCTAATTCAGACATATTTTATACAATTTCAACAGAATAAGCCAATGCGTCAACTAATTTACGAAATAAGATTATTGTCTAACTTATTAAAATAATAACTAGATTAATCTCTGGCATTGAAAATCGAGGCATGTCCCCTTGTCCATAGCGTTCACTATACGTCACTTGTTGAAGAGTCCGATATCGATATGGTGCGCACATACGAGTAAGGGCTAGCGTAGGCCCCACAACTTGAATCTTATTATGCCAAAATTCTACAATTATATACTTATTTAAATAAACTAATATCACAAAATAATATCCAGCTTATTTCTACCATAGGCCGGTTCTGAGAAACTAAACCAAGAAATCTTAATTACTATTTTTACAACTATGTTTTTTGGCACAATTATAAGATTTGTTTGTTTCAAATACTTGACTAGTCTACACACGAAGTTTAGGAAGGTAAATTACCTGTAGAACAGGCATAACTTCTGCCATTTATACATATATAACACTTTCGGAAAAAATTAATACCTCGACCGTTTGGTACCAGATTGCCAATTGGTTTTACAATACCTCTTCAAATAATCGGTACCAAATGTCTACATGCTTAAATTTTAGGCGTTCAGCTGATTACAAGATACCTAAATACCAAAATCAGATGGTAATTTTGTTTTGTCGACGGATAAGCTTATTACCTATGCTTTAGATAGGAGGTATTCGACACTGGCGATCCCTACTTACAACCGATAAAAGTGACAAGTTGTTGCAAATTTAAATAGAGTCTGGCTATGTAATGTGAGACTAGAAACAAAGTGTAAACACCCCAACGAAAAACTCATTAAAACGTAGATTGTTGAGATTTGTTTGGTTTACATTGTTAACCATATCTGGAAACACTATATAAAGTATCAACCACTCTCAATAGCGAAAGAATAAGTCATTATTATGTAGACCCCAATAAATGTTTATTTCACAGGCGTTCAAATACAATACCGACATGGAGTTGTAAGTATTTTGGTCGCACAATTCATAGAAATGTGTTCATTGTAATTGCCTAGAACGTGTTTATTTATGTACTGCACTTCCCTATTATCATCTTAATGTTATCGTTATCATATTATTAGTTGTATTCAAACTTTGAGAATTGACGAAAAAGTTTCATAAATTCGCGCGATAGTAAATGGAGCAACGATTCACTAAATTCTAAGTTTATAATTGTTTTCCTCTACTATCCGTACAAATATTTTAAATGCCTCTACTTATATTTAAATGTAATAAGAAAATTCGTCTAATACATGCTTAAATCTGAGTTGCGTTTGAGTAATCGGGTTTAGCGCTTTTTCAGTATCAACTCTCAGTAGCCAGACTCTATTATAGCAAGTTTTTCGCTCAACGACGTAGAAGTCATAGCCTAGATTATTGTCTAAACTGGCAGTCGATGTTTTCTTACTTGAGGTAGAAATAGTAATCTTTAAATGTTTTAATGGCATCAAGTCCCCAAGGTAATTAAATTTTAGGCCTTTATTATATATAGAACTACATCGATCAAGCCGTGTTTTATTGTATTTTGTTAATGCCACTTTAGATACTACAGCTTTGACTTCGTAAGTTCGTAACTTATGGACTAAACGGTATGGCACAATCTGCATGAAATAATAAAAATACAGTGGACCCCCGGTTATCCGACAAACCTTTTGCAGGGCATTGTCAGACTATCGAATTTGCCGGATTATAGAGTAGCCACTGCCACAGACCAGTTTCTTTTAAATATAATTTCGTGTTATCCGACTTTTGGGCTTGTGAAGACATTGTACTACATACTATCACATTTACTTATACTGTGATACTACATGTTTATGTAACGTACAATGCATAATGCAGTAAATAATGAACGCCCGCTAGACTGCATTCTCAGTCACATTCAAATTATACTATAACTATTCGTCGAGAAAAAAATATTTTTTCATATTGAGGCGCTGAGTCTATTTGACGTTAGTGAGGATACGTGATCGTGACGTCTCCTTTTTGTATGGGATTTGCGTAGTTCCCTGCCCGCACGATAAAGGCGCTGTACCAAATTGTATGGAAAAAGGAGACGTCACGATCACGTCTCGTTACGAACGTCAAATAGTCCACCCCTCTGTTCAATCATGCATTAACGAAGAATTGCCGAAATAAATTGTGTAGGTACCTTAGAATCGCGTTATGAGCAATGAGCAGGTGGCGCCGGATTTGGCAGGGGCCGGATTTCCAGGGGTCCACTGTAATATGAATTTGACAGATATCAAGTGTGTGATAACAAGTGGCATTTGCTACAAGTCATATAATTTTGGAGACAATGCATTATGCAAAGATCCTAAGTAGCCTGCAAAAACCCGTTCATTTAAGTTCCAGTTTATATCACATTTTTATGATTCTCTTTGCATGATTATTTAAACATTTATGGTTCGTTTAGTCTGGTATCGGTACTCCTAGTAGAATTTTTTGTCCATCGAAAAAGTGCGAAAAAGTAAGCGGGCGTGTCACAGGTTTCAAACGTCAAAAGTTTGATAAATCATATTGTTTCGTGTATTTTGTATTCAGCCAGGGCCAATAATGCTGTTGACAGCACGAAGAGGAATGGTGTTCACTGTTGGCTTGCCTCGTTGGGGTTTGCAGGGGATTGAACGCTGATTCGGACCTCGCCGCTGGGACCTACCACGATTTTCACCTGGAATAAGAAAACAGCGCTTTAGCAGCGGCTTCTCACTTTTGAGAGCCTCCGGTCTTACATACAGTCCAGCAAAAAAAGATTATCTTACAGCTACTGTCCTTACTTATATTTTAGAGCAATGGTTCCTAACCTGGGGGCCCCTCCGAGGGTGAAACAGCTATTCTGCGGGGGTAATCTTGCTGCAATTTTTAGTAGGTAGATATTAGACAATTTGTGTAGTGCACAGCACACTAAAACTGCACGCAAATGTGAAATAGTCGAATGACACGAGCGAGGCCCAAGCGGCGAAGCCTAATAGTGTTTTCTCCTTTTTTTTGTAGATTTATTTCTGTAAATAATATAGAGTTAAGAGGCTAAAGCTGCACACAATGGCACTCATTGTGTGTTTGGCCGAAAACAATGCCAAAAGTACCGAAAGGATCGAGTTGTAATTTTGCACACATAAAGATATGGACCAGCACATAGCATATTATAGACAATTTAATTATTTTAAAAAACGATTGCGTAGGTACGGGCAGATGCTACCTAGTATAGTAGTAGTATATTATATATGAGGAGGTGAAGAACAAAACGTCTCAGATTTTTTTTTGTCTATGTTTTATAAAGGTTTAGTTGATTGAAGCGAATAAGTAAAATCATTCGCTGCATAGCAGGCAGAGAATGTATGGTTATCATTAAAACTCCTACCTATAAATCAGAAACTATAAGACATAGACCTGCGACCTGGTTCTAGGTTGCCATGAACCCACCTGTCCTCCCCTTTCGGCATGACGTTGTGTTTCGGGAAACCCTGTATAGGTACCTCACGTAACCTCACCTCAACTGCCTATATTGGTTCACTGCGGCTTTCCTTTTTACAATATCGGTATAGATTACCTAGTCGCCTCGTCAGACGTTCATGGCATAGTAGACAGGGTTAGGCGGCGGCTGCAGCGGCGACGTCGCTGGCTGGGGCACCATAGACGGCGCTCCCTCTGGCGCCACCCGCAGCGACCGCACTGGAGACCCTGGCGCAGGCTGGTACAACGGCGCAGCTACCTGGAACGTAACAGAAGTCTGTTTTAGTGATGTTGGACATTTGGGTAAGACTTGGCGCTTCAGAAGAGACATAATATTGCTAATAGGCTTGGCATGATCACCCTGGGCAGATAATTGTCAAGCGTAGAGAAACTTAACAAAAATTAAAGGTTCGTCGTTGTATGGGTAAACACAGTTTTATTCAAAATGCTTCCGACTGTTATTGATATGGATTAGTTGAGCTATGTATAGATTGTTTGCAACAGTCTGCAATTAGCTTAATTGTTTCTATTGTAAACACTAGTTCTAATTTGTTTCTATTATATGATTGAAATTTTCTTTGTTATTAAAGGCTGTGTAAAAATATTTCTTCAACTTCATTAACGTACTCAGAGATATTTATTACGCATGAGGAGGGTTTTGTTTGTCAGTCGTCACGCGTTTCTATAAGTAGTATATACTTATGTGGTTACTATTTCAACACATCGATGCATTAAAAAGTCGAGTGATGAGATAACGTTACGATACCTATACTCATCTAAGATTTATGTGTGTTCCTTTGTATCCTTCATTTCGCGAAAAGAAAGGAAGAAAGAGAAAATAAAACAAATAAATGATGCTGAATACTTCACTCAGCATCACCCAGCTAGCCCAAACTAAGCCGAGCTTATGTTATATATTTATCTGGCGCTGGGCGTCGTCGTCGGTTGCGCTTTGACGTTAGTATATCCCTAGGTGGCCGCGAGCGCTGGACGTTCAAGTGGATATAGCTTGTGTTTAATTATAACGCAGCTAATTGGCTTGCAGAATGGTATTTTTAGCTATATATCCAAAAAAGTTTATGACAAGTATAGTTAATTAGAAAATAAAATACTTAAAATCGCTGTCGCTAGCTGAAATAGAGGCCCTCGTGTCTACATACAAGTTCATACTCAGTAAGAGCGAGGAGTCAATGTTTAACTACACTTAAACCTATGTGAGACATTGACATAATACGAAGTAGGCAAAACGTCGAGTACGTTATAAACACACGGAGTACCTACTATATAAGTAGTTGCTTTATGACTCTATTATCTTTTTTATTTCGCTTTTCCTTAATTGCTTAGAAAGTTTTAAACAAACCAATTTTTAAAATTAGTATTCACTTATTTTTAGCTTCTAGTTTTATTATAGTAATTTATGATAGGTAATAAATAACACGTACTTTGTTAAAACCAACTAAAGTGAATTAAAGTTTTTTTTTATTGATTTGGCATTGCTAGTTTACTTATTTCTTACAATGCAGATAAATATTTATTAGTAAACAAATAAAACACCCAGAGAGGAAAATATATCTGTAGATCGTACAAACATTTTTCTCGTGGCGGGAATCGTATCCGCTTCTTCATACGTCGCAGGCAAACCTTAGCCCATCCGTCCGTCTGTCACAGGGCTCTATCTCATGAACCAAAAGAGGTATACAGTTGACCTTTTTAGAGAATGTGTATTTTTCTTGCCGCTATAACAACAAATAAATAAAATAAATATCCAAATTAAAGGGGGCTACCATAAAAAGGTGATTTTTTTGGCCATTTTTGCTCTTCATTTGTCAAGGCAGTATCTCCTAAACCACAATAGGTAGACACATTTTACTTTATATACATAAGTAACACTTCAACTAAATATATAAAAAGTAAAAAATTGAAAGGGGCCTCCGAACAAGTGAATATTTAATGTTCTTTGAAAATGTTGCTTTATTTTTACGGTACGGAACCCTTCGTGTGCGAGTCGACTCGCACTTGGCGGTTTATTTATATTTCCAACTACCTACTTGTTTTATATTCCTGCCTAGACATAGCTTTGGCCAGGGTGTTCATGCTTCCAGTTCTTAGATACTAATCATGCATACTAAATTAAAATCAAAAACCACGCGGTTTCACTTTGCGCTGATTTTGCCTAAATTAAATATACAGTGTTTGGTATTGCAACAGAAATATTTTTTTGGGGAGTTGGTGTCATGGGCTTGATGTCACTTGATTATACCAGAGAAATTTAATCTCCGGTAGAATCAAGTCCCGGATGCTGAGATATGTTTTTTTTAAGTTTATTTGAAATTCACTTAAATTATAGCCTTTCCATTGTCATATATTTTTTGTTTGTGACCACCTAATAAATAATTTGCTATGTCATATCGTCGGAAAGAGTAATAATTAAAGAACTTTATAAAAGAAACTTAAATTCGATATTTCTTTTCGTTATTTAAATGAATTCAGTTGTCACGATTTATAACTTTTACACAGATTTTTGAGTTTGAAAGCAACGAGTAGTACCTTTTTTTTTTCTAAGTGAATGGGATAATATTTTATTAAGGATACATTTACATGTACATTTTATTTAGAATAATTTTATTTAAGTAAATATTTTATTTAGAATAAATATACATTGAAAAATATAGCTCAAGTTCTTTGTCGCATGACAACCACAAACAAAAAGATATGACGATATCAAGGCGAGATTTAGTGTGATTTAAAAACAAATCATATCTCTGCAACCGTGACACTTAGTACATAGAATTTAAAAATAGAAATGTACCCCATGACGACCTCAACCCCCCAAAAAATTATGTCAGTCGCAATACCAAACACCCTGTATAGCTTGCCAGAAACTAGATATAGCTAGGTCTACAGGATAAAATGTATCCTGTAGACTGTAAATTAAAGATGCCAATGGCTAAGATTCAGAACCCCTAGGCACCCTAGGTACCGACGCGGAACCCTGTGGCGGGTGTGTCCTACTATGATGTTCTCCTCGGCCATGCCGGTCAGTCTCAACGAAGACTAGTCATGGGCAACCGCAAGTGCACTCTCTATTCCCTCACTAATCCGATAGGACGGCACACCTACACTACCAGATAGAGGTCAGGCGCAGGACCAACAGCCTTACGTGCTTCCCAAAGCACACAAGTTGGGTGTAACACTCCAACTGCCCTACTATACAGGCCATAGAGAACAGAGTGTAACTTGGTGTAGGTACATACTTATCGCAGACATTTCTATTAGGTAAATTGTGTCTAACTGAATTTTAAGTAAACGTATTATTTACCTTTGCATGTGTTAACAAATCGCAAAGCTTTTATAGTATAGTATTTATTTTGTTTCCTATAAAAAAAACCGCCAGCTGTGTGTGGGGAGTTTCATCCCCTATTTCAGTATTACTTACTGCTACAATTTAGGTTTTTTGAGACAAAAGGTAAACTTCTTTCTCGCCAAATTACATTAAAGTCCGTTTAGCCGTTAAGTCAAATAAAGAGACAGACGAAGGATTTCGCAATTATAGTATTAGTAAGGATTTCTTCTACATACGAGTATATAGGTAAATAAACAGGCCTCGGAATTTTTAAACTCTGTTAAATATTCCAAGCTTGGATTAAGGTTAGCTACCCTTAAAAACTAGCAGTAAAATAATAAAGCAAATAAAAATATGACATATTACAGTTACTTAAGTAAACTCATTGCCTTATCCGCGATAGCAGTGCGGATGCCGTGCGAGAGCGGTGCGTATAAATGAGCTACGACCTTTACGCTCTAGCCACACAGCAAAATTATAAACACGAGAATTTCAAGCATAAGCATTTTTTTTGTGTTAAATTACAGTTTTTGTCAAACGCAATACCTACATTTACGTATATTGCAAGAGTAGTCTTGTGTTTTATAGCAAAAGTAGACAAAAAAACGGTTTGGACCGTTGGGAGAGCCACAGTTATACAGTTAAAACAGAATACAGTTATATAAGAACTAGCATCTACCCGCGGCCTTGCACGCGTTTTCCGGGATATAAAGCAGCCTATATGTTATTCCAAGTTCTAGAACTACATTTAAGGAAAATTACAGATCGTCCCTTTCAGTAGTTTGGGCGTGAAGAGGTAACAAACAAACAAACATGTAATTATACAAGCTTTCGCATTTCGCATCATTCTCGGATATTGAAACTAGTATATTTCTGCCAACACTGGTACATGTATGTATGTATGATACTCAACAAACACTGATAACAATAACACAGACAACAGCAAGGTAACAACTGAAAACAAAACCTTTAACAACGCATGATAGCACACGCGCAGCTAAATACGTGCACATTCGAATTCGAAAGTAAACGAAAGACGAATTTTTTTTTATTAAAGTTCTAATATTTGTCAAAACCATTTTTTTTTTACTTCTATGATTTGTCTCAATGATACCAGAGTCGTAAAATATTTTACATCAATATTTCTTTGCTTTTGTAAACTATTTGTGTACAAAATATGGTTCTAGATCCCAGTATCATTTTTTAATTCGAGGTCAGAAACAGTATGGAGTCATATTTAAATGTCATCAATCACGAAGTACTTAAGCGTCCAGTGATCAACGGAGTGACCAACTTAACTGCAAAGAGAAACTAAGAACTTGCGCATCAACTCGCGAGTTCCCTTTTGTGCAACTCAACTGCGCAACTCAATTAAGCAAATTGAGCAATGACACCCTTCCTTAATGAACTTATTTTGTTCCCCATTGCTCAACGCAAGTTACTCAACTCAGAAAGTACCAACAAACGCAGTTCTCTCTGCTCATATAAAGTAACGGCAATAACACGACACAAAATAACTACCAGCCTCGAGAAATCAATCACGTTCCAATAGACTAGACGCAGAAAGTTCAAAGTGGAAGAGTTTTTGTACGTGGAACAAGCCCGGTTTCCACCACAATGGACCACATTCATACTCTGGAATCTGGAACTACTAAGTTTCGAAATCCCCTATATATGACATTTTTCGGATTTTAGAATGCTTTTGAAATCAGAGAGTATGGTTTCTTCTGATTTAGCTTGTATCAAAGCATCCTATATATGTATAATATTTATAAGAAATGTATATGAAAATAGCAGAAGCATAGTAAAACTAGTAATCAAGGAATAATTTATTAAAATCGGAAGAGACAGGACATGAACATACCTAGCCTAGACTTCGAAGACGACATAATTATTCTCACAGGATTCGCGCAAAAGCACAATGTTGGTAACCCGATAACGCTAGCAAAAAATCAGAATAGAGATGGTACAACAAAAAACTCAAGCCAAGACAAACAACGAGAAGAAAATATACTTATTCATTTAGGACACGATTTTAAAACGTTATATCTGCATCGGAAACAGGTTTATTTTAAGACATCAAGCGACATCTACGAAATAGACAGAACTACAACAAACTGGAAGAAATACCGGAGCATGAACGAAATCTTCAAAAATTAATTTGGAAAGTAAAAACGAGAATTCGGCCCTTCCCACCTCTAACATAAAATGTCAAAGAGAAATAGAACGTAACATAAAGAAAATAAGGTTGATAGACAGAGAACGACAACAGAGAACGAGAAACTAGACGAAAAACTAAATTTGTGGAAGCTCTACAACACGCACTTAAAATAAAGTGCACGTCGGACACGTTGCCAGAATGCCAAAAAACTAAATACCAGGAAATACATTAATTAACTGAAGATTATCAAAATAACCATTGGAAAAACGCATACCTACCTACCACTACAAACAGCTAAAAGAGGAGAGGGAAAAAGTTAACAAAGTTCTATGAAAAACAATAATCAAACAACGTAAAGAGAAAGTTCAAGAAGGGACAGTTCAGCAACACCAATATTGACTTCACGAAGCGGGGCGGCAAGATAATCAAAATCAATTGCCCTTGCGAGTCCTACTACAATTTGCTTACGCGATGACTAGATCCAACCTCGACTCCAAGTCGAAGAAAACAACGAATAAACAACACACAAGATATAAAACATCCCACAACCCATCAGCTCCAAATCCAGTATTGGGTGAATTAAATGGATTAAACAAAACGATCCAACCAAAAACTAATGACATTTACATAGCAAAACTCAACACAAGAACACTTAGAACAAACAAACATCTTTCAGAATTAGAATAAGAGATGAAGACCCTTATACATACATATAATATTATTAGGACATGTTGCGAAATTAAAAGAGTGGAAGATAATAGAGAATACCGTATATTTTTTTACTGCTACTTACAAAAAGAAGGAAAATATGGGGTAAAATCATTGAAAAGATAGTATTGTGCAGTACACTCAAAGAGAAAGTCATATAGAATTACCTGCAGTACTAGATATACCCTATCATTGGTATTTATTTAATCAAGTATACGCTACAACAGAAAAAAGGCCCAAAAGGCAAAAAAATATTTTACATTACACATATTACACCGGTCACCAGTTTAAGAAACAAATAAAATAAAGTGGTTGTAATGCCCAAACAGGAGTAAACCAAGAAGAAGATTACACGAGAAAACACGATGCTGTGTGGATTATCTAGCATTTGTTAGCAAATATACTGCCCATGACCAGAATCGGTCGCACTGCTTGTGATGCACATGACGTTGTAAATGCCTCATAGCACCCTTGCAGGGCACACCGCTGTGGCTGGGTTTCCACCGCGAGCTGAGTGGAACCATCCAGGACTCCGTTTTACTCGCAAGAGTAAACTGTATCCTGATGGTACTTCCACCAACAAATAGTCGAGCGGAAAGGACTGAGCGAGCAGAAAGCGTTGAAATGAACTCATTCAATTTTAGGCAGCGGAGCGGAGTCATTACGGAGTCCGTTAAACACGCAATGACAAATGGCAGATAGAACGAGTAAAAAGTAGTTGAAACGAGTCCGCTAACGCAAGGTCTCGCCAACTAGTTTAAAACGACTCGCTCGCAGTTTTTTGCGGTTGGTTAGTTGTGTTAAATTTTTCGTCGTATACACGTATTTATTTATTTTCTTTCTGTATACATAATCACTGCCTTTATATGATTCTATGTCACTCGACAACATCGCGAGTTCGCAACAAACCACAACCGCTCAGAACTCGCTATGCCAGGTGTACGTTAATGCAAAAAAAATAATAATATTCCGACATAAGCGAGCAGGCTTAGACTAAAATAGAGAGCTGGGAAAGAGGCCGTGGTTGAAAATGACAGAAAGATCGCAATGATTCAAATTGTAACAGACCTATTAATTATGAGAAAAACTTCTTTTTAGTAGACGTATTAATCTCGTATTTACAAAACGCTTTTGTTCGCAAGCAATCTGTAAGCAATAAATTGGACCTCGCTTAATGTAGAAACCATTATCTAAAAGCACCTATACCTATAGTCCAAATGTCACGCACGCAAGTAATAAATTTATTAAGATTATTATTCTGATGATAATTAAGAAAGAGGCCCAATTAGTGGGACAATACTGGCTCAAAACCTTTTTGTCTCTTTGGAGCTGGTATTATATTCATTTTCTGTTACATTTTTTCATTTCATCCTGTTTAAACCAACAAAACTATCGTTGATATGGACCAGTTGCGCTATCTCTAGATTGTTTGCAACAGTCTGCAGTTAGTTCAGCTGTTGCAATTGTAAAAACTTGTTCTTATTTTATTTCTATCCTTATAAAATAAAAAAAAAAACGGTCTGAAATATATATTTTTATGTTTCCTCCTACACTTATTAGGTATGACTCACTTGCAAGTCCCTCTTAGTGAACCATTTATACCAAGGCGTGCTCAAAAAACAAGGGTGCCTCTCATTAGTGTTGTAATTTTCTGCCCTGCTGTCCATTATGTGCTTATTGACAAGTTGAGATGAAAAGTACTCGCAAATAAACTTACAAATTACTAGCTTCAGCCGACAACTTCGCACGTCGCACGCGCTTTCCCAAGTTTGATGAGAATCCATGCCCCTATGGTATAATATTTTTTTTTAGCTTATTGTGTGACAGACAGACGGACCAATGGATTTTCAGAAGATCCTCACCATCCGTATTCCTACTGTACCCACTGCTGGCTTCCAAACTCTTGTGCCACTAGTCAAGAACATAAATGCGCAAAGCTGTTAACACAAAATCATTCAAATAAAATTCATGCATAATTGCTAAAAAGTAAATAATGGAGATTTTAAATATCTTCTATATTTCGTCTTCGCTTTCGGCATTAACCAAAGCTGGCGCCTATAATATCTACATCACAGATTTTATAATATCTATACTAATATTAATAGAGAGTGCACGTTGTATGTGCGCCTACACTTGTGCACTATCATGTCCTGCGCACATGGCTAGTCTTCGTTGAGACTGGCCGCCGAGGCCAAAATTCCGAAAAATGTAAAGAAAGTTATTAAAACCTTAATTTTAAAATATAAGGGTCCGTCTCTCTTCGGACGGCAAGATTTTAGATCGCGCGGTTGAAGTTCCAAATAAATCAATATTTCTGATACCTAAAAAGAGACAACGGATTTAAAAGGCATAAGAACATTTCAAACAGTCGCCTAGTTCGCAAAAACAAAAAAATAACGCAAGCCAGGCAATTTCGTAGCTTTGTGGTCAATCTTTCAAAGTTTAAATCTACAAATAAGCAAGTAGCCAGTTAAATAATCCAAAGTACCGAAAAGTTTGGAACTTACTTTAGATTAGGCTGACTTAAGACTTCAATTTTAAATGAGTCTAACATGAGTGTGTGAATGCCATGTCTGTAATGGTTTAAAAAAACTACAAAAAATATTTTTAGGACGAGGTTTAAAGGACGAGGTTTGTAATTCGGCTTCATATTTTTATATTATAAATTTGATGCAAAATAAGTAAGCTATTGATGAACCAAAAGTGGTTAGTATACAAATATTAGTCTTTAAATTTGATTTTCCAAAGTTTGATTATTTAGCGTAAGGAGAAACAAAATCATAAAGCGTAGGGATAGAGAATAGAAGTTGACCACAAAATTACGTATTCACCGCACGGCGGAAGTAGTAAGGTTACCTTTTCTGAGTAGCAAATCATCTGCTTCCCTGCGCCTGGCTGCTGAGCTGGTACGGGACGATAGCGGGCCGTAGCCGGACACAGTGTCTGAAAAAACAATATTATATACATTTATAAAAGCTTTAATCAATATTCAAACATCTTTGCGCTTATAAATAAATAAATAAATAAATAAATAATGGTGGACAATCCACACAGCATCATCTAGCCCCAAAGTAAGCAGAGCTTGTGTTATGGGTACTAGATGACTGATAAACTTAATACAATATATAACATAGATAGATATTTTTTATTATATATAGAAAATACCAACACCCGGAACAAATATTTGCAGATCGTACAAGCATTTGTCCCAAGGCGGGAATCGAACCCGCAACCTTCTGCGTCGCAGGCAGACCTTCGCCCGCCGCGCTGCATCGGTCGTCAATCATCGTGCTCAAATGCTCTGTCCAGATGTAGGCCGAGGTTCACTGAGACATTGGCTATTTTTTGCAATGGCTTGGTCAACATTAGATTTGATTTTGGTTTCTTGAAATGATTAGAACCGTGATTTAAATAATAATGACGTATAAATGCTATTTACAGGTTATTTTTGATGACCGTAGGTCTCTTTTCTGTAATTTTAACTAATGTAGCTGTTAGTCAAATATGGTAAATTATATTGCTTGTATCATAAATCTTCCTAATAAACCCATTGGTATTTGATACCAAAATATTTCCAATATAATGGAATAACTTTAAAGTCCAAATCAGGTTAAGAGAGAACAATTAACTTAACAATCTCATGTTGAGAAAATCTTATTCATAGTATCATATTTTAACAATTTGTCGGCAACTTCATGCGAAACCTACCCATCATTCAGAAGCAATTAACGTTCATGTTTTTTGTCGAGTATAGTTGAAATCCTGCTTCGGAACCACTATCCGAAAGAATTAATCATAATTTTACCAATTTCAATATTTTAGTTTAACGTGTCACGTGTACTCAACATGGATACAAACGATACAAATAAACAACGACCCAATCGGATTTTCTGCACAACTTTAGGCTTATGTTTTTCGCAAATCTTTCCAATTGATTTTAAATCCCTAAGGGATTTTTATGGGTGTAACCTGAAAGTGCATTGAGGGTACTCCCTCAAAAGAAGATATGAAGCTTTAAAGAGACTAGAGGTACACACCTAAGCCGCCGGTCCGCCGACACGCGGTGGGTTGGTTTCGACAGGTTTGCTGTGTCGACTCCTTAACAGCCCAATAATAGGGTTAATCTTGGTCTTACCTGCATATGAAGAGCGTGGGCATAACTTGCCCTCTGCTGAAGTTGAGGAATCGCGGCCGAATGCTGTGCACTGGTGGCGCTACTCCTTCCTTGGGGATAGTACGGGTAAGCTCTGTTATCTGTTAAAGAAAAATTCAATATCAAATTCAATCGAATCGTAAAGCTTTCATAAATTTATTGACGACCACAGTGGCTCAGTGGGCCAAGGTTTGCATATACGACGCAGGAGGTTGCGGGTTCGATTCCCGCCTGGGGACAAATGTTTGTCAGATTTGCATATATTTATACCGGGTGTTATGGGTGTATTCTATTTTTAATAAAAAATATCAATGTATTTAATTTATTAAGTATAATATATCAGTTATCTAGTGTACCCATAACACTAGCTCTGCCTACTTTGGGCAGACGCTGCAGCGTCATTTATAGCCCACACTGCGCGCTTTGTGGATTGTCCAGAATTATTATTTCGCTCGTAAACACAGCGTGCGCTTTAGACGCATCGGTTGAAAATTCGGGTTACAAAAGGGAATTCACCTATAATTTACAGCCCTTGCAGCCTCGCGACAGGATAGAGCACACCTGCCAAAGTCATATTCATCTCGATTACGATCTGAAGTTAGTTTGAATTAGACATCGTGATTTTCGACTGCTCCTCTATGGCTGCGCAGGACCGTATTTTACCTTTGCGTTTTACCGATACTTAGTGGTGAGCAGTGATCTAAAGTTCATTTAAAATCTAGGTACCACTTTCAGTAGAGGTATATAAGCGCTAGGTTGCGCTGCACGTTTGCAGTTATTGATCCATCGCCACCCCCCACCCATGCCATGCGCAACAGATGTAACCTCCTTGAAAATTGTGACATAACAGAGATTTATAATTTATGCAGTTTCCTGAAGTTATTTCGCGATTAGATAGTTAATAGCTTTCCCGCGTGAGTAGAAATACATAAAACAAAGAACAACTGGTAGGTTGCTTTCTCGTGATTACTATTCATATCGTTTCTCCATACTCTTAGGGAGCGCGTGGTGAGCGAAAGAAGAAATATTGGTGATTGGAGATTAAAACTGAGCTGTGGACTTGGAACCTAAACAATAAACGCTGTGTGGTGAACACGTTGTGCTCAAGAACTTCAGGTACGCTACACATTATATTCTGGTACTTATCGAGATATCGTGCCTGTGTCGATTATTTCAATCATGGCGGTTTTCAACCGTGATTTCTACTTTCGACGACGAGAATAGAGATTGATTTTTGATAAGATTATTATAATTTTAGCTGCCAGTTTCCCATTATTATCACTCGTAACATGGGTCAATCAAGAAGGTGGTTTAAAAAAATCCTTAGGTGTTACTGACCATACTATATACACATCTTAGACATTGCAAATTTTCAGGAAGTCTACGAGCAAAGAAATTATTGGCATGGCTGGAATCCAGGATACACCTTCGTGGTGGGATCAGGAAAACAGGGAGATCCCTGTAGAATATAGAAGAGTGCTACCGGCTGCAGATTTCTTCTGTAAGTATTAGACAGTAAGAGTCCCACCCGATGCCGGGCTTAAATGTGACTTACTTATCTTATTGGTACCGGCTCGGAATTGCACCACCCCACTTCTCCCCATGGGTGTCGTAAGAGGCGACTAAGGGATATACACCGGGGGACGGGCAGCAGCGCCCCCTGCAGAACAACTTCACCAACGAAATGCGAACCCGCGTGCCCAGCGTGGGGATTATGGGCATTACCCCCCATGAAAATACAAGCCCTAAAATGGCCCCCAGTTCCCAGCCACCTCGTTATTCCTGGCCATGGCAGCGGCCATGGTAACGGCGGCGCGGGGGCTGCTAGGTATCACCGGGCTACTCCAGGCTGCCACAATTTCCATAAAAAACTGACCCTGGCAACGTATAACGGACGCACTCTGAGGCTTGACGAAGTGGAGTTAGAGAACATTAAAACCCCAGAACATATTCGTAGATAGGGGGAGGACACCGTAACCCTAGACTCGGGCCATCTTCTCTACTTTCGCGAGGGTGAATAAACATCCCAGGGTGGCGAAGGTTTCCTCGTCAATAAGGCCCTCTCTAACAACGGCCAAGAAATCTTCAGTGTGTCGACCAGGTTAGTGTACCTGATCCTTCGGCTATCCAAGCGGTATAGTATGAAGGCCGTTCAGGTCTACGCACCAACCTCGGCACACTCAGATGACGAAGTGGAGTATATGTACGAAGACATATCCAAAGCCTTACACAACACCACTAAGGCTCACTTTAACGTTGTTATGGAGGACTTTAACGGCAAGGTAGAAATCCATGCGCACAAAGAATTCCGAATAGGCCCGCATGGGTGTGGAGGTAGGAATCACAGGGGCAAATGCTAGTCAAGAATCCAATCACTGTAACAAGGCACCAAAAGTACTTTTTTTAAACGTTGATTTCAGCGCCCCTGGTGAGTAAATACCATACAACTTACCTAAGTACCTTACTTAACCTTACCTAACCTCATACCTTCTGCAGAAAACTGTGTCTATATCGATCAAATTATTCTAGAAATAAATGGGAACATTGGGTTTCGCCAAATACACACACAACAGCGCCCCCTAGCGAGTGAATGCCATACCACCCAGCTAAGAATCATTGCCAACGAATTCCGAACCCAATACCGAAAACCGTATCTAAATCGGTCGAGCCGTTTTGTAGATAATTGGGAACATGTGCAAATGCATACACAAACAAACAAACAACATCACACCCTAAACGCAGATACCGTCTCCGTTCTGCTGCGGTTAAAAAAAGACCAATACTTAATTCGTTTTATACATAATTATGTATATATGTACATAGAATATTTAAATAACAGTTTATTTTACTTACAGTCGGCGTGGGGCCAGCTTGGGTAGTGATCCTCGTGATGATTTGCCTGTGTATCATCACGTGGTATGTAGTGAAGATTTTGGGAGTTGCGGATCGGTGGAGGCGACTCCGGCCTGCGACACCGCCCGCCCACGCGCACCGGCGATGTCGGTTCAGAGCTGGTTGAGCTGTACAATTCCTGGGAGCTTTGCGACTCGCACCTGCAATAAAAATATAAGTTATCCTATTGTAGTAATTTTGATCAGTAAAATCCCTCTCGAACTCAGGATTCTAGGAACTCTTTCGCTTCGCTCGTGGGTTAATATTATATTAACATAACGAGATTAAATATACTAGGTAATTATATACTAGGATATCCTAGTGAAAATAATTATTGTGTGTTGTGTTGTTATATTATTGTACTTATGATAAAAAATATGACCAAAAAAGTTAAAAATCAAAGTCATGTTTCCCAAGTGTAAGGTGTCAACTATTTATTATAATGAATGAAATGAATGAAAAATATTTTATTTACCTTAAAACTACTGTACACAATTAGCCTTAATTCTATGCCAATTTATACTACCTATGTTACAAAATAAATTTACTTTGTGCGTAGCAGTGTTTAAGGAAATATGGCCTTCACTCAGCATTATGCTGGGTGCACACTGGTGTATCCACCCAGCGCTGGTTTTCAGTGAAAACCAGAGAGATCGGGTCACGTTACGATCGCCAGGTGCGTGTTGTAGACATGATAACAAAAAAAAATATTAAAAAAGAAAAAAATAATGGTTTTTGTTTTTATTGTGCTTACGTTGGTAAGTACAATAAAAACATAAACTGTTATAAACCTTTATACTTAGGCCCGTATTATGAAAGCTTGCTCAGTCATCGAGCATAGATGCTTGAGTGATGCTAATGTCTAGTTTTGAGTGATAGATAGAGAGATAGATAAACATTTATTAACGAACATAATCCTGACACAACACAGAACAGAAATAGAATGAAGACTAATTTTTCCACATCGTAAAGTAAAGTAAAAGATATTTATTTTGCCCGAACATACAGAGAAAAATATACATATAAAAATAAACCATACATTAATTAGTAATCTGACAAAATCGGACTCCACTCAGCATGTGCTATGGTGGAGCAGATCGTGCCATAGCGCTGGTCTTCCGTGGAGACCGTGAATTTATTCATTGCGTGGGAACTCGTGTAAAAATCTATACCTACTTACCCAAGTAGACTTTTAGAGCGTGACTTCCTCCGTCCACGACTTCAAGTAACCATTTTTACATTTTATTGAACGGTTACCGAGCATTACTTGAGTAATTGCATAATTAGAACGATTTTGAACTGTCAAATCTCTGCTTGGTGACTCTTTGAACTCTGATTACCAAAGTGTGGTAAGCACTGTGCTTGGTGAGAATTCTACATTTTCTGACC
This sequence comes from Eupithecia inturbata, assembly GCA_963662085.1. NCBI lineage: Eukaryota > Metazoa > Arthropoda > Insecta > Lepidoptera > Geometridae > Eupithecia > Eupithecia inturbata. The sequence goes on along the minus strand of OY759176.1, from coordinate 8,668,588 downwards.
GTTATTATGTACCTACCTATAAATTATGATGATGAATATTGAAAATCAACGAAACTATTTTATTTTAATAAAAGCAAATGGAAGCGAAATCATCGCCTTTGCCGCTTCGATGTGTTGACTTTCTTTGGAGATGGCATGTCTTTGCTTAGCTTTATCCTAACTAGACATGGAGCTTTCTTCTACTTCAGTGCCAAAAAACATCATTCCGAGAATTATTATTATCAAGTCAGTTTTAGGCCGATATAAACTATAATATTTCATTATTTTAGACATAAGTTGTCCAACTGAAATTTAGTAATACCTACACACGTAGGAACGCTACGAAAAGTTTTGTTATCATTTTCGCTCTGTTTTTGTTTTTTAATTTTGTTTCTTGCGTTTTGATTCGCAACCAATCAATAAATAAAATCAATTGTGATCAATAAATTTACGAACTAATGAAAATCTGTAGAAAAACCTATCAACCAAGTAAGATTTTGAAAGTAAAGGAACGTTTGGTAGTTATTTAAAAAAACACCATAGACAAGACACTATTTACTCAAGCAGATGCGAGTGCAACCAGAATGGGGTCAGTGTTGCCTTCTATAATAAAGATTTACTTGAGCAGAGATTCTCACTTGAGTTGAGCTCACGCAATGACTGCTGCGTATGTAATGCTTGAGTAATCTTTCATAATACGGGCCTTAGTATATTTCTGCAACATATATATACATTATTGTGTTGCAGAATTAGATTTTAACTAAAAACATCCTTCCAAGAAATATTTTGAAAATAATTGCAATATTATATTCTGTTACAGTTAGATAACAGGTGTCATTATGTAACTAACTTCACCGCAATTAGGTACATAATGACACCTGTTATCTAACTGTGATTTTGATGACTTTTTTACTTTTTCATGACTTTTTCATTGCTATTATTATTCACAAGTGAGTTATAGAGTTTTTGATTTAATTGGTTGAGTTGCTTTGTTCTTAAAAAAGTTTCGATACAAAAAAGATCGTGTTCAATAGTACAAATAAATTAATGGAACTATTGCTTGCTCATTTCATGCAACTTCCTATTTAAATAGATAATAACAATTTGTACGTGTATAATAAATAAAACTTTCACTCAAATGTAACTTTTGTTTTTTCTGTAATAAAGAAAACTTGTAATTCCCCATTTTGTACGTGGCTAAGACGCTATCCACGAAAAGCCAAAAAAAAGAAACCTCATTCTTTTAGTCTATGGCCGATCGCCATCGTAAGATGCGCGCGCATAGAAAAACTGATTAATTTTTCGCGCCATTACGAAAAATTTTTCTCAACTCGTTTTTACTGTTGAAATTATAGTTATTTATTAATTAAAATGTCTACAAGTACTAATTATGAAGAAAATGATTTATGTTGTAGACCGCCCGATATAAGATGTGAAGCCCTTAACGTTATGAAAGATTTACTACCTGAAAACTCCCAAGGAAAAATATCTATTATCTACTAATTAAAATGATTTTTGGTATTATTTTCTTCACAAGTGTGTTCAAAAACGTCGTATGATACACGTGTGTATTGATGATTACCGTCCTCGGTTCTCTTAAGACCCTCACCTAACGGCTCGGGTCTCAATGGCGCCTCAGCGGTAATCACCTACATTACACACTTGTACCATAATCTACTATTTTATATACCTATGTACACAGGGTTATTGGTAATACTGACACTGAGTGCACGTTTGTCCAGAACCCAATAATTTAATAAAGACCGATCTTTTATTCCCACACCCACTCTTTATTTTTATTTTTCCAATTTTTCATTTAAGTTTAGTTTTATAAAAGCTCTCTAAAGAATGATTATTGGAAAGGAAGACCTATTACCAAAATCAAATTTAGGAATGAACCTGGCGTCTTCAAAATGTGTTCGTGATGATGGGCAGAACCTGCAGTTCTTCATTTTATAATTAGCTATCAAACAACACTTAAGTTCTTAAAGAAATTTTTTGTTATTGAAAATTGCGACGTATATAAGCTCCATCTAGCACCAGATAAGATGTGTACATAATTATCCATTTTTAAAATTTTAAGTAGAATGGAACATAAAATTTCTCTATTAGAGAGCACAAAAAAGGAAACTGTGTATGGATTTGGTTGTAAATTTCAGATTTATTTATCTAACAGTGGTAATACAACTTTTGATATTATACGGGGTGTTTGGTGCATCGTTTGACAAATTGAAATTGGGATTGAAGGGGGGTTTTCGCTACCTTCTCAACCCCCTTAAAAACTTCCTGGCCCCACGAAAGATTTTTTTAATTTTTATTCGTTTACAAAAAACTGCATTCAAACTTGAATAAAAAAAATATGTGGCGTAGCCCCCAAATTTATATTTTACTTTAATTTGTATTGTTGTATGGTTCTATCGATGTCAAAATTACTCGCTCACAATAACTAGATTTTTTTAAATCGTCTCGCAAAATTTTAAAAACCAAATCGAATTTGAAGCTCAACTTTGAACAAAATAAAAAAAAACTAATGATAATTTTGTTTTTAAAATTCTTTTAAAAACTTTTCTACTCTATCTTCTTTTTAACGGTATGCATCATGCCATGAAAACCTTTCGCTGGCTTTACTAGTTTGTTTATTTTGTGCATCGAGACACCTTTGGCTGATATTTGATATTAGTATTTTTTGCGTAATAACATAAGCTAAGTAGCTGGTAATTGCCGTCGTTAATCTCTAATGCGTTGAAATCTGTCTACTATCTTCTTTTTCGATGGGTATGATCGCTAATCAGACTTGAAATAAAAATCACAAAATCTAATACAAATTCAGATTTTAACTACCTTTTTAAGAAATTACAACTCTTGTTCAAAGTGCTGACCGCCGTTGCGAATACACGCGTGACATCTTTGTCTAATTTGTACCGTCGTAATATTTAAACAAATTCGTCCTTGATCGTGAGAAGGCCGCTTCTGTCCGTTGTAGTAAATCTTCTTGATTTTCAACTTCAGTAGCGTAGACGAGTTCTTTTGCACGTCCCCAGACGTAGAAATCCAAAGGAGTCAGGTCTGGGGAGCGTGGAGGCCATGGTATAGGGCCATCCCTCCCAATCCACGAATTGGGGAATACATTATTTAAGTTTTTTCTTACTATTTACCTCCAGTGCGCAGGAAACCCGTCATGTTGAACCGTGCAACACGTTTTTTTTTAATTCAAGTTTGAATGCACACTTTTGTAAATTTCGAATAAAAATTTTAAAAATCGACATAAATCTTCCGTGGGGCCAGGATTCTTTTTAGGGGGTTGAGAAGGAAGCGAAAACCCCTCTTCACCCCTAGTTTCAATTTGGCAAACGTAAAGTAGGAGATCTGGTCTGAGAAATATAGTATACTCGTACCTACACCTATCTGTTATTTCATAATGACTAGGATGTTGTACATAAGGGTACAACACATCCATATCTGTGCACAACAGCACGGAACCGCGAAAAAGATTAATTTTAATTAGATGTACTTAGATAAGACTCATACACAGAACATAGTAAGATATGGAGTTCCGTCTAGACTTATTTACCTAAACCTTCCCTATTAGAAATATAAAAGAAAATATGTTATGTAGGTAGCAGACTTTAACACATCCATTTCAAGTAGGTAGGTACAATGAAGTGTTCACTCATTCACTTGCTTACATCCGTGATGAATTAGTTCTAATTTGTTTCTAAGCTACATGTACATAGGTGGCACACAGATCATATTCTATACAAAAGCGAAATAATTTTAAAAATCGGTCCATTACTGACGGAGAAATCGACGAACACATACAGCCAAACACAGAATCTCCGCCTTTTTTCAAAGTCGGTTAAAAATACTGTCTAGATGGCAGTTTCTTCGTAATATGAGATAGGTACCTACAAACATTAGGTACCTTAACCAAAATCCTAATGCCATGCCAGCAGCGATGGTTGAAATAATTTAGAACTGTAAAGCAAATTCGACTAAATTTAAAACACGTTTAAAACTATGCCGTCCTATTTTCAACCACCGACTACCAAAACCATTGTCGTTTTCAAACCTTATAAACATTTTTATTGTCGTTTTAAAAGAAAAACTTCATGTTGTTGTCCCCATTATTTGCTAAAATTTATTTAATTATTTAGCCGTCAAATGTTAAAGTTAACCTTTACATAAACTTCATGGAAAATGGCTCTGTGTTCACATTTCTGCTACTTCCATTTACTCTCAATCAGAGAAAACCGCGTATTATTGTTAAATCCACTGTTATCCTTTGGTATTATCCAAAGGAAAATAGGTACAACAAATAAGTTCAATTAATTTGCGAAAAGTTAACAACAGAAAAGTTTTATCTAAGGCGCTTCTACTCATTATTTGCTTCTATGTATGTACGTATTCGTAGCTGCTTCGTAGCGGAAAAGCTATGGCGCAACAGTTGCCTACGCCGCCGTAGCACATGCTACGGCGTAGGACTGCTACGGCGTACCAATCTAGTGTAAGTACTTGGTACTCACCCAATGTTAGCGTAGATAGAGCAGTTCCTATACATCGCGTCCTGCCGTTGTTGGTACTGCGCGTAGGCAAGGTTCTGAGCGTGCGCGTAGCAAGCGTCCGAGTGCTGCTGGTGTGACGTCACAGCACTGCTAGGGCGGGTGACGTATTCAGTTGACTTGTTTGACCTGTAAAAAGAAAAAAAACATCAGTTTTGTTTTGCGTTGAATAGAGGTACTCTTAATAGCTAACCTAACTTAAAAGGCATATCTAGTACCTGTAACACAACATTCTGTACGCAACTTTGCTTACTTTGATATCTCTATAAACATAGCATTAGCACGCAAAGATCAAATATCACTAGTTCCGGAGAACAACTTTCCAACTTTTTTTTTTTTAACTTTTTCTTTTTACAAACAAACTTATAGCGCATCTGTATGTTAACCGAGTCATGTTGAGACTCGCTAACTTGTATAGTCGGACAAAACAAACAAAACAACGATGTTTGAGGTTAGATAGATATGCAGATAGATAGAACATTTATTTGCAACTGCAACACACAATACAAAGGTATATAAAACACAACAAAAAGGTAGGTACAACAGAACATAAAAAAGTCTTTAAAAAAATAGTCGGTACATATACTTATACCTACATAAAAAAGTACAGATTCTCAGTGATGTGAGTATGTGTGTGCTGCAGCCTGACAAAAAGGTAATAACTCAGCGCATAGCTTTGCTCGAAGAGCAAACACTGATTTTCAGTATTACCCTCTGAGGTGACCAGAAAAACGAAACACCAACAAAACAAATGAAAATGGCATGTGTTTGCGTGTAATTTCTTAGTATTTAAATCACAACAATATTTGAGTAATGCAGTGTAAGAGCACATGAAAAAAGATATGGTTTTTGTGTCATTAGTCGTTATAATTTTGTCGTAGGTGTCGCGAATATTGTTTCGTACTTAAGCACGAATTAGGAACGTACAAATAGGTAGAAGTAGCAACTCCAGTGTTTCCTACTTCTGGCAAACGAAGTGTTTAGGAATTCCCTCTATCTGTTTGTGTAACAGTAAAGGTTTAAGACGAGTTTTGAAAGTGAATTTAGTGTTGAGATTACGTAAGGGTGGAGGTATATTGTTCCAACACTTCGTTGCCAGATATCGAAAACTACCTTTGAACGCTGCAGTTTTATGGTTATGATACAGGAGTGCCGCTTCTCTAATTGGGCGCAGGCTTCTATTGGTATCTGCAAATTTCAGCTTAGATCGCAAATACTCTGGTTTATTCTCTGGTTGGTTACCACGTGGACTACAATTAATAAACAGATTTTTTACTAAAATGGGTTAAATAAAATGAGAATAATAATAAATATATTTTGGCATAAACAACCTTTGGTAAAGCGTGCTAATAATCAAATTGCATTGTAAAATCATTGCGCCTACAGTCCAATGTCAATGTAGTAGACCTACTTACAACCATTAAGTTGTGAGTAGGTAATGTGTTAATTTGTGTCATAGTTTTTGGTGCCGATCTTAATGAACCTAACTTCAAACTGAGTGACTTTGAAGTTAGGTTCATTTCATTGTAACTAATGAAAAAAATCAGAGCCGAGTCGATTGGAAAATTTTTTTTGACAAATTTTACAAATTTTTTCTTTGAATTCTTGGATCATAGCCTGTCAAGCCCCGTCAGAGGCGAAACTTTTGACCATTTCACGTAAAACTAAATCCGTCAAGTGCAAGTCGCGCGCTGAGGGTTTCGAACATTTGACAATTATACAAATATAAAGGCACCGGTTAGAGACTTAGCTATTTAATGAATACCTAAAAATTGTAGGTACTAGACGTTAACCTTATGTACGAAGTTTGCAGAGCGATCTATCAGAAATGTAAATACATTTCAGATAGATCGCTCTGCAAACATAAGGGGGTAATGGTATATTAACAAATTTTTTTCAAAATTCAAAATTCAAAGTGTTATTTCCTTTAGACCTTGCAGGACTCTTGGACACGTCACAAAATTCAAATTATATAAGTAAAACTAGAAAATAAAGTGATCACTTCGATTTTTGCTCACTTCAATATTTTTAAGGTAAAGCAAAGAAGCGAACAAGAAACCTTTACCTTGTTAGGTTGTTAGTTTTCGAGTTGGAGCAAATAATGTCCCAAGCTTTTTTATCCTCTAGATATTCTGATATTTTGTAGTAAGCCTTTTAATAAAATGTATTATTAGCTTATATGTCAAGTTAATAACTGCGGTAATTGCTGAGACATTAAAGAGTGAAAAAAGGACAGACAAAGCGTACACACACACATACATAAGGGTCATAAGGGTTTCGAAAACGATCTTTAAACCCTAAAAATTGTTAAAATGTGTCGAAGCCCAACAATCCGTATGTGGAAACTAAAAGCTAAACTAAACTAATCGAAACGAAAACAATACCTAAATAAAAATAGAAAAAACACTGCTCCATCACCAGGAGTTAAATAAAATACAGTTTTGCAGCTATTAAAACTATCGAAACTATATCCCTGAATCAATTGAGAGTAATGGAAAAAGTTGCCGGGAGTATTCGTTCGAGTCGAACTATTCCCAATGTAAACTGAAGTTATAGGAACAGAATTGTTACAAGTTTTCCTATATAATTAAAAACATAAATGTGAAAACTAGCCAAGCTCGTTCAGATAGTGGCATCACCGTCAATAGAGCTGAGATCATATAGATAGGTGCCAAGTTTCATAGCAGTTCATTATCTTAATTTGTTACGTTCTTTTATTATTTGATTAGTGTCTTGGAAAGTGTATACCCACCGCATTTGTTTTAATGTTGGACTTCCCAAGACACAAATTAGGTAACGTGATGATTTGGTAGTTTTTACAGAAGTTATGTTCTTTTATGTGATATTAAAATTTACTTTTAGGGCCGATTTTATTTTTCCTGCCCCATTTTTGTTGTAAGAGAGGGTATCTTATTTTTCATGATCATTTTCATCATCACATCACATCGGTAAGGGCTGGCCCCGCAGCAAATTCAGCGGAGTCTCTCAAACGGCAAAAATACGCTAATCTTGACCGAGGTTACTTAAATGAGCCGTTTGGGGTTGGAACCCTTGGTCCTTGGGGTCCTGGGGCACATACCATTTATAAAGATTTTACCAAACTTCTCATAGAGTCTACAGGTGATCAGTATGCTGGCGTAAATTATGCCGATATACATAAATGAACATCGGCACCGATATTACATCAAAATATAAAAAATTAGGTATTCTGATTTTTTCCTCCGATAAAGTTTGATCATCTTCATACCAAATTTCAACTTCTTAGGTTATTTAGAAGTAGTTTAGGTTTTTGATGAGTAAGTTGTTAAAAGTGGCACTTTTCGTACCTCAATAACTCAAGAACCTTTTAGAATGTATATTTATAAAATTGGACTATTCATGGATCTTACTAAACATGCAAAATTGCAAGACCAAAAGTGTGCCCAATGGTTCGTGTAAAGAAACTCACTGCTATGGCGTCTCCCATTTCTTTCCAAACTTGGCTGGACGCTCTAGCGCGCGTCTAAATATCTGCAGACCCATATCGTACGTTGCGAATATTTCTAAGTTTGAACAAGTTTTTGTAGAGGATACAATCTATGGTAGAGGTAAGTTTTGTTTATTTATATATTTGTACTATTTCTTTGCGGTTTTTCAATGAATACTGTACCTAACTGTTTAATATCCAAATTTTAAAATCGGCACATCTGTCTGAGCGTAAATGAGGACAATGATTTGCACTCACAAACAAACAACCTCTCATCATAAACGTATTTATCATTTTCTTCTTTCCGCCGTGGTCTGAGTAACATTGGCAGATGGTTTTCCTAATTAGCAAACCAATAGACTCACCAGTTAGAGTTGCTAGCTCGACTCTGCGGACGCGAGTTCAAGTTGGCCTCAGAGTAATACTGCCAGGAGTAGTTAGAGTTGTTCCGTTGGCATGAATGCGCTTGCAGTTGAGCTTGCATTGCGTTGGTGTGCGGTTGCAGGTCGCTCTGCATCGCTTGCATCTGAGCCAGAATGTCCTCAGAGTTTCCGATTTGTCTCTTCACCGCGATCCCGCGTACTGCTGGCCGTCTGTGGAATCCTGGTGAGGAAAGTTTTTAATAAGCTACGTGGTGTAGTTGAGATGCTGCATAGTTTAGTTTGGTATGCGAGATATCTTTAATTTTGCTGCTCACTTAAGAGCTAAGCGGATTTCCGAGAAAAAATAACATTATTTTATTATTTCACTAGATGACCCCGTGAACTTCATAGCACCTACATTTTTCCCCCTATTTTTTTCTTTTAAATCATAACTGTATTAAAGCAAACAGAACAAAAAAATATTAATCGGTCAAGCCGTTTTTAACTTTTAACGAGATATTGGGATTAGATTTTTATATTATCTCAAAAGTTTAAGAAATCTGTGGCTTATAAAACGTTGCATGTAAATGCTTGTATGTTGTATAGTTTCTAGGTCTTAAACTCACTCTGGAAATGTACTGTTTACGATTTTTATTTAATACAAAACTTATAAAATTGAAATGGAATAGATTTTTATGTACATTTTGTATACAGATTCATTGTAGCTTACCTCCATGTACATTTATACAGCTCTGGTGTAAGTAAACAGTTAAGTCTATATGTACACGCATATGCACCCTAAAAGGGCACTGAATAATTTGGCGTGTCTGAAAAAACGATAAACAGATTTTAAATTTCGGTAGTTAATATTCATCTATCTCTCGGACTAAGGAAATCACCCCTCCCTTACTTTCCCTTATATTGTTATGAATTTTTACAATCCTACGTTTTATAGCGCACATAGCCCTATACGGTTGTATCCTCGAGAATCAAACATATGAGGGACCACCTCAAAATTAATTTGTGATACAACAACGAAAGAATCATCAAAATCTATTAACAATTGGCGCAGATATCACCAGAACTGTTGTCGTGATTCTCCAAAAAAAAAATATTTATGGCACCACTCCGGGACCATTCTCTATACAATAGTGAAAGTATCAGTAAAATCAGTTAACCATAGGCGGAGATATCAAGGAACAAACTTACATAAAAAAAAAAACATACAGACGAACTGAGAATATCACCCTTTTTTTTTGAAGTCGGTTAAAAATTAAGTTATCTGAGCGTCTGGTCGACGCGACGCGTGAGCTGGTGGTAACTGGTGCAGCGCATCAGCATTGCCATACAGCGGGGCAATGCAGCCAGCGTCTTGGGGAAGCTTCCGACTGGTATTGATATGGATCAGTTGAGCTACCTGTAGATTGTTTGCAACAGTCTGCAGTTAGCTTAATTGTTTCAATTGTAAATACTAGTTCTAATTTGATTTATTATTGAATTGTTTTTTTTCTTTGTCGGTAAAAAATTCGTTCAACTGTATAATAAAAATAAAAACATATATAAAACAATTTCATAAAAATAGAATTAAATTAGATTACTGTGTCATATCTGACATAGGGTCATAAACATAAACGGCGACTACATCTCACACCTGCGATTCGCTGATGACATTTTGGCGGAGTCGCTATAGGAGCTGAACCAGATGCTGGTCAACCAGTTCAAAGTCGGTCAGCGAGCTATGGAAAGAGCTATGCTCGGATTTTGTCTGAAGGATATGTTTCGTGCCGACTACATCCAATAGATAACCAAAGTTATCGACATAGCTCAAAGACAAGCTGAAGTGGCAGTGGGCCGGCCATTCTCGCGAAAAACCGACAACCGCTGGAGTAAACGTGTTCTTGAGCGGAGACCGCGACTCGCCAAATGTAGTGTAGGATGATGACCTGCGAAAGACTGCAGGCAGATGCTGGATGCGGCAAGCTGAAGACACGGCGCTATGGCGCTAAATAGTGTAGGCCTATGTCCAGCAGTGGACTAATATAGGTTGATGATGACGATGATAACTATTAGTCATGACTAGCAATTAACTTATTTGTAAATGGTAGAAGGAATCTTTTATTTAGCACATAGATTACAATAACAGAATAAAACAATTACAACTAGTACATACGTTTAATATCTATTTCATCTATTTTGTACATAGTTTTCGATAAACATACCGAGATAATCGATTGGATTTAGTTTCAGAAATTGTAAGTGAGGCAATAATAATTAATAAATAATTATATTACAGAAACTAAAGGTGTTACATAAGGACCGAATACAACTAAGTTTAGTTTCACGAGTTTGAGAGTTTCCAGTGCATTTAAAGCATGCAGGCTGTTTGCCTGAACCACTTCCTTAATTAGTTTAGAAACGGGCCTAAATGTAAAAGGTGCCTGTAGATTTTCCATACCACATCGCACGCGTTGAACACACGTATTTAACCGACTTCGAAAAATCGAGGAGGTTTATGTCTATGTGAGGTGTATGTATGTTTTTTTGTATTTTCGTCGATTTCTCCGTCAATTATAGACCGATTTTGATTTTTTATGCTTTTTATTAGAAAATTGTCTCGAGGGGATGGAAATGAAAATTATATTCGAGGCATTAGTATTTGTCCCGCAAAACTAAAAAACAGTGTAATGTTAAGGGATTGGCGCGCCCCTGCTGGTCGGCCGCCAAGGCTGGGTAGTGAATGAGTTAACCAGTGCCGCGCCATGGGTATGTAATTTCATTAGCAGGCTTCAAATTCCTACCAAGTTTCGACCTCTTATACGCTGTTATAATTTACTATTATATTTTGATGTTATTTTGCACTTTGAATTTGAACAACCATTATTACGGTATAGACTTCAATAGCACTTGTATTTTGTAGGGGTCATTTCAAACTAAATAATGTTACTGCTATCTTATAAACGCATCTTCAGTGTTTTAAGATTCGTTACTAACTGAATGTACTAATAAGACTCACTTTGACAATGTTTGGCTAAAAGCCCTAATAAATAAATAGAAAATTTAATTCCATTGTCATTCGTTATTCAAAACTGGAAAGAAATCATAAAAAAACGGTATACAGTAGAGCTGTGTGGTCCCGTGGGTGTCGTAAGAGGCGACTAAGGGATATCCACCGGGTGTGGGCAGCAGCGCCCCCTAGTGGTAGAACCATTCTACCACTAAACTGCGATCCCCAACCCGCATGCCCAGCGTGGGAATTATGGGCATTACCCCCGAATGATAAAAGCCAACAAGGCGCTTATCAGGGGCCTGGGTCCAGCAGAGGACCAATATAGGCTGTGGAGGTGGAGGTGGATACAGTTGAACAAAAGACGGTGACGGTTTAGATCCCGAGAAATGCATTATCTCCGTTCCCAATATGCTACTCATATAGTATCTCTGGTTTTGGTTTGAGGCAGACGAATAAAAAAAAAATGTTAAATATGATTGAAGAATCATCATCATTGTCAACATCTATTACTCAAGTAGCGGATATATGCCTTCCCCAATATTCTCCATTTTCCTCTGTCCCTGGTTTCACAACTCCACTTTTAGCCAGCTACAGTTTTTACGTCATCGGGTCATCTTGCTGAAGTCTCCTGGCGTCCGAATTCCTATGCGAAGTCTCTACTTTAAAGAAAGATAAAAGAATGGAAATCGGAAATATCAGATAAGACAACGTTAACTAATTGAGAAATCAAATCAATTTTCTTCCTTGCTGTATTTTTTTTGTCATCCGTAAATCTTAATATCAACAAAAGACTCTAGTAAGAAGCAAATAGGTCACTAACAACTAAAATTGATCTTTGAAAAAATACCAATTGATTTCTATTGATACATGCAATATCCGATTTGAAAGAGAACAAGCTTCAGGCTCTCAGTATTAATTAATTGGCGGCATTGGTGAACAAAGTCCACGGTCGTTTTGTATTCGCGTGGTTTTCCCGTTTCAATTAACTTCTCAGTATTTATAACTGCAACAATAGATTGTGCTGTCGTTGCCGGCTATTACTAGTTAAATCGTAAATAATAAAACACAACATTGTTTGCTCACGGTGAAAATGAACTTGATTTGCTTGTTTTCCTTGGAATACAGTTGATGCCTTGTAGCTAAGACTGGGTTTGTTGTTATATAATTTAAAATGCATTAAGTTATTTCGACCGATGCAGTTGCTGCACCGTGAAATATATTCGTTTGCTTTAAATAATTTTTATCTATCATGTCGATGTTGTGCGGAATTTAGACTTACGCTAAGAGAAAATGGTAAACTTAAAATCCGTCCACATGTTGGCGCAGTCAAACCTTGGCCGGGATGGCTTGGCCACTATTTGGACCACGGTGGACCATTAAAATAAAAAGTGCAAGCTGCTCAAAAATCTCTATCCCTTATTACTCTTAGATTTTCGAATATGACGAAGCTATTGGCAATTTTATGCTTGAACGTAACTCTTTCGACGTAGAATTTGAGCAAAAGTTCCATCAATGTTTGTGACAGAACCACAATATCTTGGTTACGGGTGGTCTTATCTGTGGCTTAACCATTCAAAATGCTGTATAGTCCAATCCAAATCACGTTAACAAAGCTCACACGACTTTGAAAATGAGAACCCCATGTATAATGCAATAATCCAGACAAATTGTTGTTTAAGCAATTAGGTACCAAGTTTCATAATAATCCGTTCCGTGTATGTTTTATTAGATTAGTGAACACACAATTTCAATGTCAAAATTCTATAACCTTTTGATTTTATATAATACAGGAGTAGAAAGATCTTGTGCAATAATCATTCTAACTTTTGAACTAAACATAGATAAAATCTAATACAACTAACTATATTTAGAGTAATGAGAGGCTGGACTTTAGTATTTGGGGCACTTGATTCAATCCGGACGTTACTGTGACACCATTTGTAAGCTCCCAAGGAGTCCAGCAACGGGAAAGTATCCAGTATATATAATCGCACAAGACATGGTACACTGGTAGAAATGGTAGAGCTGCAAATTTTGCCCAAGCATCGATTCATGTTTCTAATAACAAGGTACAAATAAGCACAACACACAGTTTCTGAATTCTAAACCGAAATAGAACCGAGTACGGAGAGTTAAGAAACAATAGAACAAATGAAATCTGACAATTTGTTTAATCAACTTGAAGATGATTTCATACAACGAATTATAACCTTCTTGCCTTCATCTATTTCTTTAGCACGTATGTAAAACGGGTTCACACGATTTTTCACTTCACCAAACAAACGCTTCCGGCATATGTTGGAAAGGTAGCGGTTGCGTTATTGTACATAATCTACTTTTGTAGCCGTTTAGTCTTTACTGCTCTTGTGCGTTTCGTGCGAGATTCATGAACTCATTGTCACGTACTAACGCTACCTAAACCCAGTGGGTTATATTTAAGTGCTTACTTAGTCTGTAGTTCACAACCTTACATACCTACCATATTTTTATTATTAAGCAACAAAATATTGAATAATTTTAATATACCTTACTGTATACATTAGTAGAGGGATCTGTTAGTAACCTTAGGTACGTCCAAAATAAGAGTCCTTACTTCGTCTTATGGCTACCTACCTATTACTGAAGTTTAGCCAATTTTCCGCGATCTTACTTTAAATAAAATACCTAAGTGTTCGACGCTAGCGATATTCGTACTATAAAAAATGTTTCGCAACATTCGTGAGCGAACGCGAAATTTTTTCATTATCATGATAAGTTAGAGCAATGGTACTTTTTATAAATAAATAATGCTGGACAATCCGCAAAACATCATCGAGCCCCAAAGTGATTATCAGGTGTTGGGAACACCTGATAATCAATCTAATAATCAACTTTTTTTCACTTGTCGATCTAAAACAGTCCTCTGTTTTTCCCAACGCGTTGGACTAAACTCGTATTGGCAACCTATTGCGTCCGGCTGATGCATTCTCCAATTTCTGGGTCTTTTAGTCTCTAGCTTACAAAATAATGGAGTAGTTAGTACCTTTCGTATCTCAGCTCATGTGTTAATTAATCACATTTTCATCGCTTGTTGAAATGTAAGTTCTCAATTTATCCCAATGCATTAGAAAAAATACATACAACATTTTTTAACTAAAATACTACTAGGTCCTCTTTGTCTGCAATAATAAACTTTAGTTCTTACCATAGTCATCATGCTCATCATCGCTGCTGGCAGGCTGCGACTCCTGCCCGTACCGCTGTCGAAGGCGCTCGGTGCGCGGGGCGGCGGCGCGCGCGAACGCAGCGAGCCCGTCATCGTTCTCTCCAGAACCCAGGGTGTTGTGGTGGTAGTCTAGGGCAAAAACGATCATCAGTTGCTATAATTATCAGGAATATGCTGAAATAAAAACTTTTTGCTTTTGTTTTTTTTTAACATTTTTATTTATTACTAGCTGTGCCCCGCAGCTTCGCCCGCGTGGAAATTGAATTAAACCGTCCCTGGACTACGACAACATTACAAAACCAAAATCAGCTAAATCGGCCTAGCCGTACTCGGGTTTTAGCGAGACAAACGAACAGCAATTGATTTTTATATAGATAGATAGATATAATGGAGTTTTGTCACACAGGACTATGCCACTCCCGTTAGAGATCAATTCTTAAGATTAACCTGATAAATACGACAAACGAAAATAGATTATAAATTTAAATAGATAGGTGTAGGTATATTTTATTTAAAACAAATTTACATGTTTGACATAGAAGTGTATTAAAGCTTATGTTCGGTTTATCCATGTTTGGTGTGATTTGGTCTATGATGGCGCAGTACCTAAATCGGAGCTAAATGATTACCTAAACTAAATGCATCATTGACGTAAACCCATGTTGCGTTTCGGTATACAGGTTTACGTTGACGCACATATGTATATACCTACATGGTTACGTTGACGCACGTTCTGGAAAAGCTTAGTTCGTAGTAGCTATTTTCCCAGAACATAAGTAGGACGAACGAAACTTTAAAATTATACGGAAAATTATAAAGCAAGAGCACGTTTTTTACCAAGGTATTTACCGGCTGAATAACTTTTACTTAAAAGAACCGGTGGCGGTCGGTGGGTTGTTCTAAAATTAGATAAGGTAGTAAAATTTTAATAAGTTGCGATAAGGGCAGCAAATTCATAACTGTATTTAATTTTGTATTATTGCAAGAATTTTACAAAGAAGGTTGGGTGGGATAAGATTTTAGTAGTTTCAAGTTTTAAATTCATTTATTCAATGTGTATTCCTTTAGAATAGTCAAAGTAAAAATGTAATTATATATTTTGTTTATTATAGTAAGACTTTGCTTAAGTGGACGGTGGTTTCTATTACAGATGAACATATATTTTTAATTTTCGTGGATGTGGTCATAATAACACTATATTGTGTGTAAAACTCTGTGGACTAGTGGGTCCACAGAATTCTACATGAGTAGTGACTCATTATGGCTACAGACTGTGCTGGACAAACAGGCAGACAGTTTAGTAACAAGGTCCCGTAAAAACCGTTTATAAAGTTACGACACCTTACCAGATTTAATAAATACACACGCAGCACAATCCACACCGCATCATCTTGCCACAAAGGTTGGTATTCTCTGCCCAAAGTTAGTACAGCTTGTGTTATATAAATTAAATGATCTGTTTGCTATCTACTCTTGGTCGAGTTATCCTCTTCTACGGGTAGCGGAACGTAGGCTACTAAATATAATACAATCTTAGGATAGTAGACAACTGGCCCGTTCTTAAATTTTGGATCGGGCTACATCTAGCCCGATCTAGCCCCATAACCATTTCTGAATGAGGACAACTGGCCCGTTCGCCAATTTATGGGTAGGCGAGATGTGCCCTAACCCTAAAATTGGACTATACAGGCTGCCACGTAACATGTATACTAAGCCGAAAGGGGGTGATTCCGGACTCCAAAGGGGTCTAGGCTTTTTTAAATAATAACTTTTTTCTTTATATTTATTTAAGTTAGTCAGGTACATTGTTTGGCCCACGAACATACTATCTATTTATAGAGGCGGTGACTCTAAGCTCTCCCAAATTAATTCTCTTTATAGTAGAGTTTCGGGATAAGTTTGACAAAAGCAAAAGTTTTGCTTGGATACGAAACAGATGATGGTCTTTACTTTACTTCCGTCATCATCATCATTGCCTGTCAAGAATTATTTAGATAGATACTAAATGGTAACGTAGTAACCCAAACCTCGGCATCGCACGTGTAGTGTGTATGTAGTTCCATAATATCTTTTTTTACGACAAAAAATACATACTTATAATATATTGTGTTCATAAAACTATTGCTTACGCGGCACATGCCAGAAAGGCTCCGAGTTGGTATGATTTTATCAGACATCTACAGTCATCGTCACATTTCAGCCAGCTTTCACAAAACGCTTATGAATTAAATATACATAACTACATCATGAATCACTCCGTTCGTTGGTGAAAACCATATAAAAATCCATTGCGTTGAGGAGTAAGCGGATTAACAGACATAGAGACACTGTTTTATGCTACGAGTAAAATAAAGAAAACTTTTTCCTTTAGTTTTATGTTAGTTTTGTATGTAGGCTTTTTTAATATAATTCTCTGTATAACTTTTTCTGTCTTATAAGTACACATTATCTTTCCAAACTCGTTTCATAATTTCTCTTTATATCCATAGGTTTGCTGTTAGAAAACTCTTTTAGGGTTAAGCTCGCCTTCGTACAGGTCCATTATTTGTTAACTTTTATGTATGTATGTTGTGTGTGCAATAAAGAATTGAAGAAAATCCCGTAATACAAAACCTCAATACATAAAATAACACGCAATTTCTTGGAAAATTATATCCTTGGTGTGGTTTGAAACCTACAATATAGCCTTGCTTTAGATTAAACTAAGAAACCAAATACCGCCTTTGATTAGGATTTGATTAGATTTGATCACGAAGATCTAGGTCGTATGTATTAGTGTCAAAGATCCTACGTTTACGTTCCGTACTACTCCAGATACTAATGCCGGTATCTCGTATTGTAGGTTCATTATTGTATGCTATGATATTGAAATTGATTTCAATTTGAATAACAAATCATACATTAATGACGACATACCATCAATATAACATTTTTATAATATAACATTGTTATATTTCAAAACAAATTTATAAAAATTAATTCAAAAACTAACGTCCAGGTTGCTTTATAAAAAGTGATATGGGTAGATTCCCTTTGGTCCATTTCCATAACCTCTATAGACAAATAAGTTTTTTTTATTTATTCGAAATAAAAATTGGTTGATTCACGGTGTGCGTATTAATGAAATACACTTTGGGTTAAAGACAGCATCCTTTGATGCATCAACGCATCAAGACTTATTTTGTTTAACAATGATCTCCGGTTAAATCCCGATTCAGAACGCCAACAGAACAAACAACAGAAGCCAAACATAGTCTATTTCAACGTATCTGCATTTTAGAACCGCAAAATCTACCCGACCGACGGCGGCCGACGAAAATATATTTTCTTTAATTGGGTTAAACCGGGGTTTGACCTACTTTCAGCGTGGTCGTTACCCAAACGACTAATTTCTCAGAGTATAATGTAGAGGCTGTATCGTAGTTTTATAAAGACCCATCTTGTTTGTATTGCAAGAGGCCTTGGCCTGATTAGTTGAGTTATTAGTATTCAACTACTAGAATTATTTGATATTTGGCCTAATTACAAAAATTATAATAATGATATTATCTTATCAAATGAAATTAGTAATAATATTATTCAACGGAAGGTACTCGAATCTTTGATTCAACTATAAGTACTCGAAACTTATGTGCATCAAAGGCTAAAATACACTTGCACTATGCACTTTACGAAAGTCTCATTTCCTATTCAAAATACGCGGAGTTATAAATAAACACGCTTAGGTTAGAAAAGTTTTACCTTTGACTACTAACCTAGAGTCTCAGTGACCACATCAGGGGCGGGGTTCCGCTATGGCCCTGGAAGTCTAAGTTAGTGGCAGCGGACGCGGAGCCTGGGTATCCGGACGCCACGTTGTAAGACTCTATCTCTATCTATTCAGGCATATACTCGTAATGTACAGAGGGTCTACCGGATTCAAAAATTTTTCTCTACTAACCTAGGGTTCTAGCGACGACATCAGGCGCTGGCACTTCTATATGGCCCCGGAAGTATCTCGGACCCCGGTCCCCTGGCACAACGAATAGGAACTCTACCTAGGTAGGCATTTGTGTATACGTGGTCTGAGGGATACAACAGGCTTTTGATTAATTACCTGGTGTCTCAGCGACGACATAGGGTACTTGCGCCATTATGGCCCCGGAAGTATCTCGGACCCCGGTCTCCTGGCACAACGAATAGAAACTCTATCTAGGTAGGCATTTGTGTATACGTGGTCTGAGGGATACAACAGGCTTTTTATTAATTACCTGGTGTCTCAGCGACGACATAGGGTACTTGCGCCATTATGGCCCCGGAAGTATCTCGGACCCCGGTCTCCTGGCACAACGAATAGAAACTCTATCTAGGTAGGCATTTGTGTATAAGGGGTCTGAGCGATACAACAGGCTTTTGATTAATTACCTGGTGTACCAGCGACGACATCAGGCGCTGGCGCTTCGTTATGGCTCCGCAAGTATCTCGGACCCCGGTCCCCTGGCACAACGAATAGGAACTCTACCTAGGTAGGCATTTACACAAATACGAGGTCTGATGGATACAACGGGATTTTGATTAATTACCTGGTGTCCCAGCGACGACGTCAGGCGCTGGCGCTTCGTTATGATCCTGGAAGTCTAAATTAGTAGCCGCGGATGCGGACCCCCGGTCCCCTGGCGCCACGTAGTAGAACCCTTCGTGATGGGCCGTGGACCCCACGCAGGCTGTTAGTGGGGCCAGGGTCGAGAGGAACTGCCGTCGAGGCTCCGGCTTTGGCTGTGGAGTAGAGATTATATCAGATTTCGTTGGTCGCTACTGACTGGATGTCGAGGGCTTTAGGCAGTTTATAGTGAAGTGGATATACAAAAGATTAATATGATGACTTTAAAACGGTTAACGACAAAAATTTATCTAATTAGTACCGTACTATATTTAGTATTATTTATTCTGTGTCTTAGTTGTCAATTTGCCAAAAGCCTTTTATATTTTAGAAACGAGTCTCTAGTTTTGTAATGTTTATCGCTTTTGTTGACCGCAGAATAGGACGTACAATACAATACAATACAAATATTTTTTATTGCACACCAAATAACCACAAAAAACCGCGAACACAAAAACAAATAAAGATAATGTGCAATTGGCGGCCTTATTGCTGAGAGCGATCTCTTCCAGGCAACCTTAGGATGGACAAGAAGTGATTGAGAAAGTATAGACGGTGGCGTGTCAACAGCAATAAAGTTAATAATGTTAATGTTAGGACGTAACTATTACTTACACCCCGGCACCTTACTTATGATAGTCATAATTAAGTAACTAACTCTTATTAATTCTCTTCTTATTCAAAACAGTGCGAGTGTAGTCGCGCGCCCACGGTTTCGAACGTTTGTCAATTATACAAGAATACCTACATTTCAGATGGATCTCTGCAAACTTCGGAGATTATGGGGCAAATTATACAACTTTTTTCCAAATTTTTCCAAAAGTATGTAATCTACACAAATTTTAAAAACTGTTTTGAGATGTACAAAAGGCTATCTTCCATTTGATACCCCACTCGAAGTAGTAGCCCCTTATTATTGACCATTTTTTAATAAGTGTTCTACTTACATATTTCTCTATATTTTTCCTATAAAATATAGATCCATATCTACAAACGCTACATATATTATTGATCGATCTGCAAACATCGGAGATAAGGAGGGAATGGTTAGTTTTTCCGACATTTTTCAAAACTGTTACAGTATGAAACCTACAAAAATTACGAAAATGATTTTGAAATGTACAAACCGATACCTATTATTTGATACTCCTCTTAATCTTGTAGTCTCTTTTAATGCTTCGCCTTCAAAATTTGTACTGAAAATTTTTATTTACATTTCAATTATTTTTTATTCTATTCAGGCAGACGAAGTGTATTATTATTTTAAATTTCAAGTTAATAGCTGCAGTAGTCGTTGAAAGGAGGAAAGGGAAAAAAGCACAGACAGATCGAGACCATAAGGCCATGTTCAGATGGCAAACTTTTGACGCGCTTTTTCAAATCGCGCGACAAGACATCGTAGTATTTACATACAACCGATCACATGAGCGCGCGTTAACGCGCGTCAGCGAGCGTTGACGCGGCGCTCAGAGAAAAAGTCTCTAGACGCAGGCGATCGCGTGTTGACGCGCGCTTTGACAGCTATGTAACGTCCGTTGACTGTTCAGTTGAGCGCGCGTTTCCATCGCTATTGCACGTACTTTTTCACCAGACTGACGAGTAGTGACGAGTGTTCGCAACGCGCGTTAGCGCTTGTCATATGAAAACTTTTTAAATTTGATCGTGCGTTGACGCGCGTCAATGCGCGTTACATGTGAACTTAGCCTTAGGGTTTTTATGGAAACCCTAATGACAGTAATATTTATATCATAAAAATAGAAATTGAGACGCAGCAGCAGCAAACGAGCGTCCAGCCAAGTTTAGAGAGAAATGCAATAGCAGTGAGTATCTTTACACGAACCATTGGGCTCGCTTTTGGTCCCTTGTGTATCTCAGATATTATTAAACCTACAGACTTGCAATTTTGCATGTCTGGTGAGATCTAAGAATAGAGTAGGAATCCTTGATTTCATAATTAAATATCATGAGGTTATTGAGGTTCACAAAATATCATTTATAATCAAAAACCTAAACAACTTCTAGATGACCTAGGAAGTTGAAGTTTGGCATGGAAGCATAAAACTTTATCAGATAAAACAATCCGAAAAATTGAGCTATCTATATCGGTGCCGATTGTGATTTTTGTGCAGTTATTTGTGCATATCTCATTGTCATATCTCATGCATATCTCATTGTCTCATTGTGCCTCAAACTAATAGGTCCGTAAGGAAATTTTACATAAAGACAGAAGAATTATTTAAAAAAAAAAAGATACTCTCTCATACAACTATCATACTATTAGAACAACTTTGTAAATTTCAATCAAATATAGAAAGAAAATACCTTTTACACTACAAACATCTAAATATGTTCATCCGTTTGAGAGCTAAAATTCTAATAACAGACCCAGACAGACCCAGAAACACAAATAGACACGCTATACCTTATAATACCCTCTTACGTCAGGAGCTAAACATAGTCGCGAATACAAACGTTTCCCACAATAATAATAGTTAACGTACTAAGTCAAACGTAGTATTCAAATTAAAATAATACAATGCGAACGCTTTACTCAAATTGAGTTCACACGTTTTGCATGAACTCTATTTGTGAAAAAATGCAGAGAGCATTTTTAAGTGGTACTCGGTAGTTATGCAATAGTTTTACGGATTTTGTAGCAGCAAACTTAAGGGGCGAACTTAACGTGTTCGGTTGTCTAACAAGGCCTAGATCTTAGTACTCACGGGACCTACGTGGTGAAAAACTCGAATTACATTAAATTATAATATTTTCTTGGTTTCTTGAATGTGAACAACTAAGAACAAAAATAACGATAAAAAATATCATGAAAGTGCACTGCATTCATTCGCATATAATTTGGTCGAGGTGTCAGGAACCCTGCGGTCTATTGAAATTACTTATGTTTTGATTCGTAGACTACTACTAACTATTTGCTTCTTGAACCAGTTTCTTCATAAGTTGTGTAGTTTTCCTGTAAATAAGCAAAAGCTAGATTTTTGCGCTTACGCCGCTCCAAAAACGTTTGCTCTGTCCCGCTCCTTTGAACGCGAAATCCTATTGCCTATTCTTTTCACATAATGGCGCGCAATACGCCCTCTTAAACTCACGTTGGTACACGTTGGAAAATTGGTATGCCTTTGTTACGATTTTGACTTTGTTCTAAATTCATGAATAAAGAGGCTATTGTTTTTATATTTATTTTTATTTTATTGTCTTTGTGCGTTTAGTTTATTTAATAATAAAAATACTAGTTTGCAATTATTACCTACTGGTTTAAACATTTATAAAATAATAACAATATTTTACGATTTTGACTTTGTTCTAAATTCATGAATAAAGAGGCTATTGTTTTTATATTTATTTTTATTTTATTGTCTTTGTGCGTTTAGTTTATTTAATAATAAAAATACTAGTTTGCAATTATTACCTACTGGTTTAAACATTTATAAAATAATAACAATATTTTTTGTGATTTTGAAAATTTCTCTGTTCTTGTTGCATTATATTTGTTTAGTATTGACTACACTAACTACTTACATGCCTAACTATTTGTTATCCGAAATAAAATACTTTTATTTATTTTATTATTAATTAGAAGGAACCAAATGAATTGAAATATGATAGGTATGATTTTCAGATTATTCCTATAAAAACCAGCGTTTATTAATTTCAAGTACCTAATTATAATTAAAATGAAATAAATTGGACTCCATTGATCTCTTCTTCCTTATGCACAGAACTTGTCACAAACTGTCTGCGTCAAACAATTTCGTAGACAATTTCGAGTGTTATTTCTGTAAGGTTCTAGATAACTACGGGGGAGGCGGCGGAAACCTCCTTGATTGACGGATACGAGCTAAGCAAAATATTATTTCCTCGATAAATGTATTCGGTATAGTTAATATTGCTCTAGTGTCTCCTTTAGTTTACATAAAGTGGTTTTTTTTTTCGGTTAGTTGAAAGCTTATTGACAATATTTTTTCAAGCTCTTTTTTAACTTGCGCCGTTAGTATGTGTGGGACAAATCTTATGTAAGTTATGTAAGTTCGGTGACAATGCAATATCATGGTACCATCGAGCTGGTCTGATAATGGAGACAGGCCATATGAACTCCTAAACGAAACGACGTAACCTCGACGAGTTTGATTTCGTTGGATTTGTGATAGGTTTATATGTATAATATAATATCATTTGCGCTGTGATCGCAAATGTTATATAGACTTGGCAAGCATAGGCTCGAAGAGCTGCGGCCAACATGAGACAACCGGCCAACTGAGTTTTACACGCCAGTGACTAACATAATGCAGATACTGATGGACTGAGAGTCCATGACCCTGCGCTACCCTACTGGTTTTCGCATAAATTTACATACAAATTTTCAGTATATCGCGCGGCCATGTTGTGAATTATGCGATTCTTGATTTAAGATTTGTTTATTTAGAAACGGAAGAACGTTAAAGCGAAAACTTTTTCCTTCTTTTTTTCTTCTCAAAGCGCTTTTTTCTCAACAGTAAACAAAGTTGAACCGTCACGCTCAGGTCGGTTACGGGTAATCGGATATACCTTCAGGCTTCAGTCAGCAACGTCCACATAACCAAAGCACACACCCCCTTTTATTTCAAAACATCGTAGGATCCTATAAAATAACCCAGTGCTCATTACAATACTCAATTTATTAATTATCTGCAAAAAAGATAAACAATCCCGCAGTACTTAAGCTAAAATAAACTTTCTTGTAGTTGATTGTTGCAACTAACGGGTGTTTTTTTAGAGGATTGGTGTTTAAACTGGCAACATTGTTTTTACAGACTGTAACACTTGCAAATTTTGCAAATTTATTTTGAAAACCATTGCCAAAGTTATCGTGCACTACGTCCGTTCGACCGTAAGTCGATATAATCAGCCATCCGAGCAAGTTATCCGGAAGACCATGGATTATCGCGTGGAACGATAATAAGCATCCACGAAGACGACAAACAGTGCGCACAGAAGAAGTTATTGCTGCTGTGGACCGTAGTCTTACGGAGAAGCCGAATGAGTAGATTCGCCATCGTGCACAGCAATTGGAGCTGTGCCCATCCACTTTGTGGAAGAATCTGCGGAAAGATCTTGGCTTAAAAGCTTACAAGATCCAGCTTGTGCAAGAGTGATGCGCATAATGGTCACCTCCACGTTCGTGTGATCTCACGCCCTTTTGATTACTTTATTTGGGATTATTTGAACTCACTAGTCAATGCTGATAAACGACATTGGACCATTTGGAAGTCAATATTTCCCGTGTTATTGCTGATATACGGCCAGAGGCGGATGAATTGGCGACAGCGCCCTAGGCTCATCGGCGCCCCTCTGTGAACAAGCCGCTGCAAAGCTCAAATTGGTGGGTTATGGTTAAGTAACAAAGACAGAGACGAAGTTTCCCAGCGGTAGACAAATAAGTATGCAAGGCAGATAAAACAACAAAAGTAACGGCGAGCTGAGAGAGTCGTCGAAATTACTTTCAAGACTTTGTGTCTATCGGTGGTTTGTCCTCGCCTACCACGCCCAGTTGCGCAACCTGCGTGTAAGGCAAGGCGTTACAGGGGGCAATCAAACTATTATTTTTCGCTCGAAATAATTTTTATTTTGAATCTCAAAATCGCATTTACATCCGCTCCTTGACATCTGGCGCCTACCGACCGCTAAACTCGCTTTACCCGGCCCGGCGAGCGCTGATATAGTTAAGCGATACAAACCAAAACGCCGTGACATAAGAAAAATTACGGCAAGCGAAGCCGAGAAAATATTAATGCTTTTGGCTAGCATAACTGTGGTGGTTGTCAGAGTTGACTATATTGGTTTGGCGGGGTCAGCTATAAACGGCAAGAAAGGACAGACATCTGGACTTTGGCAACCGCTCCACTCGCTTTATTCTAGAACCAGTGCTTAAATATTTTTTGCACTATTGATTGAGTGATTAATTTTAATAATAAGTAATTTATTTTAATTTAATTCTATATAATTTAATGGATTTGATTTAATTTAACTTGTATATTAAATTTTATTAACTTTGTTGTAGGTAACACTAAGAAGACTAACATTTAATATAAGAGATTTCTGCTACTAACAAATTATGGATCATGATGTTATCTGAAATAAACGAATTTTATTTATTTAAAAGCGGCAAAACAAAAGATGCGGCATTCGTACACGTAAATGTCTTTGAAATCTCGAGACCCTGGCAATGCAAATTTTAAAACATACGTCAAAATGATTTTTGGCGTCATTTCAAACAAATCAACAGATGTCATGCATTCGCCACCGGTGACAGCGGTATATGAGAGCGCTGATGGCTCTAAGGGGCGCCAAGCTCCGGATCGTCAGCGTATGTACTTATGCACCGCACACCCACAAATGCCGCTCCTGATTCTAATACAGCCTAATGCCCATGATTGTTAGCTTATCTTTATTATAGTCATTTAAAAAATGTCAAAACCCAAGATGCCTTGCTATCGCCGCCGGCCGCGGCGGTGGCGTCGGGCATAACAAGGGCGCAATGTCTTTCGGAGCGGCGCGATAGACGCATACTCTTAGGAGGCGTGCGGCCGCTGGGGCGCTTGGCGCCCCTTATGACTCTACTCCCGTGAACTCCTCACACCCGCTAAAGCCGCCCCTGACGCTCATCAACGAATAGCATCATTATTAGCATTATTTTTGCTGAGTTTTTGTAATTAAAAAAACCTCAAAAAAGGCGGCCTTGTTTACCTTAGGGATAATCCACCACTGTCTAGCGCCACTATGCAGTTGCCTAGTTTGCCTTAGAGACGATCCGCCTCTGTATACACACGGCCCCAATTGCTCGATAAAGTTATCGAAAATTGGACTTCACGGCTACGGTTCATTCGAACTAGCCGTGGCACTCATATGCCCGAAATCATATTTAAATACTAATGGCATAAAATTGTCTATTAAATAAAACCAATGTCATAGACTAAAATTTTTTTTTTATATTTCATTTCATTTTGAATTTGTATACCTATATAAAAACACTATATAAAGCTAAGCTCGACCCAATCCAAAAGCCAATAGCTAAAGTCATAAAGTGGCTCATTCCATGCCATTAGCGATGTTTTATACTCAATGGAGTTAAGTGGTAAAAAGTTTACAGGCAACTCCCGTCTGCCCTGAACTAAGGTTAGCCTAGTTTTCAACTCGACTTGAAGGTTTAATTTTTTCTTCTGAACAGATGATCTTCTTGTTATCCCGCGACGACCCATTGTTTAATCACCAAGTCTAATAAAACATCGCTAGCTCTTTCTACGTCTTGAATTTTTTGTTTTGCAAGAGGATATTTCCATTCGTTTTTTTATTCAAATATTAACTAGCAGATTATCGATAATGGGTGGCAGATTATCGTTAGGTTAGGTTAGTTCTAGGCTATCCGCGCTTCTCTGGTAAGATCCTAATGCTGTAGGCGGGGGCGTGGAACTTTTCTTACCTAATTAATAGGTGAGCTATCTATAAAGTTTACAAAAGTCTGCAGATAGCTCAACTGTTTCAATAAATAGGTAATCTTGGAAGAAGTTTCATTCTTGATGTAAGTACAATTAAGGTGGGATAGTGTGGACATGGATACCTATTTATCAATTTCAAATATACATACGCTTCCGTTTTGCCTAATCGAGCCGCCTTTGAGGTCAACCAGTATGGCCGAGGTGGTCTTAATTGGTGCAAGGGGCACCAATTTAGACCACCTTGACCATACTGAACATGTAATGTGTCACACCTTGTGGCTAACACCACATGGCAAGTGATTCTTATGAATTGCAAAAATATAGAGACCTCTATTCCCAGCGCCGGAAAGGACTGACCCAACGTTCACAAGTATCGAGAAGTTAAACATAACATGACATTTCAAATATTTCCTATATATCTTATAATGGACATCGACTTCAATTGGCAGCCTCGTAAGGCTTACCTCGTGTGGCAGCTTCGCGATGTGAAGTAGATTTTTGCTTCGCGAAGTAGTGAGGCGTTTGCTTTGCGATATGGCGAAGCGTCTCCTTTGCGAACGATGCCGAGCGTGAGCGTTGTTAAAACTAAATCAAAATCAGTTCATCCGTCAAGGAGTAACCACTAACCTTTGCTTTCTGCGGCTCTTGATGCATATCCCCTAGATCCGGCGGCTGCTGTCTCGTCGGCACGGGCACCGACAGGGTCGATGACGATGACGAAGACGAAGCGCTTCCGAATGCCTTCTCACTGTTCTTGTCGATGCTAGTGTAGGACTTGTCGGACAGTTTGTCTGAGTTCATGACGGGCGAGGAGCGTTCTTCTGGTTCATCTTCTACGTCACAGGTTAGAAGGCGGATGCGTTCGGCTAGAGATGTGGTCTCGGTCTGTTGGAGAGGAAAACTAATTATTATATTTGCAAGCAGCGTCTTGGAGACACTTTCGATTGATAGATATTACTATGCAACATTTGATCTGATTATTGCAACAGTCTGCAGTTAGCTAAACTGTTTCAATTGTAAATACTTAGTTGTTCTCATTTGTTTCTACATATTATTTAGTTGTAATTTTCTTTGATAGTAAAATATTATTATAAAATCGTCGTGTCATTCAAAGCCCTAGGGCGTAGGCGCCTGGTATATTTGCCTAATAATAATGGCACAAAACAAACAAAAAAAAAGGAAGGAGCGAGACAGACCCCAACAAAATAGGACATAAGTCTTTCAAAACCGCCCGCAGCAGAAGTATAAATAGACTTAAACTAAACTCCGAACAAGTACACCAAAAACTTTAAGAGCGTCGAACAGACTGCAAACACACTAAATCAATATTCCCCTCCAATGATAGGAAAACCCAAACACGTTGCTCAAGATGAACCGCAAGGACCTAATAACAATGGTGGGCATCATCACAGGTCATTTTAAACCGAACCATCGTCTTCTCAAGACTGAAGCCACAGACAGCAGCGTGTGTCGTGGCTGCTTCCAGGAAAATGAGTCTGTGGAACACGTAGTGGTACACTGCACGGCCACAGAGGAGGCCAGACGGAAAACGGGATTGAAGAGTCTCATAGAGGCATCAAACCCGTCTACGCCTAAAGAATAAGCTGAAACGAAGCTGCCAATCGCCAAAAGTCCTGCTCCGGTACTTCAAGGAGCTGGGCTGGTTAAGGCCTGGTTAGGCAGGGGGACAATGCACAAGACACTCGCGTGCGAGATGTCAGTGCAGATCTCAGTTCCCACACTTATAATTAGAATTAGATTGCAATAACCCCTCTTGTTTGGAGAAGGCATGTTTAATAGTGGGTGTATGTATGCTGACTAGGAGGCCCAGTCTAATGATCTGTGTCGAGCATCATGTAGAGGTGTCCCACAAAACCAGCGCAAAGTAGCGTCATCGTGACTGGGCATAATGCTGAGCGATGACCATTTTTGCTGTCATATTGTAACTATATATGTTTGTACCAACTTTGCTTATAATTCTGTGACACAAAATAAATACTTTTTACTTACATAATTACAAGTGATCGCAACGTCTTTTGTGATAACAGATTTGACAGGCTGTGTAAAGGTTTAAGCAGGCTGTCAAATCTGTTAACACAAAAGGCGTTTGCATATCCTTACAGATTTGACAGCGTTTTTAAGCCTTTAAACAGCCTGTCAAATCTGTTATCACAAAAGACGTTGCGATCACTTGGCCAACATGTTGTGCATGGCCACTTAAGCCGGAGGTAATCATGACGTATAAATTTCTATTGTTTTTTTGGATCAAAGTTCGTTTCAAATTGTCTGGGGCAATGGGAGGTTTCTAAAAATTTATTAATTGATTAAATATCTACATTTCTAATTATATAACCTGTAAATACAACATAGGGCTCAAGGCAATATCTTTGTTGGTTTAATCAGGGCTGAGCTTTAGGTAGGTATATTAAAACATTAAACAATGATCTTTCTAAACATATTTTTTTAAACAATTACTTATAGTAGAAGTTCCCCAAAAAGTCAAAACCCTCAAATTTCTAGTGAATACAGTAATATTATAAACATGTGCTTTTAATACCTATGTAGGTACATAAATACCAAAACCACAAAAGGTTTTCTCATTTACTCACATGACTTATAAATTTATAATTCAAACTAAATCATTGAATGGAATGTTCGATCGAACGTAAATGGTTTCCTAGAATCAGATAATTCAAAATGTCGGTAGAGGTACAAGATAGACTCTCACTTTACTTCGAATAAATAACTTTTGCTTTCTACGCGATTCCGCATGGAGTAATAGTAACTAAAATGTAGTCTGTAGGGCCCGTCATTTATCACATTTCAAGGCTGAGAGTTATTTGTAAACAAATGCTGTTTTCGTATATTCGTTTGTAAATTTCAGTGCGCAGACGGGATGAGATTGAGCGTTGAAACGCAGTTATAAGCAGGTCAAGGCTAACATCGAATTGGTTAAATTAACAAAGCTTTTCCCAAGTAGGTTTCAGGTACCTGCTGCAATATATTTGGGGTAAAATTTCCTTTTCACTATATCAGTCCGAGAAGAAGACGTGATGTGATAACGGACATGGGAAACAAGATCCATCAAGTGCGAGTGTGACTCGCGCGCCGAGGGTTTAGAACGGTTGTCAAGTATACCAATGTGTACTATAGGTACTGGTTAGAGACTTTGCTATTTGATGAATACCAAAAAATTAAAGGTTTCAAATGTATCGTTTTGCAAACTTCGGAGTATAGAAGGTAATGGTAAAATTTTCGACGTTTTTCAGTATATTTTGAAAATTAAAATTTGAATTTCAAAAACTGTTTTGATATTTACAAACCGATACCTTTTATTTGATACGCCTCTCGGTGTGGCAGCCTTTTAAAACTTATTCCCCCTCTTTTGATTATTTTCAAAAAATGTTCTTAAAGACATCTCTATATTTTTCCTTAAACCTCAAAAGTGCGGCTTGTGACTAGCACTGAAAGATTGCTCTTGACAAGGCCTATCACTAATAAAAAAACCACTTTGCACTATTGTGGCCTTAGGGAAAAATATGCAATTTCGTTCTAAGAATTATACAAAATAGAGTTGTCGCTAAAGGGATTTTGTTTGTGTCATTATATTACTCTTTTTTGTTTATTAACAACAAGTATTATTTTATATCGCACGTTTGATACTATAGGGTGACTGGTAATTAGCAAACACCCCGCAAGCTGAAGATTAGGTGAACGATGTAATTTAGAATAACATGGTAGGTAAATTTTATTACAAATTGAAAAAGTGGTACATTCACGTAAACCTAGGTTGAAAACCAAATAATTTTGGTACCACCTACCATACAAGTGAAGTCATGAAATCGTGAAATCGGGAACGAAGTCGCGGGTACACACTTTTTAAATAACTCATACAAATCGCTTGCGTTGCTTAGTATTAACGTCCGATGTTGACCTATTTCTCTGAAAAGTATGTTCATCAATTTCGATGATGTTAGGTCGTCAGGTGACCCGTTCTGCTTATATTTTTTGCTTTCCTCGTAAAAGCATTCATACGTATGGAATCGCGTACAATCTCCTTGCGTATTTTCAGATACTTCCGGAGTGAGAGAAGTACCGGCTATGGCGCAGTCCACAGCATCATTTGCCACTCGTGTACCTACATGAGGGTTGGCGCCCTCATGACCCCCTTGCAGTAAGTCCTCCGGTCGGGGCCCGGATGGACATCCCCAGCAGGTTGGGTAAGCCCCTGCTTACCCAACCTGCTGGGCTCCATGTTGCCTCACCTCCGTTTCTCTAGGTTACATGTTGATACATGTAACCTAGAGAAACGGAGGTGAGGCATGGGGTTTTAGCTTAAGTCTAACAAGGTTGGAACTCTTCCCACGCTACGTGTGACCCTTCATCGAAAAAAACATACAAAAAGTCTGCCAAGCATGAATAGCATGTATTTTTTTATGTCTTAGTAAGATACATTATTTTAATATAATGAAAATAAAAGTAAATAAATAAATATCGTAAATAAAAATTAAAAAAAGTTTGTAGTTCAGTTCCTCCTAAGAGCCGCAATAGTGCAACTTGGTTTTTTATGAGTGATAGGCCTTATCAAGAACAATCTTTCAGAGCTAGTCACAAGCCGCTCTTTTGAGGTTTAGGGAAGAAAAAAAATAAAAACGAAAATCTGAAAAAATAGTATTTACTCGGTGTCCAGAGATGATTTTCCAAAAATAAAAACTGGAAAAGATGCGCCTAAATATCCTTTGTCAGACTATATTTATCTAAAAAAAAATATCTTGGACAGTTACGTTTACAGATTTTTTTTATAAAATTTCTAGGTCAAGGTCACCTAAAGTTCATATAATTGTTATAAAAACAAGTACTTGAAATATAAACGTGGGTGTTCTACTCATGCATTTAAAATACATTCGTTGATCGATTAATGCTATAAACCGCATAGAGATTTTTTTAGATCTTATCAAATACTATGCCGCGTTCGGCTATGATAAGTGTGCTTTCAGTAAAAATTAAACTTACTTTGGGCTGCTGCTTTTTCCGGGCCTCACTGCGAAGGAGAGAGCATCGCAGCGCGTTTCGCTCGGCCACGCGACGAACTGCCGCGTCTTCAGTCTTCGGCCTACCACCAGCGTCCCAGGCCCTGTAGAAATGAAATGAAATATTTATTCAATTGAAGGTAACTTTACAGACTTACGTAATTTATAGTAATATAACTTACTCTATTTAATACGAAATGAGAAAACTTAGACTAGATGCAGGTCATATTACGAGGGTAGGTAAGTCGTGAACAAGGCCTGAAACACTCAAGTGACTTTCCTCCGTACGAGTTTGCATTGTATGATGGCAGAGACTCTTGCTCTTGCACTCATGGCTTATTCACCCATGGGATTTATAACATAATATTAATCACCATCATCGGCTGATGATGGTGATTCTTATGATGATAGGCTTATCATCATAGCTACAACCTGACTTTACCCACCGCTGTGAATTCTCCACTCGTTTATGTAGGTCTATTGCCCGTGCCGAACGAATTCAGACTAAATAGAAATAGCTATCCCCTATCTAGATTGCGGGCTTAGACCTAGACCAGGTGGTGAAAGTCGCATGAAATAGTCAGTTCGTAATTGAAATGTTGATCTTGATTGAGTAGTATTCAAACTAAAAAAAGCAATTATACCATATTGATATCAAAATTGCAACTGATAGATACAAATTACAACGGGTACTTAAACTAGTGGGGACTAACATAGGCTGATAATGCTGGTCTAGCCCAACTAGATTTTAAACCAGATTTAATCATAGGAACAAATAAAAGGTGCACCAACAATCCACCGTAGCACATATACATATACAAGGTGCCACGTAATTGGTCCCACGAACATTTTTTGTTATAGCACTTTCCGGGTTTCAAGGTTTATTGAAAAAAGGCCTCAAACCTTTCATCGTAACTAGCCGATTTAACAACCCTAACATCAGCTGTTCATCAGTAAGGTGCTTGATATTTCAATCGCTTTTGTTTAGCCAATGCCGTCAATATTACGGTGGTTCCGTACATTTTTCTTCTAAGCTATTGTTTTGATTTACAATGTTTAATGTTTATCCGTAGGTAGGTACGTTTGTTTCGTGGTAGGTACGTCTGCGTAGGTACCCAATAAAGACTGTTTATCGATATTTTAATAAAAGTTACGCGATAAATACCCGATAAATAATCATCATTAGGTAAGTATGTTAAAAAATCGCGAAATTTAAAAAAAGTGTTACGAACGTGCCTTGTTTTATTTTTAGCATGAATGAATGTGTTCTTTATTTGTACATGAAAAGGGAATCCTAAAATTTTGTCGGTTTTGCGTTAGTGATAGGGTTGGCATTTTTCTAAACGTATGCGTAAAGCTATTT
This sequence comes from Eupithecia inturbata, assembly GCA_963662085.1. Classification (NCBI taxonomy): domain Eukaryota; kingdom Metazoa; phylum Arthropoda; class Insecta; order Lepidoptera; family Geometridae; genus Eupithecia; species Eupithecia inturbata. The sequence goes on along the minus strand of OY759176.1, from coordinate 8,635,488 downwards.
TTTACTATAAAAAATTAATCAAAAGTATTTCTGACAATCATGCGCATCAGTTGGGTACAGGGTGCACAACAACCCAGTTTCGGCTTAGTACATGAATAACGTGGCACCTTGTATAGTATAACATCATAAAAAATTAATATATATACATACATATATGTATATAATATTAGAGACATGGCCTTATTGGATACTTTTAAGGTAGTTTGTATATATACGTTGATTATTCTACTTCAACCAAACGAATGAATGCTAAGTCTAATGCTAAGTGCTAAGTAAGTAAGTTGTTGAGGATTAATAACATAAATAATTTTAAAGTACTCGGTATGTCATTCTTTTTTTTATAGTGCTGACAATTTAGACGATATCTGGCTACGGCATACATTACAACTGGAAATCCAGCGTAGCTGAGACTCGACCTACTAATCTGTTTTTATAAGTTGGTTGCATTTTGGACCGAAATCTAGGGAGTTAGGGACATGGGCAGGGGCCCAGTTAACACGTTAATACCTACCTAATTTATTTTATGTGACTCACCTACAAAGTAACTGTAATAACTAAACACCTGCGAACCCTACATTTGAGTACCTAATGAACTACAGACCGCCGGCGGCGCGCCGGAGTCGCCGCGCCGCATGTCAGCGTGCTGTTTGTTTTATGCAAAGTTCCACTTAAAAATAAAACAGAACTGTAATCACTTTTCAACTTCAGTCATGGCTGAAATTTCTCCCTAACCGAATCGTGAATAACTAGAACAAGACATGGAAGTATACTTATTTACCATACATACTTTTAATTTAGATTTTAATTCTGAGATGTGATTTGTATGTTGATGGAGTCATGGTGATCTTCGGATTGCACTGGCCATCGAATCTACCGCCTGCGACGCAGAAGGTTGCGGGTTCGATTTCCGCCTTGGGACAAATGTTTGTACCATCTGCAAATATTTGTTCCGGGTGTTCTGGGTATTTTCTGTATATAATAAAAAATATCTATCTATGTTATGTATTGTATTAAGTTTATCAGTCATCTGTACCCATAACACAAGCTCTGCTTACTTTGGGGCTAGATGATGATGTGTGGATTGTCCAGCATTATTTATTATTATTATTATTTATTATCGTTAAGAAGGACATTTATGATGACACGGCCTACTTATGGCCGGACCATTAGATATTCAGTTTTGTGAATATACTTTTCTAAAAATGTTTATATGATTTACAGCCGGATGTTCGTTCGTTGTAATCATCGACAGAGCCTACACATTTGCTCCCTTTGTGGTCGAGACCCTAGGTCCGTGGGGTACCGAGGCTCTCCGGGTTTTTAAAAAGTTATCTGAGCGTCTGGTCGACGCGACGCGTGACCCGAAAGCTGGTGGGTATCTGGCGCAGCGCATCAGCATTGCCATACAGCGGGGCAATGCAGCCAGCGTCTTGGGGACGCTTCCGACTGGTATTGTTATGGATCAGTTGAGCTACCTGTAGATTGTTTGCAACAGTCTGCAGTTAGCTTAATTGTTTCAATTGTAAATACTAGTTTAGTTTGTTTTTATTATTGAATTGTAATTTTCTTTGTCAATAAACAAATATTTTAAAAAAATTATCTGTTTATTTTATTTATTCCATATATAAATCTCTTGTGAATTCAGCATCAATCTCTTGTCAATCTCATTCGGCAAGAGAAAACACTATTTGCCAAAAGATTGTATTATTGATTGATTGATCTATCAATAATAATCGAATCAAATCTTACGAGCAACCTGCTGTATCTGTGTAGGTGTCTACAGTAAAATTTAAAGACGACTCGCGCGGTTGTTTTATTTAAACCTACTAGCTGCAGCCCGCGGCTTCGCACGCCTTTTTCCGGAATAAAAGGTAGCCTATGTCCGGCCCCGGGATACCATCTACCTCGCTGCCAAATTTCACCGAGATCCGTTCAGCCGTTCTTGAGTTATAAATAGTGTAACTAAAACGACTTTCTTTTATATATATAGACTAGTTAGGTACTATAGCAAGAATACCGTGTTCAATTGTTATAATATGAACACGTCAATCAATGTCAATTAATGTTCAATTATTAATAATAGACGTAATCATGGCGCAATACGGGCGCGTGTTTGGTCAGACGAGCTAAATGGTAGAGTTACGAAACCAGTGAACCGCCTTGATTATAATACCAGCACTTAAGTTGAGCCCTAAATCTATGTACATGAGCCTTATCTAGGCAGGAGATTCACGTTACAGTAAAGTGGATGAATTGAAATTGTATGGTCATAGCAGTAGTGGCGTAAGAGTCGACTCCTCAAAATCTGCCCGTGTATGTCGTAATTGCATACTACGACACACTAAGGGATTCTACCAGAAGTAGGGCGTCCGCTTTGTTTTGTCTCTGCGATCCCCAAACCGCCTGCCCAGCGTGGAGCATTATGGGTATGGTGGCTTTACCCCTTACTGATAAGAGCTCTTAAGGGTAGAACTATATCCAACAGTGGAGTAGCGTAGGCTGTAGATATAGCTAGCTTAATTTATTTATATATATTTTTTCTACCATCAAAACATTATGACGGCTGCATATATGCTGCATATATTTTCTTTACTCGAACAGAAAGAACACTCTCGATGAACGTTTCCATCAAAATCAATAGCTATGATACCACAAACATAAACACGCATACACACGTCGAGCGTATAACACGGGGGGTGTTATTAGTCCAGTCAATGAGCGCTCAAAAGAGAAGGTTGGGTGGAAAAATCCAAAGCAGAAAGTTTGACTTTGGATTTTTTTTTAGTGGAGGCACAAAGCAGGTCCCGTTTTTAGGGTTCCGTACCCGAAGGGTGAAAACGGAACCCTATTACTAAGCCTCCGCTGTCCGTCCGTCCGTCCGTCTGTCACAGGGCTTTATCTCATGAACCGTAAGAGGTAGAGAGTTTAAATTTTCAGAGAATGTGTATTTCTCTTGCCGCTATAACAACAAATAATAATACTAAAATAAATATAAAAATAAGAGGGGGCAATGTGATTTTTTTGGCTATTTTTGTTCTTTATTTGTCAAAGCTGTATCTCTTGAACTACAATAGGTAGGCACATGCAACTTTCTATAACTAAGTAATACTTCAACTGAAACAAAAACACATACTAAATATAAAATATAGTTACAAAATTTAAAGGGGTCTCTGGACTAGTGAAAATTGATGTACTTTGAAAAAGTTGCCTGATTTTTACGGTACGGAACCCTTCGTGTGCGAGTCGATTCGCGAATTCGTGGTTAATTTAGTTTTTTGCTTACATCTCATAAACGATGCGTCATAGGAAATTTTGTTAGTGTATTTAATCAAAGTTGATAAAATTCCCTACAACTTCGGTTCTATACACTTTTTACCTAATCCCAATCGTTGTCTAGATACGAGTCCCTCGTCTGTCGAATCGTGATCCTACTCGGGAAAGGAAAATCGAAGTTTATTTTTCGTTTTCGTGCAAACCCAACTCTTATGTCGCTTGCATAAGATTAGCATTAAGATTAAGAATAGCGAAAACGAATCAGAAACATCGGTTTCGTTTTTACGGGTACGGGCCCAGATCTTGGTACGAAAGCACATCGCCACCATCGTCGTCATCTTCGTTGTCGTCCATCATGGGGATGCCATTTATGCAACTTCCGTGGTAGAGCACAGCATGGAGGCCTTCCTATACATCTAGGACTACTGCAGTCACCGCATGTACCAAAATATTGTATAATGTATAATGTGTGACAAAATATTTAGCATCAATATTTCTTTACAGCTGGATCTTTGGTTTGGGTAGGAACCAAGAGGTTGCTTTCATTCCGTGCCCACTGTGCCCAACCCCATAGTTCAGGGGAAAGATCATGTGTCAAGCCTGGACCTGGTGGTAAGTACGGAAACAGTACTCCCTAGGGCTCACATCACAGGGGTGGTAAGTAACTATGTTTGTCTCCTAACTAGTCCAAACAAATTTCTGCAGTCAAACTTTCTGCTTTCGATCTTTCCATCCACAATCCTTCGTTGACTGGACTATACAGAGAATAACTGCAATGCCCAAAACAGGTAAAACTTCCACACTAAAAATCTTCCACACTAAATGGCAGCCATTTGAAATTTTGCTTTCCACGAGTGGGAATGCTCGTACTTAACTCACAAAGATACACACGTCAAACATATACAGAGAGCCCACCAAATAACTGCTATCCCCAAAACAGGTGAAACTAGACAGACATACGCCTGTGGCGTTTGGTCAAGGGTAAAAGACTCTCTTGAGCCAGCATTAGTTGTGGACACAACTCAAGTCATGCTGAGAGAGGGGCCGTTTTTGCTTCTAATTTGAACGTCTAGATGGAGTAGTTTCCGAGATATGGCTTTTTAATTTTGCTTAAACACCTGATATTGAAACTATGCTGATTGTCATTTTCTGACAGTATGTGCCATTTTAACAGCTGGCAAGGAATAGAAATCTCTTTTCTCAAAAAATCTTGATAAATGCTGTAGAATCTAATCCACCCTAGAGAAAGAGAGAGGATAGAGAAAGAGAACAAAATATCGAATCTAATTCATGAATGGATTAGCTCGGTGGATCAGAGTAGGATAGGGTGTGCTCTCTAACTATGCTTGTAATCAAATTACTTTGATATAATTAAAAAAAAAAAATATTTGGTTACTCTTATCTGCTTATTTATGGTTGATAATTGAGATTGTCAACCATTACCAAGCAGATAAGAATAAAGTGAGGCGAGCGTTACGACCGCTTTTTCATTTACACTGTGAAATCCGTGGAGACTCTAACAGAGAAACATTCTAAATTATAACTATTTATTCACCTCAACGTATGAGTTCCAAGTTCATTTTATCCCTTAAAATAAATAGGAAAACCTTCAACCAGAGAAGGTAGCTTGAGTATTCGCTGTAAACCGAAAATACTGCACTAATGGCACTGAGCCTGACCAACTGGGTCAGATTTTATTCGTGGGCACGGGTGGCGTAGAGCCTATGTGGGTCATTGTGTCGGCTGAAATTCTTGTTCGTTAGTACATAGGACTTGAGCGAAGACTTAATTGTAGAAAACATTTGCAGCGTTTGTAAGACTGTAGACGTTATCATAATAGGCCTTATAATATTTCCTATATATAATATAATATTTCCAATATTTAGTTAATGTCTGTTTTTTTATTTCATTTTGTGGTGTACTTTATAGAATGTTGTATGGTATTGTTTATTTCTAATATTATAAAGCCGAAAGTTTGTGAAATGTAATTTTATTTTGTCTAAGTTCTCCAAAACTACTAAACAGTTCCAGATGAAGTTTGGCGCACATTTAGAACATAGCTTATCATAGATAATAGGCTACTTATTATAAAGAAAATACGCGTTTGAAGTTGCGGGCGGAAGCAAGCTTAGAATAGAGTAGAGAGAAATAAATAGAAACATATCAATCTATGACACGTCCTAGAACCAGCTGAACAACAGTTTATATTGTAGACTATCGTGTTTTACCAGCATTTTGATAAAAAGGCTACCTAATAGGTCCATCCGTGTGCTACGAAACTCTACCTCTAGATTTGTTAACACTGGGCGTCCACGACGTACATATGTACTTCAGTGCGCCGAGGCTGGACAGTGAATGCCTTAAAACTTATAAAGAGCAGGGAAACACTCATTCCGCACTGAAACAATTTGCATTTAATTGTAAGTTAATTTCCAGTAACTATAATAATAATATTCAATGGTATTTTCTCTTAGAATCGAAAAAGCAGCTCATGATCGCGAACGCCATTCTATTAATTATTGTAAGCAGGGTAGCTTTACAGAGCATTGCAATTGTTGCTTTTAATAAATTAAAAACAATAAATTGGCTGCAAAGCGCGTTCAAGGTTTTAAATCAGAATGAATTATTTATGTTCAAACGTAGGTAAAATAAACTCAATCACCACACTGAAACTTAAATTGCTTGTTGAATATTTCGAACTTGTCAATTCAATTGATAAAGATATAATATTAATTGTCATCATCGTCATCATTATCATCGTAGCCTCGTCTTGATGCAATCTTGGACTTAAGCCTTCACCCAAGGGTGTAGGGAAGTGGGAAACAGGACCAAGCACCTCTCATCCAGTCATGTTCTTCGTACAGTCTGATGTCATCCACCCAACGATTCAGTCGGCCTCGTCCTCAGGTGCCGGCTCTGGGTACATAACGCATCCATTCGGGCAATATGGCCTGCATAAGCCACCTCTTTGCTGCTTTGGTGTTCACCACGTCCCTCACTTTTGTCTAACTCGACCATTTATTTTTCTATGCCTCTGTGCGCTACCCTGAATTTCTTTGCAGATTTATTGATATGGATCATAGTTCCATAAAGGTAAACTTGGGCATCATATGGTAGTTTACCACGTAGCGGCTGTTTGTTAGCGATCAGGCCCGGCTTTGGCGATTCTCCTGTCTACTTTCATGGTCTGGTTTTCGTAGCCCAATGTCATTTTCTGACCAAAGTATGTACGCTGTTTGTGTTTGTGAAATATTAGTAGAACTCAGAAAATACAAAATATGTGTTTTTTCGATTACTTCCTTAAAAGGCTTTAAATTCAAGAACCTGTTGCTTTGATTTAATCATCTCACCTGAGAGTTTCGGAGGTAACGAGTTGCGGCTCGACGGCCGGTGGCGGCGGTCGGCCGCTGTTGAACAACTGTTGCACTGCCGAGTTGGTTTTGGGGGCGTTGATCGTAAGGATCAGTGGGGTGTCCAATCTGTTGGTTTAAATGCAATGTTAGAGTTCATCCGGACAAGCAATTATGAATGCAAACTTTACTCAAATATTGATATGCAAACTTCATAAGTTTTACTTTTAAATCTCAAACGATGGCGTGTCGAATTGCACGCCTATGACGTAGCTTGGGTCTAGCTGGGTTAGAACCGTGGAGGGACCAGGGGGAGGCTTTTGTACAGCAGTGGGCTTATTGTCATTTTATTTCAAGGTTAATTTATTTTTGCTAGTACATTGAGTGTTGCTGCAAAAAAAAAAAATCCTTACTAGCTTTTGTCTGCGGCTTTGTACGCGCTTTTCAAGTAGCCTATGTCCGTCCCCAGGATACCGTTTGTCACCCTGACAAATTTCTTTTAGATCCAATCAGGCGTTATAGGCGTTGCGTTATAAGCGTGAATTTTCACGCCTAAACGTCTGGCGTACTATCGCTTTTATAATATTAAAATATGGATTTTTCTTTATTGGTCGTCAGCATCAGTTGGTCAATTTCTTTTCGAGCCCCAAATTCAAGTGTATACCTTCAAGAATTTACCGGTTGTGAAATTATTTATAACTTTAATGGTGCACAAAACACATATTCATTTATTTATTTTATGAATAAATGAACTTATGAAAAACCTATTCCTTGCAATGTGTTTGCACTTTTTGACCTTCAGCCATAGTTTCAGCGTTACTTAAATATGAATTCATATTTTTGTGAGACCATCAGTCATTTCAAAAACAACAACTTTTTTGTTTTCCTGTACCAGAGCATATCTAATAATACCTAAGCACCTCCCTCTCCCCCTAATCAGCACACATACTTCCACTGCTAAACATGTCACCCACAAACAAGATCAGTTTTACCATACCTAACTCACGCATAATATCGTGTTTTATACCAGAATTTTGATAAAAAATTACGCATACCATACCTTACCCACGCATAATTTTCACAACTCTCGTTGCGGACGAGAATACCGGTTATATTTCGTCCATTTAAAACAACAAATCAATCCAATCAAACTTGTATAGTTATCAAGTCAAGTCATTGTATAGTTTGAATTCAAACCATTCTATGAAATATTTAAGTGCTCGTATCTATTATTGAACGAAAACGAAACTGACCCGATGCCGCCGGGTATATTGCAAATATATGTAGGTTTCTAAGTAATCTGAGATTGATTTCTCTTATTAATTTAGACTTTGAGAACGCTAGTTTACTTTTACTTTCTACTACAATATCATTCACAGGACAGATAGAGATAAAACTAACTGAAACTAATTTCAATGAAATACCTAGCTTAATTTTAAAAGCTTTTGGTGTTGTACAAAATGTGATCAGGTATGTTAACCAAGTTTTCATCAAATTTTAAATCACGTTCAAAGTTACTAGTAACAGTAAAAAAATACCACCGTTCGTGAATCACGTGCCTAACACATTAAGATTCAAAGAGTTCGCACCTGGTTAAATGTCATAAAAATTCGAAAAAACTTCAATTCCCTATTTCACCAAATTATTCCTCGAATACACTGTCGCTCAGGGCTTTCTCCCTAAGCATACAATGCGGACGAATAGGCTATTAAAAGACCGGCGGAAATGGTGTCAGCAGTGTCATCTGAAAAATCCTTCTCTATAGCATATTAAGCACTTGCCAAATAACATTAATAGTTATGATTCTTAAGAGTGTTGGACAACGACTATATTCCCTTGATCGCTTAATACTGACTAACTGAAACGGAGTTGATCTGTCATTCCGGAGAACGTCTGCGATGACTTGGCTGTGACAGCATCTCTGCCAACATAGGCTTTGCCAACGATACTCGATGCTTTGCGGAGTAGGCGCTCAATCATTGTTGTCTGACTGAAAGCGATGGAAGCCAAAGATTGTTCTAACGTAGGGTGCTAAAATGACTCCTAGATGAAAGCCATATAGTATTTATATCAAATAGATCAACGTGTAGGTGTTTAGCATATTGGATAAATAAAGCTTATCCAGCGTAAAGCGCACGAGGACCAGAAATTCTATTGGAAGGTTGTAATTGCATATCTGTCTGCAGTTTGTCTGGCTGATTAATATAAGTAGTAGACAAACTGCAGACAGATATGTACCTAGGTATGTACCTACGTGTTTCCTTTGCACTATAATTTTTGACTATAAACAATTTATTTATTTATTTATATTAATTACTGTCAAAATTGCCCTCTTTTATTTAAATTAAAGTTTTATTTGTCGGATGACATAACTTCTTCTCATATGGTATTTTAAGGTATATTTTAAAGAGGAATTATTTGTACCTAAGTATTACTGTTTTATTATTTATTCGTTTATTCTTAATATAATTATTTCTCGTTTAATAATCATTATCCTTCAATGCTTTAGGTATTATTGTTTCCAAGTAGTAAAAGCCTGGATATTAATAGGACTATCCCCGATAAATCATGGCAATATCCCGTTGTAAATGACTTAATAACCATTATAGTTTTCAAAGTTTCATACGCAATTTTAGTTTTCTCATAATTTTAGCACACGAGGAGTCATGGAGTAAGGAGTTACAAGATTTTTATCTCACAACTCTCAATGTTGTAGATTTGGCCACACTCTCATTTCAAAAAGTCACCTTCATTATTGCAGCTTCCTGTAAATCATAGATAGTTAAAAGTTTATAAAAGGACCCGTAGGTATTAAAAACTCTCCCGTCATCCTACAAACTCAATTAAATATCCGAATGGAGAAGGAAACGAGCGTGACATTCTGTTTCCCGTATTTGCTTCAATAAATCAACGTTGCTGGGATACCTGCTGATTTTAGTCAGCTGCAATGCATTTGTGAAATTGCGGAGCGTTTCGTTTGAGTTGTTAACGAAGTTTATGGTTTATATTATGGAAGCAAGTGCAGCAGCATTTCGATGGATTGTAGGTACTAGTATGTTGCATTTGGAGATGTCGTACAAAGTATTTTAATTATCTTTCGCAATTTTTCCACTGTAGATTTGTTTGAAAGTCCGTTTGCTACTCTTGCTTGACTCAGTCCTGTATAGACGGTGGAAGCGAGGCTTATGCAATCGTTGACATGCTGAATATTGGACTGTGCAGTTGGATTGCGCAGGCAAGACGGTGTGTGTGGCTGGGCTATTAGGTGCTCTACGTTTTCCTTTGCGAGAATGTCTGGAGGCTTTCAGCAAAAAGGACGTTATTGACGTTGAAGGAAGCCGAAGAATTTAAAACAAATCAATTCATATTTTTCTCGATTTCAAACGGTTCCGAATTCTGAAAACTCGTTACTGATTAATATATCGCTTAATGTAATCATCTGCCGTATCGATTTTGAGTAAACGGCTTTTGAAATTATTTGATATATGGGCAATGCAGCCAGCGTCTTGGGGACGGTTCCGACTTGTATTGATATGGATCTGTTGAGCTCCCTGTAGGTTGTTTGCAACAGCCTGCAGTTAGCTGAATTGTTTCATTTATAAATTTATCTAATTTGTTTCTATTATTTGATTGTATTAATTAATTATTAATTAATAATTATCCATTAATCAATAATTCCATTATTGATTCCTTTGTTAATATAGTTTTACTTTTGATAAAAAAACATACAAGTTCATACATGTCCATCCACACACAAACATTCGCATTTTTAACATAGTGTGATAGTGATTTAAAGTTTTGCGATGTGAAAGGCTTTCGTTTATCTTTACTGCATGGAGAGCGACGATGAGGCTGATTGTAGGCATGCTTGCTTAGAAAGATGCTGATTGAATCATCTTTTGAAGAAACCCAAAATTTAGGAATCAGATAAAGAGCCGCATAGGAAGTGTTTATTATAAACTTGAAATACCTGTGTGTTGAGTTCGAAAATTCCTTCTGCGAGGTGACATCAGCGCTAGTTGGTGTTTTCTCAGTTTGGTCGTCAGCTGGCGCCTGGAAGTCCCCTGCTGGTCTCTCGACGAAGCGAACCGACCGCGTCACTGAACCGTCTTCGTCGCTACCCGCGTTTAATGATCGGTCTTCGTTCTGCGAAATAAATCTTCGTAAATATCATGACCTCCTCCTATCTCCAAAGTTTGCAGAGCGATCTATCTGAAATGCATGTAGAGTTTAAAGATTTATCCCCTTATTCATAATAGTCTGCTAACTTAGAGGTTTGTTGTCTCACTCTGTGTTCTTCTATTGACATAAGAGTGAGAAAAAACACTGCTTAGCAACTGTTTTATGTTAGCGACACTTTTTGAAAGACCAGAAGTCAAAAAAGTGTGGAAATATATTCAAAAGGGGAGGCTTCCTCATCGAGTGGGGTATCAAATAAAAGGTATAGGATTGTACATTTCAAAAAAGTATTTGATTTTCTTAAGGTGTCATACTTTTTGAAATATATTTTACATTAAAGAAGTAGAAAAATTTACCATTATCCCCTTATTTCCGAAGTTTGAAGAGCGAATACCTATTGTTTTTATGTATTCATTAAATAGCGAAATCTGTAACTGGTACCTATTTGTATGCTTAATGACAATAAAGGCGAAACACTCGGCGCCCCAGTTACACTCGCACTTGACGGATCCTGTTTAGTTATAAAAACTATGTTACAGAAAACAGCGTCTTTCCCGTGGCCGGGTATAATGATAGTAAATAAAAATAAAAACATCAAATGAAACCGATTCTTAGAATGAACCCGCCATGTTGTCACTTCGGTCGCGCTTAATTTTGTTACGTCGTCGTTGGTCGCATGGGGTCTTTGAAAACTCAAATTATGCAAAACAGACGTAAATTGCACTTAAATGCAACGCGCAAGGCAATTTATTTTAGACTAGCTGCTGCCCGCGGCTTCACACGTTTTTTTCCGGGACAAAAAGTAGCCTATTTCCGATCTACCTTCCTGCCAAATTTCACTGAGATCCTTTCAGCCGTTTAGGCGTGAAAAGGTAACAGACAGACAGAGCTACTTTCGAATTTATAATATTAGTATGGATTTATGTACTTTCACTTTATTTTGGAAGCTACTAAAAAATTAATTTCGCTTTGTTGTGTATTCGAATATAAATAGATTTTTGTTGGCGGTCAGTCTCGTTTGGTCGTTTGTTTTGTTGTCGGGTTTGTATCGTTTCTCGCCGTTTCGTGCAATGAGATAATATTTTGAAATATTATTCAAAAGCGAGACTCTTCGTAGACATCAGGTTTAACTTCTGCAGCTACGCTTCAGCCTAACCCAAACGTTAGTCTTAGTATTAATACTAAATTCTGCACGCGACTTCGCACGCGCTTCTTCATTAGATAATGACTTATTATTTATATTACTACGTACGTTGCTCAAAACACCTACGTTCTACATGAACGCTCAATTTCATACTGATTTATTCAGTGTTTGAGATCTCACACTCACAAACTTTTGCCTTTATAATATTAATAGGTTTTTTGCAGGAACCGAACAACAATAAAAGTTAAAGAGTATTATTCAAATGGCAAAGTAATGTTATTTTCAACCATAGTCAAAGAAAAATTTACAAAAGGGGGAACCTTTTGTTAAAACGATCATAAATACAACATACCAACGTTAGCTTATCAACCCCGAGAGGCCCTTTTAAAACTTCCCAAAACTGCTTTATTAGCGCCTATAGCCAATAACAACACAACCTAAACCCTTTCAATATCATCCAATATGCTTACAAAATACCTAGATGATCCTTATTTTTCCTATACAAGTTCAATACAAGCCAGCCTGAAGTCCAATTCAAACATGGCTGCCGGTAAAGTGTACTTTCATTTTTATTGTATTGACCCATTTTATCTAACATTGAACTTACTAGCTCCGTTAGTCAGTGGTCGCGCGACGCTTGCACCCAGACTAAACCACCCGACTAATTATAATGGATCGATGCAAATACTGGAGAGTCAATGCAGTATTAATATATTACTCTGGTCGAGGGTAGCATAATGAGAATTAATAATTTATTGTTAAACTTTGTTGGGACATAGTTGGTCTTAATACTATAAATTGTCTCACCAGTTCGCCCTTTAGTCCAGTCAACGAAGGATTGTGGATGGAAAGGTCGAAAGCAGAAAGTTAGACGTGCGGAACGTTGTTGTTTGGACTAATTAGGCGACAAACATACTGTCCCCACTCCTGTGAGATGAGCCTCTCGGGCACCAAGAAGGTCCCGTTCTTTAGTTTTGTGCGTACATATCGTAAGTTATGCGTCATAGAAAATTACTAGCCCCAAGCTAAGCAGAACTTGTGTTATGGGTACTAGATAACTGACAAACTCCCAATACATTATATCGATGGATATTTTTTTATTTTACTTAGAAAAGACCCAGAATACCCTGATCAAATATCTAAAGATCTTACAAACATTTACTACGAGGCGAGAATCGAACCCGGAACCTCCTGCGTCACAGGCGGACCTTCGCCTGCTGCGACCCAGAGGTCGTTATTATTATTTGATATTGTAAAGTTTTCATTCATAAATGCCTTTGTTGGCATAAAACATCTTGATTCTAGAACCAAGTACAAGTGTTTAAACTGGTGCTGCCGTCCTCTCAAAGAACAAAATGGTTTTCTTATTGCAATATTATTGGCGAACCAAGTCGTTGTTATGACGTAACTTGCTCACGGAGAGTCTCGTCTCCGCTACCAAGTGAGATTTATCTAAGAATAAAAATATATCTGTGTCTATATGTTGTGGCTTGCTTGATGCGAATTGAACCGTTTCGTTTGCGTCTAACTGCCATTTTCACAGATGATTATTATCGTTGGATGTAGTATAAAATATACCTACACATTTCATTTCATTTCATAAATTGAGTTAAGTTAAGGTACATCATTCAGCGTACCATAACAACGCAACATTTATTTTAATAGCTAGGTAGATACTTTTTATGAAAATGAGAAAATATATAATTTTACATCACCGGCTCGACTTTATCAAATTATGGATCCAGTTAGCTACGGCCACATGTCTTGAACGGCCACAAAAAAAGCAATGTTACAGCGGCATTGAACAATGAGATAAACGTAATTGATTGCTTAAAACAGTTAAGCAAAATAAATTTTATACCTAAACTAACTTAAATATTTTGGTTCCACTTGCTATTTTATGTACCTGTCGAGTAGCGAATATGCCGAATTACGAATCTGTCCAATGCAGAATCTGTCTAGTAGCGAATATTCCGAATTACGAATCTGTCCAATCCAGAATCTGTCCTACAGCGAACAAAGGATATTTTTGCCCCGTAAAACTTCAAAAAATGTGTAAAATTTTGCAAAAAACGTTAATCTATTACCATAACATAATTGCCTGAAAGCTCTATCCGTAGCCTCCAGAGATTAGGTATGCAGATTTTCTTCATGCCCGTCTGCCTTAGTTATTTGCAATGTCATAAACAGCAAAGCCCCTGAAGACGCGAGATGTCAGGGACAGACTCAGCTGTGGTAGCGATTTTTTCCGATCTAATAATAAAACGGCATATAATAATGGAAAAAAAGAGCAAGATGTAGGAATACATTTTTATAGCTTAGATTGGGCCAAAATTCCATATCCTAGGTAGGGTATTGACATGTAATGGTCTTTGGTTCATCATGAAAAAGAGTTAAAAGGTAGTCTAGTCGAGGCCTGAAACGTTAACAAAATCGATTCCTGACTTGATTAAAGCTCGTAGGAATATTTCACAAAAATCTTAAGTGTTATTTGATTTTGATGAGTTTTAAGATTGTAAGGTATACTTATTACTTACCTACATGAAACACAGTTACCTTTATTTCTGGTAAATAATTCGTTTTACTAATTATTTCACCACAATTTTCACGAACAAACTCTGAAGATTTTTAAAAAATACAGCCCCTAGCATCAGAAACTGACATGTGATGTTTTATTTCACAGATACGAGTTGAACTGAGTTGATTGCATGGTATAAGAAAGTAAGTACATAGGTTCATTGTCAATCATCGATAATATATTATTTGTTACAAACGTGCTCCAGCTTTACGGATCGTGCCCGTCTCCTGGCCGTTTCTAAATGGGAGTCAGGACAACGGTTCCTTCCTTTAACACTGGCACTTTTTTGGATCCCGTAACTTTCCGTATCGCAACATGTCTTCGGTTGGGTGCAAGGTGTTGCGCGCCTCATCAATATCAGTGCGGTACTCCTGTCGAATAGCTTGGCCGTCACGAATTATCGCGTACTAGGGCCGCCGGTCGGATATCTGGTCATGCCAGCCTTAACGACATCATCCGGCGGGCCTTTGTCACCGCTAACGAACCAGCTATTCTCGAACCGAATGATGTGTTGCGTGACGATGGTAAGAGGCCCGACGGCATGACACTAGTCATGCCGTCGGGACTCCCAACCCCCCAACTCCCACGTCGACATACTTGCGCCTTCCCATCTTCCGAGGACATCCGTGAGGGCTGGTGCGGCGGCAGATTTGGCCAAGGATCTCAAGGCGCAAATATGCAGGTCTCGACAGAACCTACACATTTGCTCCCTTTGGGGTCGAGACCGTGGTCCGAGGTCCGTGGGGCACCGAGGCTCTCCGGGTTTTTAAAAAGTTATCTGAGCGTCTGGTCGACGCGACGCGTGGCCCGAGCGCTGGTGGGTATCTGGTGCAGCGCATCAGCATTGCCAGATCAGTTGAGCTACCTGTAGATTGTTTGCATAAGTCTGCAGTTAACTTAATTGTTTCAATTGTAAATACTAGTTCAAATTTGTTTTTATTATTGTATTGTAATAAAATTCTTTGTCAATAAAATAATTCTTTGACAATAAATACTTTAATCTTCGATTAAATGTAATAACAAAAGTTACGCTTCTATAATGCTTGCAACATCTACACTGGACCTTGACGTGTGATCTTTGACCAAACTAGCCAAAACGCCTGTATTTTAGTGGAAGCGTGAGCGAGGGCTATGAAGGAAAAAACATTTTTACACTCCCTGATCGAAGACCGAGGGCGGATTTATGACAGTTTTCAAAGAAAATCTGGTGGTCGGCATATGGTTCTAGTGAAAACAGGCTTTTATTAATATATGTATATTTAAGAACGTACAGTTATTATGAACAAAACAAAAAACACATAAACCAGAAAAGTTTCCTCCATTATATAGAACATTAATAAAGGAAAGACCTCATTCAGAGCACAATATGCAGCTAAAAGCATCTATTCCCATCCATAGGCGAGTGCAAACTCATCAACCTCCCGCGAGTCTCGACAAACATTAGTAAAGTTAAAGTAAAAAGTATTTATTTTGTGTCACAAAATTACAAGCAAAGTTGGTACAAACAAATACAGTTACAAAGTGACATCAAAAAAGGTCATCGCTCAGCATTATGCACAGTAACGATGACGCTACTGTGCGCTGGTTTTATGCATTAATAGAACATTAAGTATGGTTAATTATTACTCCTAGTTACTGGAGTTACCGCCTTGCCTTGGAAATCCCGTTACGTCCTTGGTCTTGCACCTGACAGTTCCCCGGTCATGTCGGTCAGCCGTCCCATCGGATTAAGAGTGAGAGTGGGGAAATATAGAGTGCATTTGTATTTACGCACTATAATACGTCTTGCACACATGGTTAGTCTCCGTTGGGACTGAACTCCACCTTCTCCTCCTCCTCCACAGGCTTAATTGGTCTACTGCTGGATCCAGGCATCCCCCTGATAAGCACCTTATTGGCTTTTATCTCATGGGGGTAATGCCCATAATCCCAACGCTGGGAATGCGGGTCGGTGATCGCATTTCGGTGGTAGAATTGTTCAGTAGGGGGCGCTGCTGCCCGCCTCCCCGGGTGGGTATGCCTTAGTCGCCTCTTACGACACCCGCGGGAAGAGTTGGGGTGGTGCAAATTATAAGCCGGCACCACACAGCAAACTGAGACTGAACGCCATGCACCATGGCCGAAAATCGGCTATCTAGGAGGACATCATCACTCGTGTGTCATGACACCAACTCAATTTCAACTTGCAGTTCTGAACTAACGGTGGAGCTGTTAGTTCAGAACGTCGCCGTCGCCGTCTTGTTGTCACCAATTGTAATTTATTTATAAATAAGGATAGGTTTTGAGTAATTTATTCAAACAAATCGATAGTCAGCGATCTAGATTTCAGCAGAAGTATTTGGCAGTAGGTATTGCTGACACCTTTATAACCACAGCTTTTGCGGTAACTCTATAACGATGCACAAACAATCGTCATCTTTAGTAGAGCATTATGAACTATTAGCTGAGTAAATTTCAGTTTTTTTTTTATCTAGAACAATACTTGATGAAATATTAAATTGATTCAAAATATTTCTGTATGTGAAACAATGTTTAGCTGGTCGCTTCTTTAATTATGGTTTACTAGCCTAAGCTCACGTTATATTTATATTACTAGGGAATTGCTCTGTAGCTATCTACTAGTGAAAAACTCAAAATTGGGCCAGTAATTCCAGTGATTATCACCTGCTAAGTCCAAACTTACAAACATTATCCTCTTGATAATATTAGTACTATATATAGTCCATTGCCCGTGGTTCACCAGCACCTACAAATATTAAAACCGTGGTTCAAACCTAAGCAAATGACCTTTCTTTGCATAAGCGGAAGAATGTAAAAGAGATTTAAAGTTGAAACAAGAAGAAGATTATATTGACATTCAGGCTCTGCCTATATCTAGTTGAATTATAAATGGAACACTCACACCCGAATCCTGAAACGTAAAGAGCCCATGACTACGTAACGCAACTCAGATTAAAACACGTCTTAAGTCGCGATTTATTGACAGTTTTCAATGCAAAATCCTTAAAAATAATTCAATTAAGTCATTTGAGACTTTCTTTTGACGATGGCCTTTATTAACAAAGAAAATTACAATCAAATAATAAACTGACACTTGCTTAAATCTAAGCTGCGTTTGAGTATGCGGGGGTTAAGAGATAGGTAGATAATGATAGATACCTACAGAAAACGTAACCTGTTCAATTTCTTTTTCATCTTTATCCAATGACTTCCATAGCCGCCCGCCCTTGAGGATGCCGCCGCGACGATGCCGTTGTGGTGAACTCTCTGCAGACAATCTCCCATCAGTGTCCCCATTATCACTCTCCTCACCTAAGAACAACAAACATTATGTTTAAAAAAGGAACCTGGCCTGCCAATATTTTCTTTAATCATATATCAAAATGCTTTGTTTCCTTTAGAACTCAAAAATCAAAAAAACCGGACGTCAATAAATTCAAATTATATAATAATATTTCCTTTGTTCAGTGTAGTAACCTTTACCTTACCTAACCTCATCGCAAAACAAAGATAAGAGTAAGATAACGTTGTATTATGTAATTATCATTTTCTTTGACAACCTTATTTAAAAAAATATATACAACCTCAACCTCAACCTTTTCTGACGCAGCGCATCAGCATTGCCATACAGCGGGGCAATGCAGCCAGCGTCTTGGGGACGCTTCTGACTGGTATTGATATGGATCAGTTGAGCTACCTGTAGATTGTTTGCAACAGTCTGCAGTTAGCTTAATTGTTTCAATTTACAATTGAACTAGTTCTGATTTGTTTTAATTATTGAATTGTAATTTTCCTCATCTCAGTCTAATTTAGTATTCTTGTGCGAGCCCCACTCAATATTGGCAAATAGAAAGAAATAAAATTATTTATTACACACTAGACACAAACAAACTTAGGTACTTTTTACTATAAAAAACTATCGTAGCTTGACGAATTCATTACTGATGAAAGCGGGTTAACTACGAACCTTATTTGTGTTGGAAGAACACCAACGTTTCATCCCTTAAACACCCTGAAGAAGTCCCTCGATAAGGGATCAAACGTTGATGTTCTTCCAACACAAATAAGGTTCGTAGTTAACCCGCTTTCATCAGTAATGAATTCGTCAAGCTACGTAATGGAAACTTAGGTACAGAAATAAAAGAAATAAAAGACTACTTAATACTAGATAGCAAACAGACAGACAAAAACACAGTTGAACATTAGTTAAGTAGCCTACTAACAAAAACATTGGGTTGGTCCTAAGGCACACAACAAGCAGACAAATTAGAATGTCTTGTTTTCGTAATAATTATTATTGGCAAACCCAAACACGGCAATGGCATTTATTAACAAAGAAAATTACAAATAATAAAAACAAATTAGAACTAGTATATATTTACAATTAAAACAATTTAGCTAACTTTACTTACTACTTTAATGCTGCAGTTTTCCACAAAGTTTATCAGCAAGGAAGAAATAAATGAAGAACTGCCGTAATTGAAGCAGTACCTAAAATACTTACAACGCGTAAGTATTTTAAAACTCAGAAAGATTGCTGAACTGCACAGCTATTTAGAGACCTTGGCAAATATCGTTATGTAACAGCACTCTGCAGCAAAATGTTGTAAAGCATGCATTAAAAAACGGAGTTAAAATCGCCAGTTCATTTATCTTTAGATGAATGAAGCAGCGTTATTAAAAATAAAAATATTACCTGCCTAAGGCATTTAAGCAAAAGGAACGACCATTTTAATAAACCGCCAAGTGCTACTTGACTCGCACACGAAGGGTTCCGTACCGTAAAAATCAGGCAACTTTTTCAAAGAACGTCAAACTTTCACTTGTGCAGAGACCCCTATAAATTTTTAAGTTTATTATATTTTTAGTATTTGTTGATTTATCAGTTAAAGTTTTACTTATTTATAAAAAGTTTCATCTCTACCTATTGTGATTCAAGAAAAACAGCCTCGAACAAAGAAAAGCAAAATTAGCCAAATAATCACGTTTTTTGTATGGAAGCCCCTTTTAATTTTAATATTTATATTATTTGTTGTTATAGGGGCAAGAGAATACACATTATCAGGAAATTTCAACAGTCTACCTCTTACGGTTCATGAGATACGGCCCTGTGACAGACGGACGGACGGCCAGTGGAGGCTTAGTAATAGGGTTCCGCTTTCACTCTTTGGGTCTTTCACCCTAAAAATCAAGTCGCTGATAAATGGAGTCTTCACACCAAAGTGGCGTGCCGCCGCCAATCTGACAAAACACTGCCGGCTGTCTAGAGGTACAATATGATATGGCACACAATCCCGCTGCCGGGCTGTGTTGGCGTATCGGTATGCAGTCCATTAAGATGACGTCAGCAGCCATTGGCTAACAAGGCAGCTGCAATTACTGTGTAAAACTGTACGTATTCGCAAAATGGTCCAACAGAGGGCAGCCTAAGTGGAGCAGAGCATAATAGGCAGGCATTCGTGCTAGAATGTGAAATTGGTACCGAGCGTTGTAATTCTAATGCTTTAGGTATACATTCTGCTAATGGCTTTGCACATTGTACCGGGACCACAAAGTGCCTTATTAAACCACGGAATATGTAGTTTGAATGAGAAGCGGGGGAGTTCAAATCTATTCAGATTAAGATTACATTTATTTATTGCATACATATGTACATTAATATATATTTGTAGCTCTGGTGATAATTCGTTTAGAGGTAAGTAATATAAGCATAATTTATTTATAGCTAGAAACATAGTAGTCGGAAAATAAAGGCAAATGTCAGCTACAAGAATGAAAACTAATGTAATAACAACTTGGTAAGTACGTAATTTTTTACTCAGGCAGTTAGAGTTAGTTTAGAGTTATCATCGTCAATGGAGTAGTAACATTTATTCAGATTGTTTGAGCAGAGGAAGAGTACCTAACCAATTAGTTTGATCTCTGTTGGAATAGATGTACCTACCTAGGTTCCTTGAACATATGTAACGAGATAAAGTTTGTTAGATAAATCCTCGTACTCTGGAACCTGATACAGAAACTACTTTCATTTCTTGATAGGAATGATGAGGAAGCTTTATTATCTTACATTTGGTTTCTCTGAAAGCTACGTTTTATCTACCAAGTAATTAACTTATGAATTATACCAGAGCGAGAAAGACTTACCTATATAGGTACCTGTTTTGAATGAGAGAGAGAGAGAGAGAGTTTGGCTGGATGTACATGTTTTTATGTATGTTCGTTTCATTATGATGATTCTTTTAGTTTTGTTTAGAAAATGTGAGAAAATGTTACACATGAGAGATTATTATTTGTCCCGCAAAACATGAAACACAGTAAACATTTATTGTAAAAGCTTGTAGTTATTGTAATGTATAACTTGGATGGATTTGGATAAGTAAATAAAAACTTTATGTATAGTATTCGACCCATAGAGTAGAAGAGGAGAGGCTGACCACAGATTAAAAAAAAGTGTTGCCTGCAACAATATGGTGCGAGCCTATTATTTATGTCAAAGACATTTATAGGCATTCGAAGTCGGTTTCTAGTTATAGTTAAAACAAAATTCTCCAAACACTACTTTTAATATTAAAAAGTTCAACCCAAATGGTTGAACTTTCAATGCCAAAGAAAAACCTCTCATTGTAATTTCTAGTAAATAAAGGCTCCCGAAAAGTCTTAATATGGGTCGTTGCGTGCGTGGTGACACATGAGAACAAATTATTCTTGAACAAGAGAATTTCTTAGCACATGTGACATTGATATATTGCTACGTCTATTCTTTGTAAACAAAGCGTTAAATTTTGTAATTAAACAAGACTGCAAACTTGCATGCAGTGTTTGCATCGCTAGAAAATAATACAGAAAATAATTATGGAAATAGGTAGGTAGGAATGCTTTTCACTTATAATTAGCGACAAATCACTACAAATTAGTATTATTATTATTTAAATTAATAGAATACATTAGTTTACCTACTAAAGATAAAGGTACAAACAATATGGGTTCCAGTGCGAAATGACAGAAACGGAACCCTAGTAATTTCGTTCTGTCTGTCTGTCATGTCCGTTTTTTGATTATTGCATATGGAGACTCAAAAATATACACGAAGACGTATACAAGGGGCCTCGTTATTGGTGTACTAAAGGGGGTGGTCCACACCCTTCACACGAACATTTTTTGTTCCAGCACTTTCCGGGTTTCAAGGTTTTTTACAGAAAAAATAGCCCTCCAAAGTTTCATAGCAACTAGCGCATTTCTATGTCAGTGACAACCTTACATCAGCTGTTCATCAGTAAGGTCAAGAACCTTACTGGCTTACCTTGGCTTTGGCTAAAGCCAAAGCCGACAATTTTACGGTGGTTTCGTACATTTTTCTTCTACACTATTATTTTGACTTAGAAAAAGTACTACGTAACGCGCCCTGTTTTATTTTTAGCATGAATAAATGTATTCTTTATTTGCACGTGAAAAAGGAACCCTAAATTATGTCCCAAAATGCCCGGCCTTACGTGTGTTTGCGTTATTGATAGGGTTGTCATTTTTTTAAGCGTGCGCGTATAGTTATTTTGTACTATGAAAACTTAAAAAAACTTATTTCTGAAAATCAAGCATGTGGAACAGTTGGGTATAGGGTGCACAACATCCTCGTTTCGGCTTAGTACACCAATAACGTACCACCTTGTTTTAATGACCCACATACAACAGAAAGAAAAGCAAAATTAAAACAGGGTCATCCAATTAAATCTAAGAAACTTGAGACGACCACTTTTTTTACCCACAAGGCGGGTTATCTTTTTCGCGCGTTTCTTTTAAATAATCCTGAAGGTATAAAAAAACAAGAGTTTAATACAATATTTTCAACAAAAACCTTTTAAGGGTATTGTTCGAGTACACCCTTGGTCTCACTCTGTCCGTTCTTTTTTCTCTCTTTAATCATCAACTACAGAAACTAATTTTTTTTTTAAATTTGAATTTTAAAATAAAAATAAATATCGCGTGACTGTACAGATTTAAAGACAAAAAACAAATAGAATTTTTGGTACAAATTGTGATGACGAAATTTTAAAAGAAACCTACAAGGTCAAATGGGGTATCAAATTAAAGCTATCAGTTTAAAATTTTAAAAGAAACCTACAAGGTCAAATGGGGTATCAAATTAAAGCTATCAGTTTAAAATTTTAAAAGAAACCTACAAGGTCAAATGGGGTATCAAATTAAAGGTATCAGTTTAAAATTTTAAAAGAAACCTGCAAGGTCAAACGGAATATCAAATGAAAGGTATCAGTTTAAAATTTTAAAAGAAAACTGCAAGGTCAAACTTAATTGTAAGTTTGCAGAGCAATACATCTAAAATTACATTAAAATTACAATAATTTATTTAATTTACAGAAAAAATATAAGTCTGTAAGAACATTTTGAAGAACTTTTAGGGTAAGGACTTTTTGAAAAATGGTCAAATACACATTTTTCAAATGAAAGGATTTGTATACTTAGATTTAAAACCAGTTTTTGAAAATTTTCTAGTTTTATACCTTTTGAAATACATTGAATAGAGTTGAAAAATTAACCAGTAACCCCTAATCTCCGAAGTTTGAAGAGCGATCCATTTTAAATGTATGTAACTACTTTTTAGGGTTTCGAAGGTCGGAGATCGGTTTGGAAACCCTTATGGTCTCGCTTTTTCTGTCCTTTTGTCCGTCTTTAATATCTCAGCAACTAGTTTTTTTTAATTTCTGGAGGTTTCGCACTTTATGAAATATTAAAAAAAATTTAAATATTACCCATTCCCCCTCTATCTCCGATGTTTGCAGAGCGATCCATCTAAAATGATATGGATCTATATTTTATAGGGAAAATATAGAGAAGTACATATGTAAGTAGAATACCTTTTTGAACAATTTACAAATAGGGAGGATATTTTTTTAAAAGTGGTGTATCAAATGGAAGAAACGGGTAGGACATCTCAAAACAGTTTTAGAAATTCTTGTACATACCTTTCGAAATATTTTGTAAAAGCTCGAAAATTATACTATTACCCTATATACTCTAAAGTTTGCAAGCCGATTCATCTGAAATGTAGTTATCCTTAATTTTTAGGTATTTTTTTTCATTCCGTTTTTATCTGCTATTAATTCTTCGAACTATGAGCACGTGTGTTGTAAGCGCTGGGATTTGCAGGATGAGCGGTCCATTGACCTCATCTTCCTTTCTTTCATAAATCGAGTTCAATTATGTGGTGTCTTTTCAGCCTCTTGGGATAGTTGATGATTGTGAGTTCAGCTGCAAGGCAGTTCAGATGCCGATCAAGCCAGTCCTTGTAAGCGGTGAAGAATCGTTTGATTTCTTAAGCTATTGTGTCGATTTCGAAGTGTTCATGGAGTTTAATGTTCCTTAAAAACCATGGAGCGTTTGTTATGTTTCTTAGTATGCCGTTTTGAGCTCTTTGTATGACAGCAATGTTAGAATTGCATGCTGACCCCCATAATTGGATGCCATACGTCCAAATAGGTTTAAGAACGACCTTGTATATAAGGAGTTTGTTGTCTATGCTGAGCACCGAATTCCTTCCGAGGAGCCAATGTAGATTGTGATATTTCAGGTTCAGTTCATCTTTTTTCTTTTGTAGGTGTTTTTTCCAGGTTAGTCGCCTATCCAAGTGTAAACGCAGGTATATATTACCATATAACAGTCTCGTTATATGGTAATATAGTGTTACCCAGGTGCACAGATGGGCAGTCTCCAGCGCGAAGGGCAAATGTGATTTGGTTGGATTTCGAAGCGCTAGCCTTTATTCGCCACTTGCTTAGCCATTTTGCGATTTCATCTAGCCCATTCTGGAGATCCTCTGAGGCTTTGGTTCGGTCGCTACTACTTCCTAGGTTCGCAGTGTCGTCCGCAAACGTAGTCACAGCTAGTGACTACATTTGGTGTTTCGGGCAGGTCGCATGTGATAGGTATTTATTAAATAGCAAAGTCTCTAACCGGTACCTATAATACATATTGGTATACTTGACAAACGTTCGAAACCCTCGGCTCGCGAGTCACACTCGCACTTGACGGATCTTGCTTAAGAGACTCATTAGACAGCGATATATAAGCGATAAATAAAATAATAACTGATATTTGTATAATTGACAATAGTTCGAAAACCTCGGCGTGCGAGTCACACTCGCACTTGACGGATCTTGTTTCACCATGTTACATAAGTACACATTTTATAAAACTAATTGAACAGTTCTCGGTACGGTAAAATTGTTTCGTTGCTATTTCTTAATTTAATGTTCCGAGAAGTAAATTCTGCTTTATATTTTCCATTTAAAAAGAAGACTTATATTTAATGCAATAAAGTTCAGTCAGGCAAAACAAGTTCAGCTTTTATCAAGAGAGCTTATTTTATTTCTAAAGAACGCGATGAATAAAATTGAACTGATTTTTAACGGTAAATTATTTCGTAATTAAATTATTGCTCAATCTCTCATGCTTCCCATTCTTGATTACGCTGATGTCTGCTACCTTGACCTTACCGAAGAGCAGCTTAATAAGGTTGAACGACTACAAAACGTCTGCATACGTTTTGTCTTTGGTCTACGTAAGTATGATCATATTTCGGAGTATCGTACTAAACTCAAATGGCTTCCTGTCCGTCTACGCCGAAATCCCCACATCATTTCTCTTCTTTATAAAATTCTTCATAACCCTCATACTCCCTTCTATTAGGAGCGTTTTGAATTCCTCCACGATTCCCATCCTCATCCTTCCCGTATCCTCCGTTCGTCAGAAAATCTGGTATTGAGTATGATGATTGATGACACCTCACCGAACCAGTTTCTACGACAAATCCTTTTCCATCCAGGCCATTAGGTTGTGGAATGCCCTACCAGAGTCCATTAGAAAAGTGGTATCCTTACCAGTTTTCAAAGCTCGTGTCAAGGAGTTTTTCCTGTTAGAAAAGTGAATATTGGCACTATCTATTCAGGTATCTATGAAGTATATTATTGTTATTTATATATGTGCCTATGTATGAATATATATATATCTAGTAAGGTATTTGTTATATTTAATTGTTCTTGTTTTTAGGTATTTATAATGTTGTCAATATTTATTTAAAATTATCTTTGGTACACCCCCTGCCTTTCTTAAATTCACTTAATTCTTTCCATCCAAAGGTTGCCTGGAAGAGATCGCTTCTTAGCGATAAGGTCGCCCATTGTACTTGTGTCTTCTGTAATGTCTTTTGTATTGTATTTTTGTTGGTGTCCAATAAAGTATTTTTGTATTGTATTGTATTCATGACTTTATAGCTGGCAGATATACCAATTCAGTTGACGCTGTACCATGCAAATCATTACAAAACATCAAATCCTTACGCTCCGTAAGTTAACGACATACGCGGGAAGAGTTCGGTGTGGTCCAATTCTAAGCACTCACATCAACCTTCTAGGCACCACACAGCAAAATTATATCTTCTAACTTTGACTAAAATAATGGAATAGGTTTAGGTAGGTAGATGTTTGTAAAATTTTATCTAAGCATGACATTTCAATCACAATCTTTATCTGCACGGCTTACAAAAACAAAAGCTGTTCTTTCAAAAAACAACTATTTTTGTGCCACATTATATATAATTAGTATTAAGTTCTTGTTTTATAAGTGTATTGATGGTGCAATAAAGTGATAATCTATCTATCTATCTATCTAACTAATTTATGGGGTTAACCTGTGTGTTGAAAGTGGAAAAATATGCTTCTAATGTTATCAATGCAAACTTCATAGGTTTCACTTTATTTTTATTTCGTCAGCGTATTCATTGCCTAATGTTTAAAGTATAAAGAGAAAAAAACTAAATATGATAACAATGATTTGAAGGCTTTGAGGGGAGTTTCTTATCGATGGAGCGTAATGCTACTTAATTATCCAAAAAGCATCCTATTTTAAGGAGGAAGGCAAATGGCTTCTATCGGCTGATTAAGTAATGGGGATGGCTTGTGCAATAAAGCGATTGAGTAAGATCTTATCTTTGCTTTTTTCTTTCTAAAATCTTGAGTTACCTATTTAAAGTTTATAAATTTATATGTATTAGTAAGATAAAGTGATTTTATTACATTAAGAGACTTTTTCAAACGCCTTTAATAAGCTGTTGATTGTGTTGATGACACGACTTTTTGGCATAACGGAGCTATCCTAGCATACAAGGGACTATTTAGCATAGCATACGAGGGACTATTTGGCATATATAGGCATCAAAAAATAAATACATACAGTGTCAGGAATGCATGAAAAATAAATAATCGTAAATATTAATTTGACGACTGATGACGTGGTGCGGCGGGCAAAGATCCGCCTACGACGCAGGAGGTTGCGGGTTAGATTCCCGGGTTCGGACAAATTTTTGTACGATCAACCAATATTTGCTCCGGGTGTTTTGGGTATTTTCAATGTACAATAAAAAATATATATCTGAGTAATGTATAAAATACATCAAATATATAGTATAGTATAAAGTACATCAGTCATCTCGTACCCATAACACAAGCTCTGCTTAGCTTGGGGCTAGATGATGCTGTGTGGATTGTCCAGGATTATTTATCAATTTCAGTTAGCATCATGTAGCGGTAATGTAAAGTTTTACTATAATGAGCTTTATTTTCTGTGTTAGGTATAAGTCTCCTTTTTAGTTACACTTAGAAGCATTTATTATAAGTTTTTAATAGTAAGTGTTGTACAATTAAAATATCAAAATATTAACTTAAAAGTAGCCGGAGGTTTGAGCCCTCGTGTCTAAATACAAGTTTAATGTAAACTTAGTTAGAGCGAGGTGTCAATAACTTTTACACGTATAGGTACCCATAGTACTTTGTATATTGTATATTCTACCTTCTACCTGTACCATTTTGTAAATAAATAAATATCTTATTATTATTATTATTCTTATTAAAGTGACCGTTTGAAGGCAGGAAGGTAGGTTGGTAGTCTCTAAAGACTAGGTATTACACAAAAGTTTTAAATTAGGTAAACCTAATTTAATGATGCTGTGTGGAGTGTCCAGTATTTTTATTATGTTTCGATTTCCATGATCTCGGGACATATGTATATAGTCACCCGATCCTTTGGTAGGCATTCGTGGGGCCGAAGCCAACAGCTTAATGGTCCTTTATAAGAGAGACGTGAACTCGGAACGTTCTTTACACATTGCGCAGATTATCCCTTATTATTATTTTGTTATCAGCTGAGCGCATCGATGCAGGCTACTCTAAGAACGTAGTCATAGGATCTTTGGTCAACCCCTATCTATCACACACAACGTGTTCATGAGTGCCAGAAGACGACCTCGATCTGAGCCTCACTCGCTTTCAAAGGAAACAAACAAATTTTATACATGTAAGAGATAGTTTATCATAATAATAATTACCTCCTGGTGGCCACAAATACATTTTTAATTAATTGAAAAGGAATTCGCGCGGTTTAAATTTAATTTGTAGTAGAAACTATGCTTTGACTATTTCGTTGTAATAACGAAAGAGTCCGGTGGGAAATTACAATATTTTTATTATATTTACATTTTACATTTACGTTATGTTATATTATTTTTAACCGACATTAAAAAAGGAGGAGGTTCTATGTTTGGCCGTATGTATTTTTTTATGTAGTTACGTCGATTACTCCGTCAATTGTGGACCCATTTGCATGGTTCTTTCGCTATTATTGTATAGCAGATAATCCAGAGGTGGTCCCATAAATTTATTCTCGAGGGTTAGTATTTGTCCCGCAAAACATAAAAGACCACCAAGTGCAAGTCGACTCACACACGAAGGGTACGTACCGTAAAAATCAGGCAACTTTTTCAAAGATCATCAAATTTTTCACTTGTTTAGAGACCCTTTTAAATTTTCATCTTTATTCTATTTTTATTAATTGTTATTGTGACAACAAAGTGATCCTATAAGGGTTCCTTTTTTCTTTTTGAGGTACGGAACCCTAAAAATAATGTTAATCCTTTGAAATTTCAGAACAATAATAATAATGGAAGAATACACGTAAAAGAACATGAATATGAAGAAAAAATTCCATATTTTTTTATAAAACGTAATAAAATTTTCAAAATTCGAATAATCCTAGAACAACCGTTGACCCACTCGATGTCCAGAATCACCCACTTTCGGCTTAGTAAACCATTCCCGTGGCACCCTGTATATTGATAGGTAGCTGTCTAGACTCTAGACAAGCAATTGCGACCACATCAGTCTATTTAAAACAGCCGCCCGACTTTGCGTAGTTTGAAACAATCTTAAAAAGTACCAAAGTAATCTTAGACCAGAGTGATCCTTTGTGAGCTTGAAATGAAAAATGGAGGGAAGAGCTGAACGATACCTTTGAGCCATTCAGCCTCGCGTTGACATACGCTCATTAATCGCACACCGTACCTTTACACGGTCGGTGATTTATTCCGCCGTGTCGTTTGTTATTTGAGAGACTCTGTGAAGCTATACGCTGATAAGGACAGGTTCGAGCAAATACCGATTTACATAGGTTGTAGGGTTGACTTGTAGTTCAGACTTCATATAAATAATAATAATAATAACCATTTATTTCAGGCAGCATAAGAGAAGTACAAAAGAACTTAAATACTAACTATATCTAGTTGAGACGTTGTAATATGTATAAACATGGGCGCAGGATCTTCTGATCTTCTTACACATACATATACAAAACTAGAACTGTTCGTTAGTCTCGCTAAAACTTAAATATTTACTAAATATTTATTAACTTAAATATTTACTAAATATTTATTAACTTAAATACTTACTAAATAGGTGCTTAAATATTTACTAGACATATGGAACCTACAAAGTCCCCCATAACCCCCTCTCTCTCCCTCTCCCCCCTATAGGGGAGTTTTTTTTTAGGTGACACGATGTTTATGGTATCGTTGTTATGGGTGACTGATGTAGGTAATACACTACACTACCTATTTAATGTAATACTTTTTTAATAAATCACGGATTTACACATTTTAGGAAACCCGGAATACAGGATGAATTTTTTGGACGGGGCAGTAAGGGGAGGTACTTTAGCCGGTGTAGCTACAAGAAAATGGTCTTAACAGAGTTTTTTTTTTAAATAAATTTGCATCTTGTTTCTCGGATTTAAAAAAATACAGTTAGCAGGCATTTTATACGAAAACTTTTTGATGCCAATCGACCCTGTTTCGTATGCTAAATGATCCGTACTGATCAAAAACTATTACGCATCAACCAAAGATCAACTGAAGTTGAAGTACCAGTAAGTAAGTGATAGTAAGTAAGTGATAAATAGCAAAACAACTCTTTCTTGAGTAAAATGCCAATTTTCTTGTAAAATATATTTATTTTTTATTTTATATAAATATATTTTTTTGAAAATCTATGAATATTGAAGAACATTTCTCTAAAAATTATAGCATTCTCCTATAACATTTTCCTGTAACACTAACCGATGTGAGGTATCTACCTCTTATTCTTGCTGCCCCTTCTAAAAAATCCACCCTGTCTAAACAGGGTTACTGTTTAATTCGACCTAGATCCTTAAGGGGGTTGAAGTTTCCATCATTACTTATGTTAATTTGATTGTGTACCTGACTATTTTTATTTTATTTTAAATGTAACTGTATATGGATCATGTGTCTGAAATAAAAGCATATTATTATTACTGACTGATTTGACTATAAAACCCCATGCTACTAATTACTAGTTCTAATTTGTTTCCTTTGTATGATTGAAATTTTCTTTGTTAATAAAGTCACATATAATAAAAAAAAAAGACTATCTTGTTTGTAATTAAGATTTATTCGAGCTTGGTATCACGATGCACTAAATTTACAAAGTGTACGGATCATATGACAGGGTAAGGACAGAATGTCACTACCTTTCCTTTTCTAACATACCCTCAGCCTGTCGGTACTCTAGGCAGTAACAGTCTCGGATTCGTAGTTCATAGAGAGCCAAGTGAGGAACCACTTGGTTCTTTGTGAAGTGGGATGCGAACATGGTGGAATGAACGTTGGCGCAATTAATAATTATGATCCTTTTACGAATTAGTAGTGTACGATGTGACTATAGTTAGGTATGTAGGTGGGTGACCGCTTCGGCCGCATTCGTAAGCGGTTTCTTAATAACAATAATATATCTTCTTTCGAAATTTTTCGATAAGAGAACAACTTTTCTTATTTCGAAACTAGTCTTTAGAAAATTACAATCAAATAATAAAAACAAATTAGAACTAGTATTTACAATTGAAAAAATTAAGCTAACTGCAGATTGTAGCAAACAATCTACAGGTAGCTCAACTGATCCATATCTTGAATCATAGTCGGAAGCGTCCCCAAGACGCTGGCTGCATTGCCACGCGCTGTATGAAACTCTCAAATCAAAATCAAATCAAATCTCTTTAGATATTATAGGAAGTAATTTACACGTACTTGTTTCAGAAATAAGAAACTACATTGAGACTTACTCAAGTCTCATTAAGTATACAATTTACGCTTCTCATTTATGTTGGAAAACTTCTTAGTTCTTCAAAAAAAAGTAAGAGTTTCTATGGTCGGATGTATATTTTTTTATGTATTTTCGCCAAATTGTCCGTCAGTTATGGACCGATGTTGATAATTATTTTGCTTTTGTACAGAGAATTATGAGTCCCATAAAAAAATGTATTATCGAAGGACAAGTATTAGTCCTCAAATTTTAAAAATTGTTTACTTACCGATTAAGAAATTTGTAGTCGTTTTTTCGTTTTCACAAAACAATCAAATTAAACTTTCAAAACCTGTTAAAAAGTGACGAAGCCATGGACAAAATCACACTAGAACAACTCTACTAAAATATAATAAAAACTCTACTAAAATAAATAAATAATGATAGAGGAATTATGGCCAGTCTTAACTGAGACCGGACGTGCGCAAGATAGTGCACAGGTGAACTCTCTAGTCCCTCACTCTCAATCCGACACGGGACGGCTGACCGACATGACGCAGAGGCTGATCTCTCCTGCATGACCACCTGATCGCAGGACCAACGACTCGACGTGCTTTTCGTGGCACAGGGTTGCCCCACCGCCAAAACGAAACAGTAGGTACTAAAATAGTACCAATGCATAACAAAAGGCTATAGTGTACTCACTAGTCACTGGCATAGAAGGAAGATCAGTTTCGTCCTCTTTGTTGCCAAGCTCGTGTGGAATATCTGAAACAAGCAAACATAAATTTAACACAATAAACGTTTCCACATTATAAATCTTTATTGACAAAGAAAATTACAATCAAATAACAAAAACAAATTAGAAATAGTATTTACAATTGAAACAATTAAGCTAACCGCAGACTGTTGCAAACAATCTACATTATAAATGTCTGAACAACAATTTACTGTTTAGTATTGCCTAAGTTAACACATGTAGTTCTACGAGTCCTAATAGCTGCGGCCCTGCGGGTCGCGCCGCAGAGATTGGTTAGTGAATACGAACATACTGAGTTAGGCAATTATTAAGCATTGTCAATACGCTGCTGCTTCAGAAAACGACAAATAGTTTTCTGGCTTATAAGCCAACAGATGAAAACAAGAGGTTTAGTCTGTGACTACAAATGCTCGGGTTAACACGTAATCCTCGAAAATCAATTCTAGTTCCAAAACTATAGTATTCTCGGTAAAAAAAATGCATAGAAATGTTTTCAAGCCCGAATAGTTCTGCAGTACCAAAAGCAATTACTCGTAAGTTAATTGCCGTTATATTTCATACTCGAACTTTGTTTTTATTCTAAGTGGGAATTGGAAACGGGTGGTAGAGGGGAAAAGGGGAACTATATGTATAAGGAAAATATGGAATTAGACCTAATTGTATTAAAAAGTTTTAAGAAAACAAGCATATGGTGTGACAAAAATCAAATGGCTCGATAGTACATTAGATCGACAACGCACAGACAGAAACGAAGAAACAAAAAGTGCCTGATTGGTGTACGTGGCCCATGTTTCTAATGTTTATGAAGCCACAACGGTTGAATGCGACGAATAAAAAAAAATTTTTTAATTCTTTGTTCCTGACGCATTGTCAAAATTCGTTTGAAATCATCTCTCTTATCGAGTTCAGTAAGAACGGGTATTTTTCCACTGGGCGGCGCGGCGCCGGCATTGCAATTAAGAATTTGCGTCAACCCGATTTAATACTTGTGGCTGGCCGCCACAAACACAACGATCCGACCGAACGAATTTTAGAAATCGATTCCAGCAGGTTTGATCTCAAAGCTTGGGATTTCATTAATTTTCCAATTTGTACACGTGCGAGGATATGAAATCTGTTTTCTTCAACTACTTACCTTATAAAATACAGACGACTGCACTAAAATGAGTTCACTTTAAACCGGCTATGTTATTGACTAACAAGCTTACACTATTTTCCGCAGTGATAGTTTATCTTTCAGCGGTATTTAGCATGCAGCCAGTGAAGCGAGTCACTTTCTAAATCTATATTTATATATATAAAAGAAAGTCGTGTTAGTTACACTATTTATAACTCAAGAACGGCTGAACGGATCTCGGTGAAATTTGGCAGCGAGGTAGATGGTATCCCGGGGCCGGACATAGGCTACCTTTTATTCCGGAAAAAAGCGTGCAAAGCCGCGGGCTGCAGCTAGTCTACATATATAAAAGAAAGTCGTGTTAGTTACACTATTTATAACTCAAGAACGGCTGAACGGATCTCGGTGAAATTTGGCAGCGAAGTAGTTGGTATCCCGGGGCCGGACATAGGCTACCTTTTATTCCGGAAAAAAGCGTGCGAAGCCGCGGGCTGCTAGTGTAATATAAATTGCGAGAGCGCATATTATCAGGATGCGGTCGTCGGAGTATATGTTGGGTGAACCTTAGTGCTGACTAGCATCATAACAGCATTGCAAATGGGATGCACTTTTGACTGTACCGGTAGGCACCAATCTATCTTAGTCGGTTTACAAAAGAGGATGGCGTGAGGAAATTCAATTAAAGAATTTGCAAACTAGGTTACCTCATCGAATGTAATTACTAAACTAAGCCAAAGAAAATTACAATCAAGTGTAGTTACTTGCTTCACTGATTGGATAAATTTGATTGACTTTGACAGTGTTCTTTTTTTGAGCATAAAGTAACATACAGCGATTCTATGATTTCTGTGATTAAATGTCAGTCTCCCAACTACTTTGGGCCAAAGCCAGTGGGACGAATCCGGAATAACTTGTGACGATTAACAAACCTTAGTTACCCTGGATTATTCGATTAACGCACGTTCGCAGAAAAAGAGCTAAACTTTGTTGTACTCCTTACTGGATCTATACGATTTAGATAACATCTCAGAAAAAAATTTCGACACCTCTCAGCGAGATATAAAAAAAAATAAAACGGTCTTGTTTGTAATCAGCGATATGTATAATTAACTAATTTAACGATTATTTACGCAAATATGCAGGTCTCGACAGAGCCTACACATTAGCTCCCTTTGGGGTCTCGACCCCAAAGCCGAGCAAATGTACGTGGTACGTGGTACGTGGGGTACCGAGGCTCTCCGGGTTTTTAAAAAGTTATCTGAGCGTCTGGTCGACGCGACGCGTGAACCGAGAGCTGGCGGGTATCTGGCGCAGCGCATCAGCATTGCCATACAGCGGGGCAATGCAGCCAGCGTCTTGGCCCTTGGCCTAGCGTATCAGTCTAGTGTAGGTATTTGTATCAGTTTTTGCTGTATCATATTTAATTCAATAAATGTTACAAACTTATGCCACACATATGTAATACGAGCTTCTGCCTGCGGCTTCACACGCTTTTTCAGAATAAAATTTGTTATAATAAGTTTTCCGCGTTCCCGGGATACCATCTACCTCTCTGCCAAATTTCATTGAGATCCGTTCAGCTGTTTAGGCGTGAAATGGTAACTGACAGACAGACAGAGTAACTTTCGAATTTATAATATCAAAGTACGGATATATTTTATTTAGAACTCAAAACGTATTTATTCGAACACCCTTAATAAACGGAAGCGCGGAAGCCCCGCGACGTTCCAGTTCCATCTCAACTTTCAACCCAAGGTCGGTCGTCGTGTATTCAGAGACCTATTGAACTTTGCAGTAACAGTGTTAGATTCCAATCCGTCGAGAACAAGTTCAAACAGGCTACTTCTATTTTAGAAAAAATTGCAAGAGTGAAATTTCAAATTGAAAGAATTATGTGGCACTTTATTTGAAGGTTGCTAGGTAGGTTACGTACCGGAAAAGCCTGTTGCAAAGTAAATAATAAAAATATAATAAAATAATGCTGGACAATCCACACAGCATCATCTAGCCCCAAAGTAAGCAGAGCTTGTGTTATGGGTACTAGATGACTGATAAACTTAATACAATACATTACATAGATAGATATTTTTTTTTTATTATATATAGAAAATACCCAGAACACCCGAAACAAATATTTGCAGATCGTACAAACATTTGTCCCAAGGCGGGAATCGAACCCGCAACCTTCTGCGTCGCAGGCGGACCTTCGCCCGCCGCGCCACATCGGTCGTCAAGTAAGGACAAATAACGTAAATTTATTTATATCCTGAATTTCCTAGCTTAAATTAGTACAAATAATTATTTTTAAAACGGTATGCACATTAGATTAGCAATTATTCATGTTCCACAGCAAAACGCAAAATTTCGATTCTTTTAATTCGCCAACTAATCCTCGAAAATAAAATGCAGTTGGCGGTAGGTTGGCGCATCGCTGGCGCTATAGAATTCAAAAATCGATTAACAAAAAAAAACAAAACACATACTAACTATCTAAGATAGATTGAAGGCAGTCTAGGGTACCGATCTCAAAGTTTTCATGTGGTCTATAAAACATAAATAATTTGGCGTGTTTTAAAAACGATAAACCGACTTCAAATTCCGGTACCTAGATAATATTCATCTATGTCTCGAACGAACGAAATCACCCCTCCCTTACGTTCCCTGACTGAAGGTTATGTTCACGTGCAACAAATTGAGTTTACTTAGGCGACATCTAGGTAGTTATTATTCAATGTTAATTTAGTTTGATGACACATCGCCCATTGACGCCCGTTGCCACGGAAACCAGTGATAATGAAATAATCATATTCCGAAGAATTTTTACAAATCTACATTTTATGGCGCACATAGCGATTCCTCGACAATAAAATTTATAGGAAACCACCTCAAAATCAATTAATATACAACATCTAAAGAATCATCAAAATCTATTTACATTTGGCGCAGATATCATCAAAACTCTTGTAGCTAGTCGTGATTCTCCAAAAATATTATGTTGCTTTTTAAGTTTAATGGGATAAATACTAATTCCTCGGGAATACAAATTCTCAATACCTCGGGATCATTTTCTATACAACAGTGAAAGAATCAGTAAAATCGGTTACCCAAGGGCCAAGGGGGAGATATCAAGTAACATACATACATAAAAATAAAAAAACATACAGACGAACTGAGAATCTGCTACGTTTTGAAGTCGGTTAAAAATATACTTAGGTATTATAATTCATCTTATTTATGTAGCGCAAAGAAAATAAGTATCACTCGAGAGGGTACGCCCATAACCTTGACCTAGTTCTCTTTGGCATTTGGAGACCTGAGCGCCACTTGAAGAACGGACCAAAATTGTGAACTTCCTTTCTTATTATTAGAAATTGTTTCACTGGCATTAAGTGTACCCGAGTGAAGGATTAAATTATGTTTTATGCTGTATGAATGCGCAGATCTAGAGTTTGATATGGTAATTACAACGATGCGGATTTTTTTTTGTCGTCGCATCGGCTTTATTAATTTACCATACATTGCCTATTATTCACAGCGTTTATTAGATTTGAAAACTTTATTCGAAGGTTTCCTTAGTTTGTTGCCTGTAAAGGGATACTTATTCGGCCGGGCATACTATTTTAAGTCCCTTAGTAAAAACTAAAGCCATAGCCTACAATGATAGGTACCTACGCTTGCTTTCTTATTTTGAAACATCATATAACTTTAGAGTGTCATACGTATAAATCTGTTTTTTTTTACAAGTTATAGTATACGTTTATGTATAGCTGCTAAATAGTGGCTTTATTTCATTTAGAAAGAAGCAGAAATTACGTCATAAGTACTGTGATAGGTAGGTAGGTAATATAATGCAGGAGAGAAGAACCTCTGCGGAAATCCATTTTTAACGCGCTGAACGAGAGAGAACATTATTCAAGAACAATAGGTACTATGAGGTCTCACAGTGTGCACGAACGCATAGAGCCGGTCAATCCGTTTTGATTTGTGTATTGATTTCTGGTTTTCTCGGGTTCTCAATCACTGCTTGAGTAGTTTTTTTATTACTGGCCATAAAATTCAAGAACAATAGGTACTATGAGGTCTCACAGTGTGCACGAAGGCATAGAGCCGGTCAATCCGTTTTGATTTGTGTATTGATTTCTGGATTTCTAGGGTTCTCAATCACTGCTTGAGCAGTTTTTTATTACTGGCCATAAAATAATCACTATCGCTCGACGACATACCTAACTCAAATGTAAATTTCGAAGAAATTCCCGCGAATGGAACGGAAGAGGCGGATACTTAGGCCGATATCATAAGGCGCACTCGGAGTAAAAACTTTTTGTAGTTTAACCTATAGTGAAAAAAAAATAACCATAGCTAAAGGATGAAACTTGAGAAAATTAAAAAAAAATTACACGTTAGAGATGGTTTTCCATACATTATTCTCTCCCGGCAAACGCGTGAGAAATGAAATTCCATAGAGTTTTTCGACCCGCATTCTAGTACGCCTGCAATGACGTACTTTCTAGCTCAAATTTGTAAAAGGAATAAGTCACTTTCCGAGCAGTTGTAGTACAAAAAGTTTTTACTCCAAGTCCACCAAATTATATCGACTTTTTTCTTTTACAATGACAAAATAAAGATATTTCATCTCAAGAAAGAAAGTGCGATTCCTAGTTCGATCACTGTCCACGGTAGGTACCAACTTCATTTCCAATCCCATGAATTTCGAAATTCGCTAATTTGGCACGAGATAACCTAAATAGGATTTTACGCACGTGAGTTGGGGGGGTTGGGTTTACGTTGGTAATATTTTGCTATAATTAGAGGGGACTTTCTATTTCAATGATTCTCGAAAGCTTTTGATTTGACTTTTGAGAAACTGCATGCAAAATATAAATTCCATCCATTGTTATTTTACCGTCGGCCTAAGAGCTCATATACCTTACATACATTGGTACATACTTGGGTAAGTACTTACGTACCTCGGTTTTTATAAATTATCCTTACGGTTAAACTTGTCACAATTTAGTAACATAATTCAATTCCAGAGGTTCCGATGCAATCATGAAAAAAAAATAAAAGGGAAGTAAGTATTAGAAAATTAAGCCTTCAAGCTACGTATTTTAAATTGTATAAATTTACTCGTCTCTACAGATTGCTGATGAGCGAAGTGGCTAAGTGTTGGATAAGCCCGATGTATTTCCTACACCTCGGGTTTATTATAAACCCGAGGAGTATATCGGGTTTATTCAACACTTCGCCAATTTACCACGCCAGTGTTTAAATCGGGTGTGATGATGACCAAATATGCGAATGACTGGCATTCGCATTGGGATCAGGATTTTCACGTTTTTGAGTTTTCAAAAATAAATTTAATTCCAAAGAAATTAGAGGGTGTGTTACAAATTAACATATGTGTATCTATAAAAAATCTATCTATGTAATGTATTGTATTAAGAGGGCGCAATCCGCGCCATTTTGTGAAAAGGGTAGGCATAGGATTTCGCTCCTATGAGGAGCGGGACAGAGCATACGTTTTTGGAGCAGCGTAAGCGCAAAAATCTAGTTTTTGCTTATTTACAGTACAGGAAAACTACATAACTTATGAAGAAACTGGTTCAAGAAACCAAATAATTAGTAATAACCTGCGAATAAAAATATAAATAATTTCAATAAACCGCAGGGGTTCCTGAGATCTCGACCATATGATGTGCGAAACTGTGCACTTGAATTTTTTTTATAGTATTTTTTTCGCAATCGTGTTTATACATTCAAGGAACCAAAGAATAAATGTTGAATTTTATGTAATTTGAGTTTTTTACCACGTGAGTGCTCAGATTTCGGCCGAGTTTGACAACCAAACCTGTAAGCCTCGACTCTTAAGTTTAATATCAGTTATCTGCTTAGCTTGGGCCTAGATGATACTGTATGAATTGTCTAGCATTATTTATTATGTTTATCTAGTACCCGTAACACAGACTCTGCTTAGCTTGGGCCTAGATGATACTGTATGAATTGTCTAGCATTATTTATTATGTTTATCTAGTACCCGTAACACAGACTCTGCTTAGCTTGAGGCTGGATGATTCTGTGTGAATTGTCTAGCATTATTTATTATGTTTATCTAGTACTCGTAACGCAGACTCTGCTTAGCTTGGGGCTAGATGATACTGTATGAATTGTCTAGCATTATTTATTATGTTTATCTAGTACCCGTAACGCAGACTCTGCTTAGCTTGGGGCTAGATGATACTGTATGACTGCAGCATTATTTATTTATCTGTGTTTCTGTCTGTGGCATAATGGCATTGTAGCTCCCAATCAGATCTTCAGACCGATTTTAAAAGGTTATTTTTGTTTGAATGCTGACTGGACTAGAATGTTCTTAGCTATGTTTGATTAAAATCGGTGGAGCCGTTCTGAGGTAAATAATGGTATGCATCTAATCTAAATAATGGTCTGTACCTGATTTTATACGGTTTTCTAGTTTTTGTAAGATGTACTTGTTAATACCGAGGCATGGTCTAAGAACTTTGAAACCCAACCTGAACAAAACAAACAAAGTGAGATTTGCGTTAGGATCGGCTGTCGGTACAGACTCTATTAATTACTATTTTAGTATCAAGAGATGGCCTTAGATGTTGCTATATCAAGGAAAAGTAGCAAATAGTGTAGAGCAGACAAGTATTTGTCATGACGGCAGGCAACCAACACGCTAACCATGATAATCTCCCCTTAGTATGCGAAGACAGTCGTGGCAGGCGGTTGGAACTATGCCAGAATGCAGCAATTTTCCACCAGCGTATCCTGGCATCCGACATCATGCAAGATACCTTTAGAATTGTAGCGAATTACAGGATACTGTGAGCTCTTTGTCAGATGGCTGAGTAATCCCGTATTCAGGTTGTTCTTTTCTTCGTTAGAGTTGATGCGTTGCTAGGCCTAGTTTTTTCATTTTCAAGTATTACTCGGTAGAAACGGCTGCAAGGTACAAAAGCATTACTTAGCGCAAAACCAAAAAAAAAACTGTACATAGAGAATTTTTTATTCGTCTCGGGTCTCCATCTCTTGACTTTTAAACTTTGACTATCATCCAAGTTCCGTGAAAACGAACAAATTATGAATTAGCGCGTGACCACCACTCGCATTTCAAGTACCTATTGGGTTCTTTTGGATTTGGATTTTCGGATTTCCAAGCGCCCCCGCTTAAAAAAAACAGAAGTAAATAAACCGCCAAGTGCGAGTCGACTCGCACACGAAGGCTTGCGTACCGTAAAAATCAGGCAATTTTTTCAAAGAACATAAACTTTTTACTGGTTCGGAGACCCCTTGAATTTTTTAACTTAATTATATTTTTGGCCAAACTGGGAAATGGACGAACGAGTAATTTTGGTGGTAGCCGTCCAAAAAAGTGGCCGTGGTTGACCAGTGGTCGTTCGGGGAAATGGCTGAATTAGGAAATGGACGAACAAGTATTGTAAGTTTCCGTTCCATAAATCCCATCGAACTAATATTATTAAAGTTTGTATGTACCGCTTCACGCCAAACTACTGAATGGATCGACAGACCTGCATTAATTTTTATCCCGAAGCAAGCGTGCGAAGCCGCGTGCTCAATTAAAACAATAAATTGTATTGGCTAACCCACGGAGCTCTAGGCTAACCTAATCTCCCAAATAAAGCGGCGCTGCCCTAGATAAGCCCTGGGGGCCTGGTGTTTAGCCAAATGTGGTAAACCGATTTTGCTGATTTTGTATAGAAAAGAATCCTGAGGTGGTCCCATAAAAATATTCTTCCCGAGGGATTAGTATTTACCCCGTCAAGTCCCATAAAAATATTCTTCCCGAGGGATTAGTATTTACCCCGTCAAGCTTATAAAACAACATAATACTTTTGAAAAATAACGAAAAGCTACAAAAATTTTGGTGATATCATCGCGAATTCTAAATAGATTTTGATGATTCTTTCGTTGTATAAAAAAATATTTTGAGGTGGTTCCATAAAAGTTTGGTTCCTGAGCAATTGATATACTCGTAGGCGCCGTAAAACATATCTAAAATATTATCACAAGATAATTTTCACAATCACTGGTAACTAATGGTTTCTGAGGCAACGCAGAGGAACACGAGCGTAAATAACAACAAACAAAAATACATGAATATTTAATATAATACTCATGTTATGTGGACCTTGAAACCTGAGAAGAATACGTTTTTGCTGTTCACCCTAAACGCAGCCTAGCAGTTGAGATCAAAAAGTGGTAAGTAACATGCACTTTGTTTATTTGGACTTTTTAAATGCATGCGAAACAAATTGGAAGTTTTCGTTAAAATAGTCTGAATAAATAATCAGTTTTTGGTGGAAATCTGTTCAAATAGACTCAACAGATAGGATTCGTTTCGCATCACAAATATTTATTTTTCCCATGTACATAGTTTCAAAACGATCGTACTAATCTCGTCAGCTCTGAAAGCTCGTCAAATGTAGTTTTTTTAAAAAAAGTTTAACCGTTTTTTAGCTCACGTAAAAACTAATTTCCGCCGCGACATCACGTCGGCGCAAAAAGAGAGTAATTGATGGCGAAATGTTTGCTTAAATTGAAGTGAGTACATGCGTACCAATGGTCATCTACTTCCTTTTATATGCGTTAAGATTATAATTACAGATTAAAAAAGGCAACTCGCTAAAAAAGGTCACATTTTTACCACAAACGTGCAAGTCGAAGGCGAAATTATCCCTACAAAAGTCCTTTGTGTTGATTCCAGTTTTCCCCCTTATGGGGGAATTGTCAAGAGAGAAAACTGGAATGTGTCATAAATTATGCCTCGTGCAGAGAAAAATTAAATAATCCACGGATTTCTACCTTAGACCCAATTAGTTACTGTAGAATTCTGATCGAGATAATGCTGCTTAATCCCAGGTTTTATTTTATTTCTTGATGTTATTGTCGTATTTTATAAAACTAACAAAAAGGAGGGTTACCGTTATTTATTTAATATTTAAAACGATTAGCCGATTTATGTAAGCTCTGAGTGATAAAATTGAAAAATAATAACGTAGCCAGGTTT
The DNA here is from genome assembly GCA_963662085.1 of Eupithecia inturbata. Classification (NCBI taxonomy): domain Eukaryota; kingdom Metazoa; phylum Arthropoda; class Insecta; order Lepidoptera; family Geometridae; genus Eupithecia; species Eupithecia inturbata. The sequence continues at coordinate 8,593,605 of OY759176.1, read as the reverse complement.
TTTGTGACCCCGACAAAAAAGAGGGGTGAAGTGTGTGTTTGTGTGTTTGTGTATATGTGGCGTCATAACATGCTGTTGAGAAAATCGGTGCAGCCATTTAAAAGTCAAAGTAAAACCTTTGCTTGGAGAATTTGAATTTTTGTGAAATAAACTTGTTAATTGTCGGATTATTCTTTGCTCTCCTTTAGATACTCTTTATATTATGCATTTTTTAGAGCTTTCCACAGCTTATAGACCTTTAGCAGTTAGGTTAAGTGGATTTTGTTTTATGCTATATATATACCTTCTGCCCTTGGTTGCGCTTATTTGGCGACCTTAGGAATTATGTTGGTATGTTTTAGAAAATATAAAAAAATTAGATTGCTTTTTCGGAGGACATCGGGAGCGGGAGTTGAAACGTATTTTAGTCAGTATTGGAACATTTCCCCGCCGGCTGGCTAAATTTTCTATACAATTTTCAAAAATTCGCTTCTTTTACAGCCGGTGGTTCGTACGCCAAATCTATTTTAGTCAATAAATGAATAATACTGGACACAGGCCGTACGCGAGTGAAGTTAGTTGCCACGTACTTACCTAATAAAGAGGACTGTGTTGTTACCACAGAAATCTGAATAAAAAAATTCTGTGGTCGTTTCAGACAAGGAAACTAATATGCAGGTCTCGACAGAGCCTACACATTTGCTCCCTTTGGGGTCGAGACCCTAGGTCCGTGGGGTACCGAGGCTCTCCGGGTTTTTAAAAAGTTATCTGAGCGTCTGGTCGACGCGACGCGTGACCCGAGAGCTGGCGGGTATCTGGCGCAGCGCAGTTAGCTTAATTGTTTTAATTGTAAATACTAGTTCTAATTTGTTTTTATTACCTATTGAATTGTAATTTTCTTTGTTAATAAAGACTTTTAAGGAAAATAATAGATATTAACAATGGCACCCTCAAGGTAAGGGTAAGGTGTATACCTTAGGTCACGTAGCTTGAAATGTATTCAAGTTTCGTAACCTAAGTAAGATTTCCTAAAACATTATGCTAACCTACTAGTGTATTGCAGACGGGGCCAGTGATTTATCGTACCACAAAATGACTTGTTTTGTACATTACTACACTAATGTACTCGTATAATGTGAAGTTTTCATGTTATTTGTGTTCTCATTTGTGTAAACGTAGATCTCTAGGTGACCGCAACATAAGGCGCTTTACTAACTGGTAAGTCAAGGCGAGGTCAAGGTGGTTTCGCGGCGGGGTCGAGGCGTGATCTCTATGTCGTCGAGGCGCGAGGCTATACATACCTCTATCATACAAATTTCTTGAAAATGGCGGCAGGCGGAGTCGCAACGCAGGCTGGGATCGCCCCGCCTCGACTCCGCGTCCACCCCGCCGCACATTCGCCTCGACTCCGCGTCCACCCCGCTGCACCTTCGCTTCACTCGTGACTAACAAATAACTAACAAATGTCGATGTAGTTGCGTTGACGCTAGTAGTTGCGATATGGCCGGCATTTTATATGTGCGATGTGCATTAAAGATAAGAATAAAGTGATGATGAGATGCATTTTATATAGACGGCATCAGTGCCGTCAATCTGATCATCTCATCTGTTATCTTAATCACAGACAGCTCACGGGCCAGTCGTTTGAAGTTTGCAGGAAGTCATTTTGTCAACGCAAAATGACACTAAAGATAACTAAATTAGGCCCACATTTGAATGCACATTTTTGTGCTGTGCGGTAGAGGTGTTGGATTAACGTGCTCAGAGATTATTGCGTGGTGTAACTGGTGGTGGCGTTGTGGTTGTGATGTGGCCAGTACCGACCACACGGTTGAATTAGATGGCAAAATGTGGTACGTTTGAATGAAACTATTAATTTTCCTATAAATTATCACCCGATCACGTGGTGTCGTTTTCGTGTGGTTGTGATACGTTTGAATTGTCATTAAGAACACGTAGATGCGGCGCCCCGCTTTTGTGTCCAAGCTTAGATTCTTGGTTCATCGGGAGCGACACGCCGCCTCCTGGAGTCTGCATAATTTACAAAACCCTGCGAGAACCTATACATAAAAAGGTCAAACTTAACCTACTTATTGAACAATACTTCCGCACGGACATCCATACTCCAATAAATCACCCGATCACTACTAGGAGCATCACGCATAAAATGTTAATAAAACCCAAATTTAGCAACATCTACGGCCAAAGAACCTCCCAATATTTAATTCCCCATCTCATTAATGAGCTACCTCTAGAAATTAAAAATAAGATAAATAATAAAAACATTAAAACTATTTTAATGCAATATTTTCTATCAAAAACTCTATGCTGAATTGGAGTACCCTGTAGATGATGGTAATAAGCGGCGATAGGCGCTGAATGAATGAACTTTGCAACATTCCAGTCGTAGATAAGTAAATGCATAGAAAATAGTTACCATGTGTGTGTTTTTTTTTATGACTGTTATCTTTGATTGTTTTGTTTAAGATTTAGGATTATTTATATAACTACGTGACGCGTTTAACCACAGTAGGTAATAATAAATTCGTAAAATAAAGAGAACCCAGTGCTTAGACAAACCTAACATAGGCTTTAAGGCATTGCTAACCAATTTTTGTTACGAATTTTTATTGAATAAATGATCTATCTATCTAACCAATATACATACACTTAAATATCGCACCAAGCCGTCGTCGGGCTGTGTCGCCGACTATGTATAGACTCCATTACACTTGCAGAAGTACAAATAACAATCATTCGAAATCTCCAACAACGAATAACTTTGAATCATCATAATACTTGAATGGGTGCAATAATTTTCATCCAACTTAGATAATGACACATACAATAAAGTCACCTTTTAAACAAAACAAACTTGATCGAAAATCTATTCATTCCTTAGGAACCACCGATGCCACACACTCACACTTCAATCTTAAAATACTAATGTTTTGTCGGAGGTTAATAAAACACAGTTGCCTGCGCACATAAACTTGCTTATTAATCTGCGAAGCTAAAACATTTAAGTTTTTAGTTTGTAATAGATGATCAGGTACAGTGGCGGCGTAGCGTGGGTTTGGTACCCAAGGCGGTTTACCAAGCAAGGAAGCAAGACAAGGAAGCTAAGACGACGGCGAGCGGAGATAGCTGCAGCATTTTTACGATATTTTTCGGCAAAGGACAAAAAGTTAGGAATACTAAAAACTAGTACGAAATTATTTTAAAAATTTCGGGTGGTTACTAATAAGTTAAGAAGAGTATGAAAACATAAATTATTATTTATGTTTATGTTTTTTTGCGAGCCGAGCGAGCCCTAAACATTTTGGAGAGTTTGCAGCGGCTGAGAAAATTGTTAAGAAACTAATACAATTCTGTATAGAAACCGAAAAAGATATATCGGCGAGTGGAGTGAGGTGCAGCCTTTTTTTAAATTGGTGGGGCATGCTTAGCAAGACAAGCTAAAATAAAGAGTTAAACACAATTTTAAACGGCGATTAACAACAAAACAGGAGGATTATAGAATCGACGGCGAGTGAAGTGAGCCGCGAATTTTTTTATGATCTTGCTGTGCGTGTGAGTTGTCATTGTCACCCCTTGGTAAGCTCCCAGGGTACCAAGCTCCGAGGGGTACCATCATGGAACCCCTCGGAGCTTAGTACCTGGGGCGGACCGGGTAAGACAGAAATACTCATAAAAACGAGTTTTGTAAAAGTATTTCTTTTACGATTTTTTTTGTAATTGTATTTCTTTTGACGACCGATGTGGCGCGGTGGGCGAAGGTCCGCCTGCGACGCAGAAGGTTGCGGGTTCGATTCCCGCCTTGGAACAAATGTTTGTACGATCTGCAAATATTTGTTCCGGGTGTTCTGGGTATTTTCTATATATAATAAAAAATATCTATCTATGTTATGTATTGTATTAAGTTTATCAGTCATCTAGTACCCATAACACAAGCTCTGCTTACTTTGGGGCTAGATAATGCTGTGCGGATTGTCCAGCGTTATTTATTTATTTATTTCTCATTGTAAAACATTGAGATAAAGCCATTTCAGGCTAAGTTCTTCTAACTTGCTATTTCAGGCATCATCTTTCCGTATACTTTCTCATAGATTTCAGGCAATTTATGTTCTATGGTTTCAGACTCTTCCCCTTAGCGTGCTAGAAGAGGACAGCATCAGTCTAGACTGATTGTCTAGTACATTCAATAAGAGCACTATCTCGCGTAGCCGTAGCCGCTTGTTAATGGTTGGTTTGGACCAATCAGGATGGGTGTCTACATAGGTTTGACCTACATATTTGTGATTGGCAACTGAAAGCAGGTATACCAAAAGTTTATTGATATTGAAGTAAAGTTTGAAAATTTTGTTGTGTTAGATAGTCTGAAACTGATCCGATTCCAAAAGTTATTTTACTGGCTTCTATTTATGAGTGCTTTATGCTCTATCTCTGATGCTACAGCTGTCGCGACAAGTCAAGCCAAGCAATTCGTTCGATCGCGAATCATTATTTTGAACACGAATGCCCTTTGCTCATGCCCTTTGCAAACCGCCGAGCGGTGTGCACGTATAATATAATATAACATTGGATAGTTCTAATGGTGTATCATTACTCTACTTCATAATTATTATATATATATATAAATGTAACATATATGTACATAAAGTTCTTTAAACCTAATGGTATAAAGAACTTTATTCTCATACAAACACATGGTTCACTTATAACGAAATAAATTAAACTAAGTTTAACAATATACATATAAAATTACATAGGGATTCATACAAAAGTATGAATCTGCCCTTTTTTTTCTCTTCTCTTCTTATTTATTTTGTTCAAATAATAAAGTTGCACTGTATAATTATTTGCCGCCATGAGCGCAACTTGCATTTTTTCCGTGAAAATGAATTATTGCGACGTCCTAGATTATCGCGACGTTGTTGCGAAGTTTCTTTCCAATGTGGCCAAACATTTCGTCGTAGATTGAACACGAAGTTCCCTTTTAAATGATTATTATCATGATGTTATTCCAAGTGTTTTTGTGTGTTTAGGACGGTAATACCCATATTTTTTTAATTTACCTCGCTTTTCCAGTATCAACACTCAGTAGCACACAGTCAGACAGTAGACAAAACATTAAAAAAATTGCCGTGTAAGAACCCTAGTGATTACGATTAACTTAGCACAGCTTGGTATCAAAGTCAAAGATCGCATTAATATTAGAACTAACCAGAGCAAGATTTGGTAGAAATTGCAGCTTCACGATACAAACGTTGTTGAATAATCATGTCACTTTAATCCTTTCAAAACGGATTACATCCAATTCTACTGTAGTTATTTGCATGCAGGACATTCCCATCTTGGGTTTATCAGAACTATGCTCACTAGTTTCAAGAAGAACCACTTTACTTCAATATATATCCACCCCTTGGAATCTAAAGTAGGTATTGTTCATATAGGTATGTACAGGATATTCACGCTACTTTAACTAAATAACTAAAATCCTCAGCCGGCGGAAACCTTGATCGATGTCTAGAACCATAAAGTACTGCTTAGTTTGGGGCTAGATGACGCTGTTTGGATTTCCCAGCATTATTTATTATTTATATTTATCGACGCTTGCTTTTTAATTGATAAAACAAAAAAACTATATTATTCGTTTTTAATGGATACGAAATACTGAAATTTCATTCATTGTTTCATTCGTATATCGTCCGTTTCCAAACACAAATATGAACCTTTTTCGCTGTGCTTTTGAGATTATGCCTTGTTGAAGTTTGAGTGATTTTCCTCATTACCTAGCTGTTCTGTTTTCTGTTATTGTTACAGTTCTTGTGAAATTGAGAATGCTTTTATTGGCATAAAATATCTTAGATTCTGGAACCGAGTATAGGTTTCTACTGAATATTATATTTGGACTATACTCGGTTACTAAACCGCCTACTTCATACTTACCGCCTTATTCATAATGGTCCGTTAACTAAAAACAGTTGCTAAGCAACGTTATTCCTCACTCCGACTTATGTCAATAGAAGAATACAGAGGCAGACTATTATTAATAAGTGGGTTAGTCTCTATAATACTTCTTTGGTCATGATCTACGAAAATATTGGACTAAGATAAATGTTACGAGTACTTTCATTTCGCTTTTGCTACGCCATGGCTTGCTACGCCGTAGCATGCTGCGAATGGCTCTGCGTAGCACCTTTGCTAATGTGAACTGTAGAAATAACTCAAAGTTTGATTGATATTCCAAGCTTTGACTTTGTTATATGGTGTTTATTATTATAGAGAATACATGCCTTCCCCAAACAAGTTGGTTTTGCCACGCTAATATAATATAATAATAATTTATTTCAATTTTGATCAGGCACCTTCTGAACGTGTTATATTTAACAAATAATTCATTGTTTGTGTGGTCTAAGGTCCAATTAAAAACACGTAAAACTACATTATCCATCCTCTCCCGTTATTCAAAGAACCTGGGGACGATTCTGCAGAATAGGATCCCTTTATTGCTCTTTTAGCTCCGTAGTTCTAACACTCCTTTTTAATGAGAACTATGCAACATCGCAAAAGCTAGCACAATTACGGTTAATTTTGGTTTGTGTACTTGAGTGCTTAAATAATAATAACTTGAACATTCAACCCATTGCCCGACCAACCCGTATGGCTAATTACAGTGCATCACAAGGACAATTATTGGGACACTAACTTGTTATAAAACTGCTTTCTAAAACTTTATGCTGTGAATTAGATTCGTTTATAATAAACCTTTGTAAGTATTTTAGACCTAGAGAATTGTAAAACCCTCTTCACAGAAACCCACAATTTTAAAATAATCTCTTTGAATATCAGGAGTATACAGAAAATATTTCAGTGCTTTTCGTGTTGCTTTCTCATGTCTAAAACTCAGGGTAGATATTATTGTTCTCACAGAGTGCTGGTTGCACGATAACATGGCTGTTCCTAGTGTCCCGGGGTATAACATGCATAAATATAATACCTATACCTAGAAATCAAAATAGTGGTATTTAATATTTGGAACGCCTTGGATTCAGAACCAATCGTTGAAACCGCAGACTGCCTAGCAATACCTATCCCTAAAGTAATCAATCATAAGCCTTTAGTGTACAAAACGGTTGACGGTACAAAAACCTTTTTAGTAGGTTACTGCGTGACCTTAAGAATTACTTCGAATCAAGATAATTTAAACCCATCTAAACGATCCTAAAAGATTATGGAAATCAGTAAAGAGTATCTGTAGCTTAGCAAATACAAGGCAAGACAGCTCCGAACTACTATCTCTCGAAGGATCATCGTCCCCGCAGTCATCAATTGATATGTTAAATACACATTTCTCGTCTGTAGGTCAAAAACTTGCTACGATAATATTTTTCTCTCGATTCGTAAAAAACAAACCGAACTTGCAACATAAAACAAGAGCTCCTCTGTTGATTCCTTCTACTTTAATCCAACGCACCCAAAAGAAATTGAGTCATAAATTAACAAGTTAGCAAGGTGGCAAGGCGCCAGGTATAGACGGACTAGATAACTCACTGTTGAAACATAGCAACATCACATAATTGCTCCCCTAGCATTTATCTTTAATCTTAGCTTGTCAAACGGATACCCCGTTCCCACACAAATGGAAACTTGCATCGGTTTATCCTAATCACAAAGGGGATGCCAAGAACACGCTTAACAACTAAAGGCCCATCTCCTTGCTTAGTGCTTTTTCAAAGTTCTTAGAAAAAATTGTAAACAAACGTTTGGTAGACTTCTTGGAAACCCGTAATTTAATCTCGCAAAGACAGTTTGGCTTTCGTAGAGGAAGAAAGACAGAAGATGCGGGTCTTCTACATATTCTGAAGTGTCATCTCAATTAGACAACGGTCAATCTTGCGTAGGGGTCTTTTTAGATCTGGCGAAGACCTTCGACACTGTATCCGTCCCGATACTACTGAAAAAGCTAGAGAACCTAGGAATTCGCGGAATGGCTGCAGACTGGTTTAATAGCTACCTAACGAAGCAGCGACAGTGCGTCAAAGTCCTTCAGACACTGAGTGGCCCTATATAGGTGTGCCCCAGGACAGCATCCTGGGCCCGACACTGTTCAATTTGTATATTAATGACATGCATGACATCTCTATCAAAAATTCGGAAATCATTTGTTACGCCGATGACACAGTAATTATTTTTCACGGGAAAACTTGGCATGAAGTTCTATCACTGGCAACAAGGAATGACTCAGATGACTGAATGGCTTCGTCAAAATATCCTAACCCTAAACACTGGTAACACAAATTACCTATGCTTTCATAAAACTGTTGCAACAGCTCCCCGTTTTAACTCAGAAATAAGCATTCATAGTATTACCTGTTAGAATGATGGCAATAGCCACTGTTTCTGTAATAATCATCAGCTTTGACCTCACGATACAGGCTCGGCCTTGTGTGAGAGCCATCGATAACATCAACACACACACACACACACACATCGACATCAATGGGGTCTCTAAGCCCTCAGCAATAACTTTTGTATCAGTTTCATGCTTAATATGATGTAACATGATTGTTTTCGCTGCAAATAAATATATTTTATGTTTGTATGTTTATGTTGAGATGAAACCGGCATGTTGACCCTGATATCTTTCTTTGTCGGCTATTAAATTTAAAGGTTATTTCGGCAAGACGCAAGAGACAGAATTAATGTAAGTCTATGATCTATGTTTCTATGTTTTGCCGATATATCACGTTCATCTCAAAGCATTGCTGGTTACAAAAAATCCTATTGTTTGTGATCTTCCTTACCGACTGCAGCCTTTATTTCCAGACAAAAATGTATAAAATGTAAATTTAAAATAACTAAGATATATATAAGTAATATAAGACACGATATATGTGATGTATGTCAGGTAATTTGATAAAACTAACCAGTAATTATTATCTAATCAAAAACATAAATGTAAAAACTAGCGAAGTTCGACAAAAGATTTTTTTTTAACTTATTTTTTCTTTACTGGTAAAAGAGCTGAGATTAGATGGGATTATATAGATAGGTTCCAAGTTTCATAGCAGTTCCTAATCATAATTTGTTACGTTCTTTCATTATTTAATTTGTGCCTTGGCAAGTGTATATCCAGCGTATGTTGAATTTTTTTTAAACTATAGGTCGATAATCCGATGAGATATTTACAAATAACCTCACGAAAATCAATATCGGCACTGATATTGATACCGTAAAATTAAAAATTTTTGGTTTTCGGATTTTTTGCTCCGATAAAGTTTGATGTTCTACCTTCATGCCCAATTTCAAATTCCTAGGTTACCTAGAATTAGTTTAGGTTGATGAACATTTGTTAAAAATAACACTTTTCGATAACTCAAGAACCTTATATTATTTATTCATAAAATTTGGTACTTATTCCTTCTCTATTCAAAGATCTTACTAGACACGCAAAATTACAAGCCAAGCAAATTTGATAATGTCTGAGATACAGAAGGAACACAAAGCGTGCCAATGGGTTCGTGTAAAAATACTCCCTGCTATTGCGTCGTCGCCGTTTATTTCGAACTTGGCTGGAAGCTCTAGCGTGCGTCTCAGTTTAATAAATCACACGTCACAGTTTTTACTTACTTTTTAAAAATAACGAAGCAAAGTCTTACAAAGAGTAACTAAAGGCCCTGAATACAGGTGAGTATTTTGACACATACCTTTTTACATTTAAATTATACATTTATAAAAATCGCTTTAAGAAAATGTCTTACTAGCCTTATCTGGATAAGTTGCATTTTAAAACAGAGTTAAAAACAAAAACGTACAAATATTTACTTACTTATGAATTAAAAAAACAATATACCTGACTTCACAATGGCAATTATTTTTGGAAATTCTAGTTATATTATATTATAATTACTGTTTTGAAAAATTATTTCTACTCGAGCTGTAAACTCGAACTTTATGAGCACCCGCCTTAAGACCGTGAGAAGAGGTTTTTTTATTTTTTTATTAGTGTTCTTGTTCCCCTATCATATTCAGAGACTATATACAACCTTATTTTATATAAATGTATTTCTATTTATCTTATGTCTATTGTTTATATCTACTTATTATTATCTAACAGCTTCACATATGTATGCTATGTTATATATTTTAATATTATATTTATATATACATATATCATATTTTATCTACCTATCTATTTCTTAAAATTACCTTCTTTGCGATCTTAATACAATAATTTAGAAACTTAGGGCCAAGGTTGCCCCTTGTATTGGTTTTGGTTTTCCACCCTTAGGATCCATTAAGTACCTAACTATAATAATTCATGGGCTGGAGCATTGTGTCTATCCACTTTCGAATACAGGAGTAAGTAATTATGTGATACACATTGGAGGCTAAAAAACTCCAAACTTTCTGGCTAATATAATAAAGAGGAGATTTTGTGAGGTGGACATGTTTTTTACCTAATAGAGTTTACACACCAAAGACGATGGGTCGCCAACATCTCACGAAAAGTCAGAGAACCACTGCCTATCAATATGCATACACTGAAATGTCGCACCACCTCGCCCCGGTTTGTGACTTTGGATCCCAAAAACTACGTAGTAGATCAAGTAAGTAAAATAAGAATAATAATAAATATATACATATGTAAAGTTGAGCTTTGACGTGCATTTTTAACATAATCCAACTTTATACAGTTATCCGCAAAGTTCGTGCTAAATCAGGTTCAAGATCATTTGTTTTCTTAAGAATTAGCATTCTTTTACAGAGAAATCTTTATTATAAATGTAAATAATTTTGCTGGGGTTATCGTACAATAAACAAAGAAAAAAAAAAAATACAGAATGCCGCTAGTTCAATAAAACTTCACACCAAAGTCGTAGACAATGGCTTGTTGGCATGTTAAGGATAGAGCGTTACTAGAAGTGGAAAAGCTCGTCCTGAGTGTATTATTTATTTATTATTGTTTTTGTCGTAATATAAGTTATATAAGTTATCGTAATATAAGTTAACTATTTTTCAAAATGTATTTTTATATCTGTTTTGTACTTATTGTGTGAGGTGTTTGAGCAGCAAATAAATGATTGTCTATGTCTATGTCTATTACAGATTATACGAACAATAAAAGTTATCATATCTAAAAAAGTTACACGTAAGTTCAAAACATATGTAACAATATATTTAACGCTATTGTAATAGCGTTAAATATATTGTTAGTAGGTAGGTATGTATCCATGTGAGGTAGTATAGTTGAATATGTAAAGCGGGTAGTAGCTAGTTTATAATATTAGTTTGGATTTTAGTGTAAACGTCAGCAGTAGGTACTTACGTCATCTGGCTAGCGAGGACCGGGGCCTTAACGATCCACGATAAAAATACTTTTATAGAGCTCGCCCGGACAAAAGGGACGGTAAAATCGTTTTATCGTTGTTCGATAAGAACGTTTGCTAGTTTGCTTCGATAAAATACCAAGTGTGTTCACTGTATGCTTAGAATGACTATACTTCTTTTTGTTTTTTAATTTTAAGTGTCTTTATTAACAATGGCTATGACTTACATCTCCTCTTATTATCTTTTGGCTACTGAAATGTTAACATGTGTTGTTAACATTTCAGTATCAGATTTAAGTTCGCAAATAATCCTAAAGTGACCATCTGTTTTTGTACAACAAGCTCATTTTTCCTACAAATTAAAACCCTTTGCCAAATTTTACTCTGGAACCATATATCCTGAATACACTTACACATGCGTGAGACGTTGGGAATAGGCGCGTCTCACGTGAGCATAACCCACGTTGGGAATAATTCACTTTCGATCAAGCGTCGGTTCATACGTTTAGAAGGTACGATGACTCAAATATTATCAAAGTGCTTTATTCCCTTAGAACCTTACAGGACTCATGAACACGTCACAAAATTCAAATTACATAAGTAAAACTAGGAAACAAAGTGATCGGTTTGATTTTTTATTCACTTTTATCTTTTTAAGGTAAAGTGAAGAAGCGAACAAGAAACCTTTACCTTGTTAGGTTGTTAGATTTCGAGTTGGAGCAAAACCCTTTGTGTCGGTTAAAAGTACCGACAACTACAGTGAGAAGCGAATAAACTAAAATTTAAAGCATCCAACGAACAAATCATATTTACAATACCAGCCCAAAATTATCCTCAAATTTATATTCAACCTGCAATACTGTGGTAATTACTAACAAAGGCTACAAGAACCCGCTGTCAGCTTCAAGATAATGAATTATCCCTGAGCTACACCATTCGATCGACTGACATTATAGCGGCAGTTCGAAATTATTAAATGACTTATCTATCACTGAATTAGCACTGACACATTCTGTGAAATATCCGAAAATGGAAGCAAATTTCACTCTCGTTTGCTATTGAATTGCTGTCAGGTGAGCCGAAAGGGGAAAAAGGAAAATAATTAATTTTCACGCAGCTTTAGAAACGCTTTATATTTAACTAGCTTCAGACTAGTCCTCCCGGTTAAAATGTAGCTAACTCATTGTTATTTCTACTTTTAAAGTTTTAGAGGTTTCATGGTAGCAAATACGTTCAATTAAATGCATCTTAACTCACAAACTTCCACCGGTATATGTAGGATAGGATAGTTTGTTCCCACGTTGATCGAGTCATCGATGACGTTTGTTTGATATTAGCAAAGATCGTAACAGCTTACGTTCCGGATATTACAGTCTGGGACTAAAGCGAATGAAAACTCGTCATGACTCGGCGAGCGTTGGCCAACATAAGGCGGAAAGTCACAGTAAATTAAGTGTACGTTCACAGCAGTCCGTTTTATCGCATTCGTTTTTATTCGGAGATGGTGGATGTAGTTGTATGAGCGAGTTCACACATTACTGGATCTGGAATACTGTCTTATGTGTGAACTTGAACACAACTACATCCGCTATCGCCGAATAAAAACGTATACGATAAAACGGGCCTGTAAAACGGACTGCTGTGAACGTACATTTAGAAGTCATATTTCTCGTATTAGGCGCCTAGATAAAGATTTCGACTGCAAATGACCGCCTCTTTCATGCTGTCCCGCTCTGATCATATGGGATCACAGATGATCCAAGCAGAGCAGCAAGAGGCTGTCATTTACTAGTCACAATTATGTATCTACGTGGCCCGTGACCTATACCTACAATCAGCGCGTTCTCAACATGCGATGGAACCATGTCAAAGAAAATTTCCGACCGCTTTTGTTTCACTTTGAAATGTTTCATCCTATTTTTCGCGCTCGTTCAAACATACTATTTCTTGACTGTAGCACAACTGTAGCACATTTTTATCTATTATTGCCCGGCACAAGCCTGGATTCCATCGCGCGCGGAGCGGACCCATTTTAACTCGCAAGAGTTAAATGCATACTTGTATTTCCACCAATAAATAGTCAAGCTGAAAGGATTAATGCCCGCCTTCCACTGCGAAAGGGTAATGAGCGGAAACTGAGCTGATGATCTGAGCGGACCGGAGTAAAAATAGTTGTACACTTCCACTAAGAAAGAGTTTCAGATTTTGCCTTCCACTGCCAGAGGGCTTTGCGGAGCGAGTGAGGTGGGAAATGAGCGGGGTCGGATGAGCGAGTTGTTGGCCTTCCATTGCCAGCGGCGCGGCGATGAGCGAGGAGGCGCAGAAATATCTCAGTGCCAGGCGATCCACAGAGGAAGCAAGTCGCGCGGTATATTTTGCGATAACGATGTCTGACGATTCCAGTGAAGAGGATTACGTAAATACTATAAATAAATGCTTGCTACTCTACCATTATAACGAAAAAAAGAAGCGTAACAAACCAAGATTCTGGATAAGCGACCATATTAGAGAGAGACCTATCAAGGGTGAATTGATGCGGATGTTCTACGATTTACAAGACGAATATTTCAAAAACTATTTTCGAGTCGATAGAAAACAGTTTGAAGAATTATTATCACTCATAAATGAAGATATTACAAAACAAGACACAAACTTTAGAAAAGCTGTTTCACCAAGAGAAAAACTTGCGATCACTCTAAGGTAAGAAATAAAAACCCCTATTTTTTATGACTTTATTAATAGAAAGAAACTTACAACTAGTACTATGTGTTGATATTCTTTTCTTTAATCAAACGTATCATTTTCTTAAATCAAAACAGTTTATTTTAAGGAAGTTGTTCATAACTCGTCGTCGGAGGCGATTGTGCAGATACTGATGATGTAGATGCGGTAGAGTAACCATAACCTGTGTTATAAGATTCCATTTTTTCTTCAGTGTCACACACAATTTGTAAAACCTTTTTCTTAATTTTATTTTGGAAATAAATTGGCATATTTTTGGCTGTTTGGGCCATACTTTCGAAAAATAGATCCATGGGATGTTTTTCTTGTTGTTTTTTTCTAATATTGTCTCTTTCTTCCTGACGTCTGTTATGATTTTCTTCTATATCTTTGATAATATCTATGATATCAACATCATTCTTTCTTTTTCGTGTTGTTTGTGTTTCTTGTGTACATTCTGGACCTTCATTGTTTGCCAATGGAATCAACATAATAGATTCTTCTACTTCTTGTGTCGACTGTTGAGTGCATAATTCACTGTCTTGGGTGGAATTTTGATCGATGATCTCTTGTGTGCATTGAGAGTTTGTTAAATTTGTGGAAACTTTTCTATTTTTCATAAATGGTAGCAAAAAATCCATGATTTGGGCATATTTCCAATTATTTATAGCTGGTGCTGCTTGGCCTGTTTTGCCACACTTTTGCCTTTTCAGGCTATCTCGGTGATTGTCTCGCAGTTTCTTCCACTCAGATTTTGCGGTCTTGACTAAAACAAATAAAATTTTGTTAGATAAAAAGTGAGTAGGTATCTGCAAATTTGCCTTGTAGGCTTCAAAATATATATAAACCTTAATTTTGAAGAAAAAAAATTAAATACCTACGTCTGTTTTTTTCCTTATGACGGCAGAATACTTCTCAAGGTTCAACTTGAACGTTGTTTCAAGTTGAACCTTGAGAAGTATTAGCACCTATGATGTAGGTAGTCCTTCGAGGTTTTTGATTTTTAAATTAATATAGGTACTTTTTTCTTTTTCAGATATTTGGCAACGGGCGACTCATTTAGAAGTCTAGGTTACAATTATCGAATAAGCGAAATTACCATTTCAAGGGCAGTAAATGATGCATGTACTGCTCTATGGGATAGATTGCAACCTCTGTTTATGAAAACACCAATGAGGAAAGATTGGGAAAAAATAGCAGAAGATTTTGAATTAAAGTGGCAATTTAAAAATTGCATCGGGGCCATTGACGGAAAACATGTTTCGATCAAATGTCCTCCTCATTCAGGAAGTTCTTATTTTAACTATAAAAAATTCTATTCCATCGTGTTATTAGCAGTTGTTGATGCGGACAAAAAATTCATAGTAATTGATGTTGGATCCATGGGCCGTTTTAGCGATGGCGGTATACTCAGCGATAGTCTATTTGGTAGGAAATTGTATAAAAATGAGTTAGATTTACCTATTGATCGACCTTTAGACGATAATGGGCCAAGTGTGCCTTATGTATTTATAGGAGATCAAGCTTTTGCACTACGTAAAAATTTACTTCGGCCATATCCGACACCAACTACCATTGAAAACCGAGCAAAAAGACATTTTAACTATCGTCTCTGTAGAGCACGCAATGTTGTTGAGAACGCCTTTGGCATATTGTCCAGTAGATGGCGAGCTTACCGTCGACCATTTGAGTGTAAACTTGAACTGGTTGACAAAATAATTCAAGCAACATGTATATTGCACAACTATTTGATGTCATCGCCATCTCCAACAACTTATGAAGACGAAAACAATATAAATATTTTTTTGTCGATAAATAATGACCGATTACGGGCCACAAGAGAGGCTTTTGTGAGGAATGTATTCTGTGATTTTTTTAATACTACTGGTGCACTCCCAGGCCTCAACGTTTGAAATGTAATAAATAATATGATTATTTACTTACTGTCTGTTATTCCGGGTATCCCGATATCCACAATCTTTTTCCATTTCATATCTTTTTTGTCAACATGACGATAGTCTTTGTGGTTGGTGTCCCACAACAACGGGTACTGCCGCACTGATTCAATGAACAGCTCCATGCCGACACGTTGCGCGTTCTGAACTGACAGACGAAAGCGGGCAAGTAAAGGGGAAGGGGAGGCGACGGGGGGCGGAGGTGAGCTGAGTCCGTTCAAAACTCGCGTGCGACGCCATGACGCAGCGGACCCATTTTAACTCGCTCAATCCGTTCCGCTTTATTCGCTCGCAGTGGAAGCACTTGTATGAAATTTTGCGTTGCGAGTTGAACTGGATCCGTACGGAGTCCGTTGGAAATCCGCTCAACTCTGCGACCAATTTTGTGACTCTTTGTACTCTTTTGATCCGCTCAGTCCGCTCATTTACAGTGGAAGCACTTCTATGAAAAAAGCCGTTGCGAGTTAAACGGAGTCCGTACGGAGCCCGCTCCGCTCGCAGTGGAAGGCGGGCATAAGCGAGCAGAAAGCGTTGAAATTGACTCCGCCCACTCATCTCTCATTTCCCGCTCATTACCCTTTCACGGTGGAAACCTCGCTTACGTACAGCTTTACGAGTACTATCCGGTCGAAAGGACAGCGTGCCATTGGGTGCGTGGGTTGATCGACCCTGGCTCGAAAAATAAAGGTTGTGAAGGACTCGGCCTATAAGTATGCAGATGATTGACCTCGCATGAAGCGGTTCTGAGGTCATGAACAGATACCCTTTATTGTCTAGGTCGTTGCACCAATTAGAGTAATAAGCACACTATTGACTAAAATTGGTCCCAAAACTCTACAAAAAATACTATATTATTTTCTATTCAAATCGCATCTCTAGAATCTAGAGATGCAAGCAGCATCTGATGGAAAAATCGATGTTTTTTCAGACATTTATACCTACCGGCTACAAAACCAAATACCTGTGTGCGTTTGTATTTCAAATGCCACAAGTTAGTAGTTCATCTTTCCCACATCGTTACCCGATCCTCAAAGCATAATAATAATGTTGGCTTAATTATGTTGGGTTAAGGTCGGCCCCACGAATGCCTTTCAAAGGAGGTCACTATATGGCTGAGATCATGGGTATGAGAAACACAAAACAATAAAGCTGAACAAAAATGTTAGACTATTCACACAGCATTATCTAACCCCAAACTAAGCAGAGTTTGTGTCAAGGAACTTACCACCATTTTTCCAATAGCCCTTTAAAAGCTACAGGCAAATCGCTCCGCTCCGCTAACGCCCTCAAGCACTCCAGCGGTAACAATCCACTTGTCTCTTGACGGCCTCTTGCTCCACTTGTAATAAAATTGACCGCGGTAAATTATAACAAGTGCCCGAGGACATTAATTAAGTTTTAAAGTAATTGCTATGGCAAAATAATTTGATTTGTATAATACTTCTCAAATAACTTCAAGCGTATCTGTGGTAATCACTTTATTTTATTAATTGTAAATTATAGTTCTAATTTGTTTCTAATTTGTTATATGATAGTAATTATCTTTGTTTAATAAAGAAATATATTAAATAACTTGTCCATTACCAACTAGTGAGAGCAAAGTCAGTGGTAGGGCTTCTGTTGAATTACCTAGGCAGCTTTTAGTTGATGTTGCGTCGTTTCATGTCACTGCGGCCATGATAGGCCTATTGTGATCGCCACTTTGTGTGTTCAGCCTTAAAGTCTCTTGTCATGATGCGATGGTTGCTTCTGCTTAGCGCTAGGATTCGGTTGGTGTACTGTTTTTTGAAGGTTTTATCAATGACTTTAAGTGACTCATGCCCGAGGAATTCTTCCAGAGTTTGGACGATTCCTCGTAGCAGGAATCCAAGAGGATTCTGTGAGCCAGGCTTTTAGGTATGCTACAGAACGGCTCGAGCCCAGATGAGTCCCCTTGGCCCCGAAACGCGCAATATCGTCGGCACACTCATTGTCGTTGATTCCCGCGTGTCTCGGTACCCATCTCAAGACGACTCTGTTCTTCAAGCCGAGCGCGTTTAGGCGTGACAGACAGGCGTCGACTAACCTGGATGTGATAACCTTCAAATACAACCTTACTAGTGAGTGCGTCTTGGAAGAAAAAAATATACCATAGATCAAGAAACTTACCTTTTTTCTTTTTTATAACCTGCTTTTTCCAAAATATACAGATGTTTTTTAACTACTGATTTTCTACTGGAATTTCTATTGCTTTAGTCAAGTTCGACATTCGATTGGGATGATGGAAACCTTTTCAAGTCTCCACATTCTAGTGATTCAATTTTGTAGTTCAACATATTTAGAAAGTATCTCAGCTATTGTGTTTCGAAGGTTATGCGTGTTAGGGACGCTGATGTCCATCAGTAGCGCACATTTATTCATTTTATCAAGAACTACACTTGCGAGCTATAAACTGGAATCACTTCATCGCTGGTTTTTGCAGACCATATTTTACAGTTTCCATGCTATAAATTGTAGGTTGTGGTATATTATTTTAAAGATAATTTTATTAGCTTTCAAACTCTTTCGATATCATAGCGAAAAAAATGTTCATCATATGTCATGGAACGTGAAAACAAAAGACATAAATTTTTGGAACGAAACATACATTTTTTCAAACTCCTGAATCCCTATAAAAACTGGGAATTTATGCAATTTTGTCATCAGTCCAATATATCGCGTCACTCAAAATACTGGAATTACAAGAAAATGGAAACCACACCAATAGCAGCAAGGGTTCTGTCAGCGTACTATCGCTCGACAGCTTCATCTGAGCCAGTCCTGTGTCTCCAAAGTATACAAGAGGTTTAGAGAGACTAGAAACTTAGTCCGAAGACCAGGATCTGGACGACAGCGATGCACTTCGGCGAGAGATGACCGATTTATTGTCAGCACTTCTCTCCGAAATCGACATCTAACCGGCGTTGACGTCCAGCGGGAGCTCGGAGAAGTTCGAGGGAGAACTGTCAGCGAGTGGACAGTAAGGCGAAGACTCAAAGAAGCTAACATGACCCCAAAAAGGCCAGCAACGGGACCCAAATTGTCTACAGCCCACCGACAAGCCCGACTTCAGTTTGCTCGTGATCACTTAGATTGGGATATACAGCAATGGAGCCGAGTTTTGTTCGCGGACGAGACTAGGATGTGCCTGCATGACAGCGACCGTCGACGGAGAGTCTACAGGAGACCGGGAGAGCGATACGCACAATGCTGTATAGCGGAAACAGTGGCATATGGGGGTGGGTCTTGTGTGATGTGGGCGGGGATTTCAATTGAAGCTAAAACGGAGCTGGTATTCGTACCCGGTGGAGGTCGGGGAGGAAGACTAACCGCAGAAAGGTATATCAACGACATTCTGCTGGGCCATGTACTCCCTTACGCCGGGTTTATTGGCGAAAATTTCCTGCTAATGCACGACAATGCCCGCTGCCACACCGCTCGTGCGACTAGACAGTACCTGGAAGAAGTCGGGATTCCCACAATAGACTGGCCAGCCGTCAGCCCTGACATGAACCCTATCGAACACCTGTGGGACGAGCTGAAAAGGCGGGTACGAGGAAGATCTCCAGCTCCGGCGTCAATAGAAGACCTAAAAACTGCTCTTATCGAAGAGTGGCAGGAAATTCCACAGGATTCCATCAGGAAACTCATTAGGTCAATGAAAAACCGTGTACAAGCAGTCATTAGGGCCAGGAGGGGCAATACAAAATATTAAGCGGGAAATAACAAAGATTTGAAATAAAAAATTGATATTTTCATATTACTTCTTAATAATTTAAACATCCACAACTTCGACCTATTGTAATAATTCACTAAATGAAGATAGGAAACTAAATTAAATTTAAATAATTTTTATACCATTCGAAAGCTAACAAAATTTCTTTTCAAATGGTATACACCAATCTGCAGTTTATTCCATGGAAACTGTAAAATATGGTCTGCAGAAACCAGCGATGAAGTGATTCCAGTTTATAGCTCGCAAGTGTAGTTATGTCGGGTCTATTGTAATGAGTAGTTTTTATTATTGTGTTTTTTTTCGATGATGAGGATATCCTCCAAGCCAAATTACAGCCAGTCTCAGCAAAGACTAGCATTGTGCGCTGGACATAATAATATTATAGTGCAGTTAAGATCCGTAGACCTATGGCAATATGACCTTTGGCAGAATTGGCACGTGAATTGGACGCCAATGATGCATGCCTAAGCCAAAATGAAGCGTTATCATTGTTAACACTCTATGAACATATACTATACAAGTTTGTTTGTATAATATATACGTATGTTCCCAACAAACATTTCATAAGTCGCCACAACGTGCCGATTCTAACTTTTGGTTTCAACTCTGGTAGTAAAGACGTCGCTATCACGTTAACAAAACCCAGAAAAGGCCCATTTTATACGAATTAGTGTCGTAATAGAGTCATGTAACAGTCGTATTAATCACTAACATGGTCGTGTAGTGGCCGTATAGATGTCGAGTTATTCACTTTTAATCGAGTTATGATGTTTATTACCGCTGCTTTACGACATTTTGTCGATTATGTAGTGTTAATTACGGCTTTTTCATGGGATTTTATTCTGAAGTGATCTCAAAGGTATCGTGTAAAACTAGTAGGTATATCGGACAGTTTATTTTTAATGTGATATCATTTTTATCTTGTAAGGTAAGTACAGCCATTTTATTTTATAATTATTACGTAAGTACATCATTGAAACTAATTTTCAAATAAATAATTCAATTGGGAAATTAATGTTATCGGGTAATATGCGCTAGAAATCTCTATATAATTGACGCGCCTTACAAATTATTTAAATTTTAAGCAATTATTTTACTTTAATTTGACGAACGTCATAAAGGCTACCTTAATACGACTTAGAGTTTTAGACACGACTGTAATACAATTTCTTAACGACTTTCCACTATGTGCGCTTCTTTTGTTGTCTGCCATATTAACGAAATTAGGGTTCAGTCAAATAAATCCTATGAGAAAAACCATTTTAGTGTTTCTGAAACTAGGTATAATTATGGCAGGAAATATAAATAATTACCGGTAAGCTATTTTCGTAATTTGATCAGAGAATCTCAACTTTCTGTTAGGTACCTACATATTTATGTATGGTTTTTAATTTTTAGGAATAGCAAAATAGGTATGTTTCCTAAACTATAATCCCACAAACGGACACCTACCTAGTTTTTTGGTTACGAGAAGGTACCTTTGTTTTTACCGCTCCGAGAGTAAACAACTACGAAACCGATAATTCTAAATACTTTTGCGCTTCGATAATCCTAAAACAATAGGCTCACTTTCATAGTCACTTTCATAGTCGGAGACTTAGACATAATTTATGAAATATTTCATCTACTTCATCTTCTTCTGTTATAGAACCACTGGAACTCATTTCTGTGCTTTGAACAACATCACAACTTTTAGACCCACTTTGCACCGAACTCAAATCTCCAGAGTTCAAAATTAAACTTTGTACGGAACCCATTGCAGTCTTTTTACAGTTCACTTGTCGTGTAGAAATATTCGGTGTAATAATGTTGGAACTAAGAAGCGCAATATAGTTTTTTTTACTTTTCTTTTAAAAGCACCACTTTTTTTTACCTTTGACCAGCTTTGTCTGTTCATTTTAATGACTTAATGACAACTGTTTTTCTATATTACAAAAATATGGTAGTACATCTGGTCGTTAAATAGTAGGATAAAAGGGTTCAAATTTACTTAAATAGTATAAGAGTGAAAATTACCACTCTTTTATACAATCGTCACGTAAGAGTAGATCTTGTGACTCTAACACGATTAATGCCGATGTAAAAGTCGTATAGACGTTACTAATATTTCAGCAGTGGTTTTACTACTGAAAGTTGTATAATTGTCGTATAAACAGTCGTATAGAAGTTTATAATGATGTCTATATACGACTAGAAATTGTATAAAGATAAGAGGCATTAAGTGATATTACACGCAAAAATTACTTCAATGCGATGTTTATACCATTTTGAGTAGCGTAACTTGTACTTATATGACTGAAATGTTTGTTGGGTTGTAGCGCCCCAACTACTCCGGTTTTATTGAATGTGGTTTCATTTATAATGTAGTGATGTTGTGGATGACGTAGGGTGCGTGTATATAAAATGTATAAATTACTTGCTATAAATTATTTTACGGGTTTAGATTTTGCGAGTGCGAAATGAACGGGGGTGCTCACCATCCCCCAGCGACGGACCCGATAATGGGTAGCCGCAGCCTCGATGTGTTATAGTCGCTTGCGTAACGCTTTGGCTGCCGAAAGTTCGAAATGCGTGGAGCTTTGAGTCCCACACAATCGTTCTATCATCCCGTGGAGTAGATTTATTTCATACTGACGGCCTCAGACAGCTGGCGAGACACCCGATTGAAGATTGTGGAAAGCTATTTTCTCACTGTAAAATGTATCGAAACATGCATCGAGTTTAGGCCCATATTTTAATGCACATTTTTGTGCTGTGCGCAGAGCTCTGTAACTTGCATAGCCGATCGGCTAATTACAATTTAGCTGTTAAAGCAAACATAACACTTAAGAAGTGAGAGGCGGTTGAGGACCTATACATACATATCCTCTGACACCCATTAGAATCCCCAATGGCTAGATCTCAGAGTTCCCGGTAAGCAAGTATAATGTATGTAATTGTTATGGTTTAGTCCATATTAGAATTATCTGGTGTTGGATATGTGAGCGCCAACCTTTACGTCCACATTTAAAACTAACTTACACTTAACTTACTTAAACATAACCATTCCTTCGCCTTGTCGAAATACCTCCGGAGCTTATTTAAGGGTATTCTTCACAGAATTCTAAATAATGATTCAGATTTCTGTGGTATTCTTGGAATGCCCATTCAACTCTCTCAATCAGTGGATACTTAAGTGTTATTGACGGTCGTTTAGCATACTGTCTATCCCCTCACCCTTAGTCCGTAATTGGAAAATTTAAAGGATGTGCGTTTCCAATCAGCCGAGTTAATAACAAATTGGCGAGACATTAATTTGTTTTGAAAGCTAAGCTATATAAAGCATATTTTACAACAACTAATATTATTTGAATACAATACAATACAATCATTTATTTATAACGCCAAGTTCAAGTCAAAATCAAAAAAGATATAAAGGTAAGCAATAAAGTATCTATCAATATTGACCTTAAATAAAAGTATCTAATATAAATATAATTAACTAATGGTATAGGTAATAAATTCATTTATAATCTAATTATAGGCAATGCGTAGAACTCGTCTACAGAGTAAAAATAACTCTCTAAAGCCATTGTTTCAATCTATTTTTAAACATTATGGTATTTTTTGACGGTCATAACATTTGAACGGCTAGCGGCTGTACCAATTTTCTTCAAACGTGAGAGCCTACCTGAGATAATTTGGCGTGTTTTAAAAAACGATAAAACGCCTTCAAATTCCGGTAGATAATATTCATCTATGTCTCGGACGAACGAAATCCTAACTTTCCCTTAATTTTCACCTGGCGAAATCTAGTTATAATTCAAGTCTAATTTAGTTTGATGACACATGGATGAAACTGCTGTTGACGCCTGTTGCCATGGAAACCATTACGTTAAAGTAAAATGATCATATTGTGATGAATTTTTACAAACCTACGTTTTATGGCGCACATAGCAATTCCTCGAGAATAAACCATATAGGGACCCAAATTAAAATCAATTTTGATACAACAACGAAAGAATCATCCAAATCTATTAACAATTGGCGCAGATATCACCAAAACTGTTGTAGCTAGTCGTGATTCTCCAAAAAATATTATGTTATACTAATCCCTCAAGAATATAATTGTTATGGGACCACCTCGGGATAATTTTCTATACAATAGTTAATCAGTAAAATCGGTTAAACCTAGGCGGAGATATGGAGTAACATACATAAAAAACCGTATTGACGAACTGAAAACCTCCTCCTTTTTGAAGTCGGTTAAAAAGGCAGCAGCTTTCTTCTACGTATTTTTAACACCTCCACTGCGATCATTAATCCACCACATGGCAAAACCGCTTTGTTTGGGGAAGGCCTTTTCAGCAGTATCCAAACCTATGGGTGCTGATGAGGTGAGGTATCGGTATGACTAAGAAAACTCTCGATTGAGTCAACTTTCAAACAAATAAGAACGAGATCCCAATCGGTTTATCCATTTGGCTACATTGCCGCAGACAGACACACAAAATACCTACACAGACACACACGTCAAAAATATCACAGTTATCAAACAGCTTCTCTATGCTAACAGTTTACACGCTGGAACGCTGAATACAGAGTATGTAATTATTCTGTTATAAGTACTAATATTTTACGTCTACGTAATTACACGGTCTAAATAATTACAAAAAGCTACAGTCTACAGGATAAATGTTATCCTGTAGACCTAGCTGGCTTGAACTAGATTCAAGCCATGCTATACTGGGTGTTTGGTATTGCGTACGAATCATTTTTTGAGGAAGTCATGGGCTACATATCACCGGTAGACTCAATGTCCTAAGTGTCATTTATTTATTTATTTTTATTGTTTAACAAAATCAAATCATGGTTGCTCAGATATATTTTTTATAGTTTTTGATAATCATCTAATATGCGAGATGCGAGAGATGATTATCAAAAACTATAAAAACTATATATCCTTTAAGTCGTCATATACTCTTTGTTTGTGGTTGTAATGCCACAAAATGTCTTGTGCTGTATTCTTCAATGTTTATATAATC
Organism: Eupithecia inturbata; assembly: GCA_963662085.1. NCBI lineage: Eukaryota > Metazoa > Arthropoda > Insecta > Lepidoptera > Geometridae > Eupithecia > Eupithecia inturbata. Next base: position 8,568,836 of record OY759176.1, on the reverse strand, counting down.
TAAATAAATAAATACTTGATACAAACCACTCTAAAAAAAATTACTAGCATTCAAAGTTAAAAATGTGTGTAAAAGTTAAAAATCGCACACAACTTCTAAATTCACAAAAAAAAAACAAAACGCCATATCGAATAAAATTTATTTAGAAAAAAGTGATTCTCATGCATATATGTACTACGCACGTTCTTCTATTATTATTCTTTCTAACGATATGCTACATGACATAAGACATTATTTATTAGGTGGTCAAACTAAGATATACTTGACAGTTAATAATAAATTGTTTGATATCTGTTGGGAAAGCTGTGTATGCAGAGATATGACACGCATCCACACTTATTACCCACACTAGCGATTTGAGGGCGAGTTCGAGGCGAGTGAACAGCGAGCTCGTTGCGATTGCTAACCGCGGCGAGATTGTTGCGTGCCCGCGGTGGCATCACGGCGTGCTTTCTGCGCTCTAGCCTCGTTTTGAAATCGCTCCTGTGATAAGGCTCTAAGCTGCAGCAACCGCTAAGCGCTAACCGACCGCATGCTTGTTTGCCACCAAAGTAGCGCGCAAATACAGCGCTGGTGATCTGTAGAGCCTTCTATCGTCACACTACATAGTTAAAAGGAAAACGGAAAAAGGCTTATTCCAGTTTTCCTCTTAGAAAATTCATCAGAAGGAAAACTGGGGTCTTATGTTAAAAAAAGTCCAGAGTTCCCCCTCTACATTTTTTCGTATTCTACTTTTCTAGCTCAGTATTTCACAATTATCAATTAGCAATAGAGGTGCCCACCAGGACACTAAAATTAACAACCATGAAATAAACACGACCAATGATGTAAAAGAAGACCAATTTAGTCAAGCACAGTGTGCGAACGATGTAGATGATAGAGGCAAAAGATATATTGTAGAAAAAAATCATACATGATCCAGTTGTTTAAACGATCATCTGATTTATACCGACGCACGTATTGACAAGTTATTAAGAACCGCTACTAAAGAGGCGTCATTAATTTGCAATACTTGCAATCGGGACGCTGGACTATCGTGCGTTAGTAGGAACGACTACGGGGATGGGGCTGCTGAAAACGACGCTAAAAAAGAGTGGAAGCAACATGTATGTGGTGTTGTTATGTTCCTAGCTGGAATTTTGATTGGTATACCCAGCTGTCTGTGTTTTGAGATTTTTAAAAACTTTCGCTAAAAACTTACAAAATATTTATAGGCTGTTTTTCTAGCATTAATAGCTAAAGGCAAAGATGCTGAAACACATTAAAGGAAAATCTCATAGATAAAACACTTTATCGGGTAGTAAATAGGTTATGAATAGAAGTCTTGAAGCGACGATAAATTAATTGGGACTCATTGTTCCAACTTCAATTATAACTTATCTACCTTGACCCTGAACCACCAAACGTCTCCGTACATTTGGTAGCAATCGGAGGTTGTATATAGTTAGTTTGGAAACTCGAAATACACAACGGTCTTCAGCTTTGTTCCAATTTTGTCCAACTGAACAGATGTTTGTACCGACATAAATAAACAATGTTTTACAATTCTCACAGCATCATCTAGCCCCAAGCTAAGCAAAGCTTGTGTTATGGGTTTTAGATAACTGATGTACATAATACATTACATAGTGTTTTTTTACTATACTTAAGTCCTGAAGCAGGAATCGAACGCACAACATCCTGTTTTGCAGACGGACCTTCGCCCGCTGCGTCATGCGTCACCTTCAATGAATTCTACAATGAGCCGGGGAATTGCCAGGCTGTACCTAAATGATCGGTCCCTACGTAAGAGACCTCTGTCTAGACTAGTCCATACGCTCTATTGTGTGTGTATTGCTAAGGTGAGGTATTGTTTTTAAATATACCATGTTCGGCAGCGAATACTTAAAAAAACATCTGTTCCGGTCTTTGCCAGGTATCGTCCTCGGCGGCGGTCAGTCTCAACGGAGACTAACCGTGTACGCGTGACAATGTTAAAAGTGCACAAGTGTGTGCGCAAATTAAGGCGCAAATACAGGTGCACTTGCTTTTCCTTTCCGTCACTCCCATAATCCAATGGGAAGGATAAATAAACTTCCTCCTAGATGTTGAGTCGGAGGCGTGCGGGTGCTTTGTGGAAACCATAGAATTAGATAACTAATCCTGTGGAAACTAAGAGAAAGTATAGTCTATAGATGGAGAAAAAAAAATAGTAGAAAATGAACGTTAATAAGTTAAGGTGCTTACCAGGGCCTGGGTCCAGCAGTGGACCAATATAGGCTGTGGATATGGGAGCCACCTCCCATGAGCTGCATGACCTGACAACAAGTTGTCATACCACTCTTTTTCTTCTTTTATCTTTGACTCTGCATTATGGTTTGGCATAATTATGCCAATGTCAGTTTCCAATTGCGCATTTAGTTGTGAACGAATCTCTGAACATAGGATTAAAGTTTATGGAGGCTGAGTTTGAATTATACAAAATATATAGAGGATAATTTAATCTGAATCAATTTCATTATTTATCAACCATAAACAACCAAATAAAAAACATAAAACCTATTTATAAAAGTACTAAAATAAACTATCATTTTTAATATGAAAAAAACTAAGATGAAGAAACTAAATACTTACATGATGTATAAAGTTTCAATTGTATATCATACCGCTCGTTTTTTCTTACGACCATTGTCTATCTAAATATAAGTGACGGTAGCTACCGCGAAGTGACAACATTCACGTTTGTGTATATCTACATCTACCATCGTCGAAAAATAAATCTACTTTCCCCATCGAGAAAAAAATTTGGTCTATGAAGGAGACGTGATGCCATAAAAAATGTCTAGTACATTGACATTGTAAAAGCGTAACCAATATTTGACGTAAATATTATTTGCTAAATTAACTTTAAAGTAATAACGCTATCACGATATTATACAATCATTCTCTAGGGAATCATCGCGTCTACACACTACACTAATCAAAATCAAATATTTCTTAGAACTGCGACACTGGTCACTTTTTAAGAAAAAAACTTTAGGCGCGAATATTCGAAACAAAACTTTTAGTACGGTTGTCTAAATTAGGAGGGCAGAATTTATGCATGTACGTGCGTAATGCACACCGCCTAGCTTTAAGACCCGGCAGTACCCTATTTTTTAGTTCATCACTAGGTTGAGTGCTCCAGCATGGAGGACCAGCTATATGAGGATCATTGAAATCATTGAAACTATGACTTTGAAATATGACTTTGTGTCATAGACTATTTAGTTCCATACTGTTTGTGTCTGTTTACATTATAGTTGTAATTTTTAGAATTTCACTTTATTTTCGATTGAATATTACTTTAAGTTTTTTATATTCTTAAGAAAAATATATTAGCCATGTATAATATGTTCCAACAATTGCGGCTTTTTACTTATAACCAACTACTAAGTAAAAAAGTATCCAGTACCAAAATAGGTGATGTAGAGGGCAAAGATGTTCCGCAAAACGCTGAAAATAATGATTTGCAAAAAAATATTGCAAACCTTGAAGAAAATGAACGCATTCTCTTGGAAAACTCTACAATTTCTTGTCGAGAAATAAAATCAAAAAGTTATACAGACATCAAGGATTCTACAAAAAGTATGTTACTTACTTTATACTTATTTAGATTGATAGAAGGTATTCTAATGTATATATTTAACTAATAAAACCATTGTTATCCAAAAAGATACTTATGATGAAATGTATGAAACTTGGTACCTACCATTTCGTACATTTAATTTTTTGTTACGGTACACATATTTAAGCTAAACGGAAGCTACTTTGACGCCTAGGATCAAATTTTAGTATGTTCTAAACAAGGTAGCTAGTTCAGCGTATATACTTAGCTATCAAACGATCTCTCACTACTCGCTTCACATAGATATTGGAGTAAATTGCCGATAGTTACTAAAATTGGCATCATACTTTACGTTGGAAGCGTTTACTGAGAGACATCCGTACTGATAAAAGAAAAAATAAAAGAGAAAGTTATTATGTCTGTTTGTTTGACCGGTTATTCATACGTAATTGAAAGTCATTATGTACGAGTATGTTTGTCTGGTTAGTTAGTCATACGTAATAAGTAAATTGAAACTAACATCGGATTTCAGCGATACTCAGCACGGCAAGAAAATGTCTAAGTCTAAGCGATCTAAAGAGGCATATAGCATGTATAAGCATCAAAAAATTGACACGAACCCAAAAAAAAGATATCATGAAGCCAAATATCATTTGCAGTTCAGGGGACAGTAAAAAAAAACACGAATCCATCAAGTCTCGTCATCAAATACGTCGTAAAGACGTAGCAACCGATGAATGTCATTCATCATCTGATCTATTTGGTTTCTACAAAAACAGACGACGAAAACATAATAGCCCCTATGAACTCTACATACAATCCGGGAAGCCTGTTATAAGTAAAAATATTAATAAACTGAAAAAATGTGGTAGCAAAGTCATCAGACGTGAACGAAGTGCCAAACATATTCCTTTCCTTTCATGTCATCATGCCCTGAAAGTGATAACTTCCAAACATGGTATGGTGGAGGTTGCAGATGACGTGTTTGATTCTTTACAATGTGTCAAGAATCATGGTGAACTTAATTACAGCCTATCCATACCTATAAAGGATCATAAAAAACAACAAGATTTACCAACAAAAAACGAGAGTATTATGTGTCATTTACCGGAATCACGCGTGCATAAGCACCATCCCAAGAAAAAGCGTCGTGTGTCTTATTCCATACCAAAAGATAACTCCGTCGATGTGGCTTGTAGCAATGTATCAGCAGACCACAGACAGCAGATGTATCAGCAATCAATAGAACTCCCAGTAGTGATTACCCAAGATTTACAGGCAATGGATGGATCAGCCGACCAATCATTAGGACTCCCAAAACTGATTTCCCAAAATCTAGCGCCCGAACACGAATTCGGCTGCAGCCCTGCCCCATGTTTTCCTAATTGCAAGTGTATGTACAGACCGTCACATCCTGCGATAAAAGGAATCGACGACTCTACTCAGACAATTACTTGTAAACATTCATATAGAACCCATTCATTTTCTTCTTTGTTACCAAAACCCTACAAGAAGTCAGTGCAATTTATAGCAAACTTACACATAAATAATCCAGATCCGAAATCTATAATCAAATGTATTTTGATATGCCTCCTTGTCACAGTGTGGTCCCCAATTTTGCTAGCCATTGGCATAGGATGGTTGCTTTCATATCCATTACGGCCGTGTATTCTTTGGGAAAGAAATTTAAAATATAAACGAAAAAAAGGATGTACATGTAAAAAGCCATCGGTCTGCAACAAATCAGGACAAACAAAGCTACAATATATATTACAAGCATGTAAAATCCATCCTTCGCAAAGACATAATCAGAAACAACCCTACGCGTGGAGCACACCTTGTTGCTTTTGTAGGCGCCGAGAACTTGGAAGAAATTATAGCATCTTCCATTCTGATTGTAGGACAATGCCACTGCACGCCTCTCAGCACAGAGCCAACACAATAACCAATTTTTTCCACAGCGTTTTTTGTTCTTATGATAAAATACACCAATCAAATGTGAGTTCCTTTAGAAACAGACGTAAAAAGGTAGCTTTAAAAAAAAAATCTTTAATAGAACCAACGCATAACGATAAACTTACCAGGCATCCCGTTATAGAATTTTCTCCTAGACAGTTCCAAAATTCGGAGGCTAACAAAATATACCCTATTCAAGATATAAGTACCACGACAGAACCAAATATAAAATTTGTAAATCTACAAACCCATGACGATCAAGGTAAGTCTGACGAAATCGAAGCGTCGTTTTTTTTTTCTCCGTTAATGAAATTATTAGAAAATTATTTAGTCAATTTTAAATTCATGACTCCAAGACAACCGACATTTTTGAAAAAATCTACAAACGGACGAGGCTTAGAGTCAAAACAGTCACAATGGCAATGCTTCCAAAGGCCTAAGACTAATTTTTCTAAAAACTTACGTAGCCAAGCTAGATATAGTCGCGGAGTAAATAAAAGAATGGAATTACCTCAATGTTTGTCCCTGGTGTCAAAAGAAACAAAAAAAGACAACCACAAAATACAAAAAGTTATTAATTTTGCAGATGATTTGTCTCAAAATACCGAAACTATTAAATTAGGAAATAAAAACATCAAAACTGACTCAATGAATCAGCAAATTGAAGGAACGAAATGTTTGCAAAATGAAGGAACTAAATGTTTGCACCTAGTATCATCACATTGCACAAGTCCAGTTTGTGATAAAACCAAAGAAGCAAATAAAACTATTGAGCCTGATTTTCGCCTCAGTGAACCAACACAACATCGGTGCGCTCATAGCTTCACAGTTCACGAACCTCTCGCTAATGGTCATACTGAATCCTTAAGTCATAGGACAAAAGAAGTCTATACCACTACTGAAATGAACAATAAAGAAAATCTCAGTTACAATTTTTGTCCCAGTGCGTTGAGTGAACCAACCAAACATCCGTTTGGTGACGACATTGCTGTTTACAAATGTCCCGTTAGTGGTCATACTGAAAGCTTATGTGGTACGAAAAAAGCTTATGCATGTGTTGAGACCGACCAAAAATCAAATCCCTGCGCTAATCACGTTCCTAAGAATGTTCAATGTATAAAAAAGAATAAGCTTACGGACGTTCGCTCATCATTTTTCAAATTTAATTTTAGTAATGTTACGAAGTGCCCGTGTGGTAAGTGGTATAAAATGAAAAAAACAAATGTATCTAATGGATCAGAGAAAAAACTGCCTGGCGATTCTTTTCATAAACAAATGCATAAACTGACGCAAAACTGCTCATCATCTAGTAAATATCCGACTAGTAGTGATGCCGAAGGTTTATGTGTTCTTAAAGGGAAAAAACCAAATGCAACTGATGGAACGAACCAAAAATCTAAGTCTAACTGTAGTTGCCAGTGTCACCTTATTAAACCTATAAAGCTTCGGCCTGCTGCTTCGGTAGTTTGCAAATGTCCTTTATGTCGAAATTCTGAAAACTTATGTCATAATTGTCAGAAGATGAAAAAAGCAAACACCGCTGTTGAAACAGACCAAAAATCTAAATGTAATTCTAGTTGTCAGTATCACCTTATTAAACCTATTAGGCTCCCGCCCACTGCCTCAGTAGTTTGCAAATGTCCCATAAGTAGAAATTCTGAAAACTTATGTTATAATTGTCAGAAGATGAAAAAAGCAAACGCAGCTGTTGAAACAGACCAAAAATGTAAGTCTAATTCTAGTTGCACGTGTCACCTTATTAAACCTATTAGGCTCCCGCCCACTGCCTCAGTAGTTTGCAAATGTCCCATAAGTAGAAATTCTGAAAACTTATGTTATAATTGTAAGAAGATGAAAAAAACAAACGCAGCTGTTGAAACAGACCAAAAAAGTAAGTCTAATTCTAGTTGCACGTGTCACCTTATTAAAACTATTACGCTCCCGCCCGCTGGCTCAGTAGTTTGCAAATGTCCCGTAAGTAGAAATTCTGAAAAATTATGTCATAATAATTGTCCGAAGGTGACAAAAGCAAACGCAGCTGTTGAAACAGATCAAAAATGTAAGTCTTATTTTAGTTGCCAGTGTCCCTTTATTAAACCTATCAAGCTCCCGCCCGCTGGCTCAGTACTTTGCAAATATCCAAAAAGTAGAAATTCTGAAAACTTATGTCATAATTGTCAGCAAAAGAAAAAACCAAACGCAGCTCTTAAAACAGACAAAAAATTAAAGTCGAACACAAGTTGCCAGTGTCATCTTATCAAACCTACTAACTTTGCACCCGCTGTCTCATCTGGGTGCAAATGTCCCATTAGTGGAAGTACTGAAAGCTTGTGTCATAAGAGGAACAAAGCAAATGCATGTGTTAGGATAGACCAGAATGATAAGCCTGGCTCTGATCTCATGAGTCTTCCGAATAAACTTCATGCACGTCCTTTAAGTCCCAAAATATTTAATATTTCTAAATACCTCAAACGTGACAAAAAAATAAATACTAGTTGCCAGTGCCACCTTCTAAAGCCTATTCAGCTTCCATCTGATGGATCAGTAGTTTGTAAATGTCCCAGTAATGCAAATACTGAAAGCTTATGTCATGATTGTCATAAGAAGAAACAAGCAAATAAATGCGTTGCAAAAGCATCTGTTGGAACGGACCCAAAATCAAAAATCAGCTGTATTTGCGAGCGTATGAAACTAAATAACGTTCCATACGATTTCGTTCATACTCTGTTTCGACAGGATTCCTTAAATGTTTATAAATTATGTCCCATTGGTGGTGATACCGATGGCCTTAAAAAGACAAAAAAACTAAAAAAACACCGAAATAATAAAACTGCGACTAACAAATGCATTCACACTCCTGAATACCTGAACGTTTGTTCTGAAGTTTGTGGCAGCCTCAGGGAAAAAAAAATTATTGCACATTGTTTATCAAACAATAATGAAAAGTTCTCTATGAACAAGCAAACGCGAACAAGTAAATGTAAGCCAAAAAGTCCTAGAAACCCCAAAAATTATGATAAATGCATAAGAGAATCTATTGAGGCTAAACAACCACATACAAACAGCTTAAAATCACCATTTAATGATAGCGTTCAACGAAGTGAAGATAATGGCAAATGCGTGACGGTATTGTGTTCGAAGTGCGATTGTAAGATTAGAGGTTCAAACGAATCAGAAACAAATACCGACAAAGTCACAAAGAATTCATGGACCACTTGTTATCGAAATGCTGGTACAACCGTTAAAACACGTTGTGCTAATAAACAATGCAAAATTAGGAAAGAAACTCAATCTTCGGATAAACCAATACATGCAACAAAAACTAAAATATGTGCTGACCTAAGACAAATTTGCCTGGGCCCCCCCAGTGAGCAAACTAAATTTTCTGTTGAGGAAAAGAAGTCTTGCTCGAGTCAAACCTTTAAAAAAGCTACTTTTTCTACTCCGTATAGTTTATCATGTAATGAGCCAAGGTGCAAAAGACGTAAGCCAATGCTAGCAAAGTATTTGGCGTTCACTTTTTATGATTTTATCGTTGGTAATAATCGCAGAAAGAAAGGCAATAAAGAACCTCCTAAGCCAATCGGAATATTGATCAAAACATCTGACTATACAAGGCAGAACTATGAAAAAGAACCTCAACAGTGTTATGGAGGTTTAACTGAACTAAAGTCAAGAAATATCAACACCGCACTGAGTCCAATGAACATTAGAAATAAAATTGATAATTTAAAAGCAGATCGACGTAAAAATTTTAGCAACAAATCCATGGAGTTTAGCTATTTTACAATGTTGAAAGATTTGATTGAAAGTAAAACATTTCAAAATCGCAATGTTTACGCACAGTATAACAAAACAAATAGCCAGCAATGTCCAATCCCAGATTCAAAACCTTTGGATCTGGGATTGGACATCCCAGATCCAAAACCTAGTTTCCCAGTAAGCTGTTCGTGTGAACATGGTGTTTCTGGGCAAAAAAAACAGCAGAAAGGTTTCTCCCCGCACAATTCAAATATTAAGGAAACAAGCCAGTGGCAAGATTTCTCGCCACAAACAAATAAGAAACTTGACGCAACACGCAGTAAAAACACCCCAAATACAAGTAATCCAAGACCTTGCTCTAAACGAAATAGAAATATCCAGGAAAAACTTTCCAAATTGCGCAGCTTAATTATCACAAAAACAAGCAAGCAAACGCTTTCCTCACAATGTGGTGGTGGTTTTAATAATTCAAAACCAAATGAGGTAAAAGTTTCACCACAGCTCGCTTCAAATATTTTAGAAGCAAAAGAGCAAAAACTTTGCTCAAATATCACAGAAACAAAAGCAGCTTCAAAAAAAGCTAAGCTAAGCCGTGAACGAATTTCAGATAAAGGAGATGGTACCTCTTTTCAACCTGACTGTTTCCATCTTAGGCCAGCAATGGTCACAGGTAAAGGGGACAATTCCCTGAGCTTTAGTGATAAACGAGACCTTATCAAAATGTGCTTTAAACGCAAAGTAAAACTAACCCCATCATTAGTTAAATGTCTTTCAGATAATTTCAATTTGGTAAGTACCCAGCATAAAAATTTGCCTCGTATAATAGAACACATAAAATATGACAAGTGTTGTGAGCACAATAAAAGACATCAAAATAAGGTCAAATGTACAGGATCTCCCAAAATAAGTGCTGGCATTAAAGCAGATTATACCCGTACTAAAACAAACAAGCCAAACAAACAACATAATTTGAAAGGGATGGAAGAAGCAGAAAAACGTAAACCGAGACATGTAAGAAAGACAAGGAAACCCTCACATTCGTCCAAAATCTGTCATAGGAAGATCCCCGAACGAAAAGGTTTTTGGGTCCGGCACATCCCAGACAAAAAACTAGTCATCAAAAAACCAGTGAAAAAAAAAATTGTCAAAAAGAAAACCGTCAGTAAAAAATTAGACAAAAGCAGCAGAAAGCAGACATCAATTAATTCTGGAGATGGAGATGAGCTCCAATGCTCTAGTTTATATCTTGCGACGCTTCGCGAGAAACCTTGGTTTTGGGTTTATACATTATTGCCTAAATGTTACCCAAACTTCCTCAGGTTTCGCCTATGTTCGAAAACTATATGTACACAATGTGCGTTTTCCTTGACGTGTTGTGTGTGGGCTCCATTCGTAGTTATCTGTTTGATTTGCTATGAACTGTTTACTTGTGGTCAGTAGTAGTTTGCCCTGAAATTAGATCTACTTCGATCTGATTCGACTTTTTTTGTAACGCATCCCGTCATTCACATGGCAACATTCAATCATTTTCATTGTCACTGATATTCTCCTGCATCGCTTGCTCGATCAGCAAATGTTTGTAACGCTTACAATAAAGAACTACATTACATATTTCAATGAAGTTGAATTTATTTTTAATTGAAATGTCTAGGTACCCTAGTAAGGCCCGTCAATTTAAAACGACATAAAATACTATTTAAAGTTGCACAGCACACGGCTTCACCGAGTTTTTCAGACCTTTAGTGCTAAAAAAACGTGCGTAGCCATGGACATGGGCGGTTGGAAGCTGCATCAACGATAAAAACCCCACTTATCCTCTAATTTACAAAACAAAAGTTTACTTTACCATCTATTTTTAAACGACTTTTAAAAGGAAGAGGTTTCAGTTCGTCTGTATGTTTTGTACGTATGTATGTTACTTGATATCTCCGCCTATGGTTAACCGATTATACTGATTTTTTCACTATTGTATAGATAATGATTCCGAGGTGCTCCCATAAATTTTATTCCCCAGGGATTAGTATTTATCCCGTTAAACTAAAATAGCGACAAAATATTTTTGGAGAATCACGTCTATCTAGTTTTGGTTATATGAGCGCCAATTGTTAACAGATTTTGACGATTCTTTCATTGTTGTATAAAGGTTTATTTTGAGGTGGTTCCCTATAAGTTTGATACTCGAGGAATTGCTATGTGTAAAACGTAGGTTTGTAAAAATGCATCACAGTGTGATCAATATGATCATTTTAGTATCACTTAATGGTTTCCATAGCAACGGGCGTCAACAGTTTCATACATGTGTCATCAAACTAAATTAGACTTGAATTATAACTAGATGTCGCCAGTGAAATTCAATTTTATGCACGTGTCACCTTCCTGGCTGTACTTTTCTACTAGATTATTGCTTTGTCAATACCAAATTTTAGCTCAGTCAGACAACGTGAAGTTATTTCCAGAAAGACTTACCTACCTACATAACATACCTATACATACTGCACTGCAAGTTAAATAAAAGTCGCGTAGATAAAATAAAAACAAAACAATATCAAATATATATGTATTTACTTACGTACCTCAACAAATAAAAACAGATTTTGTATTAATTTTGTTGACACACACCGCACCGTAGATTTAAAGTTTACAAGTAATTAATATATATTTAATTATGAATTTTATTATCAAATTAATTGAATAACGGACATATTTATGTACATAGAGGCCGGCACCACGGTAATGTTATCTACTGTGCCTCCTGTGATGGGTGATATAAATCGAGTTTGTACCCTTTTTGTGATTTTTACATAGAAACTATCAGAAAATAATTACGATTTTTTGGGTCTATCACACGTTCTGCTATCTGATATAGTATCGGCGATAATTTGGTGCAAAGTGATATGACTACCAGGATATTAGCAAAAAAATCGTGTATATAGATATATATCAAGTTGTAACCCCTTTAAGTAATTGCTCCACTTACAGGTTGTCGTGCTTCATGGTATAAGAGCGATTAATTAATAATTAATAATTTTCACATTTTATTTTTCATTGTATTTATCGTCAATATTGATATATTTAGACTTATATCACTTTGAACCAATCTTTCTCAATACTGATTAGGGTACAATCCAATAGAAAATAATCTAATCTTTGGGGTAGTATTTTTTATCATTTGTGATGTGCGTGTGTTTGAGCAACATTGTGTTAGGAACATATTCTATTAGTTATTCGATTTTTTTAGTTCTTGTATATCAGTTTACATAAAGACAACTTATAGGTGCAACATAATTTAACTGTATTTGTAGCATTTATCACGTATTATTAACACATGTTAGAAATAAAAAAGGTACAACTTACAGGTTTTTAGTGAGTTACTTTAAAACTATAATATTTAACATAAAAATTCAAATGCACAGTGAAAGTTAATGTTTTTATCTACAAAAGAAGGTGCTTAAGTGTAACCTAGCTCACTTAGTTCACGAACTAGATCTTTTTAAATCATGTTTTTGCTCAAGTGTTGATTTTTCACTTGTATCATATGTCACAGGAGGCACAGCTATTATCATAACCGTGCCAGCACATTGCTAAAAAAGCAAAACATTTGACAGCGGATGGCGGGGCAGGTAGAGGGGTGAGTTAGCTTAGCTGATCGCAAATCGGGAGCATTCGAATTTCAGAATACTGCGACAATGCAGGAGCGAGCGAGCAAGCAGGAACGGATTATGACTCCGAACGTGAACGCTCTAGTAAATTTTAAAACGCGCGGAGTTGATGCCTCAATGACAAAATTAACACCTTCGTTAGTATGTACCCAGCGAGTCACGCCCAATTCTATCACAGAGTGATAGGTAAATGTGTCAGGGAAAATGTAGCTACTGGGGAAAACACTCACCGTCTGTTGGAGTGGTCTGTTGACTAGAGTTAATACGAGGCCTCTCTTCCCCGGCGGCGATGTGCTTTGCAGTTCTGCGCTGCGCTGGACGGAGGTCTCTGCCTCTGTCTCTTTCTCTATCATCACTACACTCTTCTTCTTCGTAGCTGAATTCCAATTCTGAAAAAAAAAATCATATCAAGTATCTGTGCGCACATTAATCCAACGCCTAGCCGCGCGGCGCGGCGGCGCTGGATTAATGTGCCGCACAGCACAAAAACTATAAATACTTTTTACAGTGACAAAAAGGCTTCCCACAAGCTTCAAACGTCTGCGAGCTGTCTATCATCTGATGCCGTCAATTTGAAATGCATCTAAATGTTACACTAGTTAAAGCCCATATTTGAATGCACATTTTTGTACTGTGCGGTAGCGGTGCCCCTCTGATCTGCGACAAACTTTATTAGATACTCTATCTCATTGTTTCTAACCTGCTGTCAAGTATTTTTGTTATTCGATTGTTTCTTACTTGTCGTGGATTGTATCTCAATACGCTACTCATTTGATTGAGTTAGCCGTGGGCAAAGAGTGATTAACTATAAAGGCGGAAACACATTATTGAAACGCGACTTGACGCAACGTGTAACCACCCCACACCCTCTTCGTGCATTTCGTCGCGCCGGGTGTTTATAATGTGATTTTCGTCTTAGAAAACGAATACGGTCAACACGCATCGCATTTTGTCGGGTCGCGAGGTGTTTCAATAGTGTGTGGAGTCTTAATACTTTAATGGCCCTGCCACGCCACGCCAAATCCAAATCCGCCTGTTCATGCCAAATCTCACAATACTTTGGATACACTGGTGTAGATTCAAGGTGCTCGCACTTTTTGAGCGCGTTGTTTTTGGACGACCTCCGTGGCGCAGCGGGTAAAGGTCCGCTTGTGACGCAGGATGGTTGCGGGTTCGATTCCCGCCTTGGAGCAAATGTTTGTACGAGTGTAGATATTTATTCCGGGTCTTCTGTTTTTATCCAGCCAGTTGATTTTATTTTATTAAAGTATTGATTTTTGAAACACTAAAGATTATTTATCGGTGACTAGCTTCCGCGCGCGGCTTTGCACGCGTTCTTCCGGGATAAAAAGTACCTAAATCTTAGCTAATTTGTTAATGATTTTACCAACGACTCTCAAACCTCGATCTATTTAAATTGTGCCAATGCACGATGTAACAATCTATGTATACTTATAAATCTTTTAATAAAACTGTAGTAGATCCAATTCAGTACATTGAAGATATTTTGATTTTTTTTTGGAGGGCTCTCTTTTGTCGATACTGAAGCCCAAACTGTATTTTTTTCTTTTTTGTCTGTCTGTATCTTGGCCGCGCATCACGCCGAAACTACTGTATGAATTCAAATGAAACTTGGCACGATTTGAGTTCATACTACGAGGAAAGACATAGGATACTTTTTGTTCCGTAATTTAGTAGTAACGGTTCAGTAATTATGAACGCCGCAGCTTCAAGGCGACTTTGAACAGACAAAATGGCGATCACAATTGGCATGTCATGACCGGAGTGATACGAAAGCCATCTAAAGAAAAAATAATAGGTAGGTATACCTGCCTGCAACCCAATACCTACCTATTTCAGGCAAAGTAAAATGTACAAATGGTCCATGAGATCATCATGAACATGATTAGTTCCGTTGAGCTGGTCCAGTTGACTGTACCATCGACAAATTTCTTTTTCCCATTAACTGTACCACTAAAGATTTTTAATTCAGTTTTTTTTTATTTTGGTTTTCAATCAACTGACCCTACCTACTACCGAAAAAACAATTGCGGTGGTCCAGTCAACTGGACCGCTGAACGGAACCACGAGTAAAAAGCGAAAGCGATGATATTTTGTTGTGTAGGTGTGTTCGCAGTACACTTCTTGACACAGACACAGGCCGAGTTGTAGCAAAAAGTGGTGTAGATAAAGAATGGGATTGAAGATCCCACGAATGCATGGCAGCATGCTATCCTGCGTAGACCCTACACGATTTATACACAATCTAGGTTCCTAAATAAAGGTAGGTACTTACTATATTAAAACTACACCGAGTCCAATTCTGCACATTGAAGTTTTTTTGCACAGCGTTTCTTAATATTAGAGAAACTGTGGTCAAATGTGAATACCTAATTAGTCGGCAGGTATGGCAATCGCGAACGAAGTCGCGGGTACTGCTAGTATAGTAATATCACTGGTTCGAACGGCCATTTCATGATGAGAAAAAATAATTAAACCTAATACTAACACATATAGACTTGTCTATCAAATATATTAACCTAAAAGCTTTTAATGGACCTCTGTGTGTCTAGCATGAGTTGTCACAGTTAGATCGGCTGACGTTACTACAGTAGTTACGTAAATACGCAGATAGTATAGTTAGCTTCTATAATGGTACCATGAGTTGTGTTGGTGCTTACTGTTAAGGCGGGTGTTCGATACATCGATCACGTAGGTATGTATTTAGCATCATCAGCAGTTTGACCTAAGTAGGTTACTCGTGCCGCGAGCGCGGACCGGGCGCCTACGGAGGTCAGTGCATCAGCAGCAGCCATTTCAATCGCACTCATTAACATCCATATTAGTCGTAGTTTTATACAATCCAGCTATTGTTTCATATACTCGACTTTTATATCAGCAGCGATTCCTACAGCGGGAATCGAACCCGCAACCTCCTGCGTCGCAGGTGAACCGCTGCGCCACATCGGTCGTCCTTATCCCACGTTAGTGGTTGTACAAATGTACATGATAGGTTAATAGTTAGTTAGTTAGTTTTTTTGCAATAAATCACACAAATTCTCATAAGCTTTTTTGGATAATCTTTATTAAGTACTTAATCAATAAAGTTTCACAAAGTTGGTAAACATTTTTAATTCCAAAATCGCAAAATCTATCACAAACTATAGTCATTTCGCGAAGCTAATTGTCGGTGAGTGCCGTAATTACAAGTAGTGATAGTATGTTACTATGACATCTGTCAAATTTGTAACTCCATGGTACCAAATTCAAGCAAATGAAGCCAAACTACAGTCGCTGTAGTATAGTTTACTACACTGTGCCGTAGGATAGTTAACTACGTGGCTCCTACTGCGCATTTTAGTACACAACTATCCGCTAGAGGCGCTGAAAAAGTTTTCATACATTTTTTAACTACAGTCGCTAGCGAGTATAGGTTGCGAAAACTCATGGTAGACCTACTGCTGTAATTATAGCTTATTATAAAAGCCTCAAATCTCTTCCTAGTTTTTACAATGAAAAGAAAGTCTATTTTGACCATAACTTTAACTCTAATACTAACAATCACAAAAATATTAGAAATGTAAAAGTTTGGATGTTTAGAAGTATGGATGGATGTTTGTTACCTCTTCTCGCCAAAACTACTAAACGGATCTGGGTGAAGTTTTGCATTGATGTAGGCCAAGAATATATCAGTTCCCATGGGATAGAAATATCCTTAAAACGTTGCCATAGAAACAACACGACTGAATTGAACTATAGTTTAAAATAATTGTGGAATAATTGTGGCATTAAAAAAAGATAATTTTTCACGGGTATACAGATAGAGCATTAATTTAACGGAAGGAGTTTAGTACTATCTAAATTTATTGAACTATAGCGATATACTATTTAATACACTAACTTCTTCCCAAAGCTTGGCACGTGTTATTTCTAAATAAATAGTGGTCTATGTCAATTTCCAGGATACAATCTAATAACGTATATCTTGCCTTTAATCCATTATAGTTTTGATTGGATTTAATAAGACCGGATCAAAATACAGGGTAATTATTATGTCACTATTATTTTTCATAAGTGGGTCCAAATAATCTATATTCTATAGGCGCAATAATTTGATCAAAACGAGCTCACTAGCTCAGTAGTCAATTTCTGAACCCCTCCTGGCTGTTGACTCTACATTAGTATTCTAGTAATATATATTCTATGTAGTAGTATACTAGACAGCTTCGCTAGCTCGGGAAATGAACCTGTCCTAGCCTAGCCCGAATCAGTCCTAAACCTAACATGAGTTTAAATACTACTGCGTTTCTGCGGTTATAACCTAGTAGTATTATTATTATCCGGTATAAGCCCATAACGGGTGCCTAAATTGGTACACGGATGGTTCCAAAATGGGACTGGATGTAGGCTGTGGAGTGTATGGAGAGCGACCTAGGTTTGGAAAAAGTACAAACCTAGGTAATTACGCCTCTATCTTCCAAGCAGAAGTATTCGCCATCTTAGAATGTGCCGATATAAATCTGGAAAAGCGCTACTCCAACCAAACGATCTTTATCAACTCTGACAGCCAGGCGGCTCTCCTAGCACTGGACTCGAAGGTCATTACGTCTAGATTAGTCGAGGACTGTATGTCACGTCTAAACGCGCTCGGCTTGAATA
This sequence comes from Eupithecia inturbata, assembly GCA_963662085.1. Classification (NCBI taxonomy): domain Eukaryota; kingdom Metazoa; phylum Arthropoda; class Insecta; order Lepidoptera; family Geometridae; genus Eupithecia; species Eupithecia inturbata. The sequence continues at coordinate 8,551,214 of OY759176.1, read as the reverse complement.
ACAGAGTCGTCCTAAGATGGGTACCGTGACACGCAGGAATCAATGGCAATGAGTGTGCCGACGAACTTGCTCGTTCCGGGGCCAAGGGGACTCAGCTGGGCCCCGAGCCGTTCTGTGGCATACCTAAAAGCCTGGCTAACAGAACCCTCTTGGATTCCTGCTTCGAGGAAGCTTCCAAGCTTTGGAAGAATTCCTTGGGCATGAGTCACTCTAAGTCATTAATAAAAGCCTTCGATAAACGGTTCACCAACCGAATCCTAGCGCTAAGCAGAAGCAACCTTCGCATCATGACTAGAGCCCTAACTGGACACTGTCGCCTTAACAAGCACATGTTCAAACTGGGTCTAAGCGACACACAATCCTGCAGATTTTGCGAAGAGGCGGAGGAAACGCTTCTCCACCTGCTAGGAGAGTGCGGAGCACTGATGCAAAAACGTAGCATCCATCTGGGCAAGCACCTGCACAGCCCAGACGAGCTACGAGCCATCACCCCGAAGAAAATCCTGCAGTTCCTAGCAGCTGCAAGGGTTAGTGGCGAACTATGAACGTCGCAGCTTCAGGGCTGAACACTTGAGTGGCGATCACAATAGGCCTTTCATGGCCGCAGTGACACGAAAGCCACCTAAAGCAAATATAAAAAAAAAAAAGTCCATAACGACATAAGCTACAAGTACTAACACAACACAGTGAAGCCGATCCGACGCAAGCTTGTCCACATAGATGACGTAGAAGACAACGTAAACTCGTAGTAAATATCCAAGGTTACGTTAAGCTATAGCTCAACGTAACCTTGTACCAGCGTGGCGGGATGTGAGCCGTTGTGGGAAAGTTACAGTGGCGAGTTTTAGTAGTACAGTGGGTGATTGCTGGGGCTCCATTCTGTTAAACTACACTGGCCTGTAAAACTAAGTATCACGCATATAAAATTGCAATGACTTTTTAAGTACACAAGATATACTTTCGAAATAAAAAGGACTCGAAATAGAGTTTAATTTTGTATTTAAAAATTATTTATTTTTTATTATTGTTAGAAGAAAACCAAATACTAAAATCAGAAATAGAAACTCTTAATACCAGAATAACAAACAATATTGGAAGACTCAAGCAGAAGAAATAATGTAATTCTTCACGGAGTTGAGGAAACACGGAGAGTGGTTTTGGGATCGTCTCCGAAATGCTGGGAAAAATAGAGGTTAGAATGTATAACTGCGACATCAACAAACTACATTAAAAAAGACTATAAACAAGAATAGATCAATAGTAAAATCTTGAGAGAAAAGAAGGAGATGCTTTCAAACACATACATAACGGAGGACTTTTCAAATAAAACCATGCACAAACGCAAGATATTACACAATCAACTAAGAGACGAGAGGGAAAAGGGAAATGATGTCTTTATTAAAAATAACAAAGTCACCATAAGACAGCCTAAAGAAAATGAAAAGAGAAAAAGGTACAACTCAACCTCACCCGGTTCAAACTCTCCACAAGAATCCCGGCACGTGTTTGGTTACATAAATTGTCAAATTGTTGAATGATACTATCCCTCTGCTGTGACAGCAGCGTGTTGTCAAATTGTTGAATGACACTATCCCTCTGCTGTTACAGCAGCGTGTTGTCAAATTGTTGAATGGCACTATCCCTCTGCTGTTACAGCAGCGTGTTGTCAAATTGTTGAATGGCACTATCCCTCTGCTGTTACAGCAGCGTGTTGTCAAATTGTTGAATGGCACTATCCCTCTGCTGTTACAGCAGCGTGTTGTCAAATTGTTGAATGGCACTATCCCTCTGCTGTTACAGCAGCGTGTTGTCAAATTGTTGAATGGCACTATCCCTCTGCTGTTACAGCAGCGTGTTGTCAAATTGTTGAATGGCACTATCCCTCTGCTGTTACAGCAGCGTGTTGTCAAATTGTTGAATGGCACTATCCCTCTGCTGTTACAGCAGCGTGTTGTCAAATTGTTGAATGGCACTATCCCTCTGCTGTTACAGCAGCGTGTTGTCAAATTGTTGAATGGCACTATCCCTCTGCTGTTACAGCAGCGTGTTGTCAAATTGTTGAATGACACTATCCCTCTGCTGTTACAGCAGCGTGTTGTCAAATTGTTGAATGGCACTATCCCTCTGCTGTTACAGCAGCGTGTTGTCAAATTGTTGAATGGCACTATCCCTCTGCTGTTACAGCAGCGTGTTGTCAAATTGTTGAATGGCACTATCCCTCTGCTGTTACAGCAGCGTGTTGTCAAATTGTTGAATGGCACTATCCCTCTGCTGTGACAGCAGCGTGTTGTCAAATTGTTGAATGGCACTATCCCTCTGCTGTTACAGCAGCGTGTTGTCAAATTGTTGAATGGCACTATCCCTCTGCTGTTACAGCAGCGTGTTGTCAAATTGTTGAATGGCACTATCCCTCTGCTGTGACAGCAGCGTGTTGTCAAATTGTTGAATGACACTATCCCTCTGCTGTTACAGCAGCGTGTTGTCAAATTGTTGAATGGCACTATCCCTCTGCTGTTACAGCAGCGTGTTGTCAAATTGTTGAATGGCACTATCCCTCTGCTGTTACAGCAGCGTGTTGTCAAATTGTTGAATGGCACTATCCCTCTGCTGTTACAGCAGCGTGTTGTCAAATTGTTGAATGGCACTATCCCTCTGCTGTGACAGCAGCGTGTTGTCAAATTGTTGAATGACACTATCCCTCTGCTGTTACAGCAGCGTGTTGTCAAATTGTTGAATGGCACTATCCCTCTGCTGTTACAGCAGCGTGTTGTCAAATTGTTGAATGGCACTATCCCTCTGCTGTTACAGCAGCGTGTTGTCAAATTGTTGAATGGCACTATCCCTCTGCTGTTACAGCAGCGTGTTGTCAAATTGTTGAATGGCACTATCCCTCTGCTGTGACAGCAGCGTGTTTTTTTCTATGATTCCATGTTAATTGTCCAGCACTAAATAAAATAATCGTCAGTTTCGCTATTTTTCTAACTAGAACACAACGAGTAGATATTCGTCCCGCTGATTTTTCCTCCATTATTATAACTGTCTATTGGTCGCCGATTCCGGTATCAAACGCTTTCTTTATTTCCATTGGAATCAATACTGAAAACTTTGAAAATTTAACAATTTTAAAACTACTAAATCCGTATAATTAATTAGGGTTCTGTCTTTGAGATCAAACCGTATATTGGGCAGGTCCAACGTTGCTCCTATAGATCGAGGCAAGTCTAGCCTGGGCATTAATATACCTACAGGGTGTTCGGCTGACCGTGTGCCGTATTAAATAAAACCACACCACCAGATAATTCAAATATCGGAAAACTATCGAAAAAGTTATCCAGATAAGGGTTAAACAAGGTTCGTCAAGTGCGAGTGCGACTCGCACTTCGAACGGTTGTCAAGTATACCAATATGTATTAGGTACTGCAGTTAGCTTAATTGTTTCAATTGTAAATACTAGTTATAATTTGATTGTAATTTTCTTTGTTAATAAAGGCCATTGCCGTTTTAAATAAGGTACTGGTTAGAGACTTTGCTATTTGATGAATAGCAAAAAATTAATTGTACCTTATTTGTACCTATAACATTTCAGATGTATCGGTTTGCAAACTTCGGAGTAGGTACAGAGGGTAATAGTAAAATTTTCGTGTTTTATCAGAAATTTCTAATACTTTTTTGAGATGTACGAACCGATACCTTTCATTTGATACCCCAATCGGTGAGGTAGCCCCCCCTCTTTTGAAAATTATTCCTCCCCTTTTTGACCATTTTTCAAAAAGTGTTCTACTTACAGAATTCTCTATATTTTTCCTGTAAAATATAGTTCCATATCTACAAACGCTACATATGTACATACATTTCAGATGGATCGCTCTGCAAACTTCGGAGATAAGGGGGGAATGGGTTATTTTTCGACTTTTTTCAAAATATTTCAAAAAGTATGAAACCTACAGAAATTTGAAAAACTGTTTTGAGATGTACAAACCGATACCTTGCATTTGATACCCACTTGACATTGTAGGTCTCTTTTAAAATTTCGACATCACAATTTGTACTGAAAATTTACATTTTAATTTATTTTTCTTTAAATCTGTACAGGCGCACGAAATGTATTATTATTTCAAATTTCACGTTATTTGCTGCTGTAGTTGCAGAGATATTAAAGACGGAAAAAGAAATATTCTTTATGAAGGTGCGCAGGTGTACAACAGCTTAAATGTTATCGGACATTTAGGAAAAGACTGAAACAATATATTTATGATAAGATCTAATAAGTTAGCGTGACGGTACCAACCAATAATGTAAAACTTGCTACTACAATTATTATCAAACTGTTATAATTAAGTATTAATTAGTTAAGATAGAACTTAAGATTATTGTATGTACTCATTTAGGTGAACTTTGTTCTTTTCAGTAAAAAATTCGTTAAACTGAAACTGAAAAAGGACAGAAAAAGCTATGCCATAAGGGTTTCGAAACCGATCTCCGATCTTCGAAACCCTAAAAAGCCACCATACTATTGCACTTGGTTTTAAGTACCCCCATTTACCCTTTGGCACAAGTCCTACCGAACTAAACATGCTTACAACACGATTAGGCGACAAAAGTTGGTCATTTTCAAGGTATGGCAGATTTTTTTTAATAAACGCATACTTATGTATTTTTTGACACATTTTGTATACCTACCATTGGAATGGCCATTAAATTGATAAATTTTCAGATAAATGGTGTTCTTCCAACTATCTGAAAATTTATCAAGTTAACTTAGTTTTTTTAATTCCACCCAACGTTTAACTCTCAGTTTTTTATTTTCACTTTTCAACACTTTGCAGCCCCACAGCTCAATAGTAGGGAATAAAAGACATGATGTAATTAAAAAAATAGCAGGCCATTGTATTTCGTATAAAGAAATTACAGCACTAAATAGTCAAAATTGCAGAAAAAAAGCTATTCAAAATAGCCGAGTGGCTTTTCAGGGTTAAAAAAGCCTTTAAACTTTGCACTCGGTTCCACCTACCCCCAGTTACCATATAGCAAACGCCTTCCTAACACCCTTCCCGTATATTCTCTGGCCCGAGTGAAAGTGAATGCTGGCGGAGCCCCCTACTCCGGCGTCCACTCCCCTGGTGCCCCACCCCGGCGCCCACCCCCGACAATCATCTCCCATCGTCCCGCTTTAACGTGGCGGTAACGTAATATGCAATACGGCTATTGGCAGACGTTGAACGCGGATAACGTAGAGTTCAGAGGGGTGAGCCCACAGAGGTATAGAGAGATGCCAATCCTTTACGTTGAGTACAAAACCTAGTATCGCATAAAAAGCTCACGAACTCACAGTAAACAAAATAAAAACAATACTTCGCGTTGTGTGCTTGTCATGCAAACAAGGCATAGAGTGCAACTATTCGTTCGCACACTAGGTTGCAAGTGATGTTCGTACAGCACCACTACAGACGCAACAATATATACAAAGAACACATCATCACTAACTCAGGACTACGAGCAGTGGCCGTACCACGCGGTTGAACGTATTCTGTTAGCTTCAATATGTTCATTATCCATTGCGGTATTAGAACTCAACGTTCGAATAGTCGTTAGTACAGAGCAAGAATTGTAAACAGTTTACAACAATATCGTGACTGGCGTTCAGTCCCATAATAAAAAAGTTGCAAAATCCAGAAATCAATTAACGTATAGTTGTTTTTATGTGTTAGTATGAAAAACATGTTATTTTCAGTACTTTCCGATGGTATGAGATTCCATTTGACTTAAAGTTTTTAATTTCACTTATATTTTTTACAAATTACTATGACACAACACGGCGGAACTTCAACTAAATGAAACAATTACCGCCACGAGCAATGTGTTCTGTTTTTGGGCATATTGCTGCGACACCGGCCCCGTCCCCTTTTCTCATCTCCTTAGTTTCTGATATCTGTGGTTTATTGTAAGTAAGTGTTATAGTTAGTGAACATAGGTAAACACACATTTTTACAATGTACCTAACATTATATTATATTTTAAACACGTCTGTCGGTGTCTGCCAAGGCACGCGTCCGGCATGCTCAATCTCTTTAGACATAAACGGACCTTAATCGGATATTGGTGAAATTTATAAGAAGATGTGCCTGTGCCTGTGCCCTACTCTGTTTAACAAGCTAATTTATTCTGGAAAGACCACAGGCAGCAGCGAGTAGGTAAATTATATGAAAGAGAAAAAACGAAATGAACCAAGCCAATTTTGAGTATTTTGACTCCATTGCGATGATGCGCCCATCCAGCTGTGCGTGATAAATAGTTGGATAATAATTTTTAGCAAAGGAAATCTAACAAGCTTAGAGCCAATCTACGTCCATGGTCAGAGCTATGGATGAATAAAATATGTTAGCCGAGCGGCTAACAAAAAAAAAAAAAAATTCGTTTAATCTTCCTTTCCACTTTGTACAGACTTTATCGAATACTTTTAAAATATGAAACGAAAAATCAGAATGTTTTTCGATTTCCTAGAGGATAAGCATTTCAATTTTTTATTTGGAATTCCCTAGTGCTCTTTTATGAAAGGTATCAGCTTGTATATTTTAAAATACCTTTTGAATTTTTTGTAGATCTTATACTTTTGGAAATATTATGAAAAAAGCCGAAAAATTTAACATTCCCTTCCCCCTATCTCAGAAGGTTGCAGAGTGATCCATCTGAAATATACCTCTTTGTAAGTCTGTGAGCTGAAAACTTTTTTCAAAAAGTTTTCAGCTTACAGACTTTTCTATATTATCCTGTTTATATTTTACAGGATAATATAGAAAAGTCTGTGACGAGAGAGTTCTCTCACGAGGCTTAAAATTACGTACAGGCGCCGCGCATAGTGCGCATGATCAGCTGGGTGTGGCTGAGGCATTTGAAGGACCAACAGGTATACTTTCCCTGATGGAAGAGGATACGGCAAGCTAAAGACACAGCGCTATTGCGGTCGTAAGAGAAGGCTTATGTCCAGCACTGGATTAGCAAATGCTGGTGATGAGATGACGTGGGCCTCTTCCAAAGTTGTATAAGTCATTCTTGGCTGGATTTATCATCGCTGTTAGGGTACTCATAAGATCGTTGGATGCTGCAGCATGTATTTCAAAACTAAAAGATTTATTTTCTCATAACATATGATAATATTATGTTAATTTATATGCCGATGATGTTCATTAGGAACTCCTAATTCAATCCCTGAATCAGTTGATTATTGGAGTGAAATAAACAAAGAGTAACGAAAATTTAAAATTTTTCATTACTCTTTTGTTATTTCACTCCAACTATTAATAGTTTTAAACAAGAATGTCACAAGGAATCTCTAGGAAAGCATAACTTATTTCTTTACGGAAAAGCGTTGGTTTTCTTTAAAAAAATGTGAGGATATATAGCAAAATTTTAAATGTTTTTGTTACATGAAAGTAGAATCTTCATGAAAGTTTCGCTAAAGTTTTGTTTGCATAAAACATAAATCTTTGTTTTATGTGTAAATGCAGAAGTTGGCACAATGTAATCATTAATAATTATAATAACAACAAAATCATGGAACACTAAATAAGACGACGGTCAGATAAACCTGTAATCAATACAAAATGATTATTATGGGGACCTGATCCTGGGGAGTCCCAAAATCCCAATACAACATACAAAACAAACTCAATTCCTCTTATCTACGACCCATCCACTCCAATGAATTCAATACGGAGTTATGTTAAAGTCATTCACAACAGGATATTTACCATGATTTAACCATGAAATATTTAACGGGGTTAAGTTGTTTACATATAAAATTACTTTCTGCCCGCGGCTTTGCGCGATTTGTTTCTATTGAACCATTCAAGGGTTATTTATTTCTATCCCATGGAAACTGTTTTATGGGATACAAAGTAGCCTATGTTTTAGTCCAGATCTACATCTACAGGTGACTTTTTGTAATGCAAGTGGATGGCCAAATCCGAAACTATGGGAGATAGAGAAAAGTCGTGAAACGAGTAATGGGCAGTGGCGTAGTTAGGCGGACAAGGGCCCCGGTGCATGGAGAAAGAATCAGGCCCCATTCCCTCCTTCCATATATGTATCTTAAACTTATAATGACCTTGAAACTTATACATAGGGATAAGTATAGGATAAGACCCACTGTGAGTTGAACTTATCCCTACTATAAATACATGTATTTTTATGCGGGGTAGAACCTGTACATACATATTTTATTGAACACATGTTCAATAAAAGAAAATAGGAATAAATAACAACGACGCGCATGACAATCTTCTTTATATTTAAAAATTTATCCCTATTTCCCTTGATCACGGCATCACGTTTGAATGGCTGGACCGTTTTCGCTAATTCTTTTTTTCTTATGTTTGTTATTGTGAGGAGGTTCTTATGAAAGAAAAAATTTAAAATGTTGCGCATTAAATTAAGAAAACTTAATGGCTATAATTTATTTTTAAAGCTTGCTGCCAGAGGTTGTACACGGGAAGTCTGTGTGCCAACCATGCAAAAAAGTCGCTAACGTTATGCGTATACGCATCCAATAACTTTTTCAGGATGATGTTGCGGCTTCCTTGTTCTGTGGCGCATCAGGGATGTTTGCAGAATACCAAACTGATGGTTTTGACGCAAAAAAACTGCCTCCCTGATCCACAGAATACGGGACAGTCGCAACAGCGTCCTGAGGACTTTATGTGATAGATGTTCCTCATCATTCTGGGTAAGCCTTATCCGGAATGCGATCTAGAGAGGATATACTTATATTTTAATACATTATACTAACAACTGAGTTAATTAATTCTACTTGTTTTGTTTTGTATTTTTCTATCATGTACCATGGATTTCTAAATTGTCTGAAATAAACGAATTTTATTTATTATTTATTTAATTAAAATACGAATTTTAATTCATAGTTAAGACAGGGCAAAGTCTGTCGGGGCAGCTAGTATAAAATATTTATTATACAGATGAGATCAATAGACGGAAAAAAAGATTTTCTACGAAATTCCCAGTCCAATACACGATATCTGGCGCGCTTAAATTTTTGCAAATTCGTCTCTAAACTTCACTCAAATCCAAGTTTGATGCCGCCATATTTTCTATCGCAATCGGAGGCTATCTAGTCCAATGCTGTTTCTAAGATATTTTTTATAAAATCTTCAGTTGAATAAAAGATCTTTCTACTGCCGCGGAAGTAACAGGAAGGTTGTGTGAAACAGTAGGATTGCTGTACGTACATTTCCGTAAGGTCACATTCGAGCACGCCAAATTACTTTGCAAAACTGGCGAATCACTACGTCTCCGTCAATTGATGAAGGACCACATGATATTATAAATCAAAAAATTGGAGGAAAAAACTGGGTCCTACTATAACGGAATATTTTATCTGAAACTGGTCACATTTTGTGAGTAAAGTCGTTTCATTCGTGTGGAACCAATTTATTTAGAATTAAAACGTCGTAAGTTTTACAAACTGCACTCATATCATTAAAACGCGCATTTAACTGATTGATTTTTATGTCGAGTACGTTGTTGAAAATTGTTACTCTACAGACTTCCTGGTTAAGGAATCGGTGATCAGAAGCCAATTCAACGAAATACTCTTTAGTTTTGCTGTGTCGCTTTACCGGACAGGTAGGATCGATATCGTATTTTCTCCCGTGTTCGGTGCCCTTGGATTTAAATGAATCGAAGTAATTACTGTAGGTACTTTTTCAATTTATCCGTTGTTTCGTCCAAAGCCTTATTTGCCTCTTCCAAAACGATATCATGTTTTTGCAAAATTTAAAAAATATAATGGATCCTATAATAAAAACTATCGTAGATAGACGCAATCATTACGGATGTAACGGATGTGTGTTAACTACGAACCTTATTTGTGATGGAAGAACACCAACGTTTAGAGTGAGTGCGGTTCGCGACGCGCCTGTACCGCTTCTGAGGTGCACTACGTGCTAACGCCCGCAATGCACGGGTCGTAGGCGCCGGGAGCGGTTTGTATTTAACCCGCTTACATCCGTAATGAATCATTGATCCTGTTCAATGCGCTGTGCATGAATTTGCAAAGAAATATAAACTCAAAATATAGCATTTATGATTTTTTTATTAAAAAAATAATTTGAGTTTGAGATTTGAAAGCAAAAAATATTTTCTGCTTCACTACGGTCGTCTTTAACTATTGGAACTCTTCAGCGTTATTTCTGACAATGCTTTATTTTGCTTTATTTTTAATAATATCGAAAAAACGAAGTTTGACTGCAGTTATTGTATTAAATCTGCTGGACCATCTTATCAGATTACATTTTTTCTAAGTTATTTCTGATTCGCCGGTGAATTTCGATAAGAGCTCCCAGCGCTTAATGCTGTTTTCAAAAAAACCAAATAAGAAAGAAAATCTTTTTAGGAGGCTCGAGTTTTTCTAGCTTCGGAAGCCGGCTGCTACTCTTTTTTCAAAGCTTAGGTAGGGGGCCCTGGTGCACTCCACCACCTAGCCCTACGATAGTTACGCCACTGCATGGGCTTAATTTATGAGAAAATAAAAACTGCAAGTATTTAGTTTATTTATCTTTTACTTTAGCAGGAAATAGAACCAATTAATTTTACAAAAAACATGACACCCTGTATTTTTGCACTAACGTGTTTGGTTGCTGATAAGAATCAATCTCTGCAAAGAAATGCATTGCTGAAAATAAAAGGTAATTGCTATTTTGTACTATTTTAGTTTAAATATTAAACATCAATGTGAAAAACTGTTTAGATATAGAATTAAATCATAAAAAACTTACCTGCTACCTTCATTAAGTTCGTACCTTGTTGTAAATTTTAGTTTACTTTTATTCAATACTAGCTGCAGCCCGCGGCTTCGCACGCTTTTTTCCGGAATAAAAGGTAGCCTATGTCCGGCCCCGGGATACCATCTACCTCGCTGCCAAATTTTACCGAGATCCGTTCAGCCGTTCTTGAGTTATAAATAGTGTAACTAACACGACTTTCTTTTATATATATAGATAGATAGATTTTTCTTGTTGTGTAGTGCAAATACTACCTTCTACAATAGGCTGAGAGAGTTCAAAGCGAATCACTGTAACCTCGCCACATAGGCTCTTCAGAGACCTAGTGCGAGGGACAGAGCTCCGCTTAGATACATCTACATACAATAACACCGGAAATATCTTTTCCGTCCGGTGGGACGTAGGGCTTCTTTTTAGGGATTATTGGATGAGAGCTTTAAAGCAACGCTGCTCCCACTGAGAACTTCCCTGTAAACTATTATTAATAATCCCGAGGAATCTCAATCCCCTGTCAGTAAAGATTTGTTCTTCTAAAGCCGGGTACTGATAGGTGTTACAGAGCGTAATGTAGACTAGAGCATTTGCTAGAGTATCAATGTAATGTAAAGTTCTTACGAATGGTACAATACAGACAAAGGCTCAGTTCCCAAAAGCATTTTAGGCAATGTATTCGACGTAGTAGTCACGGCGATTGAGCATTTACTCGTACCTGTAAAATTTATTTCTACCTTGCATACATTTTCCCTCGGCCCGCGCACCTCACTTCCTGCCATTTCCCGTCACACGCGCCGTTACTAGTAAATTATCTAGTCTATACTTACCTTAACGTGTCACTCAGCGAGCGTTCGGCAGTCAGTACGGGGAAGGAAGGCGCTCGCAACGAGCAATGAGTCGGATTTTTGACTTTTCATGCGCGTTGCGAATGGTAAATTACGCCCCGTTACACCCCGGTCAGTACCCGGTTTAATATAATGACATTAAGGCTGCCCTATGCCCCAACGGCCTTGAGAACAGAAAATAATTATCTGTAGTCGGATAAATAATTTGTTTTATTCGTGAAACGTACCATTTGTGTACAATACTTTAAAATATTTAAGTGAAAGAAAAATACTCAAAATCATTAGCGCTTAGAAGATATATCCGAATATTGAATATTTTTTTATAATTCTGAATTTGGATATATCTTCTAATCCCTATTGAGTTTGCATTTTTCTTTCACTCAAATATTTGACAACGTATTGTACACAAATGGTACATTTCACGAATAAAACAAATTATTTATACGACTACAGATAATTATTTTGTGTTCTCAAGGCCGTTGGGGCATAGGGCAGCCTTAACTCAAGTGATTACAGATTTGAAAAAAAAGAAAATAAAAAGTAATGCCACCGTAATCTGACTAATAAAGATAATTGTAAAACAGATAAATGTTTTTAAACCTGCTTGATCTGAACACATTATTATTTGTAAAAGAGCAATTGAAAACAGTTTTCATAAAACTTGCTCTAGTGTGTTCTATCATAAAAAGTACTATCTGTATGTTAACCTCCTTAGATTTTATAGGGTCTCTGCTGAAAGTTTGCTTCGTCTTTTAATCCAGGCAGCTTGCCAAGAGAGTTCTTGATTTATTTTATGACTAGAATATTACTTTAGGAACAATTAACACGTACCACAACCACATCGCAGCGACAAAAAGTGGTCAAACTAAGAAGTGGTTAAAAATAAAGATTAAGATTTTTGATATGTCAAAAACATGTGTTAAAGGTTACAATTGAAGACAAATTTAAATAGGGAGTAAAATTATCAGAGAGACTTGCAACAACTTAGCATTTAGTAAAGTTTATCATTGTAAAAAATCGTCAACATTGTAATAACATTTACAAATGAATAACATTTTCAATTTCTGTCTGAAGAGTTGGACATTTAGTGAATAGTGTTGATGCAGCTTTCAGAAGTTGCATTGTGGTAACTAGAAAATTTGGATGTGGTTGAGTAGAAGCTATTAGTTGCGATGTGGCCGGCGGCTAGTGTGTGGTGTGGCTGGTGGTTGCGTTGTGGTTGCGGTGTGGTTGTGATGTGGCCGTTAACGACCACACGTCAGTGGATAACAAATGACATGTATATTCTTTAAAAATAGCCTCTGCCAAAACTCTCAAAACCATTCGAAAACTATAATCGAGATCGTATGAAACTATTCAATCAAAACCACAAGGCGCGAGCTCAGAAGCGAGTATTGTTGGATAACATTACAGGCGATTACTGGTCGTAAGGTTTCAAAAAAACGTGGCATGTTACGTTTTTTACAGGCGAAAGCTCGCAGTGAGGGAGCGCCGCGTTCCTATCAGCACAGAGCTCCGCTCAACGATGTAAAAGGATTTCTTATTCCTATTCGAAGTCGTCTATCCGATCAATGTCCTCCGTGTGGTTCTAAGTAAAATCGTCGGGGGTTTTTTATTTTTGTGAAATAGCTTACACGAAACTTTCCTAAAAGGCAGAGATTCTCTGCCGGAGATTAACACCATAAAATATACATTATTCAGTAGTAAATTATACCAAGATCGAAGCTACATAATTCAATAAAAAAAAAAAATTTACAACGACGATTGGCGGGTGCCGAACAGCTGTGTAATTGTTTTAACGAGTTATTTATTATAGTAGCATGATTGGTATTAAAAAGACTTGGGAACCGGGGAATACTTGAAAAGCGCCGCACTGCGGTCTACTGGGACGTACCAACCGGTTAAAGGTAATTCACCTTTACTTACTTGTTTTACCAAGATAAGACCTTCGTTTGACCAGAATCTTACCTGATATGATAAGTGACGATGTTACCAACGATATATTATTACGAAGATCTAGAAGACTCCCGTTTCATATTGTCTTGAAGATGCCCAGGTTGTAAATGTATTTTTTTTTTGTAATTTTACTATAATTGTAACTTTACCGACATAGAGTCTTATTTTACCTATAAAAATATCGCCGTTTTTTTAAATATAGATTTGAACATTTTACTAACTACTATAGACGAAATAAAGTCAAACTAATTTTACCTACGTCTACCCTTACGCAATTTAGCAAAGGTCCTACTCACGATTAGTAAATATTTATAATAAAATACCTAGCGCCATAAAAGATCTAAAAGTAGATTCCGGTGTTCGTAGTGAACTCAAAGAATATCTTATATCTAAATGTTACTACTCCGTTGAGGAATTTTTAAATGATTACTCTATAATATAACTATTTGGCTGCCAGAGTAAAGAATTGACGTACTTACCGAGTCATTATTACAATTGTTTTGATTCTTGTAGCTGACTTTGCCAATATTTTCTGACTACTATGTTTCTAGCTATAAATAGATTATGTACCTACCTATTTTTAATAATGTTTAAATAAATTGCTGCACCCTTTATGATTAAGATGAACTTAGTTTTGGCAGCAAACGGTGAAATCAAACCTAATTTTTAAAAATAAAATAATTAAAAAATAATAATAGCCTTTATTCCCATTAAAATTACAATGAAACAATAATTATGAGTATTTTTGAACTATTGATATATGTAACAATTATAAGTTTTCTTACTTAATATGATTAATTTACAAATTATATTTATTAGATAGAGATAGATAGATAGATAATGCTTTATTCATCACCTTATAAAACAGATAGTACTCATTAAACACAATGTAGGGAACAGCAATGAAACTGGCGGAATAATAACTATGAAGAAATTCTTAATAGTAACATTCATTAGATTTTTGTAGGGTTTATCCATTTCTGGATAAAGGCCTCATCCATCTCTTACTCATGCTTTAATTCGGTTTGTTCCTCATAAGCACCTATTTAATCTTCTTCAAAAGACAGCGCTTAGCTGTACCGTTACACTTAGGGATACGTTGCCAGCACGTCGCCATGGCGTCCCGGTGGGATTTGAGCCTTTTGAACGAAATTCGTTGCTAGGCGCATAGGTCATGTATGAAAGGAAAGTGTTAGTGAGATAGTGTTAGATAGGTAGTTTTCGTAAAATATGATATAGTTAACCAAAACCCAGAAATGGTAATACCGGCCGGACGTAACAAGCACTAATTGTAGCAAATTGTGAACAACGGTCTTTCGTTTATTCATTCCGGGAACAGCGCTTTGTTCTTCTCCCTTTTATGCAATAATACCATTTTCTATTGTTGACAGCTTCGTGACCCCCCTTAACTTACTTATTCGATGGATAACTATTGTTTTGAATGTGTTATCTGATTATGCTTCTGTGTTATTTTCTTTGATACGTAGCGTAAATAATTCTGAACTTAGAATCACACTATTGTAAAGGCGAAAGTGTGAGTACTGAGTAGGCTTGTCACTTCACGCTCAAACGGCTGAACGGGTTGGATGAGATTTGTTTCCAGGATAGCTTATATCCTGGATAAACACATAGGCTACTTCTGATCCCGGATAAAAGCAGTGTTTCCGTGGGATAATCAAATGATTCAAATACAAACTTGTTCACCGCAGGTAACACCTTGGGGCGTGTTCACAATTATTTATCACGTGATAAATAATTGTGAATGGCATGATACCTATTCGTAGTCAACGTTTTCTTATACACGAGAAGTAGAGGCTGCTGCTATACTCATACAGGTACACTACAAAATACTTACAAGGAGATCTCGGGTTCAAAATCAAAAAAAGAAACGCTAAGACTATGCGACTAGTACCCTTATGACGAGTGGCGTCATTTTAAAATCGAAGAAGTTTTTGAGGCTTAGCTTTTTCTCACTTACGTGCACAAATAAAGAATGGTTAAAATTGATTTCATATGAAACTATTCAACCGCTGTCAAACTAGGAAAAATAGTTCCTCTCTATCCGGTAGAGGCGCTGCAAGGCACCAAGTATATGGAACGAGTCGAATCGAGGTCTCAAAAATTTAATTTTTTTTTCTAGCCGCTCTTACTAAGAGTAGGTACATTATGAGCGTATTTTGCGGGGTAGAGTAGACTGTTCCAAATTAGTGTACGTTCAGACAGCAATCCGCTTTACAGGCCCGTTTTGCCTACCTAGTTGTATGAGCGAGTTCACACATATTACAGAATCTGTAAATCTGTCATATATCTCATAAGTTACTTACTATATGAGGATGAATGAACTATAAACCTACCTTGATAACGGATGGTGTTATAAATTACGGGATATCATTGCCATTTGATTCAATAATATTTGCATGCACACTGAAACAATAGGTACCATTCTAAACTTTTCTAACAGAATATCTTCCTTAATACAACTTAAGCTAGAACGACATTGTTGTGGTGTGTTGTGTCGTGACTCTTGCGTGACGCGTCAAAAGCATATCGATTTCAAACAATTAGGCTAGTGAAAAAAAAAAGCCGAATGCCCTTTTTTAAGGCCTTTCAAAGAGATTTCAAATGTTTATTAAAGGATAAGTAATTTTTGCGTAATTGCACAGCAGACTGGGGAGAGGCCAGGCGCAGGACCCGAGGCACGGGGAGTACCACCGCCAACTTTTTTCCGCCCCGGTTCTAACCATACTAAATCTATAAAACCGAAACATATTATACTTTTGACGCGTTTCGGTTCCGTCATGACATGACAAACCACATCACAAATTTGTGGTTCTTCATAAAATATTTTGATTATGAAGTTATTGACGTAGTGCCGAGTTTCGCGTACGAAAGTCACATTTTCGTGACACGCAACGTGTCTTAAAGCGCCGCCAGGTACTGCTACTTACATTTTATAGTTGTGTAAGCTTTGTATAGACTTTAAGAATCCTGCTTTACGGCCCATTAACGTTGTTGAAGTACCTAAACACTTTAAGCGTTTCTCAATATACTAGATTAGGCTCATATAAACACAACACAACATTCTAAGGTGTGGAAACCGCTCCTGTTGTAGCTAAAAATAAGATAAAAATTAATTCAAAAAAATCAGCAAAATTTAAATTCAAATTCACTTGCTCATTCAGTCACTAAAACACGGAACCACTAAAAAAGTTCGCGTCTGAATCATTATTTTCTATGGCATAAAGTTTAAAATCTGATAATAAGAATAATATTAACTGTTTGAAATTCTATTTCGTTCAGTAGTACAACTAATATTTCTATTCGTTCACTACCTACTACGTTGTGTCAGACGCAATTGCAAGACAAAGGAATGAAATTTTAGTTCAATAGTACAATTAATGTTTCCTTTCGTTCGTAACTTCATTGTGTTAAGTTGCATCCATATTAAATATTAAGTAGGTATTAAAACATGCTATAAAACATAGTTATTAAACTTGTTCTATCAGTGTGGACGATTTATATAGGGAACAAAATCAGTATGGATGATTTGTTATATAACAAAGTTATATAACATGTTACATAATTTGGACGTACCTTAAGACAGAATTACAAGACAACAAAATTATTTTTTTCAAGGACAGGTGAGTACTGTTACTTCTAGAAGACAAAACTAGTGCATCAGTACGATTGTACTAGTAGGTACGGAACGATCCCTCTGCTGACCGAGCAAGAACAAGCCTAATAGAAAGTTTTATATCTGACTAAATAATATACAATTTCTACTGTACCCAACCCACGATGCAATTAGCTCGAACAGTAGGGTTGACTTCGACAACGCATAAAATATTATTAGCTTACTCCTCCTTTGGTTTCAGATATAAGTTCTTTTTCCCCAAAAATGTGTTACGTCCTTAAGCGACGACATTGACAAACCCAAACAATTAGAACGCTTTATTTTCATCGCTATGTCATCCCATTGTTGGGTTCGACGGTCTCGACAGTCTATCGCCTAGGCTAGGCGATAGACTATGTCTAGTAACTGTAGCTAGGCGGCCTAGCTACAAAGCACACGTGGTGAAAAGAAGAATCTTTGTAGTGTGTTTATTGTACCCTAACCCTTCACGTGAAGCCGCGTAAAGGGTTGAGTTCTCTCGCTGTATAATCTGGCGTTTTTACAATAAAGCTCAACTGCGGGCCGCCTAAAGCGCTGAACCATTATGTATTTTTAAAACAGTTTTACAGCTTCTGAACAAAGCACACAGGCTGTCAATGCTGCAGTTGACAGCTTGATATGCTCGATAATAACGTAAAGGTTATTTTCTCGATCCATATTTTCGCTTGGTTGGAGTGCGGTTTTCGTTGAACTACAGAACAGTGTTTGAGTTCTGGGCAGTTATTGACTTTTTTAGTACTCCAACCTCAGTTAATCCAATATAAGTTTTTGATCACTATAAGAAATAAGATAGATTGACATCAAAAAAGTTTTTGTGTAAAATGCCTATTTTCTTGCTAACTATAAATTATTTTGAGAATCTGTGCAGCTAATCGAGAAAAATAATACAAGAAAAATGTGAGAATCTGTGAACGTTTCTCAAAAAATTATGGATAGTATAATATAATCTCCTAAGACCATTTTCTTGTAGCTACACCGGTTAATGTACCTCTCCTTACTGCCCCGTCGATCACATCCACCTTAAATATATATATATATATATATATATATGTGCTAAATAAAATAAATTTTGTTCTAATTTATTTTTATTATAGAATTGAAATTTTCTGTGTCAAATTAAAAAAAAGAAAAAGAAAACTATACATACTATATATATATACAGAAAATTTCAATTCAATAATCAAAACAAATTAGAACAAAATTTATTTTATTTAGCACATAGATTACAATAAAAGAATAAAACAATAGAACTAGTATTTACAATTGAAACAATTAAGCTAACTGCAGACTGTATATATTGGTTGTATGTATTATATGTAGGTTAGTATAACATGTACCTTCTAAGGACCTTTTTTGGTTTATCAATAACCGATTTTTTAATGCTTTAATTAAATTCGCAGTTTGAACTATTGTTATATTTATGGAATGTCGTTAGCTAAGTATCTTAACTACGACGGCTATCAATAATGAGTTATATTAAATTTGTTCAGTGGATTTTAAAATGGAATTGTTTGTTTATTATTGTGGTTACATTGGTTGCTACGAGTATTAATTGTAATTTCGAACAATTTAATCGTCGAACAAATGAGGTCGTATTAAAAACATGCCTTAGTATCTATTTCTTAACAATAAAGTAATAGTCCTAGTTTGAAGCAAATATTGGCAGTCTGCCAACGTTCCAAGGCATGTTTATAGTCTGCTGCAGAGCCCTTCTAAGTTGTTGACATCTGAACCAATCAATTTCTTATCACTACAAACGATTTTAAAACTTAAAATAAATATTTCTCTTCATCAGCAATTATACGTCCACTGCTGACCATATCTACGAACGAGGAGGATTTTGCCACAATCACCACGCTTTGTAGAATAAATCTAAATAAACTGTTTTATATTATTATTATTTATATTACCAAACTTCTTGTAGAGTCGACAGGTGATCGGAATGCTGGCTTCTATTTCGGTCAACGAATTAGCATTGCCATTCAACGTGGCAATGCTGCCAGCATTCTGGGCACTCTGCCTTCTGGTGACGGCTTAGATTTTTAAGAAATAGATATTAAGTGTATATACTAGTTGTACATAATTGTTTTATTCTTATAAGTTAATTGTTTTATCATCGATCTACCTCTATTATTTAATAAACTATTTATTCAATAACAAAGAAAATTCTAACTTATTGACAGTACAAGTATGTGTATGTAATGTACAAAACGCACATGAAACTGTTGGTTGAACTGTTTGCTGACTGCTGCAAACAATCTAGAGATTCATATAGGCAGCTCGACTGATCCAAATAAAAACCATGCATATTTAGGAAGTACCGAAAATAACTTGTCTTCACTCCATCTGAATGAACTATATTCACATTTCGAAAAAACCGAGGCTCGGATTAAAAGCTTCAGTAATCTTCCCGGTTCGAGTAAAATCTCAGTTTGGCATTAGGTACATCGACTACACGGGGCCCCGTTTGATTTTCTTTTGTTTGTCGTTCAGTTCTAGAAATGAATTCGTTCTGCTCAGATTTTTATTGTGTTTCTGTACGGGGTGGTAGATTGCTATCTAACTTGCTTCACGATACATCATCCATCTTTATCGAGCTTTATACGCCATTCAAACGTCAAGGTGGTTAGATAATGGTTTATGATTTGCGGCAATTTGACTTTTTCGCTAGTTTTATCCCTCGTAGAACGCAGCAAAAAATGTTAACCGTCAAAATTTATAATATCCTGCGCAATGTAAATCGAAGCCTCTCAACTTTAGTCATATCAAAATTCTTCAAAAAGTGAATAAAATTCAATAAGCACAGCCCTAAATAACCATTTCAATACGTTGGAGGTCAAAAAAATTGTGACGTTGTGACGTAACCGTGGCCTATTAGAGCTACCAATTCCATAGTATTTTTATTAGGTACAAAATGGACGCAGACAAACTTGTTTATTCTATTCCTACCTAAATATACTTTTAATAAACCTACACTGACCCGCTTTAGGGCAACTGCCTAACTACGTTTAAGCCATTTCTGAAAAAAATACAACAGAATATTCACCATTGATTTGTGTGGTTGTGAGCTTTGATAATGATAATAAGGATAATTTATTTACTCTTTGATGGAACTGTACCGAAATATTGGAAATCTCAAAACAACCCAAATGATAGTAAATATCCCGATAACCTATCATAAATTCGTAATAACCATGTTAGTCAAACTTTTGTCAATTCCTCAGTCGAAAATAAACATTTCTGTTACTCCGTGGTAAGTTCTCAGCGATGTTCCATTATTGTATAACTTTAAATTAAATTTTAATGTGTCCTCATGTGCTGGATCTCTCTCAAAAATAGAACAAGTACCAATGTTCACCATTCAACATACATCGTCATCGAATGCGTAAAATATTTGAAATAGATCCTTCAACATCAATCATTTACGCAACGAAGCGATGTCATTTTTGTCTATTCTACCCTAGACAACAATACCTGTGCTTGGCCTACTGATGTTATGTATATGTAGAGTTTAGCTACTGGGAATTGTGATTGGAATATCGCGCCAAATCATAAAAATAATGAGAACGGCAGCCCCAAATATATAGAGCAAAATCTGGAACAACCAATTTGATACCTCCATCATGATCATCATCATTAATTTCATTGTGACAAATACTACATGACCTCAATAAGAGAAACTTAAAAAGAGTTCTGTACGCTTAGTACCAGTGTACACAGGTTGATTAACGAAAAAATTTTTAAGAGCTCGGTTACCATTAACTTCTATCTCGCTAATCGCTAGCACGTACAAAAAATGAATGTGACAAATACAATATTCTGTGAAAATATTTATTCACAAAGAAAATTAAAATTCAATAATAGGAACAAATTAGAACTAGTATTTACAATTGAAACAATTAAGCTAACTGCAGACTGTTGCGAACAATCTACAGGTAGCTCAACTGATCCATATCAATACCAGTCGGAAGCGTCCCCAAGACGCTGGCTGCATTGCCCCACTGTATGGCAATGCTGATGCGCTGGGCCAGATACCCACCAGCTCTCAGGTCACGCGTCGCGTCGACCATACGCTCAGATAACTTTTTGAAAACCCGGTGAGCCTCGGTAGGTACCCCACGGACCTAGGGTCTCGACCCCAAAGAGAGCAAATGTGTAGGCTCTGTCGAGACCTGCATATTTGCGTCTCTTGAGATCCTCGGCCAAATCTGCCGCCGCACCAGTCCTCACGGATGTCCTCGGAAGATGGGAAGGCGCAAGTATGTCGACGCATGTTGCGTCCCACCAATGGGCCTCCCCAACTCCCATGGGACTAGTGTGAAAATAGACTCTGTCAAATCTCTACCATTCGAGTACTAAAATAGAGTTCGTATGAAACAATGATTCTAGTAGACATCATCCTATTCAAGCGCTGTCAAACAATGAACATTAGATCCTCTCTATCAAAGAAGTAGTATTTACTATTACAGATTCCGTACATTTGGCAACTTACCGGATGGACTCTATCGATCCATCAATCTCTCACTTTCCATCCGGTAAGTCACCAAATGTATGGCAAAGGCGAAAACTTTTTCGTCATGGTACACATTTAAAACTGGTACTAAGGACACTGGGATCAAATTGGAAATAATTGCAAACTTGAATGCATTGAATAACAGAAACTGTATAAAAAAAATGCTTTGAAAGACAAAGGTTAGAAAATACTAGGAGTATTCACCATTCTACAGAATTTAGGTCTGAAAATATCGCTTTTGAGATACATTTTATCCAGACTAGCGTTTTGCCACTGTATAAATACCCGGCTTGACTTCCTGCCGGCGCATACAAGTGCCATATGCATGTCCCAACGTTTGCAAGAGTTGTAACCTACTTAAAAGGCTACAAGGTAAGCTTGCCCAGGTATTTTATCATTCTCTTTTTCTTTTACATCGTCAAGATATCAAATCTAGAATGCCTCACACAGTCAACACTATGATCTCTACATTGCAAAAATTACAACCACACAAAATCTCAGATATTTACGTAAAGGTAATGGTAATTTTGGTCCCCCTATGGGGACATATTAATCTACATGCACATCGTTGGATAGCTATTTTTGAGCTGAACAAAAGTTAGTTACCATGACGCAAACATCTCTGGTTCCAAATCTCAGTTCGTTCAGAGGTTAAATAAATAATGCTGGACAATCCACACAGCATCATCTAGCCCCAAAGTAAGCAGAGCTTGTGTTATGGGTACTAGATGACTGATAAACTTAATACAATACATAACATAGATAGATATTTTTTATTATATATAGAAAATACCGAGAACACCCGGAACAAATATTTGCAGATCGTACAAACATTTGTCCCAAGGCGGGAATCGAACCCGAAACCTTCTGCGTCGCAGGCGGACCTTCGCCCGCCACGCCACATCGGTCGTCAGAGGCAGTTCGTTCAGAGGTTAGTTACTATGACGCCTATACATCTCTAGTTCCAAATCTGAGTTCGATCAGAGTTATGTAGATTATTTGTCAGTTTTGAAGTAGGTACCTAGACAAATACGAAATGTCCCAATGGAGGTAGGTACCAGAGGTTATTCATTTTAGTTTTCAGTAGGTACCCATAACACAAGCTCTGCGCAGCTTAGGTCTAGATAATGCTCTATAAATTGTTCAGCATTATTTATTTATTATTTACTTCCGGGCATTATCCTTTATTCATTCTGGAACTTTATTGCGACGTGCTTAGTACGTCACAAGACTCTTATTGTTACGCACAGTTTGTACGTATCAATCAAAATAAATTGATGAAGTCCGGTGCCTTTCATCACATAAATATACAGCTGTTACCCGTGACTTCATACACGTGGGATTAAATTTTATAATTTCATACTTTTGATAATTTTCATAATTATAGACAAACGTTTTGTACTGTTTTTGCTTTTAGGCTCACTGCTCACTAATACTATGGCTAATGGTTGCTGAGATATACCAGAGCATTTTCGTTTAAATTTTAGTCTTTTCGTTTAATTTTAATAGGAAAACATCGTCAGAATTTCAGAAAACGATGAATCAACCGTGTTTTGGTTTTTAAGGGGAACCTACATGTAAAATTTTGTAGTTTTACTGCTAATGGTTGCTGAAATACAGAGCATTCGTTTTAACTTTCAACCGCTATTTCGAACCTCTTGAAAAGCGAATTTTCATAATTTCTTTCTTAGTGCTCATTTTCGTATGAAGACCTACCACACCCTGCAAGTTTTAAGACTCTACTATTAGGGGTTTGGGCTGTGGTTTGTCTATGAGACAGGACAAAGAGTCTTTTATTGCATAGTATAGATTACTGAAGTGGCCACCGGGAATTATCAAATAATACGTCACAAATTCTGCTACTGGATATCTATCTATATACCGAAGGATCGACCGATTTGGAAAGGAACTTACATTATGGACGTTATAAGGGTTGCATACCTCGAAAGGCAAAAATGGCACCCTTTGGGTTCATTTCATTATACGTCTATCTTTAACACACAACTTTACCACCGTAAAGTTTTATGGTAGATAAATTGGTGATTTTATCAGAATCCACTATCAAAGTTCCTTTAAACTTCATAGACGCTTTATGATTTACCTTCATGAGATTCAAGTTATTAAGGGTGGTGTTCTCTGAAAGGTAATCGAACTATCACCAGTTTCGTCTGCTGACACTGACAAATATGTACGAAGACTTCTAGCAAAAATACTGCGGTCCTGTCCTATCACCGGGCTTAACCCAGGGGTAAAAACGTAAATTAAAAGTAATCGACCGACCGTCTTTTAAAAAAAGGTAAATAAGTATCTTTCTCTCCCTAACCTGTCTGGCTGGTTCTCTACTATCATTTGTAACCCCCGACCTAAAGAGAGGATGTAATAATTTAACATTAAGGCGCCCTCTGCGCCCGGCAAAAGTCCGCTAACGCTGTCGGCGGACGGCGACAGCGTTAGCGGCGAAGCGGTCAACAGCATTAAAGTCGTTTAAATAAAAATGTGTATCAATGTGTCTATCAGTAAAATTAGGAAGAAGAATCGGAGGACCGTGATCGTTCTCGAAAACTCTTAGCGAACAGATAAGTTGCTAACGCGACATGTCATGTAGAGGTTATTTTAAAGAGCTCGGGATCATGACTCTACACTGTGAACGTGTACTGTTCACGCACCGATATTTGCACCTGTTTTAGCGCCGCGGCGCTAAAACAGGTAAAATTATAAATAATTCGTCTATTAGACGAAATAATTGTAAAATTATAAAGTATGGCTGGTGAAATATTGCATTAAAACTGTAACAATAATTAGGTGAGTTGAAATATTATTTTTAGGTCGTAATGTACCTTGTATAATGAATAAAATGCAAAATAAAAATTTAAAAATATATTTAATTTTTTTTCACCTGAAGTCCATCGAGTACCCCATATTTTTATATGTCAAAATATAGTAAAAAATAGGAACATTAATTATGCCGGAGGAAATAACGGGCACTCGCACGAGAGCCGAAAAATATCGATTTTCATGTTTTTCTCCATACAAATTAAAGTTCAAAAAATATTTTCTGCGTCATTATCACCTAGGTTCATAAAATATGATATACATAGTTTGGGCTTCTAATAAGATTCTGTCTTGGTTTCCAATAAGAAAAAGCATGTTTAGAAAAAAAAGTTCTATGTCTATAGGAAGGGCTTTTTCGATCCACTGTGCGCCGTGGGATTACTGCGGATCGTACCTTCCGCAGCAACAAGCACTAACAAGCTTGTCACTCCCTAGCACAATTTAAAAAGTTTAATAGATCAGTGTATATCTTGGGCCTGGCAGTGTACAACAGACTACCTGTCAAAATCGGGATGCCACCTCCACCGCGGCGTTTAAAAATAGATTGAAGAAGTGGTTATTGGAAATGGTTTTTTACAATATGTGTGAATTCCCGGTGTTGACCGAATATTGAAATGTTTAATTAAAATAACATAATTCATATAATTTTATAAAATTTAGGTACAATGCCTGTTACAAATTATTATTATGTTTTTTTATGTACTCTAAGGTATTTATAGTAAAAAGTGATTTGTAAAATAATTTTTATATTTAATTCTTGTATTCTTGTAAAACTTAAGCACAGGTTTGAATGTTGCCCGAAAGGCGAGCATTGAGACATCAACGGTCTGCAGCGGCTGCCACAGATCCAACACCATCAAGCGGGGGCCCAATTCTGCTAACCAATCGCTTCACTATGCCAAGGGTATCGTCGTTGAATTGCCAGATAGAATCCTTAGCTGACAGAAACTCCAAATAGTGCGTGCACGGAGAGACTGCTAGAATTAATTTCAACCTAGGCACTTTTGACGTGCTTCCCTCCACCTGTGGTTTATTTCATCTAAGGTGTACCAAAACATCATCCTACCTCCCAAATGGATCTATTGATTCTAATTCAGTTTAGTTTTTGAAATATACTTAGTCTCTAGCTTTTGAATTTTTGAAGAAAATCGGTAGAGTCGTTCTAATACCGAGATGATACAAAGACAAATTATCGACAAAGGTTTGTAAAAGTTTGCAAAAGTTTGTAAAATTAAGTTGTTATAAAATAGAAAGGAACTAGTGTAAAGTTTAGGTTTTTAATACGTCAAACGTAAACGTGTCGTAAAAGACACTTCCCTGACGTTATAAACTCCAGGACCTTATTTATTAATGAAGTTTATCGTAGAGTAGTAAGATCCATAAATAGAGTAAAACGTTGTATTTATGGGCCTCAATAGATGTACAGATCCGCAAGTCTATGTTGGTCTTATATCACCTAAAATGGGGTGGCAGTGGAGTGGGAAGGGTGGCTCCGCAGGTGGCTCCGGATGGTTTGTGTGAATGTACAAAGTCGTCCGTTTCTTTTTGAAGTCAGGGCTGGCATATTGCTGCGTGTCTAGATTCTAGATGTAGCCTATACGTGCCTATACGAAACTAGCGTACCTAACATCCGTGATCGTATTTGCGTTGACAATAAAACATAATAATTAAAAAAAATTTAATAACCTTGTAAACTATCATCGCCTTTTTCAGGAGGCATTTTCGAAAGTAATGATATACCATCTTCTTCCCGTTGTCTTCTTCTTTCTTCTTCTTCAAGCTTTGTTCGCGCTTTATCGAATAAAAAGTTGTCTAATAATTTAAGTTAAATTATTATTTACGTGTACGTCAAATTTCCACTCTACCTGTTCAGTACTTTTGGAAATAGCATGGAGGAAACAAACATGTTAACATCTTTACTCACAAAGTTTCGCCTGTATAATATGTAGGACAGAAGCAGATTATGCAGGACGGCCTAACCTCAGCCTACACGCGATTCATCGGTTTTGGCATGAATTTGGATAAAACCATGATCAATGGTCACATTGATCCAAAACCGGTCGACGTACATGGCCACCTTCTCGAAATTGTTTCTGAGTATACTTTTGGCAGATGCCGCAGTTACGTAAAAACAATTTTGAGAAGGTGGCCAAGAAGAGGATCCAGCTGGGCTGGGCAGTGTTTGGGAAACTACGTCGAGTCTTCTCGAAGTATGGTAGTGATAGGTTTGGATTCCCTTGCGAGTGTCAAAATAAGGGGCTTAAACGGCCGTAAAAGTCAATTAATTCGCTATGAATTGACTTTTTCTCAGCTCCAAGAGATTCCTGACCAAAGTATTTGATATTAATTTTACCTTGATACCCCACGCGTTACAGATCAAAGGGATAGATAGATAAAGGTTTTTATTTACGACTTCAGACACACATACAAATCAGGCTACAGCAGGGATCTGTCTGTCAAGGATCTTGACAGACAGACGGCAGACTGACAACTAAGTGATTTTTCTAGGGTTTTTATTTGCCTTTTGAGGAATGGAACTCTAAAAGACAAACTATTACTTCTTTAAATAGACAGATTGACCTTTGCAAAAATACGGTTTCTGAAACTTGTATTTAAAAAAAATGGCACGCACAAAATCCAGAAACACGTCACAAAAGGCCCCAAACCCGAGTTGTTTTCGACCAGGGATCTATTCCAGGGTAGACCGAAATATTGTCTATTATTTAAAGAAAATAAGGTTGTCGGATAAAACTGGGATAAGTTTTTTAGGTCACTTTATGGAAATTTGGATTAAAGTTTTGGCGCTTCAACTTCGGCCCAAGGTGGGGCCTAAATTGAGGATCCCGGAGGGTCTAAACCTATATAAGTATGGGTGTGGATGATCCTGTAGACTCAGAAAATGTACATCTGAGGGGCACGGTTCGCGAAACATCGGGCCATCAATGGGAGCGTCGTTGGTGGATTTACGCGTTGTAAGCGAGTTGTGTCCGTATGCTGTGGCCGATTGATAGACACTTTTTTACTAATTCTGACTATTTTATTACTTATCAAATAAATAAATAAATTACTTCCACAGCGAGGTCCAGCGAGGTCCCCCTTTCGGCTTAGTAAACATGTTTCGTGGCACCCTGTATTTTGAGCCCATAAATTAAAATTAAATAATTTTGTTTAAATCCAGTGAGTATTGAGCTGAAAAACTATCCCCAGACAAGACCTAGACCTCTGGGTCACGGTCACAATACGTTCGATAACATGGCAACAACTGCATATTCTGCGTCTTAGGTCAAACCCCTGACTGACCTTTGTCGTGCACTTTAAAACTCTAGTTGCGGCTGTATTCGTTTGAAAGATATCTTGACAGAATTATTCAGTTCGTTTCGGTCTTCTTAATCCAATTAGATATTTTAAAATTCTTTAAGTACATGATTTCGTTCTTTTTACCCACAACACCGTACGCGTGGGTTATGTTTTTCGATTTTTTCTATGTGGTGGACGGACACTGTTTATTACGTCCAAGGATACTTTAGTAAATTTACTCAAACATAGTATGTAATTTGCTGATTATTTCGACAACATTCTTTATGCAAAGTCGACCTTTCAGGCCTTTTCGAACAGGCGGATAGTAATATTATTACTTTCCGCTCTATGCGGCCAGTACTGTCTACTGTATTTCGAATTTTTAATTCTATTTTGTATTGATAATAATTAGGTGCATGAAGGTTTTATTCATACTGAGCCGTACAAGCTTCACTGGCTAGTTACAATAAAAAAAGAAAACGCTGGAAACTGACCATTTTTAAACGGTGAACATTTTGCATGATACGATCTAATAAATTTTCACAGACTCCAATTCAATGACTTTTAAATTACTGGTATTGTTTGAGTAAAGCATTATACCAGCCTCGGTCCGCAATGACTGCCCTGCTGGCCACGATAAGCTGGCCTCAAGTTAAGCTTGCTATGGTTTTGGCCATCAAGCTTGGTCATCATTGCAGCCCTTGCTGTCCGCGCTATAAAAGCCTCGGCCTTCGGTCTAGGCCTTCATTTTAGCTTGGCTATACATTCCTATCGAGTGTGTAATTTGAGGTTTAAAACACACGATGTAGGAATCGCACTTTCTCCTGAGTGATACATAGTGCACTACATGTATAGTGTGTGTGATACTACGAGAAAAAAACATTTTCCGAAAAAGAAGTTGCACTCTTCTGTTTTTTCCAATACACGATATCTTCATATGTATTTTATTTATTTTTGGATTTCTAGGGTAATAATAGATTCTCAATCACTTATTAAATTACCTAACTCAAATGTAAACTTCGAAGAAATTTCCACGAATGCCTCAGGCACTAGGTTCTTTTTTAGGGTTCCGTACCCGAAGGGTGAAAACGGAACCCAATAGGGGACGGACAGCGGAGGCTTAGTAATAACTAAGCCTCCGCTGTCCGTCCGTCCGTCCATCCGTCCGTCTGTCGCGTGGCTATATCTCATGAACCGTAAGAGGTAGACAGTTAAAATTTCCAGATAATGTGTATATAACAACAAATAATAAAATAAAATAAATATCTAAATTAAAGGGGGCTCCCATACAACAAACGAGATTTTTTTGGCATTTTTTGCTCCTGATTTGTCAAGGCTGTATCTCTTGAAGTACAGATGAAACTTTCTATAATAAAGTAACACTTCAACTGTAATAATAACAAATACTAAAAATAAAATAAAGTTGAAAATTGAAAGGGGTCTCCTAACAAGTGAAAATTTGATGTTATTTGAAAAAGTTTCCTGATTTTTACGGACCTTCACCTCGGACTTTCACCTTTCGTGCGCGAGTCGACTCGCACTTGGCGGTTTATTTGAATAAATGAACCGAGAACGGAAGAGGCCGATATCATAATATGGCGGACTCGGAGTAAAACCTTGTGAAAAAAAACCATAGCTGAAATTTCAGAAAGTTCAAAAGAAAACACGTTAGAAATGGATTTCCATACATTATTCTCTCTCGGCAAACGCGTGAGATTTTCGACCCGCATTCTGGTACGCCTGCAATGACGTACTTTCTAGCTCATGTTTGGAAAAGGAATAAGCCACTTTCCGAGCAGGTGTAGTATATAATTAGTTCCAAGACTTTCGATGTATGACGATGATGTATCTAAACTTATATGACCTCTCTGTTTGAGCCAGGGTTTAAAAACTTAATTAGTTTTTAACTCACGACGCAAACGGACCTAAATATGTTTGCAACCTTAAATGAAAGAATTAATTCCAAGCCCTGAAAAACGTTTGAGCTATTAAACTCTAACCCTTTTAGCGTCTAGACTAGTCTCATATAAGCGCGCTCAATGCCTTGATGTCTTAGAGGCTCTCCCAAGTTCTGAATGCTTGTTTCACTCACACATTACTACCTAGGTACACTATACCTAGGTACACCAAACAGGTCGCGTCACGTAAAGATCGCTGCGCACTGAGCGATATGTCGCGATCGCGACAAATCCAGCCAGCGTTCTTTTTACGTGTCGCGACCTCTACCTAGGTACACTGGGTCTTCGTGATCGTGAAAAGTGCAGAGATTGTATGTGCTGTCAGATTCCTAAGATATATTGCCATCTTTTTGTTGTAAAAACATCGTACACTCGGATCTAGAATCTTTTTGAATAAAGATATTTTTTGCAAACAACAAAAATGTGCAAAATCTTGATAACTTTAAGATGACGCTGCCAGAAACTATCCTAACCTCGGATGAACTTGATATATCGATAGTGAGTTTATAACCTAATTTACCAAGCTACCTCACGACACCTACCTACCTGAATTTAATATGTATCTTTTTCCTACATGTTTTCCCCATAATATATCTAGTTTTCCGTTTAAGACTGAAGACGACAAGTCTTCATGTTAAATTTGTAGAAAAACTTAGCGATAAACATAGAAGAGGTGTCTTTGGAAGAATTAATCAATATAAATAAACTTGATCATGAAAGTGACATATTATACTACCTTGGTAGGTACTTATCTACAGCAAAAGCAAAATCAACACCAATTATATCATCACCGGCACCGGGTTGCAGTCACACACAAGGCTCAGCGGCTACAACTGTTACTCACAGTTTGGTTAGTGATCTAACTTTTTGAAATCTTTATAAATAATGAGTCAATTAATAATAATATAAGTATATGAATGTGATAACTTTATCTTTTGTTGAAAAGAAACATTGTTTCTATGAATATAAGTTATCTATAAGTTAAACACATAATTGCATGTTTTTGTATTAATTTAGTATTTGGTTCAATTTATGTAATTAGGTTCTGTTAGTATAAATAATCATTTTCTATTCTGAGAAGTGTAAGTTTATTGTTTTTAGCTATTGTACTTTTTCATCTGACTGTCTGTTTTATATTTAAAAAAAAAACATGCATAAAAAGTTATTCGTTTTTGGCCGTAAGTTTTGATATTTAACATATTTTTATTAATTTAGGGCTGTGGATTTTGTTCAATAAATAAATAATTAATAAATAATTAATAAATAAATAAATATAGTGCCACGACCAAGTGCCATGTATGTTGACAAATACTCTTTTCCATAGGTAGTCTTGTGTTACAACTAGATCTAGGTTTCAGAACCTATTGGGTTTGAGCCTAAGGGCTCAAATAATATGTAGTAGGTTGTTTGTTTTACGATAATACAAATGTCTCTAAATATGTTCATTAGCTAAATATGTTTGTCGATTACTAACTTGTTTGAATACCTTTAGAAGTTAAGAGTCAATTATTATAAAGAATGTAGCTTTGTGGTAACTATATCTTTTGTTGAAAAGAAACAGTTTTTAAGTTTTATTCAGGATTTTTTCAATTATTTAAACATGCCACACTGAAAATAACATTGTTTCTATTTAATATGTTGTTTTGAAGGCTATGTAAAATACTGTTTTATGGTCTTTTTTGTGTAAAAAAGACCATAAAACAGTATTTTACAGATACTATGACTATGTGTAAAGTGCTTCTAAATAAATAAATAAAATAAATAAATAATGCTGGACAATCCACACAGCATCATCTAGCCCCAAAGTAATAAATATTATGTATTATTGAGATCTCCGTTCTGAGGCTCAACTAATAGGTATTAATTTGTACTACCATGATAAAATGCCTCTAAATTTATGTTGATTATATTTCCAACTGAGCTAATAAAGTTTATTCAAGGAACAACAATAAAATTATAAACTTAGTCATGCTTAGTTTATAATTCATGACACTGGCAGTCATGCTGACAGTTTTCTGGCAGCTACAGATATTTATAAAACAGTAATGTAATGAGACACATAAATAGGCTAGGTTTTTTGTATGATTAGAATAAATATATTTTTAAATTAGTTCAATAATACTTAATATTCTAATTCCACTACCTACCACAGATCCCTATTTGTAGATTTAACAAGACATTTGATAGGCATAAAATTAGATATATACAAGGTGCCACGTTATTCATGTACCAAGCTGAAACTGGATTGTTGTGCACCTTATACCCAACTAATCCGCATGGTTTATTTTTAGAAAAACGTTGTTTTAAATGTTCATAGTACAAAATTACTTTACGCATACGCTTAGAAAAATTACAACCCTATCACTAACGCAAAACCGACATAATTTTAGGGCTCCTTTTTCATGTGCAAATAAAGAAACATTCATTCACGCTAAATTAGATATATACAAGGTGCCACGTTATTCATGTACCAAGCTGAAACTGGATTGTTGTGCACCTTATACCCAACTAATCCGCATGGTTTATTTTTAGAAAAACGTTGTTTTAAATGTTCATAGTACAAAATTACTTTACGCATACGCTTAGAAAAATTACAACCCTATCACTAACACAAAACCGACAAAATTTTAGGGCTCCTTTTTCATGTGCAAATAAAGAAACAATACTAGGCTCGTACGAAGCAGTTTTTTTTAAATTTCGCAATTTTTTAACATACATACCTACCTAATGAAGATTATTTATCGGGTATTTATAGCGTAATTTTCATTAAAATATCGTTAAATAGTCTTTATTAGGTACCTATCACGAAACAAACTTACCTACCTACAGATAAACATTAAACGTTGTAAGTTAAAATAATAGCTTAGAAGAAAAATGTACGGAACCACCGTAAAATTGACGGCTTTGGCAAAACAAAAGCGATTGAAAGGATAAGCACCTTACTGATGTGTTCATCAGATGTGTGATGTAGGGTTGTTACATGGGCTAGTTGCGATGAAAGTTTCGAGGTCTTTTTTCAGTAAAAAACCTTGAAACCCGGAAAGAGCTAGAACAAAAAATCTTCGTGGGAGGGGGCTAGACCCTCCCCCTCTCCGCTTAGTACACCAATTACGTGGCACCTTGTATAATTGTAGATATTACTATTTAATTTGTATGTAGTTTGTAATATAATGTTTGGAACAGACTCGTCAGCAGGAAAATGCTGTTGCATGCTGACGAGCCAGGGCCATCCCTTATTGAATAATAAACCGCCAAGTGCGAGTCGACTTGCACACGTAGGATTCCGTAACGTAAAAATCAGCAACGTTTTCAAAGAACAACTCATTTTCACTTGTTCGGAGACCCCTTTAAGTGTTCAATTACATTTTATTTTTTGTATTTTGTATGTAATAATAAAATAATAGTTGAAGTGGTACTTAATTAAAGAAAGTTTTATGTGTCTACCTATTGTAGTTCAACAGATACAGCCTTGACAAGTTAAGAGCAAAAAAAAAAAAAATCACGTTTATTGTATGGAAGCCCCCTTTTTATTTTAATATTAATTTATTTTTATTATTTGTTATTATATCTGCAAAAAAAAATACAAATCTGAAAATATCAACTGTCTACCTCCTACGGTTCATGATTATATAGCCACGGACGGACGGACAGCGGAGGCTTTGTAATAGGGTTCTGATTTCTCCCTTCGGGTACGGAACCCTAAAAACTACATACTTATGCTGCCATTCCACCAGAGATGTACTACGTTGCTAAGTTTCCAGCCGACCAATAGGATTGCTCCATTATCGTGTAATTTTCATACAAAAATGACGCGACAAAGAAGCGATCCTTTAATACCGATAGTAGGAACAGCAGGGGCCGCGGAAGTACTCCATGACGGGGACGCTAACTTTTTTGATCACCTTCCTTCTGCAAAGTAAGCTGAGATAATTTTGGAGTTTGGTGAGGTTGGGTTAGCAACAAAGACAAGGAACCTAAGATGACGGCGAGTGGAGATAGCTGCAGCAATTTTGCGATTTTTGTCGGCGATTATAAAAGTGTTAGGAATACAAAAAATGATTCAACGGCGAGCGGCGCGGGTCGTCGCTGTATTTTATGTTACGTTTTCAGTGGTCAAAAACAAGATCAGAAGAGTATGAAAAAAATAATAATAGCGAGCGGGCTGAGAATATTGCTATGAAACTAAAACAAAATAAGTATCGGAGACTGGAGTGAGCCTTTTTTGAAATTGGTGAGGCATGCTTAGCAAGACAAGGAAACTAAGATTAAATGAAAATGAGCTTAGAACATTTCACGTATATTTGTCGATTAGCAACAAAATAGGACCATAACAGGCTGTAGAATCAACGGCGAGCGAAGCGAGCCGCGAATATTTTTATGATCTGGCTGTGCGTGTCAGTAGTATTTACTTCTTATAAATGTAAAGACACGGAGAGTCAGTGAATTTCGCATAATTTTACAGCCCGTATAGACGATTTCATGATTTTTAAGGTATAAATAGTTGATCCCGAAAATCCTGGTCTGGGTAATGGGACAAACTTATAAAATTTTTGTATTGTCCTCGGTACTTGTTAAATGTGCAAAGTTTCAAAGTTCTGCTTAGCGTGGTGCTAGATTATGCTGTGTGGATTGTACATTGTACTATTATTAATCTGAAGCTTTCAAAGATTCTGTTTCAAACAAACGTACATACTAATAAAGGCGTGTTTGAAATATTCTTATGCTCTGCTATCTCGGATAACTTAACAGTACTAAATTATTCAGTAATCATTAATATGCTTATTGTAGATACTACCGAACAATATTGTTCACATGACAAGAAAATAATTATTTAGTACTAATTTAATTATTCTTG
This sequence comes from Eupithecia inturbata, assembly GCA_963662085.1. Classification (NCBI taxonomy): domain Eukaryota; kingdom Metazoa; phylum Arthropoda; class Insecta; order Lepidoptera; family Geometridae; genus Eupithecia; species Eupithecia inturbata. The sequence goes on along the minus strand of OY759176.1, from coordinate 8,516,498 downwards.
TAATCTCAACTAGACTGTTTTGTTGGGTTAACAGCTACCACTAGTTCCGACAGCAAAAATTATGATCGTAACCAAAAATTATTCTCGCTGTCACAAAAAGAACGAGAATTCTTGTTGAGTTAAACATAATTTTAGTAAGTTTATCGAGATTTTTTCTCGGTGTAGCCATGAAACCAGATTTTTTTTGCCTTTGCCTAATTGCGAAACGGAGCATCTGCAAGTCGAGGTGATTTACGTTCTGTTTACATTAAAATACAGTGTTTTTCTCGCTATTCAGATTCCGTAATGTTCAAACGGTTCCACTCTAAAGATTCTTGCGAAGATTGCTACAGACTGATATTTCTTTTGATCGGGCAAGGCACTTAATGGCTTTGTCAACCGAAGCAAAAAGACACGCTGAAGAGCCCTTACTTTACGAGTATAAGGAGAACAATAGATTCCTGGCTGTTCCGAAACATGACGCCACTTACGTCACCTGCTCCAATAACGATCTAATGTAGGCCCAATGCCCCTTTAAGCTTTGTTATGATTTTATACATATGCCTATTGTTATAATATTTCAATTATTTTCGCTCTGCTTCTAAAACAAGCGAAACGTTCGTGTTTCAGCGCCGCCAGCTCATTCGGAGATAATGCAATCGCGCTAGAACAAATTTATTAACATATTTTTAAATACACGTTGGAGTCTACGTCATCGAGTTTGTGTACTCTAGAAGGAATGTTCTGTTTTAATGTTTAATGGGTAAGTACAAGTATACTGACTTACAGCTAAACAACAATCGAATTACGAACGTATTACATGTATTTATATCGTAAGGTTTCTCGTTGAAAGTGATGTGATAGAGCGCGGGAGGTGGAAAGTAGACGGTACGCGGGTCAGCGGTTTAGATAGCTAGACGTCCTTGGCAAGGACGAAGGAGGTGACTCACCAAGCGGCTGGTGTAGCGCGGCGTGCGCGTCGCAGTCGGCACAGATGGCGGAGCGCAGCATTCGTTCGCGCTGCAGCCGACGCAGCAGCTGCAGGTGCTGCGGAGTGAACACCGTTCCCGAGCGCTCGCCCACCAACAGCACGTCCCCGGCCTCCCACCAGGCTTGCTCCCGCAGCGTGCCATCGCGGTTGAACAGCCCCAGGTCCTTGTACCCCTCGGGGGGACTCAGCGCGCCCGGCTCGCCCTCCTGGTAGCGCTCACACGACCCGCATCCCGAGCACTCCTCGCCCTCGCCCTCGTCAGAGTACCCGCACTCGTCGCGGACTACTATTATGTAGTCCGCTTCGAAGAACTCATTAGCGCTCTCGTCGAAGACGACTCTATGTTTTTTGGTTTTTTTGGTCTCCCTATTATCTTTTTTCAGTGAAGATTTTAAATTGTCATAATCTTTGTTATGTCTCGTATCACGAGTAGCGGCTCGGTCGGCGCGCTCCGCCCGGTCGGCCCGCATCGTTGCGAACGCTCCGCGCCGGAGTGAGGGCTGTGAGGGGAGGCGTTGGCCGACTGATACGGCCGGTGGCGGCGCGAATGTGTGTCAGATGTCAGTGGTGGCGCCAGCCTGCGCGCTTCTCGTCGAGAAACGAACGCAGAACGACACGAACGCCGTGCTTCGACCAAGACCGTGCTCTCTGCGGTGGAGTCCGCATTTTGCGCCTCCGCCAGTGTTGCCAGATCTGATTTTCGAAAATACCGTGTTGTTCACATTAAAAATACGGTGTTTGCTTGAAAAATACAGTGCTCGATGGAAAAAAATTGTGTATATGTTTTAGAACGCCATTAAATGACGTATAAAAAATAAATAATGATTATAAAAAATATGTTTTATCAACAGACTGACTGACAGCCCTTCCCCATCCGCCGCCACATCTGCGTCTTGGCCTATGAAAGTATTAGTTTTAGCTTCTTCTACTAAATAAACAAACATGTGTTTCAGCGTTTTCTGCAATCATCCTCAAAAAAGGCACGACTCAAATTTTTGGCAAATACATACTATTTTACGTTTAAGCTAGATTTTAAGTATATATACGTACTAAAAGCTAGATTGACAAAACATATGTTAAGTTTTAACTGTATCATGAAATATATGTCAAAATAGGGCATATTTATTTAAAAACGGCCTGGCTGACTGCTAGCTTTCATTTTAATAGAAAATTTTGACTTTTGGTGAAAAAGAAATACTATGTCTTTAAACAATGTATTTATATAAATACGGTATCCAGTAGACGGCGCGAAAATATGGCAGATCCACTGTAATTACAGTGTATCTGGCGACACTGGCCCCCGCCCTCCTATTGATCGCTTCGCGGCTTTCAGCTCTAGCAGCCCGAACCAGCCGAAGCGCTGCCCGCCCCTTCCGTTTCTGTTCTCTTTCAGGGGGAAAACGGGGACTTGTAATTTTAACCTTGCTACAACCGGCTGTGACTTTGTCCACTAGTGGGTAACAAAAATTCACAAGTGGGTCCCGAATAAAAAATAACTAAATAATAGTTTTAATAGTTAAATATAATAGTTTAATATATAGCTATAATAGTTTTTGTTTTGTAATTTTTTTATTACGTTCTATACAATTTTTATTTTACTATGATTAAGGCAAAAAGCGACATCTTGCAGAGATGAATGAAACTTTTTAGTGCACAATCGTACAACGCTTGCCATCTAGTGTAAAATTTGTAGACTAAATACTCTAGACCAGACCGTGGATGGACCTAGTCGTAACATTACCTAATCTGTGCCCAGAGGTTTATGGTTTATCAAAAGTTTCAACAATTCAATAGAATGCGTTAGTGAAATAACGGCCTCAGCCTGGTACGAAACTCATATTAGTAGGTAAGGTGGAATGTAAAGGGATGAAACGGTCACTCAACTTCTACTTTGGTTTAGTATTAGAGTAACCTACCTACTTGCTACATAAGAAGGTACTACCAAAATAAAGTTTTTGAGCGAGTGGAAAAATTGATACCAATTGCATACTTCATTTCGTCATATCCTCCCTCGCTTTAAATCAAATGTTTACCCTGTTACAGTTTTACGACTCAAAGGTTTAATTCGAGAGAACAGGCCGCTTTGGCTTTGATAAGTTAAGTAGCTTTAAGTTGAAACTTTCAAAATTATCATGTTTATCAGCACTAAAGTCATGAATTATACGTCCACTGCTGAAAATAGGCATCTCCCAAACTAGCTCAGCTACACTCTGGCCGTAATAAAAATAAAACATAAAGAAATCTTATGATGGCGGCGGTAGCGGAATTCGGTTTGGGTAGGTACAGGGGGGCTTGATCACGGAATCTTTGCTGAACAGGATGAGGATACATATTCATGTAATTTATTGTGTTTTTATGCATACAGGTATTGTTTTTAGGTGCAGGTAGTGTTAGCGGGTACACAACACAACACACGCATACGTCATGTAGCTAAGAGGAGTATGATACTCCTCTCAGCTTCATGACCTCGCCTTTTGTGGTGTCAGTGTGGTTAGAAATCGTATAGATAATTTATTTATTCAGATAAATCCATAGGAACCTAGAGGGTTAGAGTGAAAGTTAGCTAATGACACAGATTTTATAATAATAAGTACTAATGACTTTGTTCTATGACTTTTAACGATGGATGATTGGCGCAGGACCGTGTGGAGTGAGTGGCACAAGATTTTGGAAGCCTATAAACAACAGTGGGTGAAGTATGACTGCAGATAATGATGATGACTTATAATACCGTCGCCTCGCTAAATAATTTTCGGCTGAGTGAAATCTGAGTAGGTTTTCTGGTAAAAATATCATAAATCAAAGGAACGAATGATGTGTTTAGTCTACCTAATTACCCGAAAAGCACAAAAGACATGAAGAATATTTGCGCTTAAAATACAACAAAACTCATAATACCAATCTCTGGAACTAAGAAAATTGCGAATTTTACTAATATTTATTATAAAATATGTTCCAATGTATTTAAAGTGGTCCTCCCTCTTTCATATTTCAATTTATTTCCTTTATCTCCTTCGTCCTCCAAAGATAAAACATATTTTATCGTAGAGCTTTCGTAGCACGTGCTACGGCTCTTCGACTACTACATATAAGACTAAAAGACCTACTTCCTACTAAAAGCTTTCAACGCGCACTCGCGATGTTCCATCAAACTAAATTCTTCATATCTGTAAAACTAAAAGACGCACAGAGTTGCAGTTTTCACTATAATAGTGGTGACCTCAATTTCTGTAGTTTCATTGTTCTTAATTTTCTCTAACCATCTCCCTGTCGTCCCAGTAGTATATTTTGCCGGAAGAAAGAGATTACAACGCGCATCCGCGTTTAGACAAACATAATAAACCAAATTTCATTACGCCTGGTAGCGTGCAAAAAATGTTATTTTTTTTTTATTCTCTTTCTATCCTTCTAATAAGCTCTTACGTTATTAATATTATATATTATTTGCCAGCAGTGGATGCCATTAAACAACTTCTTAGAAAAATATATAAAATTTTTATATTATTGCCTTTAATGACTCTCTAAAAAATTTTTCCTTTACTGTGATAACTTATCCTCCAGGTCATTCCACGTACAGTAGCTATTACAGTATATGTATATGCCGCGCTGAACACATCGCTCTCGGTGTGTTCGGTTCACTCCCATCAGACCGTTCAGTTGGTAAACACCATAAATTCTCTCTCTGCACACTGTATTCAGCCTCCGACCCTGAATAAGTAGGTGCTGAGAAAGTTTTACAAGGCCTTCAAGTTTCTACACATTTTACAAGATCATGTCACATAGGAACAGAAAAAAGTATTAAAAACTTCAGTTATTACCAATTATCTGCAGTTAGCTTAATTGTTTCAATTGTAAATACTAGTTCCAATTTGTTTTTATTGTTGAATTGTAATTTTCTTTGACAATAAAGACTTAGTTATAATGTACATAGAAATTATTAGGCATTACTACAAAATAATTAAGAAATCTGCGAAAGAATGCTGCATGCGCCAGACGAAGCGGGGTGCCGCACGCGGATCGACCATAAATAATGTTTGTAAGTTTTTCTTTTGGTGCCTTTATTTCGAAAATAAAAACTTTTGGTTGTTTGTTTGTTTGTTACTTATCTAACCAAAGCAAAGTGGCCTCAGGGGTGAGTCTATTTGACGTTAGTAACAAGACGTGATCGTGATGTCTCCTTTTTTCATACAATTTGGTACAGCAGCGCTTCTATCTTGCAGAAAAAGAACTACTTTAATCCTAAAACAAAAAAATATCGTCAAATAGACTCACCCCTCTGTTCTCTCGAATTAAACCTTTGTGTCATGGAACTGCAAAAAGGTAGATATTTGATTAAAAAGGATTAGGAGATGCTGACGGAATGAAGTATGTAGGTTGGTATAAATATTAAATAGGATTAGGAGATGCTGACGGAATGAAGTATGTAGGTTGGTATAAATATTAAATAGGATTAGGAGATGCTGATGGAATGAAGTATATAGGTTGGTATAAATATTAAATAGGATTAGGAGATGCTGACGAAATGAAGTATATAGGTAGGTATAAATCTTCCACTCGTTTAAAAACTTTATTTTGGTAGTACCTACATAATGTAGCAAGTAGGTAGGTTATTCTAATAATAAACCAAAGGGCTTTGGTCACTTTTGGTGCCTGTGCGGGCTCCCTTTACATTCGATTACATTGGTGTCGATTCTGTTGTTTTAGAATTAGCTAAAATTAGGTAAAATTAGGATTTAGGAATGTCAGATTGACGAAAGCTATTCTATGTTTCAAAAATTAGACGGGCAGGTATAAAATTATGATGACAGATCTAAAACAACTCAACTTAGTTACAAATAGATAACCCTATTTTTTGCATTACATTTTAGCTATGATTAGAAACGTCTACCTAATTTTACGAGGCATCTAATTTGGCCATGATTAAAATTTATAGGCAGAATGCTGAATGGATAAAAACATTAGTGTACAAAGTTGTACGCACCTGTTTGACTGACTGACTAACAGACTAACAGAATGACAGACTGACAGACTGATAGGCTGACAGCCAGACAGCCTGATAGACTGACAAACTGACAGTCAGTCATATTTTTAGGATCATTAATCATTATAGGGAATACCATAATTTTTCGGTCAACCTATTTTAGAAAATATAGAAATCGTAAAAATTAAGTTACAAATCCTGTTTAAAGAATACCATAATATTTAACTCAACCTAACTTAAAAAATTTAGAAATCGTAAAATTTTAGTTAGGCAGCCTAAAACAACAAAATCGCTACCAAAACCTACTAATTTGAGTTTCATATCGGGCCGCAGATTTATAATTATACCGGGCTGAGGCCATCATTTTAGCACTCTAGTATTGAATTGTTGAAGCTTTTGATAAGCCATAATATATATAACCCCTCGATTTATTTACGGTCTAGTCTAGTGTCTTTAAATTTTACACTAGATGGCGAGCGTTGTACAATGGTGCACTAAAAAAAATAATTCCCTTAGCAAGATGTCGCTTTAGACTTAAGAATAGAACAACTAGATGGCGCTGGCTATTCCATCTGGCTTGTGAAAAATGCTAGATGGCGCTCTCAGACATTACAGTAGGTACCTTTATATGCTCAAGGTACATTAAGATTAGAACAACTAGATGACGCTGGCTATTCCATCTAACTCGCGAAAAACTAGATGGCGCTCTCAGACTTTACAGTACCAACTTTATTAATTTCACATTATAAATTTAACCTCGAGCGACGTACTTTGAATCGCTCACTACGCATACGATTTGCCGCTTGTTATTTGTGGTTTTGTTACTCTGTTATTGTGCACGCTGAGAATTCCTATATTATAGAGACACATATATTTATGAACCATGTTACTTGTTACTAACTTTCCTTGTGTGATCTCATGTTGGATGTCCTATTTAATAATAATAAATAATAATAAAATTCGCTCTAGATTCAAAACATTGCTCTAGCCTTAAATACATTATTTTGTTTCTTGTGTCTACTATTTTCTCGATGCTGAGCCGCAGACATTACCTACATGTAGTGCATTATTTTCTTTTTGTGTTTGCTGTAGTACGTACGACAAAAAAAAAAGAAAGTTTTATTTCGTCAAGTAGGTTTCGTTCGTCCATGCTTTAAGTTCACTCCATGTTCGTTCGTTCACGCTATGTTCACTCACTCTCAATCGGAAGAAATTTTAGCACGAACTAAGTTGAAGTTTAAACATTTTATCGTAGGTTAATAGTGTTCTTGATTTTCTCGTATTAATTTCACGAGTAATTCACGTATACACAGTTTTATTTCTACACTTAATTAAACGTGCAATGGGTTTCAAATATGGGAATCCTTATGGCCATTACATACCCTCTGAATTATTGGACGATCTTTGCAGGTAGGTACGAAAATGTTTCGTTTTGTTCCGGTAAAATGATTTTACTACAAATGTATGTTATATAGGTTCGCAATAGTAAGCGCACAACTAAATATGTTGCTATTTTGTTTACTTTCAGTCGTTTCATCATAAACTTGCCTCCTGGGGAACGTTGGAACCTTGTGCGAGTCTGCTTTCACATCGAGTTGGCCCACTGGTTTTATTTGGACAACTATTGTGAAATCTACAAATTACGTCCTTGCGGGCTAAAAACGTTTGCTACACATATATTTCAGGTAAGACTTGGCATATTTTACCTGTTTGGACTTGGTAAATCAGGAATGGTGAATGTGGGTAGTTGTCATTAGAATCTTACTTTTTATAAAGCAACAAACAGGATTTCATGATCTGCATGTATTAATTGGAACATTATTTACAAGTACCCACATAATTTAACTTGTTTCAATTTACTGCATTGGTAAATATGAGTGCACTCTCACATAGTTATCAACTATAAATACCACTCACTGAATAGTCACAAAATTAATCTACAGTGTCAATATCCATTGATACTTTTGCTGATCACAATAGGCCTATCATGGCTGCAGAGACACAAATGCCACCTTTGAGCAAATAAAACACCACTGATACTGGTCATGTAGATGAATTATCATCTAGGTATTTATTATTCAAGTGGCTTATAATTAGAGCACAAGTTTTCTTTTGCACAAAGTAAGGTAGAGGAAAAACTGCTGAACAAGTTCCACGGTGCAGTAGTTGGTGTAGCAATATATAAATAGGTCTATGTTCAAAGCAATTGGAAAAGTATACTCAGGAATAGAAATGAGAGACAATTGCCCTGCAGCAGGACAGCGGTGGCTGTAAAATTATAAGAACTTTACGATCTAAAATAAATATTAAATGTTTCAGCACATACCAGACCTTCGTAAACATGTTAGCAACTTAGACATTGTGCTTAAAAACTGGAGAGAGTACCAACATAGCATCCCAACATACGGAGCCATACTCCTTGATGAAGACCTATCACATGTACTGCTGGTGCAGTCCTACAATGCCAAGAAATCCTGGGGCTTCCCTAAAGGAAAGATTCATGAAGGTGAAGAGCCGTGGAATTGTGCTGCTAGAGAGGTTAGTTGTATTATTATGATAATTAATTGTAGAACATAACTTTGGTTGAAGTACACTACACAGACAGCTTTTGAAGCCGATGCGTGTATATCTTAGTCCTTGTCACACTGTCGTTGGTGCATTACAAAAATTTGTTCAGATAAATAAGTTAGATTTATTAATTGCCCTATGCCTTACCAGTGTTTTACATAATGACTGTAAAAGCTTTATCCTCATTTCAGGTTTTAGAAGAAACCGGCTTTGACATCAGCAAACTAATAAACAAGAGAGAATACATGTATGCCACTGTAAATGGGATAACCATCTGCCTATACATCATTGCAAATGTTCCTCGTGACACAAATTTTAAACCGCGCACACGAAATGAAATCAGAGCATGTGCGTGGTTCCCGATTGATGGTCTCCCGTCAAATAAGGACATGAAACTGAACGTAAATATGAGTGTCAAACATAAGAAATTTACAACGGTAAAACCCTTTTTAAAAAAAATCTGGCGTTGGGTGTCTGAGAGGAACATTAATGAACAAATGAAAAGAACCAGATGTACCCGCCAAAAGTCAATGAGTTCCATCGAATGGTCCACCATTAAGACCAAGAAAGAAATCTCTCAAGAACGTCACAATGATTTTACTCCATACCAATACCTTCCTGATCAAGAACTGCAAGTAGCGTATATGAAATACCTACAATGTAACCAACCTACTCAAAAGCTGCTGAATATGATAATGAAAAACCAACTTCCTTATAAGTACCAGCATCGCCAACTGTACCAGGTGCAGAATTGTTCCATGACCAATAATGTTTGGACCACAAATACCATTGAAAACAATCTAAGTAACATAAAGAAATACTATCAACAGGACCTTCCTACTCAACAACTGAAGAATGCTTTAATGATATATGAACAGCAGGGCTCTCCTTATTATGAGTACCAAGAAAGTCAACTGTACTAGGAACAGTGTTCACCAAATTATAGTCACATTAAGTTGTTGTATTGAGTTAGTAAAAATACCACTGAAAACAAGAAAACAATCTAAGCGGAAGTGAGAGTAAACTCGCTACTGGAAGATGGCTGCTAACACCTTCTTCTTGCCAGTTGAAAAGGAAACTATTCCTAACGCTGTGCAGAAAGAGCACTCTTATGATGAATATTATGCTCAGCTCTCTAACTACGTAGCACCATCGTGGGCAGATTTCAAGTTCAACAAAAAACTATACTTGATAATATGACCTGAAAAGTATTTGTACCTTAAAGTGAAAATAAACTATATCAAAGATTAGGTTGTTGTTTTTATAGCGCTTACCCACAATTCTCAGATTATCAATGGTTCTTCAAACATTTTTCTTCTTACTTTCTAATTATATGTATACCTATACGAGCAAAAGATATAGGACAATTGGGGAGTGTCTGTTCAAAAGGGCTTATAGTCACTTTAACAAAATTTTGGGAAAACGCGAAAATCCTGTAACTTTGTCTGTGATTTGTTTTACGTAAAATCTAATAGCTAGTTATTATAGTTACAGTAAAGTAAGAGTATGTTTTTACTATCATTAACATGAGATTCATATTTTAGAAGATACAAGACATCCAATATCTAAAATAGGCCCTTCTGATCAGAATTTTCAGAAATAGTCCCTTTTGATTCGACAATTGTAAAAATAGGCCCTTCTGATTTGACTAGGGCCCTATTTTCCTAATACTTTGTTGCTATGAAAATAAAATAAATAAAAATACTCTTATTTGACAAATTGTAGCTCTGCTTAGCTTGGGGCTATGATGCGGTGTGGATTGTCCAGCATTATGTATTATTTATTTATTTATTATTGTCGTTTCATTTTGTTTATACTAATATAACCTAACCTATTAATGTATTCTCAAACTACCCATATCAGGCTGAAAGCATTCACATTTTCCATCATTAGAGGCATATTCATTACTGATGTTATCATTTCAATCCACTTTTTAATTCGCACCGGTTGAAACCTCAAAAGCAATACACAATGTCTGCCGAATCACTACGTCACACAAATCACAGAACATAGCAACATGCTGTCAGACAATGTCAGCTGTCTAAAATATTGGTGTCATTCTTCTGACGTACTTCGGTGCCTGTCAATGTAATTTTTGGTTAACTGAAAGCTTTGGGCACGTTCAGAAATAGAGAGAAAAATAGGCTGTATTGTTAGTAATTATATAATCACGTATGGAAAACAGTCCCTTTTGTGGTGTCATTCATAGGAGGTAACCCTAATGAATTTATAGGCCTTTTTAAACAGAATTGTACACTTTGACGTTAAAATTAGGAGAGAAATAGACCGTTTAGCGCGTTAATCTTTGGAGGGCATATAGAATTCAATATGAAGAGTACGATTCGAAAAAAACCGGATTTTTTTATAACTATTCTATATATAACTATAACTATATATTTAAAATAAATAGAGGAATACTTGTTTTATTACTTTGACTGACCTGGCAAATACCTACCCTCACCGCAACAACACGCAATGGTGCGACCTGACAAAGCGGCGCGCCGCAGATACTACGGTTATCCGCATGTGCGCCGTATCGTAGAAAATGGTTATATTTTCTATGATACCACGATAAAACTTACTTCGGTTCAATTGTATTTGGAGAGCTTATTTTGGAAATAGGTATGTTCATTTTTAGCCTAAAATCTCTTGCATTTATAAATTCCCAAATGCTTTTAAAAGTAGTGCCAGTGAAAGAAAGTTAGTTTTTTCCATGGACCAAGAAAACAAGGTTTAACACTCCGCGAGTCGAGAGAGAGTGGCACAAAGGAAAGGACACAATGGTACGTCACTGTCCAGTTGCCATATATTTCAACAAAACATGGATGCTGGGAAACAAATAGTCTAATAAAAATATACATAAAACATGTCAATCTTCTATTTTGTTTGTTAGGTCAGTCAAAACAGTTTTAGTTAGACAGCTCAAAGTTTAAACCAAAAACTGTAAAATGTCTAATAATATTGAGGTTTTTCCAGCATTACAAAATTATCACAGGTCTTTCGAAGTTGCAAATTTGATTTTACACTATTGTACAGTGTGAATTCACCTCAGTAGCCATGCTCGTTTTATGCGCTTTTTGGGTGGATGGATAACTTAGAAACAAAACTTCTAACAAAATTCTCCCGGCTTTATCCATCATAGTTTTAGAGATATTTAGAAAATAGAGAAAAATTCATAGAAACCAAAGAAATACATTTTCTACTTTCCTGGTATAGGTACCTACCTTAGTCTCTGATATATAAGGTACCTACGTACTTTTTGATTCAAATGTGTACCTAATGGTAAGTTAGAAATTTACTTAACGCAGCTATAAATGTATAAAAACTAAAATAATCTTGATTATTTATGCGACAATTATTTATTTTACTTACATAATTTTTTATCATATTTTTTTTCTCACGAGTGGTCAACCGTCTCGGTTGAAGACTCGACGAGTTCCAGCCACCGGAACAGGCCAGGTCCCGCGGAGGTTTTGGCAACATAGACCACACTCCCACAGTGAGGCAGATTATACAGAAGTCAGAAGAATATAATCAGCCCCGTGTCTGGCTTTTGTGGACTATGAGAAGGCCTTTGACTCCGTCGAAAACTGGGCTGTTCTGGAATCCTTACAGCGATGCCAAGTAGACTATCGTTATATCGAGGTGTTGAGATGTCTCTACAAAGCCGCCACCATGAGTGTCCAAGTACAGGGCCAGCAGTCTAAACCCGACCAATTGCGCAGAGGAGTGGGATGTCATATCACCGAAACTGTTCAAGTTAAGATGCTGGACTGGAAAGGTAGGGGCATTAAAATAAACGGCAACTACATACTTCACACAACTATACGACTAGCCTATGACATAGTCTTAATAGCGGTGTCGCTAGAGGAGCTGAACCAGATGCTGGACGGCCTAGCTTCAGCCTCCCGAAGTATCGGTCTTGGCATGAATTTGGATAAAATCAATGTCATGATCAATGGCCACATTTATCCAGGAGCGGTTGTCGTACATGGCCACCTTCTCGAAATTGTTTCCGAGTACACTTACCTCGGGCAGATTCTGCAGTTAGGTAAGAACAATTTTGAGAAGGAGGCCATGAAGAGGATTCAGCTAGGCTGGCCAGCGTTCGGGAAACTACGTAGAGTCATCTCGTCATCCATACCGCACTGGCTGATAACGAAAGTTTTCAGCCAGTGCGTCCTACCCGTTATGACCTACGGGGCTGCGACGTGTACACTCACGGAAGGGCTGGTCCACCAGTACAAATTCGCTCAGTGATCTATGGAAAGAGCTATGCTCGGAGTTTCTCTGGAGGGTGGGATTCGTAACGAATACATCCGACAGAGAACCAAAGTTATCGACATATTTCAGAGAATTAGCAAGCTGAAGTGGCAGTTGGCTGGCCATATCTCGCGAAGAACCGATTACCGCTGGGGTAAACGTGTTCTCGAGTTGACATCGCGACTCGGCAAACGTAGTGTAGGACGCCCTCCGGCCAGGTGGGATGACGATCTGCGAAAGACTGCAGGCAGATGCTGGATGCGGCAAGCTGAAGACAGAGCGCTATAGCGCTCATTGGGGGAGGCCTATGTCCAGCGGTGGACTAAGATAGGTTGTTGATGATGATGATATCAAAACAATTATTAAAGAAGAAAAGTATCAGTTAAATAATATACTTTTCTTCTTAAATAACGATGGTTTTTTTTTCTCTTTGAATCAACAATTGAACGAATTGCCATTTGCTCTACCCGTACTCATAGGTCTCTCGGAAGTCTCGGAACACCGTACAGTGTGCACGCTTGCAAGTAACCTCGTGCAAACTGGACTGTGCAAACTATGAACAATAATTATGCCGGTCTGAAGCGCGATTTGAATGACCGGCCACTCGCTCCGTCTTGCCTGCGCAGTCCGATTTTGCAGTCGAATCTCAAGCCGCGCTTCCGGGCCTGCGCGGTCTAGCGTCTTGCCGTCTACACACACACACTCTTTTCTGCGCAAACTGGCTTGTGCAGGCATTCTCAAACCAGTTTGCGCAGGTAAGAGAGAAGAAAGAGGAAAGACGGAGACGGAGCGTGTGGCCGGGCTAATAGACCGTACATATTTGGACATTTCATCCCATTGACAACCTAGCTCCTCTCCGTTATGATCAAGTGGGAACTACCCTAAAATCCACGCCGTTTATTTGTTCTAACGTAAAAGGGTTTTTTTTCTTTTTTGGTAAACGCCGCATTGCCCCAGCGTTCTCCACACATAGGTGTTCACTACAAGTTCCTGCGCCCCCAAAGGCGCTCCTGTGGCGTCCTTCCCAGACAACTAAAGCAACGGTTCTTCGTCGCAGTCGGAAGCGCCACATCCACCGCCCGGAGCACCACGGCTGTTGTAGGTAGGTACCGCATGGAAGATTTCTGTCGCCTGCGTTATTAGCGCTCTACACCGACCTGGATGAAGGGTCACCTTAACACCGAGAAGGGATCTTTAATTATAAGTGGGGAACTGAGGTCTGCACTAACAACTGGCATGGGGGTGTATTGTACTTTAACCTTTAACCAGCCCACACTCTGAAGTAGGTTACCGGAGCAGGACTTTTGTTGATGAGAAACCTACGAAACTCGTGCTTCTAAATTCTTCGTTTTGTAGTACCTATTCTATTATAAGAAGAATTTTAGGAGAAGCAACTATTTCTATTTTATGTAGCGAAACATCGAAATTTAAGTAGCTGCTACTAATTTCTCTATATATTAATAATAAAGTTTATTGAAAAATATTTGAGACTTAAAATTATTACATAGTTGATCCCCAAACTACGATAAACCTGTATCTTGGGGACCACCTTCCATGGGTTCTTTACATAAAATATAGCGAAATCTATTAATTTTTGATAGGTAAGTAGTACCTTTGTCCGTAAAATACAAGGAGAGTCGCTTGTAGGTTTGTTGAAGAACAATTATTTGTAAGGATTTGGATAGTTTCTGATAAACCACAAGGATATCAGAATTTGACCCAGTCTTCTACCTAAGTAAGATAATATCTCTAAAATCGAACAATTTGCAGACCTTATATACCTAGTTCATCTTAACAGAACTACATAGAGAGCGTGTAAATCAGCTTTTAAAAACTAAGATAGATAATTATTCACACAGCATAATCCGGCCCCAAAAAGAAGAGAAAAGAAAATAAGTAGTCCTATCAACTCACACTAGTATTATAAATGCGAAAGTGTTGATGTTTAGATGTTTGCTATAGGTACCTTTTTCTAGGCTTGGAATAGAACGTATGTCTACTTTTTATCCCAAAAACCAGTTCCTGTGGGGTAAAAACAACCTTTTAACGTTTCCATAGAAAAAAACGCGTGCGAAACCGCGGGCAGGAACTCGTTCCAAATACCTAAGTCCGGACTTGCAACCCGCAAGCAGGTAAGTAAACATATGGACAAAACGGCCACCCCCTTAAAAATGTGTGATCTGATCACCCTATCTTTATTCATTCGCCTGAACCTCATCGATAGGTAATAATAATAATAGCCACGTAACGTGTGCGCAGCTGCCACTTTTGAGGGGTGGCGACTCGACCCACCCTATTCGAAGTCTGGTCGCACTGTCGCAGATTAATAACGTTTTTCGGTCTGGCTGGTGTGAAACTTTGAATAGCAGCGGGCGCTGTCCGGGTCACTTAGATGGCGCTAGCAGTAACAGAGGACGTGACAAATGTGACTATGCTCCGTCCACACATTCATTTTCTTTGACTGAATGAAAGAAACAATATTTCATACTCTGCTTTTTTCTAAGAATAGTGATGCGAATCTATCGGCTCGGAAAAATATCGGGACTAACGAGAGCTTCGATATTATCGAGCTGACAGATTACGTGTGTATGAAAAATTGTATTCTTTCATTAAGAGGGCTATTCCAAAAAAAAAAACGAGCGATTGCACGGTTTCAAGGCAAATTGTTTGGTTTTCGTTTGTTTCCTGAAAGAATGATCACTTGTAATAAACAAGAATAATACTAGTTCATTTTCTTTACTACAATAATAATAAAACAAATTTTAGATTTTTTTTACGACGATATAATCATTCTCCCGATGCATGTTTAGGCACAACTCGCAAAGATCTGTTTTGGGAGCACTAATTTGTAGATTCTATTGAATAAAGACAACTAAAAAAAATTGTTACGTATATTCTATTCTTTAATAATAATAGAATACATTTTCTTTACTATGCCCGTAAAGAAAGAAAAAAAAGAAACGAACTCGATTATCGACCGAAAAGGCTTCAAAACAAATCCCAATATCTCGGAAGTTCTACATCATTTTGATATAATATTTATACCAAAATAATTATCAACATATTCTTGAACTACATTATTAACTCCTTTATTAAATCACTGCTAAAATTTTTTTAATTAATAGTATAAAGTACTGTATATTCACGTATAATTCGCGCAAAACAGGTCTCCCGAGAGTTTTTGCCTAAACATGAATCGGGAGCATGATTATAACTACATAAAAAAATTAGTTTTCTAAAATTTGTTTTATTATTATTGTAGTAGAGAAAAAGAACTAGTATTAACAAGTAATTATTATTTCAAGAACAAACGAAAATCATACAATTTGACTATGAAGCCCTGCAATTTCTCTTTTTTTTTGTAATAGCCTTCTTCCCAGGCCCACACTAGCGCCACGACCTATTTTATCTTATTATTACGTTAAGGAATTTTCAAAAATCCATTGGGCAGTTTGTGATACCTCTCGTAAGCTTTTCTTAATGTCATTAGTTTTATTTTGTATAGTTTATGTTAAGTTGCTCTTGATGGCCACCAAACTCTGTTTTCGCATTTCCGTCTAAAATCTTAAATGGTTCCTAATATTTTCTGAACTAGAACCCCGAGCCCAAATTGCCTATATTTTTTAAACCTTAAAACCCTCGATTAAACCTAAAGGGAATATGTAAATGAAAAGATTAAATACAATAAAATCATTTATTTAAAAAAAATTACAATTGTGTAAAATAATTAGAATAAATCTTAAAACTCACTATAGCTTTGCACTCTCTTCTTTTGCGACACGTCGTCGTCGCGCAAATCCAATGAATACCTGGAAAATAAAATATTTTAAATTTTGTGTGTTTTTAACTTCACGGAGCGTTATTACTACGCCAGTGTTGGGTCTACCTGCCCCTAATATTTCTAACTCGTTTTGTGTCATCGTTGGTCTAGTGAAAACAAAGGTGTTACAGAAAACATACAAGTTTACATAAACACAGGATTTCCAACAAAATTAAAGGATGATAAAAAACGTCGTTCATCGGAGAAAATGCACAGAAGAAGTCAACAAAGCTGGCTGTGATATGAAATATGAAAACATAGTCACAGCCATCTCAGCCGGCTCCCTCCCTGCACACGACTTCATTATTCACTTAGATTCGTTGCAATCCCTCGTCGTGCGGTCGGTTGCAATCCCTCGTCGATCGCTTGGTTGCAAGCGCTGATACGGGACACCCCTCGCTCATCAAAGCTGGCTGTGATATGGATACGAACGCACATGACAGCCACTTTGAGAGCGACGAGCACCCCAGCTCCAAGGTTCTTAATCCATCTTCAATGTTGTCAAAGGAAGGGTTGTCGCGCAGTCCGACTCGTCAAAATGGCTGTGATATGAATATGACAACATTGCACAATCATTTTCACGAATGGGCTACGGACTTTTTATAGTTGGAATCTGTAAAAGCATTTACCGCGAAAATATAAAGATTAAAATGCAAACAGACAAATAATGGCATTTATGATCAATTGATAGGGTCAGCGGTTCAACAATCAATCAGATCTTTGTCTCGGTAAGGCATGTAATATTTTCCGTCAAAGAGTAAAATAAAAGATCTGATAGCTTACAACCCCATGTTTAACATTGATACATAGAAAAGGCATGACAAATAAACCAGACTTGCTGTGTCGATAGGTCTCAGAAAACCGACCACATCAAAGTGGCTGTGATATGAACACGGAACACATAATCACCGCCACTTTGACAGGCAAGGCCAGAGAAGCAGTCCGCTGCGTAGGTCTTGATGTTCGCTGGATTCTGATGGTGGTACGAATGAGGCCATGCTCATCAAAGCTGGCTGTGATAGCTACGCAATGACCTATGATCAGCCGACTTTGACGACAGGGCCACATTGCATCTTCTGACTTCATCGATGAATTCACACGACGAACAAGAACATTTATACATAGAAAAGGCATGACAAATAAACAAATATACCCAAGAGCTGGCGGATATCTGGCGCAGCGCATCAGCATTGCCATACAGCGGGGCAATGCAGCCAGCGTCTTGGGGACGCTTCCGACTAGTATTGGGCGCAAAAGCGCCGCGCATTTACATTTTCTTTAGAAATAAAGGGCAGTGCGCTCATAATTATAGTACAGTCGCGTCACAGGTGAAGGCGCGGCGGTGTCGAGGTTATACATTTAAAATTTGACTGGTCTACGAGCTTATTTTTTAAGCCTAAAGAAATAATATATAATATAAAGTTATTGATTTCTGATGGAAGCGAAAGTACTTTGGCCGCCCACGCCGTGACTTTGAAGTTATTTGTATGAAGGAAGTCCAACCCCACCCGCGTCTCGACTCTACATAGAAAAAAGAAGCCTCGACCTCGCCGCAACGCCGCCGCATTGCCGCCTTGTCATCTCTTCGTCTTACCGGTGAGCGACACGCCTAAAAACACAGAAATGTAAACGAAGAACAAAAACATAAATAGAAAACAAAAACACAGAGATGTACAATACTTAGATACAGAACATTGTTAGAAAACATTTAATAACACCGAAAGATACAATATTTTAAGAATTAGTACAAAATTGTATTAAGCAAACAAGGGTATGCGTATGCCTTAAGTTGGTAGACAGTAAACTCTTATTTTTATAAAGTAGGAACTATATAAAATAATTTCACATTATGAAGTTGTTTACGTTAACAAAATATTATTTCTACTTGATCCACTTAAACTAAGATTTCTGCTAAATGAGCTTTAGTTCTATTTTTATTGGAAATACTAGACTGTGTAGGCGGATTCAGAAAATGGTTTTTGTTTTTATAATGGATTATATTCAAGCCTTTAGCATTCATAATTATGTGGGAAAGGAAAGACAACCGAGATGTTGTTAATAGGTGCTGTAGCCTCCTCATCCTCAACAGCCCATATTGGTCCACTGCTGGACGCAGGCCTCCCCCTGGCAAGCGTCCTGGTGTTGGGGATCGCAGTTCGGTGGTAGAATTGTTCTGCAGGGGGCGCTGCTGACCACCCCACGTGGATATCTCTTAGTCGCCTCTTACAACACCCGCGGGAAGAGTTGGAGTGGTGCAAATTCTAAGCCGGCGCCACACAGCACACACTGTAGGCCAAGCACTGGGATGGTTTTCTAGGGTAGAATATACAATAATGACATCGCATCGTCATACATTGAGTACATTATTGAAGTTAAAGGAATGAATTTCAAATAATTTACGCAATCGATGATCAAGTAACGCAATTTTTGTCTATTCGCCCTAGACAACAATCCCTTTGCTTGGCCTACTGTTGGAATGTAAGGTGTCATCTAGACTGCGCAGTCAGTCAGTTATTAATTTTTAATAAAAAAATATTACGAAGTTCTTTCAACACGCTAAGAATTTATATTAAACTAGCTTCTGCCCGCGGCTTCGCACGCACTTTACCGGGATAAAAAGTAGTCCAGTAAAAAGTAGGCCTATGTCCGTCCCTGGGGTACCATCTACCTACCTGCCAAATTTCATCAAGATCAGTTCAGCCGTTTTGGTGTAAAAAGGTAACAGATAGACAGACAGAGATAGTTTCGAATTTATAATATTAGTATGGAGAGCCTAACCTATGTAAGGATATCCCGGAGAAGGCCTCTAAATACTATCTATTTCGAAGCCAAATTTTATTAAGATCCGTTCAGCTGCAGCGTGGCGTGACAAGATAACACAATAAATCTCGATTCTTCAGTTGTTTAAGTTAATCGTATCGTAACGTAATAAATGATAGAATGTATCCATGCCGATGGGAAATGTGAATTGTTTGGTATACAAGTTTACATTTCTTTGTAAGAACTGGTTTTGCAATGTTCATTACAATGTATAAACGACTTCCCGTACGTTTCTCTGTTATCCCAGTGCGTAGTAAAACAACTTGATTTACTCGTAATAGAAATGTTGGCAAACCGGTGTATGCAATGGTTCATTATATACTGACTACGTCATCTTGTATTATAATAAGAAATAGTAGATATTTATATGCACATGGGGCGAACTATACATTTGATCGAGGTAAAACATTAAATAGCTTAAAGATCAGTCTTTAAAAATGTTTTGGTTTTTGTTTCAGTAGATCCGGAGACTTACTCTACATATATAGTATACATATATAAAAACTCTGAAAAGTACAGCCAATGAGAGCAAACAAACTAACTTGAACATAGCTCGTAATGTCCTACTTGCATACTACTAAGCTAAGGCAATCATTTGAAAAAAGTTTAAAATTAAAAGTCATAACTTTGTAAGATTAAATTCTTCAGAAAACTTCAGAATTTATCGGAAAGTTGAGACCCATGAATAGAAACTAGGTTATAAGTATTTCATGTTGTTTATATAATATTTCACGTGTATTTTACGAAGGAAAAAACATGACGACACGAAACACATTATAGATAAATTTCAATATTCATACGACGAATAAGCAACGTTGGCATAGCGTTAATTAATTTCCGGAGCGGGCCATCGAATATCAAATTTATGAAAAACTGACCCAACTTAATTGAATAATCCATCCAAAGCGACCATGATCGTGTGTCTGCATGCATCCCAGTTAATTAAAACCTGTCAATGCAAACTGGTAAGCACTGCTTTTAAATTAAATCCCGCAGTGGAAAACTGTCTTTATTCCTACGCTCGCTGAGATGAATGAAAACCGTTAACCTCAGGAAGCATACGTTATTCGTGTTAGTTTTATGCATTAGTAGCACCCTCGGGTAAGGTGTGTATGAAGCTTTACAGGTCGGCTTATTGGATAACACTCCAGACGGGTACGTTTTGCGGATTTATTTCCTTCCAGTATTTATCGTGTGGAACGCAGCATAATATGACGGTTGCGAATTTTAAATTAAATTTAAGCTTAAGCAAGTATTTTAACATGTAGAAATACGCTTTTTAGGGTTCCGTACCCGAATGGTGAAAACGGAACTCTATTACTAAGCCCCCGCTGTCCGTCCGTCCGTCTGTCACTGGGCTCTACCTCATGAAATGATGTTCAAAATTTAATGTAGTCTCGGAACAAGTGAGTATTTGATGTTTTTAGAAAAAGTTTTCTGATTTTTACGATAAGGAACTCTTCGTGTGCGAGTCGACTCGCACTGGGCGGTTTATTTTACTTCACTCTGAATACATTCTCCAAGTGAATTACAGATACAAACCGATTTAAAAAATAAGTTTATAATTAGAATATTTTGTAGTTTTATTTCAGAACCTTGTATTTTTTTTATATTATTAGTGCCATTTGTTTTTATATTTAGTTACAGTGAAACTTGGTATGTGGGGCCTATATAAGTGATAAACCTATATAACTAAAACTCATGCTCAGGTCCCAACACTTTGGCACTGAATTACCTTAACAAATCCCAGAAGAAAATCTCCATCTGGGATTCGTTCTTTCGATTTTCTCGCCATAGTTACCTTAAGAACTGAGACAGCTAGTGAATTTTATACGCATTAACCTCTATAACTGAAATAACATCGTTTTGTTTGTTTACTTACTTATTCTTATTCCACCCGCAATTTCCGCACTTATCTAACTTTGAGCCTCAATGACCTTCAGTTTTAGTATTGCTTTACTATCATACGGATGATCAACATTCAAAGATTTTATAAACGCCGACGACGATTTAATAGTTTTAGGAGAACTTACTGAAAGCGACATCGTTCATGCCTTATCGTCTTCTTCATTGGAAAATGAAGAAGATGACGACGAAATAGGCTCGGAAGTAAATTTAGTAAAAATTTGCACAACTATTTTGAAATGACATCAATTGGTGACCAAAGCATATATGATAAAATTTATAACATCGAAAAACATCTGATAGCAGATACTTCAAAAAGACAAAATAAAAAGTAAAATTTTTATACTTGATACATTCTGTTTACATATTTTTACATTTTTGTACTACAGTCGAAACCGATTATAACGACATCGTTTACAACGACTGATCGGTTATTACAGCCAGATTGTAAGGTCCCGCCCGAATCTCTAGTAAACTATTCAGCAAACATACCGCCTATAACAACACCGGATACAGCGACATATCGCTTACAACGACGATACTTTATCTATATTCATCGACCGTTTAACGATCGATCGTTTAACACTGTCGATACTCATACCTTATGTATGAGTATGAAACTTAAAATGCAAAAAATATTTGAGGCTGGGCTAAAAAAAAAACAGACTAAAATGACTGATTACTTTAAAAACTAGTGTAGTCTTATAACCCGTACTGTAAGCAGAAAAGTACATTTTGTATTCTAATTATTTCTTAATAAATATTTTCATTTCTTTTCTAACATTTCATTTGACAACAAGTTCACATACATAACCTATACCTATACTAGATGGATACCTATGATAATATAATTACACAACTAATATAACTACTGTACTTGTATATACATACATACATATGTATGTGTATTGCATATAACAACTATCGGATATAACGTCGGCAACTATACGGTCCCTTCAATGTCGCTATATCAGGTTTTGACTGTATTTATAAAAAAACGTGCTTGAATATTTTTGTTTATTACATTTATTATCTTTTTTGATTCCCAGTCGATCGTCCACCGCCAGCTAAACTAAGTTAGTTTAGTTTAGCTAGCATATTTAAACCAGTTTTTTATTTTAGTTAGCTTAGCTGGCATAGTTTGCTGTGGACGCACATGTATGAAAAACTGGCTCAACTATGCGAGCTAAACCAAACTAACTTAGTTTAGCTGGCGGTGGACAAACCGCTTCTCACGTAAAATAACGTATTATGTAAACAAAATAATACGTTATTTTATTTAATAATCGCTCCTCTATAACTGAAATAACCTGTATTCTGACCTCTATTAATGGAACCCTGTGTAAATGAGACTGATATTTATTTATACCTGGATATCTAAGACACTGGGTAAGTGGAATACCTCTATAAGTGAGACAAATTTGCAGGTCCCTTGATGTCTTACTTAACCAGGTTTCACTGTATGTAGACTGATATAGACAATGAAAAAAATAATCTCAATCAAGGCTTCTAAGTGTGATTTATGAGATTTATGTAGCGTATAGAAAATTACAATAACAAAATACAACAATTACAACTACATATGTAGTATTTACGGTATTTACACTTCATCAGAAGGCAGAGTGCCGAGAATGCTGGCAGCATTGCCACGTTGAATGGCAATGCTAATTCGTTGACCGAAATAGAAGCCAGCTTTCCGATCACCTGTGGACTCTATGAGAAGTTTGGTAAGATCTTTAGAGAATGTTGTGTGCCGCAGGACCCCAAGCACCAAGGATTTCAACCCCAAACGGCTCAAATAGATAGCCTCGGTTAAGATCAACGTATTTTCTTCGTTTGATGTTGCTGCGGAGCCGGCCTTTACAGATGTCACTGCAAGGTGTGAAGGCGCTAGGGTTTCTACACAACACACGTGGCATCCCAAACTAAAGGCCGACCCATCTTCCAGGGAATCAGAGTCATACCGTCACGTCTTTTACCATCATCGCGCATAAGGCCACGTGGTCCAAGAGTAGCTGCCACTCTGATGCTGGTAAAAGCCCGACGGATGATGTCATTAATAGAACTATGACGGGCACACGTCCTGCTCTAGAGACACATGCCAGTGCAGGCTAACCAAACTTATCAACGGTTTCGCCGTTCAAATTCAATGTTGCCTTTGGTCATGTAATAGAGCTTAAGCTAGTCTTGAATCTGCAGTTCACGCAGCGTCAGTGAATTATTAATAACACTGTTTAATGTAAACATTTTATTGTGTCAGAAATAAACGATTTGTATTTGTTATTTATCAAAAACGATCGAAATTATCAAATTTAAATATCCAAAGTTTAAATTAAAAAGATGATTTATTTTTCTCCCAGGTTGGTCCTATTTTTGTCAGAGCTGAGTTTCGATGATGATTGTTATTTTTTTTATTTTCCGAGTTGCGTTTGAGTATTCGGGTAAAGACAGTTAAGGTACAAGATTTGGAGCAGATTTCTGAGCAGAACATGGCACAAATGTGTAATGCATGATCATGGTACAGGACTCGACAGGCACGGGTCGATTTGTAATAAAATAGCAAACAAAGACAATTAAACTGTTTTATCTTGACCAAGAACCGATTAAAATAATAAACATACCAAAATAAACTATCAAGCTGGAAACAAAGCTATGAGAACACAGAAGCTACCCATGTTTGTCGAAACAAACATTGACCCCATACTATATAAAATGTGAAACGAGTAAGCAGTTTACACGCGATTTACTATGAGCATTGACGCCGCCCGCCCTGAACGTAGCAGCAACAAGTGGCAAAGAGCGCTACTAACCTATCCAAGAAAGCACACTGAGCAGCCAAGCGAGAGTTCTTACCTTGCCCTGTGCAGACGGCATTCTGATTAACCTAGTAAGATATTTTTATAAACTCTAAGCCAATAGGAATATTAAAAAGTGAATTGGAAAGATTTAATTGAAGAGATAAGATATTTACCGCGGTTACGATTTGACTGAGAATTTGTCAGAGTATAATAATTTGCGTTGTTTTTTTTTTAATATAATCACTTGAGCGAAACTTTACGACTAGAAATTATTGAAATAGTAAAATTCCGAAACGATTTATTAGGAATGATTTAGATTCCGAAAATATTTAAATAGAACGAACGAAAAACGATTTGCAAACCGCGCGCGATATTAACTTGTATTGTTAGCGCACCCCTCGGGCAGGGCGAGCAGATGTGTCGGGTGTAGCTGATAGTGGTCGGAGGAAGACTGTCGGTCGTCGCAGGTAGGGCACCTGGCCGGCGGCCAGCGCAGGGCGCATGCGCGTGCTCCACGCGGACACCATGCCGCGCCGCGCCCTGATCTAAACCCCGCCGCCCGTAACCCGCCAACCACCCCTTGCTTATCTAATGTCGCTGTTAGAAATTATCGTCCGGCTAATCATGTCCCATGTCCCGGACATTGGTAATATTGGTATCTCAGATTTTAATTTGACTCGTCCCTTACCTAATTAGATTTATACGTGTTGCATTTTTTAGCTCATAATCATAGCCCCGAGACTATCTCAGATTTTTCTGGCTTGCTAATCAAATATAGATAGATGGATTTCAGAAATTAAGACTACGGCATCTTATGTGTACGGCGTCTTATGTGAGGAAACCTTCTTAATTAATACAAAATTGTCGAAGAATACTAGAAGCCGATAATTTCTATAAATTTCCTCTCTCGTTGAAGGCGTACGAGAATGTGATAGCTTTGATTGGATTTACACATGAAATTATCAAATTGAAACGAAAATTTATTTTATTTGATATTGGATTTCATGATTGTTTCAAAATTGTATAAGATAGCAGTTATCTATGTGTTTGTGAAACGTGTTGGCAAGAGCCAAATTTATTAAATACATACACTGCCGGCCAAAAGTTTGAGACCACCTACATCAAAGTAGGAAAATGAAATAAAACTCAAAATACAAAGCAAGAGGTTTAATTATGAATTAAAATACTTATTTCCTAATACACATACATTATGAAGAAAACAAAAAAATCAAGAAAAATCAACCATTTACTTTAAAAATGTCGCTCATATTTTATACAGATTTTTCGTCGAAAAACCCTCCCTTGCATTTTATTACTACTTTCACTATTCTTGGCATACGAGCAATCAATTTGTCGATTGTATCTTGTGATATATTGTTCCAGCTTTCTTGTAAAGCCTTCCACATGTCTTCTTGCGAAGTGGGACAACAACTGCGCACATTTCTATCAAGCTCTTCCCACAAAAGCTCAATCGGGTTGAGATCCGGACTCTGAGGGGGCCACACCATGTTTTTTAAAACCCCTTCTGTTTCTTTGTGTTCTAAATAACCCCTGCATAATTTTGAACTATGTTTTGGGTCATTATCTTGTTGGAAAAAAAATCCATCTCCAATTATTCTTGAACCAGACGGAATGGCATTTTGCTGTAGTATTCGTTTATATTGCTCCTTTTTCATGATTCCTTCGACTCGTACCAAATCTCCGGTTCCATGGCCCGAGAAGCATCCCCAGACCATAATGGAACCACCACCATGCTTGACTGTTGGCACCACACAGTCTGGCATCATCTTTTCCTCGACGTTACGTCGAACAAAAATTCGTCGTTTTGAACCAAATATTTCAAATTTGGATTCATCTGACCAAAGAACTTGTTTAAAGTCTTCTTCAGTCCAGTCTCGATGGGTAAGGGCCCACTGCATCCGTTTCTTTTTGTTTTGTGGCCTTAGTAGTGGTTTTCGAACGGCGACGCGACCAAATAACTTAGCATCTCTCAAACGTCTTTTTACTGTAGTCAATGATACAGGTTCTGATCGGGATTTGTTCACTTCTACGCGGATTTCTGGTGCTGTTAGGCGTCTATTCCGCTTGCTGGTAGTGACGATGAAGTGATCCTCGCGAGAAGTGGTAGTTCTCGGCCTTCCCGAACGCGAACGATCTTGATTACTGCCAGTCTCCTTGTATCGGGTTATTGTGTTATGAACACAAGTCTTCGACAACTTAAGTTGAGAGGCAATCGCACGTTCAGATTTGCCTTCGCCGTATAAAACAACTATGGCAGAGCGAGTTTCACTGCTAATTTCGCGAACTTTTCCCATTTTAAGATGTCTTCACTGTAACAACGACGAGCTCAGACTAATAAGGTAGAAAATAATTTACTCCATAAAAACTCAGGTACTAAATATGTTTTAGGAAGCTAACATAATCCCTGATATCGGTTAACGCGAAACAAACCCAAAACAATAAGTAATGAGCAGATCATAAAAATATTACAATGACTCTACCACCTGGTCCTTGCGCGGCGCTCATTGATGTTTTGAAACAATAGACCTTTTTAGGATGATAACTTAAACAACAACATAAATAATGACTCTTAGAAATTCTTTAATAATAATAGAATACGCAGGTGTTCAAATTAGCTCATTATCATATGTGTTCTTTGAAATATTTTGTTGGTGACAAAGATTTTTACAGTGGTCTCAAACTTTTGGCCGGCAGTGTACATCAAAATATGGGATGATAATCTAAATAGTTACAAGGGCCGTTCTGGATTTGGCAATTTTCACTATTTTTTATTATCCGAGGGTGACTCAAGTAATATAAATGTCCTTTTTTTATTACAATAAATTGAGCTATTTAAACATTAATCAACATAATGTACTTTACCCTGGCTATTTTCATACATGTATATTAAAATCCTCTTAAGCTAGCTAAATCTCTAATTAAACACTAACATCATGAGAAACACCAAACTACTTTTCTATAAAATCGTATAACAAATCGATTTTTAAAAACGATTTTAATAATTTTAATCTCTTTGACCAAAGTTTATATTAAAAAAGTCTATTTTGTGATTTAAATATTCTACTTTAAAAATAAAAAGGTGACATCCCACACTATGGTTCAAGACGAAGAGTTGATTAATTATCTAATTATTATTCCTACCCTTTCAGCAAACAGCGAAACGTCGTTTCTGCTAAGAGCATTACATTACAGCAGTGATGCATAACTCAAATATTCTGATTGAGTGGTGATATTCTGGGGCCCAATTCTGATAACCAATCGCTTCATTATGACAATAGTATCGACGCAGAATCGTCACTTAGAATCCTTAGATGAAAGAAACTCGAGATAGTGTGTGCGGTGCCATTTACAAGCAGGTTGATGGTTGATATAATGTTTTTTGTGTATTAATGAAATGAAAACCTAGAAGCGTTTGACGGGCGTGCCCTTCCATCTGTAGTTTCTTTCATCTAAGGTAGTTTGGCAGAATAAGGCCCCTAATACCTGACCAGTACATTCACTGGACGGGATATTGACGTGACTGAATGAGCATTTTAAGTATAAGTTATAGTGCGGCCACTTTCGTGACAAACAAATTTAAATTAAAGACCAAAAGCTATGTTGCTTAGATTGCAGTCTGCATAGTTCAAGCAGTTTTTATACATGCGTCAACTATGCGTTATAAATGCTTAGCCAAAACTAAGGTAACGCCGAATACTTAAAACGCAACTCGCATATAAAAACGTCTCAAGTGACGAATTTTTAACTGATTTTCATTGAAACCTGTCAAAAAATACTGTTTTTTTCGAAATTGCTATTATGCTATTTACTGCAGATTGCCATGACAATGTAACCGGACTTTTGGCGGACGCAGAGGGCGCCTCGCCGGAAAATTTATATTGGGGCAACACGCACAAGAGTCAAAAAATCGCTACTTGAGACGTGCTTAAATCTATGTCGACGACACACTTGTGACAGCAAAGGGCAAAACGTTTGGGGAGGCCTACATGCTTGCGACGGCTGGAGTAGCTGAAGTGGTTAGCAGGATCAAAATGCTGGGTCTTGAGGAAGCCCTCAACAAATCTGAAGCCTTGTGCTTCCACGGACCACGAAAAGCTCCTCCAGCCGGATCTATCATAATGGTGTGTGGAGTTAACATCGCTGTCGAGTCAACGATGAAATACCTGGGACTCGTCTTCGACAGTCGGTGGAACTTCCACCTTCACTTACAGCGACTGATGCCGAAGCTGATGGGCTCAGCGACAGCACTAGGAACGCTGCTTCTTAATTTAAGGGGTGTGTACACCAGTTGTCGTCGCCTCTATAAGGGAGTTGTGCATTCCATGGCTCTATATGGAGCTCCAGTATGGGCCGACACCCTGAATAGTCGGAATATCACCCTTTTGCGAAAACCACAAAGTGCGATGGCAATCAGGGTGATCAGAGGATATCGCACGATCTCCTTCGAGGCGGCATTTGTTCTGGCAGGCTCTCTACCCTGGGACTTGAACGCTGAGACCCTCGCGGCAATTTATTATTGGCGGGAAGAGGAACGGGGACCGGGGTAACGCCCAGCATAGAGGGATATCGAAGCACGACGGGCAGATATTTATGAGGAAGTGTGGCAGAATAGGCTTTCACATCCAAGTGCCGGTCATAAAACTGTGGAGGCGATCTGGCTTGTGCTGCTGCAGTGGTTGGAAAGACAACACGGAACATCGTTTTGGGAGGGGAAGAGGCAGATGTCATCACTGTGACAGTCCCGACGACGCGGCACAGCATACGCTTGCTGCGGTAGGTGATGAACTTTCCTTGTCAACCATAGTTAAATCTATGTTTGAGAATCAGGAAAGTTGGCAGATAATGGGTGAGTTCTGCGAAGAAGTTATCCTGCAGAAAGAAGCGGCGGAAATGGAAAGGGAGGATTCCTCCACTGACCCAATTCGAGAAGAAACGAGCGAAGGAGAAGGGCCTTTGATTTGACAGCCGTAAAAATGGGTTAACATCTGGTCTTAGGCGATGCGCGTCTCAGCACGCCAAAAAACCTTGAAATCCCCACTTTTTTAAGGGTTCCGCAATATGTGGATCGTCACTGTTGGGGCTTGCGAAAGCACTCCCGAAGGTCCCCGCATTCCCTAGCACATGTGCCCGGAGGACACCGTGAAGTTTTAGTCAGTAGGAGTCTGACATAATCATCCACCTGGGGCGGAAGATAATCCATGAAGGCTTCCCTCAAGCATAAAAAAAAAACTTCCAGTAAGCAACTCGCTAGCCAGGTTCGCCACGGTCCGACTTGAGAAGGAGGACAGTTGACTAAAGTTTCAGTTAGCGCGCAATGGAGGGACTCACATTGAGATGCTATTTGACATTGAGCAGCGAACACTTAATTATTGAACCTCAATGAATGTCATCTTTGTGTTGTTTCGCTTTGAGAGCGAGAAGCTTTCATCAAATGTTTCCATGATCTTGACCTTATGGTTATTTAAGACAGACGTCAGCTCATTAACAGACTTCGGCTGTATTTTTATGTGGGAGGATTAGAATTTATTAAAAAGAAACATTTTACAACTAAGGGATTCTAAGACGGTTTTTAGTTTTTTCAAAACAATCAAATTAACTTATCGAATTGAATGTCTTATCGGTCAAAATTAATCAGAGCTTTTACACAAGCCGGCACATGCCAGCCAATCAATTTGATTTAACAATTTGTGATGATTGTGACAGGATAAAACTACTTTGGAGACATTGTTACGGATCTTCGGTGTTCTCAAATAATACTCCAGTACCGTTTGTAGTAATCAGGACAGAGGAGGCTGGCAAGAATTAAAAGACGCCTCAGTAGGTATAACGACGATGATGATGATTACGAGAGGTTTTTACGACAAATTGCTCAACATTGTTGAATGTGACATACAGCTATCATGAAACTTAAGAACGTTTTCGCCTTCATGCTTTGACGCTAATTCGATGAAATACCTACACGTATTACAGTAATATTGATAAAAGTAAACGGTCATCGGTTTAGCTCAAACTTGTGGAAAATTAAACATACATAGAACAAAAGCAAGATAATTGTTTACAAAAATATTTATTAAATAAGTAGTAAAATAGAGACACAAGAAGTAATTTTCAAAGTTATTTATGTAGTAACGAATAACATGGTTGTAGTAACTATTGGAATTTGATGATGGTAGTAGTTTTTAGTAAAACTGTGTCGCAGACAAATAATGGTCAATACAATCAATTTAGTAACTATCTAATACGAGACGCATGTCGTCCGTCTCTTAAATACTAGTAAATTGTTGTAACAAAAGGGTTAACCTGATTGCAAATCAGAAAATATTATTGTTTCAGTGAAGTTATGTTGTCGATCAATGCTTTATTTAGTTTATTCTATTTCAATCGAGCTCCTTCGTCGAATAAATTATTTCGCATCCTATACCACACAAGATTGTTTTTGTTCCGTATTTGTTTTACTGATGTCATGATTTATTAATAACATGTAAAATCTAAAAATATATATTTTATACGCATGTTTGAAGATTAAGGATTTCAGAGGCAGACTATCATATAATATGTTCTGAAGGCTGAAAACTAAATCGGGTGGGCAATAACACAACACGAAAATAGAAATAATTGTGCCCGGAGAAACAATAAAAGAGTGCCATTGATATACTGTCAAAGGTGTTTAATATCATCTATCGTTTATTAGCTAAACGCATAAAACATGCACCATGAAAAAGGAGACGACGTGCATATTATTATCTAAGTATTTTAAACAAATTGTAACATAAATGTACTTTAACACAATCATGACTTAATACACACAGGTACAATCATATAATTTTAAGACTAGAAGGGTTCGTGGAAAATTTAATTAACGGGAGGTCGTCAACCTCACATCGATTCAAGTTGGAACCTCATTAATAATGCTATCAAGAATGCAATATCAGGTAAACAGCCTAAGTCATGGCATGTTTCAATTATCTACTTATAGATTTTTTTTTTTTTTTTTTTTTTTGGGTGATGGACATGAAAAATGCTCAAATCTGTGTGTAATAAAATAACTAATAAGGTACACATGATAGAGAGTTTTTGTGTGAGTTATTATCAAGACAATTTAGTAATTATCAACCAAAGGGCGTAAACAAAAACTACCTAGCGATGAGAGTGTGGAACCAACAAAATTTTCAATCGGAATTTTAAATTTTGCTCGAATCAATTAAAAAATTCATCATAAAAATCTTAGGAGAAATTCATTTAGTTTTAAGAACCTATACATACTAAATATTATATTAAAATATAATGTTTAGTATGTTGTAAAGATATTCTTTTTAGATTGAAACTCGGGTCTTAAGGGACAATACATTGTGTTGATAAATCGATAGATAAGCTAATGCGGATTACCGATGCGGCAGGCGTGCTACAATTCAACGTGCTTAAAATTAATTAGATAATTGTACCAGCAATTTACTGAAAGCAGCCTCATCGAAGCTCCATTGTTCGATTTTCGGAATGTCTAGCTAATCTAGTAAATCCATAGGCATAAGACGCTCGAATTCCCATCGCAGGCACGGCACTAATTCCATAGGATCCTACCTAATCCTCACGTTGGCTTGTATACTCTATCAATAATTTTGTTTGTGGTAGCAACCTCAACTGTTTACCTATCCCTAGTGTTAACTTACATAAATTGGAGCCAACGCAACTATAAATACCCGTCCATCATCAGCACGTTACGGGGATACGTTAACACGGACAAGCTTTTAGGTTCATTTTCAAAGCACAGCGGCGATATTCCCACCCCGGGGCACTCTAAATTGACTGAAATCTAATTCTACCGTCGTGTCGGTAGTGTCTGGCGAAAGTTAAAAATTTGAATACGATTAAGCATTAACTAGGAACGCCTGCAGCGAAAATCGCAGCTTCATTCGGTAAAAGCGTCGGTGATTTTAATATTTTTAAATTGGGAACGGTAGATTATCGTTAATTTTTTTATGAGTTAGCTAGAAGAGCGATATACCTACGTTCAACTTGTAGGATAATATGTCACATTTAACAACCTCAGCAGTTTCGCGGGCTAACATGCAAAAATCTATTTGAAAACGTTATTAAACGGTTCACGCATTAGCTGTCAAAATAACTACCCGGTAATAAGTCTTTTGTCAATGAACACACAGTTGAAGATGTATATAGCTACTAGAAACATCGAGTTACAAAAGGAACCGAACGTCAATCCAGTAAGTGGTACTCGCACAGGAGCTCTCTGCAAATACAATTTCCAATCGGTGAAGCTATTTGCAATAAATATGTGATACGTTTTGTGTACCGTTAATGTGAGTCAGTACAAAAATACATGTTTTTTTAAGCGATGTCAAGTAAGGCAAAGTACAAATAACAATAACTTATAAGATTAAATAGTTAAGTAAATGACCCATTAACTAATCTGTTAGGGTTTATTCCATAATTTCTGGATGAACAATCACCCTTTTCTATTACTGACTAAACACAATACTCCTGCTTGCGCTAGAAGCTAGCGTTCTGGCCTATCATAAATTTGACATTGGTTGTGTACGTGAATGAGTCCAAGTCCTGTGTGTTAAACAATATGAAACAATAGCCAATATTTGAAATGAAGTTATAAAAAATTGAGGTAGATACCGATTAAGTTATTCAATAAGATTAGGCCATCTAAAACAAGTTCGTATAGATTAAATTTAAACATAAAGCTTAAAGATAAATGATGCGTGTGGTCCAGCGAAGTCTTCTATTGGTGAATGGTGCTCAATCCGCATGAAAGACAAGGTAGTGAGAATTGTGATGTCTTAGACATCTCACTACTCATGTCTGTCACACAGCAGAGAGCAATCGTGAAGCATTCGGCGCGTCGCGTCGGTGCGTAGTGGATCTCTCTCAAGAGTATTCCTATCGTTTATCGACGTGGAATCGGTTTATGCTGGTCAGGAAAATCTTTATGTACGTCACAAGGTATAAAGTGGCGCGTCGTAAGTGGCGAGGCGAGCCGATGCGTATGAGAGATGTTTACCATTATTTTGTAGAAAAAATCTTATTCTGACCGGTTTAGGCCGATGCCGCGTCTATAAATATGGTACGATCTTAACTTAAAGCCGATTCAGACTATACACTTACGACTTCGACTTATACTGATATGAAATCATAACGTGCTTTTCGATAAATTCCTCCTAATTAGAAACAACAAATATAATCCGAAGGTCAATCAGATAAACCAATTAACAATTCAATTGTGAAAAGTTCATGTCACTATTAATGGACACAAACATGTTTTCTGAATTAACAGCGTTAAGTTGCTTTGTGCACACAAGATTATTTTAATGGCATCGATATTTTATGCATGTTTTAACTTATGAAAAACTTTTGGTAAACAAAAATTAAGGTTTAAGTGAACATGAACATGTACGTCTGCGTTGATTTTGATATAAACAACATATTTTGTCGTGCCATTGCCTGTACTTGAGATAATTTAATCAGACTTTAAAGATACAAAGCTACGGTTAATTTTGTGTGAACCTTAATTCTCAATTTTACATAAGTTTTGTTTGAAAGACTTTTATAGGAGAAGAAAAATCGATCAAAGAAAAGTTTTCAATGGAAATTTATCAAGCTCTATCCACTGACAGGGCCAATTATCAAACAAATATTTTTATTATATATATAAAAAAAAATTACACTGAAGCAGTCACACTGATGCTTACACAATTAATACAATACGATTTGACACCATAAATTAAATCAACATACAAACATACATACATTTGATTTTATTATTGAATTAAAATTTTCATTGTCAATAAAAAAAAAACAACCTACACAGTCACACGTTTTACATGCCACTTACTCGATAACATAAATATTTGAATTACCTTTATAATAGTATAGATAATACATTAAAAGCAACATTTTTTTGAAAGACAATTAATTATTAGAAATTTACGAATCTGCTTGTGATGGAGAGCTTATAATGGATATCCTGAACGGTCTCGTTTTTACTATGTGATAGGTTCAGAAAAAAACTAAAGTTTTCATGACGATTAATTTATAGTTTTTATACATTAAAAGACGTGGATCTCCTTTAAACTTACGAAGGCGTCACGGCATTTAAACACAAAAATCACATTTATATACAACTTTATACCAAGCTTCATTTGATGTTTCATTTAAATACTAGGTCATTTCTACATACAAGTACCTATGAGACGTCGATTTTTTTTTATTTTTTTTTGCGTGTGGCCTAATTTCGGCTAAGCCGCAATAGTTTAGAGAACCTTGACTCTACCAGTTATGTAACAAATAAAGCTGAAACGTTTTCCACGAAAGTTTTCATTACTCGTCGCGTATGCGATGACCTATTATTTTCTTAATAACAACATAAAACAATAAGAGCCTTAGAAAGTCATCTTGGTTAAACAACTAAGATGACAAGTAATTTTAGTTCAACTACTAAGATTCCAAGTAGGAAGATAATGTGGCGTGTTTTAAAAACTATAAACCGCCTTCAAATTTCGGTAAATAGTATTCATCTTCGTCTCGTTCGAACGAAATCACCCCTCCCTTGATTTCCCTGATCGAAGATCTAGGACTATGTTCACGTGCAAAAAATTGAGTTTACACTGGCGACATCTTGTTATAATTCAAGTCTAATTTAGTTTGATGACACATGGATGAAACTGTTAACGCCCGTTGCCATGGAAACCATTAGGTGATAGTGAAATTATCCTTTTTATGCATCGATATATGTTTAAGTACGTACTTATAACACTGTTATTATGATGATTTTTTACAATCCTATGTTTCACGGCGCACACAGCAATTTCTTGATAATCAAACTTATAGAGGACCACCTCAAAATAAATGTTTATACAACAACAAAAGAATCATCAAAATCTATTACCAATAGGCGCTATCTGTATATATATAGCACATATATCTGTATATATGTGCTATATGTATCGCCAAAACTGTTGTAGCTAGTCGTGATTCTCCAAAAATATTACGTTGCTTTTTAAGTTTAACGGGATAAATACGTCCCTCGGGAATATATTATTTAAGGGACCACTTCGAGATCATTCTTTATAAAACAGTGAATGAATCAGTAAAATCGGTTAACCATAGGCGGAGATATCAAGTTACATAAATACATAAAAAAATCATAAACTAACAGACGAATTGAGCCCTTTTAAAGTAAATAAAAATGTCTTGTAACTTTACAAATTTTTATTTTTCTTTCCATTTCGAGCTATCGAAAGTCATAATCATAGTTTAACTAGTTAACACAACACGGCTAGTAGGTATGAAATGCAAATACAACACACACACACACAGACAACAATACTACGGATGATAGATCTACTGCACTGAGATGTATAAAGTAAAGTAAAAGTTTATTTCAAAAAAAAATAGCACTTATTTAAAGTTAAGGGTTACAATTATAGTAAGTTATATAAGTTTTTGTATTTACAACATCTCTAGGTGTTGTTACCGGTGGTCAAGTGACTGTCCCCCGTACTAGTTAATACTGTATTACGGTAGTGGGAGAGCAAGACTGCTCTCCCCCAAATGGTAGGCGTGTGTAATGATTACCCTGACCTGAACCTGTAATTTTACGCTTAATGAGTTATTTCTTAATCCCTGACCTCTAATGTACGGTCTTATGGAATTAAGAACTTTGAATTACTTTTTCTTAAAATAACTACTATTAAGAAAATACATGTTTCATATATCCGTATTAAAAATATGGAACGTAAGATAAAAGATTCGTTTGATTGCAATCACTCGACTGTGTAATATTTATTATTATTATTGGACCACGAAAGTGGTGAATAAGATTGGTCTCGATGAAGGAAAACAAATTTGAACAAGTACAGAGTAAGATTAAATATACATACAAGACAGTACTACTGAACTTTTCGAAAATTAAAAGCTGTGGTAAAATTTGCTTATAAAGGTGTAACTTGAACCTTCTCAACGTGGGAAAATATGTTATTTCTACCCAACGGCGAAAGTACTTAATTAAATCAAATAACAGACAATGATATAGAGCAGTGACAAAAATGGTCGCATAAGCACACTAAAAACACACTAATGTACCTGCCTAGTAGTAAATTCGGAGTGGCGTCATCTCTCATGCCGGAATCCAATATGAGCGGGACATGAGATGACGTCATTCTCAATTTAATTCTTTAAGTACGCAGGTAATATTAATAATTATACCATTATAATAATCATTAATACCAAGCATTAACTAAAATACAAATCACAAAACAATCACAGAAGCATAAAAAAGTTTCTATTAAGAAACATCGATTTTGCAATACCAATTTAAAATATTTTCTACAAACGTTCTGTATAACATAGAAAATTAGAAATAGCTTCAATACAAAATGTAACTTTTTGTAGCAAACGATACGAGCCTTTGATAGGAACTGGGCAGTTTAATTGATTTGTGAAAAGAGGAAGACAAATACATAAAAGAATGAAGCTCCTACCTTCTGTGAAGGTCGTCCAGGTTCTGTCAGGTTACGGGTGTCCTTCCGCTGAATGCCAGCTGTCGAACGTATTACAAAACTCATTCAAATGACTATGATACAAAAATAACAACTAAATATTAGAGGAATATAAATAGAGCAATCATACCTAGAGACCATGAGTAAACAAAACAAAAATAATATTAAAATTGGTAAAGCCGTTTTTAAGTTAGAGCGAGACTAACGAACAGCTATTGATTTTAATAGATAAAGATAAATTTGTGAAACTTACAAGTTGGTAAGAATTATGCCATTTTAATTGAAAACAAAAATTAAAAAGAAGTAAACAAACGTAGGGCATTTGCTTGCAGAAACAAATTATGTTTACCCAATCAATGAACTTAATATATAAAATTAGAAATTATAATTTTAATTATAAATGAAAACTAAGGGCCGCTTGCGTAATGATTTTTGAATGAACCTGAAAACAATTTGACCTATAAACTTAAATTGCATAAATTAAGGCATAAACTTAGTTATCTGTAAAAATTTAATACCCGAAATAAGCCAGCGGATGCACCAAATTATCTTTTTGCTGCGCCCCAAATAGGTCGTAAAACTTAAAACTTAATTTCGACATCTCAAATAGGTAAAGGAAGCTCCTAAGTAATTTTATAACGACAACATGACATGCCAACTCGAACTGATTTTCTTTTTCAATCAACGCACAAATAAATTTGGCTTCATGTTAGGTTGAACTTCTTACGCAAGCCCAGTCTCTTAAAACACAATTCGCGATGACCATGTTCGCTTTAGGCTTTAGGTACAGATTGCTCAAGCACATGCCATAATTAGCTTATGTTATACATCATATAAGCCCACATGCTGAACTTAGGCCTCCCTCTAAAGACGCCAAAATAGCGGACCTAAGCAGCCTCCATCAACTCCCTGCATCGTACTTAATTACTTAAATAAACTAAGCTTATAACTATTTATCTGTTAACAGTCGACCTATCCAAACCGGAAACGTCTCAAGGATTATTTTAAATTAATTTTACAGTAAAGAGGTTCAAATTATAAGGTTTTTCAGAAATCGATACAGTTCAAGAAAATATTATAAAAATCATAACTACCTGTATTTAATAGGGAAATATCCGTATGAGTTGTTCACCATTCATGTTTTTCTTTACGCTGTCATGTCATTAATCTGCAACAACAGAGAGACATTCTATGACATCACGACAAAAAAAGAACTTAAAATTGACACTAATTATTATTATGATCCCTGGTCAATCTAACAGCAAAATCATACTGCTGGGTAAAGATCAGCCCAAGCCCAATCGCTCCTAATATCATGACCGTGATGTCGACACAAATAAAAATAATAAACAATATTTAAATAATACATAATACAAATTAATACAGCGAGCAGCAGTAACTAGAAAAATAAAATAGCAACGCAGAAAAATAACATAAGATTTCAGTAAATTTCTTATTAAAATAATTGACGTTAACAGAATTATTTAAAAATTTATAAAAAAACGTCATCATAACTGTAATAAGAAATCCATGAAAAATACAAGGTAAAATAAATAGGCAAATAAAAATCGCTTTGCAAAATAAAGAAACTAATTAAGCAAAATACAACTTTTCCGATTTAATGTTTTTAAGTCTTGCAAAAGCATACATTTTTAAAGAGAAGTTATTAGTTATACTCCGCCCACGCGTTTATTTTCTTATTGAAAATGCACGCCTATGAATTCCGTAATTGATGTCGGGCTAGTGAATAAAGACTGTCGACTCAAAACGTATCGATACTTACGAAACCTTTGATAAATGCCGAGCCGACAGATCTTGTAACGGATATTATTCTGGTTGATTTTTCCATAAAAAAATATTAAAAAACTTTTTATCCCGCAAAAAGCATGTAATGCCGCGGACAGAAGCA
This sequence comes from Eupithecia inturbata, assembly GCA_963662085.1. Taxonomy (NCBI): domain Eukaryota; kingdom Metazoa; phylum Arthropoda; class Insecta; order Lepidoptera; family Geometridae; genus Eupithecia; species Eupithecia inturbata. The sequence goes on along the minus strand of OY759176.1, from coordinate 8,477,922 downwards.
AGTAGCAAATAACAAATATCATACAAATTTATTGTACTGAATATTCGGATTCGAAAAATAAAGCCCTTTAGACTCCTGAGTATCTCTGTAAAATAACACAAAATGCTGAGCAAAAATAACAAAATCGATTACAACTTCATAATAAACAAAATCGATTGTCATAATAAATCGAGGACATGACTAATTAATTGTCACACAATATGTCAAAAACAAAATAAACTCGTGGACGCAGTAAAGAGATATATGACATACCTGTTGTGCAGGTGATTGTATGTATCTTAGGAAAACGTCGCGTTTTCCTATCCATCAGCTATCAGAGTACCTATGGACAAAATAAGCATAATTCAGATTTCGCCAACTTACATACTATAATGTCATAATTATCGTGAATGAATCAAGATACGAAATTATAACGCAATAAACCTCTTAATTTTTAAAGTCTTACTCGATTGACGTGAATCGTGAGATATATTATATTACCATTTATTGAATAAATAATAACTTATACATTATTTATGCTCGTACTAACTTGCAAAGATAACAATGATAATTCCTACGTGAATATCAAGGAGCACGCCTTTGCAGAATCGATCGTAGGCATAGCGCTTGCGCGTCCCATTCTTCCATTCGTTCGTAGGCGTAGCGAAGCTCCGACAACCCTACGCAAGGCTTAGATGAATTTGTGTTCTAATGGTTATGTATGATATAAAAGTTGCACACACATGGCGCGGTGTCTCGTAGTGTGTGATTTTGATGAGAAGACGTTTTTAGAGTATCGGGGAGTAGCACAGCGATTTTCGCCACGGTGGCAGTTCGGTCAAGATAGTGAGGTTCTTGAGAGTATAATTTGTACCTACAGCATTTCCCTTTATTCTAACCAGTGTGAATATAAAATTTATCTAATAAATATTAATTTATTCGATCAGATGAAAACTCTATAGCTGCTATATCATGTCACACGTCAATTGGGCTTGATTTCTAAATAATTGTTATTAAAATAGTAAAATAATAAGATCGTAATGCAACGCCTGTAGGGTAGAGTAAACTCCCTCAAGGAACCCAACCACTGAAATGTCACGTGAAATGTTCAAATTTCTTCTAAATGCTGTTGATGTTGAGTATTTTTCTACCACTCAAATATTTCTCAACAATATTTCTTACACAAATTGAACATTTCACGAATAAAACAAATTATTCATAAGGCTACCGACAATTATTTTGTGTTCTCAAGGCTGTTGGGCAACACACCAGCCTAGCTTTTTTGATTAAAATCATTTAGGAACTAGAAATGATCGGAATAAGTGGCACACCACTTTTATTTTTTTAGAACTACTTAGGTATTCGAAAACAAAGAATTCATATTATATATATGAACTATAACTAAACGAAGACCAAACATAACTCTCGGTGTCCCCCCAAGACAGTGTCTTATACACTTTATTTTTTAAACTTACACGATCAGAAATTCAGAACACATTATAATAGAATATAACACAATTTATTATAAAATAGGGTGTAAACCTGCTGAAACTAACATAGCATGAACATAAATCAGGGACAAGTTATGCTATAAGCGTGTTCAAAAATCCGCTGAAACTAGCCCGAAAAATATATTGGCATGGCTAGAGGCCTTCTAATATTGAATGCATTTAAAATTGATTATACGTATATGTTTCTAAATTTTACTCTACCCTAACCTCCAATACTTTTCAACTTAAAATTCAAATGTGATGGTGACTGATGGATGACTCATGTGCTCTTGTATCAAATTTATTAGTTAGATGCAAGAACGCAGGACACGAGTCATCATTCTGCAGTCGTTTTATTTGTGTTTCTCTATTGCGTACCACAAACAAAATATGTATGGGTATCATGCTCGATCAGACACTATCCTTATTTTTTTTTTTTTTTTTCGATGGGAAAATGCTGTTTACTCATTACCTCTAGCCTGAGGAAGGCTAGAGGGGTATGTTTTGGCACAAGCATACCGAACCGATTTGAGTAGAACCAGAAAACATAGATTGGATTTTAAAACACAGCGTCATAGCATCAAGATCTCCTTAGCCAAATTTATATCTCACTTGGTCTATCGGTCATACATACATATTAGGTTATTGCTCGACGATTTAGGAAGGGGCTACTCAAATTAAATTTCTAGAACTAGAGATAGCACAACAACGTTAATTATTTTAACTCGCATAGTCCGATCACATAATTATGGTCTATGCGGGGACAGCATGCGAGAGGCGGTCATTTTTAATACTAATCTTTATCTTGCCTTATAAAAGTTTATTATTTCAATCCCCATAGGTTCTCTACAGAAAGTCTTTACCTTTAATCAGGAATCCTAACATTAAGCAAGCTTAGACGTACTTCAGTTAGTCCCTAAAACGCTAGATAACTTTTTTATGACGCAGAACTAGAAAACATCAGCAGTCGTGGAAGGAAATACCCGGTACCCGTTGTCACAGCGAAAACTACATTTCCCAGGAGACAAAGCGTATGAAATTTATAGATAGATATTTTATATATATATATATATAGAATCTATAGTATAACAATAATAATGTACTTGCCCAATAAACTACATGCATGTTTTATTTTTAAGTTTTCCCGTCAGCTCACTGTCTTTTTAGCACCTTTTAATATTGTTGTAATACCTAGTCTTAAGGTTCTGCATCTCCAATAAGTATAATTAAGGAACGTTGTAATTCGGAATTAATTCGGAGGAGGGCGTTACGTTAATGCTCGCGACACAGTTTTTATAACTACTGCGCGTATATCGTTTTCACGCCTGATGTGTATTTCCCCTGTACTTTGTTCCAAATAAATATATTTTTTTTTTAGTAGAAACAAAGGAACGAAATAATGTATTGTTAATGCATTAATGGTAAGAGCCTAGTCTCCTAACAAAAGCAAATTTTGCGGGTGACTCCAGAACCTGTATATATAGCTTTTTTTTAGTACCTAACTATAAACATTTATATATTTATTTGAAGATTTTGTTTCAAGCAAGAGTTTTCATCAAATGAATAAACAATTACATATTTAGAATAAAAACAGGGTTTCGTTGCACAAAATGAGAGTGGACAAAAACTGATCCATTAGTGGATCTGCGAAGTGGATCAGAGTGGAATGAGGCAATCAAATTTACCAATCTATAATTTGGAACTGGCAAACCGGACTAAATTTAAATTCAAACTTTTTTTTTTATTATAATTTAGATAAGATATTTTAGGAATAAGTACTACCTCTGTTAGGCTCGTCGTAGGTGTATTTTATATGTTGTATTAGTATTTATAATTTTGTTTGTTTTTTACACATACATACTATTAGTGGAAACTGTATTTAGCTTAATTTGTTTTAGTTCAACATTCTATGGTTATTTATCTTATAAGCTTTTTGTTTCCCAAATAAATAAATAAATAAATTGTTATTTTGCTCAACACTCGGCGTAATATGCACTTAGCCGTTTTGTTTTATTAACGTCAGCGAAGTTAGTGAGTCCCTGGAGAAAATGAAACAACTTTACATCAGCGAGTATCAAGTATCATCTAGGTTTCATTTATTGTTTGTGTAACCGGAGTCCAATACTCCGGTTTACAAGACAAGTATGATACAAGAGACTCGTCTAAAATGATTACAATACAGTTTGAATCAGGTGCACTGATGTTTATTCAATGGAAAGTCAGTTATTTGATGCTAGAAAAATCTGATGGCGTATTTATTGTTGAAGGTGATATTTAATCGTGTCGTGATAGGTATACATCTACATCTATCGCACCAGCCACAGCCGGGGATGTCTGATCTCAATAATCAAAGCTCAAAGTTCCCGTAGAAGTGGTATAAAAAGCCACCTACGTAAGTGGCACTTTATAAACCATCCCCCCCTCCTCGTGGTTGTAAGAAAATATAATAGAATAACTTGCCAGCGGCTTCGTCCGCTAAGAATCTACAATTTCATGGGTTTTATTTTTATTGCGCGGAACATTACATTTTTTTTTAAAATAATAAGTTACTTGCTATGACATCAGTTTAAACCCAGTGCCTTCAAAATCGGTCCAGCCATAAGCCACAACAAACACTGCCTTTTATTTTGACATAACAAACAGACACTACAATTTTATTTATTTTATAGAAGGAAACACGAAGAGGAAGAAAGCGCTAATAATAGTGCCTCACGTCTCACATCCTGTTCGACATCGTACATTATTAGCTCAACCTACACTTCTGCAGGGTTACAGCCCCTATCTTGTGCATTTTTGCCATGAAGCTTTTTATTGTTAATTTCTGTTAAAGCCATATTGTATTTTATAATCCTAACTTTAATCTTTATTGACAAAGAAAATTACAATTTAATAATAAAAACAAATTAGAACCAGTATTTACAATTGAAACAATGAAGCTAGCTGCAGACTGTTGCAAACAATCTGCAGGTAGCTCAACTGATCCATATCAATACCAGTCGGAAGCGTACCGAAGACGCTGGCTGCATTGCCCCGCATCCTAATTTTATTCCCGTTAAGTTTGAAATGTCTCATTATTTAATTTGTTCGAAAGAAAATACGGTTATATACCACAGTATAACTTTTATAGTAGGTACTACGGTAAAACACTGAATTTCGTTGCATAAGTAATGTGGTAAGCAACTGTTTAAATATTGAATTGGGTTGTCGTAAATACTTGTTTTAGAAAAGTATTTTCAATGAATCCCTAAGTGTTTAATAACAGGCTTGTCCCCAGCACCACGTTAATATTATTAGAATATGTTCTCTGCCAACACGATCTAAATTTCATGAAAAGCCTGCATTTGAAATTCCGAACAACACAACAAAACGGCCTCAACTTTCAATAATTATATTAACTTCGAGCGGGAAAATAGAGTTATCGTCATACTTGTTCTGTTTTGAAAGCAGGTTCGCAGTTTCGCAGGTTTCCACACCTGCAAACACTTTGGACGTCCTTTGACATCTGCAAATTTTTGTCAATGGGGAACCAGTACTGTGTTATTTACTTATAATGACTTCAGCAGTCTGGATACTTTAGACAAGTATCGCCCCGTTCTGAATTGTATCCTCCGTCACAAAGTCGAAATGTTCCTCTCGATTCTACAAATGGAACATTGAAGTTTATAATGATATCCGCGCCGCTCGCTGGTCGCTGAGCGAATATGATAAGAGACGCAGTGCACCGTGAATTTCAGAATCATCTAAGCGTAACACGACATACACCGTTGTGTTGTGTACTATATGGTATACGCATTTTGAAAGTACTCGCGTGTAACATAATACCACAATGAAGGATAATGGGCCAAGAAAGACGACGGAAGCGAATATTTTTTTGAAATTAGAGGTTTGTTCATCGCCTCCTATACATTACGAACAGTTAGGGGGAATTTACTAAATAACTGAACCTAATTAACAAATCACCGAATAAGTCAAATGTTGTAATTAGCGCACAATCAGTTAATTGGTTCACTTTCGTTCATAAAACTTATAACGATTAAGACAGATTTAAAGCTGTACGAAAACTTCTAGTAAAAAATGAAAAAGTTTTATTTAAAGAGACTTTTAAGTTAAAAATCCTGAATAGTATTCAAATAACTGCTGCATTGTACCTCTATTGGAGAAAGCGACTAACGGACTCAGTAAACCTAACCCTTGCGTGTCGATCCTGTCCAAACCGGTTCCATTTACCGCAGGAACTAGACATTCCTAACGTGCCAACTCTATCAAATGAATCGTAACAAAGACAAGACAAGTTTTGCTAATACATATTTTTCCAGGCCAACACAATAGTACATCATCGTCGGTTTTGCTTACCCACAGACACCTACCTGACCTCGGTTAAAGCTAACGGCCCCAGTGCATTCGCCAAGAGTTCAACGGCACCCATTTTTTTGCTAACTTTTACAATCAACGCCATTCAGTCGTCCCCTACGTTGAACCTGCCCCTCCACACACGTCGTACTCATGCTAACTGAACACGTGGCTGGCAATAGCGTAACCGATAGGTGGCGTATTTACCATACAGTGATCGTTCATAGTCTCATTAAAAAACCAGGTTATTCCTTGCATAACTTAAATCTTGCGTGAACTTTTTCTTTGGAGAAAATACACTATAATAGTTTTTTTTTTATTAGCAACTGAGATGAACAATCCCCTAGTACTTAATCTAAAATTAACGTTCTTGTTGTTGATTTTAAAACACACGGTATTTGTCGTTTTGAGATCCTTTCTTCAATAATATTGTTAAAAATATTCTATCTCGACTCTGATGATTACCTTGACTGTGATTTTTTTTGTTCGGATTTTTGACATAATTTGCAACTCTAACTAGGTATATACCTCTATATTTATGATACACACTGAAGTCTCATATAAAAGTAAAAAACATTTCGTTTCAAACTGACCTTAAATGAGTTTCCTAATTAGGAAACGGTGATTACTTTGTAGTGATTAAATTATTATAATGGCATAGGAACCAAATTAGTTGATTATGATGTTTTTTTTGCTAATAAAGCAATTAGACATGTGTTTAAATTTAACGCGCATAACATTCTTAAAAAAACTGAATTATATAAATGAAAACGAGAAAAGTAGTTATATCTTTATTTGCTTAACCATTATTCAATTACTATCAAAATATTAAGTATTAATATTAACAACTACAACATTATGTGTGTATTGTCGTGCTATATTTCTTTATAAAAAATTCAAACCTGAAGTAACAAACTCTATCGATAATGTTACGAAACGTAAACAATTCCGAAACAAAGTTGTTGACATTTCGCTACAGCTCGACTTTGACATTGCCATCAACCTTGTTGTTAGCGGGAGGGTTGAAGATTTTGGGTTTATATTTTGTTTTTTATATTTTCTTTATATTATGCTTTATATTTTGGGTTTTTATATTTTCTTTGATCTAACCCTCAAAATAATTAACATTGTTTTGATTTGTCGTTCGTTTCGATCACCTTCAGGACCATCATCAACGCATCATCTCTTTGTTTCATTCAATTACCCAATTAGCGCTATTACTTTCTCACACGCCGATTATAACAGACAGAATGTATTGTATCGCCTACTTTTATACTTTCTATAATTTATGAATACATGAAAAAGCCTGTGATATGACGAAGCTTTAAAAGTGGTTTGAAACACTCTGAACCCTTATCATAACAGTAAGTTGAGCCTACTAAACTACACGTTAGTTCGTATGCTGCTGCAAGTAATAAACAAGATCCGTCAAGTGGGAGTGTCACTCGCGCGCCGAGGGTTTCGTACTTTTGTCAATTTTACAAATAGGTAGAAGACTTCGCTATTTAATGAATATCTAAAAACATTAGGTACATACATTTCTGATTTCTTATTATTTCAGACATTAGGGGTAATGGTACATATGTTGGCTTTTTTTTTCAAACAGTTTTTAAATGTCATACCTATACTACCTTTTATTACCCCACTTGACCATGTAGGTTTTAATTTTTAAACAATGTCGACATAACAATTTGTATTAAATATTTAAAATAAAATACTTTTAATCTGTACAGGCACTAGAAATTTATTGTTATTTTAAATTTCAAGTTAAGAGTGTTAGTAGTTGCTGAGATATTCAAGACGGATAAAAGAACGGACAGAGCGAGACCAAAAGGGTTTCGTATCCGAACATGAAACCCTAAAAACAAACAAAGAGATACAAATATACAAATATATACTCAATCAATAAAGGACAACCAGTACTTCGAACCACCGTCACAGAAAAATCAAAAAATAAATACAGCGAAGTGACGTTGCAACGACAACAATATGCTTTAAAGTATGAGAGAACTTATTAATCAGTAACAATAACAACGTCAATCTTTATCGCACACCGGCGATACGAGAAATAACAATGTAAGGGCTCCTCTACACTATCGGGCGTGAGTTTAATTTTGAGGACCATGTTGTGAATCATGTCTCCAGTCATCCCAGTAAGGGCTCCTCTACACTATCGGGAGTGAGTTTAATTTTGAGGACCATGTTGTGAATCATGTCTCCAGTCATCCCAGTAAGGGCTCCTCTACACTATCGGGCGTGAGTTTAATTTTGTGGACCATGTTGTGAATCAGGTCTCCAGTCATCCTAATGCAAGCAATCCGTTCAAAAATGGTCTATAAATCTCATATAATTAATTTGATTTTATTTAAGGGCCGAACCTAACGAATTTGTTTGTCAAACTCCTCTCAGTACTCACGGGATACCAGTGGTAATAAACTCGAATTACATAGAATTCTAAAACTTTTCTTTGCTTTCTTATATGTGAAAACGCGGTTGAGAAAAAAATTAGGTTAAATTCAAAATTATTAAAGTGCACATAATTTGGTCGAGATCTGAGGAACCTTGCGGTGTAAAGAAATTACTTATGTTTTAATTCGTAGGTTATTTTATTACTAATTATTTGGTTCCTTCCACCAATTTCTTCATAGGTATGTTGTGTAGTTTTCTTGTTGCTCACGCGGTTCCTAAAAACGTATGCTTTGTCCCGCTCCTATGAATGCGAAATCCTAAGCCTATCCTTTATACTTTTCACAAAATGGCGCGGATTGTTTATTTGAAGTGTACAAACAATTGTGAATTTTCGACATTATCTGTAATTTTTCAAAAACTTATGAAACTATAAAAATTATATGGATCAGTTGAGCTACCTGTAGATTGTTTGTAACATCTGCAGTTAGCTTAATTGTTTTAATTGAAAATACTAGTTCTAATTTGTTTTTATTATTGAATTGTAATTTTCTTTGTCAAACATGTTAATTCTTTAAGAAAAAATAAAAATTTAAACCATTACTGGACAATCCTAAAGTGTGAGTAGTAAGAATTGGACGAACTGCGTAACAGACAATCACGATGTTGTCGAACTATCCCCGACTCAAACTAAGGCCGTCACCTATTTATTCTTATTTTTACGTTAAACAAAGGAGTTTTAAGTAATACATTTTGGATGAACAGTAAACAAATCCGTCTACTGTTTAAATTTACTGTGTACTAAGAAAACGGAGAGAAGTCTTGACAACCAATTTAAATAGATAGATAGCCAGACAAGACCAATACAGAATATGTGTCATAAGCATAACAGCATTTATAGTAGCATTATAGTAAATGAATAGGCATGGAAGCACCCTGTATCACCAGATGAACCCACCCGAGTCCCACCGGCGCGGCGGCGGCATCGCGGCATCCCTGCGGTCAAAGGTGTCGACAACGCTTATCACAGCTTCACGTTTGCCAAACAATGCAAGGTAACTGTGAAGATGATAATTAATCCAGAGTTTCCTTCTGGAAAAGCGTGCTCCATTTTAGGACACATCACTTTCTCAAGAGAGATGTTGTTTAAACGTATTATCATATCCAAAAAAAAACTGAATAATGTACGCAAATCTTTAAATTTAAACCGCAGCGATTTCATTTGGACTAACGTAAAGATTAGATTGGCAGGCATCCAGAAACAGAAATGCGCATGGAATAAAATCAAGTAGGTATTCACTGAGAAACAATAATAATATGTTTGTCAAACAAATGAAATTTAGCCGGGTGTCGTAAATTTTTAGAGAATTCGAATAAAAAAAATTAATCCTACTAATATCACAGCTAATTCTAGAAGTCAAAGTTTGTGATTGTGAAGATTATTGGCTGAAGACAACGTCAAAACTACTGATTGGACTGCCTGATTTTGCGTAGATGTAGAAAATGTTATTACGAAAAAAAAAACAAGTGCGAAGTCGCTGGCAGAAATAGTACTAAAATCAAATAGAGTTACGTTAAGGCTTACTAGTTTGTGATTAGTGTAGTTTCGGGGAACGACATTCGTGGAAGACCATTTGCAAGAACCCAAGGGATCATCTCCCCTCGAGTTGCAGCCGGAGTAAAAAGGCACAGCCTAGAGGCACCCCTCCGCGCCCCCCCAAAGATCGGAATGAAAATCTAGCAGCATTTGTGGAATAGACGGGAAATAGACCTAACGTCCCTAATTGACATTCCGGTAATAGCACTCACAGGCACCGGAAGGGCATGTTTCTGCGGCGGCGGCGGCGTCGACAACTTTTTCATGTAAGTAATGCATTACTAATAAACATTTATAAATAAAGAGTCAACGATAGACACGTACGACACATACATTCTGACTATTTTTTTTTTATTTTTTTTTTATTTGCTTTAGGTGGCTTTCGTGTCACTGCGGCCATGAAAGGCCTATTGTGATCGCCACTCAAGTGTTCAGCCCTGAAGCTGCGACGTTCATAGTTCGCCACTAACCCTTGCAGCTGCTAGGAACTGCAGGATTTTCTTCGGGGTGATGGCTCGTAGCTCGTCTGGGCTGTGCAGGTGCTTGCCCAGATGGATGCTACGTTTTTGCATCAGTGCTCCGCACTCTCCTAGCAGGTGGAGAGGCGTTTCCTCCGCCTCTTCGCTTCTTACATTCTGACTACATCATAATAAGTAACAATCCCCGACACAGTAACCATAATAATGCCTTCGATACCTAGTCTACCTACTCACTAGCTAATTGTGTGAGAAGCAAAAATGAGACAATGTCAAGCGCCATGTCCGTAGAAAAGCCTTATCCTTCCTGAAGGCCAAGCACGGGGATTGTTCTCTAGGGTAGAATAGACAATAATGATATTGCATCGTCAAACATGGCGTACTTTATTGAATTGAAGGAATGAATTTCAAATAATTTAAGCATTCGATGACAAAATGACGTAATTTTTCTCTATTCTACCCTAGAGAACAATCCCCGGGGTTGCCCTACTGTTAGAGTCAAGATAATAAGAATTATAATGGCTAACTCAACCAACACACATGGCATTCAAGGCACCTCTTACCCGCGAAAGTCAACCGCTGCTAAGTTTGAAGATAACAAAAGCACGGAACGGTTAGTCAAATAACAAAGAATATTTAACAAGAAGCATAAATTTTATCTCGGGTCGAAAATCTGGCCCCCTAGCACCCAAGGCTCAAGGAATGTGTTATACGATTTTTAACCTGGTTTTTATCGCGCCCTCATGGTTGCATAGGACTGGCTTTTTCTATAAGGAACCGCACTATAGCTACCTGCGCTGCGCTTTCTTTGTAACTGACGCTTTAATTTAAGTCCAAAATTGTTGCGAGAGATAAAGCTACTGGTCTGCCGGTTCTTCCCTGGTTATACCTTTTTATTATAATGGTTGATAAAAAATAAAAACGGATCTATGATGTTATGTACTACTTACTCTTTTTTTGTGTTCAAATTGATGATAGATATACCATTTTTGATCTACATAGTATGTGCCAAAGACCCATTGGTATGGTTTATATTCGAAAAGCTTTCTGGTATTTATAAATTTTTGTTTAAGTTTGAAATGATAAGCCTCTGATTTCCTTGAAATAACTATATAATGCATCCTAATTAATAGTGTCAAACGTTTACGAGTGTTAATGAAGCGGATGTATGACCAGGCATCAGCTCATAATGCGTTAATTGACGAAATTAATTCACTAATGACTACACTCTTTCAAGTAGGTAATAAGCATTATGTTAATGAAAATGAACAAGCTGCCATCAAAGCTGTCTCGCCAAGTCTGAATTAGGAAGGTATAAAAGTTTGCGACAAGGTTACTTTTAAAACTGGCAAAAACAACAAAATAATATCCCAGCAACTCACAGGCGCGAAGTTAATATTAATACTGCTTCAAATATGTCTGCTCAGAGAATTTTAATCCCATTTTCATTTTGATTTCAATAAGCCAAGACGGGGAGTTATTGACTAGACTGTTCGACGCGTTCAATATCCAGATATTAAAGTATATTTGTATTGCTTATACATTATTTACGCTTGTAGAAATTGGAAGCTAGGGATATATAAATCTCTTGGCGTATTTGCCGTCGCATTGGTAATGAATGCGTTATGAGACGCTCTACTTCAGATAACGGCTTGTCGCGTGTAACTATTGCTGGACTACTGTTTAACTTGTTATTTCCATAACTCATTGGCTTAATATACCTAAGCTTTGAGCATATTCTTGAACGAATACAGAAATAACAACACCACATTGATATTTTTTCATCGAATTGATCTTAAAAATTTTCCGTGTTGTTGGTTTTGTCACAGATCAAATAACTCCGTAACTTTCGTCATTTGGAAGCCACAACATGAGTTTAGCGATAACAATATTTTTTTTTAAATAAAATATTGCCTGTTTATCCGGGCCCTGAAAACTTTAAGTTAGGATATAAATAATTAAACGTGGTCTGATGTCCGAAATCAGTAAGTAACGCTCGTATTCACACATTTATTAGTGAGCTAATTAATGTGCAAACACTATTTGTATGAAATGCCCTAGAGAACTAGAGATATATTGCGAAGGAGTTTCATAGATTTCCCTAGTGAATCCCTAACACGATAGAAGGCATCTAATGTCCATAAGATAAAATTTTTGAGTGCTCATTGATCACTTAAGAGTTTCAGCAAATATCAGCAAAGATTTTATTATTTTTAAACACTTCTTGTAATTTTCCCGTATCTGGAGAAACGGGAACAGTTTTCTTGCATTGCATCTCATATAGATTCGTATACCCCTATACTGGCTGTGGTTACAATAACCTTAAAACACGGTGCAAATTAAAAAGTAGGTACTTATTTAAAAAAAACTTAAAAAAGGATTCATTGTCACAAAACAGAAACAGCACTTGCGACTGGCCAGATATTACTAGATATACTTGTATAGTTGAAATATTTTTAAGTTTGTGAACCTATTTAGCATATTTTATGTACCTATGTAGGTGCTTTGATATTCACATGCTAGTAATGTGGCGAGATATGATGATCAACTTATTTATGATACCACCTGTGTAATTTACCATGTCTTTTATGAATAGACTCTTTGATTTGATTTGAATAATATTAAATAAACCGGCCAAGTGCGAATCAACTCGCACATGGAGGTTTCCGTACTATCGTATTCGTACAAGAAACCCAAAGCAACGGATGTTTATGATAAATCGAAAAAAAAGCAAAAAGCTAACATGACGCCATCACCCATCCAAGTACAGACCGCGCCCGACTTTTCTTAACTTCGGTGATCGGTACTCAACGTGATATGGACTGGACGTTGGCCCTTTTATTATATTATATTCATTTTAGTTCCAACTGTCTACCTTTTACGGCTCATGAGTTACAGCCCGCTGACAGACGGACAGACAGCGGAAGCTTAGTAATAGCTTAGGTCCCGTTTTTTCACCTTTCGGGTGAGGAACCTTAAAATTGATGTCTGCGCATCAAATATTCTGAATGTCAAACTGGTCGTTCGCATCCTAAATGGCTGCAAATTAGATACCACGTTGATATACCGGATGGCCAGTTGCGCATGCAAAACTATTCATTCAAATTGAATCACTATAATTGCATGTCACGTAAATTGACACTCCACGATGCGACCCCAGCAGCAAGAGCTACAAAGAAGCTCTATACAATTATGCAAAACTAGTCATTGAGTGTTTCATTTGAGCTTGAGCTCAGATACTAATGAAAATTTAGACGCTTACTTCAATATTTTGGAGAAATAAAGTATGTAGTTTTATTCAATAACCCACCATCGCATAAAGTTACAATTCAGAGCTAAGTCCTAGTATTTCTATTGTAAGATATGATAGGAACAGGATCTACTATTTTCAATAGTGGTGAGACTCGATCAACCGTGGACGGACAAGTATTACAGCTTTCGAAAGATACATGATGCGCTACAAATGTAGCATGTAGTTAGTACACCCGGAACTAACAATGAAGAGGTGTATATTGTCAAAATGAATAAACTAGAATTGATCTGTAAATTTTATTTTAACAAGGGGTTAAGCCATCGCCAGGTGTGACAGGCGGATTGATCGCAGTACAGGTGTTCAAAATACAGAGGTGAAAGCTGCTGCCCTTTATCTGGTAGGTTCTCTTAGAATTAGAATTCCTCATTAGAAGTCTGTTAACATTACCCTCGCAAATTCAAAACGTCGTTGGTTAACATCAAACATTCTCACACAGTGACGGTAAACACCGCATATCCGACTTCCGAAACATATTACGTTATACGCAACAACCCCAAGACCGAATTATGACCAGATCAACCTGCTCTCGACCCGGAGATCCTGTAGTATATTTCCCTGTTCTAAGGTGTCTTGATATGAATGTCCTTATTGTTGGAGCATTCAGCATTAAGCATTAGCTGTTTTTGATGAGTCTTACTTGCCACCTTAGCCGTGTCTGGTTAAAACATGTTTTGATCATAATAATATGGTCTAGCGTTTTCAACTGTCAAATATCATTTTATTGGAATTACGTTGTAAGCATATCTCGAGGCTTTCTTCGCATTCCAATTATTGCGTGTCCGAGATGCAGCGGCGATGTCTTCGTCGTTGCACTCCACTTCTCATGAGGCTTGCGCTCGCGCATCTAATGAGCTCGAACAAATCTTTTATATCAGCTCTATTAATTTACTGTTTAAGACGCATCCTTGTTCATTATTAGCTGATTACTAATAGAGTAATTAGAATTATAGATTGATGAGCTTTCTTCTTTATGCATATATAAAAGCTTCAAAATACCACGTGTTAAATCCCAAGATTTGTACCTATATTTGTACATCCTAGCAAAATGATTTACCTAGCTCATAAAACTTATGCATCGACCCCGACGAAAGCCCAAGTTCTTGTTCAGTTCTATCAGGTAATAGTGCAACCTCTTTGTCAGAAATAAAGGGATATTTGGTCATTCATGGTTATAAACTGACCTAGCACTAAGAACACCTTCCGTGTACACAAAGGTCGCTTCGCACCTGGCGACAGGACTGGGAGCAGTTTTTGTGCGGTATCTGTTGGAGGTAGTTTATTTTAATAGCGCTTGCACAGATGGCGCGGGTGCAGGGGTCGCACGTTCTAGCACCAATTTCGCTATAATGCACCCTAATGCAAGGAGTACAGGGTGCAATCTCATGAGCTGTCTAAGCTCAAAGCTAAAGTTGTAAACAAACCGGGCGAGGGCAATGGCTGCCTGCCACTCCCCGCGCTATGCCACCGATGCCGCGGCAACGGCCGACGCCATTCAACCGGGAAGTTCACCATTTATTTTTAACGCTTCAAATAGCCAGTTATGATATCGTATATAGTAACAATCATTTTGTTTTATGTTTCCTGGGTATATTTCAGGCATGTTTAGATACGAGGATAGGGCTTATAGGAAATGGATTTGTTTTGAAAAAGGTTAGCTTCACAAAGACAACAATGGTTTGGTAGGTACAAACAAGGTTAGGTTAGTCATACTCTGTGCCATTAAGATTTGAAGAGTAACAACCTCTCTTATATAAACAATTAGGTAACGATAAGTTAGCATGGTTTGTAAGAGTGCGACATTATCATTAAATAAACATAAGTACCTAACAATATACCGTCGCAGATAACCATGGCCAATAGATCGATTTTGCGTAGGTACAACAATGTGCACCATGTGTGCTTCTACTCCATTTTGTCATGCTGTCTTAATCTTTTTTCGGGGCTTTATTTTCTTTTCAACACATGGTCTTTTGAGCGTGCGTGCCATGACTCACAATTAAGTTTCAATCAATGGACTGAACAACAAAAAAAAATGTTAAACAGCAATATTTATAATATATATAATTATAAAGACAGTGGTTCGTCTGATGACGCCTAATCATCATCGGCATTGACATTGAAAGTGGCGCGAATGGCATCGAACTGCACCATGGCCGCGGCCAAGATCGAGGTGCCGCTTCCTAGAATTTGTTGTCTTCGTGAGCGTCGGCAACGGCACGGCCGCGGCAGGGCCCGAGTCAATGACCTGAGGGCAAAGAGGGCGCGGGATGGTGCGCGCGCACGCAGCCGCGCCCCGCCTTTATTTATTACGCTACGCGCGGCGCGATCAACGCCGGCAACGCGCGACGGCGTCGGCGGTGGCGGCAGCGGTGGCGGCGGGGCGGAGGCCGCATTCCGGGCGGTTGGCGCCGCGGTCCACCGTGTGCTGCGAAAATAACGCGCACACCGGTCCCGCCGACGTCAATGCTCTGGTCACACTTTAAAATAAACTAATTTAAACTTACTTTGAATGAAGGCAGGAGCACGTGGCGTCGACCTCATGCACCCTTAACACCGCAAAAGTCTCTCGAATGTTCACAGGCACCATTTTCACTGTCCATAAAACTTTGTATAAACCGTAGTTATTGTTCAAAGTTCATTAATAAGTGTAAGTTAACACAGAGTTTCACATGGCGCGCGCGAAGTCCAGCGCGAGAGCGATGAGGTACGCGTCAGTTAGGATTGCGGTATGACGCATTTGTGATCGCGGGCGCGTTCGTACAGCGTGCGCAGGCAGACGGGCGGTGGAAAGGACGCGGGGATCGAGGGAGCGTCCCCCGCGGCGGCTCCGTGCTGCCCTCTGCGTCGGGCTCATCGACCGCGCTCGCCCTCTCTCGCCGCAACGCAGAACACCGACATACTGCCAGCCTTTCCATGCCACGCCATGCCATGCCACTCTTGCTACCTATACCAACAACAAGGCTTCAACAAGGCTTGCCACCCGCGCGCGCCTTGCCTCTCTACATGATGCATAGGTATGAGAACGCTACGACCGACGCTACATAGCCGCAGATCAGGAGCGCGCTTATCTTAATATACTACACAATTTTGCAGTCTTTGCAATTTTAATATCCTATTTTTTTTAAAAACTGCTTCTGAGTACGAAGCTAACAAGAAATGAAAAAGTTGAGTACCTAGTTAAAACGTGATTAAATGGACAAAAACAGTACAGCGAAACCCATCGTCGGAACAGTATACATATATGTACCTCTACGTAGAAATGTTATTCTAAGAAATCTTTATGTAGGTAGGCACTCGTAGCGGGCATGAGTTGAATAACGGCAATATGCCGTAAGCTTCCACGTAAGCGATTCAATATCATTTACGCATTGACGGATACCAAATATACAAACGTAGTCTTACAATTTCGATGTAAAAAAAATCAAAATATGAAGCACGACCACAAGCATTTCGACGTAAACTGCAAAAGTGTGGTACAATCACTGAATTATTATTACTAGCGTAGAGAACCGACATCCCGAACCAAAATTTTGCGCCATGAGTTGTTGCCGATCGGCAACAACTTACTTAGGCACTCCCATACGCCTATCGCAACCGCATGCTACTAAACAAATAATAAAATATGCCGTCTTGCGTGTTAAAATCATGTAAAAATCAATCAACTGCAAAGAAAAAAGATAGTGAGGTGACTTATCATCGGCAAGTAAACAGAACATCAACTAAAAGCAACCAAAATTACTTTTTATACACTTTTTTCTATTGCACTTGACATTTTGTTTAAAATCATAGATTTTACGAAGTGAACAGTACAAATGGAACCGCCAGGATGTAGGTAATTGTTGTATACAAAACCAATTTATTTTATAAACCAATGATTTTAAACGCATAACAATTCATTTTAATGTACATTTTAATGTGTATGTGTTTTTAATGTTTTTGTGTAATTCTATTTACCATTTTTCACTAATTCGTTTTGAAAAAGTAATACTTAAACATAGGTGGTACTTCATTTAAAATTAAAGTGTAGTTTTGTATGTCAAAAACTTTGTGAATTATCTCATCTGCGATGTAAAATCTTTAAGAGCGACATGTTGTTGCACTATGTTGAACGAAACGCGTAAGCGCTATGAATTTTTGGTGACGCTCACGACGTTTTGGTCGCGAGTAAACTAAATTTAATCTATATGCGATCTAGCGCTGCATGTTTTAAAATTATGATTAGACGACATCTAATGTTGTAGCGCTGCAGCAAATACTTGTCAGTCCACGGCGGCGGCGCCACGCTTGCCCCGCGCAGTCCTCCCCGCTGTCATCCAGTTGCGACTCGCTTTTACTTTGGTATAGCTTCTCTATACGTAGAATTTGTAAATCAATGGGTACAATACGTGTCAAGCCCATGATTCAGAGATGGACGAAAAATGCAAGTCGTTATCGCACGTGAATAGTATACTTAGTCATGATGTGGTCAGACGGAGTCGAGGATATTGACGCCTGCGGCGGAATGGCCGCACTTTTCTGCCAGGCAGCTCTAACGGTCTAACTAACGGGCGAAGCTAACGTGTGGAGTGTGGACAACACCTTTACTATTTACTGGTATATATAAGTGTCCGAAAATTCAAGCTGTTTCGCTAACACAACACCTTTGACATGGGTCATCAATAGTCATCATTGCAATAGTAAGATGGGCCGATGGCAAAGTGGCGAATCAAACGAACTTGTTTGTGAAGAAAAGTATTTGCCTTCAGACGACGACGCGCAACCTAAGGTCTGAAAACAAGGAATTTTAAAGTTCTTCGACTGTGTGTGTGAACATTGAATTTTATTCTCTTGATCCTTCATACAATAGGGTATGGAGCTTTCGAATCGGAGACACAGCACAGCAAGTTATTCAATCATGTCTTCTGTCTGGCGACCGGACCTGAGCCACGCATGATATGATAAGGAGTAGCATTACATGCGCCGCCGCCTACGCTGGGCGTGCAGAAATAGACGCGTGCGCAGCCCGTGACTCAGCACAGACAATGGTTGGTGTCCCCGCTTATAACAACTTTCGCCAACACTACTTATGAACGAGTTAGGGCGCGTTTCCACTATGTCGTAACGGTTAATTTATCTTTGGACGACTATCGTCTCCTAACTAGCTGTTCCTATTACATCGACAATCTACCTTCACAACAAAAAAGTCGTACACGACAGTTAATCTTGCGCGCCCTTAGGCCGCGTTCCCAATTTGTCGTAATGTAATGACAGATTGTCGTGCATTTTAAAGAATCGTAGCTTGTAGTATATTTAAATGGTGGTGTAATCGTTACGTGGGAATGCGCCTTTTCGATTTTGAAAGGCTAATTGTCCCATTGCCAAATTTGCCATTTTTTGTGAGTCAGTCAATGATGTAAACTTTTAGTGTATTACAATTACACCTAGAAGCGCTATGACGTGTTAAATCTGAGAAGAAACGACACAAAATTAATTACTTACTTTTGCGAACTACATAATATATTGAAGCTAAATCAATCCAAAGATTTCACACAATACACGAATAAAGATTGTGACCATATTTACTAACTTCTAACAGAAAAACCCACATTTTGCTGATCGTGCATTTTAATATTTAGTTGATTTTTAGGGTTCCGTACCCGAACGGTGAAAACGGGGCCCTATTACAAAGCTTCCGCTGTCTGTCCGTCCGTCATCCCGTCTGTCAGCGGGCCGTATCCCATGTAAGATAGACAGTTCAAATTTTCACAGAGAGTTTGAAAATAAAGGACATAATTGAAGGTCTACCCAGGAGTAAGAGTGCAGGAGTCTGTTCCATCCGACATAAAATAGAAAGCCAAAAAATCAGTTGAGCCAGATAAATCAAGAAAAAAAAGTTTAGTTTTCACAGTATTATTCTTGCCGCTGTAAAAATAAATATAAAAATTAAAAAAAAAACAGATAAGGGAGCTTCCATGATACAAAAAAAATTGTGATGAATTTGGCAATTTTTTCTCTACGTTTGTCAAGGCTGTATGTATCGCTTGAACCGTATCAGGTGAACAGTTGAAATTTTAACATGGTGTGTATAATTGCCGCTATAACAACAAATACTAAAAATAAAATACATTTTATAAATAAGGGGCTCAACATCCATACTACGTTGAGTACCGATCACCGAAGTTAAGCAACAACGTCGGGCGCGGTCAGGACTTGGATGGGTGACCGCGTGATGCTGGCTTTTTGCTTATTATGATCCATGAAAAAGTCCGTTTTGTAGGATTTATTTTATAACGAACCCTCCGTGTGCGTGTCGACTCGCACTTTGCCAGTTTTATTAACAAATAGACCGGTCTAACTAGCTCCAAACAAATTTATATGAAAATCAATAATAGCCCGAATGTTCAAAACTTGTAAAGTCAAAGTTTATTAATTCTAAAATTCTCGAGCTTTAACATATAAAATTTTCAGTGAATGTGTATTTTTCTTGCGCCTATAACAGCAAATAATAATAATAATAAAATTAATATCCAAATTAGAAGGGGCTCCCTTACAAAAAACGATAAATATAATGTTGCTGATCAAATTATAATTCTGCTGTCCAAAACGTTAATTTGGCTGATCAAACAGCTATTTGTTTAGTGATCAAAAATAGTTGAGTTGTTGACAAAGTATTGCTAATAGCAAAATACAGCCGACCAAAACAAATTATGCTTCCAAATTGTTAGTGTCCAATATGTTTTCACAGCTGATCGAATATTTAAAATAAATACCTGCCAATAAATTTACTTCAAAAATAATGATTGTTTGGCTGATTTTTACAGCTGATCGAATATTTAAAACAAATACCTACCAATAAATTTACTTCAAAAATAAGGATTGCTTTGGGGTAACCACGCGTTGAATGTCTAGTGAATGTCCTTTATCTGTTTGTTTGGGTGCCGTTCTACCTTATTAATGTAACACGCTCATTTTGCTGGTTTATTCCTGAAGTCGTCGTCCCAAATTATCTACGGTCGATTACAAGACGGCATATCCAGCTGCCATTTCAGGCAGCTAAGTGCGGTTACTCAAATATTTCTCGAGCCGAGTGCTTCGCAAACATGCCTAGTAGCACATACTAATGTGATGCTAATCATTGGGTACGCCGGACACATATTAATTTCAGTACGGCTCTTTAGCACGAAGACCGCACTACAAATGCCATCGAAAACTATGTCCACAACGCGCGCTCCGTACGCTTTCTTCGACTTTCAACTCTTTTCACCTATCAATTCATTCTGAAACCGCTCTTTGATCAAAGGCGTAGAGTACAGATTTTGCTGTGCTGGTGTTCAACACGTACGGTCAATATTTTCCTCTCCTACATGAAAACGCGCACGTGTGGAAACAGCTACTCAGTACAGTAACTTTTCGTGGAAGGGAACCCAATTAAGTGGGTTAGCATCAAGCCCCGTTAAGGCGATGAGGTCTACAAGTGTCACATACTTTTAAAGTTACTTTCTCAGAACTTAATATAACTGCGGCGGAAGACAGTGGATGACCCTCTCAGAGAATCGATTAAGCTGGTGTGTATTTAAAAAGGCATGTACCCAAGTCTGTGTCAATGGGCTGATTAATGATAAAATTATATTTACGAAGAAATCACCAGTAAGAAATTTCAGATGCATTTTAAATTTTTATTTACCTATTTAATTTAATATGTAACGGGTGGCCTTCCCTGTTAAATTTAATATCTGACATAAAATTTCCAAGTAAATGTACCGTTTATTTATTCTTAGTATTTCGCAATATGACGTAGGTAGTTATGATAAATCATTTTAACTTGCAATTTTTTTCTCTTAGCTTGTTTCTTCTAAGAAAAATACTGTAATTGGTAGTTTCGTTGAAATACCGACTTGTAAGGATGCTCGAATATTATCTGCGTAATTTGTTTTTTGATTGGTTACCGGCATAATATTTTCCCCTGACACTCCCAACGAAACTCCTAATAAGGCTTGATAAATCTATAAATACAAAAAGTCAAGAACAAGACTAACAAAACTTTACAAAAACAAGTAAGATGATAACGAGACGGTCCGAATGCGGCCAAGCAGTTACGGGCAGGAATGGCCTGTGAATAGGTATTGCAACGAGAATCGAGCATACTTGTTCAACAGCATTCTCATGCGTACACCACACCAAACAGCTTTAACCATACCAAGACTCAAGAGCTGAAAAGTTCAAACATGAAATTCGTATTAATAAGTACAATATGATTGAGGCTAACTGAAGATGCGAAAATGTAATCATAATGGTAAGACCTGAGCTTTGAATATATAGCAGACTACGGTCTGACTCGTTTTTATCACTTATGATGCTCAAAAGACACGACATTCTAAATAATCTGTACTCTGCTCAGATCGGGAATACCAAAACTAATTTACACGATATTTGTAAAAGATATGTTCGCTGAAGCGGAATACTTGTTAACACTTTCAGTGCTTTTAGTTAGTCGTGGTTTTAGTTGGATAGTAACTTAGGAAGCCAGCAAGGCAGGTGCAGTGTACGTACAGAGAGCGTACAAAGAGCAGAGGGAGATAAACGAGTCAAGCGTGGGAAACAGTCTGGTCTCGACTCTCGACGCATGGGCTGCATTCGCGTTATGCCCGCGGCTGTACTTTACCAGATACACAAGAAAAACCTGCACGTTTTCAGACAAGCTTTTTGAAATCCCTGTGAAATTACCCGTATTGATTCTTGCCGCGTAAAACCTTTATCACACCCCTTCCATAAAATATGAACCATTAAAATAGAAGACAATAATGGGGGCTACTGCAAACCAGTAGCAAACTCCGTACTACTTATATACAGGGTGCCACGAGATATTATGTGTACTTAGCCGAATGGGGGTGATTCTGGACCCCGAGGGGATCAACTTTTGTGCTACGGTATTTTGAATGTAGAAAATGCTTTTTTTTATTTAAGATTTTTTTCTTCATATTTGTGTTTTTTTACATGTATTCTTATAATATTATAGTATATATATTATTTTCGTATTTTTTTGTACAAGCAATAAAAAATATTTTATTATGTTAAATAATGCAAGACTGCTTGTAAAACAACACGAATAGGAAGGCTTAGTAGGTACACTTGTAACATGGCACCCTGTATAATTCATGTTTTAGGTAGATTTGCAGAATCTTATAAAACAAATTACATAAGTTAGTTTGACTGCTACAACAGTTAGTATTGGACATCAATATAATGACAATAATACATTTTTACTTAGTTAAATACCAGATAACAACCATCATTATTTACAAGGACAATAACTTTCTATACATTAGCTAAAAGAAATGAACCAATTAAGGATTCAGGTCGAAAATACTAGGTTGGTAGGTACTTGGTGCCAAAAGTTTTCGAGCGTACCGTAATTTTACTTTGTAACATTTCAAACTAATTTATCATTTCCTTGATAATTTATACGGTAACTTTGTGTCCCCTGAGCTCATGATTTATTTTCAAAATGGGTATCTGTTAAATAAAACCTGTGTACTTTGATGTACCGATCGATTCAGAGTAAGTGGGTTACAAAGAAAAATTGCACAGCCACTTGTGTGCCATCGGAGATAGATAACAAGCTCTGCCACAAACAACACGTTTTCTACAGAAAAGGCAAATCTCAATTGTTTGTTGACCACGCTCGTGGGACGGAATTGATAGGAATTACGCGTTGCTTATACATCCTACTACTACTTTGTAAAATCTTTATTAAAATTATAAAACAGCTATGACTTGCCGCACACACAAAGTTTCAGCATCTTTTTCCGACATTTTGTTTGCAGTATTTAAAGTTTATGGAATGAATGTACGAAAAAAATAAAATTCCTGAAAATTTTTATTTTAGAGGATTCCGTGAATCTTCAAGCAGGAGAGCAGGGGTAGGTACATTGGGTGTGTGTACCGAAGCTTAATTTGGCACTCCCCAAATCAAGTGATTTAAATCATCTCAACTCAACTCTGTTTGAGCTGGTCTCAAATGACGATTTTTTGACAGATTTTTATTAAAACTTTCAAAAATAGCGGCTTGAAATCTGCTCAAAGCTAATTTGCCTTTAAGTATTACCGTGATAAAGAAGGAAGTTACTCTAGGAAAACGTAAAAAAAAAAATGTCTTAGGGGTCGCACAGGCGTAAGCCACTCAATTAGCCCACCCACGTGGTCAATTAAATTGATTTAAAGAGGTGCATTTTCCGCACCTCGGCTTATAAGTTTCCTTTACAGTCATATGAAAATAAATAATTTTGATAAAATTTGGTTTGACCTTGCATGCAAAACTTGTAGCTTGCGGCCGTTGTTGCACTAACGCCCGAATACTCAAACGCACGACGAATTTTTGACAGATTTTCTTTGAAAACTATCAAAAAAACGTGACTTGAGACGTGCTCAAATCTGAGTTGCCTTTCAGTATTCGGGGGTAAAACTTACAAGTCACACAGGACAGTGTGTGAGCCAAGTTCACAATATAATTTGGACTGTTTTATAAAAACTACTATGTATGTTATGTTCACGTGCATAAAATATTGGTAGTCATTTTAAACCATGAGCACTTCGAAAACGCAATCCAATTTTTCTAGTGGCGACATCTAGTTAGTTTAATTCTAGTCTAATTTAGTTTGATGGATGACACATGGATGAAACTGTTTACGCCCGTTGCCATGGATACCATTAATTACCAGGGGGTCTATTCTTAAAACGAAACCCGATGTTTCTGATTAGTTTTCAAGCAAAACCAACTCAATTCAGTATTAAATATTTTATTGCTTGACAAAAATTTTGTTACCGTTATCGGTGGGTAATATAGGGTATGGCAGTCGTCAAAGTAATCAAACTAAATTACACATAAATTAGAAAAAAAATAAAGATTTATTCTGATACGGTAAGTAGGATAACGGCATGGACAACTCACATTGCATGTTTTGAAAACCTTCTTAGAAGATTTACAAGAGAATACACGAAACAAGATCGTGATCGACGAATCAACCTGTACAAGAGGTTGTTGCCGTGACGCGTCTTGACGTGCCATCTAGTCCATCTACCCAACATAATTTTTGTTACACCCGTTATTGGATTTTGCAGACTAAAACATGAGAGAATATTAAAATCAACTCTTGCACAAAGCTTTCGACTTAATAAATAGATAATGCTGGACGATTTACACAGCATCATCTAGCTCCAAGCTAAGCAGAGCTTGTGTTATGGGTACTAGATAAACGATATACATGCTTAATACAATATACTACAAAGATTTTTTATTTTACATAGAAAACATCCAGAAGACGGAACAAATACCGGCAGATCGTAAAAACATTTGTCCCGAGGCGGGAATCGAAACCGCAACCTCCTGCGTCACAGTCGGACCTTCACCCGCTGCGCCACAGAGGTCGTCTAAGTTGTGGTGTTTTCTCATATTATATCATCAGGAACAAAGTACATTTCTTTTATCATTGATGCGGGGGCAGGCCCTCATGATGAAGGTAAGAGAGTAGGCATGAGTCTTATTTGTTTGTCTCAGTTAAATATGATATTTGCAGAACCTACATTAATATCCCACACAGTGTACAAGTACAGTCAACTACACTGAGACGATGCAGTAAATTTTTGGTATTTGTCGCTTCGAAATTGAGTTACTCATTGACCACGTTCAGTCAGCCACAAAGCGCTCTTTAGCCTAACAAGGGACTGGTGTATAACTATTACATCTCGGTGCAGACGAGTGTAACTAGGTCTTACACTCTATTATTCGTCAGTTCGTAGCAATATGCTATTTGTGGATCGTGGCATGAAGCCAGCACCGGTCGCTCACCACACCACACAATATGTAAGTAATATACCTACTTATAAGTATATCTCAGAACAATAAGGTTTAACAAGTATTTGTATGTTTCCGCATTGGCTAACTGGAGCCAGTATTTTAATAACACAACATAATATGGGCCAACATATTAGGAATGTAAATTTTTTTTGTACCCTCCTGCTACTTTTACGGATTATTGAATGATAAAATGGGTAAAAGTAAAGTGCGAATTTTAAACGTAAATAAATGTGCGTATTGATTTTGGCAAGACTGACAGACAACAGTAATTATGGCTTGCAGTTAAACAGGACATTTTATTGAACTCCCTGCCCGCGGGTTTAATTGCATTTTTGCAAAACCTCAAAGATAAACGATAAAGATAAAATACATTTTATTTACCCAAAAAACACAATAACATAAAAAAAAGTGTATAGGCACATTAAAAGGAAGGGTAAAAAGGAAGCACACTCGCACTTGGCCGCCCTTATTCTTGTTGGTCCTGTTACAATACTAATATTGCGTGAGGTCAATGACCAGCTTCGCGCTTCCGAAAAGCCATGAAAGAAAATATATTAATAATAATAATGCTGGACAATCCACACAGCATCATCTAGCCCCAAGCTAAGATGAGCTTGTGTTATGGGTACTAGATGACTGATAAACATAATACAATACATAACATAGATAGATATTTTTTATTGTATATAGAAAATACCCATATGATATATAAGATAAAAATATTGGAATTATTGAAATAATTATGGTCCAAAATCATTATATTAGGTCCTTACATATGAAATTGGCGTTTTGTATGGGAGGAACAAAAAGTCGAATATTTTTTAATATAATATATTTAATTAATCAAAGTATGAACCATTATTTTCTATGCACTTTTGCCATCTTATAGGTAGTTCATTGATCCCTTTACTAAAAAAACCAGTCGGACGGGAATCAATAAAATCTTTGAAGGCGATTTGGACTGCCCCATCGGAGTTGAATTTTTTCCCTTGCAAGAAGTTATCCAAATTTCGAAAAAAATGGTAATCTGTTGGAGCAAGGTCCGGGGAGTACGGAGGATGTCTTAGACTTTCCAATTGAAGCTCTTCTAATTTAGTAGCCGTCTGTTGCGCAGTGTGTGGTCTAGCGTTGTCGTGAAGCAGCAGTGGCGTGGAGCGATTGACCAGCCTAGGTTGTTTAGCCGCTAGCTTTTCCATCATGGTTTGCAATTGCTGACAATAGACATCAGCCGTAATAGTCTGGCCAGATTTGAGAAAACTGTAATGAACAATACCGGCACTAGTCCACCAAACGCTTACAAGTAACTTTTTTGGGGTTAATTTTCGCTTGGGGCAGGATTTGGCTGGCTGGCCAGGATCCAACCATTGCGCTGAGCGCTTCCGATTATCGTAAAGAACCCATTTTTCATCACAGGTAATGATTCGGTTTAGAATACCTTCATTATTGTGCCGGTTTAGTAATGTAACGCAGCAGTCGACGCGCGTTTGCCGGTTTGCTTCAGTCAATTCGTGAGGTACCCACCTTTCAAGCTTTTTAATCTTCCCAATTTGCTTCAAGTGAATTAAAACAGTTTTATCACTAACATCGCAGCCTGCAGCTAACTCGGACGTGGTTTGCGATGGATCCGCTTCCACAATAGCCTTCAACTCTTCATTATCAACTTGAGTCTCAGGCCGTCCACGGGGCTTGTTCTGCAGGTCAAAATTTCCAGAACGAAAACGTTGGAACCAAAAACGAACTGTGTTTTCTTTTGCAACACGACCGCCATACACATCATTCACCCTTCGAGTTGTTTCCGCAGCACTAGTGCCACGGCGGAACTCGTACTCGTAAATAATGCGATATTTTAAGTTTTCCATTTTGTAAAATGAGTGACGCAAACAGAAAAAAACAGAAGAAAAAAAACAAATGAATGACGATCATCGAAGCACAAATACATGAGTCTATAGCTGTACAAATTTGAATTTGGAATTCCTTACCAAAGAGGAGAAATTTGTGATTAAAGTGGCCAGTACGAAAAACGCCAATTTCATATGTAAGGACCTAATATTTATTGATCAAGAACGAATGTATTGTGCTTGTTCTTTTTAAAACACTAAAGTGGTTGCTTCAGAAAGGCATGCAATACGCATGTTTAAACCTGAGCCAAACGCAAAGAGCCACGGAAATTAATTATTTTCTTGTCATCTACATTAAACCAACGTTTCCTATAAAATATTGCGCTAAAACTACAGATGCTTGGGTATTGTACTTTATTCAGACTTGACAGTCTGAATAAAGTACAATACCCAAGCACGGGTAGAGTCACGGTAGAGTCGCGGATTAGGCTAATAATATGGCAAGGGGATAATGTTGGTAAAAAAGTATTTTAAAAATGTTTTCTTCGTAATTCGTATTATTTTTTCTATCAACCTTTGTATCAGCCAACCTGTATAGGTTGGCAAATATTTTTTACAAAAAGTAAAAAAATTAATATCTCTTGGACTCCTCTTAAAATGTATGGGAAGCGTTTATTGCGATTTCTGACTTTTTTAGTACTTCAACCTCAGTTTGTTCTATAGGTATAAGTTTTTGATCAGTATATGAAACAAGATCGATTAGCATCAAAGAAGGTTTATGCGTAAAATGGCAATTTTCTTGCAAACAGTATTTTTTTTTTGTCTGTGAAGATGGGCATTTATCTGAAAATTATGGATAGTATCGTAAGAGCTTTTCCTGTAACTACACCTCCGTTAAGGTACCACTTCTTACTGCCCCGTCCAATAAATCCATCCTGTATAGCGAGTCCGCAATGCGTCGTAAAAAAAGCTAAAAAAGCCCTGGGATGGCATGATCGTAAGGCGGTTGACCTTGTTGAGTGTTTACATCGAGGCATCGGTCGCAAGCGCGTCAGGGCCGCGCGTTGCAACGTGCGCTGAGACACAAACAACCTACATACCCATACCTACGCCATCATGTTATGCGCCTCTATCTACATAGTGGTTCGAGTATGCAGGACGCTTCACCAGTGTCCGGTTAGGCTCGACGCGTTCCGATCCGACCCATGGCATGGCATCCATGCCACTGAACTTCAACACCATAATATAGCCTTCGTACAGTAAGAATAGCTCTTTGAGAGGCAGAATACCGCATGTATTCTCAAAGTCTGCATTGCTTGGAACCCATATCATCCGACTATGACCTTCTTACTAGTGGTCTATTTAAAAGTTTTCTATCCAACGGTGTTTAAGTTTGTCTGGTCTTTTAAATTTAGCAGGTCTAGGCAAACCAAAACTTTATCAAGTGCAACTTTCGATTACTGAGTATGTAAAAAGCTTTAAAATAGCGTACATATTTATATGTACAGGTACGTTATAATAGTTCTTGCTTGAACGGTACGATTGTTTCCTGTTTACAAGTTTCATGATACAGACTTTTCAAAAGCCAAGGTAGATTGACAACTCGCGGAAGTTACAGGCAAAAGTAAGTGGGCAGTTGAGTAGGTACTTACTGACCAAATACGGGTAGCACTTTCGAAACTTAATGACAATAATAAATTTATATGAAGTTAAATCTTGATGCGTCATACGCATTAAAATGGCTGTTTACGAATCATGCTTTGCGTAGGGCTGAGTCTACGCAATATTTGGAATGAGTATAAATAAAAATTACAGTAGGTACTTTTACATTCCAGCCTAAAACTCTAAGGATATTAAAGCGGTCACGTCCCATAAAGTTACTTGTATTCATCTTTATTATACCTGATATTCATTTAGATGGCATACTTTTAAAGTTTAAGTTAACATTGAAGTTATCATATCAAGGATAAGTTGGAGTTGGAATTGGAACTAGGGAGGAGGACTTAAAAAAATGACTTCTTTAAAGCGAAACCAATACTCATTTTTATATCGGGAAAACATAACCTCAATTTTATTTTACACGTCCTATTTATCTAACGACTCACGATGGGATGCTTAGTAATAGAGTTCTGTTTTGGCCCTTCGGGTGCGGAACCCTAAAAAGGGTAAAATAAGGGTTGAAGTTAATGAGGAATAAACGGAACCCTATTACGCCTCCGCTGTCCATCCGTCCGTCCGTCCGTCTGTCACAGGGCTCTATCTCATGAACTGTATGAGGTAGATAGTTGAAATTTTCAGATAATGTGTATTTCTCTTGCCGCTAGAACAACTCATAATAAAAATATAATAAATATCAAAATTAAAGGGGCTCCTATACAAAACAAGGGGTTTTTGTCGCCTTTTTTGCTGTTAATTTGTCAAGGCTGTATCTCTTGAACTACAATAAATAGGTAGGCACATGAAACATTCTATAAAAAAGTAACACTTCAACTGTAATAACAACAAATAATAAAATAAAATAAAATTGAAAATTTAAAGGGTGGGGGTCTCCGAACAAGGGAATATTTGATGTTCTTTGAAAAAGTTGGCTCATTTTTACGGTACGAAACCCTTCGTGTGCGAGTCGATTCACATTTGGCGGTTTATTATATACATATATATATATATATATATATATACATAGACTAGCTGCGCCCCGCGGCTTCGCCCGCATGGAAATTGATTGCACACACCCTAGGGGTAGTTTTGTAAAAATAAAAAAAATCATATGTCTTTTATTTTTGTCTTGTTTGTCAGAAGGTTTTAAAGAAAAATTTAAGAAACTTGCTCGGAAAATTAGAAAATTTCAGAAAACTTAACGACCATAATACCAATTCGAATTAAATATTCATAGTTAACTATGGACACCGTCTGTGGGGTTAGTCTTTATTGTTGAACGCTGTGACGGTTTTAATCTTACATTCATCTCAGAGCAAACGTATATTTTATACTCAAACACGTACAAGATTCGGTATACGTACATACGCCTATATTAATCCATACTAATATTTTAAAAGCGAAAGTAACTCTGTCTGTCTGTGTCCTCTTCACGCCTAAACGGCTTAACGGATCTTATTTAAATTTGGCACGGAGGTAAACGGTGTCTCGGGGACGGACAAATTTTTATCCTGGAAAAGCACGTGCGAAGCTAGTTTCATGTAAATGTAATTTAGAAAAACAAAGCAAAGCAGATACACGGTAGTGGGTATTGTAACCATGCACGATGGTTAGACAGAGATGAAAGTTTGTTTTGTTTAGTGCATCTCACACTAATCACAGGCACATCACAAAGCAATCATAATGACACGACTGTTATTTTCCGCTATGATCATGACCTAGACACGGTGGCCTTCATCGTATATAATGTAGTTTATAGGACCAGTACACTATGCAACGCAGGTTAGGAATTAACGTAAAAAATTATACAAAAAAAGGACATCACTGAAATTTAAATCATCTTGAAGATGTAGAGTACGACTCTATATATACTGAATCTAGAAAAAGGCCTGTAAATACACTCGTGTGTGATAACCTCGTTGGGTGAGATCTTGGGGATTTACTCTAAAAAGGTGCTTTATTATCGGTGGTATTGGTAATAAGATTCATCAAAAACTGTATACTACGATGTAGAATTATTAAAAGCGGGAGCAACGTAATTATTTTCAGAAACTTAACAGCTTTGCAATCAAATATCTCAAAGAAGGATTGCATTGTGATGCCGCCTGGCTGAAAATAATAAGACAGGCGCATGCGCACTGCGCACACTGCTGCAGTTTCATTCCCTACAGGGCGCGGGGCGGGCGACAGCGATCCAGGCTACTTGGGTAAAGTAATAGAGATAGCGGCATCTCTCAAGTGTGACAGAGACAGAAAGGTGGTCGCGGAATGTGGCGCACTTAATATTTGTAACGGACTTCGGGTCGAAAAGCGCGCGTCGACTCGAGGATCATGTAGTACGGCTACGGACTGGGGGGCAGGTGTGGGGGGGGTCGAGTAGTACGTCGGGCCGCGCTTCTCGTAAAGGAAGCGACCCTGACGCGGTCATTGCTCGCCGCGACCGCATTCCTCTCCCGCGCCCCGCCGCCCCGCCGCGGCGCGGCGCCTGCGCATCAATGAACGGCAACCAACCGACTGCGCAACCACTCGCCCTCTCGTTCCCTTACACTTAAACATATCGACTTATAGACTTATAGCATATATATATGACATATAGACTTATATATACCTATAGACTATAGACTTATATATAATTATAGTTTGTCAATTTTAATTATTAAAAAACTCAGCAGAATTGATCATGTGCTTTGTTTGAGAGATAAAAAATCATTACTTATTGACATGTGTACATGAAATAAAATATAATAAATTTTATCAAAGCTTCCTGTTTGTATAACTGCGTAGGTATTACTTTTTGGCAACGACAGTGAGGTAAGGTTCTTGTACAATAACTTTTTGGAGCGCGTACAAAGAGATAAGATAGTGTGTTAATTAATTAATTAAATAAATAAATAAATAAATAAATAATGCTGGACAATCCACACAGCATCATCTAGCCCCAAAGTAAGCAGAGCTTGTGTTATGGGTACTAGATGACTAATAAACTTAATACAATATATAACATAGATAGATATTTTTTATTATATATAGAAAATACCCAGAACACCCGGAACAAATATTTGCAGATCGTACAAACATTTGTCCCAAGGCGGGAATCGAACCCGCAACCTTCTGCGTCGCAGGCGGACCTTCGCCCGCCGCGCCACATCGGTCGTCAAAACGAACAATTAATTAATTATTATACCTCGTGTGTTCATAAGTCTTGAGACACAGTAAAACTAAAATATTTTTGGAGCTAAGTTGAGTATTCATTTATTGGATATTAAAATTAAAACTACTGACATCTAGATCTGTATTTAAAAATAAATCATTCAAAATGGCCGCCTTTGCATTCAATGCAGGTCTTCAAACGCGTGCGCCATTCATCTATGGCGGCACGAATCTTTTCAATGGGAATCCGTTTCGATTCTTTAATAAGGGCTCGCTTGAGAGAATCCAGGTTTGGGTGAGACTTTCTGCATGCCCTCAGCTCCAATTCCGTCCATAAATAATAATCCAAAGGATTCAAGTCAGGGCTTGACGAGGGCCAATCTTCGCTCCGAATGAAGCCTGGCAAATTGGCCTCCAGCCAACGTTGGGTAGTCTTAGCTTTATGGGAGGGAGCAGAGTCCTGTTGGAAAACCCAGTATTTTCCAGCGAATATAATAAATATGGTGTGGTTAAACCATTAAATATCATTTAATGGTTTAACCACCGCTTCCAATATGTCAGTTTGGTAATTTTGTGCCTTCACCTTGACGCCTTGCTGGCAAAAATGAAGCGAAGTGACCCCCTCGTAGGAAACACCCCACCAAACCATCACACTTGCTGGATGATGAGTGCGCTGGACATTGCGTACAGATGGCTGGACGTCCTTTGAACTTCTGGCGTAAACCTTATTGTTCTGCCGGTTAAACTTTTCTTCCACCGTGAAGATCTTTTCATCGGTAAACAGGATATTTTTTGGATCGTGTCTCTTCAATAGGTTCCGACATCATTCCAGTCGCAATTTACGAAGACGCTCGTTTAAATAATGCACTTTCCTTCGACTGTGATCTTAAACTAAAGGCTAGTTTAAGATCATATTTAAGTATCCTGGTACCGATATTCGCGAAATGTTGGTCTGCAGAGCTAATTTCTTTTGAGTCCGGCAAGGGTTGCGACGAATTCGCTCTCTGATTACTTTGATGTTGGCGGGCGTCCTTACAGACCGCGGGCGGCCACATCTTCCACGGTCTTCTAAAGAGCCGGTCTCCTTGTACCTCTTTATGGTATAATACACAAAGTTCCGACTACATCCCAAACTTTGGATTTCACTAAAAACTTGCATTGGTTTTTTTCCTGCTTGAAACAGTGAAATTACAGTCGCACGCAAATCTTTTCTTGGCGCCATTTTTACGGAGAATAAAACAAATATTCAAATGTATATTTTTTCTGATTCAAAACATTCGAAATTTAAAATTTTAAAGGTTTAAAAAAGGTTGCATGAATTACTTTCTTTTTAAATTAATTAAATAAGTTCGTCTCAAAACTTATGAACACACGAGGTATATTATCATCATCTACCTGTAGATTGTTTGCAACAGTCTGCAGTTAGCTTAATTGTTTCAATTGTAAATACTAGTTATAATTTGATTGTAATTTTCTTTGTTAATAAAGGCCATTGCCCAGTAAAAAAAAAAAAAAAAAAAGTGTTATAATAAAACTGACTTCTACATAATATCATTATCCTCCTCTAAAAATCTACGTTGTCCTCTGAATTACTAAGTCAACCACCATCAATGCGCGTCTAAAAATTACTATCTTAGCCACTATACAGGGTGGTTTTTTGAGAAGGGCGGTGATGGCCAACTCTGAAACCACGAGAGTTAGGGAAAAGTCGTGAAAGGAGTCATGCCCTCGATTTATAAGAAAACAATAACTGCATATTTATTTTTTTCAATAATCTTTTACTTTTGACGGAAATGGACCCGAGTGATTTTTGAAAAAAATTACACCCTGTATTATTAAACTAATCGATTCTGTTGCTGATAAGGATTAATCTTTGCAAATAAATGTTTTACTAAAAATTAAAGGAAATAGCAAATTTTCACTTTTTTATTTGTTTGTTGTACCAGAAAGCATAATTTCTGATAATTTAGCATGCTAAATTATAAGAAATTATGCTTTCTGGTTGAAGCTTGAACATATATTTTTGGGACATATGTTGCAGCTGTAAAACGTAAAATGTTGGTTAGTTGTAAAACCCGTGACTGAGTTAGTAAATTAGGTAATGATGTATAAAGCAGTGAGACAAGTAAAAATAATTGTTGTTCTTTATTTGACGCTTACTTTGGAATATTCAGGTGGCATTTATAACAAGGCGAATCAGTTTATTAGAAGCCTTCTTATTTTCCCGTCGCTTAGACTTAAAATAAGTGGTTGATTTCCGTGGCCAAAAAAGTAATCTGCGGCCTGACTTATAATTCCCCGATAAGATATACTCAAACGCATAGTGTCAGTTTACCGGTGCCATCGAAAGCGTCCACAGGTAGGCAGTCTGACAGCTTAGCGCAAGGCGCTGCGGTCAACGCACGGGTCCGCCGGACTTACAGGTTGGACATGGAGCATTGGAATCCGCGGGGGACAAAAAAGAAATGCGCCCGAGCCGCCTGCGGCGCGCATCAGGATTACTAAACAACGTCACACGGTCAGCGATGTCCTCGCGTCGCTCCATAGCTGCATACAAAAAATACGAACGGACTTCAGAGCGTTGCTTCGCAATTGTTTCGCTTACATTTTTGAGGAGCGCTTGTCCAGACTGCATTGCTAATGAGCTCCCAATGAAATTTTTCAATACTAGTGCCTACATATGAACAGATAAGAAATAATCTTGACTTAATTTAAGATCTTATATATAGATATCGTATAAAGAACTTGAAACAAAAACAATGCGGATATGTGAGAGTTGTACAGAGATGTCGAGGTTTCTGTACCACCACACCACAATTAGGTATCAGAAAGTATTCAATTATTTCACTAACATATAAACCTACATTTTATGATAGTCAAATATTATTAAAGAGAACGATAAGCGAAATTACAAATTGTAACTTCGCTTAACAATTCAACAATTTCGGAAATTCCGATAAGTACCTATTTATCTCGAATCCGTGCTTCCGACGATTCCGACGAGCAGCACAACATTCCTTGCAAAATTCCATGTTTCTAGGTCAACGGGAAGCACCTACGTACCCCTACTAAAGGCGGAAGACGTCGTCTGTGCAAAAATCTTTGGCTTGAGTGCCTACTGTGATGTGGGTAAGCAGGACTTAGACTCCATGGAGTTGGCAGTAGTATTTATTGATGTTTTTGAGGTTTACCTGTCATAAATAGCGAGACAAACGAGTTCTGTTTAGGCAAAAATACGAATATTTGTAATGCAGAATAGTACCTAATATGTACGAGAATACGCTATATTTCTGAGATGAGATTGTATCCCTTTTAGTACCTACTTTACTTACCTAATAATTTAAATTTTACTTTCCCTGTTCCCGAGACTAGGGCGTTGTAAGCTTCCTTGTAGCCTGTACGTACAGCCATGACAAGCTTTTATCTAGGCTAGAATTGGAAACATTTTATAAAATGCGTAAATTATTAGACTTTAATGAATGAATTTCAAATATTGTAAACATTCGATGAGGATTTTCTGTCGTTTTCTGTTCTACCTAGACAGGGTCATATCTATGTAAAAGGTCATGTTAAGCGTACGTTTTGGCTGACAGACGGACGACGACGACGGTTCAGATTTACCATTTTGGCCCAGAACCCCTAAAGCCCGATAAAAGTTAGGTGCTGCACTGGTGAGCCATTTCCGAGAAGACCTTTCTTGCGAGCCGTGTTCTCGGAAGAGATGGCCGCTTTTTACGCGCCAAATTCTTATTACAATGAAGAGAGGATGCTTTTGCGCATTCCAAGACCCTTTACTGCGAGCTCTCTGTTTAAGAGCCGCTTGCAAGTTATTTATTAGTTTATTCATTTTAGGAAAATTCACGTTTATTAGATACATCTCTTCTTATTCTTGATACCCATACAAATAAAAATAAATTTGGTGGTCCCAAGTAATTTATAGTGGGACGTATATATATCCTAAACTCTTTAATTAGGTACCTACACATCGAATTTGATGGTTTAAAAAAAAGCTTAATAACAGCTTCAATTTCCTAAACAATAACAAGACGGGACAGAAATCGAACTTTATATGGGACCTCGTAACCTCAGAACTTCCTTTTTTGAAGACGTTTGAAAATAATCCGAAAGTTTGCTGAAAAATAGATCGAATCATCGATTCTTAAAAAGTCGCTTTACGAAGAACCTACCAGCATTTTAATCCGATTTTAAAACCACACAGCACCATACGATATGGCGATATTCAAACGAGTCAACAACAAAAACAAGTCTACAGCGAGATGAGACTGCTAATCATTAATGGATTGCATGCACCCCGTCTAATCGTTCAACTATGGTTCCGGATCGGTGTCATTGACCAGCATACGTCGGAAATAGATACTCCCCGGTTCCGGTGGGTACGTCTGCGCATAAATTTAACATAAGCCGTACGTAACATACTAGCTCAGTAGGTACACGTTGATCTGTAAATGTCTACAATATTTGACCATTCTTTGAGCTATCTGACGCTAAGGAATCTTATTCCTTAATACGCGGCAAAAGTAGTAGCATAATGTCCAGCTCAGGATAGAATCCTAGCAAAATTAAATCCGTTTAGTGAGAAAGACAAGACTTTCTTTCGCATTGACACCTTTGTGTGGGTGATAATTATTACGGTAAGTATTCTATATACAGCAGGGTTTCCTAAAGTGGGGTGACGTGTGTGTCAGGGGTCTGCAGCAGCAGAACAAAATGTAGATTGGAAGACTATGCTTGGTGAGAATATATGTGTTGTCGCCGGATCGATGAATCAGCCCGTTTGTGGAATAGCAAAACGTACGCTGATTTGTTAGGAACACCTAACTATTTCATTCGACGAGATGGCTATGTGACATTTCGCCTTATTATTGAGCGTTGATCGTTCAACAATCGGCATAGGCAATGAACTGAATTGCGCCGCAACGGGCTGATTCTACGTTCCGGCGGCGGCGGCGACATATATTATTTTTAACTCATTTCAAATAATACATCCATAAAATATGCAAAAATGTCACAATAAAATAAAATAATAAATCAAATGCACTATGCATCGATAGAGCTCCTGCAATGCTTGGCAATACATCTGGTTTTTCTGCTTTGGTCAAGCTCCCTCAAGTTTTTCCCTCATTTTTTTCTGCGGAAAAGTAATTTTAACCATTTATGAAAAAATAGACTTTAATATAATTCATTATTGATAAATGTAAGAAAACCAATAAAAGTATTTTTGAATATAAGCCTTTATGTTCTTTCCCTAAAATATTCATCGACAGGGGTCTGTGGAGTTAATCAAACTATAAAAGTGCTCCATGACTGCTTAAAGTTTAAGAAACCCTGATCAACAGCGATCTCAGCAAAAAACAGCTTGAAATCCTACACTTGGTTAACAAAACGTTATGCCCAAACAATAGGGTATGTATTCATACACAATTATACAGTGTGCCCCATGAGTGGATAACCTTGAAGATGCTTGTACGGGGGGCAATTCCAATCAGACACAAAAACAAAAATCTAAAATATTGGAAGCGTATGTGTGTTATGTACTTTTTTTGTAAATTATGATAATTTGGTACCCCTGTTTACATTTCTGGGCACCACACCATGTCCATAATTTAAGCAATAACTTCAGTTTTGTTTTATGAAATGTATAAAAGAATAGTATTGCTCATAAAATCGCTTTCAAATGTTTTGATAATATTGTCCAGTAATTTGCTAGACATCTTCAAAGTCGAACATAAATTATAAAAAAAAAATCTGCAATGTTTGAGCATCTTTGATGTAATTTTTTTCAAGAAAACCTCAGTTGCAAAGTTCTTTAAAAAAATATCAATTTCAAGAGGATTCTAAAATGCTATTAAACATTGATATTTTATTCTACAAATTACTGCGAGTGCAATTTTTACTACAACAAAAGGAAACAAACACATCATTAAACATAGTACTTTTTCACCACTCCAGCTCGAAAATCATGTTTAAGAACAAGTGAGTCAAAATGATTATTGCTCTCATGTGTAGCAATTTCTTTTTCACACATGTGGAAAATGATTCGAATCTAGAATGGTAAAAAGAAGGATTGCTATGCTCGCTGTGAACGAAATGAAATTTCGGTGGCTCCAATTTATAATTAAATTAAAAACACAGTGAATATAACGATTTTTGCTCTCATGTGAGGCAAAATCTTTTCCATACTCAACTATTTTTTCCATATCTACTTGCCGGCGTCCTGCGGACTTTTGTTGTTGGAGACCAGCACGACCGGGCTTTACTTTAACAGGACAAATCACGCTACCGAAAAAGACGTAGAGGGGTTGAGGCGAGACGAGGTGGTCAGACAAACTAGACATTAGCGGTAGAGAGAGCGCGTCAATTATACGGATAGGTGTAACTTGGGGCTGGTATGGTAGCATGCATAAAATATGGGCAATCGTCAATAGCAGGGTATGTACTGACTGGCCGAGTATTTTTTTAATTTATGGCACTCGCGACTGAGTCGTCTGGTACCTAGTGATTTTGAAGATACGTACAGGATGATTTTCCTCGTAGGTTAGGTGTAGTCTAAAGCACTAGTATGTATCACTCGGGAGAAAGTGACGATTCCTAACGAGTGTTTTTTAACGGTGTCAACCCTCGTTAGTAATTTCTCCACTTGGTGAATAATATTGTACTTATTCACTCTGTCACAAGCAGACGCAAAAAGCAGTAGGTTCCTTCCTCGTTGACACTCTAATCACACGTACCAAGCAGTGTTTTTCCAGTTTAACGCGGCTTCGGGGATACGACCCGGAAGGCTTGGCAGTGTGTTTCATATGTCTTGATGAAGCCACAACATATGGAACTGACGGCTTCTGCCTATCAAAAGATTTCATCGTTGGCTTCTTTAAAACAAAAGTAAATAAGTACTTCTATATCGTAATAGGTATATTGTCGGTTTTATCGTCAAATAAAACGCTCGGCTGTATCATCGCAATTGGCATAGTATTCGGCGAGTAGGTGTGTCGCCTGATCTCTCCCAACGGGCGGCGTTGCAATGCACATCCGGGGCGGTCGATACCGGCGGCGGCGACTTGCGCGGTACCGCCGCCTCCCCGCTTCCCGCACAGGCAAAGTGTGCCTCTCTTCGTCTTCAAAACCCCTCACCGACACTACATCTATGTAGATTCGCACGCTTGTTATTTTAAAAATAACTGGCCATAACTGTGATCCAACCAAAAAAAATCTGTGTAATAAACGCAGCCTCTTTCCACAATCCTTTGAAGAGATTCATAAAACGTGCCGTATGAAGTAATAGCCCATTTTATGTCAGAACTTAGGCCATTATTAGGGTAGGAATCCATATTCCTTGTAGAGGACAGTTAAGCTCTGCTTCGTTCATTTTCTTACGGCATGAAAGCTGGCGGGTTTACTAGGAAAACGAAAATCAAAGTTTCTGATAATTTTTCAAGCAAACGCTAATCTTATGCAAGCGACCAAAGAGTTGGTTGGACGAAAACGAATCAGAAACTTCGATTTTCTTTTTCCGAGTAGGCCCCACTGAAAGCATCGACGAACGATTTAGGCCGCGCTCACTTCGGACACGTTTTCGTCTCAATTTTATTAGTGCGGAAACGTACGAATACGCACGAATGACATTCCAAGTACTATGGGAGCGCGCAGACTGTGTGCGATTTTATTTTTATGTACTTTAGATGGCTTTCGTGTCACTGCGGGCATGATAGGCCTATTGTGATCGCCACTTTTTAGCCAACGTCGAACAGGAGGAGATTCTCAGTTCGTCTGATCTTTTTTTTTTTAATGTTTGTATGTTACTTGATATCTCCGCCTATGGGTAACCGATTTTACTGATTCTTTCACTATTGTATAGAGAATGATACCAAGGTGGTCCCATAAAATTTTATTCTCGAGGGATTAGTAGTTATTCCGTTAAACTTAAAAAGCAACAATATTTTTGGAGAATCATGACTAGCTACAACAATTTTGGTGATGTCTGCGCCATTGTTAATAGATTTTGGTGATTCTTTCGTTGTTGTATAAAAATTTATTTTGTGGTGGTCTCCCCTAAGTTTGATTCTCGAGGAATCGCTTTGTGCGCCGTAAAAAATCTTCAGTATATGATAATTTCATTATAACCTAATGGTATCCGTGGCAACGGGCGTCAACAGTTCCATCCATGTGTCATCAAACTAAATTAGACTTGAATAATAACTAGATGTCGCCAAAGTAAAATCAATTTTTTGCACGCAAACATAGACCTTCGGTCTGGGAAAATAAGGGAGGGGTGATTTCGTTCGTCCGAGACATAGATAAATATTATCTAAGTACCGGAATTTGAAGTCGGTTTACCGTTCTTTGAAAAACGCCAAATTATTGTGTTCAGCTTTGAAGCTGCGGCATTCATAATTCGCCACTAACCCTTGCAGCTGCAAGGAACTGTAGGATTTTCTTCGGGGTGATGTCTCTTAGCTCGTCTGGGCTGTGCAGGTGCTTGCCCAGATAGACTGCTACGTTTTTGCATCACTGCTCCGCACAGCAGATGGCGAGGCGTTTCCTCAACCTCCTCGCAGAATCTGCAGGATTGTGTGTCGCTAAGCCCCAGTTTGAACATTTAAGGCGACAGTGTCCAGTTAGGGTTCTTGTCATGATGCGAAGGTTGCTTCTGCTTAGCGCTAGGATTCAGTTGGTGTACCGTTTATCGAAGGCTTTTATCAATGGTTTTGAGTGAGTTATTCAAGTGAATTCAGTGAATTCTTCCAGAGCTTGGACGATTCCTCGTAGCAGGAATCCAAGAGGGTTGTGAGCTAGGCTTCTAGGTATGCCACTGAACGGCTCGGGGCCCAGCTGAGTCCCCTTGGCCCCGGAACGCGCGAGTTCGTCGGCACAATCATTGCAGTTGATTCTCGCGTGACCCGGTACCCATCTTAGGACGACTCTGTTGTTCGAGCCCAGCGCGTTTAGGCGTGACAGACAGTCCTCGACTAACCTGGACGTGATAATCTTCGAATCCATGGAGTGCCAATCATAAATACACCCACACACTACGCATAACACATGCACACAAACACACACACACACACACAAGCACACTGTTCCCCTGATGCCCAGACTCTTAAGAGGCTGGCGCCTCAGGAGAGCAATACACACACTCACAGTTGTACCACATTTTATGAGCACTAAGAAATATATAGATATATATTTCTTAGTGCTCATAAAATGTGGTTTTATGAGCACTAAGAAATATATTTAATTTATTTCTTAATTTTAAGCTTCTTAGCGCTTTTCTAGATTTACACCGGAACATTCTAGAATGGCGAATACTTCGCTTCTGCTTGGAAGATGAGGCGTGATTATTACCTAGGTTTATGCTTTTGCTAAACCTGGGTCGCTCTCCATAAACTTACATCCAGTCCCATTTTGAAAACAATTGTGTACCAGTGTAGGCTCCCGTCCTCGCAGACACGGGTGTACGATTAGTCGTACGTGTAAGTGTGTTTAGTTACGACGCGAATTTCCAAAAACAATCCGAACTTGTTGAGGTTTCACCACGCATTCGTACGTAGAGTTTACAATGGATGTATAAAAGTTAAGTAACTTGGTTTACGTACATAAATGTTTGTGGGATCGAAGTGATTCTATTCGCCTCAGCCACTCTCGGTTTTACGATATCGCTGACGACGACGCCGCCGTCGCAATCTCCAGTGTACAAGATGATTATCTTGAAGATACAGATTATTCATCGCAACAAAGATCACTTCACTAACGCGATATCACCGAGATACTGCCTATTGACGGAGAAAAACGTATTCAGTGTGCGCACTAAATTCGTACGAACGATATTCATACGTTAACGTGCAAACAAATTCGCATCCTTAGAAGCACGGCATTCGCTACATCCTGACGACGTCTGTGGCACGGCGAGAGAAGATCCGCCTGTGACGCAGGACAATGTAGGTTCGATTCACGCTTAGAAAAAAAGTTTTTGCGATCTGCAGATAATATTTTTGGGTGTTTTCTATGTAAAATAAAAGTTAAGTACGAATATGATTTATCTATTAATTTTATCTTACTGATGCAATTTTTCATGCACATTTAGCCGCCTCACAATTTTTAGGGTGCCGTACCCGAAGGGTGAAAACAGGACCCTACTAAGCCTCCGCTGTCTGTCTGTCTGTCGGTCTGCCCGTCTGTCAGCGGACAGTTGAAATGTTTACTCATGTGTGTTATGTTACTAATGTGTACTCCGCTAAGTATAACATCAAATAATAATTGTTTGGCGTTTTTTAAAAAACTATAAATCGACTTCAAATTCCTGAATAATAAAAATTCGTTTAGAAGTAGTTTTAAACCAGGAACACTTTGATAGCGCATACAATTTTTTCTAGTGGCGACGACATCTAGTTAAAATGCGAGACTAATATAGTTTGATGACACATGGATGAAACGCCGAATTAAAGGAGGCCTACTTTGCAAACATGAAATACGAAGTTTCGGTTACCGGATCGCACGAAACGAACTACCTTACTGCTGAATGTGCAAACGTGCGTTGTTTCGAGCGCGTCACTAAATGACACCTTTGGTTTCAGGTCTCTAGAGAAATAAATGTCAAAATTATTTTCATAGAAAGAAGGGATTGGTCGTCCTTTGTTTTATGCGAACCGCCTTCCGTCAACTTTGTAATTTATTTTTCAAAGTAGACCTCTTGTTTACGCCCGTTGCCATGGAAACCATTAGTTACCAGTGATTGTGAAAATTGTCATAAGATGATGTTTTAGATACGTTTTACGGCGCACATATCAATTCCTCGAGAATCAAACTTTTACTTGATTTTGAGCTGATCCCACATCAAACTCGACCTTTATACAACAACGCAATAATCATCATAATCTATTTAGAATTGGCGAAGACATCACCCAAATTATTGTAGCTGGTCGTGATTTTTCAAAAGTATTAGGCTGTTTCAGCTTGACGGGATAAATACTAATCCCTCGGGAATATCATTTTTATGAAACTACTTCTGGGTCATTCTCTATACAATTGTGAAGAAATCGGCAAAATTTTTTGGTTTTTTTTTATTCTGTTTGTCTCCATAACGCGGTCACCTCGTCATGTTGAATTTATTTTTTATTGTTCCTCTAAAGAATTCTGGTTATAGGGTTGGTTCCTCTTGATTCTTTTTTTCAAAAAGTTGTTGACGGGTTTGGTTAAGTTTCCAGCACATTTCACAAGTCTTTTCAGTAGACTTATCACATTTTATGCAAATCAGATCAATGGTTGGACTGTTATGTTTGAAGTGACTGTTGGACCATACATCCAAGCTGCAACTATCTGCTATCTGAACAAGAGTACCCAAAAAACAAAAAAGACCATCGAGTTTTATTTACGTACCCGGATCACGGAAAGCAAACAGCCCG
This sequence comes from Eupithecia inturbata, assembly GCA_963662085.1. NCBI lineage: Eukaryota > Metazoa > Arthropoda > Insecta > Lepidoptera > Geometridae > Eupithecia > Eupithecia inturbata. The sequence goes on along the minus strand of OY759176.1, from coordinate 8,434,417 downwards.
TGGACATATTCAAATAAACTTATTTACTAAAACTCATTTAACATGCAAAGATAAACGAATTAAACCTTTATGGAAGTAATTATAAGGCCTCAATGACAGGATGAGAGTCGCTTATCGAGCTTACGATGAGGGTACATGCAGTGTTGAAGATAACGCTTGGCATTGCTTAGCGTCGTAGGGGTGGTGAGAGTCAAGCAGGCTTATGGTCATGGTCATGTTGATTTTTTTTTTACTGATCCTTCAAAGAATTCTGGTTATAGGGTGGGTTCCTCTTGATTCTTTTTTTCAAAAAGTTGTTGACGGGTTTGGTTAAGTTTCCAGCACATTTCACGTCTTTTCAGTAGACCTATCACATTTTATGCAAATCAGATCAATGGTTGGAATGTTTGAAGTGACTGTTGGACCATACATCCAAGCTGCAACTAAGATCTTTGTTAGCTTCGATCAATAGTTCTTCAAATCAATAATTTCTGAAAAATTAAGCAGTCAGCGTCTTTTGGACGCTTCCGACTAGTATTGATATGGATCAGTTGAGATGCCTGTAGATAGTTTGCAAGTCTGCAGTTAGCACTATTATTATTGTGTTTCAATTGTAGTTACTTTTGTTCTCATTTGATTCTATTATTTGATTGTAATTTTCTTTGTTTATAATTTCTAGATTTCAGAGATGGCAGTTGACATAATTATCGATATCAAGCTGCACCCCGCGGCTTCGCCCGCTTGGAAATTGATTGCACACCCCTTAGGGATAGTTTTGTAAAAATGTGTTATTCCAGAACTTAAACTATCTACATACCAAATTTCATCTAAATAGGTTTAGTAGTTACGGAGATACGTAATAAGAAACACTCACACGAACTTTCGCATTTATATTATTAGTATGATTATTGTCTTGATAGACAGTAAAAATCGTCACCACGTCACAGATCACGACACAGTTCGCTATTTGCATCGAACGGCAAGATAGTCGCATCACAAAATAACACCGGACTTTATCAATTTACTTTGATTGATACTACTTTGATTCATACGGAGCTTAACAATGGTGGAAATGGACTATTATAGTGCATATAAAAGATAGATAAATAAATAAATAAACGCGTAATATAGCCCTATCCTGTCCTCAGTTTTTACGATTTCTCATAAACTAATCTAATAAAAGTACCTAATGACAAAAATCACATATTATGACTAATTAATTATAGATGCGAAGATGGCTAATAATGGTTTCCACCAATTGGTGTTCACCAGCTGTTAACGGTGGACACCTATAAAACCCGGTTAATACTAGGGTTTATAAGTCTTGTTTAAAAATTTCGTCATCACGATTTGTACCTACTGAAAATTTTAATTAGAATTTTCCAATTGTTTCTATTTTTAGGGTTCCGTACCCGAAGGGTGAAAACGGAACCCTATTACTAAGCCTCCGCTGTCCGTCCGTTCCACAGTGGTCGGAAAAAAGAGCTTCATAAAAAAATCGGATCGTCTCTGGTATATCCTTTTATTCAATATTTAAGCATGAAGTGTGTGAGTAGCACCATATGGAAGAAAAAAAGATTAACTTTTTTGTATGGGTGAAAACACGTAAATTACATTATTTTTAAACTGAATGGAACTGTAGGGCTGGTCCCCCACATGAGTTATGCACCTTACTTGGCGATTAAGACGACATACAATTTATGTACCTTTCAGTGCCGCTTTGCGTATAGCTCTTGAACTACAATAGGTAGACACATGAAACTATCTTAAGTAACACTTCAACTGTAATAATAAGAAATACTAAAAATAAAATAAAGTTGAAAATTTAAAGGGGTCTCCGAACAAGCGAAAATTTGATGTTCTTTGAAAAAGTTGCCTGATTTTTACGGTAAGTACGGAACCCTTAGTGTACGTCAACTCGCACTTGGCGGTTTATTTTTCTTTAATCTGTGCAAGCGCAAGAAATGTATTATAATTTTATATTTCAAGTTATTTGCTGCGGTAGTTCCTGAAATATTCAAGAGGAGAAAACGACAGAAAAACCGGGTTTCGTAACCGATCACGAAACCCTAAAAAAATTAATTAAAGTAAAATATGCGGCGAAAATAGGTGTGCGTTACTCCAGCGGCATGTCGACTCAGATCAAGATGAAAATCTATATATAATATTATATAAAAGAAAGTCGTGTTAGTTACACTATTTATAACTCAAGAACGGCTGAAAGGATCTCGGTGAAATTTGGCAGCGAGGTAGATGGTATCTCGGGGCCGGACATAGGCTACCTTTTATTCCGGAAAAAGCGTGCGAAGCCGCGGGCTGCAGCTAGTTATAGATAAATTAGAGCTCTATGTCATGTATATGTGCACCAACAAATAAAAATAGTGCCAGTTACGGAGTAATTCACTAAACTAAGATGCCGCTACAGTAACGTCTGAAAACATTACTGTAGCGGCATGATTTTTACCTATTAGCCTTAGCCAAATCTAAAGTACCTTAAAAGGCACAAATATAAGTGCACTTCCAAGGCCAAGCAGCGGCATTTGTGCCCCCTGTGAGTGCAAAAAGCATGAATGTATACCTAGTTATGGATTCCCTGTGTATTATATTAAGTTTCGCCTCTAGTTACGCTGACTATGCAGCAGACATACTCTGCGCCACTCTGGTGGCCCATACATCTACCTGTGTGAAACAGAATAAAGATTGCCTCCAAATCGGCAAGACGTAGGTATTTTCGTTAATTCAATTCAATTTCCTACAGATTTCATGTAAAGATAACCGTAAAACGTTCTCAAAACATGAGTAATAACAATAACAAATAATAATAAAATGTATTTATGGAAAAGTAAATAGACAATACATTAGTGCAGTAAACGAATAAATATAGCTATGTATAACAATTTAGCCTTAACAAGGTAATCCTATGTTTCAGGCGACAGTAGTGCTAATCTGTACTTTTAATAATTAAATAAAATAATCACTTACTATTACGTTATAGGCATTTAGTTTAACAACGTTGTTTATGTTACAAAAAATTTGTGTATAATATGTACCTAGGTACTTAAGTTCAGAGTACCTACATAATATTTACTTTCAGACATGACGATAATCATCCTTACTAAATTGAATTGAAATGATCGAAATGATAACACCTAAATAATAAATTAACTGAAATAGCATTTCTGCACCACTGTACAAAATAAGTCAATCTGTTAAATAAATAAAGAAGGTAAGGTGAGTGTTCCTAACGGCCGCTTTTTAATGGTCTTTCGTATTTGGTCGGTTAACTGTCTAAAAGTTCTCGTTTCGATGTTTTTATGATTGACGGGATAAGTTGTAGAAAGCTGAAACTCAGTGTGGGTTTAATTGAACATGCGCTCTAATTATTGACAAACCATGTAAAGTTGTTATCTTGTTAGAACTCCCTATTTGAGGCTCGAAATAAGGAAACAACTTTCAGTTTTATAATTGATTTATTTCGTCGAAAATTAGTTGTAGGGTTCCACAATTTTATCAGACGATACATATTCCTAAAAGACATCAGCCAATGCAATCAATCACAGAGCGCCTTCCTTATATAGTTCAAGAGCTGAGGCTATTTTTGTTTTTCAGAAAAACTCGGTTAATTCATACACCATGCATTAAAAAAAAACAACTAGGGCTCCAATTTGCTCTAATTACAACGCACCTGCTCACGAAAAAATCATACTTGATTGTCCAACCGCTCCGAAGATACGGAAATCTGCCAAACGTTATTGCAGCGGCAATTGCAATTACTTACAAACCAGGGGCCGCTGCTCGGCCTTGGAATTGGAAGTCATGGAGCAGGTACAGAGTTGGAAGTGCACAAATATAAGCTACCTTTTATGCTACATTAAATTTGGCTAAGGCCAAAAAATTATGCCACTGCAGTAACGTTTTCAGAAGTTACAGCAGCGGCATCTTAATTTTATTTTTGGTGCATATTTCCAACAAAAGTATTAAGTATTAAAGCATTTTCATGGGGCTCTAATTTTTCTATAATATTCATCTTGATCCGAGTCGACATGCCGCTGGACACGAAAATACACACGAAAATAGTATGAGGAATTTTATTTAAAATTTTAATTTATCGCCCCGATTCATTTATTAAATATAATTTTATTGACATTGTAGAATGACATAAAAATATCAAAACTAAATACAAATAATCACCCAGTATGCGTAAAAATCCATTCCAGAACGATTGTCCTAACATAACTCATACATAACCCACCTTTCCTCGTTCCACAGTCCGGTTACTACTGTTACTACGAGTAGCTACCGCTTTTTACTGGCAGCCAAATGCTAGATATTGGTGGATACCGGTGTCTACCCGCTGCTCACAATTATAATTACGACCAATAACTAACTAAACGATAAAATATTTCATTTTACAATATTTTGTAGTATTTGTGTGGTATTCACATTTTTGTAAAGTGCCTTGCGAAAAATTTGGAGCAAATATAAATTTTTCAAAACAATTTCAACCTTAGGTATTGGTCATTTCTAATATGACATTAAATTTTATATGACTTGTTTAATTACTTAAATTAGATTCTTTTTCGAGAAATCTTTTAAATGGTAAGGACTGAGGGCATTGTTCCGCGGAGCGGCCTAAGGAACGTTTTTAAACTAAAGGTTTACTACAATAATAATACGCCATTAACTACCTATCTGTTTAGGCAACTGAGCGAATGTTATCAGTAGGTTTTTACAATATAAATAACTAGCTGCTGCCCGCGGCTTCGCACGCTTTTTTCCGGAATAAAAGGTAGCCTATGTCCGGCCCCGGGATACCATCTACCTCGCTGCCAAATTTCACCGAGATCCGTTCAGCCGTTCTTGCGTTGTAAATAGTGTAACTAACACGACTTTCTTTTATATATATAGATGTAGGTATTTTGCAATTACAATATGAATAAATACGCGTAGGGTAGCGTAGTATCAATAGTTTATTAGGATCGTGAAGACGATACCGTCAATTGAGCTCCACGCTAGTTTACATAGCGACTATGTTAATAAAGCAATTGATACGCCTACGAGGTTCTTTCTCAGAGCGCCATTATGAAAAAATGTTGTATTCCACAATGCACTTCTCCAGTAGTGGGTGGATACCTACTTATTGTTTTTAAAAGGTGTGCTCTATCTTGGGCCAAAAGCGCAAAGTACCTATTATGCCATGCATGCATTTCTGCACGACCGACTGGTGACGACCGATGTGGCGCGGCGGGCGAAGGTCCGTTTGCGACGTAGAAGGTTGCGGATTCGATTCCCGCCTTGGGACAAATGTTTGTACGATCTGCAAATATTTGTTCCGGGTGTTCTGGGTATTTTCTATATATAATAAAAAAAATATCTATCTATGTATGTATTGTATTAAGTTTATCAGTCATCTAGTACCCATAACACAAGCTCTGCTTACTTTGGAGCTAGATGATGCTGTGTGGATTGTCCAGCATTATTTATTTATTATTTATTTATTTCTATGCGCCATGCCGGATTGCAAGATTTGCTATCCAATTCTAACATTTTGATTTCGGGATTTGGCTGCAGTTTTTATAGATGTTATGAGAAGAGGAATTGTAGATGAACTACGAGAACACAAGCTTCTGCCCACTAATCCTTGATAAAACTGGCCTATGCCCTTTCCCGGGATACCATAACTATATTTCCTTGCCAAAATTCATTAAGAGCCGTTCAGCCGTTAAGACGTGACAAGCAGACAGAGAGAGTAACATTCGAATTTCTAATATTAGTATAGACGATAAAGGTTTTTGAGTTGAAACTTGGAAGTACAAAAGTTCGGAGTAGACCGGAATTTGCACGAATGAGAAGCATAGATTGCGGCGATCAAATCAACTTGCTAAGGTAGATGATTGCTTGCGCAACTGTCTACAAAATCTATGTTTATATACGTAGTACATATAACTCAGTGAGTGCATCGTCATTCCTATTTCCCACGGCGCCATTTCTCCAAAGAGACCTACGAGATGCACATGTACGATGAAATAATATCTGTCTACGTACGGTAGGCCACCCTGATGGTATTTCGAGTAAGCATTCCTGATAATATGTAATTTGATTGTTTAGCATACATGATTTCATTGCAACCATAGATAAGGTATATAAACCTAAGTAGGTATATACGATAATTTTTGCGTGCGCAAAAATTTTATTACTTATTTATACAGGGTGTCCGGTAATTAATGGATAACCTCGCAGGTACTAATGGGGCGCGGCATTTCCACCACTCAGGAAATAAACCGCCAAGTGCGAGTACCGTAAAAATCAGGCAACTTTTACAAAGAACATCAAATTTTCACTTGTTCGGAGACCCCCTTTAAATTTTAAACTTTATTTAGTTTTTAGTATTTATTATTATTATATTACAGTTAAAGTGTTACTTAATTATAGAAAGTTTCATATATCTACCTATTATAGTTCAAGAGACACAACAGCCTTGACAAATTAAGAAAAAAAAGCCAAAACAAATGTTTGTTGTATGGAAGCCCTTTTAATTTGGATATTTATTTTATTTTCATTATTTGTTGTTATATCAGCAAGAGAAATACACATTATCTGTAAATTTCAACTGTCTACCTCTTACGGTTCATGAGATATAACCACGTGACAGACGGACGGACAGCGGAGGCTTAGTTATAGGGTTCCGTTTTGACCCTTCGGGTAAGGAACCCTAAAAATAGAAATCTATCTGCAACCGCCTAGGATTTTTTTTTAATTTTTGTTTTATTAACGAAGTTTGATACCTTTGTTCACATTATAGGGCACTACGGCTACAAATTCAATGATAACGATTTGATTTTCTCTGAGAATAACCGTGAATAATTCTACTGTTAGCAACAGCCTACAGTTAGCTTAATTGTTTCAATTGTAAATACTAGTTCTAATTTGTTTTTATTATTGAATTGTAATTTTCTTTGTCAATAAAGCTACATCCTAAAAAAAATTTAAGAAACTTCATGTAGTAGGCATGTTTTTTAAGCTGTCCAGGTCTTTATACGTTTTTTTACACCACGGGTGCGTAAACTTTACCATTAAAAAAACGAAAACACGAATAATCAAATATTTAAAATAATTTTAAATATTTGAGAAAAACAAACAGTTGCAGCTAGAAATATTTTGTAATGCGCGATAGCAAGGCCAATTATTCATGGTTATTCCCTGAGAACATGAAATCGTTATCATTGAATTTGTAGCCGTAGTGCCAAATTTCATAATTAAAAAAAAATCCTAGACGGCTGCAGATAGATTTTTTTTTTCCTGAATGGTGGCGGTGCCTGCGGTACAAGTACCTGCGGGGTTATCGATTAATTACCGAACACTCTGTATATACCTAGTCTATGTGGCATCGTAGCTGATGTTTTCGAGATTACTTTTATTTGAGCTGAAATATTCAAACTTGGACCTACATATCGCCTAACTGAGACCAATTTACCCAAGGAAAGGTAATTGTCTTTCTAATGCTATGCTAAGTTATGTCTGACATTGTTAAACAACAGAATCTTCTATAGCCGAATATTCAAAATTAGGGCTGGTCTATGCCCCAACTAGGGCTTAGACTCTGGAACTCCGGTTTTGGTGTAACTCCGGAGTTTCAAAAGATTTCAGCATCTTTTGTAAAACCGGAGTTGTCGGAACTAAAACCGGAGTTACCGACAAATAAACAGACAAATAAAACCGGAACAAATACCGCGCCACGCATTATTTTTGAAATTATTAGAAGCGCGATTACATTCGCAGAATTTTTACATTTCCCGAGACCGCGGCCTGCGGCGTCGCACAGTGGGTCGGTTGTATGGAACAGGTCGGTCATAGCAGACCTAATTTTTGTCATATATTTGAATATGCAGGTCGATAGCTTTATTAAATGTAAGCAATAAATATTCTATTGCACTTTAGGCCTAGATTCAGGTAATTCAAGAGTAAAGCTTGAGGAGGCATAAAACTGATTTCATTGTATGTAAAGCAGTATTCAAACTGGATACCTAGCGGGCGTGTTTCGTCCTGTTTCGTGTGTGTACACCGACAAGTGTTGAAACAGAGCGAGCGTTTTCAGCAGTCAGTCTTATACCTACATATAATGTAATGGCGTCAGAAGGTCGCTGTCTGACGAGCGCCTCGATATTTTAACGTTTCTAAGGTATTACCAAAAAAAATTTTAATTTTTTTTTACTGTTTGGTTTGTTTTATTTCCTACATAACAAACTAGAACATTAATTTCGATACAAATAATCAAATCAAATTCACTATCTATACCACAGAACTCTTTTTTATTCATTAATGTTTGACTTTTCAGCATTTCAACTCTGAAATTCCGGATTCTGAGCATCGAAACTCAACTCCGGAGCTGAAAATTAGTCCGAATTCCAACCAAGGCCTAGCTCCAACGGCCTTGAGAACACAAAATAATTATCTGTAGCCGTATAAATAATTTGTTTTATTTGTGAAATGTTCAATTTGTGTAAAGTTTGGAAAATATTTGAATGCAAGAAAAATACGTGCAGCGTTTAGAAGAAATATCTGAATTTCGGAAATATTTTTTTTTATTCTTTATTCGGATATCCCTTCTAAACGCTGTTCAGTTTGAGAATTTTTCTTTCACACAAATATTTGTCAAAGTATTTTACACAAATTGAACATTTCACGTATAAAACAAATTATTTATATGGCTACAGATATTATTTTGTGTTCTCAAGGCCTTTGGGGCATAGACTAAGCTTAAGATTCCCCTGTTTTGTGCAAGGTAAAATAAACAGGGACAGCATAGCACCCAGTCCAAATAGTAATAAGTAATAATAATATTTTTACAATAGAATATCCTGAACTAGGTAATCTTGTGGTTCAGGCGACAGTAGTGCTAATCTATACATATATAATTATTAAATAAAATATTCACATAGGTAGGTACTAATAAGATAAAGGCATTTAGTTTAACAATTTTTTTATGTTACAATTAATTTGTGTAGGTATAATAATATATGTAGGTACATTATTTACATTCACTATTCTAACTCAGGTTAACTTTATGTATAAAAATATATTTACTTGATAATATCTAATAGCTTCTCAACTCAGGTTAACTTTATGTATAAAAATATAATTTACTTGATAATATCTAATAGCTTCTCTGTATCATCGTAGGATAGACTTTGAAGTGCACATTTTATAGATTTTTTACAATTAAAATTAGATATTGAATTTAGTCTGTTGTATAGGAACGGACTAAAAAATTTATAAAATTTATTTGCAAATGCAAATATTAGGGTTTTAGGCAAATAGTAAACCAATTGTTGTTATCATCTGCAGAAATTAAATTATTGTTTCATTCATTTTAAAAGTTAGCATATTATGAATCATGCATGAATGATGCATTGAGGGATCAGGGGGAGGCCTTTGCCCAACAACGGGAAGTTACAAATTCGGCATATTAAGGTTTTATCATGCATTTCTTTCTAATATCTCAAATCAGCATTTCTATTACTTATTATGATATGGAACCAGCAAATCCACCAATATAAGTTGATAAACTTGGCCTCTTTATAGCCACACCTGTGTTTGATTAATAGCTAGATGATCTGTCACACACCTAGGTGACTTGTGCTTGCCTACAAAGTGTGGAAAGTACCAAAACTACAAAAAAGTACAAAAAATCCATAGTTCTAAACCTAAAGTTACTGGCATCACAAAACTTACAAAAAAAACAGGAAAGTGGTCTTGCTTGTGTCCCATTTCCATAGAAATGAGCACATCCTTCATGAACCTACTAGTTTCTGCCCCAGGCATTGCACCTGTCAGGAAGTAGGCAAAATTTTAGGCTGATCCGTTCTGTAGTATTGGTGTGAAGGAGTAACAAACTTACATCCATCCAATAAAACTTTCTCATCTATAATATAAGTGTGATGTGATCTCCATAGAGTATTTATGTTCCTTGGATGTGATTGATGTGGCAGATCGTAATCAACCAAAGCAACACCAAATTCTAATAAATAAAATGTGCAAGACCTGACCAATCTAACTTACCCTGCATCTGCTAACATCAGGCTGCACAATCTGCTTATCCCGTTCCAAGTGATCTGGAATTATGATAATTTGGATCAATTTACAATTTCAATAATAATATGTCTAACAGAATATTATTTCCAACAGTTTTCTTAGAGTTGACTACATCACATGTCAGGTGGTACCTATCTGGTGTTTCAAGGAAGTAACTAATTTGAGGATTGCTGCAGTAGAATTCCATAAACCTATTCTATAAATTAGGATTTACTTTTAAAAATATAGAGTAGAGTTGTTTCAAAAAATTACTGTTAATTATTATGTGATAAATAGTTGTTAAAATGGGTGTGTGATTTGAGGGTATCCAGATAATAAAAATCATGTGTGAATTTATTTTCATACCTATTATTTGCAATGTGATGTAAATTATAAGTAGATATGTAGGTTTTGCTGGAGTGGAGTTTAGTTTTTAGGAATTATTCTAGATTCCATTTGTACCAAAAGTTAGTGTTTATGTATTAAGTAAAATGTACGAGAATTGGGGCTTCTGGGGATTTGGGGCTAATGTGCAAGATTTCCAATGCAATGTAAATTATATTATTGCTGGAGTGCAATTCCTATTTATTATACTTAATTATTAAATGGATCAGTTGAGCTACCTGTAGATTGTAGATTGTTTGCAACAGTCTGCAGTTAGCTTAATTGTTTCAATTGTAAATACTAGTTATAATTTGATTGTAATTTTCTTTGCTAATAAAGGCCATTGGCCCTGTTGAAAAATTATTAAAGGAAGTCTTAAAACTTCAATTCTAAAAAACATTGTTAAATTTGGGGCCAGTATACCAGTAGAAGAAAACATGCGTCCAGAAATTTAAGATTGAAACTACAATGAATGTGATGGATAAACTAAAAACTTACATACCACTGATGGTACTTTGGAGGTTTTCGAAAGGAATTAAAAAATCCGGCTGATAATGTAATTTCAGAACCGGTTTCGCCAAGGAATTATCTTCCTTCTCCATCCTAGATTTTTCTTTGGACGAAGGAAAGGAAAGGAAGACCCACATTCATTCACCGGTCCCACAGAAGATACATATTTATTTTTGTTGTTTCATAGAACTTTTCCTTCAACTTCAACTTCTTTGTATTTTGGCGCCGCTTGCTTTTCGCCACGTTTCTGCCAGTGTCTGAACTTTTCCTAATAAAAACAAAAAGTATAAGAATAATAATTAGGTACCTATTCTCATTGACGTAAGTTACGAAAGAAATGAGAAGAGAAGGAAGACAAGCGAACAAAAAGACAAGAAATGAGGATTCGAACTAACGTTACTACGATAAATCGATGCAGGGTTGCCAATTAAAAAAGAAATTACTGTCGTGTTTAGGATACCTATCGAATTGCCGTGTTCAGAGGCAAAATTTTAAAAATTGCCGATTTTCATACATTTTCTTAAAAAATAAGTATGGACCTACCCTTGTAGCTTTGCTGTCCTTATTTAAAGGTAAGAAACAAAGTATAAGAAAAAAAAGAAAGTTAAGAAATATCTAATACTAATGTCTTTCTTTAATTTTGTATTTTGAACTGTCTTTCATGTAATTTAGCATATCTTTAGTTGGTTTAAAATAATTTTGTGCAATTTCCTTTAGACTGAAGTATTGTTTGGCGAGCAATGTATTGTTTATGGTGGATGTGATCATTTTGTTACGTGATTTAGTTTTTATATTATTTACGCTACTAAAAATTCTCTCGCAATCAGCATTGGCATGGGGCAGTTGTTTTAAGTTTTCATAGTAGACTGAGAATATAAATTATCTATTATCAGTCTACGCGTTACACCATATCTAATATATAATAATTTACATTCTCTTGGTGTTAAACGACAAAAAAAAAATTATAATAAGGTACTTTTGCGTACCACAATGGTATTACTATAGAGGTAGTACATGGTACGAAGACCTGGAAAATGGTAGGAAAATGGTACGTGAACCACAACTATGATATCATACGTAGGTACCATAAATGAATGATACCTACGTATGATATCATCGGTTCTCCGTACACGAGAAGTAAAGATTCACGTATTATATTTAAATCAGCGGTGAGCATAGATTATAAATCTACGATTCTGAATTCTAAACACTTATTACACATCACACAGCAAAAAACTATTTCGCACACTGGTTTGAGCAGCAAATCACCGTTTTAAAGCGAGCGAGAGTGATGAAAATAAGTAATAATAACTGATAGCTGCTGGCAGCACCGGCTTCTTCCGTGGCGGCGGTTTGATTGATTGTTTATTTCATTCATCATTCCACAGATATCGCATCATTCACTCACTCACTGACGGACGACACAATAAAAATCTCCTCTCCCGTCTTGAAATGTAAATTTCGGATTTATCCGCTAAATTTCTATCCAGATTTGTGTAAAAGTAGCCCATCGACTTAGACTAATATATAGACGGCGTTTCATTGTGTTTTGCAAATTGGTTCTTATCCAAGCAGTTGTCTACTCTTCAGCATTGTGCAAAATGACCTGGGGATTCGTGACCTGCGGGCCAAATGAGGCACTTGTTGTTTCGGGTAAGTACATATTTATCCAGTCTTTAAGTATCCCTTCTTTTATTTAATAATGTAGCTAAGTCCCAATGCATTTTGTAATTAAATGGTGCTAGCGATATAGTTCGATATTTTACCCCGCCCTAAACGCATTGCTTTACCCCTATAATATTTTGGCTACTGTTTTTATCTAGTCCCTGCGAACTTAAAATCCGTACATAGAGATTACTTATTAATTTTGGATGCTTTGTAGCTAGATTTGATGATAAATTCAGCCGATGCTGTCTCATAAAAATACAGGATATTCTTTTTTAGATTTTAATGGGTCAAAATAAATGGATATGCCAAGTAATTTTTCAAAACTCTGTGAGTTTTACTTATTATATAAAGGAATGTGTACTTTGGGTAAAATTTGCTATCTTCAATGTTTCGGGTAGGTACTTGCCCTCCAGGTACCTAAACTTTGTCCACCCTGTGTATCATACACAGTACATTGAATAAAATAGAGAGAATAGGAGTAGAACTGCTGGCGTGTGCTACGTAAAACGAAGTTATACCCAAAATAGTTATATGAAATAGTAGATTATGCAACGAGGGCATAAAGCAGTGTCTTACGTCATGGACGTCATTGAATCCCGCGAGGGAGTTACTAGAATACTTGGTGCGTGAGGCATTTAATCATGCTCAAGATGAAGACAGCTTCGTGCCCGAGGAGAATACTCAACTTTTCACACTTTCTGTGAGAAAATTGTAAAAGTTTGGTAACATGTTTCACAGCATTAGTTTTAGAATGCGCACTTGCATAAAAAAACGGTCTGAGCGAAATAGCAAATACTAATGCATTGCACTCTACTAGGGTGGCTAAAGGTGTGATGAAAATTACACAAAAAAGGAGTATAATGTTTTCAGTGTTCATGGGAGTTCATTAATTTCAACATAACTTTTAAATGCCTGTACAGATTTAAATGTATTGAATGAGGTATTGTTAGACCAACTTTCTGAGTGAAATTGGCTTTTACCTTTTTGATAAAGGTAATACCTACAGTCATATTTTTTATTGGGAATTAAGTTATTATAAAATGTTACATAAATCTGTGTTTTCATCAAATTTATGGACGACAGAACCCTGCTACCGCTGGCTGCCATGTTTATACCTGCTGGCTGTGCTGTCTTGTTTTGTTTTATAAGTTATTGCAAATAAGTTCTACAAGCTACTACAGACAGAGATACATTTGTTTTAATTAGTTTTAATAATACTCAACCAGCATTATTGGGACTTAGAATAAAAAAAAAACAGAATTTAATTAAAAAAAGCAATTTTTAATTATGCAAAAGAATAACCAAACATAAAAACAACTTTTCTTTTAATGAACACAGCACTGAAATACGTTTTTTAATTTATTATTATTTTGATATAAACAGAAAATTTCAGGTCAATAGCATTATACATTAAAAAGTTACAGACATTTCAGTACGGAGCCAAATTACGAATCTAAACTTAAAAAATGATGGAAATGAAAATTTTGAAGAATTCTGAAACACGTGTTCTATAGTTTTATATTCTAAGTATTATCTGCAAGTTTCAAGCTAATGGGCCCTGATTAAAGAGTTACAAAAAACACCAAAAAAACTACAAACCCTCTTTCACCCCTCTATGGGCGAAATTTCCTAAAATTCATTCTTAGCGGGAAGTTGTGTATTAACAGGTACCTGATTTTCAAATTTCAGCTTTCTAGCTTCAGCGGTTTGGGCTGTACGTACGTTGTTACCAGAAAATTGCTTGTTCTTTTATATATTAAGATATTAGTATGACAATATGTTTCTTTTAGATTCATATTCGTCCAAGGCCAAGGCCACTGTTGACACGCTTCGTAATTGATACTTAGTATCTATTAAAGTGTCCTCTTCATTGCTTTCGTCGTCACACAATAAGGTGTAATAAGTACCTACTATCCGACACATAGTTTGATCGTAAAAGTTTTTTGACCAGTCTGTCAGTTTGATAATGATCTCTCTTATGTTCACCACCAACCACCGAACAGAGATATCTTATCTTAAAATCATAATAATTAACAGAAGCTCCAAAAATATAATAATGTCGATAATTTCGCTTAATTTTTAGAATACATAAGATTTTAAAAGATGTAAAAGATTTTGACTATCATTTTGGCGCTCTAAGTGGCGTTAACTCATTAAGGTCTATAAAAAACACCAAAAAAACCAGCTGTGGACTAATATAAACTGATAATGATGATGATGCAGGATTTTCACTAGCTAAGCTACCAACTAAGCTATAGCATAGATATTATCAAACATAGTTCACTCATCAAGTTCTCACCCTTAATTACAAATTCATGATCAATACTAACCTTGGCTTTCCATGGGCTTGGCTGTTTCTGCTAAGCTATGGTTCGTTCGGTATTTTGTGCGATAAATATAAGGATAAATAATAGTTTTTTCTTTGACCCACGACTCATTCCTAGGCGTCTTTGCAGGCTAGCTAATAATTAAATAATTTTGGAATACTACTGCTATGTCTGCGTATGCAGATACTCGATTCTGTCCGCGACTTCGCACGCCTTTTTTTGGGATAAAATGTACCCTATGTCCTTTCCCGAATGACTGTGGATGACACTCGCACAGAACCCATTAAGCTGGCGCGCAAAAGAGATACCCAGAAGTGGGCTGATGATGATGAATATATCCTTGGCAAAATGTTGGCAGCTTGCTGTAGGTATCTTTTATTTATATAATGGAACCTAAAGCTTGGTTTCCTGATAACAAAACTGTGATTGTGTTCTTTTAAAGTTAAATGCTCATTCTGTAGAATAAAATACGAAAATAATTTAAATAAAGGAGAATAAATCAATGTCGGTCAACACATCACTCAGCATGTTCTTATGGTAGAGCAGAGCAGCTCTTGGAATGATCACAGCATGCTTTATTAAAACTTAGAAAGACCTGCATGGACACTTAAAATCACGTGAGACTGGACAAACGATAAAAAAAAATATAAGTTAAGCTATTAGGCAGGGGGATCATACACTCCCATGAGAAATAGTGCAGATCCCAGTTTCTTCTAGTATATTAGCAGTAAGGTGCTTTATTCTGAAAACATTCAATTTACCACTTCAGGATGCTGTTACTCAAAACCTCTGCTGGTGCCGGGAGGGCGAGCTTTCGTTTGGCCGGCCATCCAAATGGTCCAGAGAATATCTCTCAACACTATGACGCTGCAGGTCGAATCACCAACCGTTTACACAAGTCAAGGCGTACCTATTTCAGTCACGGGAATTGCACAGGTAATTGACTTATCACTTATATGTTTATTACCGCTTTTATTGCCACCGAAGCACATGGACGACCAACTCATTCCACCTCCTGCATGGCAGTGAATGCGTTATTTAAACACTTGGCCAAATTAGCAGGCAGTTGGAGTAACGTTATGGCGGAATGGAAATGTAAAGTCTTAAAACAGAAGACTGTATATACAGGGTGGTTTTTTGAGAAGGGCGGTGATGGCCAACTCTGAAACCACGAGAGTTAGGGAAAAGTCGTGAAAGGAGTCATGCCTTCGATTTATAAGAAAACAATAACTGCATATTTATTTTTTTCAAAAATCTTTTACTTTTGACGGAAATGGACCCGAGTGATTTTTGAAAAAAAATTACACCCTGTATTTTTAAACTAATCGATTCTGTTGCTGATAAGGATCAATCTTTGCAAATAAATGTTGTACTAAAAATGAATGGAAATAGCAAATTTTCACTTTTTTATTTTTACACGGAAGAAAACTCACCTCCTATTTAAACTTTTTGGTCGTTATGTGTGAAACTCATTTGTCATAATAGCGGGATACTGTGTTCATCGACTAAAAAAAGAATTCCATTCATGTTTTTTTCGAAAAATTGTTTTGTTTCAAATTGAGTTGTTTGTGTTGGTTTATGACAGTAAAAGATCTTTCTAAGAATGGATTTATCAAATAGTGAACGATTTGATTTGATGGAGGCCTATTTTTTAAATAGTTGAAGCATAGTTCGTGCACTTAGCTGGTATCAAAACAAATACCCACAGCGCTCTTTACCCTCGGAAAAAGTTCTTAGAACTATGGCGAGTAACTTAAAAGCGACTGGAAGTTACAAAAAACCATTGACACGAAAACCACGAATCGTCAACGAAGATTTAGAACTTGAAATATTGACGTAAAGATTAATCCTTATCAGCAACAGAATCGATTAGTTTAATAATACAGGGTGTAATTCTTTTTCAAAAATCACTCGGGGTCCATTTCCGTCAAAAGAAAAGATTTTTGAAAAAAATAAATATGCATTTATTGTTTTCTTATAAATCGAGGGCATGACTCCTTTCACGACTTTTCCCTAACTCTCGTGGTTTCAGAGTTGGCCATCACCGCCCTTCTCAAAAAACCAGCCTGTATACATGGTGGTTTATATATATATAGTATGTGTCTTAAGCAATTGCTGGATGCGAAAAGCTCAAGACCGAGATAACTGGCGTCAGCAGAAAAGGTAAACCTACTGCCAAGAGTTTGGTATCGTGGCCTGGGAAGATGATGGAGATTATCATCATTATAGACAGTTTAAGGAACCTGCTTCAAGTGGGTCAGGTGGGATGCCGACCTGCGAAAGAGTGTTGGCAAACGTTGGATGCGGCAAGCTGAAGACAGGGCGCTAAGGCGCTCAAAAGGGTCGGCTTATGTCTAGCAGTGGACTAGTGTGGGCTGATGATGATGTTTGAAGCAATTTGCCCTCTAGGCTTAAAAGGTAATATCAACTTTATTATGTTGAATTTCAGGTTAAAATCCAAGGGCAAAATGCCGAGATGCTGCTCTCAGCGTGTGAGCAGTTTTTGGGGAAAAGCGAGCAAGAGATCCAGCATATAGCACTAGTGACCCTTGAAGGCCACCAGAGGGCTATTATGGGGTCAATGACTGTGGAGGAGATCTATAAGGATAGAAAAATCTTCTCTAAAAAGGTTTGCATGCCTATCACTTATCTATTACACTAGTATTACCTGTATAAAAGGAAAAAGTTTCGATGGTTATTTGTAACTCCTGCACTCCAAAAGAACTAAATGAATCCGGATGAAATTGAAATTGCAAAGACATACATACATCCGTAACGGACGCGGCGCGGCGTAAGAAACGACATCAACCCAGCCCGTGGATGTCATAATAGTAGACTAAGGAATCTTAACAGAGGAAGAGCAGCAGCTGCCTTCTGTGTATATTTAACTCCGGCTATCACTGATCCGCCTGCCAAGCATGAGGGTTATGGCAAAACCCGTCTTGATGGGAGAGAAATGTTCAGCAGTGGACGTAAATGTCGCAGGCAGACCTTCGCCCAGTGCACCACCACAGAGGATTTACCCTTAAGCTAAAACAGTGTTCTTGGCGTGTCTACTGAATTTAAGTTAGCATGGTTCTGTAATAATAATTAGGTATTTAATGATTGTTAGGGTTCCGTACCCGAAGCACTAGTGAGGTGGAAGGGTGAAACGGAACCCTTTTACTAAGCCTCTGCTGTCCGTCTGTCCGTACGTCGGTCCATCCGTCCATCCGTCCGTCCGTCTGTTACAGGGCTCTATCTCATGAACCGTTAAAGGTACACAGTTTAAAATTTCAGAGAATGTGTATATCTCTTACCGCTATAAGAACAAATAATAAAAATAAAATAAATATCAAAATAAAAGGGGGCTCCCATACAACAAACGTGGTTTTTTGGCTATTTTTGCTATTAATTTGTCAAGGCTGTATCTCTTGAACTACAATAGGTAGGCTCATGAAACTTTCTATAAATAAGTAACACTTCAACTGTAATAACTATAAAAACTAAAAATAAAATAAACTTGAAAATATAAAGGGGTCTCCCAACTAGTGAAAATTTGATGTTCTTTGAAAAAGTTGCCTGATTTTTACGGTACGGTACCCTTCGTGTGCGAGTCGACATGACTTATAATTTATTATTAGATGTCTACCTGAAGAACCTACATATTTGCATACCCTAGATTAGGGTGCTTAATAATTATAATAACCTACTTCTTTGTGACCCGTGTTTGCAAATAAATGGTTTGCTTTGATATGAAACATCTTCCGTTTGAATGGGTAATGAATGAATGAATGAACGATTGAACACTTTATTGCACTTAAAAAAATAATATAATCAAAACCTTATGTATATATAACCTTACATTTAAAATAAATAATTAAACTGTATATGATATGTACATGGTCTAGCTATAAGATTTCAATAAGTCTGTTTATCTTTTCAGGTCTTCGAAGTTGCTTCAAGCGATTTGATCACGATGGGTATCACAGTAGTTTCCTACACACTGAAGGATATAAGAGATGAAGAGGTAAGGATATTCATGCCATTATATTCTAAAACAATATACCTCGTGTGTTCATAAGTTTTGAGACGAACTTATTTAATTAATTTAAAAAGAAAGTAATTCATGCAACCTTTTTTAAACTTTTAAAATTTTAAATTTCGAATGTTTTGAATCAGAAAAAATATACATTTGAATATTTGTTTCATTCTCCGTGAAAATGGCGCCAACAAAAGATTTGCGTGCGACTGTAATTTCACTGTTTCAAGCAGGAAAAAAACCAATGCAAGTTTTTAGTGAAATCCAAAGTTTGGGATGTAGTCGGAACTTTGTGTATTATACCATAAAGAGGTACAAGGAGACCGGCTCTTTAGAAGACCGTGGAAGATGTGGCCCGCGGTCTGTAAGGACGCCCGCCAACATCAAAGTAATCAGAGAGCGAATTCGTCGCAACCCTTGCCGGACTCAAAAGAAATTAGCTCTGCAGACCAACATTTCGCGAATATCGGTGAACAGGATACTTAAATATGATCTTAAACTAAAGGCCTACAGTCGAAGGAAAGTGCATTATTTAAACGAGCGTCTTCGTAAATTGCGACTGGAACGATGTCGGAACCTATTGAAGAGACACGATCCAAAAAATATCCGGTTTACCGATGAAAAGATCTTCACGGTGGAAGAAAAGTTTAACCGGCAGAACAATAAGGTTTACGCCAAAAGTTCAAAGGACGTCCAGCCATCTGTACGCAATGTCCAGCGCACTCATCATCCAGCAAGTGTGATGGTTTGGTGGAGTGTTTCCTACGAGGGGGTCACTTCGCTTCATTTTTGCCAGCAAGGCGTCAAGGTGAAGGGACAAAATTACCAAACCGACATATTGGAAGCGGTGGTTAAACCATTAAATGATACGCTATTCGCTGGAAAATACTGGGTTTTCCAACAGGACTCTGCTCCCTCCCATAAAGCTAAGACTACCCAACGTTGGCTGGAGGCCAATTTGCCAGGCTTCATTCGGAGCGAAGATTGGCCCTCGTCAAGCCCTGACTTGAATCCTTTGGATTATTCTTTATGGACGGAATTGGAGCTGAGGGCATGCAGAAAGTCTCACCCAAACCTGGATTGTCTCAAGCGAGCCCTTATTAAAGAATAGAAACGGATTCCCATTGAAAAGATTCGTGCCGCCATAGATGAATGGCGCACGCGTTTGAAGGCCTGCATTGAATGCAAAGGCGGCCATTTTGAATGACTTATTTTTAAATACAGATCTAGATGTCAGTAGTTTTAATTTTAATATCCAATAAATGAATACTCAACTTAGCTTCAAAAATATTTTAGTTTTACTGTGTCTCAAGACTTATGAACACACGAGGTATTATACTAAATTATTGTCATCCTAAGTTTTTATATTTTTTCCGTAGATAGAGTAGGCATTCCTTTTTATTTATCGTCCTATTTTTGGGCTATATTTCCCTATAATAATTAGGACCAACTTTATTACCAGAATAACCTGTCCTGTAAATATTTTCTCTGTAACACTTAAGTATTATGGTCATAAATAAACCTTCAAAGCAGAAACCTTTTTATTTGTGCTTTACCATTGCGTATAAACTTTGTTAAAGTTCGAATTGGGCTTATTTTTGAACATAAGAATCGCGCGTAAACTTTGTTATACACACACCGGCAAAATTAGGGGAACAAAGGTAAAAACTTACTTAACTTAACTGCGGCTAAATGTGCCTGAGGAGTTCGTGCACCGACGGAGGCGGCCCGCCCTACTGGCTGTACCAAGAGGACGGACCAATCTTTTGAATAAAGCACCTCTGACGCGCTGCATCCACACGCTCAATCTTGTGGCGGAGAGAGTCGACCTGTTTTGTTGCTCCCTGAGCGAATTTCATAGGACTCTGTTATATATTCTATGCTATTCTAATAAGGTTGACATTGTTTAATTTGGATTGACGGAATTTGTTTATTAATATGTTATTGTTATTTTATGTTATTTTAATTACTAGGCCTGACAAATATTTGTATTTTTTAACGTCTTGATTATTACTATGATACTTATTATGTTATATATATAAAATATTGGATTGACATGTAGGTATGTACAAAATTTTTTATTTTATTAGATTTAATTGTTATAATGTTTAAGGAGTTCTGAATGTTAATTAATAAATAAAGTACACTATTGCATTAGGTTTCCTGTGAAAATAGTTGTACATTGTAGAAATAAATAAATAAACTAGAATTTTTTTTTTTTTTTGAATTGGGTTTTTTTGTTTTTTTTTTTAATTAATGTTATGGATTAAGTTATGGATGGTTAACATAAAACACGTTTTCACATTGAAGTTCGTTTAATTCAAAAAAATTTAGATAAAATGGAAAAAACAAAAACAGATTTACGAAATTATGCTTAACAAATTGAATGCAGTTTTTTTTCTGAAGTCAACAAATACAAAAAAAAACTAATAGCGCGTATGGCCTCCACGGGCTCTTAGAGCCTGAATGCGTTTTCCCATGCTTCAATGATGTCATCAATCATTTCTGGAGGCAAATTCTCCCACTCTTCGACTAAGGCCAATTTGAGCTCTTCGACGTTCCTGGGAGCTGGGTTCCTCTGATGTACCCTTCTTCCGAGTTTGTCCCAAACATGTTCTATCGGGTTCATGTCTGGAGAACGTGCTGGCCAGTTCATTTGGTAAATAAAACCTCATTAAGGTAATCCCGCACCACGCACGCGGTGCGTTTCGGTGAAACTCGTTGGATTGTAGCGTTCTCCTCGATACCGCCACATCTTCAGCCTCCCGTCAACGAAATTTACACAAAAACGGCTTTCGTCAGTGAATAAAACTCGCCTTCACTCGTCTGTCCAATCACGGTGCTGACGAGCAAATGCCAATCGGGCTACTTGAAATCTCACCTCGAGCTTTGGCGCTTTGGCTGCCACTCTCGACTGCAAACCAACTTCATTTAATCGTCTTCTCACTGTTCGTTCACTTACACCGACGTTACGGAAAAAAAACAAATTTCGTGTCTGAACAGCAGTTTGACGACGGTTTCTCAGAGTTTGCACCCTTATAAAACGGTCATCTAAGGCCTTATTTGCCCGATTTCTTCATTGTCCTCGCCGACCCCGTTTGTCTGTATCGTTTAACATAGCGATATATCTCAGATACCGACACACCCAACACTGTACTCACTGAACGGTAGGTGTGACCTGCCTCGATCATTATTATGGCTCTGGCAACTTCAGTTGCAGGCAAATCACTCATTTTGTATTCAATACAATGTGTACGCTTCAAAGATTAACAGTAGAATGAGCTAAAGTCAGTTTAAAACACGTTAGCATTTTTTAAATGAATAGCACTTATGATCGTAAAATTGTCAACAATCGCTTAAACGGGTTTAATTTAATGTTTAAACATCGAAGAATTTTTTTTTCCTATCGTTCCAAAGAGGTTAGGGATACAAAAAAATAGTCTACATGCAAAAAGACCCAATAAGTTGAAAAAAAAACGAAGTTTCTTGTCTGTTCCCTTAATTTTGCCGGTGTGGAAGTGGGCTTATTTTTGAACATAAGAATAGAAAGTCAGGCTAGAAATGTAATATAGTTCCTTCTTTGAATGCTACAACGAGAACAATAACCTGCATGAATTTGTCCATCCTAAGCATGTGTTAAAAGAACTTGCCTTTAGGTAATATTTTTCTTACATTTCATCATCAGGAAGCTTAGGTATGTGAATAGTAAATGAGTGTCATATGTAATAATAGAGTGCTGCACTAAATACGAAAGGTAACAATTAATTATTAGTTTGCTGTGGTTATCAATTTAAGCCATTTTATTCGACCGTTTTTGACGTGTGTTTAAAATTAGAGAACAAGAAATTGGTGCGTTAGGGTCTTGAGCTTACGTTATAGAGCTTCTATTTATTTTTAAATGCAGTGCAGATGATATGTTTTTATAGTCAAAGTCAAAGTCAAAAACTCTTTATTTCCATAAATACAATAAATGTATACTTAGAAAAGGTCAAATTCTTAATAATTAAACACTGACACGGAAATAAAGTGATATTTTTGATTTCAGTCGCTTCGGTACGTAGACTAAAGTAAAGAAGCGACGAAGAAACCTTTAGCCTGTTAGTTGTTATTTTTCGAGTATAGAAACGCTTGACTATTTTTTCCTAGAATCTATACAGTACGATTCAAAACTGGACATGTTTCGCATCTTTAATATCTTCTATGGTCTAGCTAACCAGTAAACACTTATTAGCATCACTTGTTTTAAGAATTTAGATGGACGAAATTAAGCTTTATCACATCATATTTATGCCCTTTATATCCACGAAGAATGGTTTGTTTAGCGGACCTAAGCAATATGACTTGTAGGCTTATAAGTACCTGCTTATCCATAGGCTTTTTCATTTCTATTCACATTACATCGCTGTAAATCTTCATGGGATACTGATGCTATAAAAATTCCCCAAAAAAACAGTACAACTTAATCCTGTGTGAACGAAGCATGATATTGTAGAAACTCCTTAGTTTGTTCACCCCATAGAATATTTAGCTAATGAAACCGCTATACAAATTTTGCACCAAACACACCTCTCCGATTTTGTACGGGAGGGGAGGTAAACACGTACAGCTCACAGAGGAGGCATTACGCTCACATTCGAAAAAAAACTTGTGTACCTACGAACTCACACTAAATCAATGTAGTAAAACAAACAAAAAACACGCACACGAACAAAGATTTCATCCTATACACGCAAGATGCTAGACGTCAACAGACACAAAAACTAGTGCTGGGAAAGTATTCCTACGAAGTAAGACCGATCATCATCATCACCAATGATGATCGGTCTTAAGTCACTATGCAATGATTGATATAAAAATATGTGTTGGTAATGTCGAAGAAACCTTTAAAAATTTAGTCTCGTTCACATTTTGATTTGTAGCACCGCGCTCCTATAACTTACAAGTCAATGTCCTGAAGAAAAATTGCACTCCCCTTCACCCATAAAAAGATTCTCGCTTATAAATATGTGAACAAATTTTTTGCGAAAATGTTCGCGGTCTTGAACGCGGTCTCGGATTACCATACCAACCATTATTTTGTCACATCACTACGCCTGTACCACATCTTGTATCGTTTAGGAGTCGTAACCTTGGAAAGATGAATTCTAATTTTATGTGAATTTTGTGTTGTTATTACTATAAAAGTACTCACGTAAAAAAAATAACAACGTCTCTACTAAAATTTTATATTTTTGCCTTCCTAACACGATTGCACTGCACTATACGTAAACCATATTGCGGAGCTCTGCTCAGCGATAAGACGCGGTGCGAACTGGCATGAGAGCCCGGGCGATTGATAATATATACCGAGCCAAACATAGATGCGAAAGGTTTGTATGTATGTGTATGTAGTTTTCGGAGAAGAAACAAGTTAGTAAATCGTTTCCATTTGCTAAATATTCTAAGATTCACCCTGAACTCAATACTATAAATACTAATGACTTGATAGATCTGATGTATGACGACAAAACACAAAAATAGACAATCAAACCCTTTTTATCCCATTATCGGGTATCGTTTTATACAGGTAAATCTTCATGTAATGATGATAGAAAGTTATTCAAACGAACTATGCAGCTTAATGCAGTATGTACAGCTTGATATCGTAGAAATTCACTCATATAATACGAGACTTGATTGGTCGGATGTGTGATGTTCTCGCACTGGAAACATAGCAACATTAAAAGCGGATAAAAGTCTTCAAACAGCTAGGTATGGCACGTACTGACTTGGTAGATCTGCTGTGTGACGATAAAATACGAATAGATCTCAGTCCAGCTTTTCTTATCTAATTATTCTCGCACAGGGTTACCTAAAAGCGCTGGGCATGGCGCGAACCGCCGAGGTGAAACGTGACGCAAGAATCGGCGAGGCGGAAGCTCAGGCTGAAGCAAAGATCAAAGAGGCAATGGCAGAAGAACAGAAGATGGCGTCGAAGTTCCTTAATGACACGGAGATAGCAAAGGCTCAAAGGGACTTTGAGTTAAAGAAGGCAGCGTACGATGTTGAAGTACAAACGAAAAAGGTTAGATTCTTGTTGTTTTTTCACTAACTAGCTGCTGGTGGTAACAGGGCGCTTTTCAGAGACCCTATTCTGCTAAACTAATCGCTTCGCTATGAAAGTGTCACCGAATTACATATTTTGGGCTTCTACCATAAGCCTTGGTCTCTTGATCACCACGCAGTACTCTGCGTGGAGACCCCTTCAACGCTGACGCAGACTTCGCCGGAACAAAATACCACTAGACGTTTTTCATACGATTATGTGTCCGGCACCGCATGACGCAGCGCACTGCGTAGTGATCAAGAGACCAAGGCTTTAGATGAAAGAAAATACATATGGAGGGACCCATGTTAAAAGTATCAAAGTTAACCATTCTTTCAATCTCTACGTGCAAATAGCATGTACGCACTATCTAAAGTTTCATAGTTCATATGTATGTATTTAGTGTTTTGCTAATTGTTAGTAACTTTATTACTTCATTGTGCCTAGTTGTCTTTCTCAATTTCTTCTCCGCAAGCAAGGAGTCTCTTAGCTTCTACATGCGAGGACACTTAGATAGATACTACTTTATTGTACCACACAAAGACAAATAGTGTAATAAATAAATAATGCTGGACAATTCACACAGCATCATTTAGCCCCAAGCTAAGCAGAGCTTGTGTTATGGGTACTAGACGACTGATATACATAATACAAGATTTACCTAAGTACTAGGGTAGCATAAACGTGAAGGAAATAGGTAAATCCAGTATGTTTCTTCAACCACATGTTTAAGAGAGCCTACTAAGTTAATCGTCTCTCTCTTTCAGGCGGAAGCCGAGATGGCGTTCGAATTGCAAGCAGCGAAAACAAAGCAGAGGATCAAAGAGGAACAAATGCAGATTATGGTGGTTGAGCGCACACAGGAAATCTCTGTCCAGAAGTGGGAAGTGCAACGACGGGAGAAAGAGTTAGAGGCTACAGTTCGCAGGTAATAAGAAATTTAATGTTTATTTATTTATTTATTTAATTCAGGCACAACAAACAACTATATTTTAAACTTATGTATAAGAGTTACATAATAAATTTCATAAAAATATAGCCTACTACGTTGTACTCAAATATGATAATGTTTTTACAACAACTGAAAAGCGACTTCGAATTCCTTTATACTTGCACTGTTTTATTAAGTTTTCACTGGGAAACAATTTTTTATGAGACCACCCTGGGATCATTTTCAATACAAAACCAAAGAACCCTCAAAATCTGTCCACAGTTGACGGAGAAATCATATAGTATCATATATAGATAAAAAATAAAACAAATATCAAAATTAAAGGGGGCTCCCATACAAAAAACGTGATTTTTTTGCCGTTTTTGCTCTTGAATTGTCAAGGCTTGAAATTGAAATACAATAGGTAGGCACATTAAACTTTTTATAAATAAGTAACACTTCAACTGTAATAACAAATACTATAAATAAAATAAAGTAGAACAAAAGGGGTCTCCAAACAAGTGAAAACTTCATGTTCCTTGAAAAAGTTGCCTGATTTTTACGGTACGGAACCCTTCGTATGCGAGTCGACTCGCACTTGGCGGTTTATTTCGATGTGTTGTTCAGTTAACTAGCTTCTGCCGTGGCGATTGCGGCCTGAGAATCGACCCGCCACCTCAGCCCGAGATTGTCTTAAGAGCCGACTAAGGGAATTTAGCACAGGAAGGGCAGCAGCTTCCTTCTGTGTATCTTTAACATCCCCACTACGATCACCTATCCGAACTAACATTTTTGTGTCCATTTATAGGCCAGCGGAAGCAGAGAAGTTTAAACTGGAGAAATTGGCGGAGGCGCACCGACTGAAGACTGTCTTGGAGGCAGAGGCCGAGGCGGAAGCTGTCAAAGTTCGCGGAGAGGTAAAAGATAGATAGATATTAGATTGACACACAACAGCACGGAAAAAAATAACAAATGAACAAAAACAGTATTTAGGTACACATAGGAAGGCAGGTAAACAATTATAACAAATTATAGAAAAAAAATAAAACAAAATTAAAGTAAAAGCAAAAGACCCAAATTATATTACCTATATAAATAGGCACCTACCTACCAACAGTGCACTAGCCCTAATAACAAGTAGGTAAATTACCATCAACCTCCCCTCCACAGCCTATATTGGTCCTCTGTTGGACCCAGGCCTCCCCCTGCTAAGCGCCTTATTGGCTTTTATCTCCCGGGGGTAATCCCTATAATCCCCACACGGTGGGCATGCGGGCTGGGGATCGCAGTTCGGTGGTAGAATTGTTCTGCATTCACTTGCGGGAATAGTTGGGGTGGTGCAAATTCTAAGCCGGCACCACCCAGCAATTACCATCAACATCACAAGTTGTTCATGTTGTTCTTTGAAGAACATATTAATAATATAACAAAAAAGGCGTCTCGCGCCATGGATTTTGTTCTGAGAATGTCATCGGAATTTTTAAAAGTTAAAACGTTCAAAATTCTGTATTGTGCTTACGTACGAAGTCACCTCGAGTACGCATCGCAGGTGTGGAACCCGAACTACGCGATTTATTCAACGCGTCTCGAATCCATACAAAAAAATTTTTTGCTATACTGAGCTAAAATACCTACCGGATTATTTTACAACGTGTCGCAATTTTCATTTCCATCCATTCTCTAATCGCAGGCAACTTGCTAAATGGAAACGTAGACTGTCCTGAGCTGCTTGAGCAATTAGGGTTGTTACTTTGTTAGGGTTGCGTACAAATACTGCTGCATTGTGATAACCGAGTATTCTTTACGTTCATAGGGTAAAAACGAATTAAAGAGGGTAGACAAAATGCATTCTTAATACGAGCTAGCAAATCGTTCAACTAAAACATTGATGTAGATTTATTTAACACATCTGCAAGTAAGTTTAAACGCTTGCTCAGTGATGAATTCTTTTTAAGATACATAACTTCATTTAATTTAAATTTATGCTTTGTGTTTTGTATTTCTTTTTATTTTCTCATTAAGTCGTCTACTTTCACTGTGCTTCATTTATTATCCTATTTAACTACATACATATCTGCGGAAACTTTTTAATTAGCCCTCAGCACATGCTGGTCTGTACAGACCGGCATTTACTATGTAAATTACTATTCTTAAGACCTAGCTGTAAGAGGTCTAGCTTTCGTAAATATATAAATAAATAAATATCCCCGCACGCAGGCCTCCCCTGATAAGTGCCTTATTGACTTTTATCATAAGAGGGATTACCCTCATTCCCGTGAGGACTATGGGCGTTAGCCCCACGCTGGGCAGGCGTGTTGGGAACCGAAGATCTTTGGTAAAATTGTTCTGGAGGAGGGGTTGCTACTGGCTCCCGTTGGATATCCCTAAGTCGCCTCTAACGACACAAGGCATAATTTGTTTCGCCAGGGTCAGGTTGTCTACACTTAAAAACAGTTCCTACCTCAATTTTGAACGAAATCAAGTATAAATTCGATCCGAAAGTAATTTAATTTCATAATTCCATCCAAATGCGATTCCATTCATGCGCTAGCATATAATTCAAGAATGCAAATTTCTTAAGAAACGAGTTTACATTTATTAATTTATTTTGGAACTGTTTCAAGACAGCTTACAGATCTCTAATTGGAAATTAGCTAACATAAATACCTAATCACACAATGTGGTATTATTATCATAATTGATCGTCAATATTTAGGTTATTAACCACCTGTGGATACAATGTAGCTGAATAATTAACTGCAAATATTGAATGTTTATGTAAGGGTAATATCTTTTTATTATAAGCAATATTGATACTGATTGGTATGTTAATAAGCTTATTATTGCTTGCAGGCTGAAGCATATGCAATCAAAGCAAAGGCGGCGGCGGACGCTGAACAAATGGCGAAGAAAGCGGAAGCGTGGAAAGAATACGGCAGTGCTGCGATGGCTGATATGATGCTCGATACATTACCGAAGGTATGCTCACTTATATTACAGGATTTAGGATTTAAGACAGGTTATTGCTGAGGTTTAATTTCAGTTACTCTGACGAATACTTAATGAATACACTGCCCAAAGTACGCTTATCAATTTGAGACGGTTTAGAAGTTAGAGGAAATAAAAACGTTTGATTTTGGTTCGCTAACTATATGACTTGATTAAGGACTTTAGACTGGAGAAAATAAAGTCTGGTTTTGGGTACTCTAATTCATGAGACATAACCGAAGGTAGAAGGCCTATTATAGTTGAAGATTTCGGGCTACTCGTTGACGTATTCAAGACTTCTGTTAGTTTAATGTTTTTCATATATAATTTGATTACTAGAAAATTAAAAGGACTTAAAATTCCTTTTTATTTACACTGTTTTTTTGATTTGCGGGACAAATACTAATCCCTCGGGAATTAAATTTTTATGGAACCACATCGGCACTATTCTCTATGCAATAGCTAAAGAATTTTCAAAATCGGTCCATAATTGACGGAGAAAACGACGGACAAACATAAAAAAACGTACAGTCGAACTTCTATGTTCGGCTGTACGTTTTTTTTATGTTCTTCCTTTTTCTGAAGTCGGTCAAAAACATTTAATTTTCGTAAAATGTGGTATGAAATTGTCTGTATTATATTTCCTCAGAACAGTTCAAACAGCAACTTCTACTTATCAGTGGGCAGTATTTGCAATAACACACAATGTAGCACAGAAATAGTCAAACGCAATTTATTATAGAGTTATTACTGTTTTGACTCCCATTTAAGAATCTGCAGCTCCACCAACGATAATAGTCTCTTTATAGTGACAAGTTCCATAATACGTGATTGATATAAATAACCTACGAGATACTGACACAAACATCTGAGACTTCTCTGGAAGCATGGATTCCACGAAACGCGTCGTGACACGTGGATATAATGCTGCCTTAAAAAACTATAGGCCTGTGGACGTGTCCAAATCTACGTGTACTTAATGAACGGGTGTTTAGTAGGTTTATGTTGTAAGTATGGACATATTGTATCATAAGGGAGCAAAATAATATTTTTACGGCGAGGGCGCTTTATTGAATCCTGAGTGAAGTGAGGGATTCTAGAGTAGAATCCTGAGCGTAGCGAGGGATTCTTTAGTAGAATCCTGTACGTAGCGAGGTATTCAAAGTACGTCGCCCGAGCCAAAAATATATTTTGCGCCCGTGGAAAATAACAATTGATTCTCTAAAACGACAATTGATTAGTAGATTGTTTTAGCGTAGTCATAGCAAATAGTTTACAATATGCACCAAACTTCTTACTTGTTATCGAAATTACTTGTAGAACCTAGAAAATAGTAAATTTCCGATTTTTATTTCACGCATGACCAACCACCTTAATATACCCCCGAATACTCAAACACAACTCAGATAATAAGCACGACTCAACCCGCGATTTTAATACGCGAGGCGTGGGTTATTTTAACTACGGAGAAATCGACGTAGTACGCTTATGATGGCGTTCATTATGCGTATGACGATAAGAGCCAATTATGCTAATTTGCGCGAGTAAATAAAGCATTTCACTAATGCGTCCCATAATTATTACTGTGTAGCTAGCAATTTGCTACACAGTATGCTTTGTAGATAAGGCCAGAGAAAAGTGTGGCTGAATAGTGTTATAAGTTATAACAGTTTCATTATCATCAGCCTATATTAGTTCACTGCTAGCCATAGACCTCCCCTAATGAGCACCCTGTATACTATACCTTATATTCATTAAAGTTTTTAGGGCTTTTCGGCTATCTGAGATTTTTTCATTAATTTTGTCTGTGTGTGTGTGTAATCTGAGTGTGTGTGGTTTATCAACAAACAAAATTACAATTAAAGAATAGAAACAAATTAGAACTAGTATTTTCAATTGAGCTAACTGCAGACTGCTGCAAACAATTTAAAGGTAGCTCAACTGATCCATATCAATAGCAGTCGGAAGCGTCCCCAATACTTGGGCTACTGACTGTTTCTGTACATTACCTAATGATTCATAGTATTACTTTTTTAACCTGTTTCATCCTTTATTTTCCTGTTCTGAGGTCATCCCAAAGCAGGGTATGAACTTGCCCAAATAGCTGAGTAAAAAATAATATTTTTCTTTGGTACATTGTATGATAATAATTTAACACTTTACACAAAAACAAAATCAGACTCCATATTTCTGAATATTAATACTGTTAAAGTTTTACAGGACAAATGGTAATCCCTCGGGGATAAACCACTTTGGAATCATTCTCTATACAAAAGCGAAAGAAACATTAAAATAGGACAACAATTGTCGAAGATATCGAGTAAAAAAATATACAGCCCAGTTGAGAATCTCCTCCTTTTGTTTTACATCGGTTGAAAATAAGCAAAATATAAATAAATAAATAAATAATCCTGGACAATCCACACAGCATCATCTAGCCCCAAAGTAAACACAGCTTGTGTTATGGGTACTAGATGATTGATATTCTTAATACAATACATAGCATAGATAGATATTTTTTTTTAATATATATAGAAAATACCCAGAACACCCGGAACAAATATTTGCAGATCGTACAAACATTTGTCCCAAGGCGGGAATCGATCCCGCAACCTTCTGCGTCCCAGGCGGATCTTCGCCGCCGCGCCACATCGGTCGTCAATCGGAAATATAATCGCTACAAATCATAGTCTCAATTTAAACATGTGTTTTACACGATACGCAACACGAACCTTTCTATCTCGTTTGTTTCTTTTATTTACCTAGACAAAATGCAAATAATTGCACGTAATTGTAGGGGACATTGTAGTCTTTTCCGACAATAAGATTTAAACGACGAATTGTAGTGAAATGAAATCGTTTATGTATTTTATACAGATGAACACACTACCATAAAGAAATTGAAGGTTAAACAAGCTTAAGTGAAGTTTGACCATAATTACACGAGTCGCTGCATCCGAAGAGATTTTATTTAAATGAAGTTTACCATAAAATCAATTTCAAATTGTAGTTTATAAAATATACTACAATTTGAATATATGTAAGTAGTTGAATTATAGTTAATGATGTGATGACTGAATCTGTTACGCATAATCTTTTGGAAATCTTCGTATAAAAATATTTATAATAAGATTAGAATCATGGCAATCTTTATGTTACCAAATCCTTTGACAATTTTATCTTTCATTCTATTAATGAAGACGTCACCATTATTTTTATTATCTTAACATTTTAGGGGAAGCACAGCTGCCTATATTACAAACTTTTTAGTCTAGTTTAGGCAACTGAGGCTAATACATAATTATTTGAACAAGAATTCGCACTAGTGATATATTTTTCATAATGTCTGACAAATTGTTATATAATTATTTGTAATGATTATTTTTGCAATAAACTATTATTATTAAACTATTATTATAATTGAATATGGCGGTGGCATCAGTTTAGCATTTTTCTAATTGCTTTCTTTGAGTTTATTTATTTTCGTACTTGTAGGCAGCCAAGCGAGGAGAAGCTTATCTATCCAACTCTACGAGCCTACTGGTTTATCCTAGGATGTAGGTATTAATTTTAAGTCTTAAATCTTTTCAGCATAGATTATTCTTATTTCAGCTGCTAGACAAAACTCTCCCTTCTCTCCTATTACATACACAACATGTATATAATTAACCGTTGGAAGTCGGTTAATTAAAGTAAGTAAAAAAAAACATACAGCCGAATATAGTCAGCTGTATGTTCGTCGATTTCTCCTAGAATTATGGACCGATTTTCTCGCTATTGTATGAAGAATGGAATCGAGGTGGTAAAAATAAAATAAAAAATTACATAAATCATATAAAAAACATAAAAATTTTATTCCCGAGGGATTAGTATTTGTCCCGCAAACCTTAAAAAAAATTGTTTAGATTAAGAAATTTGTAGTCGGTTTATAGTTATTTCATCAAATTATTTTATTTTGCATTCATCATACCTACATCTCAGCCAAGCCAAAAGACGTCCACAGCTGGACAAAGGGACGAAGACCGCCGGCCTGGCGGTCTTCGTCCCATTAAGATAATTTTTTGGGAAAAATTGCCATAATCGCCGCGCTTCACACACGGGTTGGCGATCGCAGTTCGATGGTGGGTGGGTCTGTTCTGCAGGTTGCACTTCTTCCGTCCACCCGGTGTATAGACATTTTAGTTTATAATACTGCTAAAAGTGCTCCTCTGTTCTCCATAGATCGCGGCAGAGGTAGCAGCACCGCTGTCTCAAGCGCGCAAGGTCACCATGGTTTCGTGTGGAAACAGCGAGGTTGGAGCAGCCAAGCTGACAGGCGAGGTCCTTACCATCATGCAGTGGATACCCGACATGGTGAAAGCAGTCACTGGTGTCGATATCTCGAAGGTATGAGAAAAATAACATACTTATTTCTCTATACTCATCCATCATATACGCAGCTGGATTTCACCTACTGCTGGTTATTCGGCCTTCTGTTCGCGTCATTCTCCCACGGTCCATTAGAATAATTGAATAAAAACGTTTATTTCCGAAGGTCTTGGACTACCTACTGATGTCTTAGACCTGTCATATAATACCTACAGTCTTAAACCTACTGTGTTAAAATACCTACTGACATCTCAACCAGTATTAGGCCCGTATTATGAAAGCTTGCTCAGTCATCGATCTATGCTCAAGTAACGCTTTTCTATGGAATAAACGTCACGTAAGCAACGACCTATGACTGAGCAAGCTTTTATAATACGGGCCTTAGTTTCAATTTCTTGTTCTATGTTCTAGACTTGTAGACGCGAGGGATCTCTACCTCGCCTCGGCAATAGCTTACATATGCATTTTTTGATACGACTACTGTAAGACTACTGTACAACAACAAGGAAACTCAGGGAGTCAGTGTAATCTCTGACTACAGTGTGGCGTTACGTTAGGTCACGTTGAAATAAAAACAATACAGATTTATAATAAACACGCTTTACGGTGGATAGCCGACCAACGGTACCTTTCCACCTGCTTTGTACCTAGAGCACAGACAGATGCTAGAAAACCATTGTCTATAATCTGTTTTTGAATCGTGACAATGCTGTTACATATTTTACACCGATATTTCTATGGTTTAGTAACCTTTGTTTACAAAAATTATCTAGGATTCTAGAACCGAGAATAGCTATACACTAGCCAAACTCGATGTAGAATGTTTGTACACAATCCATACTTAATCTAAAATTCACTCTGTTGCCGCGTCTTTTTATACGCAATTTACATTACTCGCCAATCTTTCAACAAAAGTTTCTTACAATATAATATGTTATATCTGATACTCTACGCAAGTGAGTTTGGCTAGTGTATAGAGAATGTTATCAAGATCATATCAACCCGGTTTTATCGCCTGATCCACTTAACAGTTTCATCTATATTGGCTCAGTGCATCGATTGCCGTATCCTATCAATCTCCCCTACGAGCTGATAAGATAAGAATGAAAACATCAGCGCAATTAAAATAGGCTTTAAGATATTAAATTGTACGTGCTTTTAACTTGTTATCTTTACACGGGCTTTTTGTTTATATGTATGCCCGCCTATGTCCTTTCATAGGATGGTATATAATATTACCTTATTATATACCATCTTTCTCCATGCCATATATAAAGAAAAATTTAGTAGTAAATATCACTTATGTCATACATGAAACACGTAATAATAATCGTCAATCTTCTTTAAAAGAGCGAGTCGGAGCTATACGATGCTGTACGTACCTATCTGTTTCACCTGCTGCGTTGTCAGTGACAAATGAATTATATGCGCGAGTGTACTGCGTAAACTTCCCACTCTCGCTGCCGCTTACCGGACAAGATGTTTGGCGGCTACTATGCCTACTTAAGCTCTCTTAACTTAATATTATAAAATAAAATATTCATATATGCCTATTTAAATCTCTAATAAAAGAATTGTAAATGTAGCCTAATTGTAAATGTAGTTCAACATTTCAACATAAAATTTATGAAAAAATAATATTACGCTTAACGGCCTTTGCCCACACACGTTTTTTTCGCTGTTAAAATCTACGGTTAATTCGCCGTGTGAAGGTACGGTTGTCAGTGTTGTAAGGATCACTATGGAAGCTTGTTGACGGCGCCGTGCATACACACGGCGAAAACCGTAGCTTTTAACGGCAAAAATACCGACATGCTTACATAGTGATCCATACAACACTGGCGACCGTGCTTTCGCTCGGCGAATAAACTGTATATTTTCACGGCGAAAAAACGTGTGTGAACAGGAGACCTAATTTTGTGTGGTCACAGTTGTTATTCTTATTAAACCCCACGTCGAATAGCTTACCTTATCCAATCACACAAATCGATTAACTATGCGTTTTAACTTATTTTTTTTTATATAAAATGCTCTATATGCGCCAGCATTATAATTAACAACCTGTTTTCATAACTGATATTGAATGAAATTGAGCTGTTCAAGGAAAAAGTAAAATCCCTATGGTATAGGGAGAGGCCCTATCCGCCATGTTTTGTTCCAATTTGCTTGAAACATATTATGTCAATGTGCAGGGCCGCCATTTTGTGTTCCCAAGTACTTTACGCAAATTTTAGCGGTAGGGCCCATCCATGTTCTCCTGAATCAGATGAGCGGGTTAACTAGGAATCATGTTATTTTGGAAGAACAACAACACAAACAAGGTTAGTAGTTATCCCGCTCACATTCATAATGTCGAAAATAAATTCGTCAGACTACGAGAGTTTAGTAAAAAGTGTACTTGTTTTCGTCGGTCAAAAACAAATTACTTCGCGAATATATCCTTATTTATAAAAAAAAACTGATGAAATGAGCCTTACAAGGCAATCAAAGTTTCTTGTGAACTTGACCCGAGAGCTGGTGGGTATCTGGCGCAGCGCATCAGCATTGCCATACAGCGGGGCGCTGTATGGGCTGGTGTATGGCAATGCTGATGCGCTGCGCCAGATACTCACTAGCTCGGGTCACGCGTTGCATAAACAGCCTTGTTATCTAAGTTTAAAAGATCATCAATATTTGTCTGACCTCCGACACACGTAATCGTTTCTGGACAAATACTGTAGTGGCACACGGTTACTGTATTGACTTTTAATATATTTTTGTCAGTATGGCGATATCTTATCTGCAATTATATATGATTCACGTGTTACAATTACTCTCTTTACTCGTGCAAAAAATAAATCAACCGTGATTAACGATTTACGCCATTCAAGCTTCATTTAAGTACATCGATACTAATGAGTAGCTACTCCTAATGTCGTATCGCAAATAATAATGCTTATTGTGTATTTACTTACGCGTTTACCTACTTGTTTAACTTAAAATAATATTATAAAACCAGGTATACAATAATAAAATAGTAGCCTATGATTATCCACTGCTGAACATGGCCACACGCCACAAAAAACAGCGGATAAAAAAGGTATTGGCAATTTTTTTTATGATGAAATTTTCAAAGAATATTCTCAAGGCAGTTTCCTTCTTTAACTATTCTTCAGCACACTGTTCAACACACAGGTCTCCCCCAATCAAGGGGGTTTTGCCATAATCAGCACGCTTTGCAGTCGGTTTGGCTACCTCAACAGCCCATATTGGTCCTCTGCTGGATGCAGGTCTCCCCCTGAAAAGCGCCTTATTGGCTTTTCATCTCACGGGGGGTAATGCCCATAATTCCCACCCTGGGCATGCGGGTTGGGGATCGCAGTTCTTTGGTAAAATTGTTCTGCAGGGTTGCTGCTCGACCCCGGTGGATATCCCTTAGTCGCCTGTTACGACACCCGGGAAGAGTAGGGGTGGTGTAAATTCTAAGCCGGCACCACACAGCGAGCCGGTTTGGCTAGTACATATTGGTGGGAAGCTGCAATGCGATCACATTGCAGATTCCTACCAATACTCAAATAATTCAACCAGATAACACCAACACTGTTATGTAATTTGTAACCTTTGTTTTAATAGCTGTGAATGTTTGATAACACATTGCAATAACATAGTTAATACAATTGGTAACCTCGTCTGAAATTGTCTCAACCACGTTTTCACATACATACCTACTTTTGTTCCTGTACATATACCAATAATTACTAATAATAATCTATATATATAAAAGAAAGTCGTGTTAGTTACACTATTTATAACTCAAGAACGGCTGAACGGATCTCGGTGAAATTTGGCAGCGAGGTAGATGGTATCCCGGGGCCGGACATAGGCTACCTTTTATTCTGGAAAAAAACGTGCGAAACCGCGGGCTGCAGCTAGTATATAATAATAAACGAATAGCATCTTTTAACTTCTAGATTAATATGAGCATCTGAGGAAGAGTTTTACTTAACTAGCTGCTGCCCGCGGCTTCGCACGAGCTTTTTAAGTAGCCTATATCCGTTGCCCGGATACCATTTACCTCCCTGTCAAATTTCATTGAGATCCGTTCAGGCGTGAAAAGGTAACAGACAGACAGACAGAGTTACTTTTTAATTATAATATTAGTATGGATAGCTTTTTGTCCATTGAATTACGTATACACAAGCCAAACAAGATGTAGAATGTTTGTAAACAAAGCGCCCATAACCCACCTTACCTTACTTGTCGATGTGTGATCCTTCCTTCAATAAATATTGCTTACAATTATATCTTAAACTCTACGCCAAGCAAGTAAGTTTTACTTATTGTGTCGTGGTTTGTTTACAAACATTCCACATCGAGTTTGGCAAGTGCATAGCAGTGTTATTCTAAATACGGTTAGATAATTTTTTATTGGCTTATTTGATGACTTTAGCGTTATCATACCTATAGCCTATGAAGTGTCAAAGTGCAAAGTGTACAGCTTCGATACCATTTCATTCAGTCATTTCGTTACTAGAAATGTTGAAGGTAGGATTTTTCACTGTAAGGAAACATCCATTATTCAAAAATACGTAAAACCGCAGTCACAGAAAATTTATAAACAACTTGCCTTATCTAATTAACGAACCAGCTAATATAAAAAATAACATTCTGTATTTTTATGACACAGAACGGTAAGAGTCCATTAAAATAATCAAATCTGTGTGATAAATATTGCGTATTCAATTAAAGGAATACCGTGAAATCTGCCAAATACTAAGACCAAGCCCTTTTTATGGCTCGCTTAGTTACCAGAACTGCCGAAATAAAATTTATTCAGAATCGTGTGAATGCAGTTTAACTTATTTTATAAATTAATGAATTATTGTTTTCTTTTAGTAAAACTTCCTATCTTCAGTATTTCTAGTACCTACTTGCGCTCCATGTCCCATGGCCGTGGGACATCCTGTATACCTGATCAGTACCAATTACACCACACTTAAGTTACCAAATGACTGTGCGCTTATACGACTAAGGCGCTATGCAGACAGAGCAACTTTGGTTGAAGAAACTGTCAACTTTTTAATATTTTTTGTATAAACTTCATCTGTGCAAACTGTTTATGTAAACAGCTAGTTGCTGTTACCGCAATAGTTGCTCTGTCCGCATCAGTCTGGTATCAGTCACCTAGATATCGAATCAATTATTACTTTCGCCACACACACATATTTATAATATCTTTATTTATTATGGAGTTTTGTCACACAGTAACTATGCCACTCCCGTTAGAGATCAATTCTTCTACATAACTCGCAAATACAGATTGACTAGCATTTTGGCTTCCTCGGAGAAAGGAGACGACAAAATGCTATTACAAATACCTACGCTAAAATCATACAAACATTTGAAGCGTTGTGCCTCGTTACGGACACACTCCGTCAAAACATGGTGTACATCTTCTATCATGTTACATTCTGGGCAATTTGGAGAATCAGAAATTCTCATTAAAAACTTGAACTTATTAGACGGGATGTGTCCGGAGCGTAGCCTTATAATTGTTACAATATTTTTCCTAGTCATTACATCTTCATCAAACCACGGACCACACACATTACCGAATAAATTTGCACATAGCATTAATCTCAATTCTCTTTTTTTTTCTTTGAAACCGTGTTGTATAGATAGACAACTTTTTTATTGCCACCATGACAATGAGCAGCCCAGCCAAGTTCATGTTTGTAACTAAAATCTTAAAAAAACAGTTTAAACATGAACCCGTCTGGGCGTTATAGTTTATGAAAAAATCTTACTAAGCTAACTGGCTAGCAAAAGTTAAGTTACTATGTATGTAGAATGTAGAATGTTAACCAATGTCTTCCACTCTACCTCGTGTGTTCATAAGTTTTGAGACGAACTTATTTAATTAATTTAAAAAGAAAGTAATTCATGCAACCTTTTTTAAACTTTTAAAATTTTAAATTTCGAATGTTTTGAATCAGAAAAAATATAGATTTGAATATTTGTTTCATTCTCCGTGAAAATGGCGCCAACAAAAGATTTGCGTGCGACTGTAATTTCACTGTTTCAAGCAGGAAAAAAACCAATGCAAGTTTTTAGTGAAATCAAAAGTTTGGGATGTAGTCGGAACTTTGTGTATTATACCATAAAGAGTTACAAGGAGACCGGCTCTTTAGAAGACCGTGGAAGATGTGGCCGCCCGCGGTCTGTAAGGACGCCCGCCAACATCAAAGTAATCAGAGAGCGAATTCGTCGCAACCCTTGCCGGACTCAAAAGAAATTAGCTCTGCAGACCAACATTTCGCGAATATCGGTGAACAGGATACTTAAATATGATCTTAAACTAAAGGCCTACAGTCGAAGGAAAGTGCATTATTTAAACGAGCGTCTTCGTAAATTGCGACTGGAACGATGTCGGAACCTATTGAAGAGACACGATCCAAAAAATATCCTGTTTACCGATGAAAAGATCTTCACGGTGGAAGAAAAGTTTAACCGGCAGAACAATAAGGTTTACGCCAGAAGTTCAAAGGACGTCCAGCCATCTGTACGCAATGTCCAGCGCACTCATCATCCAGCAAGTGTGATGGTTTGGTGGGGTGTTTCCTACGAGGGGGTCACTTCGCTTCATTTTTGCCAGCAAGGCGTCAAGGTGAAGGCACAAAATTACCAAACCGACATATTGGAAGCGGTGGTTAAACCATTAAATGATACGCTATTCGCTGGAAAATACTGGGTTTTCCAACATGACTCTGCTCCCTCCCATAAAGCTAAGACTACCCAACGTTGGCTGGAGGCCAATTTGCCAGGCTTCATTCGGAGCGAAGATTGGCCCTCGTCAAGCCCTGACTTAAATCCTTCTTTATGGACGGAATTGGAGCTGAGGGCATGCAGAAAGTCTCACCCAAACCTGGATTCTCTCAAGCGAGCCCTTATTAAAGAATCGAAACGGATTCCCATTGAAAAGATTCGTGCCGCCATAGATGAATGGCGCACGCGTTTGAAGGCCTGCATTGAATGCAAAGGCGGCCATTTTGAATGATTTATTTTTAAATACAGATCTAGATGTCAGTAGTTTTAATTTTAATATCCAATAAATGAATACTCAACTTAGCTCCAAAAATATTTTAGTTTTACTGTGTCTCAAGACTTATGAACACACGAGGTAAAGCTAGAACCACACTATTGAGGGTGCACCGACACGGTAATAATGTGTATCTAACCATAACAAATGTATGAAACACCACAATATTATGGTTCTAGCTTAAAACTCATTATATAACCACCACTTTCCTTTGCTTGTCTATCACTAACACTAAAACTGGGCAGGCGGTGACGTTGAGCGAAGTCCCCTCAACGCTTCCCACGCCCACGGTTCGAGGGGATTCGGCGCGGAAGCAGCGATAACACCCCAAATAACCTAATGCTCACGTAAGTCACAGCTTTAATTCTTTAGCTTTTCGTATTTTTCTGTATTTTACTTATTATCATTGGTAGCATGAACAGGCTAGGCTTTTGTCTAGGGTAAAATAAACATTTCTTATTTGTTATATGGTTCACCCCCGAGTACTATATAACGCAAAACAGATTTGAGTAGAGCCCCCAGTTCGGTTTGATGTTAGTATCGAGATTTCATCGTCTCAAATTTTGTATTCCCATGTTCGCACGATAGGCGCTATATACAAATCCTATAGAAAAATGAGACATCATGATGACGTTTCGCTATTATCATCAAACCAAACTCAGGGCTCTGGTCTCAAATGATGATTTTAATAGATTTTCATTGAACACTGTCAAAAAATCAGAACAGCTCAATTCAGATTTGCGTTTCGGGTCAGCGACCCAAACTGGATCTTGGCCTCCGATACTAGAATCCAAACTCTTCGTTCCGAGATGTCTCTCGCCTAATGCCTAATGCTTAAATTATTAAAGTTGAAGGGCTAAATTCAAACAATTTACGCTTTCGATTGCAAATCGATGTCATTTTGTATATTCTACCCTGCACTAGTCGCAAGGTTGATCATGCTAAGTCTGTTAATTAATCACGTTGAAGTTTTATGTAGAACTCGCGGCTTCGCACGCGGAATAAAAAGTAGCTTATATGTTATTGGAGGTCCAGATCTTTGTGTGTGCAAAATTTCAGCCGGTCCATTTAGTAGTTTGGGCGTTGTCTTCGGCCAAACATCGTCACAACGGCACAAAGGCACAAACTTTCGCTATTTAAGAAGAGAAGAAGCATGCTCTTGATTGTCGGACCAAGTCAGTCAATGCGTTTACTAGCAAACAAACCGAGGATAAACCAAATCGTTTAGCCTCATATGACTCGTTCCGCTCAAGTGTTTATAATTCATGTATCGTATCGAAACGTCTTAAGTCTTTCTCTATCAGGCAAGGTGCTTTTCTCGGACGAAGGAAATCACCCTCCAGGTTCTTTAGAACAAGTTTGCTGTCAAAGCAATGTACACGAGTATTTATTTTTAGTATTCGGGGGTTATCTATCTAACCTTCGAATACTAAAACGCAACTCAGATTTAAGGTGAACGCGAAGTAAAATCATGTAGGTATACGGATTCCATCAGAAAGAAACTTGCGTGTGCGGCGCGGATGACATCATCCGTATTCTACCGTTTTTCGGAGCTCATATCTAGAAAACACAGGACCAAAGTTGTAGAGAATTTTATCAGGTTTCATTATGTAGTATAACAAAATTTCCTATGCCTTAACGTTTACGAGATATAAGCAAAAAACTAAAAAACGAGACCTTCTCTGTGCCCCCCTCCTAGGGCTCATCCTGGCTCATCTCACAGGAGTGGGGATTTTTAGTTTGAGCACTGTTTTACTGGACTATTACGTAAAAATAGCTGAAACTAATTAATCAAATTACGTTCAATCGAGTGGTCGTCGGTAGTTACGCAAACGCAATTATGTATTATTACAAAGCATGACGGATGTTTGTGATTTCAAACTGCACGGTTAATCGGTTAATCACGGTTAATCCATTAAATTTGAATTTACATAGGATCCTTATCTATAGTCATCGCTGTGTTTTGACTTCTTATTTAACAGGTAAGATTCTACAAAAGCAAATATTGTATACAATTACTTTATTGCTGTGTATTTTCTACGCATTTTACGTTCC
The DNA here is from genome assembly GCA_963662085.1 of Eupithecia inturbata. Lineage (NCBI taxonomy): Eukaryota > Metazoa > Arthropoda > Insecta > Lepidoptera > Geometridae > Eupithecia > Eupithecia inturbata. The sequence continues at coordinate 8,391,952 of OY759176.1, read as the reverse complement.
TTGTCGATTATTGCTACGAATTATTACATCTGAAACTCGATGCCAAGCATGTGAATTCTATTTTTTTTTTATTGTTTGTTTAACATATTGAATTTGGCTGGAGTATACACAAACTTTTCTTCAATTCTTTATTGCACACACAAGATTAATCATATATAAAAGTTAACAAATAATGGACCAGTACAAAGGCGAGCTTAACCCTAAAATAGTTTTCTTACAGCAAACCTATGGAAATAAAGAGAACTTTTGAAACGAGTGTGGATAGATAATGGGTATTAACACAAAAAAAATATACAAAGAATAATATTTTTAAGAAATAAGAGAAGAGTACCAGAAATATAATAATACAGTACGGATAAGTTAAATCTGAATAATATGATCGTGCAACGAAAGTGTTCTACAAGCTGCGCTCTTTGCTGGCTTTATTTATTCAGCCGCATTCCGTGTTCATCTTATAATAAGAATGTTACGATGATTATGAATAACCCGTGTTTTATAAATGTTCTTACTCATAGACTATGCTGTTATTATTAAAGTGTATACGTGCCAATAAGTTATATCACGCACTTTTGTTTATGTTGTGACCAGCATTTTTTTTCTACTTAATAATTTTGATTTTCTTCCACAGGGTGTTCGTGCACTTTAATCTGGACCCGGACAAGGGACTAACGGGTATTTCTCTTAGTTCTTGTATTTATTTATACTATTCCTTATCTACAGGGTGCCCCGAAACATGTGTAGGAAAGGAGGTGATGGAATTGCATGATTTTTTGTAATAATTTCTTGACAATACATTAGTTTTGTTGAAAAAACATATGTGAAATATTTAATAAAATTAAATAATTAAAGAGTGCGTGTAAAGCAACACGAATAAGAAAAATAAACCGCCAAGTGCGAGTCGACTCGCACACGAAGGGAACGAACTTTATTATACTTTTAGTATTTGTTGTTATAATTGAAGTGTAACTTATTTATACAAAGTTTAATGTGTCTATCTATTTCGGTTCAAGATACAGCCTTGACAACCAAAGATCAAGCCAGAAAAATATTTTTTTTTTTGTATAGAAGCCCCCTTTAGCTTGGATATTTATTTAATTTTTATTATTTGCGGTTAACGCGGCAAAAGAATTACACATTCTCTGGAAATTTTAACTGTCTACCTTTTACTTTGCATGAGATAGAGCCCTGAGACAGACAGACGGACGGACAGCGGAGGCTTAGTAATAGGCCAATAATATAAAATATCTAAAAAAGAACATATTAAAAAACTAAATTCAAAAAATCATTGTTCAGAAGTTGATCACCTCGGGGTCCAGAATCACCCCCTTTCGGCTTAGTACACATGTTACGTGGCACCCTGTATTGTTTCTGCCAAGTTCAATGTAAAATCCATATTTGACATAAGAAGCATATGGAAATGCTAATCCATATTAGCATTTCCATATGCTTCTTATGTCGGGTTCACAGACGAGATTGGTTATCGATTTTCTACATTTCACGCGCAATATAATTTCTCTGTTATGAATGAGATTTCACTGTAGTCAAGCCAGGCAGCCATCTTGTAAGATGGCTGGCTGAAATGGCTTTACCGCCGTGTTATTATCAGGAATTGCGTTCTCGTCCGTGGACCAAATATCTTGTATTCAAGAGAAGATTTACGTACTCCTATATTTTTAATAAAAAATCGTATTGTAATTATGTCCATCTCGCTGTTAATACGTTACAGAGACCTTGTTATGTGGTTTTTTGTGGCCCATTAATTACTAACGAAACGGTACAGGTAACAAAAATAAAGTTCTGTGACTATTTTTGTATCAAACATTCATGATGATCCCGTCAATTCGTTGCCGAAGTAAGATTTCCCGGTCTAATTTGAAATTTTTCGCCCTACTATGAATAAGGCACTCGTAGTTGCATATTTACTTTTTGCGTGTTGGATTTTATGTGCTTTTTTTGTCTAAGTTTTCATACAAATGTAACATGTACAAAAAAAAACTCGGCATAAAATTATATATGGCAAGAAAGTATTCCACTCGTTAAATATTAGTAATCATGCATTTTTTACAACCTGAGTAGGTGTATTTTACTGATATGGGTAAAATATATCTGTGTTAATATATTTATGACCAATAACGTTCATCTTATTTCAACGTAGAAATTTACAAATGACTGTTGTACAAAATAAAAAAACCTATATTTTTTTATTTAGCTAATCGGTCTTTAAGATGTATTATTGTACCTAATAATCTATTTGGTGTTCATAGTAAATTCATAAATTAGGTAACGGATTACAAGACTTTTTCTAAAAAAAATATAAAAGATAAATATGTATTCTAAATTAAACTGTGTGAAGGATGTAGTTCATAGTTAATTCTCTTTTTGTTTCACTTAGCAAATGTATCAAAGGAAATTTCATGATTTTTAGACGCTTTCCTACTATTGTTTCTGATAATAATAGCCCGGCCACACGCTCCGTCTTGCCTGCGCATTCCAACTCCGCAATACATCTGCGCAGTCTTTCTAGTCATGTCAACGATTGCACAAGCCGCGCTTCCGTACGTTCTTACCTACGGTTGTGCAGGTTAGACGGAGCGTGTAGCCGGGCTTTCATGCTGAGCTTCCAGGGTCACGCTGAGCGGCGTTGCATAAGCGCGGTAGAGTTTACTGTCATTTGTCAACGCTGAGCAATTTGAGTCAAAATGCAGTGTACCTTTGAAATATACTGACCATCAGCGCTCGCGCAGCGATGCCCAGAAACCAGCTTAAATCGAGTGGGGTTTTTGATAGTGAAAAACTTGAATCTCTCTTTTTGTGGATAAATTTTTATCAAAGTCGAACTATGTCCACCTATAGTCAATGTACGTTAAAAGCATTTATGTTTTTTTTATATAATATATAACCCACTTATTCTTCGGGTGTTAAGTGTCATAATCATTATAAATCGAAATTATTTTAAAAATTAATTAACAGGTTTGTGCGATTCTGGTTTAACAAGTTAATAAGTTATCAGTGTATGAAGTTTTGCGCACATTGTAAGCTATTTGCTATAAACCAACGCTAAAACAGACGAATTAATTGTCGTTTTGGAGTCTATTGACATTAGGAGATTCATTACTAAAATCAACATTATGTCGTTAAAAACTACAATTGATTCAAAGTTGGTTTTAGCAACGATTCAGAGCAAATAACTTACAACAACGTGCGCAAAACTTCTTATCTGCTATGTAAATTACTTGTGAAATCTAGATAATAGTAAAAACCCGACTTTTTGTCACGCGTGACCACCTTTTATTTAAATATTTTTAGTATATTTTTTTGCATTTAAAATGTTAAAATAGAAAAGATAATGCACAATTTAGCAATTTATTTTTGTTAGTATAGTAAACTTATTTGTATGCCGCGTTATTTTATCCACCGATTTATTACCCACGTTATTATAAGTTCAAAGTGTACTAATAAAAACGTTGATCAATGTTAAACACAAGGGAAGAATGCGTTAGCTTAAAAACACTGAAAAGTTTACACTGTTGCACGGTCTTTGCAGCTCGTGTTCACTTTGTTACCTACTTGCTTTTGATATTAAGTATTATCCTATATATTTTGTTTTGAGGGTCAAGTGTCAATCTACGTTAATTATGTAACAATGTAACGCCGGGTACTGACCAGCGTTACGGGGCGTAATGTACCATTCGCAGGGAGCATAATACGTTACGCTGTGTGCTAAAATACGTCTCATTGCTCGCTGCGAGCGCTTTCTTTCCCTGTACTGACTGCAAAAACGCTCGCTGTGTAACATGTTACATTACGCCGTAACACCGGTCAGAAACAGACTTACACAAATGGAGATCATTTGCCAGTGCTTTTGTATTTACATTAGTAGAATTCTCTTGTTTTCAAACTTCTACAATTTTTCCAATCTTTTATCATAATCGAAGTAAAAGCTTTTGAAATTTAGCCTTATACATGATCAATTTTATTTTAAATTGCTTGCAACTTCAGCTTCGTAGTAGTTTATCATCATTGAATCAGTTAGTAAGAGAGCTGTGTGCTTGATCTAATAACGTTACTATGGTCAACCTAAATAAGGTTTTCCTCTGATAACTATAAATGTTTTTTTTTTACATCGAATGTTAGAAAGTTGAAAGTGCACATGAAAAGTTATAAGTTATAACACAACAGTCATATCCGTCATAAACGATAAATTTTTGCGAAAGTGCTCCTTCATGTATAATATTTAAGTTATACAAGAAATAAGGGCCCGTATTATGAAAGCTTACTCAGCCGTCGATCTATGCTTGTGCAACTGTTATACGCGTCATAGAAAAGCGCAACTCAAGCATAGGTCAATGACTAAGCAAGCTTCCATAAAACGTGCCAATGCCATTGAGACAAAACTTTGTCTTTGAGTATCAGACTAGAGATTATCTCGTATTTCAAATGGCTGTAAGCAATCTCCCTTTACCTAGTTGAATCCTCAAAAGCAGTATTTCTAAACTCTTAATATGATAAGAAATTGATGCACTGAGAGTGTGGCACATGTATTTCTTTATTACGCATGGAATCACTATTTTAATAACTTAAGCATGTGTATTGACGTGGTTTTTATTAATGTACTTATTCAATAAACGTTTATGCATTCAATTTATTTTGTTTCCGTTTCCACCTCCTCCATCTCCACAGCCTATATTGACCCACTGCCAGGCCTCCCCCTGATTTTATCTCACTGGGGGTAGTGCCCATAATCCCCACGCTGGGCGGTTGGGGATCGCAATTCGGTGTTAGAATTGTTCTGCAGGGGGCGGTGCTGCCCACCCCCGGAGGATATCTCTTAGTCGCCTCTTACGACACCCGCGGGAAGAGTTTGGGTGGTACAAATTCTAAGCCGGCACCACACAGCCTAGGTTAGGCTAGCCAAGTTTCCCGTTTCAATCACACTGATAATATAAATGCGGAAGTTTGGATTTTAGATGGATGGATGTTTGTTACTACTTCTCGCGAAAACTACTGATGGGATCGGGCTGAAGTTTTGCATAGATGTAGTTCTAGGCCTGGAATAAAATATAGGCTACGTTTTTTTCCATAAATCAGTTCCCAAGGAATAGATAACATTTAACGTTTCCATGTCAACAACGCATGCAAAGCCGCGGGCAGAAACTAGCTTAAAAAGGCTCGTTTCAAATGAAGTACTCCAGGAAGGCAATTCTTGCCAATTTAACACTATAAATATGGCAAGAAAAGTAAAATTTTACATTTCTTATAAATAAAAAATTTAATTTTTTTATCGTGGTGAGAATTGCCTTCCTGGCAGATCGCACCGGTCATGCGGGAAATTAAAATTGTTTTTTGTATTGTCAAATCAATTGTCCTCGGGTCTCAATAGACTTGACAAATGACCCGACATGTCAATACATGTAAAAGATTTGTTACTATACTCATTCCACGCATTTATTACCTTTGTGACACATCACGCACGCCTATCCACTCTATGTTGACAGGTGTGTGAATGAGGACTAAACAAAATAATAAAATGTTTCTTATATAATTAATTACTTTTCAAAAATAGAGATACGAATCTGTCGACTCGAAAAATTAATATCGGGACTTACAAAAGTTTAATTTTTTCGATAAAACGATAGATTACGTCATGAAGATCATTGTAGTTGATTTTTCCATGAAACATTATTGAAAATAGTATAAAGTAACTCGATCTATTTTACTTTTTACCCGGAAAAACGTGTGTAATACCGCGGGCAGAAGCAAGTAGCAAATAAAATAACAAAAATAATACTATTTATTCTGTTTAACATTCTGATTCTAACTTATTTAGACGCTGAGTATGTTTGTAAAAAACAAAATCGATTACTACGACTTTTTCATAAACAAACCCAATTTTTTGTCATCAAAGCTTGAATCAGTAAAGCATTAGGACATGACTATTTGGTTGTTGGTCGAACTAACAGAAAGGTAATAAGTGTGTGAAATGAGTATAAGGTCAACATATTGCCAAACACAAAGAAGTCAAGTCAAAGGTCAACATAATATCAATACGCTCCGAAACGACAATTGATTTGAAGTTTGTTTAAGCATGAGGTTCATATCAAATGGCTTACAATGGTAGCAAAATTACTTTTCTGGCTCATACTTTTATAACGCAGAAAAACAATACCTATTGGATTTCCCGCACGACGTGTCCGATCAGCCCTTACGAACCAAAATAATACCTATACCTACATCCACACATCCAAACTTATCGTTTTTTTTCCGTCTTTAATACCTATCTCAGCAACTACAGCAGCAAATAACTTAAAATTTAAAATAATATTAGGTACCTAGGTACATTTCGTGCGCTTGTACAGAATAAAAGAAAAAATAAATTAAATGTTCAGTAGGTACAAATTGTGATGTCAGAATTTTAAAAGAGACCTACAATGTCAATGTTTGGGGTATCAAATGAAAGAAATTTGAGTTTCTGTAGGTTTATACTTTTTGAAATATTATGAAAAAAGTCGAAAAATTACCCATGTATTTAGCGTTTGTAGTTATCGATCTATATTTTACAGGAAAAATATCGAGAAGTCTGCAAGTTTTTGAAAAATTGACAAAAGGGTGGAAATTTTTTTCAAAAGGGGGCTTCCTCCATGTGGCGTATCATATATAAGGTATCGGTTTGTACATCTCAAAAATCGAGTTAGAATCCTGATGATCTCAAAAGAGTTTTTGAAATTCCTGCAGGTTACATACTTTTCGAAATATTTTGAAAAAACTCAAATATTTTACTATTAGCCTGTAGGTATACTCCGAAGTTTGCAAACCGATACTGTATCTGAAATGTAACCTTTAATTTTTAGGTATTCATTATACGCATACACACAATGACAATTTTACGCACCTAAGCGAGTTGAATGTTGTATTGAAAAAAACGGTGGTCATTTCGAAAACTTAGGTACTAAAATAAATAAATATAATAAATAATGCTGGACAATCCACACAGCATCATCTAGCCCCAAAGTAAGCAGAGCTTGTGTTATGGTACTAGATGACTGATAAACTTAATACAATACATAACATAGATAGATATTTTTTATTATATATTAGAAAATACCCAGAACACCCGGAACAAATATTTGCAGATCGTACAAACATTTGTCCAAAGGCGGGAATCGAACCTGCAACCTTCTGCGTCGCAGGCGGACCTTCGCCTGCCGCGCCACATCGTCGTAAAATATATTAAAGGATATATAAAAACAATGCATTTTATTCATTTTAGACATCATATTTCATACTAACATTTACTGTTTATAACCTACACAATCGATATCTAAATATAAATAGTGGTACCTACTTTTATTTTTCAAAACGTCCGGGTATCGAACCCGGACGTTTTGAAAAATAGCCCGAGCTGAGTACAAGTATTTTTAAAAATGTATGAATGCAGTTTTTATTTTTACTTAAATCGATGACATGGTTCCTAAGAAGAGATCTTCGTATGTCTTATAGTTTCAGACTCTCCCATACTGACCGCTCTAAATGTGCCACCCTGTATTTAGGCAGTCTCTAACCGATAGTTAGAGTAACTACATATTGGTATACTTGACAACCGTTCGAAACCCTCGGCGCGAGTCGCGCGAGTCACACTAGCACTTGACGGATCTTGTTTAAATACGAGGGTCCAAAATAAAATTACCTACGAAATCTATTCTGGTATCATATCTCCTATCACCTCAAAAAGTATCCATGCTAGAAAAAAAGCTCCATTTTGAAATGCACACAAATAGCCTTTTCTTACGAACACTTGTGTGAAATGAAAGCAGTATCTGAAAATGGGTACCTTAACGTCGTCGCGGCGTGGAACCAGTCAAATTCAATAAAACGCACACGTACAACGATATTGTTAGAGGCTAACTAGTAATAATCTTCTTCAAAGAGTTGGATGAAAAAGGGCTATGGATGGAGTAGGTTTTCACAAAAGAAAATTTAGACGTAATAATAATAATTTATTTTTTTAACAATTTGTCTCGTTAAATCGTTGAGATCAAATATAAATAACTACTATAACAAAATTTTTATTATAATATTTGATAAATTACATCATAACATCGATGTTTTTTTCTGTGGACTTTAATCTTTTGTCTACTTAATGTATGTTTTCTAGTACCTACTTAGATACCTACACTTATTTGATAAGGAATAGATTCTAACAGCCTGCAGCTAAAATCTTAAGCATAAAATATAAAACGGTTATGCCAAAAAGTAAAATAAAAACTAAATAATTAAGTATCTATTATTAAAATAACAGCCACAAAATATTAAAAAATATGCCAAAAAGTTGTAAAAGAGAATAATTAGTAAAAAAATTATTAAATATTCTATATATTAGTAAAACATTTGAAATCCGACTTGCAGATACAGCAGGAAATATGCCTTATTTGTACTGATTATTTAAAATCTATCCCCATTTGGAGTCTTGTTAGTTAGTAGGTAATGTAATAATAGGTAAGTAGTATTATTATAACGGTTTTCCAGAAGACCTCACTTTGTCATGTATCTGGAACAAAAAACAATAAAATTTTAGCTTTGTTTTAACTGAACAGTAGATAATTATCTAGGTATCTAAATTATGGGTTCTTTCTTTTCCATCACCATGCTAGTTACATAGGTAGTTGCCAGTACCTACCTACCTAGCATAACGTATATATCCATAATAAGTAGGTATGCATTGGCAATACGAGATAAAGTTAATCACGGTGTTTATTAGTAGGTATAGCACTAAGAGGTAATGTATGTAGGAAAGGATTTCTGTGCATGAACGCACAGAAATCAATGTTTATGGATACCTACACCCAATTAAATAAGCTATACCTAGTAGGTTAGTAAGCTAAATGAAATGAATGATGAAATAAATGAGTTCAATTAAGTACAATTTGATTGGTTTATTCTTTATTCATATGGTTAACTTTAACTGTCTAAAGAAATTGTAAGAATGCAAGCATCGTTAAATAGGCGTATCTGCATAATACCTAATTCTAGAATTTCTGTCCCTAAAATGCCTAGGTAGGGTTCGATTACGTCTTTCACTTGGTACACAAAACATGTGTATGATACACAAGACCTGTGTAAAGTTAATATAGGTAGGTACCAACAAAATAACAACGTAAATGCTGCCCTTCAACACAAAAGCACAAATGCGGTAATGTAGGTACCTAGATACTAACATAATGAGGAAAATACCTATATTTCATTTATGTATTTATGTGCCTTGACGTCTTGGGTCAGTTATCTACAAACTGAAAATGTTGATCCATTAAAAAATAACGTTTAGTTAACTTCTGTATGTTAGCAAGTAATTAACTTCTTACTTGCTAACAAATACATATGTTCGTATCACCGTTGTCTTTCATGTTTATGGCAAAATAACTAGGTAGTTTAGAAGCTTATCTATCTTTTGTGGCACAAGTAAAATAAGTCGTAAATAGCTACATGGTTAATTCGGAAGCGTTTGAAGTTCGGTTATGGTCCGTTCTGTTGAGGACAGATTCTGGTTATGACATATTCCTATGTAGATACTGTTTTGGTGACACCGATGCCGATGATGATCGATCAAAGAAGCGCCTCAATTCTGCTCTATCTACCCATAACACTATAGTGTCCATGTTGATATTATAGCCAGCTGGTGTAGTTCCCACTTTGTCCTTGTCCTGAGGCCCGAGTTGTGTTTGACGATACCTAGTAGGTAGATATCGAGACGTTTTGTTTTTTATGGGATTTGCTGCAGCGCCTCTATCGTGCGGATGTGGAATTCCAATTTGTACAGCAGCGGCAGGCAGATGACACCACGCTAGTCTAGTCGAGTGCATTTAATTGGAACCTAAGAACATATTACGAAACTATCCATCCAATATACAGGCTGGTATACTTATGAGTTCAGTGTCTGCCTACCAAGCATTTTACCACCAATTTAACAATCGTCCAGTTCGTCATGCAAATCAAAAGTTAACGCCACCACCACCGCACCGATTTAGCAAATACAAATACCTTAGTAACTCTAGACTCCACTCTGCACCAAGACGCGTAGCATAACACTGGATCAAAAAAATAACATTTATACGGGAACAACAAAATATAGTTAAACCACATTTTGATACCGACTAACAGTGTATTTTTTGTACGGACAGTGTTACTCACTAGTACCAAGTACTAGTGAGTAACACTGTGCGTATATTCATTACAACAGCACAAATTAATAATAACCGGTATAAAAATATAGTTAAGTAGGTAATCAAACTTTTACTTGATCATAGGTTTTGCATACCTACCTACCACCTATCAAAAGGAAAAGATATGTTTACGTAGGCTCCAGAAAAGATATGTTTACGTAGGCTCCAGAAAAGGTGTAGGTATACTCTTAAATATAAATAGTATAAGGGAAAAATCTTTTGAACACAAAACTAGGTAGGTATCTATGCAGTTATACGAGTACATTAAAAAATACTCACTTGTAAGTAAGGAAATGTTATTAACGACTTAAGTTTCTTACAGTTTATGAGGCAATTTCTTAAGCCATGCTGTTATATGTAGGTAAAATTATTACATGAATGATTAAAAACGTAACGATATTACAACGCATAACATAATCACCTTAAACTTAGTTAATTTCGGATAAAAGCTCCATTAAAGCAGTAGGTAAAGTTGTATGTTTGTTAAAGGTCAAATTTCACCGTTGCAATTAAACGCGATCAATATAAGATTTTAATAAAAAGACAATCAAAATAGCTATTGCTATTACTTTAAGTATAAATGTTTAAAGTATTAATAATTGCAAACTAGTTTTATATAATAAAAAAAAAACGCAAGAACACATAATATAATAATAATTATAAAAACAATAGCCTCTCTATGCACGAATTTAGAACAAAGTCAAAATCGTAACATAAACAAAACAAAAAATAATTTTCAAGGCTTCCTGAGGTTATGGAGGTTATGGTTATCACATTGTATATGTAGTGGTAAAATATCCGTGAACACTACCGAAAACAGGAAATCCCATCCTTTTTTGTGTCTTGGAAATGTGATGCTTCCTGTCCGAGCGCTAAAATGACATCTTTTGATAAAGACTGTTTCAGGGTGCGCATTGTGAATCTATGGGGGCTAAGGGCAATACGATCGTAGCGTTTAGCCTATATTCAGATATTTAAATTAGTTAATAGTTCACCAGATGAATCAATAATAATTTTATTATTTAATGAATTATAATGTATTATAATTATTAAGTAAACAATGGACGTGTAAAATATTATTTTTATTAATAAATTATTGTATTCTTGTATTCCTTTAAATAAACTGTGTTAAAGAGCTGTCATGTCACACAATGTTAAAAACAGAGGACATTATACTGACATTCATCCATTCAATGTCGGATGTAAAGTTCGTTTTCGTAAACGCAATTAAAATGTAGGGTGAAATCGGTGTGAAATTGTAAATTTTCCGTGATGACTTGAAATTTTATAGAGATTCCAACTTAGATGTCAAATTAGTGCAAGATGACATAAATTCAGTAGGTAGTAAATTAATGCGAAATTAACGGTATGGTTAACGTGACCATACGTCCCGCTTTCAGACTGTCTGTCACACTGTCCCCAGTAATGCAACAATTATTTGTTTTGTTTTTGCGTGAAACAGAATTAAATGTTTGCGGCTCTCTCCGCTCGCCGTTACCGATTTCTTACTATTATCTGTAAGAGCATGTGTATAATTATTGAGTAGTACCTACGCTTTGTCTGCCTAGAAGTCCACCAGTCGAAAGAGTTTATTCTCTAATAAAAAAAATATAATCAAGTAAAAGAACACAGTTGACAGTTTTAAAAGCCATATTGATTACCAAGACTTGGAATTTGAAGACCCGAAATTTGGAAACATTTGCTCCACCGACAAATATAAAACCAGTGCATAAAGACGTTGCAATAATTAAATTAATTTAACCCCCTTACTAGATAAAAAGCAGCTAAAACCGCAATACCTAACAATCTTTTTTTAGGGTTCCGTACCCGACGGGTGAAAACGGAACCCTATTACTAAGCCTCTGCGTCTGTCCGTCCGTCCGTCCGTCACAAGACTCTATCTCATGAACCGTAAGAGGTAGACAGTTGGAATTTTCAGATACCTATGTGTATTTCTCTTGCCGCTATAACAACAATTAATTAAAATAAAATAAATATCAAAATTAAAGAGGGCTCCCATAAAAGAAACGTGATTTTTTTGCCTTTTTGCTCTTAATTTGTGAAGGCTGTTTCTCTTGAAATACAATAGGTAGGCACATGAAACTTTCTATAAATAAGTAACACTTCAACTGTAATAATACTAAAAAACAAAAAATTAAAATAATTTTTCATTTTTTGTTTTTTAGTATTATAACATGTGAAAATATAATGTTCTTTGGAAAAAATGCCTGATTTTTACGGTACGGAACCCTTCGCGTGCGAGTCGACTCGCACTTGGCGGTTTATTTCAAAATTCCGTTGCATCCCACTCTGACATAGAATATAAATGGTCACGTTAGGTATGGTGCTAAACTCCTCAAAGTGTTACCATATTAGTTATATTTAATTTATTTATTAGGTTTTCTAAGAAATAGCTACGAAGAATGACTACACACAGAATGGCAAGATTACTGGCGAGACAAGCGAGCCGCGAGAATTTTGTGGTTCTTTTCGATTTATTTGCTGTGTTATGTGTAGGTACCTTATCTACCTACTGACTTTAAACAAGGGATGAGCCCCGGACCAGAGGCAGGCATAATTTTGACGCCAAGGAGAGCTAGAGGGGCGGCAGGCAGGGAGGGGCGACTCAAGCCGCCCCTCCCTGCACGGCCGCCTGGGCCTTGGCGCACGTGGCCTACTAGTGGTAAATACGCCACTGCTCGGATTACGATACCAAGTGCCTAACAATTCCTAATCTGCTAGGGGGCTTAGCTACTAGTCACACAACCAGCATCAATTTACTAAATTGGTTAGAACTTAGAAGGATAACCCTCACCGGGCGTAAGAAAAGAGACAATATTTTATTTATAGTACTTAAGGCGCTACCCCGACCCAGAATAGCGCCGCCACCTAGTTTATCTTATTATTACGTTAAACAAAAGAAATTTCTAAAATCCATTGGATACTCCTATCATATGCTTTTTTTTTAATGCCTCTGTAATAGTTTTATTTTGTATAGTTTAGACAGAGATGCGAAAACAGAGTTTGGTGGCCAAAAAGAGCAACTTCGCATCTTTGCATAAACTATACAAAATAAAACTATTACAGAGGCATTTAAAAAAAGCTTATAGTATAGATATCACAAACTGCTGCAAATGGATATTAGAAAATTCCTTTGTTTAACGTAATAATAAGATAAACTAGGTGGCGGCGCTGTTCTGGGTTGGGGTAGCGCCTTAAGGCTAGAACGCGTCCTGAGTACACTAGCCAAGCTCGATGTGGAATGTTTGTAAACAAACCACGACACAAATTCACAGATTCCTTCGCTCATCATATATAGTAATGATTCTAGAATCGCGAGATGGATTTAATCACGCCCAAGACGAGGACTACTTTATCCACGAGGAGAATAGTCGACTTTTCCCACTTTCTGCGAAAAAAAAGGCAAAATCTAGGTAGGCAGTTTCGCAGCATTAGTTAGTTTTTTGCCTTCTGAACACAGGTTAGTTCAAATTTCGAAAAAGATCTCACTGTACGGATCTCATTGGTACAAAAAATTAAACGTAGAGTTAGTTTTAAAGCATTTGTATTTAATATAATATCTGTTTGTTCTATGCAGACTTTAATGTAGTTTAAATTTTTTGTATTTATTTTCCCTCAGTTTTTTGGGTTGCTAAATAAATTCATATTTTTTATGAATGTAAGCGGGTTAACTACGAACCTAGTTTGTGTTGGAATTATTATTCCCATGTTTAGAATTTGGAACCTCAAAATATGTATGAAAATTATGACCAAGGACACTAATGTCCGTATTATGAAAGCTTGCTCAGTCATCGATCTATGCTTGAGTAACGCTTATCCCATAGAAGAGCATTACTTAAGCATAGATTGATGACTGTGTAAGCTTTCATAATACGGACCTAAGAGATCTCGTCCGATTTGTTTGAATTTGGAAAAATATTCATATTTTTCAGCTCTATTGACTTTCGGTTAAATGACGTGCAAAGTACCTTTTTCGAGCATGTAGTGTGGAAAAAAATGCGTGCTACAATGATCACTCTTTAAAGTATTTACACAATACCAATTAATGCTAGATATCTGTTTAATTATGTTATTATATTCTGTCTTCAATGTTCTGTAGGTACTATTTACGCAGAACAAAAAAAGAATGTGGTTTTCTAACTACTTGCTTAACAACGTTATCGTGTTAACTATTTGTACCTAGGTAGTTAAGAATTTGTAAATAAACTTCTAACTCCTTCATAATAGTTAGATGATATACATATATTCATATTTATTTCCAGTGTTTTACTCTCATGCGAAGTTTCGCTTTAGAGAAATAAGCTTGAATAGTTTATTCACGCTTAATTTCTCAAATATTTTTACATCCCGATTATTCCTGATTTACGAACTCGTAACTATCCCTCTGTATATGCATAATAGTGAATGAAAAGAGTGTTTTGAAAAAAATCATTAAATATATTGAGTTTATTCGTTGTTTTCAAAATCACAATGTTTTAAATCTGTATGGTATGTTACCTACTACACACACAATACGATCTATTTAAATCATAGGGCCAATGAAGTTTTATATTATTTACGGTGGTATAGGTAGGTAGAATACCCGAAGTATTCAAAACCATGCCTAAAAGTTCATAAGTGTATTTCAAAGGAAATTGTTAGAAATATTCTGAGTTAAGAATTTGAACGGATTCAACATATTTATAATTATAAGTTACTGGAATAGTTTGAACCCTTTATGAGTGTCTAACTAAAACATTGTGTTAGTAAAGGTACAGGTACTTAAGCGACATATTTTTTTAAAAACCGTTAATTAAACCACCCGTGCGTTCACCAGAAACGTACGTAGGGTTAAGTGTAGACTATCAGGTGGTTGTACAAATGGAATAATTTAACACTTACCACCTAATTTATTGCTTATGTTAAGTATGGAAACAATTTAGATCATTTAATTTAAAAAAATAGAACATAGAAATATATATCAATATTTTACTTTTAAGTAGGTAAAAGTTTGTACCTCTCATATAGCAAGAGATGCCAAACGAAAGTATTGTAAGTTAGTTTGGATAATGTTGTTCAGATTAAAAAGGTTGCATGTTACAGGCCTTTATTCTAGAACTAGGAAAATAAATTGTTATACTTATCTATATTAATTGATTTAGTGCACAACTGTGTTGTTTCTTTACAAGTTCCTTGAAATTTTTTTTTATAATCATTATAAACATCATATTCACAACCATAGCACTGAAGCATGATTTAAGCTAACATTATTTAAATTAAAACATGCCACAATTCTAAGTTATCTTAACTAAAACTAATAGTTCAAAATTAAGGCCTGTATGCCTACTCTCACTCCCAGTTAACATTACTCAAATAATTAAATTTTACTGAATGTTAAAAACACAAAAATGTCTATAGAGTATTTTTTCATCATGCAAATAACCAATAACAATAACCAATTGTTAGTAGAACTATAATGACATGCACAAGAACTGCATGATATATTTTAATAAAACTAATTTAAAGATTTCACCTTGTAAAATAATTTGTTTCCACATAATATTTCTATTGGAATGCATCCAAGTATTCAAGCTCATTTTAGAAATTCTACAGAATAATAAATTTCTCCCTAAATAAAATTATTTTAATTTGGCAGATGCCTTGCCCACCTAAAATGCAGTTTAAAAGAAGTCCCTTGAAGGTGTGGATAGTAATAAAATAACAACTCTTTATGTATATAAAAAAACTTTCAATGTCACTTGTGCATATGCACATCTATAACAGCAACCTTATGACTATGACTTTATGGAAGCAGTGCTCATTAAAATGGGTATGCTGGTGGGCAAAGCATCTAAGAATAAAATGGAAGCACAACTATACTTTACCCAATCCATGCTTGTAAAGCCTCTTTCTGTAAAAACCCCTAGTAAAAAAGTATTTTATGACTAGAATAAGGATGATAAAAGAAGATAAGTACAGGAGACTTAGCATTCCGATGTCCAGATCGGAGAGTGGGCTGGGAGCTAGGGCGTTGGCGGCGGCGCGCGCTCGGCGGACGTCCTTCAGGCTCTCCGCGCCGTAGACCGACTGAAGGTATTCGTAGACTGCCGGCAGATTCCAGGCGCCGCGCGACAGCCGACACGCCGGGCACCTCGATATACTCGGGAACTGGATCTTCGGGAACTGCGGGTCCTCTGTCACATCACCCGCGAGTCGCAAGTTCACCTCGTTGTGCGATATCCACAACCATAGCACAGCTTTGTCGTTCTCTTTCACATCAAACAATCTGTTTCTTGCAGCCATCGCTTGGAAATGCTCTGAACATTCAGTACAGCCGAAGAAGTGCTTGATGTATCCATGCATTGCTTTCAGAACCTTGGGACCTTCCAAGCCTGATTTCCTTGCAGCATTTACAGTCAGTGTGTGGAATAGAGACCATAGACCGCATGAGTATCCTCTGTATTTGGTAGCACTGCCCTTACATGCTATAAAGTCATTGGTAGTGGTTAAAAAGACAGGTGCATATGACTCTTCTAGTTGTTTCACTAAGATGTAAAGCTCACTACCAGTCCAACTATTTTTGGTGAGGATGGTTGCTCTTAATCCTGTTATGTATTCTTTGAGATTGCCCCTGAATGGAAAAGACGTTAGAAGGACATCTAAATAGTCTAACAATGCTTGCAAAGGTTCCCCAGTAAGAATTGGGTGCCTTGTTATCTCTGTGTGCAAACTGATTTTCAAGGTGTTTTCTAGGTCACTGTAATAAACAGCATCCACATCGGGGAGTTCTGGAGTGTTGGGATTGGCAATATCCATAATTTCTGGCAGGCCTGGTTCTGTTTCTGGAAATTTGTAGTATTTAGATTTCAGGAAGTTATTGGCAGCTAGAGTAAACTTTGATGCTGTAGGAGTTTTAGGTGAGAGCGGGGTAGCCTCTAAAGATGAGGTCACAGCCACAAGACCTGGAACTTTCTCTGAATGTACAAGTTCAGCCAACTCACTATTGTCATACACTCTTTTTACTTTTATATTTTGATAGTTGTGTAAGTTCAGGGCTAGTTCTGAACCAACAGTGGAGTTAGCATTTTCAAACACCAAAAATGTGTACAGTACCTGGGTGGGCACATCATTTAGAGCATTTCTGTAAGAAGTATATGATGAAATATTTAATGAGGGTGCTTGATTAGCCCGACCCATTTTCTGTTCAGACATCAACTTGTTAATTATCACAGCTTTTAGATGATCATCTCTACCAACTTGCCTCACATCATCTCCAAGATTTCCATTAGCTTTCACATAGTTTTCATGAATGTATCTCATTGTTGGATAAGCCATCACTTCAAAATCACGACAATATTCGTTATTCTCTTCAACGGAGCAGTCAACCACAGCAAATCTTAATATGTCTCTCCATGGAACAAGTTCGGTTGCTAGACTCTTGTATTTAGGGGAAAATGTTCTGCAATGACCACAGTAGCTGTTGTAAAACTGAACGATAGTTGCATGAGGTTGGTGGTAGACTTTTCTATCGAAATTTGAATTTGTTAGGATTTCTACATTATCGGACTTACTGTACAGCCCTTGTTGATCCAAATCAGCGCCCGCCAGGGCGGCACCGTGGACTGTGGCGCCGTAAGTCGCGATGTACAAAACAATGCAACACCAATTCATTTTGACGGAGCGCACTTTCCTTGAATTGTAATAGATATTGCCTTTCAGGAAATTGCTCTTTTCATAATACTGAAAGCTTACGCCGTGTCACCGTCCTCAAAGCTCGTCTTGCAGCACGTATTCTGACCGATAAACTAAGCCGAACTTCATGAAAGTAATCTGTAGGGACCGAATATTTGGTCAACGACCTAATCAGCTTCGGAGCTGAAACTGACCACACCACCTGAAGACTACAAAGCTGCAGGTGTACTGGCTGATGTGATGAGTAGGTAGCGTTTACGATAAATCGTGGCTAAATGTTGCGGAACGCAGTTAAATCGAATCGAATCAACAACAGTGTACACCGTACAAAATCAGGAGGGCAATTCTGGGCATCACTTGATATTTTACCGAGTGATACGCGTATCACTCGATAAAATATCGAGTCATATGCAGTACGACGGGATATATCATGTGATAAATATCACTTAGATGTCGAGTCCCACCAAAAACTACATTCACGTGCCACATATCGAGCAACTAAACCAAGAAAAGCCCTTGATGTATATCGGATTGCAGGTTTTGTTAATACGCTTGTTTGCAACAGAGCAATCACTTGATATTTTGACAGTTCTTGCCATACTTATCGAGTAGTTATATTACCAGAATTGGCAGAGTTGTGGTAGAACACACAGCAATATATTCTTTATCTTTATCTTTATGAACAGACACAGCGAGCCATGAAACAATAAATGAATGAATGAATATTGCCAGAATTGGTACCCAGTGCCGTGCTGTGGAATTTACTGACAGCTGACTTGACTTGACTTGACTTTTGACAGCTCAGCAATAATCGCATAAACTGTGGTCTCTACCTAGAGGTAGAGACCACAGTTTCATCATGTTGTTAAATTAGATTGGGGTAGACCCCAATCTAATTTAACAACATTATGTATGTACATACATAATGTTACATACTAAGAATATTAAATTTATTAAATATAAACTAACTTAGCTTTGCTTGAATTTTCCAGAAAGAGTTTTTCTACGGCTTTTCGGGAGCCTTGGAGCTCTAGGGCCAGCGGTCCACCACCTAGGGCGCATCAGGTATTTTTTTCCAGGCCGGGGACAACCTCAGCGCAACATAAAATCTTCAAAAAAGCATCAGTGAATACACAGAAACGGAGTCGTAATCTAATAAGCCACTTGCACGTGGCTGTTTGATTTGCAATTTTGTATGATGGATGAGCGATCCATGGGCGAGCGACCCAATTTGGGTCGCTCCTATATGTGGCGGTAGTGGCAAGCGACCCGAGCTGGGTCGCTTGCTCGCTCTTTTTTTGAATGAAAAATGCGTCTAAACGGTCGGCACGATCGGTTTGAAACCGATACCATCGATTCTAGACGAAATAGAGGTCATATCAAGCCTAAAATCAACAAAAGTGTAAAAAAAATCTTTTGACTGGCAAGCGTCCCAAAGTCGGTCGATCGGCGACCAAATTTCGATGTCTGCCAGTCTATGGATAAACCGTTTTTCTAATTGATCTTGGATGACAAGTAGATTGTTTTATGTATGTAATCTATGGTAAAATGTACGTACTACGTGAAAATAGATAGATTTGAGTCGAAAACCGTCGAAAAATTCGTTGAAAAAGCAAATTAATGAAAAGTGCCGCGCAGGCGGCAAATTCAAACTTCGTTTTTGCTATCGGCCTCTTTGGTCCTTACTCGGAAACGAAAAAAGATACACTGTCAAAAGATTTAATACAGGTAGCCAACGACCCAAGCTGATTACTAACACAAAGATCACTACCCTAATGCTAAGAATTCGTCATAAATCCCTTTTGGCACGAGACGGTTTTTTTCCCGCCGCGTCGCAATTTTACGAGTGGTTTTACGAGCTCTTTGTGTAAACAAATTGTATGGGCACGTGCTGGTTTTTGCTTGTAATGTAACAATAGACTATCTAACTTGCGATTAAAACACATTTAGTACTTCAAACTTGGAAAAAAGAAAAATTATACCTACTTTACTAACTTTCGCCGCGATTTTACAAATCCTCTTACTTTACGTGGTTCTCATTTATTTGTTTTTATTCAACTACAGCATATTTACATGCTAATTTGTAGGAAATTTCATGGAGAATCTAGATATTTATAGATATTACTAGGTATTCCTACAAAAAGATTAAGAAAATGCGGAAGCTGCAAGCAAGCTGCAAGCGCGCGGCAACCAAGCGTACGCGGTTCGCCACCTTAAGTAACAACGTCGCGCGAGCGCCGCCAATTGAGAGGAATACCCTCTTTTTATTTTGTTAAATCAAACTCAACTTCCTTATTTAATCCTATTCGTTCGCATATGCGCAATTGGAAACTGACACTGGCAGAATTGTGTCAAACCATGATGCAGAGCCAAAGATGAAGAAGAAGAAGAAATCAACTCGGACGAAAGAAATCACCCTCCCTGATCAAGGAAAATCAATTAGGTAAATGTAAATCTAATAGTAATTGCCAGAAGAAGAGAAGGACAATCCCGCAATCAATCCGTAGAAAGAGAAGTATACTCCATATATACCTCAACTGGACTCTGGCAGAAATGTGGCAAACCAGACACATAATTTAACAAAGAATTTTATTTCAGTTTGTTAGTTTTATATGTACGCCGCGCTTTTCGTTAATTTTCTTCTACAACGCAAATCTTTTGTATTTGACTTGGATCTTTCTATTTTTACGTAGTACGTAACATTTACCACCATAGAATACACACATAAAACAATCTACTTGCCATTCAAGATCAATTAGAAAAAAGTATATAATGGTTTCACCTTAGACTGGCAGGCGACCGAGTTTCGGTCGATCCTGTACCAAGTTTTGGTCCTGTGCCAGTCAAAGGTTGTTCTTCTAAACTTTTTTGTTTTTTGGGTTGATATGGCTATTAAGTTGTCTTTAATCGATGGTATCGGTCTCCTGCCGATTGCACCGCCCGAATGCCGAGTTTGGTTGGTGTTTTCGACTACAGACAGAGCAAAACAGAGAAATTGACAGGCAATTGACAGTTTGTCAGTTTTTATAGGAAAGAGGTGTCAAATTCAACAGTTCTTTTGTTATTTATCGAGTGATAAATTGGCGAAAATTGGCTTCCAGGCCATCGACCGAATCTCGGGCGCTTGCCAGCTCGCTCAAAGCGTGTTTCGACCGAATGTCGGTCGCTTGCCAGTTGAGAATAAGTAAAGCCATAGACTAGTAGTAACTTCTACTTTTGGTTGTTTTGTTTACATGCACTCTACAATCACCAGATTTCTCACTCAAACTCAGTAGGTAATTTCAATCAATACCTACCTAACGAAAAATAAACAAACAGACTGACGTTAGAACAACCTACCTACCTACTTGCTTGTTTTGTGTTTGACACTTTGAAAAGATTATATAAACCTATTTTTTTTACGTTCCTTTCTAGACTTTTTTGCAATTAGGTACGTTACATCGATTCACTCGACATTTTATCAGTTTATGGCATTTAAACAAAACGCGAGAATCGCGTCCCAACTGCAATGCGCACCCCCTAAAATTTCGAAAACTTTGCAATTCATCGATTGATAAATTTATTTTACTGAATGCAAAGATGTGAAGAGATTCTTTGTCGGATTAGCTCTTGTGTTCGTTAACATTATCAGGACTAATAAGTTCTGATATGTTTATTTTTGTGAGGTAGATTGATTTATTTTTCTTTTTGAAAATCTACGAGAAGCACAATCATGGAGAATCTACGCAAATTTCAGCAAATGCAGGAAGAAATGTCCAGGTAGGTCATCTCATTTCGTCCATCATCATGTACTACCTACCTACCTACTTCTTTTATCAAACCCTGAGAATGCCTATACTGTTTTTCAATTATTCATTCTACATCATCTACATTCTTAAATAAACAAAGTAAAGACTACCAGGTACCGGAAAAAACAATTTATAATGATAGCGAATTTTAATTAACGACTAATAAATAATGATACCTACATGATCATGCTTGCAGCTTGTCCTTTTAAATTTAACTTTTAGACATAGTACTACTAGGTATTTATGTATTACGACTTTATTTATGTATAATTATTTCTGTGACATATGTGTATAAAATCTTTATTGACAAAGAAAATTACAATTCAATAATAAAAACAAATTAGAACTAGTATTTACAATTGAAACAATTAAGCTAACTGCAGACTGTTGCAAACAAGCTACAGGTAGCTCAACTGATCCATATCAATACCAGTCGGTAGCTCATCCCCAAGACGCTGGCTGCATTGCCCCGCTGTATGGCAATGCTGATGCGCTGCACCAGATACCCACCAGCTCTCTGGTCACGCATCGCGTCGAGCAGATGCTCAGATAACTTTTTAAAAACCTGAAGAGCATCCGTAGCCCACAGACCTAGGGTCTCGACTCCAAAGGGAACAAATGTGTAGGGTCTGTCGAGACCTGCATATATGTGTCTCTTGAGATCCTCACGCGTGTCCTCGGAAGATGGGAAGGCGCAAGTGTGTCGACGCATGTAGCGTCCCACACAATGGGCCTCCTTTGTGTATTTATTATCTCTAATCTATAAAGTATTTGACAAGAAATTGATTGCATTTTACTGACTAAGTAATTTGTTTGTAATAATGCCATTATTTTATAATAAAGTGTTTTATTTGATTTCTAGAGCCATAGGCTTACAGCGCTAGTTATATAGATAAATCTATATATCTTTATCAGATACAAAAATAGCTGGATGAAGGTGTAAAAATATTGCCAGCTTTAAATACATTTATTGCCTTTTATTCAAACACAAACAAACATAACTAAAAACTTACCCATTTTAGGTTTGAAGCAGAAATATCTGGTTCGGACGCAGCTGTGGTGGGTCTTATTAGACCAGTGATGGTAGCAGGAACCTTCGGGACTATGCAACAAAGGATGGATACGGGAGCTATGGCTCAATACCAGCATGCTGGTCTTACGACTATGATGTACCAACCAATGCCCCCACCCCCACCACCGCTACCACCTCAAATGATGATGGTGCCCCAGCAAGTAAGACATTTTTCTGCCACAGTATTACAGTTTTGGTGGACTTAACTAGAAGTCAAAAACATTAATTGGACAAATAAATGGAGCAAGCAAATCACAATATGATACTCAAGTGATGGCAACAGAAGTAACATTTCTATCCACCTTGCATACATTTTCCATCAAATTCAAATACAGGGCTCTTGGACACGTCACAAAATTCAAATTACAGTGTAAAACTAGGAAATAAAGGGACATAAACTACTAGAGAGTGTACAAAGGAAAGCCACAAAAATTCCTATAGGCCTTCGCCAAATGTCTTACCCAGAGAGACTGGCCGCCCTACACCTCACTACTCTGGAGGATAGACGCCTCCGTGGTGATCTAATTGAAACCATTAAAATCCTATCGCACACCTACAACCTGTCTGACATACGCAAAATTTATACCCCCAAAGTGCCACTAAAATCAAGAGGCCATAGTCTCAGAGTAACTCGTACATCTTCTAACATTGCTCATTACTTCCCGATTAACCAAGTAGTGCACAATTGGAACCGGCTTCCTGATGACGTTGTTACTGCTCCCTCTGTGAACAGCTGCAAAAACAGACTCAACCACTGGTTACGAACGCACAATCTGACATAAGGGACAAACTAGTGTAGTGAAAAACGTTAAAAGCGCTGTGATATAGACTTATCAGCTCTAAACTGCTTGTCTATAATAACACTAATAAAGTGATCACTTTGATTTTTGTTCATTTCAATATTTATCTAATCGGCCTGCACATTTCAATATTTTAATCAATTACTTAATTTGGACAGGTTCAACAACTTAGAACCGCAGCATACCCTGTCCACCCTGTACCACCAAGCCACCATGAGTTCCAGCCTATGCAGTTCCAGTACCACAGCACGCCAGGCCCTCAACTAATGGGCCCGCCACCTATGCCATCTTCTGCACCTCAGCCGATAGTGCTAGCTGCCAAGCCTCAGCTCTACAAAAAACCAAAAGATGAGGCGAAGAAAGAAAAACGTGAGAAGAAACGGGTAAGATATTGCTGATGATCATATGTTTTAAATAATAAAAATAATAATAATATAGCCTTTTAATCTTAAACCAACTAAAATACTGTTTCACTAATTTATGTTGCCATTTCTGTGTTGCTTCTACAAAATGTCTCTGTTTGGTGTGCCTTGCGGCATAGGCCTCCTCCAACTGCCTCCATTGAGGCCTGTCCTCTGCGACTCTTGTCCAATATGGCCCAAATGTAAGTCTTATGTCGTCTTCCCATATAATCTTTGGACGCCCCTGGCTTCTGTTGCCGTCGCTTGGGATTGTGATTGCTTGTGATTTGCTTGCTCTATTTATTTATCTTATTACGTAGCATGTGTCCAGTCCAGCCCCATTTCTGGCGGTCTATGCAAGTGCGATGTTGGTGACTTTGGTTTTTGCTCTAATAACTGCATTTCTGATCTTGTCCTTCAGTTTTATACACGGCATTCTTCTCTCCATTGCCTGTTGGCATTTAGCTAGCTTGTCTCTTATGATTTACTGTAAGTGACCAAGTCTCACACCCATATGCTAGACATGGAAGAATGCAGGTGTTGAAGGTCTTCTTTTAGATATGTATGCCAAGATCTTTGCGTTTCATGATTTCTTTGCGTGGCCAATATTTTCTCCATTCATTTGCTATTCTTTTGTTTACTTCCTTTGTCATTGAGTCCGAGGGGGGAGATGATCAGTCCTAATAATTAGACATACTCACTAACATATTCCAACTTGTTTACTTCCAGGACTATATCTGCCTCGACAGAATTAGTCATCATTTTGGTTTTGCTGACATTCATTTTGAGTCCAACCTCCCTACTTTTCCCATCTAGTGCATGTGTCATAGCCTTTAGTTTCACTGGATCTTCTTCAGTGATTTAGGTTGCTGCCATTGATGTTAAGCCCAAATTCATTCCAGTCTAGTTTCCTAAAAACACTCAAGCACGGCATTGAAGAGATTTGGAGATGGTGGGTCTCCCTGCCTGACTCCCCTGTTTATAGGGAACGACTCTCCTTTGGTTTCTAGTTTTATGTGGCTCGTACTTTCCATGTATATATTTTGCATAGCTTGAATATAGACAAAGTCTATCCCTTTTTGTCTCAGGGTTGGCTAGATGTATTTGTGATTCAGACTATCAAAGGCTTTACTATAGTCTATAAAAGTTATGTACAGAGGTTTATGATATTCATTATATTTTTCTACGACTTGCTTGATGGAATGGATATGATCAATTGTGCTGTAGTTTTTTCTGAATCCTGATTGTTCGATAGGTTGATTTTCGTCTAATCTAAGTGTTCTTGTTATTCTTTAAAATATTACTTTTGCAAATACTTTATACACATTTGTTAAGAGACTTTTGGGTCTGTAGTTGCCAATGTCTTCTAGTGCCCCTTTTTTGTGTAAGTAGTAGTATTATGTGTGATTCTCTCCACTTTTTTAGTGTGATACCTGTCTTAAGGTCTTAAGTATGTCATTGAATATCATTGCTAAAATTGAGCTTAGTTCTTGTATTGTACCTCTCATAAGTTCATTGGGTATGTTGTCAGGTCCCCGAGCTCTTTCCAGTTTTTGCGTATTGATGGCATTTTCTACTTCCTGTGTAAGTATTATTGGTGTTCCGCAGTCGTAATTTTTTATTTGTGAACTGTTGACAATGATTGCTTGATCAGTTCCGTTGCTGGAGTAGAGAGCTCTTGAGTATTTTGTGGCGAGTTTCTGGACCTCTGTACGTTTTGTTACTTTGATGGATGCACTGTTTCTCAGGTTGTGAATCCATTGTTTCCCGTGCTCCTGTACCTATCTATTGAAAAACACAAATTTCCCTCTGACCTTTCAATTTCTGTTTCTAGTATCGTTATTTGCTTGGTTTTACGGTTCTTCCTCATGCTTTCTCTTAGTTGTTTGCTGAAGCTTGAAATTCGATTCCTATTTTCTTGATAATTGTTGTTTGCTGTTAGTGTTTTTCTTTCTTCCAGGAGTTTTATACTTTTTTCGCTGAGCTTGGTTGTACGCTTGACTGCCTTTGTGTTTTTCAATTGTGACACGGTCTCCTCTAACTTATCATATTTTTGAGGTATACTTTTCTCGGAGTTAAGAACTTCAATTAGTGGCATAATAGAAGTTGAATCGATAGGGTTTCTTTTTCACTTCTTTACTTCATAAAAGATTGAACTGAACAATAAACCAGAGAGACCTCTTTATTTCCTAGTCTGACTTGTCATTTGAAATTTCTGACGTGTCCAAGACTCATGTAAGGTCTAAAGGTAAGTATAAACTAGTAAATTTACTAGTAACAGAACATAGAGCATTCGCTGTTTATAAATTGACTGGAACCACACTTCGAACTTGACGCTCGATCTTTTGTTACAACCTAATATTAAAAACATGCAGCTTTTTGTTGTAACGTTTTATCGAGCAAAAGCCAGGCGCAAGCGAGGCGCTGAGCAAGTTGCGCGGGCTGAGGGAAAATGTATGCAAGGTAGAAAGAAATGTTATAGGTGCTCACTCGCCGTGAGCATTAGGTACTTTGAACACAGCGTCTAGCATTCGCAAAACCGTTACATTACATAGAGATGTTTTAGGAAACTGAGCATTTGTCTGTATTGCACCATTCGTACGAACGTTACATTCCATTATAATGCTCTAGTCTATACTCACCTTAAAGGAAACAAAGCACTGAGTTATGAGTTAGTTTTTAAATTAATTTACCTTTGCAACAAGTGTTATAGGATGTCCCAGAACACTGCAACAGGTATTTTTTTTACCCTCATTATAATTCTAGCCACGGTAATGGGTGATCCACTGCTGGGTTATATTATAGGTCTTTTTTCACTCCACCTCTGTTTTATGGTTCTCCCCTCAAAGCCTCTTCACTCGCTTTGAATCAATGACTTTTAAAAAACTGTGTATGAGGACTCCTGTTGTGCAGCGGGCGAAGGTCCGTCTGCGAAACAGGAGGTTGCGGGTTCGCACCCCGCCTCGGCCCGTGTTTGAACGATCTGCAGAAATTTTTGGCGGTATTTTTTGTATAATAACAAATATCTATTTATGTAATTGTATTGTATTCAGTATGTCAGTTATCTAGTACACATAACACAAGCTCTGCTTAGCTTGGGGCTAGATGATGCTGTGTGAATTGTCAATCCAGCATTATTTATTTATAATTCCTCGGTAATTGCAGAAGCGCAAAGCCCAGCTGCTAGAAGCCGCCCAAGAAGTTGGGCTTGCACCTGAGCCTGTGTTGGTGCTACCGCCACCGCCGCCGCTCGCTGCTCACCCCGAGGTGGTCGTTAAACCTAAGAAGGAAAAGAAAAATAAAAAGGTAAATGTGTGGCCTTAGCAACTTGCCTCACCCCAACTCTTAAGAGGCGACTAAGGGATATCAACTGATGTGAACATGCCAGTTACCTGAGGAGTACTCAGAATGCTGGCAGCATTGTCACGTTGAATGGCAATGCTAATTCGTTGACCGAAATAGAGCCAGCTTTCCGATCACCTGTCGACTCTGAGAAGTTTTGTAAAATCTTTATAAATTGCGTGTGCCCCAGGACCCCAAGGACCACGGGTTTTCACGGTTCAAACAGGTACCCTCGGTCAAAATTAGCGTATTTTCGACGTTTGAGGGACTCCGCTGATGTTGCTGCGGAGCCAGCCTTTACTGATGTCCCTGCAAAATGTGAAGGAGTCTTTAATTTGCGATGCCACGAGTGATACACTAGCGTATCACTCGTGGTATCGCAAATTAAAGGCCGACACCTTCCAGGGAATCAGTGTTTGCCATCATCTCGCATAAGGCCACGTAGTTCGAGGGTAGCTGCCACACTGACGCTGGTAAAAAACCCGACGAATGATGTCATTAATTGAATTACGAGACGGGGCACACGTCCTGAACTAGAGACTGGTGCCAGTGCATGGTGACCAAATTAATCAACGGTTTCACCAAACTGGCAACGATTTGCAACTAGGCAAGGTGTACCCAAATGCAAAGAGGTGGCCACCCGAAAAGAGTTTTTCATAGAACATATAAACAAAGTCGTTATTCCCACTCGAAAATGGCGGGTAGACGAGCACGTTCAGATGAGCTGGTAGACGTATTAATCAGTGGTAACGTAATATCAATGTTTATTTTATCAGATGGTAAGAACAGCCGGTGGTCAGGTTTGGGAAGACACCACTCTGCTGGACTGGGCTGAAGATGACTTTCGCATGTTCTGCGGTGACCTTGGGAATGACGTCACTGATGAACTACTTGTAAGTAACATTAATTGCTCAGAGAGTCCTGCTTCAAATACATCCACTGCTGGACATGCCTCCCACAAAATAGGGGGGTTTGCGAAATCACCACGCTTTGCAGGCGCATTCGTGATTGTTGTAGAGGTGCTTAAAATACTAAGAAGGTAGCAGTTGCCATTCCTCTAGTAGGTTTAGCAACAGCTAAGCCTAGTGGCCGAGCCGACTGCTCTAAAGATATCCACGGACTGGATTTGAGGAGCGTAAGATCGTTACGCCGCTACCACCACAGCCAATAACTAATTCTTGATGCCTATTCTTTGTTCCACATAGATAATCATACCATTTATTGTAATTTTATGCATACAGGTATTGTTGTTAGGTGTAGGTAGTCTTAGTGGGTACCTACACAATTCATAAAAACCCTGTCAGGGCGCTACAACTACTTTTGGTTCGCTCTTGTTAGATTGATAACTTTGATATTTCATATCTATAGAATAAATAATTTAGAAATGTCATGATTTAAATAAGTATTGGATAAATATAAGGCAGAGTAACTCTGTCCGTCTGTTAGCTTTTCACGCCTAAACAGCTGAACGCATCTTAATGAAATTTGGCAGGGAGGTAGACAGTATCCCGGGGACAGACATAAGCTACTTTTTATCCCGGTAAAGTGCGTGCGAAGCCGTGGCCAGAAGCTTGTGATAAAATATGTCGTATTAGGTATGCAATTAATCTTTACTTCGTTTCCTGATATTTCACATACACTATTCTAGATATCATCTAATAACGCGAAAGTTGGTAAAGATGTGAAGATGATCTCAAAAACTATTGAACCGATGAGACTGAAACATAGCACGCATGAAATTTGGGTCTGAAATAACATGTAACTAGGATAAATATATTTTAGTTCAGAAAAACGCGTGCGAAGACGCGTAGGTACGTACTGAAGCTAGTACAACGTAAATAGACGATATTTAAAAAAAAACCAGATTTTTGTGATTTCTGCTTTATCAAGTTAATAAGCTACCAGTTATGTAGGTTTGCGCACATTGTAAGCCATTTGCTATAAACCAACGCTAAAACAGACGAATCAATTGTCGTTTTGGAGTCTATTGACATTAGGAGATTCATTACTATAATCAACATTATGTCGTTAAAAACTACAATTGATTCATAGTTGGTTTTAGCAAAGAATCATAGCAAATGGCTTACAATGTGCGCAAAACATCTTATCTGCTAAATTACTTGACAAATTAAAAAAATTATGAAAATCTGTTTTTTCACACGTGACTTAATGTAAATGAGGGATTGCATTTTTATGTCTACCTATTTTTTTATTATCTTTACAGATTCGTACATTCGCCAAGTATCCATCATTCCAACGCGCGAAGGTGGTTCGGGACAAGCGCACGAATAAAAGCAAGGGCTTTGGCTTTGTCAGCTTCAAGGACCCTGGAGACTTCATCAAAGCTATGAAAGAAATGGATGGTAAGCATGATTTTTCTTTAGCAGATAATCAATGATGAAAAAGACATTTTGACTGTTTTTATGGAGACGTCGACGTCTCCATCACGTCTCGACTGTTAGTAGTCCGGTGGCTATCGTAAACGTGTCGAGTAGCTGTCGAGCAGGGATGTAAAAATGGTTCTTATCTGGAAAGCAGCTCATAAACAACCTATTGATATTCACAACCAGACGACTCAAAGGCAAGGTTTGCTTATTATTTAGTAAAACAAAATGATTTGCTTATAAATTCTTCGTTATTTTATTGTATTAGTATTCCTAAATGTTAAAATAACAAAATAAATAAGCGATTTTAGCTCCATGTTTTGGTAACATAAAGAACTTCACGGTCTATGGTAGTTGTAGTTGCATTACTAAGAGATGGCGTTAGAGTCGCGATTCTGCAAAAATATAATATACGCCTTATTTTAGGTGCCTACGTAATATTTATCACTTTATAACACTCCGACAAAACTGAGGTACCTACCTACAAATCGATTTATCACTAAACATTGGTCACTGATATGATTGGTCACTGATAACATTGGTCACTGATATGATTTTGCCATAATCAATTTAAAATTAGATCATGGCAAAATCATATCATATGCTGACGACACTGCCCTCCTTTTTTCCGCTGACTCTGTAGAAGAACTGTATAAGTTCGCGCAATGTGGATTCAATATTGTAAATAAATGGCTTGAGCACAACTTACTAACTCTTAATGCAGATAAGACAAAGTATATTAGGTTTTCGATGCGCAAACTGCCGTCAACCGAGATTATCCCCAAATTGTATGCGCATTATTGCGGAGGTGCTAATAAAGTATGTAAGTGCCCTACAATAAATCATACAAATAAAATTAAATACCTTGGCATTATATTGGATTAATCACTTTCATTCAAAGCTCATTTAGAAGCTTTAGTAAGTAGAGTACGCAAGTTAATTTTTGTCTTTAAAAATCTACGTCATATTGCAGATCGGAAACTTATTATACAAGCTTATCGTGCCCTATGCGAATCCATTTTGACCTACTGCATTACATCGTGGGGTGGGGTGGGTAAAACATTATTACTAACAGCTGTCGAAAGAGCACAAAGAGCGATACTTAAAGTATCAACTTTCGGTCCTTTTATTTTTTCTACAAACCTGCTATTTAAATCATGTGGAGTTTTATCAGTTCGACAGTTATTCATAATGAACATAGTACTCAAACAACACGCAGCCCTTCCATATGTCACTGAAAGCGCTAACAAAAGGAGGAACAATAACTTTTGCCCTAAACAACTGGGCCGGAGACATAATTTTTCAAATAAATTTTACAGTATCCTTGGTCCTTTATAATAGAATGAATGTGTTAGCCAATATTTATTCCTTAAATTATAATAGTTGTAAGAAAAAACTTATGGATACATTGCAATGTATGTCATATGATGACACAGAAAATTTATTGAGTGTTTTAAAGTAGGCCAATAAATTTTTGCAAGCAACTTTTGTTATTAAAACTAGTTTAGTGTACATAGTTAGCATAAGTAATTATTTTAAAGCATGCACCTTCGCCTTGTATAGTTAATAAGTTCTATTTGATTATTTTATGTGATGTAAGAACTCTTTTTGCCTTTTTAACAGGTTTTTACCTATGTAGTTCAGGCACACACATTATTTAATACCATTAGAATTTTAGATAAACTTTGTTATCCTTTCTGTTTCCACTACCAAAAGAAAAATTCAAGCAATAACACAGTCTACTGTAATTTAGGTAAGCTTGTATCATGTTTGGAGGATACACCATGTAAGATTGTACCATCTTCGAATTATTATTTAATTGATAATCAACAAACTCCAAAATAAGGTAATTCTTAGAAAATTATCCGCGTCATATTATTGCAAAAATAATAAAGGTAGTAGATTATCTCAAATATTCATTTCAAATCAAGCGGTACAATTTGTTTTCTTATTTTTTAAATTATAAATGCAGCATTTTATATAATATTATTCTGTTACTTACCTTAGAAAAAAAATATTTTTACCTCAATTCTTGCTACTAAAAATATGATAAACATTTTCAGACATTATTTGAACCTTTAAACAGATTTATTCTATTTTAATTATAAATATGAACATTTTTACGTTAGTAACGTAAGCATCATTCGGACTCGCAATTCATATCAAAATCTGTTATTTTCCTGGGGATTTTTACATCTCTTGACGTTAGTAACGTAAATAGCGGTCGAGAGCGTACTTCCATGTCCGCACGATAGAGGTGCTATACCAAATTGTGTGGAAAAAGGAGACGTCACGATTACGTCTCGTTACTAACGTCAGGCAGGACTCGGGACCCATATCTGTTTAACAACAGATAAAACAGGCCGGAGCCTATTTTATCAACCAACTACAAATATTGTGCAAGTTATCTTTGGTAGAGAATATTGTATCACTTTTATTGTACCACACTTACACATTGACTAAAAAATATGGTATTACAGGTCGTTACGTCGGAAGCCGACCGATAAAACTGCGCAAGAGCACATGGAAACATCGCTCGCTGGACGTCGTGCGTAAGAAGGAGAAGGAAAAGCAAGCTCTGATCTCTTTACTCATGACGACCTCAAAGAACTGAAATGGACTTAAAAAACTTTGTTTACTTCATTCCAGCACTCAAGTGATGCCTATTATTTACAATTTTAAGTTGAAATTATAAAGATTTAACGGGTATTTATCGCGTCTAGAAACCCGTATAGTTATAATAATGTGTTCTGATTTAGCTTTACTGCTTTAGGTTAAAAATATACTCATGTCAAAATTGTTTCTTCATGTTGTAGTAGCACGTAGGAGTTTTTCGAAAAAATACCTTTATGTATATACCTACGGTAGATGTCTGTAAAGATGTCAAAAACATTCTCAATAACTAAGTTAAACTAAGCATAGTTGCCTATCATTCCTTTTAAAAGTTTTAATTGCTAACTATTAGTGCATATTATTCATCATTCGGTATTTTGCGACTCCATTTATACATTCAATAGTTTTCCGAATAAAATATTTGCCATAAAAGAGTGTGCACGTAGGAACTTACTTATTTTGTATTCAAAACCAAATGCTTGACATGTCATTTGTCCAGGGGTCCATAGTGAAAAAATCCTAAGTCTGGTATTTTCAGTCAATCCTTCAATATAATGATTATATGAAGAATTAGGTATTGTTATAAATAATTATTAATGACTAATTACTAGTTTCTGCCCGCAGCTTCGCACGCACTTTACCGGGATAAAAAGTAGCCTATGTCCGTCCCTGGGATACCGTCAACCTCCCTGCCAAATTTCATAAAGATCCGTTCAGTTCAGCCGTTTAGGCGTGAAAAGGTAACAAACAAACAGAGTTACTTTCGAATTTATAATATTATGAATGTAGTAGTAGAAGTCTTATGAAATTTTTAAGAATCTCGGTATTTGTTAATGTTGTAGCGTCCCAACGGGGCTCGTATTATGATCTCACTTTTCTTAAAAACTCGATGTTAACTTAAAACAACACAATAAATGATAACAATGAAGAAGTTTTAAGAATTTTTTTGATTATACAAGCTGTACGTATTATGACTTTCAGCCTTGTTTGTGTCTGACAACTAATTTAGGTATCATAGTTCAATTCTAATGTAGAATATTTCATATTCTACATTAGAATTCTTCACTATGTAATTATTCTATGTAAGATACATAGCGTATCTATTAGAAAGTTTAAAATGACATGTGCTAAATGAGCACTCAATGGTTTTGTATTTTGTAAATCATTATTTTGTATTTTGCGATTTAGACCGGACTCTCAGTGAAGTTCCGTTTGCAAAAATTGCGGACCTCATTCTGACTTCTGATATATCGTCGGCTTACTGCGAAAACCAATTAAATGCACGTAGAGTACAACGCATTTTAAAAGTACAGATCAGATTTTACCATATTAAAACATAACAAGTTTGGAATAAGATAAACAAAGAGATGTAACAATAATTATCTGTCATACATATAGATATATTATGTCCTATGTTACGTGATGTTATAGAAAAAAGCGATAAAGTTAAGATTAATGTTCAGAGGGTGATGCATTTAATTGGTTTTACCTGTAATTAGAAAATGTCGTCTTTATTCTACTTTACCCCCACTAGAAAGCTGAATTTAGCATTCAGGCAATTGTTGTATGTATTTCTGTCAAAGTCAGGATGGGTAATTAAAATTGATTAAACATTGTCTTCAAAAAACCCCATTTTGTTTTATTTGTTTTTTCCAAAAAATTGGTTTTAACTGTAGGTTTTTATTGAAAATCATGATATTTGTTACAATAATTACATACAAAACTATAAATGAACTAGCGGCGCCCAGCAGTTTTATTCGCGTAGTTCCCGTTCCCGTAAGAAATAAAGAAAGTAAAATAGCCTATTCCGGATAATATAAGCTATCTTCCGTTTAAAGTCCCGGTAAAATCTGTCCTGCCGTTTTTGAGATTAGCCTGTTTCAACAAACAAACTATTCACTTTTATAATAAACTAGCTGCAGCCCGCGGCTTCGCACGCTTTTTTCCGGAATAAAAGGTAGCCTATGTCCGGCCCCGGGATACCATCTACCTCGGTGCTAAATTTCACCAAGATCCGTTTAGCCGTTCTTGAGTTATAAATAACAACAACAGTCGTGTTAGTTACATAAAGTGTAACTAACACGACTTTCTTTTATATATATACATAGATATAATGAAAATCATTATAACACTAACACACGCATATAACATTATTACATTTAAATACCTACATAACCCAATTACAAATTTCAAGTTTAAATAAAATAATAAATAAGTAAGCGGTTTCAATAAATTTAACATAAAAAAACAAGTTAAAACAAAATAAATTAATAGTTAACCTCAAAATTATTTCACAAAAAATAGTCACAACCAATAAATACAAATCAATAGCAAGTTGGACATAGTAACCAGTGTACTTTACCAAGGTGTCAACCTTACGACGACGGCTTGAGCAAAAGTGAACCAGAGATAGCGAGATTAGCGAGTGCGCTGCTTTTATAGAAATGCTACCGCGTACTATGTTTCCCGCTGATTTATATTATAATAATGAACAATCAAATTAAATTAAATAGCCCTAACGATCAGATCATTGAGCCAACAGCGATGATACCTGTTTCAGCATCATCATCCAGTGGCCCATGATACTGGAGCGAATGTCCTACGCCACGGCGGCCAGCAAGCTGTTGGAGCTGCGCCGCATGCGGCCCACCAGGCATGCGACACGTTTGCGCATGATTGCGTGGAACCCATCCACGTGCGCGTCCGCGAACATCCCTGATGCGCTACAGTACCGCGGCAGCCCCAACACAACAATATACTGAAGCCGTTGTGGCACTGGACGCGTATGGGGTTGTAGGCTTTTTGTCTTTGATCTGGCCTACAGACTGCACGTGTAGACCTTAAAAAGTGATATTTTGACTGGCGCTGTACAACGTGCGAATTTGCGAGCCACCATATTACACCTCACCGATAACGCCCTACGCTCCCTTTCGACATCCACTTAGGCGGACGTGGGCTTTGGTAGGTACAGCTTTCGTAATTGGCGTCCTCAAACAGCCACCAAGAGGCAGCCAAGGTTCATAAGTTCCATGTATGGGCTACATTTCTCCGGTACAATCAATATCCGAACACGAAACTCTAAAATCATAATATCTCATTAACCGTGACACTCGGGACATTGCTTCTACCGGAGAAATGTAGCCTATGACCCCCCCAACTACCCAAAAAATTATGTCGGGCAGAATACCAACCACCGAGTAGGGTATCACATGAAAGGTATCGGTTTGTATACATCTCAAAACAGTTTTAGAAATTATTTCTGTATGTTTCATGCTTTTTGAAATAGTTTGTAAAAAGTCACAAATGTTACTATTACCCTCTAATACTACGAATTTTGCAAACCGATACATCTGAAATGAAAGTTACCTTTAATTTTTAAATAAATAGCAAAGTCTATAGCCGGTACCTGTAGTACTTCACAAGCCACATCTGCCGAAGACTGAACCATGACCTATTCTCGGTAAAACAATGATTAATTGCGTCGTCCAACTTCATTCAAAATATTAATATCTTAGGGATATTAATATTTTGAATGAAGTTGGACGATGTAATTAATTTCCTCCATTATAAATTTTATACTCCATAAATTTGTAAAAAACAATATTGTGTATATTTTGTGTACAATGAATATCTTTTCTGCTTTAATCATTGTGCTTTACGCTCTTTATGTTGTGTTGTCTTTATTTGATTAAAGGTTAACCCTTAATCAAATAAAAGTCATATATGTACCACTTAGTTTGAGAACCAAAAAATATATTTTCTTTTGGTTGGCAACACTTTAATTACAAAGTAATAGCATTTTAGGATATTTTTGCTATGTATGAGCTGGCAACATTTTGCTTGTCACTTTCACTTGTCAGTGAAAGTCAATGTCAAAAACATATTTGCACCAGTTTCTGTTGGCAGTTTGCAGTTTTGAGTTCATTTACAAACTTTTGTGATTTTTGTGTGGCAAAAGTTCTGGTAAGTGCTCTAGGAGTTAAAAAAAGTTAACTTTATTGTGTTTTAGTGGTCTTACACATTGAATGATGGGATAAATATCGATATTTGTATAGTTTTTGATCGCTCAAACTAAACACTATTATGTGGTATCTATTTGACCATTGTCCATTCACGTCAAGTTCATAATCGAATTTTAAACATAAAAATGTATGTTGGTCTTTTGTAAGTATAATGTGATTTTTTTTGTGATTTCAGGTTGAAGTTAGGTCGAGGATTAACAATACATAAAAATAAAAAAGGTGGATGCTTTGGTATGCCACCAGAAATTCGTCTACTCAGCGTTGGCGTACACATGCCCGAAGAAACTGAGTCCAGGAGGTGCAGGTTTTGTAGTAAAAAAAAAGTTCAAAAAAGAACAAGAAATTGTTGCACAGTGTGCAAAGTTCCACTGTGTGCTAAATCATGCTTTAAGCTTTTCCACTCCGTGGAAAATGCAGAGGAATAACCTATAGTTTTTTTTAAATAAAATATTTCATTGTATGTAAAATGTTTTATTTATCTACCTCAAAAACTTTAATTTCATAAGTATAATAAAAAAATAAGCTAGGTTAGAACGAACGGTATAATTACAAACATAAATATGTAGGAATTTGAGGTAAATAACACCTATTTTATAGGTAATGAAAGTATTTATTTTTATAATCTTAAACTCATCATAGTTCCCAACTGCAGTCAGGGGAAACAACTAGTCTAAAATTATTAACAGACCGTAACGGACCATGGTAATATACATACCACCGAAAAATCACCCCCTTCCACCCCCTTTTTTGGTTTCCAAAAAAATGTAATCGGAGACCCCAAATTACCTAGAAATCACATCTTTATTTTAATTACCATAACCAGAAGCTCGCGTTTGTTTAAGGGTTAAAAAATTAGATAAATCATTAATTTGATGCAAATATTTTTTTTTTCGCTTTCTTTTATCCTATCTTATTATTTTTGAACCGATCAGTTTTAAAGTTCTTCTATGACGCTTCTTACTGACACTGGCAGAGTCGGAGCGAAAAGCAAGCGGCGCCCTAAAATAAAGAAGTTGAAGTTGAAGAAGTTGAACTTTGTTTGTAGTGATGTGTGTGAAATTGTGATGTGAATGTGATGACGAAAATGATTTAGTAAAACGAGGCAGGTACACATTTTTCCTTCTTTATAACCAACTTTATTTTCTTACGTGAACTTCTGATTCCTCGGAATTATAAACTGAAGCTACACCAACCACGGCGCTTCATAACGTTTTTGCTGGTGGTAGAAAGTGCAGCAAAACCACGTAACATAATTCCATCGAAAATAACTAATCGAAGAGGTACCTACTTTAAAGGTACTAAAATAATAGAGGCATTGTAAAATCATTTTGGATCTAGGTTTTTAGATTCGTTGCAATATTACAGGTACCTACATAATTGTACCATAGGTCAAGGGTTGTGTGAGATGCATTTAGCGGCGCGCGCTGCGTTTCTCAGTTGCGGGCAGGGATTCGTTCGGGGAGGGATCTAGGCTTTTGGAATATTCTTGAGGCAAATTTATCCGTGAAAGTAATTAATCAATATATCGGCGGCGGCGCGTTCTGATTCCGCATTGCAGATTGCAAATATTTATCAAAACATCTTCAGAGTTCTCTACTTGTTGAATCTAGGTATTCAAAATCCATCTCTAATAATGTTGGTTTGACCTTTCGTTTTCATGTTACCAGTGATGGCAAAGGTTTTTGTTTTTAGTGCTTACCTACATTTATGGAAAATTCCATTGAATTATAGAATTATTATTTATGTTATCACAAAAAATATTCAGTGATAATACAAACACTCAAAACTTAAACCTTATTAGCTTGCTTTGGGGCAACACCTTTTTACACTTTATAAATAAATGATATTTTGGAAGATATTTGGACCACGCTCAAAAGTAGTTTCGTTAGCATTCAAACCAAAGATGACATTTTATTGACAATCAGAAATAAATAGTGAAATGCCTGCACAATTGGAAATTTTCCAAGAAAATAGGAGCAGTTGTGTGATTTTCTACATGTAAGTAACTAAGAGTTAACTACTAGTGTTGTGATTTCAGGTTTGTGTAATTACACCATCGGAATATTAGTTTCATTATCAAAATGTCAAGTAGGCATATGCGCCGTCTGATGGCCCTAAAGGAACAGCAGAAACAAAAAGAAAGTGAGGAATCAGGTGAAGACGAAGATGCAGAACCTTCTGCGCAACAAAGCCAGACATTTCATGGGGTATGTAAAGCACCTGTTAACTTTCGTTCTTTGTAAAGTTCGCAGCTTCATTTTTAAACTGGTACTTATCTAAGCTATTATATGTAATTATATTATACATATGTATAACTTGTTAGGAATTTTTATGTACCTTCTGTCTGAATAAAAATTATTTTTAAAAAAGATAATAGGGCTAGAGATAATAGGATAACATATTAATTGACGTTTTTGACAAGAGTTTTCATACTCAAACTACATAACCAAACTTATTCATGTCCACTCCAGTCACAATTTTAGCGCACTAGTAGAAAACATAGAACTAGTAGCTCATACTTATAAATGTTTACATAAAAAGATACAATGCAACAGCACTTGTCCCAGGATTGAGCAAGTAAATGAACATACTTACCTTGGTTTGGTGATTGACAATAGATTTAACTGGCTAAAACACATCGACGGTGGAAAGGAGAAACCCTTGAAGCGACAATTTTGGAACTTTACATGAGAGCCAATCAAAGTTTTTATTTTCCGAAAAAAAATTATAAAAAATTACAAATTGAAGTTAAAGCGACAGAAAAAAAAACAGTTTCTTTATTTTTAATTTACTATCTACTATTAAACTTAGAAACATATGCTAGCATGATAAAAGGATTTATGCGTCGCTTAACTATTTTGTGGCGAATACAGCGGAAGGAAAAACACATTAAATGCAAATTCAGTATTTTGACAAACGCAAGGAAAAACACATTAGCGACAAGCTATGCTTGATATAACTAGGAGGAATAACAACTGAAGCGTATCGAGCATAAGATACAGGGTTGTGGAAAAACCAGTTAACTAGGAAAACCATAGTATGATAAGTAGAGGAAAAACACGATAAGCGCTAGCTATGTAATGATTCAATGTTAAATTTTTAACTGAAGTCCCTACTTTGTTTCCCGAAGATACCAAAAAAAAACAAGAATATTGAAATAAAAGTATCTTTTACGGTTTTACAAGCTGGTAGGTACAACATTTTGGCCAAAAAAAACCCATTTCAGTGGGAAAACACAAACTTCAAACGAAGTGTAGGTACATCACTATCTTCATGAGCGATCAAACAATATTATAAACGACCAACACAGCGTATCGCTTCTGTATTGCAAACTTACATTGAACTTATAAATTTTCATTTGTTTCATTAGTAGAGACTTTAACAACCATAAATTATGTATCAAAATATTTCTAATCACTACCTATTTCAGTCTTATGTATGACTTAATCAACATTGCTAACACTATAAGTAAAATCTTCTAAACAAAACAATTAAGCATATAATTAAATGATCAATAGGAACACTTTATGTTCCTTTTGATCATTTAATTATATGCTCACATACTATCAAAATTTAAGGTTTCCAATATTTGACGTTACTCCTTGTAATATACCAGTAAATTAATTACAAACATCCTCAATATCTGTTTCTGCTAACGTATCAACACCAACGACGTGAGGTAAAGTAACATATTCATAGTGGAACAGTCTTGGATTAGCAAAACTTTTGTCAACTCTTCATAATGTTTTCTGGGTTATTGGTCCTATGGGGTTCTGGGTATAGACTTCTTGTAAAGCAGTTTTACAATTTGTGAAGTTGGAGCTCCGTTTAGAGGTATAATTTCTTCTTCAGCACCAGGTAACATGGAGTATTTAACAGCCTAAGAAATTACGTTAAAATTTGACTTTTTGAAAGTGACAATCCTCAATTTACTTATATTTTCTGTCAAGTTTCCTCGAAAGTACTTATTGTGCACTTGAACAAAGACACTTGAAGATAAGTTATGCTTATGTTATGTTAGCATTGTCA
The DNA here is from genome assembly GCA_963662085.1 of Eupithecia inturbata. Lineage (NCBI taxonomy): Eukaryota > Metazoa > Arthropoda > Insecta > Lepidoptera > Geometridae > Eupithecia > Eupithecia inturbata. Next base: position 8,351,595 of record OY759176.1, on the reverse strand, counting down.
ATACTTTGCAATAGAGTGCATCTTCTGAAGACTCTTTACTTCCAAATTGACATTTCGGTTGTCCTTTATAAATCAATTTACGTTTGACATGCTTGGGGTATCCGCCCATTTCCAATATTTTATATTTAAAATACATCTTCTTCAATACAAAAAAAAAAGAAAAGCATGAGGGTAATAATAATACACCTACAAAATAAATAAAGAAACAGGCGCACACCTAAGCAACTTAGACAGACCTTGAAGTTCGCAAAATAACAGAATCACACTTATCAAAAGATCGTGCTATCAAATAATAATACATAGCTACTCATTAAAGGGCGCTCCACATTCTCGCGAGATATTCACGCGATTCTCTCGACGACTGTAGTGAGAACTTCTTTTGGGTACACACTCACAAAGTTCTCAAATAGTTCTCACTATAGTTCTCATGCTCGATGACGATGGACGCTGAAGTGACCGCTGCGACAAGTTTATTGTTATGTGCTTTCGCATATTATAATTATGCGTATATTAAAGAGAAAAAAATAATTAAAAAGAACGCTCATATTGACGCCTTGCAGTACACAATACAACCGTTTCAATCGGCGGCTCGCTCGTTACTGAGAAACATGCGAGTGTGGTGTCAATACACGTTCTCGCCTGTTCTCACGTTCTCGCGCTCCTTTGTCTCGCGCAAAAAAACCGACAACAATCGGAGAGCCAGACGAGAACACGTGAAGAATATGAGAATCAGCTCCACACTCATGCTTCTCAAGATTTTCTCGCGTTCTCTCGAGATTCTCGCGAGAATGTGGAGCGCCCTTAAGAATATGACAAGTTTCTACCTGATTGTCATTAAGGTAATCACATCATCGTTAGAAAGAAATATTAGTTTTGGACTTCAATTTACATTATAAATTATACACTTAAGTATTTACAGATACTTATATACACTAAAACATGCACTCTCTGTGGCCGCTGTTCGCGATGCGACGAAACGTGATATGCCTAGACGGCTGTTCACCGATGAATGAAGCGCCACGTCACATACAATTTCCTTATAAAGGTGACGCCACTTACACAAAAGAGACCGAAATTAATTGCTTGTAGCGACAAAACTTGCTTTGAATAGTTAATTTAAATACACAATGTCGTAAACAATGGTTACTCTAACCAACTATCGTCTTCATTTATGAAGTCAGCGAAATTAAATGAACCGACGTTTTGAGAATAACAGACAATGTCAGTTAATATAAATATTTATGTGGTTTTTTTGTGTGTGTTTACTTTTACCGACGCCACTGCTTTTTACAAGGATTGTCAAAACAACTGAAATCCATAATACCCTATTACAATCATGCAGGCAAAACACATCAACTCCATCATACAGATATAAGGTAAGCAAGGAAAAACGAATGTAGCGACTAGACACCAAAGGAATAGAAATAAGCAAAAACACCTTTAGTGTTTAAAATGGCATTTCCTATGACGGAGAAAAACGATTTAAGTAACTTATAATATCCGAAACAAAAAAGGAAAAACACATCAAATAACAATCTAACTATAGAGTCGGTACTTTAAGCGGTAAATGGACCAAAATTGCTATAATTCTTTGTCACTTCATTTAGCTTCTGAAAAAAATGAGTCTAAAAGTCCCATTACTTGAAGCGACACCAAAGTGGTCAGATCGCCACAAAACCATGACTAATCGACGCAGAAAAAATCACTGATTTCAAAAATGTTTAAAACTCATTTTGGACCAAAGTGTCGCTTCAAGTGTTTTTCCTTTCCACCGTCGACATAGATAAAGTTTGCAATAAGTTAAGAGCAGTTTTAGCAAAATTCTACATAATCAAATGTAAAGTTCCTTTTAACATACTATTGATGATGTATAAAAGCACTTGTTGAAAGCATTTTGTCGTACGGTCTTACTAGCTATGGACGTACCTATAAAACATACTTAGATCAGATTTATAATATACAATACAAAATTCCAAAACTGCTAGTCCCTTTCAAAATTAAAAATAAATATAAAGAATACACTGAACAACTTTTTGATTATTGTGGTATTATACCTATACATAAAAAGGTCAAACTTAACCTACTTATCAAACAATACTTCCGCATGGACATCCATACTCCAATATATCACCTGATCACCACTAGGAGCATCACGCATAAAATGTTAACAAAACCCAGATTTAGTAACATCTACGGCCAAAGAACTTCCCAATATTTAATTCCCCATCTCATTAATGAACTACCTATAGAAATTAAAAATAAGATAAATAATAAAAACATTAAAACTGTTTTAATACAATATTTTTTATCAAAAACTCTATGCTGAATTGGAGTACCCTGTAGATGAAGGTAATAATGCGGCGATAAGCGCTGAATGAATGAACTTTGCAACATTCCGGTCGTAGATAAGTAAATGCATAGAAAATAGTTACCAAGGTGTGTGTTTATTATGTCTGTTATATTTGATTGTTTTGTTTAAGATGTAGGATTATTTATTTAACTAAGCGACGCGTTAAACCACAGTAGATAATAATAAAATCTAAAAATAAAGAGAACCCAGTGCTTAGACAAACCTAACATAGGCTTTAAGGCATTGCTAACCAATTTTTGTAACGAATCTTTTATCTATCTATACAGTTAAATGACAAAGTTAAGGTGCTAATTGTCTGATTAACTTTTGGTGAACACCAGCCTGATGGTTGTGTTCTCAGAGAGATAATAAGACAATCAGCAGCTTTGTTGGTTAACTTTGAGTATAAATGCATGAACTCATTCATTCTGTTGCCGCATACGCAATTTACATTACATTAGTTTTTTTTTAATTTATTGCCTACATTTTATCTTAACCTAAACTAGAATTATACACAAAAAAAAGTTTCTAACGATAGGCAAAGGGAGTAGATTCAGCATTGTGCTGCATGCAAAGGAACATGCAGCGCTGATTTTAAATCTACTCCCCTCGGATAGGTGGTCACCGAGGGTTGGGATAGCGGGTTTAAAGTAGGTTCTTATACTTTTTCATCTATTTCAACCTCACTTTAAAAAACTCCGTCTGCAGGGTGCATACGGTTGATTTAAGTTCCATCCTTCAATAAATATTGCTTACTATCAGAAACTTGTTAGTTAGTCGTTAGTTACATGTGCCGTAGTTTGTTTACAAACATTCTACATCGAGTTTGGCTGTTTATGTATCTTGCTGAAGAATACCACCCTTCCATTTCTAGAATGTGTCTGCTATAAAGTCTCGCAAACAGTTAATTTAGAATGTTAATTATTTGAAAATTGCTTAACTATGCATAAAATTTTCATAATCTGCATAACAAAGAAATGGCAATTTTCATTTGTTTCTTGTTTCTCAAGTAATTTCTACTATGATGTTCAACAGTTGGAGGTTAGCTCAGACAGCGAGTCAGAGAAACCAGCCCTTGGAGATCCCATCCCATCAACAAGTCCAATTCCAGGGCCGTCTACCGGAGTTCAGCAACATCGATCAGCTAATATACCGGAAGAAGACAAGTATGGGGCAAAAAAAAAGACTTTCACAAAAGCACAGATAGCAAAAAAAGAAAAAATGGCACAAAAGGAATCCAAGAAAAACAAACAATTTAAAATACCAGAAGGGGTTTGTATTAGCTCAATGAATTACATATAGTTGTATTTAGGGGGTCTAATTCTAATTCGAAGTGGGGGAACTGGGATTTGCACTGACATCTCACATAGGAGTGTATTTTGCATTGTCTCCTGCTTAACCAGGCCCTAAGCATCCCACCTCCTTGAAGTACCGGAGCAGGATGTTTCGTCGTTGGAAATTTCAATGTTTCCCCTGTAGTGAATGTCGAGCTAACGACGCCAGAGTCTGAAGGAAGTCCCAAAGGTTTTCGACTGCTACATCACTTGACCTTGTGGTGTAATTGGTTCAAGTACCGTCGAAGTAGACACATTTTTAAAATATTATTTGATTGCTTAGTAGTTACCCTGAGTGTGAGGGTTTACGCACTATAAGAACAAAAATCTTAATATTGATTTAGTATGCTTGCAGTTTGTTCGACGCTCCGATAGTTTATCGGAGTATGGTATTTATGGTGGTGACCCTCAAAAGATAAAAGGACAAGCAGCAGTTTTGTCGTCTTACTTTGACGTAAAATGTATGAAACCTTCAGTCAAAAGGTCGACACATTGATATTGTACGATTATCTTTTTGAAGAACACATATATGACTTATTAAACTGTTTCAACTTCTTGTCTGATGGCTCCGCGTCTTGTTTGACGCAATTCTGTCATTGTCCGTCTCATGATAGCATCACAAGCTTTATATTAAGTTGTTTATTCAATAGATATCATAATTTACATGTCAACATTTCAGATTGATGAAGTAGACTGGTTGACGGAACAACTGAATCAAAAGTTGGGTGACCCACCACAGAGAGTGGGAGAAATGGTAGTTGATAAGAGGGAACAACGAAAAAATCAATTGTTCTACATAAACCCAGACCATCTCAATGTCAACAATGAACTCGCTAAAGTTTATGGCCGTAATGAAACGTAAGTTATTTTTTTTTATAAAATGTCTCTTCTACTGTTGAATATGCAACCAACAATGGGTGAATGTAGGCTGATTAGTTACAGATATGTTAAACCCAATGCAAGTTGCTATACAATTTCAACTTAACAATTACTACAAATACATTTTTTCTTTTATTTTCCAGGAAATCACCATATCCCCTAAATCGAAGAGCGAGTCACTGGATAGGAGTGTCTCCTAACATTCAGGCTATTCGGATAAAAGGTTTGTTCACGGACTAAACATACAACATCATACAGATTATTGGATCCATCAGTATCTATTGAAAATAACCTTTATTAATTTGCAGGTATAGTAATGACCCGTTACAAAACCGAAGGACGTATAAAGTACTTCAGATTTACACATAATCAAGAATACAGGACACGCTGCGAGTTATTAATACGCGAAATCGTAGAAAGGTCTCACGGTGGAGGTAATCGAGCAACCATGCTGTATTCCTTAACTTGTATTGAGGCATGCCTTGAGGTAAATGATAATTGATCTTCCAACCCCCATTTCATATCTACGTCTACTATTCAATCATCGATCAAGGTATCCGCCGGCCCCCCATAGATTCACAATGCTCACCCTGAAACCGAATCAAAAGAGATCCCATTTTACATTTTGGGACCACCATTTCAACTAGTGTCATTTTGGCGGTCGGACAGAAAGCAAGCCTAGCAAAATTGCAAAAATCACACGTACAAGACATAAATAAACCGCCAAGCGCGAGTCGACTCGCACACGGAGGGTTCCGTACCGTAAAACTGTCATTTTTTCATAAAACATCTATTTCTCACTTGTTCAGAGGCCCCTTAAAATTTTCCACTTTATTATATTTTTAGTATTTGTTGTTATTACAATTGAAGTGTTACTTATTTATAGAAAGTTTCATGTGTCTGTTCAAGAGCTTTGACAAACGAAGAGCCAAAATAGCAAAAAAAACACGTTTTTTGTATGGAAGCCCCTATTAATTCGGATGTTTATTTTTAATATTTGTTATTATAGCAGCAAGAGAAATACACATTGTATGAAAATTTAACTGTCTACCTCTTATGGTTCATGAGATAGAGCCCTGTGACAGCCGGACGGACGGACGGACGAACAGCGGAGGCTTAGTAATAGGGTTCCATTTTCACCCTTCGGCTACGGAACTCTAAAAAAGACGGGATTTACTATTTTCAGTAAAATTTTTTGCATTTTTGATGACCGATGTGGCGCGGCGGACGAAGGTCCGCCTGCGGCGCAGAAGGTTGCGGATTCGATTCCCGCCTTGGGACAAATGTTTGTACGATCTGCAAATATTTGTTCCGGGTATAATATAATAAAAAATATTTATCTATGTTATGTGTTGTATTAAGTTTATTAGTCATCTAGTACCCATAACACAAGCTCTGCTTACCTTGGGGCTATATGATGCTGTGTGGATTGTCCAGCATTATTTATTTATTTATTTATTTACCCTTGTTCCGTGCTCGCAAAACTTGTCACGGCTCTGCGCAAACTGTCTGCGTCAAATCTAGTTGTAGAAAATGTCCAGTGTCATTATTGTAAGGTTCTTGGTTCTATAAGTGTGCGTCCACACTGCGAGCCTAGCGCGGTTGCGATGACGGGCGCGAAGTATCAAACATATGAAACGCGCCTTTGCGCTCATATTGTAGTGACTAAGGCGGAAGCCTAATGCGACGGGACTAAGTGAGACAGCGCTAGTCAGCGAGCGACCCAATGCGCGGGTGGCGGGGGTATCAAACCAGTTCGGTCTTGTCGCTCGGCGTATACGCGTCTGTATGTCGTAAAATTGCTGATTTTAGCTAAAAGAGCTCGCGCGTCACTGTGGCCACCGCACGCTCCCGCTCGCCGCGCCCGCTTAGGCTCCAGCAACCGCGCATTCAGTGTGGTCGCACACTACGACGGAGGCGCTAGGCGGCGGATACCTGATCGAAGTATTCAATACATAAATCACCCGCTAGTAACTATTTCTTTTAGAACTGTGATATCCTCTACACCCTAGAAGAACATAATGAGGGTAGGATATCTCTGGAGCAATGCTTATTCTGCTTGCAATTTGTTGCGGATCCATCCTTCAGTTATGTTGATGTGAGTACATACTTAACATTACATACATTTTAAAAGCTCGCGTGGTCCCCTTTTGTTTTTCGTATACTGGAAGCCTGGATTTCTGATGTCAGCGTGGAAAATAGTAGGAAAAAACAAAGACAACGCGCCAGCTTTTAAAATTTATCTATACATACATAAAATTACATTAATTAAGTTATTGTTTAAAAGTGTATTTTTTATTAATTATACCTTCTCACTTTTCAGGGGAATACCCGCCTTCTGTACGAATTCGTCGAAAACAGGCCATTCCACATAGCCTTACTTAAATATGTTCATATTTTGTCAAATACAGCGTGCCATATTACGGCGCTTGCGCTAGGCAAGGTGTTGCTAAGCTTAGACCCGACGGATCCTCTAGCTGTGTCATTTATTATCGATACGCTGGCTATACGGGCGCGGGAGTTCAAGTGGCTCATCGGTTTGGTTGAGGAGTGGCGTGATACCGGTCATACAAATCGCCTTTTTAATATGAGATATTCGCGCGCCCTCGCTCTATTCCACATCGCGCGCAGGACGCAGGAAGGCGGTGAGTCTATAACAATGCTTGTAGATAGTATAAGTCGTGTAGATAAAGAATGAGACTAAAGGTGATGATTTTCCATACCATTCTTTATCTACACCACATATATACCTTTAGTGCGTTTTTATTTTACAATCATTCATGGCTCAGCTAGAAAAGCGCACGCATCGCAATGCAATGTGAAGATTAGTATTGCTTTGAGATGAAATTAAAGTCTTTGAAACCAGTTCCTGAGGAGCATCAAGTGCACAGACGCTATACATACACACACACCCTCTCTCTCATACAACACACACACTCAAACGCACGCACGCACACTGAGTATCTTAGGTAGTTATGTCTAATTTCCTTAATATCTTTTATTTTTGCTATAGGTACACAATTTTATTTCTAAAACTTTATATAATAATTTAACTGCATTAATAAACTTATTACCTGTATAACATATAATTACGTACCTACACTCTATTGGGACTCATTTATCTCTAATTCCCAGAGGTGGGCGTCGCATCTCTGCCTGTTTTTGTTATTTGCTCCTCAACATGTTAATAAACAAAGACTTTTTATCTTTTAAACTGTCATGGCTATAAACACTAAATAAGTTAAAACAAAATGATAAAAAACATCACAAATCATGTTAGTACACAGCGATATAATAAGTGAGTTGCAATGGTTCACAGATTTTTAGAATTATGTATAAAAAAAAGTACGCAAAAATAAATTCTTCTGCTAGCGGCTCAGCACGCGTTTTCCCGGGATTAAAAGTATTGCCGGTCTAGAACTACATATATGTAAAATTTCAGCCCGATCCATACAAACATCTACCCAAACTTTCGCATTGAATATTATTGTGATATTTTATACAGTTTAGCAGGTATTACCATATGGTCATACAAATATTTGTATAATTTACAGAGGTTGAAGCAGACGCAGCTTTGTCCAAGGCAATAATGAGCTATCCGTCGGTAGCCTTGAAGATAATCAATTTAGCCAAGATTTCTGTTCCTGATGACATAAAGAACCATGCGCTTTTCAATCCTCCTGCAAATTATCCTGTGTGAGTTAATTTTTTTGTATCATCGGCAGGTGTACGTTTGGGTAACATCGATTAAAATGTTGTATTCGTCAATGTATTGTGCTGTTCCAGCCCAAGCCGCGATCTACAACAGTTGATAAACTTCTATGCGTGGCTAATGGCACCGAGGTGGCAAGAGCCCTTTGTTTCGAAGTGGTTTATAAAAATACTGAGTGACACGATAACACAGTATAATGAATCTTCTGCTCTGCGGGTAATTATTTATTTTCTACTCTTAAATTGTAAAACAACGCATTATAACAGCGGGGATCTCAATCAATGGGTTCGGCTAAGTTCAATCTATATTATTTTGTATTTTATGATCATTATTTTTAAATTTGTTTACTAAAGTCTTTTTTGTTTACAGGAAAAGGCTTTTAGTAACGCAAGACTGGTAGCGCAATTATATCTCTATCTACCGACGGAAATAATACGTCATCTTTACATCATTAGATCGATGTCCAGTTACATCGGTGGCGGGGTAAGACACATTTTTATTCTAGCTTCTCTCTACAGCTTCGCACCGATTAAAATCTTATAGTGGTTTAGGATGACAGACGCGTTGGCCGTGGCCTTAGAATCTGCATTTTATTAAATTTGATTAACTTCCGCTGCTTATTTTTTTCATCTGTTAAAATAAAATGGTGTTTTTATGGGATTGAGTCGATTGGCATCAAAACATTTTTTTACCAGTTTGATTCATTGTAAGTACTCACGCTTGACTCAAAATGTTTTAATGCCAAAATATTTTTCTCCAAAAAGGAGCTGATTGTTTCAAAAGCAACTGCACATGTATCCTCTGGTTATGAGCTCCCGGTGATCCGCTCCCTAGAAAAAAAAACACTTTACTACACTAGGTATAAAAAAAAAGTTGGGTGTGGTCATATTATGACGATTCCATCGTAATACATGCCTCTTTTTCTTATATTTTCCGTTATTACTATTATTTAAACAGCTGTTAACCGCCGCAGATTCTATTTTACAATTTTGTTATATGTACATTGAGTCAATTATTCGTCTATCTACGTCATCGCAAACGTAATTAGCACACTTTGTAAAAATAGGAGCGAAATCTACATCTCTAAGCATACTTGAGCACAGCTGCGTTTATTGCTTGATTTGAGAGCTATCTCTTTCTCCCCAGATTACATTATTACCAATAAACATCTAATAAAAATGTATACATCTATACTATAGAGAAAGTATGTTCCTAGACAGTTTGTTCCTATAGATTCTACGTTCATAGGTCGCTCTCTACTCTGAAGTGAGTTATTATCATTTGAATGTACAAATTAATTTATTCTTTCAGCACATGCAGAGTTTACCACCTTCGGTGTCATTTAACCCATTTCCCATGAGAGGGTCTCGTACCGATACATACAACTACTTTACCGAAAATTCCCAACGGATCGAGCCGAATCAGCGCCTTCTCATGGGGTTTCTTGAGGGTCTCTTTCCCAATGTTGGTCGTTTGGGGTAAGCATTTCTAGCAATAATGCATGAATGTTTGATATCAAATTTATATTAGGTACACTATGATTTAATAATAACTGAGTATGAATCGATTGTAGTTTGTTTTGATTTGTCTTTTGATGCTTTTCAAGCATCTTTTTAAAAGTACGTATTATTTCCGATTAAACAATGATGGTCGTGTCATTAGCAAACAGTTGACATTAGTGTCAATTATTCAGATGATTTGGCAGCACTAAAATGCCATCGTTTTTATTTCGAAAGTTTTGAAAGAGACTGCAACAATTTTAGTGCTGTGAAATTTGTTTGGTTTGGTTTTGGCGACATCTGAATTAAGACACCTTGTTGATTCGTAGTCTCTGGTCGGCTCTGGTAAATCATCAATGTAGAGGAGCAGCAGTAAAGATTCCAGAAAGCTGCCTTGTGGTTCGCTATAATAATTATGTCGTAGAACAGCATAGGTGTTTGCTGTTTGTTTGTTCAGATTAGATAGCTTTTCTAAAAGTCAAGGTATACCACGTTTCATTCGTACTCAGGATGTTATGTAGAAATAAACGTAAGTCTGGGACTGTTGAATATCATTATGGCAGACGTTTAAATTATACTTAAAGCCGGCTTTTGACTATGGGATGTAATATATATTACATCTTGAGCTATATATTACATCCCGCGATTGCTGTTCACACTGTAAGATTTATATTTTGGAACAGTTCAGCTTCTGTCACCATTGTGTCACAACGTACTTTATCGAAACGGTTGATTTCTGAAATGGATAATATTGAGATTGTTTTGCTTGATTCCTACGACAGTTCATCAGACGACGACGATGCTGTATTCGATTTACATGTATCATTATTAAGAAAATATATAATAAACGTCGATTCTGGACATCGAATCATTAGACTAAGAGAAGATTATATATTAACATCTAATAAAAACAAAAATTCATAACTCGTGATCATCAGTTGACATGTCTGCACACGATCGTCACCATTCAAACTGAGGACGAGGCAGGGGGAGACGCGGTGTCCGGGGACGTGAGGTAAAATAAACACCTTCAAATGTGGCACGGTCCTCCTCTAAATATGGCACGGTCGGCCGAAAAAATATTTATAGTTTGGGGTGTAATATATGTTTATTATAGCACAGTGTGCACGGTCTCGTAAAAAATGTATGACGAGCGGTAAAATATTATATATATTATATTACATCTCATAGTCAAAAGCCGGCTTCAGATTGTTTCATTCCAACGAAGTAGACTTAAAGAAGTATAAATTTTTGCATTCTTTTAAAATATTGAAGTTCGTTTGAAACACCTTGAATTACTAAATCGTGTACGCAAAGCTTTATTTCGGTCTGTCCTTAATAAAACCTAATATTAATGTTTAATAAATAATGCTGGGCAATGGTTCTATGTTTCTATTGTTATTTTTTTATTTGTATGTGAGTTTGAATTGTTAAAGAGCGGTGGGGCAGCACCGCGACGCACGCTGTGCACGGCCACGCGGCGCATTTTAGCTGCGTGGGTTCGTATGTTTGACAACGTGGGTGTACGTTTCCCCTGCGGCAAACTAAAAATTAACCACTGCCCCCTACCTATATACAATTGTAGCGCAGCACAGTTTTGACGTCCCACTTCCCGCAGTGAAGCTACGCACGCGTGTACCGCGTGCGCGTATCGTTGCTACGGGAATGTATATAAAAGTTTGTAAAATGCATATTTATACCTGATAAGAATATTATAACATCATGTGAATAAATTTCTGATAAAAGTATGTTGTTTTGTTTTACCTGAAATTCCCATTGTTAAATTTTATTTTAGGTAGGTACGTGTCTTCGACACGTGTTTTTTTAAGTATTCATGCATTTATTTGCTCTTTTTTAAGTATTCTGGTTGGAATGGTTCGGTTGGGAGTAGTTATTATATTATTATTTTTATTTTCTACCAAAAAGATAAACAATCCTGCAGTAGTTAGTAGACCTAAAATAACTTTCTTGTTATTGATTTTTAAACAGAAATAATAGTAGTGAATTTTAGTTTGTTTGTTCGGATTTGTTGACATAATTGACAGCTAACGCTAAGATCTTATGCGCCTGTTCAAAACCGCCGCCAAGTGCCGCGCGAAGGCAGCGCCGCTGACGAAATTTATAGGTATTGAAAATCGTAGTGTTATACATTCACTTCATTTCTCCGTCAATTTTGGACCGATTTTGATGATTCTTTTGCTATTCTATAGAATTAAGAATGGTCCCATACATTTTATTCCCGAGGGATTAGTATTTGTCCCGTAAAACCAGTTTTTAGGTTTATCAAAACTATCAAATTATTATGTTCTCTACTATTAAAACGGAAAAAGGCTTCTAGATAAAGAAAAAAAAAACCTGAGAAAGCGTTTTCGTTATTTAGTAGTAAGTACGAACTGAATTATTTATAATAAAACGGCTATCCTGACAAAATATTTCAGAATTACTTAAGATTATCAATAAAACAATTCGACCAATTACTTTCCCTTTGGAAAACCTAATTGAAAACAAAACACAACATTTAATAAAACATTTAACTGAATTGAGAATCCTCTTTTTTTAAAGTCGGGTAAAAAGGCCATGAATGAGTCGATAGCAGTCGATGTTCTGCTGCACTTGTTTATATTTTTGGTACTATAATAGTTTTGTGTTGTGGATGTGTAAATGTGTAACTGTGTAAGTAAGGTTACTTCTGTATTATATTATATTATGTAAGTTATGTTTGGTTGATAAAACAATGCTGTACTGTAGGTAATTTATTTGACATTTTCGTTGCAGTGTTTTAGCCTTGTTTATTTCTTTTTGACACAGACATGGCTTCTTATTTATGATTTGGTATATTCAAGAACTTCGCTTCTGGAGGTAGCCCGAACCTACTGAGCTGTGCACTGTAAGTTATCTCCATTTACAGTATTTTGATTTTATATTTACTTATACCATGGACAAACTAACACTACTTTTATTGATATTATGGGATCGATTCTGCTAGTACTAACGCAACTAATCAAAAGTCGGTGCTTTATTTTCTTTAGTGCGAGGTTGCGGGTTAGATTCCTGCCTCCTGGACAAATGTTTGTATTTATACACTACGATCTACAGATATTTGTCCCTTTTGTTTTGGGTTTTTTTTATATACAGGATGTTCGAGACCGTGTGCCATATGATAACTGGGGGTAGGCGCAACCAAGTGCAAAACCTATAGGCTATAATAGCTTGGCGGCTTTTTTAACCCCGAAAAGCCTCTCGGCTATTTCTAAGAATGATTTTAAGATTTTTCCTGTTTTTTTTTTTTAAATTTTAACTACTAAGGGCTGTAACTTTATTTGTAGGAAATAACATTGCATACCATTTTTTTTAATTACATCTGGCATGATAGTCCTTACTAATAAATTCAATATTAACGTGAGATCTAGGTAAACAAAAACACTATGAGCATGCAAACTGTGGAAAAGTTAAAATATAAAAATAAGAGTTAACTTTGGAATGAATTAAAAAAAACTAAGAGTGCCTGTTTTCTTCCAGTTTAATGAAAACTTATCTATAGTCTGTTCACGGAGACAAGCTAATATAGCGCGCGCTCTCTTGCACTATTGTAAGAAAGTGAAAAGGACGGGACTACTAGCGTGAAAGACTGAGATTGGTCAGTGGGAGTGACCATTATTTTAAAATGTAAAGCTATGTTTAGATTGCTCACTTCAAACTATTAAGTACTTACATTATTCACGAGCTTTTCGCCCGGGGTTTTGTGGATGAGTGGGTTATTGATCATTGACCTACTTATTACGATACTGAGAACCTAAAAATATATATTTTGTTTAATTTGAGTAGTGTACAAAAAATAAAAAATCAGAAAATTTCTTACAAATTTATCACTTTCTGATTCACTTGAATCTTAATCATACTCCAAGCTTATAATAAAACGTTCTGCCATATTTTCTACGTTCCTATCCATAACATCCATACCAGGCTCTACTACATCACGTCCGCACCGCACAAGAGACAGATAAAACTAACTTTTGGCCACACAGCGTGCACATTGTGCACGTGCCCTATGTTCGTTATCTGCGACCAATAACGTGCAGTGTATGATTTCCCTATTAGCTTGTTTTGGCGAACAGAGTATAGTTCATGGCCATTCCAACAATATGCCACATGTGTCAAAACTATATAAAATAGGTAACAAAATAAGTGTTTATTCAAAAAATCTGCCATGTCGAGTACCCTGAAATTGTCGAATTGTTGTTTCCTAATCGTGATGTAAGTAAGCATGTTCAGTTCGGTAGTACTTGTGCCAAAGGGTAAGTAGGGGTATTAGAACCAAGTGCACGGTGGCATTTTAAACCGCAGCATCACTGTTTTCAAGATTTTTTAGTATGGTGGCCTTTTTAAACCCTCAAGTAGACAACATTTCGATGATAGTCAGATTTTTTATTATTCACTTATGTTATTTTTTTGCGTTTTCTATTTTTTTTATATTTTAACTTTTCAACACTGCATGCCAATAGTAGTATTGTTTACCAAGTCCTCATGTTAATATTGAAATTATTAGTAAGGATTGACATGCCAGATATATTAAAAAAAAATGGTATGCCATATTATTTCCTACAAATAAAGTTACAGCACTTAATAGTTCATAATTAGGGGAAAAAATAATTAGAAAGTCTTCAAAATTGCCGAGAGGCTTTTCACTTGGTTATTGTTAAGTTATTGCACTTGGTTCCACCTGTCCCCAGTTACCATATGGCACTCGGTCTGCCGCACATCCTGTATAATAAAAACTCGATCTATGTAGTACCTAAGTATATTATGAATAAAGTATATCAGTCATCTAGTACCTACCCATAACACAAGCTCTGCTTAGCTTGGCTAGAAGTTGCGGTCCGGATTGTCCAGCAATATTTATTTATTTAGACCAGTGGTTCTTAACCGGTGCTCCGCAGACCACTGGTGGCCCCTGGAAGCATTCGAAGCGGTCCGCGGCTCCATCCTAAGCCCCGCGAAATGTATCATCCAACACATCGCACAATGCTAATTTGCAAGCTTTATTTTTACACCTAGGTACTGTTAACTTCCATCACATTTATTATGGCCCTCAACCACGACAAAAAAGTTGTGGCTTGCTTCGCTCGCCGATAACGAATTGCCTCGAGTAGGTTTCAAATGAGCAGCCTTGTAATTTCCTACAATGTGCTGTCTTTAGCTATTTTGGAAATAATTTACTCTTTAGGCAATATGTCCCTTTGCGTCACAGTAAGCAGGCGAGGGCGAGGCGGGGCGTAAGAATCGGTCGACTCATACAACTCAGCCCGTGAATGTCAGAAGAGGTGACTAAGGGAACTTACCAGAGGAAAGGCTGCCTTCTGTGTATTTTTAACACATCCACTACGATCACCAATCCGCCTGGCGAGCGTGGTGATTACGGCAAAACTCCCTTGTTTGGGGGAGGCATGTTGAGCAGTGGACGTATATGTGCTTCTGAGGAGGTAGTAAGAGTGACCGTTGTCGCGGCTATTGTTTCAGGACAGGAACAGTGGCAGCAGGAGGACATTCGCGGGACATTCGCGGCACGGAACTCATTGATCATATGAATCAAAATCAGATCAGCATGATAAGACTACGTGCTGATGAGGTACGTGGATTATTTCCTATTTGCTTCTGCCCGCGGTTTCGCACGCAGTTTACTAGTTATAACAAGTGTATACAAGGTGACACGTTATTGGTGTACTAAGCCGAAAGGGGTTTTTGTGCACCCTATACCCACCTAAACCGCACGGTTGATTTTCAGATATACGTTTTTTTAAGTTTTCATAGAAAAAAAATATTTTACTCATCAAGAATGCACTTGAATCTTACGCCGCCTGCCCGCCCCGGGGCGTGACAGCCAATGACGGCTAAGTATGGGCAGTGACAAGTAAGGTCAATAACCTTACTGATGAACAGCTGATGTAGGGTAGTCACTAACACAAAAATGGGCTAGTTGGGATGAAAGTTTCTAGGTCTTTTTTCAGTAAAAAACCTTGAAACCTGGAAAGTGCTAGAACAAAAATGTTCGTGGGAGGGGGAACCACCCCCTTTCCCCTTAGTACACCAATAACGTGGCACCTTGTATAAAAAGTAGCTTATAATGGTAATCCAGATCTATAACTATATAATATGCAAAATTTCAGGTCTCTTTGGGCAACGGAGACTATGCTCCTGCATTAGTGCAACAATTTTTTTACGCGGGTTATAATGCAGACCTGCCGGGTCCATCAGCACAAAGTTTTGAAGTTGAAGAGGTTGAGGTGACATATAGATGTGCTATAGAAGAAAACATTGAGTATTTGGCTGTAGTTTTTCTTACGGATGAGGAGAAGGAGGTCCCAATGATCACCACAAAACTCATCATAATCCAGTACATAGTGGCCATTCAACTAATGCGTAAGCAGAATTTTAATAACCTTAAATTGGTGTCAATTCAGATTGCACAAAAACCAAACTTGACTTATTTGACAGCTGTAAAAATAACGCCGTCCCATAACATAAACATTTATTTCTTAGATGTTACGAGTAGGTGGATATATCGATTGAAATACAAACAAGGACATAATTTTATGTGCAATTTGAATTGACACCAATGATGATATTGGCTTGTTTGTTTGCTGCCCCTGCTGCCAACATTCTAGGCACACTGCCTTTTTTTGGTCACGGCTTAAATTTTAGTAGGTATTTATACTTTTTCTTTTCGTACACTATGTACAGCTTTTTCCTTGTAATTCGTCGATCAAGGTATCCGCCGGCCCCCCATAGATTCACAATGCGTACCTTAAAACCGTCTGTATCAAGAGAGAAACCATTTGACATGTTAGGCTACCATTTCTACTAATGTCATTTTAGCGCTCGGACAGGAAGCATGCCTAGCAAAACTGCAAAAATCACACTTCCAATGCACAACAAGCGGGATTTCCTATTTTCAGTGATTTTAATGGATCTTTTACCACTTGAATGTGCTATTGGCCGTATCAAGAAATCAGCCTTGAACATTATTTTTTCGTTTGTCTATATTACAATTTCGTAGACAATTTCGAGTGTCATTTTTGTAAGGTTCTAGTCTTAAAATATTTAGCAAATGGAACCGCTATACAAATTTTGCACCAAACACCCCTCTCCGATTTTGTAGCGGGAGGGGAGGTAAACACGTAAAGCTCACAGAGGCGGTATTAAGCTCACATTCGGAAAAAAACTTGTGTACCTACGAACCGACACTAAACCAATGTAGTAACACAAACAAAAAACAAGCACACGAACAAAGTTTTCATCGTATACATATACGCAAGTTGCTAGACGTCAACAGACACAAAAACTAGTGCTGGGAAAGTATTCCTACGAAGTAAGACCGATCATCATCATCAGAATCAGAAATAGATTTATTGTTAACTGTTGTACAAAAAAGATCTTAAGTATAAAATAGTGTACAGTTTCAACAGCTTATCTTTAATAGACATACAATAACAGTTTTTAAATAGGCACCTTATTAACTAGGTAGGTATACAAACATCATTTATAAAAGAATTCTTTGAGCGAATAGAAAGCATTTGATTCTAACCATCTTTTTAATTTATTTCTAATTATATTTATCTAATGTTTTAATTTCTATGGGAAGTTTATTGAAAATGGCTGTGATGAATGTGCTTTTGTGATACATAGTGTTATTGACTTGAGGGATACAAATATTAAATGTATGCTTGGACCTTTGAGAGGAAGCACGCATAGATTTCTTTTCAAAAAAAATATTGCTTATTGCTCTTTACAAAAATACACAATTCTAGAATATAGATGGAAGTGAGAGTCAGTATTTTTTCCTTTTTAAAAATATTTTGGAGCGAATCAGTGCTCTTTAAGTTATAAATACATCTTAATGATTTCTTTTGCATTATAAAAATGGTATGGATATTAACAGAGTTTCCCCAGAAAATTATTCCATAGCTTAACTGAGAATAAACTAATCCGTAATAGGCTTGTTTTGCTATAGTTTTTGATGTAATTGAGCTAAGTGTATAAAGAGCGTAGCAGTACTTAGAATTTTTTTCGTTTAATTCTGAAAGGTGAACTTTGAAGTTAAGATGGAAATCAATTGTTAGTCCTAAAAATATCGTTTTATAAATTTCTTTTACTTCGTTATTTTTGTATGAAATTTTTATATTTAATGGTGGAGTTTTATAATTTTGAAATCCTATTATATTAGTCTTACTGACATTTACCTGTAAATTTATTTGCTCAAGCTAATCTACAACTGATTTTAATGTTATGTTAATTTCCTGTTCAAATTCAGTGTCAGATTTTTTATTTTGTGGTATATATATTGTAGCGTCGTCAGCAAACATTACGCATAGATATTTAGTTATTTTAGGTAACTCATTCACATAAAGCAAGAATAATAGGGGACATAGTATGCTCCCTTGCGGTACACCCAGTAAAACATTTTCGAAATTATATTGTATTGTTTCTATTGTCTTAGTTTCTTTGTTATATCTTTGTATAACAGTAGCTTGGCTTCTATTTTCTAAATATGATGTAACAAGTCATCATTGGTGACCGGTCATCACCAATGATGATCGGTCTTAAGTCACTACCTTCCCGATGCAATGATATAAAAATACGTGGTGATAAGGTCGAAAAAAACCTTTTAAAATTCAGTCTCGTTTACATTTTGATTTGTTGCACCGCGCTCCTAGAACTTAGAGGTCAATGTCCTGAAGAAAATCTGCACTCACCTTCTCCCATAAAAAAAGTTCTCGCTTATAAATATGTGATCGAGTTTATTTGCAAAAAAATTCACGGTCTGGAACGCGATCCCGGATTGCCACACCAACCATTATTTAGTCACATCACTACGCCTGTACCACGACATCTTGTATCGTTTAGGTATCGTAACCTGGTAAGAGGACATGTAATATTATGTGAATGGTGTTGTGTTATTATAAAAGTATTACGTAAAATAAGAAACACCGTCTGTATTAAATTTGATGGTTTTGCCTTCCGGGTACACGATTGCACAGCACTATACACCATATTGCGGAGCTATGTCAGCTATACGAAGCTACGCAAACTGGCATGAGAGCCCGGGCGATTGATAACGTGCCAAGCATAGATTCGAATGGTTTGTATGTGAGTGTATGTAGTTTTCGGAGGGGAAACGAGTTAGTAAATCGTTTCCATTTGCTAAATATTCTAAGGTTTTAGTTATCTACGGGCTAGGTGGCGGAAACCTCCTTGATCGATGTTGTAGTTATAATATAAGGCGTTTTCATAAAAATATAAACCTTTTTACCTGTGTAGGATTCTCTCGCGGAAGAATAGATGTTGTCGCTGGGGTGTCATGTCAATGCACGGTCTATGCCATTTTATTTTACAGGCCTAAAAGCGCCATCTTATCAGTCTAGTCGAGCTATTTTTGTCATTAAGAAAACGCATCATTGAATATTCATATTTCGTAGTTACTGAATGTCCTCTGGACCCCTTTCAGTTTCTTTCACTAATTTCAATCATATCTTTGTTTACCAGATTACCACAAAGCTGGTGAATTTATACGTGGCAGGCGCAACGCACCACTTGACAGAGAGGATACCTTCGAGGAGCCACCAATCGAATAGAACAAACGTTGTACGAAAGTGGCGCGTGACCGATCTCGAGGCCTATTTTTAATGGCCTTTAAATCCTAGGGCGCGGTTTATTTAAAAAATTGTCAATAGCTTTTAGTGTCGTGATCCTCTTAAGAGAAATTAATCTTTTCGATGTTTCCTTGGGTGACTTCTTCCGTCCATGGAAGAACAATAATTCTATTAGAATTTATTTTTAAATCCTAATGTACTGTTCAGAATTACGCTGTATTAGCTACCCAGAGCGGTAAAGAAAGAACTCTGAACATGCCTTTACGGCACTTAGATACAATCAGAACTGTTTTCAATCAAAGTCAAAGTCAAAGTCAAGTCAAAACTCTTTATTTCCATAAATACAATAAATGTATACTTAGAAAAGGTCAAATTCTTAATAATTAAACACTGACACGGAAATAAAGTGATATTTTTGATTTCAGTCGCTTCGGTACGTAGACTAAAGTAAAGAAGCGACGAAGAAACCTTTAGCCTGTTAGTTGTTATTTTTCGAGTTGGAGCAAATTCCGTCCCACGCTTTTTTATCCTCTAGATAATCTGCTATTTTATAGTAGGCCTTTTTACACAGGAAGGTTTTGACAATTTGTTTGAATTTATTTACTGATAATTCTTGCAACTCACTAGGAGTTTTGTTGTAGAAGCGTATACATTGCCCTTTAAAAGATACATTAATTTTGTGTAGTCTAGTTGTGGGCACAGCGAGTTTATGTTTATTCCTTGTATTCAAATTATGTACATCGCTATTTTTAGGGAACCGATTGATATTTCTATGAGTGTACAATAGGTTTTCATAAATATATTGACATGGTACTGTCATTATGTTTATTTCTTTGAATTTATCACGCAGGGATTCTCTGGGACCCATACTATAGATAGCACGAACAGCCCTCTTCTGCAACACAAATACGGTGTTAATATCTGCAGCGTTCCCCCACAGTAGAATACCATAAGACATAATACTATGGAAGTAGCTGAAATAAACAAGTCTAGATGTATCCACGTCTGTAAGATGACGGATTTTTTTGACAGCATATGCTGCAGAACTAAGTCTCTTCGATAGCTTATCTATGTGTGCGCCCCATTGAAGTTTATTATCTAAGGTGATTCCTAAGAAAACGGTGTTTTCTACAATTTTTAACGTTTCTCCTTTTACATTTACATCAGCCTGAACTTGTTTAACATTAGGTAGAATAAATCTAATACATTTCGTTTTGGTTTCGTTAAGCAAAAGATTATTGACATTAAACCAATGGACTACTTTTGAGATTGTATTATTCATATCATCGAAATTCGTGTCTTGTCGTTTCATTTTAAAAATTAATGAAGTATGAATATGAAATAAATGTGTCATCAGCAAACAATACAATCTCGTGATTATTCTTAACAAGATAAGGCAGGTCGTTAATATAAATTAAAAATAGGAAAGGGCCGAGGATAGATCCCTGCGGTACACCCATTGTAACTACAGACCCCGAAGACCGTTTCCCATTAATGTCAACTCTTTGTATCCTATTACTCAAATAAGATGTAAGAAGACCCAAAGAGCTGTTCCTTATTCCATAGTGATTTAGTTTCCTGATTAATGTTTCATGGTGTACGCAATCGAATGCTTTTGACAAGTCGCAAAAAATGCCTAATGCATCTTGCGACTTCTCCCAAGCATCAAAAATATGCGTTACTAACTCTACACCGGCGTCAGTAGTTGACCTGCCGCGAGTAAACCCGAATTGCTTACTATGTAGCAGGTCATTTCCATTGAAATGCCTAAGCAATTGATGTAAAATAAGTTTTTCAAAAACTTTGCTGAATGTAGGCAGTACTGATATTGGTCTAAAGTTAGTGGGGTCAGACCTACTACCCGATTTAAACAGTGGGATTATTTTACTACATTTCATTAGATCAGGAAATACGCCACAATCAATAGACTCATTAAATATAAAAGCTAGATCTGGTGCAATGATATCAATCAATGGTTTAATAATTCTAACGGAAATTCCCCAGAGATCTGCAGTTTTCTTTATATTTAATAGTTTAAAGGTTTTTTTAATATCTCTTTCATCAACATGATTAAAATTAAATGTATTTTTGCATTTAGGTACATTTCCTATAAGTAATGACTCGGCGATTACTTGAGAAGAGTTTAGACACTTTGTAGTAGAGATTGGAATGTTAGTAAAAAAGTTTTCAAATGCTTGGGCTACTTTAACATCATTTTTGATTGAGCAATCATTAATCTTTAAATTGTAATCATTAATGTAGGTGCTGACTTTTCCAGTCTCACTATTTATTATTTTCCAAGTTGACTTTATTACATTTTCACTATTTCTTATTTTTGAGCTAATATAATTTGATTTTGCTATATGACAAACTTTTCTAAACATTTTTGAGTAATTTTTACTTTTACTTTGAACTCCTGGCTAAAATTGTATTATTTTTCACTATACAGTTCATACAACTTTTGTCTACTCTTATGTATACCCACTGTTGCCCACTCACTAAAGTTAAGTTTTTCTGAGACCATGATCGACTTGGGTGTGAATATTGAATTGAACACATTGGTGAATTTGTTAAAAAAACTGCAATACGACTCATTTGGGTTGTTATGTTAGTTATTTGTTTAGTCAGTGTTTCAAAAAAGTACGCTCTGAAATTGCGATCCCCGTTTCCAGAAAGCAAAATGGCTTTGTTTTTTTATTACTCCCTATGTTAGTTTTCGATAGCTTTTCCAATTGTTGTCCGATTTTGTTGATTATTTTCTATTGTATAGAAACTAATATATGTGGTCTCAAATAATATATGACTATTTACTTATAAAAACTGTTTAAACATTTAGAATAATTTAAAGTCGGTTGTTAACGGTGTCAATTATTATTCAGATGTCGCCAAAACTAAACTAATGTGACAGGACTATAAATGTTGCCGTCCCTTTCCTACGACCGAAATAAAAAGGATGGCATAATTTTTACTGCTGTCAAATTTGTTTAGTTTCGTTTTGACGACATCCAAACGACACGAGTATCATAACAAATTATTTTACTCAGACCAGGAGTCCCAGTGTTGGGGTAAATATTAGTAAGCAAAGAGTGTTAGAGGTATATATAGTATTATAAAACCCGTGGTTATAAGAAGTTTTTTACCTTGGTTCCTTGTGTCTACCAAGGCTAGAAAATCCCTTCGTTCTCTAGTAACAGGGAACGAAGAGTTTTTCTATGAATATGTTGTATAGATGTAAGTAAACTATTATGTTGATAAACACAGAAATATATATAGATAGAAGCAAAGAGGTCGCCAATTTGTATTGAAACCGAGCGTGTTACATTTTGCGTAGGTACTTTGACGTCACGAGTGTAATTTAGTGATGTGAAACACCTCTAAATTAAGTACACGATTTCCTTTTTTGGTGGTGTTTGAACAGTTAATTTTTGAACAACAAGGCATTTTGTTTTTATAACCTGACGTCTCACGTGGAAAGCGGTCGGGAACGGACTGAATTTCGGGGCGAGCAAAGAGGCTCTCCTGCCCCTCTTTTCGGTACGCCGGGTAAATAAACTGTTTGCTTCTATCTAGGTATATTTCTTTGGTGATAATGAATTGGCTCTGTTCAAAATGTTGGGCATGTTGATCATCATTGATGATTTTGTGATAAACTTGACTGAATCTCAGGGTATTTTTTGCCTGATTCCTATAGTTGGGGATGGGCTCGAAGGAAGGCAAGTGGCGATTGATAAAAAGGCAGCATGATTCATCACAAACCAGGCTATTTAACCCGATATGATTATATAAGTAGGTACTCAATAATAATTTTGCGCGACATTAAAGGTACCTACACTACACTTTTCAATGCCAAAAAGTTTTAACTCTATGATTGTATAAAGAGGGCGCAATGCGCGCCAGTTTGTGAAAAGGATTGGCATAGGAGCGGGACAAAGCATATGTTTTTGGAACAGCGGCGTAGGTATTGTATACGAGAAAACTTTCGGTTCCTTACCAAATAATAAGTACTAATAACCTACGAATCAAAACATAAGTCATTACAATAGACCGCAGGGTTCCTAATATGTCGACGAAATTACGTGCGACACATTGAACTTTCATGATTTTTATATATTTAGTATTTTTTTTTGTTAATAGTGTTTTCAGTTTCAAGGAACCAAAGAAAAAATATTGAATACTATGTACTATTTCTAGTTTTTACTACGGGCAGTACTGAGATCTAGGCCTAGTTTAACCGAACTATGACCAGTCTCTTCGATAAGGTGGTAAAAATTGTAACTCCGTTCTATATGGCGCGGCGGTGCATTGCGTCGTTGACATCTTGCGTCTTTATTCAAAGGCCATAAATTGTATGGCTTTCAACGTTCAGTAGTTTTCTGTCTCTATAACGAATATCTATCTATTTAAACCTAATTCAGTATTCAGTGTCGTATAATCGTAAAATAAATTAGTATTAGAAATTGGTAAGAATTGGTTTCGTCCTTACGATATGGACAGTAATATCGTTAGTAATAAGATTAATAAGTCTACTATTGGATATTGTACACATGATTGCGTTTAAACCTTATAATCAGTGCCGTCTGTCCGTCTGTTTGGTCCTTCCGATAAGGACAATAACATTGTTAGTACCTAATGAAAACATGACATGAAAGCTGTTATAGTTTCTTAAGTTTATATATCTTTGTTATCTTACCTCTTATTAATATAATACTTAAATATAATACTTTTTTGTTTTTATATGAACTTTAAAAAAAAAACTAAAATTAAACCTCCGACTTATTTGTATCTTCTTCTACAATGTTAAGACGAAAATTAAATGTCGGAGGTTCTATGAGCTTTGATTTTCATAAAAACATGGCTCAACCTTCTGTGATCAAAAAGTATAATTTTTTTTTCTATAGTTTTATAAGGTTGTTATACTGTACCTTCGTAGGTTACACTTACAATGATTCTGGCTTTAAATGTAATTAGTCAAATAAAGGATCGTAGTTGGAAACTATTGTTTTATTTAGCAAGTGACTACCACCTTACCCAAATGCGAATCAGTAGGTAATTCGAATCTTTTCTAGTAGGTAGGTATAGAGGTATAGACACATAATACATGGGGCTAGATGATGATTTATACATTACAATACACACAGTGCAGTGTTTCAGGCAAGTTAGGAAAATAATGGTCTTGCCGGATGGCAGCTAGCCCTTTGACGGCTAGTCATTGTGACTAGACCGAGCTGTGTGATTGTGACTGTGTAAAGAGACTAATTATGATTAAGGGGCAATTCCACAAATACACCACTGAACAGTACATATTCACCGTGTAAAAGATCGAAAGAACTAGAGTATGCAGAACCGTACCCGACTCCACATTTCTAAAACCCGGGTGCGGTTAAACCGGGGAACCGATTCCCCCGGTTCCAGCTTACACAATATTTTTTTAACGATTAGAATAAATCAGATCATTTGAAAGAATAAGTCATTTTCTGAAAGCAGGTGGATCACCGCAACTTCGTCATTCTCGAGGGACAAACGCCAAAGGCGTCGAACAGGAGTGTGACAATTGTGACAATGCCCTCCTAAATAACTAGGCCCATCTCACTGCTTGTTCACGTCTATAAACTGTTTTCGAGAGTTATCAACAACCGCCTCTCTCGAAGGTTTTACGACTTCCAGCCACTCGAACAATCCTTGTACCGAAAAGGCTTTAGTACCGTAGACCACATACTTTCGTACGACAGAAAACAGAGTATAATCGGCCGTTATATCTGGCGTTTGTGGACTACGAAAAAGCCTTTGATTCAGTCGAAACTTGGCCAGTGCTACAGTCTCTCCAACGAAGATAAATCGACTACCGGTTCCTATTTTTTTTAACTGTTGAAGTGTTTGTACATCAAGGTAACTATGTCTATCCAAATCCAGAACCAGAGCACAAATCAAATTCCATTGCAAAAAAGGGTGAGACAGGGAGAGTACGCTATCTTCCAAAACAGTTCACATCAGCATTGGAGGATAAATTTAAGCTCTTGGACTGGGTTGGATATGGCATCAATATCAAAGGCGATTACATCACTCATCTCCGGTTTGCCGACGATATAGTAATTATATGAATTTCTAGACCTTAGCAAGATGCTCAGAGACCTCAACACCACCGCTACCCGACAGATAAGTCTTAAAATAATCATGTAAGATGCAGATCATGTCGAATGACCATGTGGCACCCATACCAGTCCATGTTGGAAACTATATATTATCGAAGTTGTTAATCACTATTTGTCTACCTAGACCAAATGGTTCAACTAGGTAAATCCAACTTCGATAAAGAGATCAGCCGATGAATCCAACTCGGATGGGCAGCGTTCGGGGAGATTCGCAATATATTCTCGTCACAGATACCACAGAGTCTCAATGATGACCTGTGGGACCGAGACGCTGACTAGGCCTCGTATATAAATAGCTCAGAATCGCTCAGCGAGCAGCGAGCTATGGAGAGACATATGCTTGAAGTTTTTCTACTTGATAGGATCCGGAAATCCGTACAAGAACCGAAATTACCGACATAGCTCGCAGGTCATATAGCTCACAGAACTCATAACCGCTGGCGAGTAAAGGTACTCGAGTGGTGACCGCGATGCAATGCGAAACGGAGTGTTGGAAGACCATCCACTCGATGGATCATACATAATAAGTACCTAACCTACAAATTATGTTAACAAAGTTAAATATTTTTATAGGTAGTTAGTCATATTGGTCGTCATAGCAATCAACAAATTTTTTTTCACGACATATTTTTCAAAATTTTATATGTCATTCGTGAAATTTAACCACTTCTAATTCTGAACAGAACCGAGGGATGTGGTTTTACAGCTTTCGGAACCGGTCCACACATACCTTGAAAAAACTGGGTATACCTGGGTATTTAAGAACCGGGTGCATGCCCTAGCAGAAGCCTGACTTCGATTTGACGATAGTATCGAGACGCCTCATTTTTCTCGTTCTCGGTTTGGTATAGCACATCTAGCGTGCAAACATGGAACTACGCAAATCCCACACAAAAAATAGACGTCAAGATAACAACATCTCGATAATAACTTAATAACGTCAACCCGAACTCGGGGCTTTGGTTACACAGTGCGAGCTAACATACCAGCTGGCCTAGTCAGTTACTGCCATAGAGGGAAGATAGTTGGTACAAGTTACTTCAGTGCTACTCGCACCGTTTGTTCACATCATACGAGCTACTGTAATTTTCGAGTACCTATTAATTTATTAATTTAGCTATTAATTTTCCCCCCGAGTTCGTTGAGTGCGCTCATGGGCCGTGCAGTTTGGCTGAGCACAGGTCTATTCTAGACGGGCTGTATGGGGTCATAGTGAGTACTATGGCTGAGGCGGCAGCACAGACGAGGCAGCGTGGTGGTGCGAGACCTAAGAAAGGTAATAGCTTCTGTGGCTGGGATAAGTATGTGCGGGCTGCGCACGGGGAGGCCAGGCTTAAATTCAAATGCTGGGTTCTGAGTAACAGACCCAATTCAGGCGAAGTCTATGAACAGATGTGCGAATCTCGCAAAATCTTTAAAAGCCGCCTGAAGTGGTGTCAGAAAAACCAGGACCAGCTTATAATGGATAAGATTGCTAATGAGCGAGCAACGAAGGATTTTAAGACTTTCTGGAAATCCACTAGTAAACTGAATATTAGGCCTGGCCCCCCCGTGAGCGTGGAGGGGAAGAGTGATCAAAGGGAGATAGCGCAATTGTTCATGGATCATTTTAAAGTTCACTCCCCACTTGGCCCTTCCACGGGGGCAATTGATGTTGAGTTCAGCGTGCCGGGTGACGAACCTCTATTGCAAGTGTCTGCGGACCAAGTCCGCGCTACAATCAAAGGTATGACACGAGGCAAGTCTCCCGGTCACGATGGGCTCAGCATCGAACACCTTAAGCACGCGGGGAATCACTTGCCCGGTCTCCTCTCCATGTTCTTCACAATGTGTCTTAGTCATGCGTACTTACCGGCTGACCTTATGAAGACTGTAGTAGTACCAATTGTGAAGAACAGGACAGGGGACATATCGGACAAAGGGAACTACCGGCCAATTTCTCTTGCCACAACAATTGCTAAGGTGTTGGACTGTATGCTTGAATCTATGCTACAAAAATACCTAAACCTACATGACGCACAGTTCGGATTTAGACCCGGACTATCCACAGAAAGCGCAATTTTAGCACTCAAGCATACTGTCCAATACTACACGAGTCGCAGGACGCCGGTGTACGCCTGCTTCCTCGACCTATCCAAGGCATTTGACCTTGTCTGTTATGATGTGCTTTGGGAGAAGTTGAGGGACAGGGGCGTACCGCCGGACATGCTTAAAGTGTTTCAGTATTGGTACGGGAACCAAAGTAACACTGTAAAGTGGTCTAATGCCTTCTCTGACACATACGGGTTGGAGTGCGGGGTGAGACAGGGGGGGGTAAGCTCTCCCTCGCTCTTCAACCTGTATGTTAATGATCTCATTGTTGGGCTCAGTGGTATGCGTGTTGGATGTCGTGTTGATGGTGTTTCTATAAACAACATCAGCTACGCGGACGACATGGTGCTGTTGGGCCCTACAGCGAGATCAGTCGAAGAGATGCTGAAGGTATGTGCTGACTACGCTGCTTCCCATGGTCTGCGCTATAATATTAAGAAGTGCGAATACATTGTCTTTAAGGCCGCCGGAAATAATCTCAAAGACTTCCCAGAGATAACCCTAAACGGCATGATCATCAACAAAGTCTCATCTTTTAAATATCTAGGGCATTATATCACCGACGACCTTAAAGACAATGTTGACATTGAAAGGGAACGTAGGGCTCTAGCGGTGAGGGGTAACATGTTGATTCGTAGGTTTTCCCGGTGTTCAGAAGAAGTCAAAATAACGCTTTTTAAAGCCTATTGTCAGGGTTTCTACACCGGGAACCTATGGATCAGCTACAACAAACGGCCGCTGGAGACCCTACGCATCCAGTACAATAATATATTTAGGATGATGTTGGGACTGCCTCGATTTTGCAGTGCATCGGGGATGTTTGCGGAATACGAGACGGATGGCTTTGCTGCCATCCTCCGTAAAAAGACCGCATCCCTAATGCGCAGGGTACGTGACAGCCCCAACACCATCCTAAAAACCATAGCAGGTAGAATCACCTCCCCCCTGTGGAAATGTTTTATGGGGAGAGTGATTTAATTTAATTTAGTGTGATTATTATTATATTTTTTTGTATAGCTAACCCTAATTATAAGTTCTAATTGTATGTACTAACCAATGTTGAATCTCAGTTATTTGAATTAAAATATTTTTATTTATTTTATTTATTTATTATACAGGCTTATTTGTAATTCACTGCTGTATTTACATAAAATTTTAAGAATAAGTACCTACCTGGCTTCTTCACGAACATGTTCGTGATAATAGGCAGAACCTGCAGTTCACGCAGTGTCTGTGTATTAACAATAACCCTGTATGAATAGACATCCGAGTTACTAACACGCCACTAACACAACAACCGTTTATTCACTCAAATCAGTTTCATCCTCCTCCGACGAAGAGTCCTGCGCGTGCTTCACGTACGGAGTCGTATCCTCCAGCACGGTGATCCAGCGACTGGTGCCAGTGCCAGTCGAGTTCACGGAGAAAAAAGAGAACAGAGGTCGGCTTAGCGCATTGCCGCTTAGTTGCATCTTCGCTAGGTTCCGCTCAGCGTGGATCAGGGCGGAGTACATTATCTGCTTGTCAGAGCTGTAAACACTTACTTCTTTAGTTTCATCAGAGATCACACAAGGTGCTGCCTTGCCCTGGGTAAATTTGCGTTGTTCTTAAATATTTTTGGTATTCGTACCAAAAATATTAAAGAAGATTCTCGTGCTGACTCAACTTATGCGGATGTGAGTAAGCACTAATGTTTAAACGAAAATAAATTAAAAATATATTATTAAAATGCTC
This sequence comes from Eupithecia inturbata, assembly GCA_963662085.1. Lineage (NCBI taxonomy): Eukaryota > Metazoa > Arthropoda > Insecta > Lepidoptera > Geometridae > Eupithecia > Eupithecia inturbata. The sequence continues at coordinate 8,322,200 of OY759176.1, read as the reverse complement.
GTTGGATGTGGTTGGGAACAAATGTATGAAAGTTTTCTTTTCCGAGAACAATGGGTTTGGATGTGGTGGGAAGTAGCCTCAGAAACTACAGGCCGTGTTCTTTCTTAAGTAGACCATCATACGCCCTGATTATAAAACATGCCACCACACCAAACACCCTTTCCGCTTACTACACCATTGTTATTGGTGTAGTAAGCGGAAAGGGGGCTCCACCCCCCCTCCCACGAAATTTTTTTGTTCTAGCACTTTCCGGGTTTCAAGGTTTTTTACTGAAAAAATACCTCGAAACTTACGTCCCCACTACTTTTAGGTTTATTTTTATGTTAGTGACCAACCCTAAGTCAGCTGTTCATAAGTAAGGTTCAATTGTCAGTAGCAATCTCTGCTTTAGCCATGCCGACAATTTTACGGTGGTTCCGTACATTTTTCTTCTAAGCTATTATTGTTTATTTTTTATCTGTAGGCAGGTATGTTTGTTTCGTGGTAGGTACGTCAACGTACCTACCTAATAAAGATTATTTAACGATATTTTAAAAAAGTTTACGGTGGTTCCGTAAATTTTTCTTCTAAGTGATTATTGTTTAATTTTTATCTGTAGGTAGGTATGTTTGTTTCGTGATAGGAACGTCTACGTAGGTACCTAATAAAGATTATTTATCGATATTTTAATAAAAATACTCGATAAAACATACCTACCGAAAGATAATCTTCATTCGGTAGGTATGTTAGAAAAATCCGAAATAAATAAAAACTAGGCACCTACGACGCACGTAGACACGTAGTTTTATTTTTAGCATGAATGAATGTATTCTTTATTTGCACATAAAAAATAAAAAATAAATATTATAAACTAAGGTAAATCTATTACAAAAAGGCGGGCTAGTTAAAGGAACTCTACGATTTTGTCGGCAAAATGGCCAGCCTTACGTGTATTTGTCTTAGTGTGTTGTGTTTTTTCTAAGCGTATGAGTAAAGGTTTTTTTTATGAAAACTTTAAACAACGTATTACTGAAAATCAACCATGCGGATCCGTTGGGTATAGGGTGCACGCACAACAACCCTCTTTCGGCTTAGTACACCAATAACGTGGCACCTTGTATACGACCGGTACTGATACCTACTCTTTCGATTGTTGACGTTACCGCAAATCGCGATTGCTGTCAACATGCCAATTTATGAAAAAACATATTCTAGTAGACCTAACCTAACTCTACGTAGTAGAACCCTTCACACTGAACACTAGGGTCTGGCCCTAGTGGTCGGCCTGCGCGGGCCTTCACGTCTGTCCTGCGGGTCTTGCAGCGAGCACGGCAGTAAGTATGCGGGCAGGATAGGCCCCGGATACAGTCACAAAAATTTTCGCGGCCGTTATTTGGTTAAAGTCATAGAATAATATGGTATCTCCTTATACTCTCCTATACCTACCTATACTTAATATCTCCTATACTTAAATTGTAGTAGACGCACAAGTGACAGCAATCACAAATACATTCTTGACAATCAGTTCCTAGTGAATAAGGACCACTCACCTGTACATGCCATCGTTGATATAATCCCTCACATCGTGGACCTTGCCGATCAGTTTGAAGAGCAGCTTATCCACATTCAAAGGTTCCATACTTTTGTCCTGCCTCAGTTTGAGGATAGGAGAGATAGCTCTGGTCTCCATCAGCCAGTTGGTTAGAATGTAAGCCTTGCTGGCTTCGAACAGCTCCGTTAGATTTGATTTCCCGATCTTCCGAAGCAGCACGATGTTGTGTAGTATCCAACTGAAAAGAAGGCTGACTTATCGACTGTTTTCGTGCTATTGAAAATTTATATAACTAATCAAATAATTGCTTATAGTTACGCCTATTGTCGACCTCGTGGCGCGGCGGGCGAAGGTCCGCCTGAGATGCAAGAGGTTGCGGGTTCGATTCCCGCCTCGGGACAAATGTTTGTACGATCTGCAGATATTTTGTTCCGGTGTTCTGGGTGTTTTCTATTTAGGTAGGTACCTATAATAAAAAAACATCGATCTATGTATTTAAGTAAAAGTAAATCAGTGATCTAGTACCCATAACACAAGCTCTGCTCACCTTGAGGTTAGATGATGCTGTATGGATTGTCCAGCATTTTTAGAGTATTTATTGCCTGGCGACAAGCAAACGCGGCAGCGGAACAAACTCGGAGGTCTAATTTTTACAACACCAAAACAAGATAAAACCTCCAGTTTTCATTAAATTAAACCAAATACTTATAAATAACCAATCAAGTAATTTATGGCTTTTAGGTAGATATTTACAGGATGTTCTAATAGCGAACGGTTACATTTCGACAAGTAATTGAATAATTGATGGAACCTTCAAACAGCAGGCTTGAGGAGCCAGCTTACTGTGAGGATTTCTACAGAATCAGATAGTTGGGTTTCTGTTTGAGTTGTTGTTTTTATTGCACAAGGCTAGTAAATCAAACTAACTATTTTCGGTTCTAGAAGCCAAAATCAAATGCAAAATCATTTATTTGAGTAGATACACTTAGAAAAAGTAAAATTTTTTAAATTAACTGAAAAGCCAAAAAGCCTTTCTATAGCTTAAATTAAAAACTGAAAGCATAATAAAATACGTTTTTAAATTGGGGTAAGCTAAAATACTCGTAGATAAACCATGCCCACGTTTGCCGTTTGTTAATCATTTCAACAAAATAGTTGGTATCAAATATAGGTAGGCGATTTATTTATTTATTTTATTTATTTAAAACTATGCACGTATCCCTACGGCGACGACCATTCCTACTCTACCCATCCCTAGTATCATCATCAACATCAACCTATATTAGTCCACTGTTGGGCATAAGCCTTCCATAATGAGCGCCATAGCGTCTTGTCTTCAGCTTGCCGCATCTAGCATCTGCATGCAGTCTTTCGCAGGTCGTCATTCCACCTGGCCGGAGGGCGTCCAACAATACGTTTACCGAGTCGCAGTCTCCACTCAAGAACACGTTTACCCCAGCGGTTGTCGGTTCTTCGCGAGATATGGCTGGCCCACTGCCACTTCAGCTTGCTAATTCTTTGAGCTATGTTGATAAACTTTGGTTCTAGTATCATAGATACCTAGAATAGTACTGAACGTCCGTATAGACGAGCGGCAGATCGTATCTGAACCCGCAGCCGAGGCCCCAAGACAGGAGGCCCACGAGCCGCGCCTGCACCACCAGCGGGGCTCCCGGGGCCCCCAGGCAGGGGCTTAGGGGGTCTTCCTCGCGCGCGGGGCCCGTGCAAAGCATGCCGGATTGCAGCGATATGTCGAACTAGAACGCATACATAATAATCCTACTAAAATAGTACTAATAATAAAAGCGAATTTTTGTGCGAAGACAACGTCCAAACGAATGAATGGATAGGGCTTAAATTTTGCACTAAAAATCTCCATACATCTTTCGAACTAACAGCCGAATACGCAAACTCAAATCAGATTGGAGGAGAGCCCTGAGTTTGATTTCTCGATAATATCGGTGAGACTTCATCGACACGTTCCATTTTTGTATGGCATTGGCGTCATTCCGTGTACTCACGGTAGAGGTGCTGTAACAAATCCCATACAAAATATACTAAAGTAACGTCTTGAACATGTCTAAAGAAAACCTAAATTTAAAACCAAAATTTTTTGTTTAAGTAAGTTTATTATTATAATGTTTGTAGGTACCTATTATAGTATGTACTTTAACTAATATTGTTTTTCTTTTATTCTTCGAGTGTCACCGTCTATTTTGTTCTTACATGTCCAGTCCATCCCAAGGTTGCCTGGAAGAGATCGCTCATAGCAACAAGGCCACCTTTGTAATTCGTCTACTCTTAGCATCTATTTATGTATTGTTTTCTGTCTTTGTGTGGTACAATAAAGAATTATCTATCTATCTATCTATGTCTCGACACTATCTTGAAACCAAACTCAGGACACTGGTGCGACGTTTTCAATAAATATCTGTCACAAAATGTCGTCATTTCAGATCTCCTCAAATCTGATTTGTGTTTGAGTATTTCGAGGTAAAAGTCGTAGAGTTGTGTATTTCTCCATTGTGTAGGTGAAGTGTGTTAACGACCGATGTGGCGCAGCGTGCGAAGGTCGGCCTGCTATGCAGGGGTTGGGGGTTCGATTCCCGCCTTCGGACATACATATGTTTGTACGATCTGCAAATGTTTGTTCAGGGAGTTCTGGGTATTTTCTATGCATAGTAAAAGATATGTACATAATGTAAAGTATTAAGTATATCAGTCATCTAGTACACATAACACAAATTCTGCTTAGCTTGGGGCTAGATGATGCTGTGTGGATTATCCAGCATTTTATTTATTATTATTTATAGTTGTCTCAAGTTTTCCTACATTCATTCATTTCATTTTCCTTTTTCTCCATGAAGATAAACACATTTTATTGTGCCTGCCTACGCTAAAAGTTACATAATCTATGAAAAGGATTTCAACGCACACCTTATTTTGTATAAGAAACTGAACTTATCATATCTCTGAAGTTAGAAGACGTTCCTGTGGTTTTACTGACACTGCGTGAACTCCACGTTCTACCCATTCACGAACAAGTTCGTGAAGACGCCAGGTCATAATTCTTAATATTTTTGTAAATCAACTTCCGTACCAAAATTTCCGAAACCCAATGAATTGCAAAAAAAAAATACTCATAACTATAATTTAAGAAATAAGGAAAATCTAGTCAAGCCAATGGTACGCCTTGCAAAGGTACAAAAACAGGGAGAATATATTAAAATAGAATTTTAAACCAATTAACATTAAGAACATTGGCAACTTTGAATATTTTTAAAACTTAATCAAGCATTTCTTTGAAAGCCATGCATTCTACTGCATCAGTGAATTTATGAGTACTAATTTATTACAATCCCTGTCTTTAAATAATATGAAAACATAACATTGAATTTTGTGATCTGGAATTAATTTAAATGTATACTTAATTTTTTAAATTATTTATTTAAAATGAAGTATGTTTTTGTCTTTTCAAATTGTACAATTTATGACTTGCCTTGTATAACGACCTATGTTATACATAAATGTTACATAAATAACTAAAGACCGATCTATCCCTCCTCCACCATTACAATATTATTACAATATGGATGAATATGAATATTTTGCCGTAGAGCTACGTAGCACGTGCTTCGATGCTACGGACCTGCGTAGCAAGAAAAATATTACAACGCGCACCTATTTTTATTCAACAAACCAGCTTAATAGCCGACGATGCGTAAACCAATACAGCTAAGTATATGAAAACGCTAGTTACTGCCCGCGGCTTCGCACGCGTTGTTACTATAGAAACGTTTTAAAGTCATTTCTATCCCATGTGAAGTGATTAATGATCTAATAAAGAATATATCGGTACTGGATCCGCTAGTCGTTAAATGCTGCCGGATCCGCCGTATTACCGGATCTAGTTTTCCGGATTGCAATCCCTAGTCACAGGCAGTTATCGTAGGTGGCTCTCGTTCTGACTATACTGAAATAAAATATGGTGTTCCACAGGGATATTTTCTGGGACCACTCTTGTATGCTTGTTACCAACATAAAAGCACCACTAAACAAAGCACTAAATAAAGCACCTCTGACGCGCGGCATTCACACGCTTAATCTGCTAGCTGAGAGAGTGGATCTTTTATACTGTTTCATGAGCGAAGTCCAAAGGGCTTTGTTATTTATATTATGTTATATGAATAAGGAGTGAGATTTATTATGTTTTAATATTATGAAATTGTAATCACTTTGACATATTTTTATTTTATTGTTTTACTAAATGATTATTATTATTTTTTCTTTCATGTAATTATTATTATTATTTTAATGGTATTTTATTTTTGTAATGTTTGTGAGGTAATCTATTGCATTGGGTGCCTGCGCCTGTAAAGATAGATTTGATGATGAATAAATAAATAAATAAACATATATATGATGTCGGTAAATGTTTCCACTACTCTTTGTATGTTATTTATGCGGACGTCATATTTCTTTAATGAAAATCAATGATATCTGTGACTTTACCAAACTTCAAAAAGATCTTGATCGACTTTGTGCATATTATACAAGTAATCGTATAGTACCGTAACGTTAACAAGTGTAATACTTTATCGTTTATACGAAAAAGACAACCTATAAAGTTTCAGTAAAAATTGTGTGAAATAAACCAGATTTGTAAGGTAGAGCTGGTACGCAATTTAGGAATCTTACTCAAGTAAGATTCCGTCAAAGACATTGATTGACATCAATGTCAAGCTGTCTTTTTCTAAGTATACCGAAACCATTATAAATATATCTTTGAAAAGTCTTGGTTGTCACAGTTAGATCGCCTGACGTTACTACAGTAGTTACGTAAATATTACCGCGCATTTTAGTACCCAACTATCCGCAAGAGGCGCTGTTCAAGTTTTCATACGTTTTTTTAACTACAGTCGCTAGCGATTATAGATTGTTAAAACTCATGGTAGACACACTGTATCTGACATGAAGTGTATTAAACTGCTCTATTTTTCCTACGTCTACGCATTTTGGAATATAGCTCGATACATATTAGAAACGAAATCATTAAAGTAATGGATGAGGAGGGGAATGCCCGTATATCTAATATAACTAACTAACTATACTAACTAAAGTTATAAATAACTTTCATGAAAAGTTTTAATAGGTTAATGCTGAATTAACAAACCTATAATAATTACCTTTTAGAACGAAAATTCAGTAATATTGCCCTGATAAGTGATAATCTACGACCGCTCTGACAAGAGTGCGTAGACCTATGTACGTAGACGTTTGTTTCGTGGTAGGTATATCACGAAACAAACGTTAGCATTATCTATATCGTAGCGTATAAACGTTAAAATGTATTATAATACCTATTTGTGTGTACTATTTTGTTCTTACTATTTTAATAGCGTATCGTCCTTTTTTTCATAGATTTCCAATCCCGCTAGTACCTGCCTAAGCTCTATCTGTGTGCTCGTTGTTATTCATTATTATTTTTTGTTCTTGTATTTTTATTGTTGTATTGTATAGAAAAATCTGTAATTGTTCTATCTATTATTACATTTTATTGTTGTTGAAATTAAAAATAAAGCTGTATCTGACCATTCCCTACTTCATAATCTATTATTAGAATTTCTGTTGTTTGTTTCAATTATATAAACTATATATCGTAGGTTTTATTAGTTATTTTATATTTGTTAATGTATTTCATGTTTTTTAATGTTGTGTCTCGTCTCGTACGTGACGTCCGCAACATGGTTCCGACGGAAGACCAGCGTTGTGGTAGCCTACGGCTATTACAACATATGCTGAGTCGGACGCCATTTTGTAGTTTTAAGTTTCATTTATGTATTAAGTATATGTAGTGTGTAGTTGCTACAAATAAAGATTCTCTCTCTCTCTCTCTCTCATTAAACATTGTATGTTAAAATAATAGCTTAGAAGAAAAATGTACGGAACCACCGTAAAATTGACGGCATCGGCTAAACAAAAGCGATTGAAAGGTCAAGCACCTTACTGATGAACAGCTAACATCAGCTGTTCATCAGTAAGGTGCTTGACCTTGGGTTGTTACATAGGCTAGTTGCGATGAAAGTTTCGAGGTCTTTTTTTCAGTAAAAAACCTTGAAACCCGGAAAGTGCTAGAACATAAAATGTTTGTGGGAGAGGTTAGATCCCCCCTCTCCGCTTAGTACACCAATTACGTGGCACCTTGTATAGGGGAGGCTTATGTCCAGCAGTTGACGTCGATCGGCTGATATGATGATGATGATTATTATACCCTTTTATAGCCATCACAGAAGTTGTTGAAGGCAGACATGGTGAATGAGGCACTCCTCAGCATAGGATCCATCTTCTCATCAGGGAAGTACTTCGAAGATCTTGACATGCACAGCTCTGTTCCCTGGTGGAAAATATAGGGAAGTTTCAATTTCTTTACTCTCAAACAAATAGATTTGTATCCATACCATAAAGTAATTCAAACTCAAATCGATTTTTTTTTACTTTTCGAACAAAATTTCACATAAAATAGAAAATAATAAAATTAAATACAAATTAGGCAGGTACTCTACACTCTTAGGCCGTTTTCTGATTAGTCGGTAAGCTTTCGGTACGATATCAGCACGGTCGAATGTCGAAAGCATACCGCGCCGCCTGCACTTTCGCACTTGTCTGCAGAAGATTATGCAGAGCCGCATGTGACGTCATGAAACAATGTTTCGGTTCTTTTCACATGCACACGGCATGTATGACCGTGCCGTGACCGTGTGTCTCCCGTCCACTATAAATATACATGGTTTCGACGGTTGCGTCGTTAAGACGGCATTAGGGTCTTAGGTTCGAGTCGAGTGATGAAAATACTTTCATTTGTTTCGTCGAACTCGGTAAACTACTACATGCATTTCTGATTGGGGCGAGAAGCGCGGCAGCGCGCTGCCGCGCTTACCGCATTCAAGAAAAAACGCTCCATAGAAATATAGGCGCTAAGTAAGGTTTCCGTATCACGTATATTGAGCGTGCTGATGTCGTACCGAAAGCTTACCGACTAATCAGAAAACGGCTTTAGGTAAAATAAAAATAATACGAACGAAATCCTAAAATAAATTACCAAACATAAATTTAAAATAGTAAGAAGCAAGAACCTATGGAAAATCTGTACTAGGAGTCTATTTTTATTGAACGGAGTGAGCGAAGCGAACGAAGTTCTCAGTGGCATGTGGAAGTCTCAGTGACGATCCGATTTGCGTGAAATTTGTGTACAGATAAGACATGTGAAATGCGCTGGTAACTTAGTGAGGCCAAAGCCGTCGAGCGGTTTTTGAGATAACAGGGTCTACAGGGGGTAAAATCAATCAATTAAATCAAGTTGGGTCTCTTAAGAAGGGTATACTTACTCAGTACATTATAAAACAGTTTATTAATTTTTTCGTGTTAATCGTGATTAACTAGTAGTTAGCCTTTAACATTATCGTCGTGAGCGTTTTAGTTTCAAGTTTAGAGTCTAGACATTCAAGCATTCAAGTCCACTTCAGTCCGATCGAAAACAAATGGGAACTTATGTATATTAGACTCAGTTCTCGTTATTGTTAAAGTATTTTAAATAAAATGAGCTATAAAGTTATGGAAACTCTAACAAACATATAGCATGCCCACCAGAGTTACTTTTTATTGGGCAACGTTATTGGCAATATTTTGGTAGGTCGTCGGTACTTGATAAAATCGTTACCTTATTGGAAATATTTTAGTAGGTCGTCGGTATTTGATAAATTCGTTACTTTATAGGCAATATATTGGTAGGTCGTCGGAACTTGATAACATCGTTACTTTATTGGCAATATATTGGTAGGTCGTCGGTACTTGATAACATCGTTACTTTATTGGCAATATTTTGGTAGGTCGTCGGTATTTGATAACATTGTTACTTTATTGGCAATATATTGGTAGGTCGTCGGTACTTGATAACATTGTTACTTTATTTGGTTTTAGTGTCATAAATCAGTAGCAAGTCCCCTAAGCCATTTTACCGACATCCTTTATTTTCCCATAATCGTTATGGTTGCCTGGAAGAAATTGTTTTGAGCGATAAGGCCGCCAATTCCATTGCTGTTACGTTAAAATATTTTATAATACGTTAACACGTTTAGTACAATTTGTTTTATAAAATAGTTGAAAAGATGTGATCATTGGAAGATAATTTGATTTAAGTTTATTTTCAGTGAGAACAGTCTTCCCTAAGCTATTGGTTGGTAGTGTTGGTAGTTCATAAAATATTTGTGATATTGACGGTAAAAAAACGAATACCACAAAATGAAAGAACATCTATCAAAGCAAGTCGTCAACTAGTTTCGTCTCTCCACGAGACATCATCAGGACACCACAATACTGATGATGATGATCTACAATGGATTTCCGCAAAGTAACGCTTGAAATTAGAGAACAAGAACCGTGAAGTGCGAGTGTGACTCGCGCGCCAAGGGTTTCGTACGTTTGTCAAGTATACTAATATGTACTATAGTACCTACCGGTTAGTGACTTTGCTATTTAATGAATACCTGAAAAGTAAAGGAACCAACATTTCAGATGTATCGGTTTGCAAACTTCGGAGTATAGAGGGTAATATTAAAATTTTCGAGTTATTTCAAAATACATCCATAAGTGAAATAACTCGAAAATATTAATTAACCACCCAAAGAGATTTTGCATGTATTTGATGAAAAACAAATTGTGGCATTACTTTAGCATGTTCTTTTAATACGTATGTATTTTGAAATAAAATAAAAGATGATATTGTTCTTAAATTACGTTTTAAATATGAAAAAAAACCATGAAATTGCGTAACAAAAATATTACAGAGTTTTGTAAGTATTCAAGTACCCTGTAGGAAAGGATAGGTATTGTACTACTCCTTGCATCTATTTCCTTCTACGGCAACTGACTTACTGTCCGGGCTGTCCAGCTATGGAACACATTGCCGGTTACTGTAAGGTGTAAGAAAACACAACCATTTTTCAAAGATATGGTAAAGGAACACGCCCTTGTTTCCTTAATATATCTACATATATTAAGAAAACAAGGGCGTGTTCCTATATATAATATATATATTTATATACTTGGTATATAAATATATATATTTCATCATCATCATCAACCTATATTAGTCCACTACTGGACATAGGCCTACCCTAATGAGTGCCATAGCGCCCTGTCTTCAGCTTGCCGCATCCAACATCTGCCTGCAGTCTTTCCCAGGTCGTCGTGCCACCTGGCTGGAGGGTGTCCTACACTACTTTTGCCGAGTCGCGGTCTCCACTCAAGAACACGTTTACCCCAGCGGTTGTCAGTTCTTTGCGACATATGGCCGGCCCACTGTCACTTCAGCTTGCTAATTCTTTGAGCTGTGTCGATAACTTTGGTTCTCTGTCGGATGTATTCGTTACGAATCCTATCCTTCAGAGAAACTCCGAGCATAGCTCTTTCCATAGCTCGCTGAGTGAGAATATATATTTATCGGTGTTCATTTATTCATATTTATAGGAGTAGATACCTAAGTATGTATTTTTTTGTAATTTATATTGTACTATGTTATTATTTATTTTTAAGTAGTACCATATTAGATGTACACAGATCTTTCCCCATGTATTGTAGAGGTACACAACGACCATACCAGGCTGTCTGGCAGAGATCGCTCCTGAGCGATAAGGCCCCCAATTGTCACTCTATGTTATAATTGTTTCATTTGTAAATTGTTTCTTAGTTTTAACAGATCTTAATCTAGATCCTCAGATAGATACTCGTACTTTCGTTGGTCATGCATTATATTATTGGTACGCTACAGCGCACTCTATTCTTTTTATTATTTTAATCGAGTTGTATGGTTTACACCATATGACATGTTAGGATAGGAAAATACCTCATTTATTTTGTAGGCGCAGTTTTCACGCGAAATTTGCCATAAAATTTAAAATATTTATGTAGTTTTTTGAGCCATGATAAAAAGCCCATCAAATCTAGGTAACAACCGGCACAGTAAACTATTTTAGCACATTCTGAAGCTTTGCACTCAGACCATGTTTTAATAGCTGGTACAGATGCTGTGTTATTGTTTACTTTATTTTTGACTAAAAACAGAAGAACTTCAAGTAGGGTAGGTACTTACAAGACCGAAACATTCTCGTATTTTGACTTAAGTAACTATAGGTAAACATGAGCTGAAGTATTTAGCAAAACAACCTCGACTACGGACTAATTTTAGAAGCTCCATTAATTATTATATTGATAGATGTGATTTGTGGTTACTAATGATAAGCCTTTACTATAAAAGCCGAAACCCGAAGAAACGAGGGTACTCATCGTACGCCGCCGTACACCAGCGTTTTAAGTTAAAAATGTTACTAATGTATAGTTTACTATAGTTTCAATGAAAGTTGATAAAAATTGCTATAAAACGTTTTTATTTTAATTTTTAAAAGTGTGATATTTTGTTTTGCAGGCCAGTGTGTAATAATTAACAAAGAAGCCGAAACATCAAATTTAACACCACCACTGGTGGCCGCTGCTCAGTCGCTGATCGGCTCGCAGGGCCTTCCCTGGGCAAGCAGCGTTCTCCCCGGCAGGGCCAGATCACACCGAGGCGGCGGATGAGGGGCTAAACACAAAGCCAACAACAATCCAATAGACCCACCCACCCATAGTAATGGGTGGAGGAGAGCCAGGGCCAGGGGGCAAAGTCCTGATACCTTATCCCCACCTCCCACAAGGAGTGAGATGAAGAAGACGAGTTACAGAACTCATTCTGCTAAAAGTCGTCGTGCTGTTCGGACGTTCACTCTCGTTTGTTTGTTGTATCGTTGCGATAAAGCCCTTGGTGTATTTGATACTACATTTAATTTTGATATATTGATTTTGTAATTGTTTTGGTTAATTGATTTTCCTTTGTTTGAGTAAAATTCTTTTAGGTTATGCAATATGTGTTTTTATAAAATAAGTTGCCTTCTTAATGCTAAAAATATTTTAATAACACCTCATTTATCATAATCCGATGAGTAGTTTAAAGGCTACGGTGGGAAAATACATTCACCAACTTTACACCTATCTATACATAACCCATCTCACCTTTACCTACACAAAACTGCCGACCATATCATAAAACAATTTACGACTCACTCTTCGAAAAACGAACACAAAATTTTAGTGAATTGCGACCTGTGATGGCATAGTTGTTCATTCCCGGCGAATGTATTTAAAAACTTTTATAGTTTGCGAATGAATCCATTAAAGTTATAGCAGGCACAGAGTTATAAAACTATACTTGCAATAATCGGCGTGGATACTACAACCAAAGATTTCATTATACTCTATGACTAACGAAATTGGAGAGCAATGCCTTACTGTCAAATAACCATAAAAACGAGCTTTATGAAGTACTCAAAATTATGCAAATCTTTGTGTCCGTTCTACCGTAGAAGAAAGAAGTGGAGGAAATTGCACATTGCACCGACATGAGATAGGCTCTATAATATAAAATACTGTTACAGTTTGTAACGGTTGAGACAGTTCTGACAGCAGCAAATGGAAATTTTTGACATTGTAACTTTACTGTGGAGTTTGGAGGCCTATACTAAGCAGTGGGTGAAGTCAGTTGCGGATGATGATTTAGGTATTGGAAATATGCACTCAAGCAATAATCATAAAACAAATTCAGTCGTATGGTAAACGTAAGGGAAGTGGGTAAATTTGAACCAAACAAAACAAGTGAAGTCAATAAGCTTGACAAGAGAAAAATTCTCAATTTATTTAATGTGAAAATAGAGCTCAAAACAATGGAACCTAACAGAAGGTGAGCATGAGCCAATTTGCAGATTTCTATAGCATTTGAATTGAATAGCTGAACCACAGATTTTATAATACTAAACTGAACTACATACCGGACGAATTTAATAAAATAAATGATAAAATAAATTAATAACGCTGGAAAATCCACACATCATCATCTAGCCCCAAGCTAAGCAGAACTTGTGTTATTGGTACTAGATGATTGATATACTTAATACAACACATTAACTAGATATATATTTTAATTATTTAGGTAATATAATATTGGAAGACAACTTAGCAGGAGTCCTGTTTTTAACACGTTTCGCAAAGCGAGAATAAACACGACTTGCATATGGAAATTGAAAATACCTCGGGCAAAGCTTTCGGTGTGTAACTCGTAGATAGTCAAAATACCGATATTGGAATCTAACTATTTTTAGCTGTTTTTGCCGTCGCTGTGCTTTAAGTTACATCTAGGTAGCTATAGTTCGGGATGTGTTTTGTGTCTGCGATATGCTTAGTTCTAAAATTCAAGACATGTTTTATCAACAAAGGGGATTCAGTACAAAAAAAAATACTTATTAGTGGAAATACATTGCCGTCACGCTTGATTTTTTGTTGTGAACATTGCAAGTTCGCGCCAAAAGATTGATTAACTAGGCAGCAGGGAAACTACCTCTAGAAAATGCCATGTGATAAATTTACCTAGAAGTCTGTGTGAATAACTCAAGTCTAGTGAACGCCGAATCTAGTTTATTTAATAAATTAAAGTCGTTTTGATTCCATTGAAGAGTGGAATATCAAATCAGGTGCGATTAGGTCCACCCACATCAGTCATAGTCGGACCGGGCCGTTTGTGTTACGAAAAATTACCAATTAACTCAGACACGTCCACGTCTTCAAGATTTGACTTCAAGTTTGTGTCTTTCTGAAGCTCGATCAGTTCCATTTGCAATTGTAATGGAGCATTTTTTATGCCACTTTTAGTCGGAGTAGCGAAAAGGTTTAAAGTAGCTATCCATCTTCTTGAAGTCGGAAAATTTATTAGTAAATTGCTCCGACAGTGATTTCAGTTCATCAGCATACTGAACGTAAGCTACATTTTCATGGCTGCAAAGTGTCGAAAAATTATAACAGCTTCCAGGGGGCCTAAGATGCGTGCCACGAAATATGTCGCGCGCGTGACATCTATTTTTCTCGTCGTCAGTGGTTTTCTCGTTAGCTCTAAGATGCGCACCACGAGAGACATAATACTCGTTGTCGAGTAGTCTTTCTCGCGTAGAGACAGCCTCCCAGACGAACACCCGTTTAGTTCATTCAATTGTCTATGGTTTTTGTGAACTGCACGGAAGAAATAAACTAACCTTCTTAGTTTTCACCTTGTTATTGGTAGTTTGAACATTTTCACTGGTAGAATGGTGGTAAACAGTCGAAACACAACCAAAGAAAAAAAAAAGAAGGAGAAGCTATTTCAACATTGGCGGGCGAAAATCTCCGCTTCATTTTAGTAGCTACACTATGTATTATGTCTTTCTATTATGCACGTGCCTGACCCATGACCTATTGATAGAGGTACCGTGAAATAATAACTCCAACGCTGATAATTCGCAACTGATTTATTAATAACATTTAAGATACATGATTCAATACGGAACAACAAAGATCACGTATTGAATAGAATAGAATAGATATTGCAAGTAGACATTATAATGTAGGACATTAGGTGAACTAGATTCTCGGCCTAACTTGACACATTGTACTTCCGTACATCGCTAAGCTACATATAATAACATAGGAAGCTAGGTAACCTTGATATCACACGCATAGACTGAATGACACATTGTACCTTGTACATCTTGGCGACTAAAATTCCCTTTTTCTAGTGTAACAATGTAATGTGTAAGAACAAGAATCCAGACACATCTAGGATTCTTCCCTGATAATGTCACTACATATTGTACTTCGTACACCTATCTTATAACAAGGTCAAGAAAAATGTGAGCAAGTACATGATGTGCTTCACCCTTAGCGCTTAAAGTAGAACTACATAGCTCTTGGAGATATTTTACAATAATACGTAACCCTTTAGTTATCATTATACAGGCACCGTTCCCAAGCTTCACCTTGAGTAAGTAACTACAATAAATAAGTTCCTACTGGTAAGTAAAATAGATACTTCTACAAAAATCTTTCAATTCTCTATTATTATACACCGCCAATAAATAATTTTGATACGGGACCGCCATGACCAATAAAATTTTCGAAGAAAATATTCAAGAAAAACTTCTCGAGAATTCTCGTGCTCAAATTGAAAAACGATAGTTATCCCGCGCTAAACTGTCAAAAGCTGAAAAAATTTGGTGCGCATCTTAGCGTTTGACGAGAAAAGTAACCACAGATAAGATATACATTCACTAAAATCGCTCACGTGACGAGACGTGATGACATTTGGTGCTGCATGCTAGCATCGGTCGAGAAATCGACATTTTTCTCGAGTTATCGAGAAGAAACACGCTTCTCGTGGCACGCATCTTAGGCCTGCAGATCGCATTTGTGTTTCAGGTTGTTCAAATGATGTCGACGAGAAATGCTAAACCACATAACCATTTTGGCAATTTTACATAAATAAAGTGGGCTTAAAAAGCAATGGTTATCATTTATGTTAAGTGTTCGTTATTTTTTTTTGTTTTTATTTTTATTTTACTATCACCTAATGGTTTCCATAGCAACTGGCGTCACCAGTTTCATCCATGTGTCATCAAACTAAATTACTAAATTATGACTAGATGTCGCCATTGTAAACTCAATTTTTTGCATGTGCGTGAACATAGACAGAGGTGATTTCGTTCGTCCGAGACATAGATGAATATTTTCTACCAGAATTTGAAGTCGGTTTATCGTTTTTTAAAACACGCCAAATTATTAGGTATTCATTAAATAACAAATTCTCGAACCGGTACCTATAGTACATATTGGTATAGGTACTTGACAAACATTCGAAACCTTTGGCGCGCAAGTCACACTCGCACTTGACAGATCTTGTTTTTATCGTGAATAGGCCTTCGTTTGACCACAATCTTACCTGACGGTAAGTGACATCGATGCAAGTGCGTGTAAAAATCACAAAACTTAGAAAAAGTGTTTAATAAAAACGAAATTAAAAAAATTATAGAACATAAGTCCCATGGTGTCCAGAATCACCCTCTTTCAGCTTATTACACATGTAACGTGGTACCCTATATTACGTGTAGAACGCAGAAAATACAAAAAAACAGTGACATTTCGAATTGCCTTAAGAGGGCGCAATGCGCGCCATTTCGAAAAAAGTATAGGCATAGGATTTCGCATTCATAGGAGCAGGAGAGAGCATACGTTTTTGGAACGGCCTAAGAGCAAATATCAAGTTTTGCTTATTTACAAGAACACTATACAACTTAAGAAGAAACTGGTTCAAGGAACCAAATAATTAGTAATAGCCTACGAATCAAAACATAAGTCATTTCAATAGACCGCAGGGTTCCTGAGGTCTCGACTAAATTATGTGCACTTAAATGTTTTTTTAACATAACTTTTTTTCTCAATTCTGTTTTCACATTCGAGGAACCAAAGATTTTTTTTGTATTTTATGTTATTCGAGTTTTTTACCACTGGATCCCGTGAGTACTGAGATCAGGCGTAGTTCGACAACCAAACCTGTTAGGTTCGCCCCTTATGGATTGCCTTTTCTACTCTTACGAATATACTACCATTTTCTACAATTGATGCGAAAAGCTGTGTATGTGATGTTAGGCTAAAGTTACTTAGGTTTGCCAGACCTGGGTATTTCGCATTTAGCATTTATAATGTGGCGGGCTCGGCTCTTCTATATTCGACTGTTTTCACATACTGGATTAAAATTGTCGACAAAATGTATCTACCGGTTTTAGAAATATCTCAACCAGAATCTAACATTAATAAGTAACCAATATCTCAAATAAACGCGATAATTACCCGTGAATATTTATAATAACTTATTCTGACCATCCCAACTTTCACATTTATAAATACCTAATATTAGTGTAAAAGTCAGATCAGAAAGGTTGTAAGGTTGCCCTGTTATCCAAATAATTTGACGTGTTAAAAAAACTATAAACCGACTTCAAATTCCTGTAAATAGGATAAATCTATGTCTCGGACGAACGAAATCACGGCTTATTCCCAGAGGTCCACAAATTTATTGTTTTCAAAAAAAAAAGATGCACATTTGGAGACTTCGTTATATTTTTCTCCCTGAAGCCCTAAGCGGTTGTATCGGCAACAACATTTTGAAGTAACATAACATCGATCGAATAAAAGCCGACATATCAAGGTATCGATGTAAAGTCATATTTAGTAAGCCAAAAGATGTCGCAGATACAAGGATTCGAAGTAACGTTACATCGATGTAATAGTAGCCGATGAAACATTAGTTTATCAGGGGAGGTTTATCATTGTTGGCAGTCACATGCATAGGGGACCCGTTTATTCAGATATTAAAACAATTATTGTGATTTATTGTGATTGTAACATTCAAATGATAATGCCTTGTCATGGCCGCCCGTAATAAGATGTTTTTGTGCTAATGAGGTGTAGGTGCACAAGGTACACAAGGTACGTAAGCTTTTTAGGGTTTCGAAACCCTTATGGTCTCGCTTTTTCTGTCCTTTTTCCTGTCTTTATATATGTCAGCAACTACAGCGGCAACTGCCTTAAAATTTAAAATAATAATAGATTTCGTGCGCTTGGACAGATAAAAATAAATATTAAAATAAAGTTAAAATTATTTTTTTAGTAGGTACAAATTGTGATGTCGAAATATTAAAAGAGACCTACATGGTCAACTGGTGTATCAAATGAAAGGTGTCAGTTTGTACATTTCAAAACAGTTTTTGAAATTTCTGTAAAATTCACGCTTTATGAAACAATTTGAAAAAAGTTGAAATATTACCTATTCCCCCTCACCTATCTTCGAAGATTGCAGAGAGTTCCATCTAAAATGTGTGTAGCATTTGTAGATATATGGATCTATATTTTAAAGAAAAAATAAAGAGAAGTCCGTAATCTGAAAACTTTATGAAAAATTGTCAAAAACGGTGGGAATAATTTTTAAAAGGGGAACCTCACCGAGCTGGATGTCCAATGAAAGGTATCGGTTTGTACTCAAAACGGTTTTTAAAATTTCTGTAGGTTTCATACTTTTTGAAATATTTTCAAAAAAGTCGAAAAATTACTCATATCTCCGAAAATTGCAGAGCGATCTATTTGAAATGTATGTAGCGTTTGTAGATGAATCTATATTTTACAGGATACAGGAAATATAGAGAAGTCTGTTTGTAGAACACTTTTTGAAAAATAGTCAAAAATAATTATTTATTTATTTCTACAATGTACAACTATTTTTACAGGATACCTAACGCAATAGTGTACCTTATTACTATATAATATAACTAACATCCAAATTCATTAAACCTATAATAATGTTGGTGTGGTAGCCCCCCCCCCCCCCCCACACCAAATGGGGTATTAAATAAATGGTATCGGGTTGTACATTTCAAAACAGTTTTTAAATCCCTGTAGGTTTCATACTTTTTGAAATATTTTGATAAATGACGAAAATTTTACTATTACCCTCTATACCTACTCCGAAGTTTGCAGACCGATACATCTGAAATGTAATAGGTACAAATAAGGTACTTTTAATTTTTTGGTATTCATCAAATAGCAAAGTCTCTAACCAATACCCAGTACATATTGGTATACTTCACAAACGTTCGAAACCCTCGGCGCTGGAGTCGCACTCGCACTTGACGGATCATGTTTATTGTAATTTTTATGTCAAATCGCATCATCAATCCGCATATTATTATGCTGTATAAGCTGTATGTCTCGCCCAAACCAGAATTGAAGACTCAACAACAAATGAAATACCCTCTTGTATTGTTTTTACTGACTGTACTTTAGTTATATCTCATGGACCCATTGGGAGTTCATGTATGAGTATTTAATATTATAGTAATAATTTTCATAAAGAACAATAGAATTACGGAAATAACCCGAAATTACCTCTCCCTTACTTTCTCTGATCGAAGATCTTGTCCACGTGCAAAAAATTGAGTTTACACTGGCTAGTTACAACGATAATTTACTTTGATGACGCGTGGATGAAACTGTTAACACCAACGGGTGTTAACAGTGGTTTCTATGGCAACGGCCATGGAAACCATTAGGGAATAGTGAAATAATGATTAATACAATGAATTTTTACAAACCTGCGTTTTACGGCGCACATAGCAATTCCTCAAGAATGAAACATATAGGGGACCGCCTCAAAAAATGTTTTATACAACAACGAACGAATCATGATTCATCATAGGGTGTACCTATATTGCCGTTGGTTAGAGCAGACGTGCTCAAAATTAGTAAAATTAAATAATCACTTGCTGACTCGTGACCTTGTTTACTAGCAGTAAAAGTAACTGTGTCATACCTACGCTTATCTCGAAATTGTGAAAATGGACTATAAATAATATAATATTACTAATATATATTAACAATATGGACGGACTCAGCCCCTTTAGCCGGAGCGGCAGGACAGCCCGCAGACCACCTCGGACGCCCGCCACGCCCTCTCCCGCACCGGAGCCCCAGCCTCGCCCAGCACCTCCGCCCCAGAGAGACGACAAAGCCCTAGAACTGATCCCTACACCAGAGATCCAGAAAGGCGGAAGAACCCAAATGTGCTACTTGCCTACATTTCAAGAAGCCGAGTAAGCACATTACAGGTTCTGCTGACTGTCCGGCAAAAATAATCAAAGAAAATAGGTACATAAACTCGATAGACTACGGAGGCGCCTAAAAGTGCCGATACAGTAAACATAATAGTAGGTATTTCTTTATAGAAGGTTTATGATAAGCAGAATCTGTTTTTACTCGTATCACAGGTACCCTTAAAATGTAGCCTAGTTTAGCGTAGTTAGTATAAGTTATTTTGAAAATCTACAGTCGCTTTGTTTTACTTTATTTATGTGATTATACCTACATGTATTCGTTATAAGCTATTTTGCCTGAGATACAGGTTTTACCTAGTACAGGCACACGTAATCTTTAGAATTTCAGTTATTATTATTCATATGTTAAACATTTGTCTTGATTAATTTTTGAATAAATTATTATTATTATTATTGTCATCATCTATTAACAATTAGCGCAGATATCACCAAAACTGTTCTTCTTTCAAAACGATTCTCCAAAAATATTGTTGCATTTTAAGTTTAACGGGATAAACACTTATCCCTCAAGAATAATTTTTGTATGGGATCACCTCGGGATCATTCTCTATACAATAGTGAAAGAACCCGTAAAATCGGATAACCATAGGCGGAGATATCAAGTACCTAAAATACATACAAAAAAAAAAATATACGAAGTATGTTCGAATTGAGAACCTCCTCCTTTTTGGAAGTCGGTTAAAAATATAAATGTAGTGTAGTAGGTAAATAAAAATGCAAATTACAATTCAATAATAAAAACAAATATGAACTAGTATTTACAATCGAAACAATTAAGCTAACTGCAGACTGTTGCAAACAATCTACAGGTAGGTCAACTGCGTAGGTAAGGTACTATGTAAAATTATTATTTGTGTTACCTATATGTAATATCAGTTATCTAGCACTAGCTCTGCTTAGCTCGGGGCTTGATGATGTTGTATGGTATGAATGAGGCGTTTTCCAATAAAGAAAAAGAACCTTACCTTAGGCCCGTATTATGAACTTTTGCTCAGTCATCTTTCTACGCTTGAGTAACGCTTTTCTATGTCATAAACGTCACTCAAGCCGACGTTTATGCCATAGAAAACGGCCTTAGAATTCAATAGATGGCAGGGATCTTTGGACAGGTTGTCATTGGGATGTCATGCCAAACTATGCACGGTCTAAGCATTGAGTTATTATTAAAAATATTTCAATGGGTCTAAGCCATTTTATTCGGCAGTGCCAAAGATACGGAACGTAGGATAATATGTCATACTTAAGACAGGCCCAAACTAAAAGCGCCATCGTTTTAGTCTGATCAAACTGTTTTTCGGGTTTCGAAGATCGGAGATCGGTTTCGAAACTCTTATTTATGGTTTCGCTTTTTCTGTCCGTTTTGCCGTCTTAATATCTCAGCAACAACAGCAGCGAATATCACACTCGCACTTGACGGATCTTGTTTGACATTAAGAAAATGGCTCATTATAAAAACAAAAATGGCTGACAGGATCAACTATACCTACCTGAAAAGGACTAATATACCTACCTGCATGATCACATACCGTACTATCGCAGCGCCCCCAGCCGGTCACAAAGGCCTTGACTCCGGCCATCCTGACGTGCGGTGAAGCTAGCAAGATAGCCTTCACACTGGTTCTGCAATTATACTGATTATAGAACCCTATCTATTAGATACAAACTATGATTGATACGTCAATAAATTATTTGCAACACGATAGCGTGAAATGCAATTGAGCAGGTAAAATGGACTCTACACTCTGAGGTTATGTACTACGAGGCCTATCCGTCACGTCTCAGCTCCATTTCTCTACGTGTTTTGTAATTAAAAAAAAGAATGGACGCGTTGGTATGTATTCCGTATATTCGTTGTCGAAGCACTTGCGTTTTTTAACCAGTATCGCTCAACTTTTGCAGCATTACGCTGATAGGCAGACGCTTTGGTGTCAATTTATTATGTCTTAATAGCTGCTGCCCGCGGCTTCGCACGCTCTTTTCCGAGACAGAAAGAAGCCTATGTCCCAGGGGGGATACCAGCTACCTCCATGCCAAATTTTATTAAGATCCGTTCAGCCGTTTTGGTGTGAAAAGGTAACAGACAGACAGATAGACAGTCAGAGCTACTTTCGAATTTATAATATTAACTTTTATACTGGGTGTTTGGTATTCCGACCGACATCTACTACTGCTACTTTTCCCCGGTATACTCATTCATCATCATTATATAAGCCCAAAAACGTCCACTGCTGGACATAGCCAACACAACACCCACACGAAGAGAGACGCCACAAATAGTGGTCCTGAACCGCCCGCATCCTTCCATTATATCTTCCTACTAATATTATAAAGGCGAAAGATTGTGCAAAGACAACGCCAGAACTACTAAATAGACCGAGCTGAAATTTTGCGCACATACTAGAATATTTAATATTTTAATTATATTGCGTTAAAACGCAAGCGAAGCCGCGGTTAGAAGCTAGTAAGTACATAAAATATAATTTTTCTTTAAAAAGGCTGTGCGTACTTTCTTGCAAGAGTTGCAAGTAACGTCTCGAATGTCCTGTGCAGCATTATGTCGTTCGCCAAGGTGTAGCGGTGATGACGAGCAGCACGGTGCTTAGCCTGGAGGCGAGGTCTGAGTAGCTCTCCCCGACCACCACGCTCAGGTCTGTGGTGGTTACTTACTTATAAGTGACGTCTTCGTATGTCCTAAGCAGTGCTATGTCGTTCGTCAAGGTGTAGGGGTCGAAGTCCTGGTGCAGAATAACGAGGAGTACGGTGGTCAGCCTGGAGGCGCGGTCCGAGTAGCTCTCCCCGACCACCACGCTCAGCTCTGTGGTGGGTACTCTGAAAGTAAATAATAAAATAAGCAAGGTAATTTTACAGCGAGAACCCCTGACTAAACTTTAACTTTGAAAGTAAGAACGACTGCAAAATATTTAAGCAAACATCGTATATATTATACAGAGTGTCGCCCAAAGAACTGCAATCCCTCAAACATACCCAAAACGGGTAAAATAAGATATAATCGTATCTCAAATGAGGGACCGTTGTTCCAGAACATCTTCCTCACTGAATGACAGCCATTTGTAATTTTGCGTTTAACTAGTGGGAAAACCTATCGGCACTCATGCATCCACTGCTGGCCCTACCTCCCCGAAACAAGGGGGGTTTGCCATAATCACCACGCTTGGCAAGCGTATTGGTGGCCGCAGTAAAGATGTTAAAAATACGCATAAGGAAGCTGCTGCCCTTCCGCTAGTAGATTCCCTTAATCGCCTCTTACGACATCGACGGGCTTAGCTGATGAATGATTATTATATCTTATGGAGTATTAAAAGGCGATGCAAACAGGAACTATGGACATTACAAATTCAGTTAGTCTCTGTTTGTATTTCCGGCGCACACGTCTGACATATGTACGTCAGCCGCAAATATCTTATCCATTGGATGTAGTATCTCCGAACGTGGTCCTACATTTTTAATCAACTTATCGGCCAAGAGTCTAGACTAGACAAAGAGACAGGACTAGATTTGTTAAAGAATAAGCATTATAAAAGCATTATTGGGAGGACGTTCGGCAACTTTACATGAACCATTGGGCACGGTTTTGATACCGTCTATATATCAGACATAATTTCATCATCATTCAGGGGAGTAAAATCAGCTCACAAAGTAAAATTTAGTGACAAATAAAAGGACACAACTTTGACACAAAAACTGCCACATCATGTTAATATATATGAGATATCATATTAATTTACAATTATTAGTTTTGGAATTATCGTTAAAAATGTGTGAGCGACCGTGTAATCGAACCCTGGGCTTCAATAAAAGGGACTAATAGTTCATACATAAATGGATGTCGCTAGTAAAAGTTTACGAGCTCTAGATCGCGCTGCACACAGGTTTGAACGACTTCCATTGGTCGTTTTGGAAGGGTTGGACTATCAAAAAATTCAAATGATTGCATAGTTGATAATTTACTGATGTTTTATATTGAAAAAGCCTGAATAAAGAAAAACGCGTCATTTACTAATTGTATGAATTTGTAAGTTACATTGGTAAGTACAGAAACAGAATTTACTTATGGTCCTGGGTTGCGGATTAGAAATTACGGCCTCGGTACAGACTATAACGTAGGAAAAGCTTACGTCCGGGTTCCTTGCACACCTATAGATAGTGTATGACATACTCAGCTACAGGATGTGCCACGGATATGACGACGTTCTTCGTTAGCAGCGCAGCAGAGAGGTAGTGGACGTGTTTGCGGCGGATGCTGGACACGTACGGATGTTCGTAGATGGACACGCGCCGCGCGTTGAACACCTGCAAGCAAGCCCTGGGGTATACCACACGCTACGTCGAACGCTGAGTTTGGTAATCGCGAGCAAATACGCATTGAATTACAAGCGCAGCTAAAATGCATATCTGCTGCGTGGTCGGTTTACCCGAACAACCCTAATAATGTAAATGTAAACGTTTGAATGGATGGATTGATATACTCATTTTTTAATTATCTGCAAAAAAGATAATCAATCCCGCAGTACTAAACGTAAATCTTGTTGTTGATTTTTAAACACAAATTAAAGTATTTGAGGATTTGAGATCCTGTCTTCAATAAATATTACTTTATTGTAAATTTTAGTTTTATTTGGTCAGTTTTGTTTACCTAATTTGCAGCTAAACGCTGCAAATTAGGTAAACAAAACTGCTATGCTCGGATGGGGCATTAGATGAATGGATGCATGTTTGTTAATTGTCCACGCCAAAACTACTGATGGGATCGGCCTGAAATCCATACTAATATTATAAATTCGAAAGTAACTCGTCTGTCTGTTATCTTTACACGCCTAAACTAGTTTTTTATATGTGCGCGAGCTGCAAGCAGCTCGCGAGAGTTGTTTTTATTGTATTTTTTATTTAATTGTCTTTTCGTAACCTACACCCTCTATTTGGTCCAAATCGATATCCAGGAGCGAAAACTGCGATATAAAAATGTCAGCCATCTTGGATTTTGAAATGGACATCTTTTTCGTAATCTACGAGTTTGAGTTGTTCGAAAACGATACCCATATTAACCTACACCCTTGATTTGGTCGAAAACAATATACAGGAGCGAAAACTGCGATATAAAAATGTCAGCCATCTTGGATTTTGAAATGGACATGAGGTTAAAGAATCTTTATTTCTCATAAAAAACTATAAAAAGACCTTTTAAAAAGATCTTTTTCGTAATCTACGAGTTTGAGTTAATCGAAAACGATACCCATATTAGTGGGTGTGCTGTCACACAGCAAGGCTCGCTTTGCTCACCACAACTCGACCCATGGGACCCAAAACGCGCTTCGCTTCGCTCGCCTTGCTATGGAACGGTAGTCGCGTTGCGGTTCGCTTCGCTTACCGCAATACGACTCCGCTCGTGATGTCACGCAGCAAGGCTAGCTTCACTCGCCTTGCTGTGTGACGGGTGTCGTATTGCGGTTCGCTTCGCTTACCGCAATCCGACCCGCGGCCCACGAAGCGCGGCTCGCTTCGCTCGCCTTGCCATGTAACGGTGGTCGCATTGCGATGAGCGAAGCGAGCGAAGCGAACCGCAATACGACACCCGTCACACAGCAAGGCGAGCGAAGCGAGCCTTGCAGACAGAAGCCGCGGGCAGAAGTTAGTTTTGCATAAATGTCAGTCTTGAAACAACACATACTTTTAATTATACAAATCACTTTCTATGTAAATCAGATATTTCTTGACTTTGAATAAGGTAGGCTGCTTTTTATCCCGCAGAAAGGCGTGCAAAGCCGCAGGCAGAAACTAGTAATTTATAAATTAAACACGATTTTAACCCTTTTAGTAGTAGTAATTTAATAATGACGTGGCACAGGAATAAATAACTTAGCGCGAGTATAGAATAATTGGGCGGCTGTAGCTTTCTCCTTCGTAGCCATCTAGCGACAAGTGGCAATCGTAATGTAAACACTTTTGTACTTATCTGTACTGTAAAATGAATGTAGAGGTTTAGAGCCAAATATCTCAACCACAAGAGGTCTATTTCTGAGGTTTGCAGCAGAACTAGATACCGTTGGGAACAGATGATTGGCATAGTCCATGATTCATATCTCGCTACGGTTTCGTTGGAATCAGCGGGGCTACCAGTTTGACGTCAAGATAGCAGCCACCGTGAAAGACATATATCCTAAAGTAGTAAAGTAGTAGCACTGTTTATTTGGCTTCGGGCACTGAGAGGAACTAGTCAGGTACTATTTATTGGCATAGTGTAAACCACCAAATTCCATAGATGGGCTGCTAATTTTACGGAACATTGGGAAATATAGGTCGATCCGTCATCAGTAGTCATCACCCGTCCGAACACGTCCGTTCGGCACCACTATAATAATTATGACACCCTCGTGGTAGTGAATGATTATCGTACAGTGCCGTTCATCGATAGGTTATTCCCCTGTTAAGTTTGAAGTCAATTTCTATTATAACAGTAATATTTATAACTTTGATCTTTCGGTAAAAGGAAGATAGCAAGCAGGGTTATTGGTTGGTTATTGGCTAGTGAATTATCAATAATCCTGTAAAAACAACAAATTTAATATTTTGAAGCAATATTATGTTGGTGTTATATTATTTAAATTATATACGACCTATGTTCAGCAGTGGACGTATACGGGCTGATGGTGATGATGAAGCAAAATTAATGTAAATTAAAATAAATAAATAAATATATAATGCTGGACAATCCACACAGCATCATCTAGCCCCAAAGTAAGCAGAGCTTGTGTTATGGGTACTAGATGACTGATAAACTTAATACAATACATTACATAGATAGATATTTTTTATTATATATAGAAAATACCCAGAACACCCGGAACAAATATTTGCAGATCGTACAAACATTTGTCCCAAGGCGGGAATCGAACCCGCAACCTTCTGCGTCGCAGGCGGACCTTCGCCCGCCGCGCGACATCGGTCGTCAAATACGAGACTTGGAACCTATCGATGAACGCCACTGTACCACGGAGGTTATGAAAGCTTGCTCTGTCATTGATCTATGCTTGAGTAACGTTTATACCATAGAAAAACGTTACTCGAGCAAAGATCACTGACTGAGCAAGCTTTCATAAAACGAGCCTCACACCCATATCTTTAGACAATTCCTCAACTCCTCCTCCACTCAAACTCGACGGAGAGTGCCTCGAGCATTCCTCCAAAACATACTCGAGTTCGGTATGCTTCAATGCTTTCCTATGGCATAAACTTCAATCAAGCCTACGAATAAATATTATTCATAAACTCAAGCATAGATCTATGACTGAGCAAGCTTTCATAATACGGGCCTTAATATCCCATGTAGATATCTCTCTGATTTTGGGAAATACGACATTTCATGGATAAATAATGAGTCATTTGACTGCAGGTAAAAAGGTTCTACGATGTTCTATCTGTGCGACAAATTACACTTTTATGTATTCAGTACTTTTTGAGATCATCACTCACAAACTTTTGCTTAGTAGGATACATAACCCACCATAAAGTTATTGGTAGGTACACATAATCTACCTGTCTTACCCTTCTATTAAGGACTGGAATGTCACCGCCTCTAGGGTACCCAGAGTTTTCGAGATATCCTTCCAAATCCAGTGTTGTTATTTCCTCAGTATTTTCTTCTGTATCTCCTACCACTTTGGTAGTTTTTTTAGTTGATAATAAGCTTTCGTCTTCACTTTCATCGGATAAATCCTCGCTGTGTTTATCTAAATTTTGAAAGCTTTCTTGGATGGAACCGAGCGTTGTGCTCCATATAACTGCAAACAGGGTTTTGCCGTGATCACAAATTATTACGTACCTACTTAAACACGTTTTAGGAAGATACTTTCGCGAAATCTTACTAGTCAAACCAAGGATTTTTGTTAGTGGATCCTAACACAAGTTTTTTATAAGTAGTAAGTAGGTACCTACTAGCATACTCTCATGAGTAATAACTATTGATAATAATAATAACTAAAAATAACTACTATCGAATAACTTATTGTAAACTGGTTACAGAAATAAATATTATTTTATTATCTTATTTTTGTATTATCTAAGTATTCAGACGAGCGATATCATTAGGGTTTAGTTTTCAAACAAGCAAGACTGTGATTAAAATTAAAATTTAAATCATCATTAAATTGAAGTTTCTTGGAGAACTAGATTCAGGGAAGGTGATCGGGACTGCAGCCCAGTATTCCACAAAAGAGAATCCTCCTCAATAAAAACTAAAAACTTTCGTTAGTTTTTGCAAAATGCAAAACTCTCAAAAATATAACGGTTTGTTGCGCTTGCTGTTGCCTTAGCTTCTTTGTAATTTTTAGCAACTGCCGCTAAGTTCTGTGTGAACGCAATCAAAAAGACGAGAAATAATTATATAACAAAATTATTATGATTACTTGCATTTATGATTGTTTATGCAAACGTGAAAAAGGAATACAAAACCTAAGGTGTAGAACAATGTCTCGCAGCACAAAAAGGATAGGTACCATCCAAAAATTTATATTTTGTGATTCAATCTAAACTTTTAAATAAATCAGCCAAGTGTGGGTGGACTCGCACACGAATGCTCCGTAACATCGTACAAAATTTTATAATTATCCTACTTTTTCTACTTACGCAAAAATAAAAAATAAAAACCCTGATAAAATTATCTTCTTTAAACAGTATTTTTACACACAGTAGGAAGCTGCTGCCATTCCTTAAGTACGTTCCTTTAGTCGCCTCTTACGACATCCACGGTCTGTTCTTTATACAGTATTTTCTTGATGCATCAAAAAAGTAACACATGTCGCAGTGTTCTCAGGCGGTCACCCATCCAAGTACTGACTGCGACCGACGACGTTGCTCAATAAAATACAATACAAATATACTTTATTGCACACCAAATAATAAAAAAAAATACAGAACATAAAAACAAATAAAGATAATGTACAATAAGCGGGCTTATCGCTAAGAGCGATTTCTTTCAGGCAACCTTAGGATGGACAAGAAGTGATTGAAAAAGTATAGACGGTGGCGTGTATACAGAAATAATGTTTAGATAGTAGGAACTACTATCTAAACATTATTTGGTATACTTATGAGGTATACTTAGATATATAATTGTATAACTACTTATACATATACTTAACATAAATATAGTTACCATAACATAAAATAAATATAGTAAATATACAAAATTACTTAGCAATTAGATGTTGAGATTAGATAGACATAGACCATATTTTTGAATATAGGGAGAGACTTAGCTTGTCTAATAGAAGTGGGTAGGGCATTCCACAGCTCTATGGCATGTACGGTAATGGATGAGCTATAGGAATGGAAGTGGCGGAGAGTTTTCAGTTGAGGAGTGTGTGTAGAGCGGAGGAAGCGGCCATGGGCTTGATGGAGGTATTCAAATCGTTCCTTGAGGTAAAGGGGTGTATTAGGGACGAAAAGAATAGAATATAGGAGTGAGAGGAAGTGTGCGTCCTGGCGATGACGGATGGGCACCCATTTAAGCTTTTTGCGGTACTCTGTGATGTGGTCATACTTTCGCAGACTGGAGATGAAGCGTATGCAGAAGTTTTGAAGCAGCTCACGCTTGTCAACCTGTGATTGGGTTAGATCAGGATAACTGGCGTCGGCGTAGTCGAGGATAGGAAGCAAAATTGACTGAGCAAGCGCAATTTTGGTGTCAAAATAACTGTCTACCTATTACGGTTCAAGAGATAGCCTTGACAAAAGTAGAGCAAATAAAGCCAAAAAGTCAAGTTTTTTATTTTTAATATTATTTATTTATTACCTCATTCATTCTGCCTACTGTCAGCAAAGTTTTTTAAAAACTTATTTTACATCAGTTGCTTAGGCATTTCAGTTACTGATATTGATACTAAATATGTTATGTATTGTATTAAGTCATCTAGTACCCATAACACAGCTCTGCTTACTTTGGGGCTAGATGATGCTGTGTGAATTGTCTAGCATTATTTATTTATTTAGGCTGAAAAATTTACTTACGACAAGTTCTCTATCATTCTCTTTTATTGTTTGTGTCATTATCATTTTGCGTTTTCCTTTGTTGGACAAGCGACGAGGACAAACTTCACTATTGTTCCCTAAGCGGTTAATTTTGTTGAAGAAACGACTTGCAGCGTATATTTTATTAGTCATATCATATAAATAGGTGCTGTTTACCGTAGGTTTGTTTTGTTGAAAAAACGACTAGTTGTTCATAGTTCATAGTTCATAGTGTTCTAGTTGGTCTTCCTCGTATTTTGTGAGCTTAAGAAGCAACTTACGACAGTTTCACTATCATCTCCTCCAAAACCTCAATGTATTAACTAAAATAAGCAATAAATACTTACTCAAATAAATTATTAACTGCATTATTGATATTTTTGGTTTGTAAGCTCTCCTTATAACGGAATATCTGATATTTATCATACTTACGGTTTAAAATCAGGTAGGCTTAAATTTTTGACAGGGTGGATTTTTTGGACAAGGCGGTAAGGCGGTACCTCTAACTCTCTGTAGCGTTGTAGCTACAGGAAAAAGGTCTTAGGAGAGTATCCAAAACTTTTAGATAATTTTTTTATCACCAACACCATATTTTCTAAAAATTTACTGTTAGTAAGAAAATGGGCTTTTTACAAGAAAACTTTTTACAACTTTTAATCGATTCTCTTTCTTATACTGATCAAAACTTCTATCGGACTGAGGTTGGAGTACTAAAAAAGTCAGAAATCGCAAAAAATTTTCCCGTGTATTTTATATGGAATCCAAGAGTAATTTTATTTTTTACTCAAGAAAACTTTTTAAAAAAATCTTTGAAGACCATTTTCTTGTAGCTACACCGATTAAGGTACCTCCTCTTACTGCCCCGTCCAAAAAATCCACCCTGTATATCCCTGGATGGTTATAATAATGCTAGGGGTTAATTAGAAAACGGTTCGAAAGCACAAACAGAAAAACTCTTTACAGTACTTTATTACAAATAACTTACATTAAATAATAATTAATTATAGAACGAGCTTGTTAAATAATAATAAGTATATATAGGCAATATATACTTATTATTATTTAACAAGCTCGTTCTATAATTAATTATTATTTCTCTCTAAACACCTTATTCCAAAACCTAGAGTCGAAAGGCGGAATAAATAATAAAATCTAAACACATTGGATAGGAGAGCTTCTGCCTGCGGCTTCGCACGGTATAAAAATAGCCTAATCTTTTTAAATTTGACGACCTCTGTAGCGCGGCGGGCGAGGGTCCGCCTGCAACATAGGAGGTTGCGGGTTCGATTCCCGCCTCGGGAGAAATGTTTGTACAATCTGCAAATATTTTTTTGATGTTTTCTATGTATAATACAAAATAACCATCTATGAAGTGTATTATGTAGTATATCAGTTATCTAGATCCCATAACACAAGGTCTGCTTAGCTTGGGGCTAGATAATGCTGTGTGAATTGTCCAGCATTATTTAAATATTGTATTTGATCATAAATTTTAATAAAAAAGATGTTTTACCAGCAAAGCTAAGAGCGTAGCCTTTGATCATGGAGTAGTAAGAAGGGTGACTCCTCCGGCGTTTTAATGGAAATCAAGAAAGCCTTTGTTGGGTTTAACCATAGATGAGAGAGAAATGAGTGAGAGATGGTGAAATGAATCAATCAAACCGGAAGGGTATGATAATGAATCAAACCACCGTCTGCTAGGCGGCTAAGCTCTGGTGGTACCCCAATGAGAGCTGTATCAAGTTGCACCGTTGCTTTGTACACACATCTTCGTCTAGTGCGATCAGAGCTGACCAATTGTTAGTCTAACATCCGAATACTCAAATGCTCAGACTCAAGCGACGTATTTTTGATAGGTTTTCATTGAAAACTGTAAGAAAATCGCGTCTTGAAACGTGCTTAAATCTGATTTGTGTTTGAGTATTTAGCGGTTATAGACGAGCGATATAACGTGCCGTGACCCGCTGCTTTCATGTCTGAACAGTGGCATTGACAAACAAACGTGCCTATTATGAGTGTCCTGGAAAACAGACAAACACTTGATAAATTTAAAACTAACCAAAATGCGAGCAGGAGCGCTCTAAGCATCCGCCATTCGCTTATACATACGCTCTTCTGCTTGCGTGATCATCGTCACTCGGGCCTTCTGACGTTAACAGATCGAAATGTTTTGTTTTATAGGTTATATAATTAACATGTGACATAGAATATGTTCAGTAAGTAGATTATGGAGCCTATGAATACGCTGATGGCTGTTCTTAGTGCTCTTCCGCTCGCACCCTACACCGTTCAAACCTATAGAGTAAAAATTTGTTATATGCGCCGCAGATTCCGCCTCTCAAGAAGTGCTCTTAGCCAGATGATAATCAGTCTTGGGCTAGCGAAGTGGCTTTACACTCCGAGGTGCTGGGCGTGCCCAGGTAGACGTTGGCGCGGGTCGGCCAGGCGGCGTAGCGCGCGTGCTCCAAACGTCCCAGGCAGGAGAGGGCGCTGCTGCCTGCCGCGCTGAACGGACCGTGGTTGCTCGTCTTCATCGAGTGGACCGATATTATCTGTTTGGACAAAGCATCAGTTACTAACACCCTTAACTTAATTTCTAACCTCGACTCTTAAGTCGAGCGTCCTTATAAAACATAATAACATTTTAGAGCTAAATCATGTTATATATACGAGTATATAACTATATTTTATTATTCTGGACGCACCTTAAATAACTAACATGTTTTAGGACTAACATGTTTTAGCACTAACGTGTTTTAGGACTAACATGTTTTAGCACTAACGTGTTTTAGGACTAACATGTTTTAGCCCTAACGTTTTTAGGACTAACATGTTTTAGCACTAACGTGTTTTAGCACTAACGTGTGTTAGGACTAACATGTTTTAGCACTACCGCCTTTTAGGACTAACATGTTTTAGCACTAACGTGTTTTACGACTAACGTGTTTTAGGACTAACATGTTTTAGCACTAACATGTTTTAGGACTAACATGTTTTAGGACTAACATGTTTTAGCACTAACGTGTTTTAGTCCTAACATGTTTTAGCACTAACATGTTTTAGCACTAACGTGTTTTAGGACTAACATGTTTTAGCACTAACGTGTTTTAGGACTAACATGTTTTAGCACTAACATGTTTTAGGACTAACATGTTTTAGCACTTACATGTTTTAGGACTAACATGTTTTAGGACTAACATGTTTTAGCACTAACGTGTTTTAGGACTAACATGTTTTAGCACTAACATGTTTTAGCACTAACGTGTTTTAGCACTAACGTGTTTTAGCACTAACATGTTTTAGCACTAACGTGTTTTAGGACTAACATGTTTTAGGACTAACATGTTTTAGTTTTATCGATGATTTGTGTTAATAGAACAAAGTTATACAGATAATGAGCATGTTAATAATACCTCCAACAATGTTTCATTACGTTTGCGCACGACATACTGCAGAACTAAAATTTTAGGCTTAGTAGATTACATTGTTATATCGTACTGCTTAGTCATGTTGTATTTTAAGTACAATGTTAAACAGCAAGTTAAATAATGTGGACGGACGAACACGTCCGTCAATATACATATAACAGTATAACATAAAAGTTATTTAAAATGTACATGACTCATTTCGGTTTGGTTATAAAATGGCTACGGGTTTTTAATTTTAAAACCTAATGCTTTTTCATTTTATAACCATTTATAGAAATCACAAGCCGACACAGATCTAAAAACAGCGGACACGTCTGTCGTTTACGAGATTGTCGTCCGAAATTGCAATTTTGCTTCTACGTTCGCCGGTCGGATATGATATTGAGCTATTCAGCAATGGAATATTCCGTAGAACGGCTTGATTCACTACAGATTGCATGTCGTGATTGTTATTGTGATGGATGTTATTATAATATTCCCCGATACAATGCAAGAAAGGGGCAAAATTTACCGTAAGCATCTGTGTAATCCATTCTGCTATTTGGAGGTGGTCGACACATTGCAAGACGAGGTGATGGTAGATGGAGCAAAACAGCAACTGATTGGTGGCCGATAATGGGCAAAGGAAACGCCGGACGCCCAGTTGCATGCAAGGTCGGTCGACGACATAGTACGCGTCTTGGTTGTCAGAGGGAGGTGGATAGCACAGGACCGTGGTGGAGGGCACAAACTCAGGAGGCCTATACCCAGAAGTGGATAAAATCCGGAAGCAGATGATGATGATGATGGTGATGTAGTCCACGATCAGCCATCGGTCCAGCGCCTAACCTCTGAGAGTGCGGGTATAGATGGCATCTGTGTTTGCACACACACTTGTGCACTATAATATGTTCTGCGCGTATGGCAAGTTGTTGTGTGGTTTAAAATTTGCACCACCCCAACTCTTCCCGCGGGTGTCGCAAGAGGCGACTAAGGGATATCCACAGGGGGGGCGGGCAGGAGCGTTCCGCGCAGACCAATTCTACCACTGGACTGCGATCCCCGACCCGCATGCCCAGCACGGGGATTATGGGCATTACCCCCTGTGAGATAAAAGCCAATAAGGTGCTTATCAGGGGCAGGCCTAGGTCCAGATTATGACCAATATAGGCTGTGACAGACAGAGTTACTTTCCAATTTATAATATTAGTAGATATAGTTGCATGTACGTCTGCTCGATCACAAATGTAAAGTAAAGTAAAGTGAAGTAAAAGATATTTATTTTGCCCGAACATACAGAGAAAAATATACATATAAAAATAAACCATACATTAATTAGTCATCTGACAAAATCGGACTCCACTCAGCATGTGCTATGGTAGAGCAGATCGTGCCATAGCGCTGGTCTTCCGTGGAGACCGTGGTGCGCAAGGTGGCCCCATACACACACACAACAAATTTAAAAATAATAATTAAATTTCAATAACAAAAACTAAAACTAAGAAAACATTATTAATAGTATCGTATAATAGTATATATAAGCTTTGTGCTGTTAACATTAAAAATTAAAATAGATTAAATCTAATTGAAACTACAATGAAAATATTGAGATAAGCACTAATGAACTATGGAGGCTAAGAACGGCTTATTAGTGCTGAATGTATTTTTTGAGAGTCAAGTAATACTTGTTTGAGTTATTTATTGAAAGAGTAAATGGACGTAATTGTAATGTATCGTCTAACTATTATCTAGTCACAGCTAGTCATAGTAATCGCCAAAAACAATCGCGATCGCAGTCCCACCAGCATAGAAAGACAATATGGAATCTATCTCCAAGTCCAATCCGCCAAGTCACACCCGCCTGCGAAAATTGAACATAGATTGTTTCCGTTGTCGCTGTTTAGCAGGCGGTGCATATACTTGTACGATACAACTTACAGGCTGGCTTTCGAATTCACGGCGGGTAATTCCGACCCGAAAATAGCAGACACCGCATGGCCGTGGCAGCCGCGGCTTAAGAATCGACCCCTCCATTATTAATATTATTATTCGCCGCTTTGTTATTGTGATTACCTGTGAACTTAATTTCTTTCTACTGCTTTCTAAGTTTACTTCATTGTACCTAGTTGTTAACAAGACGGAACAGTTTTGTCATTTCTCTTCCGCAAGCAAGCAGTCTTTTAGCTTCTACATGCGAGGACACTTTAATGGTGTTTATGAGTTATTATGTAAGTTTATTTATAAAGTGTGTAAAACTGTTTGTTCTCCGTATATAACGAAATAAATATAAATAAAAGAAATGTCTTCTACTCCCACTTCGGACCCACCATACCCCTGGCCATACCCCTAAGGGTAGGGTGGGACGAAACCATACCACTATGGTAGTGATGGGAGTACTCCCACCCGCACGCCCTCTCGCAACGCCACAATCCAATAGCCAGCTTTCCGTGTTTGACGCTTCTCTCTCATTTTATCTCGCTCATGGTCTAAAGGATGTGCTCGTGAAAGCTTTCGTCTCGTAATACCTGGCACAGTTAATAATGAATATTTCTGAGTTCTCGATCAAATTATGTGCGAAACAGTGCACTTTCATCTATTTTATTACGTAATTTTTTTTCTCAATTTTGTTTTCACATTCAAGGAACCAACAAAATTTTTTTATATGTTATTAGAGTTTTTTACCACGGGGATCCTGTGTGAATACTGAGGTTCGCCCCCTAACAGGACGCAAATCAGGTTTAACACGGTTCAAGACGCGATTTTTGACAGTTTTTATTTAAAATCTGACAAAGAAGGGAAATAAAAATTGGGTACTGATTTTATACAGTTTTCAAGCTAACCTAGTCCAGCATAGGTTACTTCTCAGATTAGATGCTTCAAATAAGGAACTGCCAAAATGGTGCTTTCTTTTCGGCTTAAAAAATCATTGAATATAAAACCAATGACGCGAATTAAAAACAATTTGCGACCAAGGTATTTCCAATGTATTTGATAAAAAAATTTGACTATAAGTTAGAGAATGCTCCGTACGTAAGTATTAAGCATACCTTAGACTGTGTAGTTTGTTCCAAAAAAACGCGTGCATTAAGCCTCGGGCTAGTATCTCTAGATAAATGCAAAAAATTTTCAGCTCACAGAGCTCAGACCTAGGTTCCATTCCATGGGGAATAATGCAAATTCATAGGGGGTGTAGAGTTTCCGGACGGTCCAATCAACCATGTATCAATTGTGGTCCAAGTTCCAAGGGAATTATTACTTTATCTATGTGCATCGATCAAAGTAAAAAAGGGGAGATTATTTATTTATTTATTATTTAAAGGAAAACCAGCAGCACATACAAAAAGTTTAGAATTAGGAAAATAAAAACAGAGGGCTAATCAATTTTTATTATTAGGTACTAGCTCGAAATTGGAAGGCTCAAATTAGGTGCAATTAGGTCCTCCCACCTCTGTCATAGTCGGACCGGTGGCGTTTGTGTTACACGTGCTTGCTACGACGTACTTTAGTGTGATTTATTGATTAAAGACTACAGCAATGTCCTCGTGTTTGTTTATTATAATTATTGCACAAGATTTGAAATGTAACTGCAAGCGAGTGTTTGCGTGTAGTTGTAACACAGGTCAGTTGTTGAGTAAGCGCTGGGAGAACGTATCATATCTACCTACAGATTTTACTTACATTTATGTCTATGTGGTATGTGTGGTATGTAGGTTGGTTGATTGAAGGTTTGAAACCAGAAACCTTAGAAGCGTTCATGGAGATTGTTAGCTATTTTAAAATAGCTAACAATCTCCATAAACGCTATGTGATTTCATAGAATCAATCATCTATAATGAGCTCTTCCAACTGCGATCGTTAACGGTATGTAACGATCGTAAATAGTTAAGGACAATTTTCACTAATTAATTTGTTAAATGAGCGATGGTTTGCATTCGTTTAGAATATGTATGTCAAGCACCTTTTTTTTTCAGTTCTGTTGGTATTTTTCTAACCGCGACCTCGCAGGCTTTGTTTCTATGGAAATGTTTTAAAGTTATTTACATCCCATGCGAACTGATTTATGAGATTATTTTATTCCAGGTCTAGATATCTATGCGAAACGTTCGCAAGTTCAGTAGTTTTGGCGTAGAAGTAACAAACAACCCTCCATCTACCCAAACTTTCTCATATATGTATAGTGTGAAGTGAGATTTACAGTTTAGGTCTGCTGGACCATACATAGGGGGTTTTTTTTAGGGAGTATGCTACACCAAGAATTTTATTTCAAGGATCTATCGTTATCTCTCAAATCAATGTAAATCTTAAAGTCGTTTACGAGAGCGATTGAGATAAAGGCATGTTTCCTACAAAATATTTTCGAGTTTCAAAGCTACGTCGTAAATGTCATCATCTGTCAAAAGAGTAGAGCACAATCTCATCTGATGTTTAATGATAATGTTGGCTCGGAGGTCCAAAGGAAGGCCCAAAGGCAACTAAGTTTTTGTGTTAGAGCAACCAGCTGAGTCAGGACCTGTTAGACCTACACACACGCGTTCGTCTGCATGCTGAGTGGAGTACTTAGTAACAACCAAATGCTTACTTGTGTTTGTATACTTAACTAATGTTCTTCTGTGTTTTTCTCTGTCTACGTGTTATCTAGTACCAAGTACACTTTTATTTCTGTACCAAAGTTTGTTTGTGTGTTTATATCTTATAAGCGTTTTCTTTTTCTTCTTCTTTCTTCAACTATTCACTGTGTCTTGAAAAGGTTAACACGTCAATTAATTTGTCGTTGAGTAGCTTGTGATAATGAAAATGTTTATTTTGGAACAACAGATAACAGATATCAGAGAGAATCTTGTCTCTTCTTTTTCAGGAAAAACTGAGATCAGCGGTTGCGAGCGCCTAACCTAAGCGGTAACCTATCGTCAATGATGCTTGCCGATTATAACACAAATAATAGACGATCATTCTCTATGATGGTAAAAGTAAAAGAAAGTACCCGTGAATGCAGCAGGGGCTGGCTCTCCGTCGATGAGCCGTCTCCGTCCAGACTCCGCGACGGGAAGCCCTGCGCCATCCGCAGAAACAGGAGCATGGCTAGAGCAAGCACGGCGGCATACACGAAGAACTCTACCGCCTACGACATAAGAAATGTTGTACACTAAAGCTAAAAATCTTGTAAGAATATCATTGTTTAATACTGAGACATATCTACAATACATGACCACCTTCTCGAAATTGTTTCCGAGTACACTTACCTTGGACAGATTCTGCAGTTGGGTAATAACAATTTCGAGAAGGAAGATAAGAGGAGCTAGGGTGGAAGCGTTTGGAAAACTACGTCGAGTCTTCTCATCTTTAGTAACGCAATCCTTGAAAAATAAATTTTTCAATTAGTGCGTCCTACCTGTCATGACCTACGGAGTTGAGACGTGGACACTTACGGTTGGGTTGGTCCACCAGTTCAAAGTCGCTCAGTAACCTATGGAAAGAGCTATGCTCGGAGTTTCTCTGAAGGATAGGATTCGTAACGAATACATACGACAGAGAACCAAAGTTCTCGACATACTCGTAGCTGAAATAATCAGCAAGCTAAAGTGGCAGTGGGCCGGCCAAATATTGCGAAGAACCGACAACCGCTGGGGTAAACGTGTTCTTGATTGGAATGAATAAATGAATGAATGAACACTGTACTAGAAATTAACATAAACGTCGTGGACACTGCTACTCGGCAAATATTAGGGCATGCAGAACCGGGCAGATACCCGGTTCCAGATTTCTGATACCTGGTTCTGGTACGCTGTCATAGCCAGGGGAACCGGTTCCCGCGGTTCCAAATAATACGATTAAAAGACTTTTTTAGGAGTAGAATAAATCATAGCTAATTTGAAAGCAGGTATAAGTAATTTTAAGAGCAGGTGGATCACAGGGGCTTAAAGAGTTCTTCAAAGGCAGTTTAACTCCATTATTCTCGAGGGGCGTGGAACAAAAGTGTTGTTTCACCACATTCCTGTTCTGACTGTTCCATAAGAAAGTTTACAATTAGGACAAAGCTCTCCTAAATAACTATAGGCCAAATCACTGCTGAAACACGTCTATAAACTGTATTCAAGAGTTATTCACCAATCGTCTCTCTTGAAGGTTTGAGGATCCTCGAACAAGCCGGGTTCCGAAAAAAGGCTTTAGTACCGTCGACCACATACTTTCATCCGCTCCGGCAGATTGTACAGAAAACAGATGAGTATAATCAGCCGTTATACCTGGCGTTTGTGGACTACGAGAAATCGTTTGACTCAGCCGAAACTTGAGCAGTGCTACAGCTCTCCAGTGATACCAAATCGACTTCATCTCCTCCACAGCATATATTGGTCCACTGGATTGATAAGCGTCTTGTTGGCTTTTATCTCACGGGGAGTAATGCCCATAATCCCCACGCTGGGCATGCGGGTTGGGGGTCGCAGTTCGGTGGTAGAATTGTTTTACAGGTGGCGCTGCTGCCCACCCCCGGTTGACATCCCTTAGTGCCTCTTACGACGCCCAAGTGAAGAGTTGAGGTGGTGCAAATTCTAAACCACACAGCAAATCGACTACCGGTACCTATATCTATGTGTTGAACTGTTTGGCCTGGCCACAATATCTATCCAGATCCAGAACCTGAGCACAAATCAGATCCCATTGCAAAAAAAATGGTGAGACAGGGAGAGTACGCTTTATTACGGAACTGTTACTCTCTGCATTGGAGGATTTTAAGTTCTTGGTCTGGGATGGATATTGCTTATGGAATCAAAATCAATGACGATTACAACACTTACAGCCGGTTTCTCGAACGCTGATCAAATCGCATATCAGTTGACAAAGCATTTAACTTGACACACTGGTCAAATCAAATCTGGTTGCACGAACGCTGATCAGACAAAAATTTACTAATCATCGATCATCTTACGATTGTCGGATCAGTGTATATTTTCAAATGGTCACACATAATTTAATCATTCCTTCAGATAGTCAGATAGTCAGATAGTCAGATAGTCATTTTATTGGTAAAATCATGATTACAAGTCAAATGTAATTAAAAATTGGTAACTTCTAACAAATTAAATAATAATTTTAAATACTAAAATAATAATTAATTGTTAATGTACCTAATATAAAAATAAAATAAAATAATGTCCAAAGTAAAATAATAATTAATACAATAAGTACCTAAATAATTTAAATAACAAATTTATGTCACATATCACAATTTTTAGTCAAGAAAATCCTCGACCTTATAGTACGCCCTCTCGATGAGCCATACCTTTAGTTTGTGTTTGAATGAATAGAAGCTGGGTGCGGTGATAACATGCTCCGGTAGTCGGTTGTAGACAGCAGGTCCCAGCACATGAGTGAGCCTATCCGATTTCGCCAACCTGTGCTCCACTGAGGCGAGCTTGTAAGCTCCGCGGGTCTTGTAACGGTGGGCGTGTCCGTCTCCGCGTGTTGCGAACGCTTCATGGTTTGCTCGCACGTACATCGCAACCTGGAAGATGACGATACCGGGCAGCGTGAGTATTCCCAGGGACGTGAACAGCGTTGTTGCCGGTGTGTCCCAGGCCACGCCCGCAACCGCTCTCACAGCACGTTTCTGCATGCGAAACGCGCGCTCCCTGTCGGCAGCGTGCCCCCACAGTTCAGCTCCGTACTGTAAGAGCGAATGCACCGTTGCAAAGTAGCACGTGCGAACAACGTCATGTGATACTACGCGGCCCAGTCTACGCAACGCATAGCAGGCGCTACCCAGTTTCGCACAAAGATGGTCGACATGTGAGCTCCAGGTCAGGCCTCTGTCAATTTGGAAACCCAAAAATGTGATAGTTTGCACTTGTTTTATAGTTGTAGAACCTATCGATACAGATAGGCTCCTCACTTGCCGCCCCGAGATAGAGAAATGCATGAAATGGGTTTTTTTTAGGTTCAGGACGAGTCCATTCCACTCAAACCACTGTGCAACCTGCCAGGCAGTCTCATTGAGCCGCTGCTCAAGTCGATTAAGAGACGGAGCACGCACAACCACGGCCACGTCATCCGCGTACATGAACACTTCGCCCGCTGTCACGTGCTCGGGCAGGTCATTCAGCAGCAGAGAGAAGAGGATGTTCGAGACGGACGAGCCCTGCGCCACACCCATCACGGTTCCGAGAGCGTCGGACCTGGTCTCGCCGCCGTCGCCCACCACTACCTGGCTGCGGTCTCGCAAGAGGTCCGTAAGCAACGAATGCGCCTGGCCACTGATGCCGTAGTGCTGGAGCTTGAAAGACAGAGCGCGGTGGTCTGCGACGTCAAATGCTTTTGATAGGTCGCAGCATAATACTGCTACCTGCTGCTTCTGCTCACAAGCCTCCAGCACGCGGCGGAGGACCTCGCGAGTGAGCGACGTTGTCGAGCGTCCGGCGCGGTATGCGTACTGGCGCTCTGACATCGCGCCCGTCAGCGTGAGGTGTTCGGTGAGGCGAGTACATAAACCGTTCTCGAGAACTTTCGCTCAGTTCA
Source organism: Eupithecia inturbata (assembly GCA_963662085.1). Lineage (NCBI taxonomy): Eukaryota > Metazoa > Arthropoda > Insecta > Lepidoptera > Geometridae > Eupithecia > Eupithecia inturbata. The sequence continues at coordinate 8,280,117 of OY759176.1, read as the reverse complement.
ATCACTAACTACAAATCACATCACTGATTTTTAAATTTGCGTCACAGATTGCTTGAACATTAAGAGAGAAATACCCTTTTATGTTTCTGTGCAGTTCTGCTTGAGGTCCACCAGGAGATGATATTTTTATGTGAGTGCAGTCTATTGCCCCAATCACATTTGGGAATAGACAAATCTTGTAAAAATCACTTATCACATTATTTCGTTCTTCTTCAGTTCCAGGCATTTTCACAAATTAGGGTTTTAACTGGGCAATAGCTGCAGACACTTTTTTAATTATTCGGCAAGCTGTTGTCTTATGTACACAGATCCGGTCAGCCACTGTTATTTGAAATACACCTGTCGCATAGAAAATTATTGTTAAGAGGATCTGTTGTAGGGCACTTATGAATCTACTCCGCAACGTAAGTGTCTTTATGGACTTCCCAATGAGTGTCACCAAATACAGAATTACAGGCCTTGAAACTCTATATCGAATCTTGAATTCCGCTTCTGTAAACTCTTCGAATAGCTCTAGGTACTCTAGCCCTGAACGTCCTTGAGGGTCCAGGAGTATTTTCATTATCAGATTCACTTCTGCTGCTCACTGTTACATCTGAAAGCGACATCCTAAAATATTAGAGGTTATTTTACTTTACAAGTTTATTTTTTATTGTTTAACAATCATAAGTATTGTGAAATATATCAAACCCACTTTTGGAGTACTAACCTGTTGATTTTTTAGATGTAACTGGTTTAGAACTTAGCAAAACACTGTAAATTGTAGTAAATTATTTCAGCTAATTAGAGCAAAATCACCGATTAGTTGATCTTTGATTTGATAAAAATAGATTGGAATTCACTACGTAACGTCTCGCTAAGTGATGGGGACCATTCAACCTCATTTATCAATACCGCTTCTGCCCTTTGTATGCTTCGAGGTATTATAGAGTATCAAATAACCACATAGAAACACTTGAAAATCATAACCCTCCCGGGTATAAATATCCCATCTATACTGGATTAAGTGATAACTGATAAACTTATATATATTATGCTAGCTCTCTCTAGTGAGGACTATTGCATGATTCGACGAAGTTATTTAAAGACATAGTATTTTCCCGTACTTTGTCCAATATTAAATTTAGTCAAGAACCGATAAGTAGGTACCTACCCCTTACAACAACTCTTCCACAGCTTAAAAGAAAGTTCCAAAGCATTACACAACACCACTCAGGCTCACTTCTACGTTGTTATGGGGGACTTTAACGGCAAGGTAGGAATCCAGACGGGTTCTCTTAAGCTGTGGTAGAGTTGTTGTTAAAGATAAAGATAAAGATAAAGATCATTTATTTGCATAAACATGTGTTGATATAAGATTTTACAAATAGGTATGTAGGTATCAACATGTTTTACCGATTACGGTGTACAAATTGTGAGAGATGAGATGACATGCAGTAGGTAAGTAAAATAATAAATAGAGTTATTAGAAGCAATGTCAAAAAATTAAAATTAGGTAAGAAATAACGATACTGAATTCTAATAATAATTATTCTATACATGTCCATTAAAAGTTATAGTTTATCATTTAGAAAGTCGTCAATCTTATAATAACATTTTTCAATTAACAATTTCTTAAATTTATGTTTAAATTCACAATTATTAAGCTTCTGGTAGCTCTTTGGTATTTTGTTGTAAATTTTCGGTGCCATTGACACTATGCTCTTATTTAGTAACGCAGTTTTGGATGGAAATAAACAAAGCCTATCTTCACGTCTGTTTCTTGGAGTTTCGTCTGACTTGCGTGGAAATAGGTGGTGGTTAGAGGTAGGTACCTATTTATCGGTTTGAGACTTAATTTAATATTGGACAAAGTGCGGGAAAATACTATGTCTTTAAATATCTTCGTCGAATCATGCTATAGTCCTCACTAAAGAGCTAGTCACCTTTTGCGGTAGGTATGCCAGCAGCGTGAGCGGTGTGCGTGAAAAAAGATACTGGTCGCTTGCCAATCATGATCGTCTACGAGCGAGCACTTATTTTGCCCTCTTGCATACCTTTTACGAACACAAGAAGTCATTTCCTACGTCGACACTAGTTTGGTAAACTTTGTAGGGAGAGGAGATCCTTCTTAGTCTGTGTCGTTACAAATCATGACATGGTTAACCCTATACGGCAGTACAGTCACCGAGTGACTGGAAGTCAGACTAATTTTAACCATTACTGAATAATTCCAGGAGCCAGTTCAGACAATGCTAACCAGAATTGTCCATGCGGTTTGAAAAATAAAACATTTTAAAAACGAATACCCACGTAAACAATAGTTTCTTCATACAAAAGCATCTAATAATGCGCAGAAACTGCAAAATAGATTTTGCATTTCCATTCAGTGCAGGCGGGCATCAGACTACAATATAGAGATCGGCACCGAGAGAACATAAGTAGCTTATCTAATTCAAACCATCTAGCATACCCGAGGTAATAATTGAGAGCTGCGGAGCAGAATTTGTTGAAATAATTGGAATGAGTGTGTAGGAAAACATTGACGTAAAATATTTTTCAGCGATATTCCTCCTATTGTAACATCTTTGTATAAATGCCATACTACGTTCACATTGTGGTGAGTAAAATATCATCATCAGCCTATATTAGTCCACTACTGGACATAGGCCTTCCCTAATAAGCCCCACTGCGCCGAATAAAATATACTCAGATCGAAATATACAAATACGTAACAATCCACTCCAGACATCCCGTGACCACGATTGTGTGTAAACCTGTTAAAACGTAGGGAAAATTGATAAATAAACGACATAAATACCGATTAAATTGTACATAAAATAATATACAAAATCGATTGGGTATCGATAAATACCTTACCAAAAAAATGGGTTATTCAGCAAATATTTAACATAGTAGCTTAAATGAAATCGTTTGTATGTTCGCTACATTTCATCCGATAAAATAGCTGAAGGGGCTGGTATTTTAGGTATCAATTGTAATATTTAATTTCGACTTTTCACATGGTGTATTCAACTTGTACAGGCAGAGAGAATAATCATGGCGGCTAATTACAAAATGTGTCAATGACAAAGGTCCTTGTCCTAACCTACAAAATGACGCAGGAAATTTGAATTCCCTCTTTGGACAACAAACAATAGCCAGCCTGCCAATAACATCCCTCCTCTCGAGCAGAATTTCAAAGGGAAATCTGTATAGGTACCAACGTTTCCCCGGCGGCGTAAACGTTTGAGAGATTCGAGAAAGGAGGCAGAAATGCTGTCAAAGGTTGCTTCGACGTCATGGGTGTTTGCAATGTGGGTAGGTGCAATGCACCAATTGTAGCGCTGCACATCTGGTCGCTTCTATGGACTTTAAAAATATATGCTTCTAGCTTCTCTACCATGCAAAGCCTAGAAAATATTTTGTCTGCACTAGAATAAAGAAAATTTATTTCATTGTGTAAATTATTGCAGTATAAGGAATGAATAATTCTAATATTTATTATATTTTATACATACCTACTACCTCACATACTCTACACACAACGTTCATACAAATAGCTGAATGTTTGATCGTAGGTTTATCTTATTTTATTGTATTGTTTTAATTTATAACTTTTTACTTAACTTCTTACTTACTTTTTATATATATAATATTAGTTGTGCATCTAACTTATAAACAGTTAATATTTCTGGTAAGAGCGGTGTCCTCTAATACAAGCAAATATTGCTTAACGGGGGACTTCAAAATTTGTATGTTTAATTTTTATAAGTTATCGAAATAAACATTTATTATTATTATTATTTTTAATATTCTACGCGTTCGATGATGATTCGACGTGTACTTTCTCCCTTCATAAAGCCTTGTCCAGACTGGCTATGCTACTTATGTCAAGAATATTAATGTTTACATAATTTCTTCCACACAGCATCATTATGGTGGATCGTTTTAACAAATTTCTGTGTAATATACTAAATTACTAAACAGTCGCTTTGTATTTAAATATGCTAGCGAACTTCGTATTGGTAGATAGGTGCCCAGAATCAATAAAATTGCACACTTTCATTCAGAAACACATCATATCAGCTTAAATTTTTTTCTAAGTATCTACGTACCAGCCTTAGGCCGAACCTACAAGTGCTTTGGTAAATCCACAGGAGTGAAGCTTACGGTGACGTTGCCAGATTTCAATATAAGATAAAGACTTCCTATAGAAGTCAATTGTTTTTCCCTCGTGAGATTCTGAGAGTGCCGCTTTTAAATAAACCTCCCAAATATTGTTTTTGTATATTTTCAGGTAAGAAGAGAGTACTGCTAGATTATTTTTATATCCCTCATAGTAGGGAAAGAGATTAGGAAAACGATTAGGTAGGCACAAAATGAATCAAATTACGAAAAAACATCACAAGACCCATACAAAATTGGGATTTGTTAATGATGTGATTGTGTCGTTAGACTAGGACTTCAACTTTCGATTTTCGTCTTATGACTATAAAATCATCATAACTATGGGAACTGTTATTTTTGTAAGGGTTATTTCGCCAGAAAATAATTTTCTTACGTGAGGAAAATGTACATATTTCAATTCATAATGTGACAACATTTATTGCCGAACCGAAAGTATTTGAACTTAGTGCGCATGTAAGGGAGTGACAGATTGACTGCTAGTCAATTTGGAATGGTTAGTAGGTATTTTTTTACCGTCTGAGAAGCTGAAGGGCGCAGTTTCGATTCCCGTCGCGGAACATTATTTTTCTGTGATCTGCAAATATTTATCAGTACCTACTTTTTCTATAGGTATGATTGTGTATACACATAGGTACCTAAGTAAGTATTTACATTTTGGTTCAGCATTATAACTATTTTATTATGTATTTAATTTACCTACCAACATTGTCATAGTTATCCAAAGCATCCATAGTTTTGTTTTTATGTATTGTTTATACATACAGGATGTCCCATGGCCATGGAACATGGAGGGCAAATACCAGAAAAATCGAAGATAGGCATGTACTGAAAGGAAACAATGCTTTATTTTTTTTAATATGTATAACTGTATTGACAGAATTTTGAAAAATTTGTTGCTTTGTCCGGTAATCGAACCCACTAAAATCCAAAAAAATAACAACTCGTATTTTTTATGGCGCTGGTCGGTATAATCATAAGAATCAAAACGGTATTTTTTAAATTATTCTTTAAACAGGCGTAAAAGTAATTAAACTAAATCCAACATTAGTTTTGCATAAGTGGCGCCATCATCCGTATTTTCGTGAAATTTGGACCAAGGGCTTGGGCCTTATGCCACAAATTAAGCATTTTGAGTACCTGATGACGTCCGAGAACACAAACAAATGTAAGCAGATTATAATTATGTCACACAGCGGGATTCGTCTTCTAATGAGCGCCATAGCGCCCTGTCTTCAGCTTGCCGCATCCAGCATCTGCCTGCAGTCTTTCACAGGTCGTCATCCCAACTAGTCCGAGGGCGTCCAACTCTACTTTTACCGAGTCGTGGTCGCCGCTCAAAAACTAGTTTACCCAAAAAATTGCTGGCCTAGCTCCTCTCTGTTAAAAATCCTCGCTATCTATCAGTTCTAAGGTACCTAATAATGGTTTTCTTTCTTTTCTGATAATATAACCAAAGACAAACCCTCCGGATAAAACGCCTCGTTCCAGAAATCCTATCTATGATTTACTCTAGCCCGTGCGCTGTGCTTTTAGTCTACAAATCGTACAAGAACTAACCCGAGAAGTGAACACCTTCGTCTGCGCGACGAGAATCACAATGAGGTTTCCGAACGCGACGGAAACGTACCAGGCGGCGATAGTTATCGTCTTCATGCTTTTTGGCGCCTGCAAAACAGATTCATATTCATAACATAAGTCGGTAGATCCAGGATTCTAGTTTACAATGGTTTTACATTGTTAAGGCAGAAAATATCTTCTTAGGTCTGGAAAAAAAAAGATTTTAGCGGAACGTAATAAAGGTTTTTTTTGCACAGCTTCAGCCATCTCGCTCAGACTTGTTGAAATCCTGTACTCAAGCTGAAAAAAGCTTTTTTTGCGTCGCATGTAGAATCTAACATGCTTTTTTCCGGGCCCGGAAAGATAATTGCCGCTGAGACAGAAGTCGAAATCAACTTTTTGTGTTGGTTCTAGAATCTTAAGTCTTTTTCTAGGCTCTTCTGAGCCTAGAAAAAGACTTAAGATTCTTAGTTATCTAGCGCAGATCATTGTAAACCGGCTATTATCTCTAGAGCCCTGTTCAGACCTAGTTGGTATTCGTTACCCAGAGTGGCGAAATCCGAGTGGGAATGCGATTATAATGTCACTAAAATACTAGGCTAAAATACTGATCCGCCCAAAAAAATTGACCCTGTACCTAGACTCCATACTTTCTTACCAGTTTCGTGTTGAATTGACCCAACGGTAATTATTTTTTTAAAGTTTTCAGTTCCCTGTAAACCTACCTTTTACACGTGCTGTGCAAAATATTATGTTTATCTCTCGTTTGTATTATTTATAGCAAAAATTGAGGTATGAATCCCTATATCCCTCTCAAACGTCTCAAATGTGTGAAACTTATGAAAATAACAGTTTGTGAAGGTGGTGTCCAAAATAACTTCGCATTTTAACTGTGCGAATTATATGGTACTTAAACTATTTATGATTTATGATAGCTACTAGTTACAGCCAAATTGCAAACTGAAGGCACAAAAAAAATCTGTAACTTTCATACTACGAAAGTCAAGCAATGATATAATGACTAAGAATGTTTTAGAGAAAAAATATCAGTGTTATTCTGTTTTTAGAATCGATTTGACTCGTAAGTGTACGTTCACACAGAAGTCCGTTTTACAGGCCCCTTTTATCGAATACGTTCTTATTCGGCGATGGCGGATTAAGTTGTATGAGCGAGTTCACACACATTACTGGATCTCGAATACTGTCAAGTGTGTAAACTCGTACTTTCAAAGTTAGAGTCGAGAGTCACTGATTTTTTTGAGGTCAGAGCCTTTCTTTTGCAATTTGGCCCTTAGTTTCGCAAAACGAACCTGCGTAAAAGAAAATTCCAGCCCCGACACCGCAAACATGATCTCAGCAATAGACACTAGGATGTACTGCGGTACTATCCATGCTAGGCAGAGCTCGTTGGGAGGGTTCGGCGCGTGGAGTACGGCTGCGTCGAGTCGACCCAGGCGTTCCCTGATACAGAGGACGTACACCCCTCCGGAGCGAAGGAAGCCTTCCCCAGAACCTGAGACTTCTCCGTCCGCGCTGCTCGCTTGCCATGTGAACCTGCGGGACGATTTTGCTACTACAATTCAACCAAATTCAATGTGAAATGTGTGTTAACAAAAAAAACTAACATTTACATGCTTGGCGTAAAGTTTCAGATAAAATTGTTAGCAATATTTGTCGAAAGAAAGATCCCAAATAGCAGTGCAGATTGAGCTAAAAAACAATTCTAAGAAAGTGATTTTTAGATTACGTATGGGCGGTTTGTTAACAAACATTTCACATTGAATTTGGCTGTACCCTGCCTTTCTTAAATTCACAATTGTTTACATCTAATGGTTACTTGGAAGTGATCGCTTCTAAGCGATAAAGCTGTCCATTGTACTTAGATATAGTACAATTGTCTAATGTAATGTCTCTTTGTAATGTTGTTTTTCTGTTGTTTAATTGTTTTACGCCTTTTTGTTTTATTTCTACCATGTGTGGTTGGCGGGTAGAAAATGCCATCGGCATTAAGCCCACCTTTTGAATACTTTTGTTAAATGTGTGCAATAAAGTAGTTAAATAATAAATAAATTGTATGGGCAATAATAGTGCATTGTTCACCGAGGTGAGAAAGGGAGTGATTTCTATCGAGTGTCATTTAAGCCTTATTATAACACACTAGGTAGGAATCGTATTTTCTCCTGAGTGATACATAGTGCTTTATACTACAACTACGAGGAAAATAAAACATTTTCCGAAAAAGAAGTTGCACTCATCTCGTTTTTTCTCTACATGAAATCTTCATAAGTCTTGTTGTATTTAGTTTGGATTTCTCGGATAATAGGTTCTCAATCACTGCTTGAGCAGTTTCTTTTATTACTGGCGGTGTCATAAAATCTACATTATCACGCGACGACTTTTTGTAGAATTAATTAAATTCCTAACTCAAATGTAAGTTTCGAAGAAATTCCCGCGAATGCCTTAGGCTCTTGGTTCTTTTTTTGAATTACTGTTCCGAGAACGGGAGAGGCCGATATCATATGATGGACTCGGAGTAAAATCTTTTGGTAGTTTAACCTATAATGAAAATAACCATAGCTTAAGGCTCAAATTACAAAAAAAAATAACACGTTAGAAATGGATTTCAATACATTACTCTCTCCCGGCAAACGCGTGAGAAATGAAATTCCATAGAGTTTTTCGACCCGCATTCTAGTACGCCTGCAATGACGTACTTTCTAGCTCAAGTTTGGAAAAGTAATAAGTCACTTTCCGAGCAGGTGTAGAATAAAGTATTATATTGTATTGTGCCAGTAACTTCTTGGAAAGCCCATAGGACGGGCCATAGTGAAAAAATCCTAAGTCTACGGTACGGGCTGTCAGGCAGTGAAAGCAAGAAGATGATAGCGTTCGGTCTGGTCCAATCGGCTGCAGTCAGATGCATTGTTAGCTATCTTGGCATGCTGCCAGATGACGATAATGTTCCACGAGAAAATGTTATTTAAAAATGTCATTACTTTTTTGCTATACCTATTTAAGCACAATGCCATACATACAGCCGTCGAAGGACTGATATCAAAAGTGCAAAGAAAAGCTTTGAAAAGCTTTTCTTCGTATTTCGGTTAGAGTATTTATGAATAAATACTCTAACCGAAATACGAATAAAATGGTTCAATTGGATAACTTTGGTGTTCTAATAGCCTTTTCGAAGTCATACTGTATACTTGAGAATCAGCCGCGAACTCGAATTCGAATTCTGGAGAATTCACTCTTATAGAAACTTTCCTTTACCTTTATTTTATGTATCTAGCTTCTGCCTAGAACTATCTTCATGCAATATTTCAGTCCGATCATCCGATTCCTATCATTCTGCAGTGAAAGCGACAACACATGAAATGAGCTGGTTTTAATTTTTATTGAAATTTAAATCTTTGCAATAACATTACGTTCAGAAAATAAATTAATTTAGTATCGTTGTACTGTGGAATAAGAAAAAATTATAAAATTGGCAATTTCATATTTTAACCCGATAATAACACGATGCCTGGTGATGCCGGCTCCTGCTGCCAATTGTTCTGTTTGGACTAGATAGGTAGAAAACGAACAAAGTCTAGTTTGACAAATGCCATTTTGTTCGAGCATGACATAAACCATATATTCATGTAATGAGTATAGCTGTGCGCACATTAATCCGATACCGCTTCCACACAGCACAAAAATGTGCATTCAAATATGGGCTTAAACTCGTTATCTTTAGATACAGTTTACAGTAACAAAATGGCTTCCCACAAGCTTCTTACAAATGGCCCGTGAGTCATCTGTCATCTGATGCCATCAATATAAAATGCATCTAAATGTTGCGAGTTAAAGCCCACATTCGAATGCACATTTTGTGCTGAGCGTCAGCGGCGCTTTCCAGGTGTGCGACAAGCTTAAGCAGTCGTGGGACGTTGGTCTAAATGTACAGTGGCTTGTTAGCTGATCCCTGTTACGTTTGAAGTCAATTTATATGAATACAGAACTATTTTAAAACTAGAATATTTCGGTAAAATTAAGAAAGCAAGCCGTTTTACATACAAACAAACCAAAACTGATGTAGGTAATTTAATTACGAGACTTTAGTGGGTCAGCTGACTATGAACGCCACTAGACATCTAGAAAGTCACAGAACTATTATATAGTTCTATGGCTAGAATCTTCGAAATTTTTGTAAGCAGAGAGGTTAAAACAAATGAAATATTGTTCGGAAATGTTTTACGACACCATAATATCATCATTTCGTCGGAATAAATCGCAGAATTTCGATACGACTTTTGGGTTTAAAAGTTTTTATTTATCACTTGGCCGTTTTCCGACACGAATTTGAACATTTTTTGTTGCGCGTGTGCAAATTATGCGTTGTTGAAGTTTGTGTTTTTGTTTAACTTGCTAGTTACCTGGTGTTTGTTAAGTTTTTCATACATAAATGTCTTTATTGTCACAGAATATCATGGATTCTACGGAGTAGTAGTAGAGTTTCGTCTCTCTCTCTCTTGCGTGTATGCTACTACTTGGCTACGACCAAGAAACCTACGTTCGCGAAAACCAAGAATCAGTGTTGCCACACCGTGGGCAATTGCTCACGCCATTGGCAATTTTAGGTTCTTTTTTAAAGAATGGCAAAAGGGCGGATATGTTTTGGCCCCGTAAAATATGGGCAATAACGTTAGGTTAAATAAATGAACAAACTAAATTTTATTTCTCTAAAAAAACAAGAAAAATAAAATAACATCAGTAAGATACAATAATAAATAATAATCCTATGTTCCTTGGTCCTAGCGTATATAGATAGATAGTCGGTTGGTCCTATGGTACGGACAGTCAAGAAAACATTTTTAAACCAGCATGAAACACAAAATACCATACAAACAATCGCCGCTTCAGAGCGCGATCAATAAGCAATTACCGGCGTAACAAGTTTTTTCAAATTGCTGTCAACGCACACACATTTTATATTTAGAAACAGAAAATGGTTATCAAGCGACATCTGTTTAAAATTACCTAAAGCAAACAGCTTCCGATTCTTCTCGTGGTGGTGTTCTGAGCGACAGTTTCCATCTCAATGTATTTCTTTCAGGTTGTTAAGTAAATGGAAACCTATATTTTATTACTTTTTGCTTTCTCTCTTTGAGCGAAGTTGTTTTTTAGGGTTCCGTACGCGAAGGGTCAAATCGGAACCCTATTACTAAGCTTCCGCAGTCCGCCCGCCCGTCCGTCCGTCCGTCCGTCTGTCACAAGGCTCTATCTCATGAACCGTAGGAGGTATACAATTGAAATTTTTAGAGAATGTGTATTTCTCTTGCCGATATAACAACAAATAATAAAAATAAAATAAATATCCAAATTACTTTTAATTTGGTTGGTTTTTCCTTACAAAAAACGTGATTTATTTGGCTATTTTTACTCTTCGTTTGTGAAGGCTTTATCTCTTGAACCACAATAAGTGGACACATTTAACTTCCTATAAATAAGTAACACTTCAATTGTAATAACGACAAATACTAAATAATAAAGATGAAAATTTTATAGGGTCTCAGAACAAGTGAAAATTTGACGTTCTTTGAAAAAGTTGCCTGATTTTTACGATACGGAACCCTTCGTGTGCGAGTCAACTCGCACTTGGCGGTGTAGTTTCGTTAGCAACTCACGGTTCTTAAGAATTTACTTTTAAATGTAAAGACCGGGAATGGAATTGCGGTAAGTAATATAATTTCTTAGATTATAGTTTTTGTTTATTTAACACAAACAGCCACGTAGAAACGAATATGTAGATACAAAATTGTAAGACTTGTGTGCTCGTTTAGTTTTCTTAGAAACGTCCTCACTTTAATACCTACATATGTAACTGTGCTGCTCATTTTTCAGCTTTTTAAAGCCACATACTATATATACATACTCCTACACTCCCATATTTAGTTTATACTATTTGAAATATCTGACGTGTCCAAGAGGTCTAAAGTAAATATGCGGTCGTTCATTAATTTTTAATTGTTGAACCATTCCCCCCGGTGATACCTGCTGAGGTTCTAGAGTACCAAATCATTATTTTGTACATACTTACAAGTTATGTACATGTAAAAATTTCAAAGTAACATATTAATAACCGCTGAAATAGTTGAATTTTGTCAGGGAATCTGTGTCCGATTTCGTGTCGAAGACTTGGTAACGGACTTTATGAGTAGCGGCGCGTGACCTGCAACGCGCCGTTTTTCTATTAGAAATCACGCGTTCGCTGTGCGACAAAGTAGCTTTATATCATGGAGCAGATACAGAGCTTTATATATTGTAATAAATTAAATAAATCACGCAGTCATCATAAGCACGTGATATGAATTTTGGGCAATGCTGACGAATGGGGGAGCCATTTTACTCCACTTTTAACGATCCTGTCATAACACAGGCAGAAAATAAGTGCCTGCCAGCTTAGATTGATAGATACCCTACATTTAAGTGTTTGCAAGTTAGTACGAGTATGTGCAAGTAATGGGTGTAAAGTTTGCCATTTTTCTAGTCAATCAATAGACACTTTTGGCCACCATCTCACCTGATGGAAAGTGACGATGTCGACGACAATGTAACGCGAAGGTCTAGTCTAGAAGATACCTATAAATATACTGCGGCTCAAAGAGTGAGTTTTTGCTGGCGGTAGATGCGGAATTCATTCTGTTCTGGCAGTTCTTTAGATCGTCCGATCGCAGTCGCTTGCGTTGTTTCCTATATAATCTGTCAAAAATCAGCTACCGCTGTCCACAGTAAAAGCAAGCTTTATGCCGGAGTACGGCCATCTAGACCAGTGATTCCCAAAGTGGTCAAGGTGGACCCCAGGGATCCACGGGAGACCCGACGGTGGTCTAAAGTGGCGTGAAAAAAAAAATAGTGAAGAACACAAATATTGGCTTGGCTTTACGGGGATATTCATACATACGTTCAACATTTAAATAGATGAAACGGCAGTGGCGAATGTAGTATTATTAAAGAGGAGCTACTCGAGCTTAGCACTAATGAGGAGCTGTAATTGAAATTTAAAAAAGGCTATCAAACATTTTGGCTGCAGGCAGAAATACCAGAAAAATATAAAACAATCACAGAACGGGGAGATTTGCATTTAATCCTTACAAAACTAAAGCTAAATCTTGATAATTTGCTGTCAATCCATCAAGTACATACCACAAACTTATTTTTTTTTATTGTTGATTTAATTTTCATTGTTGAAGTTACGGTACGTTATCAATACTTAATTTTAATTCTCATAAGTCTGCAATCATATTATTTTAATAAATAGAACACAAGAAAATATACCTCTAATATTTATATTTTTATATATTTAATATTTTCCTGTTTACTATTCCGAATTTAGAGTTTGAATTGGAACTCAGCCGCGACGCAAATTTTCATCGTTAGATATAATCTTCACATTTTTTGACGAGATTTGGGAATATGGTAGAAATGTAATAGCAGGGGTCCACCGAAACCAGTAGAATTTTAAAGTGGTCTAAGAGAAAAAATAGTTTGAGAACCTCTGATCTAGAATATAGGTAAGCTCTGTAAGCCGGTCAGAAACTGACTGTTTCTGACCGGCTTAAGCCAATTCTGTTTGTTCGTCGTTATATGCGGGGACAGCCATAACCAACATTTCAAAGTTCTGAGTCCTTATTATGGGTTGTGCACAGTTTACGAAAAATTTACGTTCCTTTCCTCTTATACATTTAGATCCTTGCAGTGCCCTTAGGATAGACAGGAACGATTATTCATAATATGACAGCGATCCAATAGTGTCATACGAACTCTATTATAGTTTCCGAATTATTTAAGGGATTTTTTGCATTGTAGCAGTAGTACTTTCTAACCTAACCAAATTTTCGTTCGAAGTTTTCGTTTAAAGGAAATTTTTCCGTTTTGTAATTATGCAAACCAATACTAGCCACTCTGCACCAAAGGCTTACGGTTGGCTGCAGGAGAATCTCTAAATCAATTATTTCAGTCTGTGAAGATACCTGGTTTATTTAGCTTCCGGGAGCTTTTGCATTTCTCGTGTGATCTGCTTTTGCCTGCAGATTAGTGAGATGAACAGGATATGAATATTCATTTTTGTTCGGAAATGCAAGTGAATAGTGAATTAATAATCTGGAGTTACCTTTTCAGATTTCTAGTTTTGTTACAAATATTAATATCCATTACAAAATTTAAATTCTTTATTGACAAAGAAAATTACAATTTAATAATAAAAACAACATAGAACTAGTATTTACAATTGAAACAATGAAGCTAACTGCAAACTGTTGCAAACAATCTACAAGTAGCTCAACTGATCCATATCAATACCAGTCGGATGCGTCCCCAAGACGCTGGCTGCATTGCCTCGCTCTATGGCAATGCTGATGCGCTACGCCAGATACCCACCAGCTCTCAGGTCACGCGTCGCGTCGACCAGACGCTCAGATAACTTTTTAAAAACACGGGGAGCCTCGGTATCTCACGGACCTAGGGTCTCGACCCCAAAGGGAGGAAATGTGTAGGCTCTTTTGAGACCTGCATATTTGCGTCTCTTGAGATCCTCGGCCAAATCTGCCGCCGCACCAACCCTCACGGATGTCCTTGGCAGATGGGAAGGCGCAAGTTGTGTCGACGGCCTCCCCAACTCCCAAGCGACAAGCGTCAAAAAAAAGCAAAATTAAAACTTAATTAATGTGAATTTATAACTTCATTTGTATGTTTATTTACGATTTTATCAATCACTTGCTTCTGGCCGCAGCATCGGAAGCGTTATTTTTGGATACAAAAATATTATAAAATGGGGCTGCAGCCCGCGGCTTCGCACGCTTTTTTCCGCAATAAAAGGTAGCCTATGTCCGGCCCCGGGATACCATCTACCTCGCTGCCTAATGTCACAGAGATACGTTCAGCCGTTCTTGAGTTATAAATAGGTAATTAACAAGACTTTATTTTATATATATACCTCTAGAAGATTATGTTAATCCAGGACTCGTACATGTCTAAAAGTTTCACCCTGGTCCTAAAAAAACCTGCGCATTTTTAATAGTGTGATGTAATTCCACAGATATTTTTAGACATAACACTACTCAAGTTGCTTTAAGATTTGCGAGTTTAGAGTGGTGTTCTGTGTGTCTACCATGAGTTGTCACAGTTAGATCGCCTGACGTTACTACAGTAGTTACGTACATATTAGTACCACGCATTTTAGTACCTAACTATCCGCTAGAGGCGCTGTTCAAGTTTTCATACATTTTTTTAACTACAGTCGCTAGCGAGTATAGATTGTTAAAACTCATGGTAGACACACTGTTCTCTGAATGATAGTCGGCGAAAAAGTAGCTCCGTCGGTTAAGTTTGAGTTTTAAGTTTGTTAATTAAAGGACTTTTTTAAGTTTAGTGCTCATGACGCACATGTTGTTCTTACAGTCCGTTTATGTCGCACCACAGAAATATATCTAGATGGAAGCAAAGAATTTGCCGATTTGTATTGAAACCGAGCGTGTAACATTTTGCATAGGTACTTTGACGTCACGTGTGTAATAAAGCGATTGTAAAACACCACTGAATTACACAATTTCCTTTTTAGGTTGTGTTTGAACAGTTAATTATTGAAAAGATAAAGATACGTTTATTTGGCTTCACAGGAACAGCACAGACATAAGTATAATCAGTTTAACACAAGTACAATTATAATTGAATAGGTGAAAAATAGAGTTACACATGAGTATTAATTAAATAGGTGACAGAAGTAGCAAGTGCAAGAAATGATGTAGGTAAAGCAAGAGAAGAAGACAGAAACATCTCAAACAAATAAATTAAAGCGTAGGTACGTACCTATACAGAACAGAAATTTGAAATAACATGCCTACTTAACTAACATAGAACTAAAACAAATTATTCTAGATAGGTACAGGTAGATAGGACAGGAAAAACAAGGCATTTTGTTTTAATAGCCTGACGTCTCACGTGCAGCGGTCGGGAGCGGACTGAATTTCTCAGCGGGCAAAGAGGCTCTCCAGCCCCTCATTTCGGTACGTGATGTAAATAAACTTTTTGCTTCTATCTAGATATATTGTAAGTGGCACTACAGGCCAGAGAACGCCCTAAAAACTTCGTTCAAAAACGTCAATCAAAATCTTTTCGAAGACTTTACCACCTTACATTTATCTATACCTACTTATTACTATTTTTAGAGAACCCTAGTGTCTAGATAAACCTAACATAGGATTTAGGACACTTCTAACCAAAAACATGTAATCTCTTTGACAATAAACGATATCTATCTACTAGCTAAGATGCAGAAATGTGTTTTCATTCTCACTTGCCGGGCAGTAAGCACATAAAGGCGGACTCGCCGATGTGGTCCACAGGAGAGTCCGACACGTAGTAAATATCGCTGAGACGCTTGTCTGTCTCCACGGCTATGGTCACATTCTTATCCGCTCCTGTATCACCGATGTACACCACTCTAGCAACAAGGAAGATTACTCCATAGTGTGAATACTGAAAGTGAATAGTATACTCGATCTACGTGGGGAATAGGCATAGAGAGCGTTTTGTAAGGGTCAATTGTTAATCAAAGGCTTGAAAGGGCAGCGGGGGGGTGTAGTGAGATATCTCGTGAATTTATTTTTCATTGGTCGCGCGAATTCTAAACCACACATTTTAATCACGATGCTTAATTTTCTCGAATTTAATTAAATAATACCTGTATTATGAGACAATGAAATATGTATTTTAATAATGTTGTATCTACAAAAAAACAACGCGTTTTTGGGGGGTGGTAGTCTAAAACCTCGCCACGTATCACCACATCACAATTTGGGAGCGGGGTTAAAAAGTTGCCAAAAAACACGTGATTTATGAACGGTCCTTAATGAATTCGTACTAACCACCACGTGGCCACCCGCCGCACCCCCCGCGTTCGTTCGGCGGGTGGGTCTAAGTAGTGTACCTAAAATGTTCTGTACATTTACACTTTTAATTTAGGTTAGTAAGTACCTTCTTATTTACTGAATTACCACATCGTGACGTTTGCACTTGTTCTGCTATCGTAAAAAGATTTAAGTAAAGAGCTTAATTTACTTTAAATACTGACATTCTAAGACCTTTTATAAGAAGCCAGTTTTTTTTTATTAAAATTAACTTATGGAATCTGAATCTGATATTTATTTCCAACGATCCTATCCATACCAGGTTGTCTGGCAGAGATCGCTCTTGAGCGATAAGACCGCCAATTGTCACTTTGTTATAATTGTTTTGTTAATTGTTTCTTAGTTATAAGTGTGCAATAAAGTATGTTCTATCTATCTATCTATCTATGTTGACGACGGTTAATTTAAATTAGTTATAAAAATTTGGCTACCACTATGTTGAGTCTACTTGTCTTAATTCTCAGGTGGATACCTAGCCCCGAATTGTTGGTCTTGTAAGAATTCGGGGTTTCGAAGGTAACTACTAACTTTAGCTTGGGTTTTCCTGTCAAAGTCTTTACAAACGGACTGGGGTCCATGAAGTAGAGAGTTATTTGGTCGTCTGAGTTCTGACCGATAATAACTGGCATGAACTGAAAAAAAGAAACATTCTCGACATTAAAACCAAAGGTAAGAAAAAGATATTCTTTATCAAAACAAATTTTGTATTCATAAGACTGTTTGATTTAAAAAAAAAATTTTTAGGTGAAAGTTGGTTGTACGCTTGTGTGCACGTTTGAAACTCTTTCATGCTCAAACGGAAAAACAAATTTGAATTAAATTCTATATCGGTATATCTTATATCCTGGATATAGGCTACTTATATCCCGGAAAAGCGGAGTGTTCCCGTGGGATGATCAAATAAATCAAATGCTTTTCAACGCGGGTAACACCGCGGGCGCAGCTAGTAATAAGAATAAGGGGCCAATTCTCTCCCCCTCATATTTTGACACGACGTTCCTCGAAAGTTCTTTAATCTCAACGCGAGTCTAAATCAGAGTCTTCAAGACTCATCGTCAATCAATTGCTGACAAATACATAAATACCTATCTATAAGTGACTTAAATAAAGCCTCTATTTAACTTAGAAGAATATTGTGGTCAATCCTGTTTTAAGGTCTTTAGGGTTTTATTTGGTTTTATTTCGTCCATGTAATACCTAGTAGTAGTAGGTCGGAAGTACGTCCTACTTCATATTTTGAACTAAAACTGCAAACCGTTTTGATCCGGATCGAACTAAATGATTTTTAAGTGATACTTTTATTTTATTTATTTATCTTAGGGAATCTTATTATTAGAAAAATTAAGCTAAGCAGTTACCTCACATAGAAAGAGAATAACTTTAGGTGACTTGTAATTGAAAAATTACAAGTCACCAAAAGTTATTCTCTTGCAATAATTTTATTTGTCATACTTACCTTTCATGCCATTTAATTAAACTAGGACTCGTATTATATAACGTATCTGGCCGTCTCCCATTGCAACACCCTAAAATAGTACAAAATGCGTGTATTTTTTAATATATTCAATAAGTCCTGACAAATGTATGTACCATAATATGATGCAATAAATCTCCATTTCCACAGCCTATATTAGTCCACTGCTGGACCCAGGCCTCCCCCTGTCAAGCGCCTTGTTGGCTTTTATCTCACGGGGGACAATACCTCATAATCCCTACGCTGGACATAAGGGTTGGAGATCGCAGTTCGGCGGTAGAATTGTTGTGCAGGGGCCGCTGCTGCCCCTGCAGCTTAGCTGCAGCAGTATTGCTGATGCAATAAATAAATGAAATGAAATTAAATATGTGGCGTGTACAAAATATTGTGTCGCGTGCCATTGGTTCGCCATCCCTGAGGCCGTCTACTCGATATGGCAGGGCTACTGCTGTGGCCCCTGATTACCGTGAGATAAAGGCGATCTTTAACGAGGTAGCCAGCTATTACGCAGATTAATATTTACCGTGCCACCCGCAGTATGTAGCTTGTCCCTCACGATGTGGCGTTTCATGACCCTGCCAGCGCAATTGACGGGGCAGCTAGCGGTCAGCGTGAGAAGCTGCAGGGGGAAGGGCGTCATGAGCGCTGTCCCGTGTGCTTCAACCGAGGCTGACCCTTCGCCAAGCACGCCGACTAGCACCTGGCAGTCAAGTGTGTTCATCATCACCAGCCCGGTTTGATGCTGGCCTGGGATTTGGAGAGTGGAGCGCTGCGAAAAGATATTTTTTTAAGTAATTTTAAATTAATCTTGTGTCCACGCTGGGCAGAGCCGACGAGTTTTGCCCAGCGTGAGACACTCCTCTTGGTCATTCATTCTGTCACGGTGACGTAGTGTCTTTTCTCACGTACCGGTCGCCGTCGGGTAATCGGTACTGTGTACCTGGGTGGCGAATCGTATGCAAATTATGCCGGTACGTGTGAAAGCTATGTACATGCCCATACACTTTGCCGCCGGGTACCCGGCACCGACTACCCGGAAACCGGGACGTATGAAAAGGCACTTAAGCTGTTAAGGCTCCACTGGATGGTTGATGACATGGGCCTTAGTAAGACCAAGTAATAACCTTCCAGGACACTACTACTAAATGGGTCGGAATGAAATCATTGTTAATCTTGTTTTTCTATTCAACCTAAACCAAGCCAAAAAACTATTAGCTATCCTCAATCAGGTAGGAACATAATTCCTAAACTAATAATACCTATTATAGTTCTCAGTAACAAATAAAGTATATATTTCTTTCTTTCTTTCTTAAACGAATGAAAGTGGAACGGCAGAGAGTGCACTTTAAGAGAGCGCATTCCGCGCCATTTTGTGAAAAGGATAGGCATAGAATTTCGCATTCATAGGAGCAGGACAGAGCATACGTTTTTGGAATGGCGTAAGCGCAAAAATAAAGTTTTTAAATAAACCAAATAATTAGTAATACATTGATCGGCGTAGGTAGTGCTATTCACGGGAATTAGTGACCGTTAACTTAACATGGATATGCCGTCTAAATCCGGCGAAATTGAGAGAAGGACTGCAGTAGTCGTCTATTTGCCTCATTCTACTACTACTCACTCCTGTTCTTCGGTTCTTTGAGTGCGCACGTGTAATTTAAGTGATACTACTGCTTAACCCAGGCTAGTTTAATGGATTTTTGAATATTCTATAACGTTCAACTTTGGCTTGCTTTACCGGACTACGATTTGACACTGTGATTCTGTTGGAGTTTTCGCTGGGACCTGTATTTTTCTTTAACGATTCTGTAAACTTCACATATTCATGCGTCATCGTCACACATACACGATGTGTGACGATGACGCATGTTAAGCAGTGGATGTCCATTTCTGAACATGCACCTCCTCAAACATGTTGGTTTTTGCCATAATCACCACGCTTGGCAAGCAGATTTATGATCGTGTTAAAATACACTTTAGGAAGCGGACCTTCAGCTAGGTTTTCTTAGTTGGCTCTAACGACAAAGTCAAAGTCAAAAACTCTTTATTTCCATAAATACAATAAATGTACACTACGAAAAGGTCAAAGTCTTAATAACACTGACACGGAAATAAAGTGATATTTTTGATTTCAGTCGCTTCGGTATGTAAACTAAAGTAAAGAAGAGACGAAGAAAGTTAGTTGTTAGTTAGTTGTTATTTTTCGAGAGCAAATCCCGTCCCAAGCTATTTTATCTATTTTGATATTTTATAGTAGGCCTTTTTACACAAGAAGGTTTTGACAATTTATTTGAATTTATTTACTGATAATTTTTGCAACTCACTAGGAGTTTCGTTGTAGAAGCGTATACATTAAAAGATACATTAATTTTGTGTAGTCTAGTTGTGGGCACAGCGAGTTTATGTTTATTTCTTGTATTCAAATTATGTAAATCGCTTTTTTTAGGGAACCTATTGATATTTCTATGAGTGTACAATAGGTTTTCATAAATATATTGACAGCCTCGGGGAATTGATTATTGAAAAATGGTACCCCAGCCGGATTTTACAAAAGCATCGTTAACATGTCGCAATATGCAATTACTTTGTTTCTGTTAACAAACCGTTCGATAAATGGTACTAGTTTAAACAGCAATTTAAATTTTTCACATCAACAGTTCCAACAGGCTTTTAATTAAACACATCGCTAAGTTTGTGTTGAACACGCTGTTAATGGGATCCCGTGATTGTCCAGGTTCTGTACTGTACAGATCCCGTACTCCATAGCTAGACCTAGGTACCATTCTTGGTATAGAGCAAGAAAACCCCGCAAAACAATACAGACTGTAGGGACCTATAGCTATAGAGATATTTTATAGCTATAGCTATAGGTCCCTACAGTTTGCATAATAATTATCTAGAATTATGAGTGAGCGCAAAAACATCAAACTCCAAACGGTGCTCGTAAATTTCGAAGGTACCTGAAAAAATGTATTGAGTGATTTTCGGTAATTTCTTTTTTTAAACTACGGTAATGAAGGTAAAATAAACCTTCAACTTGATAATATCTGTTATTTTTGAAGAAAGATTCCGTTCCAAGCCTAGGATCGTTCAGGTAACCTGATACTTCTTTAAAAAACCTTGTCACAAAAAATAGTATTGCAACTTTATTCGATCTCGAACCGTCTAGTAGGTAGTCAAAAAGAGGGCGAAACGATATAGAGCGGCGTATCGAAACCCTTATGGCATCGCTTTTTCTGTCCTTTTTTCTGTCTTTAATATCTCTGAAAATACAGCAGCAAATAACGTTAAATTTAAAATAATAATATATTTCGTGCGCCTGTACAGATAAAAATAACTTAAAATAAATAAAAATAAAAAATGAGAATTTTCAGTACAAATTGTGATGTTTAAAAGATACCTACAATGTCAAGTGAGTTATCAAATGAAAGGTATCAATTGGTACAATAGTTTTCTTGACAATACACAGTATTTAGAGACATAGGAAATTAAATAACATCCCAAAAGTTTACGAACTTGGCTGATAAAGAAACTACTTACATGCAGTGCCCGTATTTATCCCTCTGCTGTTCGAAATTCAGTAAGAGACTCACCTCGATCCCAATCTGCAGTATCCCCGCCGACACAAAGGCCAAGGCTGCTAGCACTCCCCCAATGAACATCTTGTGTAGCGGCGCCAGATAGGGCAGCAACGGCCACGCGCCTCCAGGGCATATCGGCATCATCACCAACACCATCGCTGGATTCATCACTTGCAGCTGGTCGGGCATAAGCGTCACCCCGAACACCTCACTGCGGAGGCGGGATGCTTGGAACGTCCAGCGGGATCCCTGTACATCCAATCATAATTACACTTTTGACCTATGTCTGGCTATGTGAACACTCGAATTGCCAGTTGGCACTAAACGCGTTCATTTTTGATCTTAGGTGTTAATTTAGTGTTTGGGTACATAACTAAAATAATTACGGTTGCCCTCTCAGCTGAACTATCTCGACGACTAACGATGCCTGAAAATTTAAATACCTAGGTATACATAAATTAAACTAACTTAGGTTAACTAAATAATTGTTAAAAGAATTTTTCAAACAGATATTTCTTTTAAGAAACAATAATTGTTAAAAAAATTACAACGGCAAAAAAAAAGCAAAAATAACTGACTTGTTGTTTTTGCTACACCGTAGCTCAATCCTAGAATATGCTACGCCGTAGCTCAGTCCTAGTCTTCGCTACGCCGTAGCTAGCTTGTTATCTTGGCTACGCCGTAGCTCTGTCCTAGACTTCGCTACGCCGTAGCTAATTCTTAGTTTACTGAACTATATAGTTAACACGGTATTATAAAAAATTACAACGGGATATCAATCATGATTTGAGGTTTGAGCTTTCCAATATTTTAGGTAAATATCCCGTTGTAAATGACTTTAGTGTAAACAACCATGATAGATTTAAATCTCGAGTGAAAAAATTGCAAAATTTCATAGTACAGGTATTTTATCTAATATTATCAACAATGCTGGAAAATCCACAAATCATCATCTACCTTACAAGTATACTATTGACATAATATAGAAAGATATGATAATATCATATAGAAAGGTATCGCAGACGCGCCAAAATAGCCGTTGTTGGGCGAAAAGTTAAATATTAAACGGACTGACCTGTTGATCGAATAGCGACCAGAATATAGGCACGGGCAGATACAGGTAGAGAATAGAGAAGACTATCTTCATGTCGTCCACCAGCCTCTGACCATACTTGTTTACGGAGTAATCTAGCCAGTGTTCGCAGCGAGGGCCGTCCTTGTCGTTGTGCTTCAGGCGTTGGGTGAACGCGTACTGAGAGAAAATGTATCTAGATTTATGTAGAGCTTTAGAAATACTATGTCCAGCAGAGATCTAGCGGATTTATTGGCTGATGATGTTGTCTGACTAATGGAAGAATGGGGAGAATTCCAGACAGCAAAAGGTCAACTCCGGATCAAAGGTTTTTAAAACTTGCTTTCTAAAGCGTTTTAAGCAAGTTTTAGGTGTGTTCTAGGTGATATATTTTTTTTAAATTATGCTTTTTCGACAATTTTTGCCAAAATAAGTGCCGTAATTTCAATATCAAAAGGTCTTCCTTTCAGAAAGGAAAAGACAAACCACTTAAAAACATATTCTACAATCACTGTTTTTCTGGTGAAACCAGAAAAACAATGATTTTTAGGGTTCTGTACCTCAAAAGGCAAAAAGGAACCCTTACATGATCACTTTGTTGTCCGTCTGTCTATCTGTCTATCAACCCCCTTTTCTCAGGAACGCGTGGAGATATCAAGTAGAAATTAACATCAAATACTCAAGTTCGTAACCTCTTGGAGCCGTGATATAAATCAAACTTCTAAGTCAATGCAATCAAAAGTTACAGTCGTTTATGCCCGCACATTTCAAATTTCTAAGAGAATCACATGCACACAAAACTTACCGGGTACTTTCCGTTAACCTATTTCCATGAACTTTGCCAAAACGCAAGGTCTTATAGCACAAATACAGAAAAAAACGAAATTTGTAGTTTATTCACAATAAAATATATGTGATTCTCGCCATGATGAACCAAAACCTATAGGGTACTTCCCGTTTGACCTAGAATCAAGATATTTGGCAAAAAGCAAGGTGTTATAACCATACGGAACCTTCGATGCAGAGTTCAACTCGCACTTGACATTTTATTTTATTCCCAGACAGGGGCTCACCTTGTATTTTCTCATGATTTTGTATAAAACGTATTGGTGACGAGAATTCTCTTCATTATTGAATACTTAAAAATCCTTTATGCAACGCACTGGTTCATGGTGCTTGCTGAAAGAAACTCTATACAGAACAAGTTTTGACATGGTTGTAACAACATATTGGACAATGCCTTTCATACCACCATTCAAAAGGCAAGGCGATGCATGACTGTTTAACTTCTTTGATACATGGGCGACTGCAGGCTGACTTTTGTTTATTTTTTGCGTGTCTTAATGTTTTTTCAAGTACACACGAGTACTAAAGATTGTCGCAGATCTGGAACACACCACTGCCGCACAGAACAAAAATGTGCAATCAAATATGACCTTTAACTCGTACATTGAGATGCTGTTTATATTTACGGCATCAGATAATAGGCAGCTCGCGGCCACTGGCCTGAAGCTTGCGGTAGGCAATTTTGTCACTTTAAAATATATATAAAGATAACAAGTTTAAGCCCATATTTTAATGCTTATTTTTATGCGGTATCTTTTGAGATAAAAGGTACCGCATAAAAATAAGCAAGAAAACGAGCTGCGTGAGGAGCTCGATAAAAAACACGACGAGCTCAAGGCCAAACCAAGTGATAATTCACTGCAACTACGTCACTGGCATTTTGGCATGCCTAAAGTGCGCTCGGACTTTCGGCAACAAGCTTAGTTATGCAAACCACGAAAGAGTGAACAAAAAGGCAAGACAACCAGTATTTAATATTAATTGTAATTACTTTGATTGCACATGATTGATTGCTCTTGATTTTGTTATTTGTTTTTGACCAAAAACTGGCAATCCACGAATGTCAGACATGGAATATGATTATTTATGCTACTATAGCTTTAGTCGCCTGGGTGTAGCGAGGCGATGACAGATTCGGATTTCGAACTCTAAGCCACCCGCTTCGCTAACTTTGAAGCTATCCTTGCCGCAAACCAAGGCACTCGCAATGTGGCCTCCACTTTATGTTTAACAGAGCTTATAGGTATTTGTGTAAAATATTACGCCACTAACCCATGTGCAACAAATGAATTTGATCGTGATATTGTCACGGGGATTCTTGATCCTGTACCACGGCTTCCCAGCCACCAATATCGCTAGAAAATAAAATTTTCGATTTGTAGAATAAAATGATCAATAAATTTTAATTACCTACTCACAACACATGCATGAAAATCAATGAAGTATGGCCTTATACTAATTTCACCGCTGCATTCTGAATACTCGTGTAAAACGAATGAGCGAGACACTCACTGTATGATCTACTTAATTCGAAATAATGAAATGAAAAATAAAAATGAAAATGAATGCTGAAAACATTTCTCACATATAGACAACAAGACAAGTACAGCCGGGAAGCCGAAGCCAAGCGCATAGCAAGTGTCATCTCCAAAGCACATGACGCTCCTCCGTATCGCCGGGGTCACCACCATGCCCATGAATCCTCCAAGGTTCACGATGCAGTAGAAACTGGAGAAGAACTGGAGGAGTTGCTGCTTCTCTTCCGGAAGATGGAACTGGATAAGTATAATCCAAATAATTTGATAATTGTACAAAACGCAAAACTGACTTGTTGTTTTTGCTACACCGTAGCTCAATCCTAGAATATGCTACGCCGTAGCTCAGTCCTAGTCTTCGCTACGCCGTAGCTAGCTTGTTATCTTGGCTACGCCGTAGCTCTGTCCTAGACTTCGCTACGCTGTAGCTAATTCTTAGTTTACTGAATAATGTAGTTAACACGGTATTATAAAATCTGTGTTTTAGTGCACAGAACAGCGAATTATACGACTTAGTACAAACGTGTATGATAATAAAATATTTAATACGACTACAAAACTACTGTGTTCAGATTTCTATCATACCAATTTTACCTAATTTTGTAACTAAATTTGTTTGGGTAGCATAAAACCAGTTATAACATATTTTAATCTCGGTTTCATAGAAATATCATCAAAAAAAGCTACCTGGCAACTGCCAAAGGAAGAACCTCAATTTCATAGAAAAAAATATATACCTGGTCACCGCCAAAGGCAGCCACGCACGGCTTAATACCTCCAGTGCCGACCGCGATCAAAGTCAATCCAATCATGGAGGTGCACCTGTAATAAAAAACAAACCCCAATAAATTGTAAACTACCACCGAATTTCCATTACTAAACTCGGGAAAGTTTGCAGGTGGAGAGTTAGGCTAAATTTTTTTTTGATGATTGCAAAGCACACATTTTATTCTGTAAAATAACAGGTGTATGTACCTACATTCTTAGAGTTGTATATTCGTAGAGCTGACTTTGTTCTGCCGATCGGCAGGCAGTTACAGTCACGAAAACTAAGCAACACTAATATGAGAACACTAAAAGTGTTGCCGTTCTTTTCTTACGCACCGAAATAAAAAGGATGACATTATCTGAAGTGCTGTTCAAGTATTTTAGTTTTTATCGTTTTATGTTATCTGAATTGACTTCAGTGAAATTAATTAATGACAATGGCCATCGCATAACAATTCGTGAAGGAAGAATTGTGACACTCCTTTTCAGCCAAGGTTAAATGTTGTGAAGCATGGCTCTAGGTACCAAGCTGTTAAGTTATTTAACTCCAGGCAGGGAGTCTGTAATCGAGCTAAAAAGTATTGATAGTCCTAATATTTTAAGATCCAAATTAAAAAAGCTTTTGTTGGGAAAGTGCTTGTAATCATTAGATGACTTTAAATTTGCCCAGTAGGCCTAGCACGGGCATTGTTCTCTAGGGTAGAATAGAGAAAAATTACGTCACTTTGTCATCAAATGCGTAAATTATTTGAAATTCATTAATTTAACTTCAATAATGTACGCAATGTATGATAATGCGATGTCATTATTGTCTATTCTACCCTAGAGAACAATCCCCGTGCTTGGCCTACAGGTAAGCGACCTCTAATTTTACGTAATGTATTCTTTAGATTTTGACAGAGAAGTATTTAATTTTCTTTATAATAACATGAATGTTTAATCGTATAATACGATATAATACGAGAAAATATTCAACGTACTTTTACTAGAGCTATTAATGATGGTATCACGAACAAGATTAAAATTTAAAGTTATAAATAAATCAATAATAACTTTAAATTAATTAATAACACTAGACAATTCTTACAGCATCATCTAGCCCCAAACTAAGCAGAGCTTGGGTTCTAGATATACATTTTTTTTAAATATATTTATTAATTATAATGGAATTTTATCACACAGTGACTATGTCACTCCCGTTATAGATCAATTCGTATAGATATTATGTTTATAAATATTTTTATGACACCCGGTAGCTATGCGGTGCCGGCTTAGAATTTGCACCACCCTAACTCTTCCCGGGGGTGTCGTCTTAGGCGACTAAGGGATATATACCGGGGGTAGATAGCAGCGCCCCTGCAGAACAATTCTACCACCGAACTGCGATCCCCAACCCGCATACCCAGAGTGGGAATTATGGGCATTACCCCCGTGAGATAAAAGCCAATAAGGCGCTTATCAGGGGGAGGCCTGGGTCCAGCATTGGACCAATATATGCTGTGGGGGTGGAAGCGGAGACACCCGGAACAAATATCTGCAGATCGTACAAACATTTATCTTGAAGCGCGAAACGTCCTCCACTGCGCCACAGAAGTCGTCAAAAGATAATAAAGGTATTTCGTAAAATTAGAAAACTTACGTGGGCGGCAGCATAAGCGGCGGTATTGCAGAACAACACGTAAGCATTGCTCCAAGGAAGTAAATTATGGAGAAATACAGAATAACCCTGAAAAATTTATAAAATATGTATACCTTCAACATTATTCTTGATTCGTATCTTCCACTGCTGGGTTTAGGTAGGTAACTTGAGAGGGCGTTCAAAGCACCAGTCTCAAGGCTACTAAAGTAGTTTAGATATTGGGAGAAGGTATTGTGGCTTCGGCAGGTGTTGTGGCCCCCATTAATATATCTAGTGAACTGTCTATTAGGGGACCATAATACCCACCTCTAATACTAATTACTTAGATTTGTACTTTTGTTTATAAACAGTTTTCATGACAAAATAATAGGATTTCATTAAATACAGATTCAGACATGAATTAACAGATAATTGCTGTAACACATAATATTAATTTATCTATTATTTAAAATTTTACATACTATAAACAAAATGGGGGGCCACATTGCCAACTTCTCCTCTAACCATCATTATCGTCATCATAAGCCCTTGCTTATGCAACTATCTTTGCGTGAAACGAACAACCTCACCACGAAGTTACTTCGGGCGCGTCAACAACAGACACATTTCCTTTCGGATCTCTAAGAAATAAATGTCAGAATAATTTTTTTAGTAAGGTCATCGAAAATTCGAATCGGCCGTCCTTCGTTTTGGCGATCGAACGTCATCCGTCAACTTCATTCGTTTTTCAAAGTAGACCCCCTGTTACATTAATTACGTCTGCTTAAAGGTCTGCACTAATAATTATGTGCATGTTTCTAGATGGGTTATCTTCTAACGTTATCTTAGATCTTCCTTCATCAAATATTAATTAATAAAGGATTCGATATTACTTTATTTTCTATAACTATGCTCCATCTATTCAATAACGTATAGATTGAATATTGTCGCTGGCTTCGATGGCTTGTTGATAGATTTAGGCCAATACTACGAAAGCTTGCTCAGTCATCGATTTATGCCTGAGTGACGTTTAATTAGCCTCTGCAGATAGTGGAAGACGTCCATGTGTGTCAAGGGCTTGGGCAAGCTTTAGAATACCTTTTACGAATATCTAAACATACTAGCTCCATCTTTTATAGAATACAAACAAAACCTACCAATATGAATTAATATGAATGATGAGTGGCTAGGAGGATGAGTGTTTGAAAGCCTTAAGTTACAAGTACCTAGATACCTCGGTTTGCACGCTAAAGGTATAGAATATACGTGTATTTTATACCTTTCGAAAAGGTCTTTGTGTAAGTAGGTAAGATACCGTATCTTACCTACTTACACAAATTTGACCTTTTCAACAACGTTTGCTTCAAATTCACCACAATTGCTTGTTTTTTTGTTCCCTGAGATCAACAAAACACTAGGGAATTATGGAATAAACCTCAATGGAAGGAGCCAATAAGGCGCTTATTAGGGAACACCTATATCCAGCAGTGGTCTAGTATATAGGCTGATACTATTATTCGTCTTTCGTGTCTCGCAATCGAGCCCTGATAAGCCGTTACCTGTATCTCCCGATGAAGTTGTCAGCTAGGATGGCTCCGACTAGAGGCATGGTATAGCACATCATGATGAAGATGTGGTAGACTACTGTGGCTGCGTTTTCGTGGAGGCATAGCACGTTGCGGAGATACAGTGATAGTATCGCTAGACAAGCAAATTAGTAAGTGTTAATTTACACAGCTGCGGTCCGTTTGTCAGGTTCGTTTTATCGTATAAATTTTTGTTGAGTGGTACCGCTAGCGTAGCGTGTAGCGCTTCGTGCAAATGCAATCTTTATGTCAGTGACATAAGAGTCGGTTTCGCACGAAAAGTAATCAGCAACTTCGATTTTCGTTTTCCGAGCACGTCCCCAGATTCAGATACGTTGTTATACGAAAGAGAACACATACCTACACGATAGTATTTCGGATCCAATAAATACACAACCACAAAAGCATAGAATAAAGGTACATTTACATAAAATTATGCAGGATGTCTCCAGTTGCGACGGATCCGATGAAACTATCATGCAAGTACTGACCGATGAAGAATTGCAGTTACAGTACGGACCATCTGTGTCAATGTGCACTAAATATAACATTCGGTTTGACTAGTGGCGTATTTACTTCAAGCCACGTGGGCCATGGCCCAGGGCAACAGAAAGGGACGGGCGGTGCAAGCCGTCCCTCCCTGTCAGCCGGCCTTCTAGCTCTCCTTGCCGTCAACATGTTTGCCTACCTCTGGTCCGCGGCTCATCCCTCGTTTAAAGTCAGTACAATGCAAAAAAATCGAATAAAAGCACAAAATATTCGCGGCTCGCTCCGCTCGCAGGTAACATCTTGCCCTTCTGCCTATGGTTTGGTACAACAGAGGACACGCAAGGGGGTGCAGGAGGTGGACCCCGCTACGCCTTCGCCTCGACGCGCCGCCGCGCCTTCACCTCGCCCGTGAAGTGTTTCTAGTAAAAGTGCGCACTGCCATATATTTCAAAAAAATAATTGTTTCGCCTTGTGACTTGTGCGACCGCGCCTTGACGCACCTTGAAGCCTGCATCTTGGACTTGTATACAGTATAGGCTGGTGATGTGTTACGAGTCACTTTTATGCGATTCCGGGTGAATGCCATCGTCATCAATCTATGTTAGTCCACTGCTGGGCAAAGGCTTCCCCTTATGTTAACCCAGGAGCTCAGCTTACCGCGTCGAGTGTCTGCCTGCAGTCTTTCGCAGGTCGTCATCTCACCTGGCCGGAGGGTGATCTACACTACGTTTGCCGAGTTCTGCTCGGCTCTACTTACCGTTTTTAATACTTGCCGGGTGATTGTGCTACTGTATAATATTAATAACGTATGAGCAAGTTTTGAATTAAACGGATCAAGTTTATGTAAATAAATTTGTGTGGGTAGGCACTCACTTCTTAGTCCACAGAAAGAGAAGCGTTCACAAAACTCTGAAGCAATTATGCAGAAAATAGAAGTTTGGTGACTGTAACCCATAACTATTCCTTCTTTATTGTATTGGATATTACACGAATCTTTAGGCCTGCGTCCAGCAGTGGACTAGTCTGTAGATGATGTTGATAATACGGATCTAGGTAGGTATCTTGCGATCTCAATGTTATTTTCAATGAGTAATGAGTATACAAGGAAAATAAACTGATTCACAAACAATAACTGATTCTGATAAACAATACCATCCTACAACAAAACCTACAACAGCATTATATTTTTTGTTGTATACGTTTATATTTATATATGTATGACGTTTGCGAAGTCATATCTATACTCTTTGATCATGTCTTCGAAGAGTATTTATGACGAGGGGTGTTTTGCATGGGGTTTTGCCAAAGATTTTGTTCGTCCATACCTAACCACCACGCTTGGCAGGCGGATTGGTACACGCGGAGGAGGTGTTAACATTAACGCCTAAACTGTGATTAATTAGTATTTAATTGAGCGAAGTGACCGAAGAGAACGAAGATCTTAGTGGCTTATGCGATTTGGCAATATGGTGATGTTTTCTTTTCACTTCGTACATAAGTTTAGCATCGTTGATCTGATGTGCATGAAATTTGTTACGTGTACAGATTGGACTTGTGAAATGTGCTGGTAACTTGTGAGGCCCAAAGGTTGATTAGTTTTTATTAATTTTAGAGTCCTAGTGACTATCGGTACGTCAACGTGCATGCTTGTACGAAAAGGCCACTATGGCCTCACTCTCTATGGCAGAACTCAAAACCTATCCTACTACAGCAAGGGAAGCAGCCGGGAGACGTCATCTATCCGAAATTGCAACACAGTGGCAGTGTGTGTTTTTAGTTATAAATTGAAAAGGGGTAGGCATAAAAATAAACGGCGAGTAAGTTCAGACCATGGAGGACTTAATTACAATGCCCATCATTACCAACTTCCCTCTCAATCGCCGGTATGATGTCTACCAAACCATCCAACTAAGATAGTCCAACTTTGACAAAGATATCGATCACCGTTCCAGCGCCATGAACCTGCGTTTGGGAAGATCCATGGCGTCTTTTCGTCACGTGTACCACAGTGTCTCTATACGAAATTATTAGACCATTGTGAGCTGCAGTGATGTCGACTTAAGGCATAGAAAAGTGATAGGTACCTTGCTAACGGGTGTCACATAAAAGCAGGTCGCGCAGAGAGCAATGGCGAGGGCTATTCTTAGAGATATTGGCGATCCTCAAGCAAGGCAAGATCGAATCAGAAATCTATAAATTCGTAGAAGAACCTAGGGCTACTTTGGGTTAGGACCGGGCACATGGTTCTTGAGTGGTGACCAGTACCAGAAGGTGTAATCTGAGCAGGCCCTACAAGGTGGACCGATGAACCGATGAACGATGATGGTAATGGTTGAGGGAAACCGTTGGGTGTGGGCGAATTTTGGTGGAGTTTAGCAGTGCCATTGCTGCTGTTAGTATATGCAGTATATTTATAACTCGATACCTAATAGCTTTTGATCCTTTATGGATGTATTTATTGTAATAAAGTTTATCTCTGAACAGTTTCAATTACCTGCTTAAAAATAAAATAACTAGTTAAGTAATTAATACATTTATATCACCAAAGCCAAAAAACAATATAGTAAGAAATATTATATTGTAGGCTAAGAACCGCGGAAGTACAAAGGGCAGCCTTATCGCTATGAGATTATAAGATATCTCTTCCAGATAACTTTGGTATATACAAAAACATTCATCTACATTTTGTATTTTGATTATTTTTAACTTTTCATGGAAATTACTATGCATACCTACCTCCTGTTTAGATATATAGGTACATTTAAATATAATGTTTTTGTAACACAAAGTTATTGGTTTGTCGTCTTATTTCCTAGTTACCACATTCACCAGTTGATTTGATTGAAAGTCCCCAAAATATCGGCGGATAATACAATGCGCCATAAATTTTGCAATGATGCTCCGAATTAAAACATCGTACCATTTCATCCACCACTTTAGTCTCCGCAGAACAATGAACCATGTGACTTTTTAGGAAAACTAGGCATAATTTGGATTTTATGTAGGTCATATCGTAAAACTGTAGACAAAGAGCATCTACGGAAAATTTTACGTTGGTCGGACTAGCCGTTTACAAAATATGACGAAATATCCAATTCCAAAACTTTGAATTGCTCTCCTGTTAAGTATCCAAAATGCAGATCCGTCTCTATACGACGACTGCGACGACTTGTGACCTCCCCGAACATGAAAACAACACCATCGCTACTTTTGCTGCTGACACTGCTGTAATAGTCACAGTAAGCACACATGCAGAAGTCGCCGAAAAAGTCGAAGTAGCAGTGAATTTAATACACAACTAGACAAAAACCTGGCGAATCAAACTAACTCATCCTAAATCTATTCATATCAATTTCACAAATAAAAGAGAAGACTATTATCCCGTATTCATCAACGGGTCCATATGTTAACACAGCAAAATATTTAGGCATGACCAAGCTACGCTGGAATCATCACGTCAAAAAGAAAAAAGAGGAGCTAGAGATTCGCTACAAAAGATGTACTGGCTAATTGGAAGAAATTCTATTCTAGCAGTACACAATAAAGTTTTATTATACAAACAAGTCCTTATGCCAATTTGGACGTATGGCATACAGCTCTGTCTGGGGCTGTACCAAAAAGACAATTGTAGCAATCATACGAAGATTCCAGCATAAAGTACTCAGGGCAATCGTTAATGCTCCTTGGTATGTAAGAAATGGCAATCTTCATCGGGACCAGAAGAAATCGTCGATAAAATAATACAAAAATAAGCAGAGGCTCATAAACAGACCATTTCATGAGCTTTTGCGTATTTTTGTTTGACCATTTTTCTAAACGTGGTCTAATTACAGACTTCCCTATATTTTTTCTGTAAAATATAGATCTACAAACGCTACATACATTTCAGATAGATCGCTCCGCAAACTTCGGAGATAGAGGAGGGGAATAGGTAACATTTAGACTTTTTTCAAAATGTTTCAAAAAGTAAGAAACCTACATAAATTTCAAAATCTGGTTTTAAATGTACAAATTGATACCTTTCATTTGATACCCCACTCGTTGAAGTAGTCCCCCCTTTTAAAAATTATCCCCCCTATCTTATTTTTTGACCATTTTTTTTAAAAGTGGTCTACCTGCAGACTTCTCTATATTTTTCCTGTAAAATATTGATTCATATCTACTAACGCTACAACATTTAAAACCATCCCCCCCCCCCATCTCCGAAGTTTACTGAGCGATCCATCTGGAATGTAAGTAGCGTTGTAGATATGGATCTATATTTTACAGGGAAAATATAAATATTCTGTAAGTAGAACACTTTTTTGAAAAATGGTCAAAAGGGAGGGGGGGATAATTTTCAAAAGCGGGGGCTACCTCACCGAGTAGGTTGTTAAATGAAAGGTGGTTTGTACATCTCAAAACAGTTTTTAAAATATCTGTAGGTTTCATACTTTTTAAAACATTTCGAAAAAACTAGTATATTTTACTATTACCCTCTATACCTACTCCGAAGTTTGCAAACCGATCCGCCCTAAACCTTTAATTTTTGGTATTCATCAAATAGCAAAGTCTCTAACCAGTAACTATACAACATAATATTGGTATACTGGACCACCGTTCGAAACCCTCGGCGCGCTAGTCACACTCGACCTTGACGGATCCTGTTCCTTTTTACCTGTACGAAATGTTTTATTGAAAAAAGGACAGCAAAAGCGATGCTCAGTCAATACCATCTTACATTAAAAACTTACAGACATTTCAATACGGAGCAAAACTACACCCCTTATTCTTTTTTTCTATGCCCTTCTTCTATAGAATATCCTGTAGGCAGCAACAGACGATAAAAAACAGAATCAATTATAAATTCAAAGTCTTTAACTACGTTTCGTAGATATTTCCGGCGCACACGTCATGTTGCGAACATGTGAGTAAATTGAGGTAAACGGGAGATAAACGGACTTTTATAGCTTATAGTCAGACGGCAATCTAAGATCCAATTATTAAAAAAAAATGATCCGATTTTCTTCCAAAGAAAACTAATAAATTTGCAGAAATTAGTTTAGATTACTTACGTTCAAGTGACAGGAGCAGTGTCGGCGACGAAAATGTAAGGCTGATTAGTTTATTGTTATCTTAAGACATCGTTTTATTTAAGTACTTTTTTGTTTATTGATAAATGATAACAAAAATAGTGTTATCTGAAGGGTTTTGGCTTGGAACAAAGTTTTCCATATGAATTATGTAAATCTGTTAATAAGTTTTAGAGATATTGTAAAATTAGAATAAGCAAAATATTCCGAATCAAGTTTTTTATAAGTTTTTGTTCTAGGAATTTTTTTATATTTTGAAAATGCTTAGTTTTTGAAATTTTATGTTGATAAGGCTTGATTTTGTTATGTAAAAGGCATAGATTTGTGAGTGTTCTTTGGGAAGATTACAAGAAATAAAGATTTAAAGGTTTCGGCTCAAGGAAAAAATAAGGCGAATTTGGGTCAAAAGCACGCAGGCGTCTTGTCGGTAATACACGGCCATATAAAAATGAGCGCACTTTGTACGGCCGTCAATCGTAGTCCAGCCACCGAAGAGGCAAGTCGCAGTCCAGCCACCGAAGAGGTAAATCGCAGCTTAGCTACCGAAGAGGCAAGAAGCAAGATAATAGGAAGACAGCAAGTAGTAGTAGGGAAACCTAGGAATAGCCGAAACCTGAAAATTCAAGATCCTGTCTTTCATTTCTTCAACGTCGAGGTCCCCCCCCCCCCCCACAGGAAGGAAGATCAGGTCGTCATACTACAGCTTCATACGCATTCAGGGGTGCGTGGCGGCGTGCGTCTACCAGCTACGGAAGGGGAAAGGAACGTACGTCGAACCCAAGTTGGGATACTGTCCCAGGGTGAACTGGGTCATCCTGGTTACCGTCCGCAACAAGCAGTTATAACCTTGATCCTGATCTTGTACAGAATTAGTTTTGTTTTGAACCCCCGACAACAGATTTTATAATACTACACCCCCCTAAAAAAAAGGGTGTTCTAACTTAACAAATATTCCTACTAACAAACTGAAGTGTGTCTCTGTGGCATCGTAGCGCACAAACCTGGCCTCTTGAAGACGAGAGTGAATCTTCGTCTTCTAGACCTTCATGATAAATCTTCGGCCACACCATCACATAACATCAGGTGAGATTGTTGTCAAACGAAGGCCATTCACGATAAAAAAAGGGAAATAGATCAATATAATTTGACCAATCAATTTAATATTCTCTCGAATATTATGAATTGGAAATTTAACACCACCGATTGTTACACTGTCTGTACGTAGTCGCTGATATTCAATTTAGATACGCAAGCTAGAGATAAGTAACGTATGTAGAATAGTAGGTATTTGATTGACGTATCAATCTTAGTTTGTAGTAGATAGGGTTCTTACATCAATCAAGGTATCCGCCGGCCTGATGCCTGATCGATGGGTTCATAAGATAGTGTATAATTTCAGGACTATTGTGAAGGCTAGGTATCTTGCCTGCATCGCCGATGATCGCCGCACATGAAGTGTCAAATCATTTTCATAGGATGGAAGTAAAATAATGGATCAGTTATCCTTCTTTTTTTGCGATCCGTCAACTCCGTAATTCGTTTTTCAAAGTAGACCTCTAACATAGCTACGTTGGAACAAACGATCATTGCTGAAAACATATTTTTCCAATATTGGAATTTCGTCTGCCGACGACGCGTCACACTGCAGACAGAGACCAAGGCATTTAATTTCCAGTAGTTCTGATACAACCCAGGTTGTGGGTAACGTAATGCAACGTATGAAAAACTGGATGCTATTATTCTGGCTGTCAATATTACTAAGTTAGTATAATGCCAGTGCGGTACTGCTGTCGAACAGCTTGGTCATCACCGAATATCGTGTACTAGAGCCGCCGGTCGGATATCTCGTCATGCCACCCTTAACGACATTATCCGGCGGGCCTTTGTCACCGCTAACGTACCAGCTATTCTCGAACCGAATGGTCTGTTGGGTGACGATGGTAAGAAGCACGACGGCATGACACTAGTCCCATGGGAGTTGAGGAGGCCCATTGTGTGGGACGCGTCGACACACTTGCGCCTTCCCATCTTCCGAGGACATCCGTGAGGGCTGGTGCAGCGGCAGATTTGGCCTAGGATCTCAAGAGACGCAAATAGCAGGTCTCGATAGAGCCTACACATTACTTTCTTTTGGGGTCGAGACCCTAAGTCACTGGGGTACCGAGGCTCTCCGGGTTTTTAAAAAGTTATCTGAGCGGCTGATCGAAGTAACGACCCGAGACCTGTTGAGTATCTGGCGCAGCGCATCCGCATTGCCATACAGCGGAGCAATGCAGCCAGCGTCATGGGGATGCTTCCGACTGGTTTTGATATAAATCATTTGAGCTACCTGTAGATTGTTTGACACCTCACGGATGTCCATGAGGGCTGGTGCAGCGGCAGATTTGGCAGAGGATCCCGTCTTACGTGGACATCCTCGAAAGATGGGAAGGCGCAAGTGACGTCAGTAGCGTACCACATAATAGGCCTCCCCAACTCCCATGGGACTAGTGCCATACCGTCGGGCCTCTTACCATCGTCACGCAACAGACCATTCGGTTCGAGAATAGGTGGTACGTTAGCGGTGATAATATCCTGCCCGATGATGTTGTTCAGGCTGGCATGGCGAGATATCCGACCGGCGGCGGCCCTAGTTCACGATAATCCGTGATGACCAAGCTGTTCGACAGCTGTACCGCACTGGTATTGATGACGCGTGAAACACCTTGTACGCAGCCGAAGATATGATGCGATACAAAAAGTTACGGGATCCATACCATACCTTTGATGAAATTGTTTTTGCATTTGTGAATAGGGGAGTCCATGGATGTGATTGTGTCTGTTACATTTTATGGACGTATACATTTTATTAGTGTGAGGTGTAGGCTACCTGTGGGCCCTACCTACTTGAATAAAGATTAAACAGTGCAAAATATATTTAGCTGTTTCAATTTTAGATATTGTATTAGATCTAAGGCTCCTCGGGATATATTAAGTGATTTGCAAATCCAAGAACATGGTTATTAGTTTTAGCGGGATGTCAACTGACTCTGACATTAGTATTTTTCTTGACATCTATTTATCAATCATAACCATAGATTACAGCTCCCCTTTAACTTAATAAACCCCTAACAATTAACAATACTTTATATTTATTTCTAATTTTAACTAACAACTAATTAATCCTACTCTTCAGGTGGCGGTATTACCACATCATCATTCTTATGATCATTTGTCATTTATTCCTGCGTTTCATTGAGGAGGTGCTTGCAACCAATGTCCTGACTCCCATTTAGAAACAGCCAGGAGACGGGCACGATCCGCAGAGCGGGAGCATGTTTAACTGTCTGGCGGGTATGGCCATGCAGGTGAAGTCCTTCTGGTGGACTTGACGTCTCTAATCAACCTGATGTTGTACCATAGTTTCTTTGAATTAATTTAAAAGCTGCTTTTAGTTCAAACTAAAAGCAGCCAAAAGCGCCATAAATTCAGTCTGGTCGCACAATTTTTTGACTTTATGAAAATCGCTCATTGTTTTCTTGTTACAAGCTGAAATATTTCACTTGTAGGTAATGATTTTTTCGTGTACATACTTCCATTGCCAAAGACACTTTGCATAGTGAATTTCTCCCGGCAGTAACTGTTCTGGAGAAACATCGTTTTCTTGTTTGAGATGAGTTAAACATTATTTTACGCACATTAATGACAGCAAAGGTTAAACGATCTTGCATTGCCTAACTTAAGTAGCAGATTTTTTAAGGAAATTGGATTACGAAATTTAATTATAGGTTTTGTGAACACCACACACATCACATCTTATCTTGTATGCGAATGTATGTAAAAATTAAAACGAACCTAAAAAACGAAACTAAAAAAGACGGAGGTTCTATTTTCGGCTGTGTTTTTTTATAGATTTTCGTCGCGTTATTTGTCATTTATGGACAGATTTTAAGTGGTCCCCCCTCCCCCACCCTTTTGGCGACGGCCATGCAACATATTAACTTATTTCCAGTAAATATTGTCCTAGGTAATATTGTATGAGGGACGTCAATAATTAAAACAATAATTTTACACAACACGACATTTATTTGGTTTAAATCCATTGGTACAAAGTGTCTGCAGAAAACAGAACAACTGATTACATAAATCTAATAATCTTAACTTAAACCAGATAATATATAATAATACTAACATACTTAAACTTAAAATAACAGACGGAAAATGAAAATACACTTAATACACCGCCTAGTGCGAGTCGACTCGCAAACAAAAGGTTCCGTACCGTAAAAATCAGGCAACTTTTTCAGAGAACATCAAATTTTCACTTGTTCGGACACCCCTTTAAATTTTCAACTTTATTTTATTTTCGTTTCTCTTATTATTACAGTTGAAGTGTTACTTAATTATAGAAAGTTTCATGTGTTTATTGTAGTTCAAGAGATACGGCGTTGACAAATAAAGAGCAAAAATAGCCAAAAAAATCACGTTTGTTGTAAGGGAGCCCCCTTTAATTTTATATTTATTTTATATTTATTATTTGTATAGCGGCAAGAGAAATACACGTTATCCGAAAATTTCAACTGTCTACCTCTTACGGTTAATGAGATATAGAGCCACGTGATAGACGGACGGACGGACGGACGGACAGCGGAGGCCTAGAACAGGGTTCCGTTCCCGAAGGGTCAAACCGGAACCCTGTTGCTAAAAACTAACAGCGACGCTTCTTACTCGAGATTTTATTTTAAGAAGAACTTAGATAAGTTCTTTGCAGCTGATTTTAAGCTAGTCTACCTGATTTTACATTTCCGGTGTTTTATTAAAGAAGACCAGAGCAAGTATAGTGACCGTTTATCATCGAGAACCTAAGTCATTATATTGCCTTTGTGTTAAACAACCTTGAGTGGGAAAACATCCAAAGATAAAGTTTAAACAGGTAGAAGGTAATTACAACTTAGTTGCGAGTACTCCGATGTAAAACTTTTATACATTCCCAACAAGCCATCTTAATAAATAAGAAACTAAAAATGTACACTTCCAACTAAACATAAATTGTACAGATTTCAAGTTAAGTGACAGGTGAATGTAGGAAAATAAACATAATTAATTAAACACAGCTTCATAATTACAACACAATGTCATTAAAATTACACATTTGTACTTAGATTAAACCCTATTCTAAATCTACAGAAACCTTGAAATTATGCGGTAGTAACGTAAGATTAGAGATTAGAGTTCAAACTAAAACGCGTTATATGACAAGACTTGCCTGATGTTTATTCAAAAAAATTAACTCCAGTTTTCTCCCTTGAAGATTATCCTTA
This sequence comes from Eupithecia inturbata, assembly GCA_963662085.1. Lineage (NCBI taxonomy): Eukaryota > Metazoa > Arthropoda > Insecta > Lepidoptera > Geometridae > Eupithecia > Eupithecia inturbata. Next base: position 8,240,103 of record OY759176.1, on the reverse strand, counting down.
AGGGGAAAACTGGAATCAAGAAGTACTTATTATGCTAAATGCAATGTATAAACATTAGAGTCGAGATATTTTGCTGACAATTGATCTTTTGTTTCACCCTTCTTGTTGGCAAAGGTGTTATGTTCGGTCTTAGGTCTTAACTCTTTAGGTATGCAGCGAGATCAAGTTTATAAAGGGCATTATTATGCATGTTGCCATGGCAGCCATGTCATTAGTAACGCAATTGCCATAGTTTAAACCTAAGATAAAGTTTTTTTACGGTTTTTTTTTTGACTACTGTCCGAAGCAAAAGAACCTCAAGATTTTGTTAAGGGCCTCATATCTAGAGCTATAGGATATCGGTCCGGATATTACCGGACCGATATCCAATACCATTGTTTACATTCCAAAAAGCTGTTCATTATTCTGCGTAAGAATGGCGTGGTCAAGCTTGTAGCTTGCAGTTACTTACACATAAGATTTTATCCAAACAGTCTTTTTTTCAATCCTATCCTATGTTACATTACCCAAGACTTTACAGGATAAACAACCTAGACCAAATTAGCTATATGAAAGAACAAAAGTGAGAACGACAACCGTTAGAAAAGTCTTCTTACTTCTGTAGTCTGCATAATTTTGTCTAGGATTTTTAACCAAGCAGCCAGTGCTTGAGCACTTTTAAAGTTTAAGCCAAAACTAATTTAAATATTTATACAAATAATAATAATACATATTTCAAGGACACCAAAATTGTATACTCTATTGAGACACTTACAAAGAGGAGGAAAATAATATTGTTAAAATCATTTCTTGGTGTCCCAAGCAAGATGTTAACAACTTTTCAAAAAGGATTTTTCCAGAAATAACACAAACTCAATTTAAAATGCAAATGATTATGCAATCAGTTTGCATGCTCTCCTAAATCAAAGCTGGATATCACCTATATGGTTTGTAACTGTTTGAGTTTATTACTAATGCCATCTTTACGGCGAAGCAGATGTAAATGAGTCTTGGCCTGCAACTGAACTGGTGAAATTAACCCATCTCTTACACCCTCATAGAATCTTGCAGGCGCCTAAACGACAAGAGCATACGATATGTATATATGTATATTTATGTAGATAGAGCATTAGATGCTCATACGCCGAGATTGACTAAATAAAGTAGAGGTGGAGACAGGGGCTTACAATGCGACATCCAGAGAAAATAGATTTTATGAATACTGAGCAAGATATAAACTTTCAGCTTAAGCTTAGCAGCCTAATGGGTAAAAGTAGCAATACCTTATGGCAAACCCTCAGAATCTTATTTAGCGGGTTGTTTAACATAACACAGCTGGTAGGCAAGTATCCTATGATAACAGCTGGAGTTGTAGTGCTAGTGAATTTTCGAATTATTCTCAACTATCAACTCAAACTGACGCAGCGCATCAGCGTTGCCATACAGCGGGGCAATGCGGCCAGCGTCTTGGGGACGCTTCCGACCGGTATTGATATGGATCAGTTGAGCTACCTGTAGATATTTTGTAAGTCTACAGTTAGCTTAATTGTTTCAATTGTAAATACTACTTCTAATTTGTTTTTATTATTGAATTGTAATTTTCTTTGTCAATAAAGTATTCAATTCGAATTAGGTAAATAGATCTTATCTTTTAGTGGATGTTACAAGTCTGCACCAGCTAAGACCAAGTGGAGGGATGGTACGGATACGCAGCGACGTCTCGGCCAGGCCGCACTTTAATAGCCTAGGCATCCTTATACTGCCCTGCATAGCCATCTCGCAGGTAGCGCTGTATGTGAGGAGCAACCTCGGCTCCTACGCGACGCACGGCGACTTCGCATACCGCACTCGTAACCAGCACAGATTTGTGTCGCTAGCGCGGTCCCTGACTAAGTCGTCGAAGCTAACTCATGTTATGGGTCCGCAAGTGTACAACAGGGTACCAGACTCGATTAAGGGGGTTGCTATGCTATTTTTAAACGTCGCCTAAAAAGTTGGCTTATCGAACACACATTTTATAGTTCTCAAAATGATAGTTTTATTATTAATTCTAATGAATGTTGTTATTTATTTATCTTTTTCTGTTTTCTTTGGGAAATTATGTACCTACTTTTTAAGTTAAAGTAGGTACAATTTTAGAATAGTATTGGCACTTAAAGGAATACTCCCGATAGCAATTCGACCTCCGTCAAAGATGCTCTGATTTGTGGGTTCTAAAAGCCATCAAACTGTGAAAATTATGTAAAATTGTTTTGTGAAAGGGTTATAACTGGATCATAAAGCGAAATATGTTTTTTTAATATTAGAATAGAAAGCTTTACATAGGTTTATATATATATATATATATATATATATATTTTTTATATAACTTTATTGACAAAGAAAATTACAATTCAATAATAAAAACAATTTAAAAACAAATGAAACAATTAAGCTAACTGCAGACTGTTGCAAACAATCTACAGGTAGCTCAACTGATCCATATCAATACCAGCCCGAAGCGTCCCCAAGACGCTGGCTGCATTGCCCCGCTGTATGGCAATGCTGATGCGCTGCGCCAGATACCCGCCAGCTCTCGGGTTTACGGTATTTTTTATTTAATATTTTTAATTTCCCCGTCCCCTTATTACGAAAGGCCAATCAGAAGACTTTTATGTAACAATAAATTTCCAATTAATAATGACTCACGAATTACGCGCAAAATACCTATCTAACATCAAAACACACATTAAATACGACGGGACTCTAATAATAGAAAGTAAACGAAATAAAATATGTGGTATGAAGCCTTTTCAAAGGTAGGAATTTAGGAAAACGTAACGAACAAAGAAGTGTCGATTAATATAAATTATCAATAGAATTAGATGTAAATTCAAATGGAAGCGAAAACCACTGTATTACGAGTGGCGGGGAAGATCACGGTTAATAAAGGTTTCTATGATATAAAGTGAAATAGTGGTGGAGAAACAAAAATATATGAAGAGAGTCAGTTGGAGTACATAGATCATACAGTAAATGGGGACCTTTGATGGAGCTTCACAGAAACCTTTAGACGGTAAATAATAATAATAAATTAATCAGTATGAGTTCTCTTAGGCCCGTATTATGAAAGCTTGCTCAGTCATCGATCTATGCTTGAGTAATGCTTTTCCATGGCATAAACGTCACTCAAGCATAGATCGATGACTGAGCAAACTTTCATAGTACGGGCTTTAGTATTGATAGTGCGCGCTATCAAACCAACTGCGAACAGGACATACCGGATGTTTTAAAGAAGTAGAGTCCTAAAAAAAACCTTTTTGAGGACTCTACTTCTTCAACCGTTTTGGTATTGGAGTCACTGCGACAGTCAACTAGCACGGAACAATTCCAAAATAATATAAAATATTTAAATGAGAAAACTCTTACTGCCCGTCCAAAATAATGAAACATAACTTTGTTACTATGGATCTTTGGTATGATTGAACTAAATATATTTCAATAAACAGCTTTAAAAATCAAAAGCCTTGTCAGAGCTAGCATCAACAGGTTGTTCTCAGATTCGGATTTCTTTAATATTCGTCCATACTGTGTCTTACTTTGACAGACGCCTAAGCCCATTTATATAAACTTATTACATGTCGGAAACGCCACTACATACAACTGGCGGCCAGTTCAACTTGACAACACTTATTTGTCAAATTGAAGCTTGCGGCTTACAGCGTCAGTCAGGGTGACCCTATATACAGCGACTCCAAATTCCGTCTTAAAGTTATTTGTACAGGATCCGGAGTGAACATCGCTATACAAAGGCCACTTTTGCGACATGTAAAGAGTCTAAATCATAGGTATTGTGTTCTACAGCAACGTTCCATCTTCTCTTGTTCCTAGTTATTTACAAAGCGAAACTAGAATGAGGTTTATTATCAAGAAACACAATACCTATGTTATACATTATTTCGATGCATATTCTACCAACCTTAACTATGCATTGATAGGTCAAATGGGTCTTATGGTCGCGCTTAGACCTTAGTAAAAAGGCGAAGAAATTGTGATATTCCGACCTTAGTTATATGTTTGATATGTTCGGAACAATAATACAAACAAATCTCTTCTCTGTTGCTTAGAGGTCAGAGGTCAGCTCGTAAGTTCACCTATCATTAAAAAATATAGAAATCGTTGCTTGGAGTCGAGGCTTACGATCTCGCAATGTTTGGTAATTCTATCGTTGGGTATCACAACTCTCCCACTCTTTACTTAATGCCCAAGTTGTTATTAAATGACAATCTGAGTGGACGCATCCTAAGAAGTTTACGCGCAATTGTGTTTGCGGAAGAGCCTCATCTCGCTGGTGGCCACCGCAATCCATTCATTGCGTTTGCCGTCAAACCAGGTGAGTCCAAGAGTATATTTACCGTTAATGTTGACGTGTTGGCAGTGCGAGAACCACCATCCGCCCTCGTAGTTAGCAGCGCAATGAGTGTTCGAAATGTCGCGATCGCGGTCAATAGCGGAGAACTCCATACGATTTTGGTATTCAAAGGCGTCGCTAGCATTTCCTTTGAATCCACCAACTTCAAGAACGTATCCAGTATCAGCGCTACCAACGAAGAAGCGGTTGTACTGCGCGTACCAGACCGTGCCGTAGATGTCGGTCATATCGATGCGCATAGCGGTGCAGTTGTCGGTGGTGAGCTGGTGCATGGTGTCAAGGCCGAGCCAGAGCTCGCCGGCAGGGTCGCCGAAGCCGGTGGCATAGTCTGCGAACTTCCTATTGAACTCTTCGGTACCGTTATAGCGGCGCTGGGCGACTATCGAGCCGTTGCTGCAGTAGACGTCGAGAGGCGTGCGGCCGGGGTGGATGAGGTAGACGCCGGCGGGGCCGGACACGGTGGAGCAGTCTCGCGGGAGCTGGCCTACTAGTTCCTCGTACTCACGTTCCACCGGTTGTAGCTCCTTAACTTCACCCATCAGCTCGCGGAGAGGGACGGTCTCGGTCGGTGCTTGGTTGATTTCGCTCTGCAACAATGGATCAGGTTAACCACTGATTCCTTCAGCAAAGCCGAATATGCTGAAAAAGTAGGGACCTATCTAATCTCAGCTCAAATTATACAAAGTACGACTGAGGTTGTCCGCGGACAAATTTTATATAACCTATTTGTGAATATTGTTCATCCAGAATATTTAGAATTGATTACTAGTTGTAATTGTTTTATTCTGTTATTATCTGAAATAAATAAACATCTCTTTAGAATTGATGATGACGTTTATAAAATATTAAACACCGACATTTTGTCAATAACTACTTGACCTACGTCTATTTATATACAGAAAATGTCTGATATACATAGATAGGATTTGATTTCATTGATTCGGTTGTAAAATTTTACCGCCAACTCTTCCCGCGGGTGTCGTAAGAGGCGTCGTAACGGATATTCACCGGGGGCGGACAGCAGCGCCCCCAGCAGAACAATTCTACCACCAAACTGCGATCCCCAACCCGCATGCCCAGCGTGTGGATTATGGGCATTACCCCCGCAAGATAAAAGCCAATAAAGCGCTATCAGCGGGACTCTCTTCTATTCAGTCACGATAAACAAGCCTTTCTTGAATGCGGCAAATCCTGAAATATACGAGTACATATCCTAAAAAACCAATAAAATTTTAAGTAGGTACCTTCTGGATGTGGTCGTTCAGGCGGTGGTAATGCTGTTTGGCCTGTTTCTCCAGACTGGAGACCGTGGTGGATATCTTCCTAATCTCCTCCCGATCACATTCTGCGCGGTCCACGGCGTTGCTCACACTCACTGCGATGGCTTTCACAGACTTGCGCAGGTTCTCTTGGTCTTCTTTCGCGTACGACAAATGAGCGTTCATCTGGTAGACAAAAACATTTAATTAAACTTTTGTTCTAGCAGATTGATAAGTTAAGCTGAGCTGCAAATGCAAATGATAACAAACCTGTGTCACGCACACATCTAGCTTGGAAATTTCCTTGCGGAACTCGGGGAGGGTTTTGTCGATCTTGCTCTCCAAATTCTCAACTTCCTCGCGCAGCTCCAGAGTGGAAACGTGGATCTTCTCAAAGTCAGACACCGCCATGGTGTTGTTATTGAGGCGGTCGCTGAAAACCTTGACTTCGAGGTCAAGGAGGTCGAGCCTAGCCATTATGAGATTCACGTTGGGTTCTTCCAGGCGGTCTAGACGGCGGTCATGGTCGAGCATTTGGGTCTGCATGGTCTGTTGGGTGTTGTCAATTTGCTCCTGCGCTTTGGCAAGCCGCGCGATCTGTGCGTGGATCATCTTGTTATGTCTGTACTTCTGGTGCCCATGTTTATGAGCGCCATCAGCGGGGTGCGCTAGGTGTTCATCGGCGCCCTCAGACATATCAACATCAGGGTATACCTTAGCTTGAACCTGCAACAACGTTCCGACTTTAGCTGGGCTGGACTTAACAGTACATTTTGGAACCTACTCATAATAAGTTTTCGTAATTTACCAAAAAAAATTATTAGACTTATTTGTTCCACTGCTGGGTAAATGCCTCCCCCAAATTTTTCACTCAGTGCGGTCACGCGCGATCTCTCACCAATCTCTGAGGAAGGCGTTAAGATGGTCCTCTCCAGCGCTTTTTAAAGTTTTTTAAATTTTATTTATCACCTAACGTTTCCATCTGTTGTCGACTTCAATTTCATAAAAAGCACAACGAGGCATTTGACGGCAAAAGAGAATTAAATGTTATTTTACAACTTCATCTCGCGTAAAACTGCATGGTATTTTTACATTACAAGATAACGTTGTGCGGTCGACTAAGGTATGCAGAGGCAAACGCAACATGTCTGTGTTTGAATAATGTACGAAGCAGTAGCCGGGCTCCGTCTGACAGAACACAAAGAATAACGTTGATAAGACCTGAATAATTTAACCCTTATTTTGTTTAGTGTCATCCTGATAGCTCTACGTGTAACAACATACTCGGATGTTGTTACACGTAGAGCTATCAGGACCTAATGAAGGACCTAATGACTATGCTGCATGACTTGCATGTAGCGAAAACAAAAAATATAATATTTCCTTTCTTCCGCCAATTACACTTATGTTCAGTGACCAAGCGTGCTCATTAATAGTCACGTATTGTTTAAAAACTCTACTCTCTCTCTTTTGCTTCTGACAAAGTGTTTGAACGTAGTAAAAAAATTCATTCGAAAGTTGAAATTGAAACGGGTGACACAAAGAGGCAGAATGATAATGAAGATTGCGGTGAAGCCGCCGCAAGGAATTCATAAACGGTCTAGATACAGTTAGAGTCAAAATCTACCGAACCTTGACGTTTTTAAAGAACACGGCTACAAAACGCTTTTGAAATATTGACGCATCGTACACATAACGATGTTGAATGACTGCAACGACAATAGCTGTCGGTCACTGTACCAACTTCAAAGAAACTTTGTATTCATGTAGTGATGCAGTGGCCTTATAAAATGGAATGCCAAATTATATGGAGAGCAGAACGTGGTGACAGTTTTTAAAAACAAAACTTATACATTGTTTTGTTTTGAAAGTTTTGTAAAAATTTGAACGGAATAAATTAATAAATAATGCTTGACAATTCACACAACATCATTTAGCCCAGCAGAGCCTGTGTTAATTGTACTAGATAACAGATAAATTTAATAGGTACATTATATTACACAGTTATATATACTATTACTATACATAGGTATGTATATAGAAAACACCCAGAACAAATATCTGCAGATCGTACAAATATTTGTCCCGATTCAGGAATAAAACACGCAGGAGGCATTCGCCTGCTGCGCCACAGAGGTCGTTAAAGTTATTACAAAAAAAAAGCGATTGAATTTAAGTTAAGCGCCGTGGTTTGAGTGTCTTTGGTATTCCATTATGTCGAGACCTGTAAAGCGTAGCCTGCTTACGTTTAAAAAACTGGTTGTTCATTGAGTACTTCTTACTTACTGTATGAGTAACTAGCAGTTTTTTCAGTAACCTACTCTACCATGTTTGTACTATCTGCAAATATTTGTTCCGAGAGTTCTGGATGTTTCCTATGTATTAAAAATATCTATCTATGTAATGTATCATATTAAGTACCTAAGGTATATATATCAACTATCTAGCACCCTTATCACAAGCTCTGCTTTGCTTTTGGCTAGGTGATGCTGTGCGAATAGTCAAGCATTATTTATTTATATTATAACCATAGGAAGCGTCGTATGTTACTCTGCTATGAGGGAAACGCTTTGTTGATTCTCAAACAGAAATCCAACGTGAAACGTTGGATTTCTGTTTCCCGCACGTGTAAAGTCTAATGCAACAGGATTTGCAATATTTTACCTAATCTTTACGAACAAATAACTACATATTATAGGCACTAGAAAATGTACTTAAAGAAAATGAAAACCAACAATCAGATATTTACTCTTGGGACAAATCTAAACTCGTTAAGAAATATCCAAAACACACAGGCATTACCTGGAACTTATTGTAAAACCATCAAAAAAGTCTGTATCTATCGAATTTTACTTGATCGAAGAACATAAAACTGATAAATACAACATAACTGTAGGTATTTTTAAAAGCATCTATTGTAATCTTAGATAGGTGCCTCAAGTTTTATAACAATAATTAAAAACATAACTAGACTTATTAAATCAACGATGAATTTATAATTATCTAGGTCTTAGAATTAGAGAAAGAATTCTTCTAATAGTTTATAAATAGACGTACAAGAATGACGACAGACTAAACTTTACACTGCACAATTTATAAATAGACGTACAAGAATGACGACAGACTAAACTTTACACTGCACAATTTATAAATAGACGTACAAGAATGACGACAGACTAAACTTTACACTGCACAATTTATAAATAGACGTACAAGAATGACGACAGACTAAACTTTACACTGCACAATTTATAAATAGACGTACAAGAATGACGACAGACTAAACTTTACACTGCACAATTTAAAAATAGACGTACAAGAATGACGACAGACTAAACTTTACACTGCACAATTTATAAATAGACGTACAAGAATGACGACAGACTAAACTTTACACTGCACAATTTATAAATAGACGTACAAGAATGACGACAGACTAAACTTTACACTGCACAATTTATAAATAGACGTACAAGAATGACGACAGACTAAACTTTACACTGCACAATTTCATAACAAAATTACTATCAACCCAAAAACCAAATACATAAATAATGTTGGATAATTCACACAGAATCATCCAGAGCACCATTTAAATGATTAAAATATAAAATACACAGAGAAAAAGCTCGCTGCTATACAATGAATAAAATAATAATGCATCTGCAGAAAGGTAGACAATGTTCATTGATGAAACAATTATAAACTATTGTAATAATATAATATAATAATTGTTTGAAAACGGTTTAAAGTATTTCAAAAGCTTAACTTCAATTATTGTAAAAAGTTGCTGAATGTGCTACAGAGTTTACCAATTTTGAAATATTTATTTCATCTACCAGACGTGTAAACCGCAATTAGTGTTTCATACCATCTGCTCAAATCAATTTAAGTATGTAGGCTTGCCCAAACAGGTTTAAGCCAGCAGGCCGCCTCCGTTCTGCGTAGAGTGCGTGAACATTGTACCTTCATCCGTTGTTTCGGATGATGTCGGACGTACGATCAAGCCGTGCTACGAAGTGTTATCATATGGCATCTAGAAAATATAAAAAATATCTATCTATGTTATGTATTGTATTAAGTTTATCAGTCATCTAGTAACCATAACACAAGCTCTTCTTACTTTGGGGCTAGATGATTCTGTGTGGGTTGTCCAGCATTATTCATTATTATTATCATCTCTACTTTTTAAATTTATTGGATACTAGATGTTGCGCGCGGTTTCGCACGCGCTTTTCAAAAAGCCTATGTCCGTCCCCGGAATACTATTTACTCGTACTTCCCTGCCATAATTCATTGAGATCCGTTTAAGCGTGGAAAGCTAACAGACAAACTTAACTAACTTTCGAATTTATTTATATTAGTATGGATTTATCGCGTGCCTTTTAACGTAGGGGAATTAAACAAAAGGTACGCGATAAATACATTGTGACGTCTATACGTTAATACTGCTACCAACAAGATAAGTGTAAAACATATTTCCTTATTCTGTAGCATTAATATGAAAGCTCCTATAGGTTTCGAATTAGAATAATTAAAAGCTTGACTTGATCTTAATTTTTTTACTAATAACCGTAACATTGGTAATCGGGTAATGAATTTACTTTGTCATATTTATTTAGAGTTATACAAAAAAATCAATAAATTTTGATAAAAAAGATATGAAAGGGAATGTCGCAAAATTAGTTAACCAAAACCATGTGTACTTAATGAGTACCTAGTGCTATACGTTGGTTCCCGTTGTTTTGCAGTATGTTTGCGGCATTCTACGAAACTATAAAAAAAATTACAACGTCTCTAAAGAATTGGCTTTTATTCTTTCAATTAAATTTCTTGGTTTATTAGCTATCAATTCAATTTGTTGCGGATATAAGACAAGTTGATTTCCCAAAGGCGATACAAAGTTTTAACGACGTTCCAAGCACTGAAGGTCTTTGTGATTTAATATGTCACACTTATAACTGTAAGTTACTGTTGCTTATGGTAAAAAATTAAATTTAACCACCTTATAAAATCAATTAATTAATATGATATGATAAGAGAAATCTGGTTCTTATGAGGGGCATGTAGCAGTAGACTAGCCATCATCTCAAATCATCATCAAAAATATCAAGCACCAAACTAAACTAAGCTCAAAAAGAATATCACTTGGACATAAAATATACCTTTTCCAATACTGCGGTTTGTTTACAAACATGTCTTGAATTTGACTGAAGCCCCATAGTAATCAGCAAATCAATGAGAAATAATGTCCGTGTTGAGAACAAAACCTGAAATTCTTACATCACTACTTGCTAGTAGTGGCTCTACTAGTAAATATACTCCTTGACGTAGCTTGACGAGAGAACTAATCTAAAAACTAATTATATAAAGCTGATTCTTAATGTCAAAAAAATTAAAGCGGCTTCCATACATATAACGTGATTTTTTTGGCTATTTTTGCTCTTTGTTTGTCAGGGCTGTATCTCTTGGACCACAATAGGTAGACATATGAAACTTTCTATAAATAAGTAACACTTCAATTGTAGTAACAACAAATACAAGAAATATAAAAAATTTAACGGGGTCTCCAAACAAGTGAAAATTTAATGTTCTTTGAAAAAGTTGCTTGATTTTTACGGTACGGAGCCCTTCGTGTGCGAGTGGACTCGCACTTGGCGGTTTATTTAGATAACGCCTCATTAGCCATCCTTCGTATATAACATTAATTTTTTTCTTAGTTTTATCTGCGATCAGTCTCTTGGCTTATGCCGTTTATGCCGGGTAGAGTACACGCAAATAATAGGTATTGATTATTTGCGACCCGACATAAACGCCATAAAGAATCTGCTAAAATGAAATAAAAATCATTATGCGTGGTGAGATCCAAACGCAATAGCTGATAGGCAACTACCTACTATGCCCATAGAGCCAAATATTCTCGCACGGAGATCCGCGGCAATCAAAAATAACCCTGTTGATGTCGTTCCGACAAAGACTGGGATGCGCAGGAGTCAATGGAAACGTAAGACATATAGGTATGCATCGCCCAGGTGTTTCACTTGGCTCCCGGAGGTAGATATGTACATTACATCTACAACGTTACATGTTTTACTGAGACCAAATGGACTATTAATAGTTGAGTCGCTCAGAGATCTTCGGGTTTGGTTGTTAACTACTTGCGTCTATTTGCACCCACGCTCAAGAGGTAAGTAAGTAACTTCTTTATTTTCTTTTAGTCTCAAAAAGTTTGCAATTCAAGAAAGACCCCCAGTTTATCTTTTAAGTTTTTTGGGAAAGAAGTAATTATATTTAATATTTAGGAAAGTGGTAACAAAATAAATTTTATTATCTTAGCAAAACAAAAAGTTAATAAAGCTTGTGAATTCGAGAAATAACATAAAGCTCTAGAAAAAGAAGCATTTTCCACACAAAGATAAAGGTTATACGAAAAAAATGTGGGCATGTCTGCAAAACCACATAATCACCAAAATCTAATGAATGAACAGACTTTCAAGTTTTAGCTTTAGCGTTACGTTCTCCGAGAGAACAAGATAAATAATTACCGAAACACTTTTGTAGTTTGCGTGAAGTTTTAGATTATAGATATGTATAGATTGTCTGTGTATGAGATGGCACCTACTATTTGTATTATTATTTAAAGGTAAGATAAGTAGGTAAGTACGCATATTAGACGGTATCGAAATTAGACTTATTGCTTTGGTTGTATTCTCCTTTCAAATGTTAAATTACCCGCTCACTTCAAAAGTCAATAAGTGCTACGAAAACCAATAGAAGTCCATTCGATTTTTCAAAAAATCACATGTCCATGTATGGGCATATAAATAGTCATTTATTTATCCAAAATATTTAACATCTTTGTCAAGTTTCTATAAATGTTATTATTAAAATGTTGATAAACATGTTAAAAAGGTTATCTAACTATTAAACATATTATATAGCGCAATATGTGAAACTCAAAACGTCCATTTGCCAAATTTGACTTTATGACAGTTCGAAATTTACCTACACTCAATTGCATGGTCCAAGAAAACTAGGTCTGGCACTCCGTGAGTGACACGTGCTCACTGTCCAGTTGCCACTTATTTTAACAAAAAATGGGAAACAAATACCTAGTCAATTAAAAAAATACATAAATAATCTCAATATTCAATAAGATCAATCTTCGATAAGATCAATCTTCGATAAGGCCGCCGATTGTGCCACATTAGATATAATTAGTATTAAGTTTTTGTTTTATAAGTGTATTGATGGTGCAATAAAGTTACAATCAATCTATCTATCTTCAATTTTGTTTGTTTTGTTAGATCAGTCAAAACAGTTATAGTCAAACACGAGTAATTGTGACAAGTAATTGGTTTACAAAACCGCATAGTTTCAATTGTAGTTATCAACATTGTGTCAAACCTACCTACTTAGGCAAATATCTCATTATATTCCCACGTGTGGAACACTGCAATCACCTGTTCCTTATTTTTAGCAGTTTTAAATTATATGAAGTAAAATTTCGCCGCGAGAGTTTACCATAAATGTTTGCAAATCAAAGCGGCGGCGGCTCGGCGACATCCGTTTACATTCAAAAGGAAACAAGACCAACAAAAGTAGGGCTTAAAAAACAAGAAGTTGAAGTTGAATGTGGTCTTTCAATGACACGGAAGTGGGGACAATCAACGGCACAACATTGAACGTTGACAATAAAAAGTAGCCTTTATGTTGTTCCATCACTAATGTGCGATTTAGTTTTTTTTTTTTTAATTTGTGTAATGTAGTTTTGGCGTTGTCTTCGGCCAAACATCTTCACAACATGGCACAAACTTTCGCCTTTATAATTAGTAGGATGTTGTAACCAAACTCGAGGTAGAATGTTTTTGTAAACAAACCTAAAATTCACTCTGTTGCCGCATCTTTTTATACGCACTTTACATTACTTGCCGATTTGAGATCCTTTCTTCAATAAATATTGTTTACATACTATAATTAAATCAGAAACTCGACGCTAAGCAAGTGAGTTTTCGTTTTTTGTGATGTGGTTTGTTTACATGTTTGTTTCCACATCGTGTTTTGCTAGTGTATAGTAGTAACTATTTTGAGCTTTTGTATAAACTGTAAGAAATAAAACACTATGAAATTGAATAATATTTGATCCTAAGCCGGCAAAAATATCACCCAGTTAATTACCCATTGAAGTTAATTATCGTGTAGAGTTACGTTACGTACATTGTTAAGTTGGTTAAGGCTGTGTCCACACTAGACTATCGGTTATTATTAAGCAAGGGGATACATGGTGCCACGTTATTGGGGTACTAAGCGAAAAGGCGGTGGTCTCCCACGATCATTTTTAGTTCTAGTACGTTCCGGGTTTCTAGGTTTTTACTGAAAAAAAAAAACTCTTTTTTTTGAGCGCCCTATACCCAACTGGATCAGTTGGGTATAGGGCGCTCAACAACCCCTTTCGGCTTAGTACACTAATAACGTGGCATCTTGTATAAGCCAATAATGCCTTTATCAGGGGGACCTGCGTCCAGCAGTGGACTAGTATAGGTTGTAGATGATGATGGGGCTTGATGATGCTGTGTGAATTGTCCAGCATTATTTAATTAATTATTATATTTCTGTAGGATTGTTACAAGTTGTAACAATGTGGAAACAAACATGTAAACAGACTAGAACATAAAAACAAACTAGGAGACATCTAAGCACCTCGATATAACGATAGGCTACTTGACATCGCTATAAGGATTCCAGAACAGCCCAGGTTTCAACGGAGTCGAAGGCCTTCTCATAGTCCACAAAAACGAGACACAAGGGCTGGTTATATTCTTCGGACTTCTGTATAATCTGCCTTATGTGAATGTGGTCTATATATGTATATATATAAGGTTCCGGTGGCTGAAACTCGTCGAGGCGAGACGATTCGTGACCACTCGTGAGAACAGCTTATAGACGTGGCTCAGGATCAGTGTAGTTTTTAAGGAGGGTTTTATCTCCCTTCTTAAAAAAGAGCACCACGAAACTCCCGCTCCACGCCTTGGGAGTTCTCCCTCTGTGAAGGACGGTGTTGAAGAAGTTCTGCAGCTCCTGTATATCAGGGAGACCCTGATATACAGCTTTCAAAAGCTCTGAAGTAATTCCGTCCTCACCGAGGGCTTTTCCATTCTTAAACTGCCTCAGAGCTAACACGATCTTGTCATGACTTATATCTGGCAGTTCGTCAGTATAGTGGCGTTTCAGGGTGCCTCTGGAATCGTGGTCGTCTCGTCAGGAACGGGGGGCATGTGCAAAGTAAAAACGGCCATAGAAATCCTCTATCTCGGCGGATATTCCCGGCTTCGACAATACGGTCCTCCCGTCGTGCGTTTTAAACTTTGTCAGATGGCCAAGCTGCTGAGTGAATACTTTGGAATTCGGTTTCGCTCTATCGCCTCTTCAATGAGGCGTGTATTGGAGCTCCGAAGGTCGCGCCGTACCATTTCGCAATTCGCTTGTTCAGGTCTGACCTCTCTGACGAAGTCGCTTGGGTGGTTTCCCGTCCTTTTGTCATCAGCCCAAGAGTTTCTTCCGAGAGTTTGGATTTCTTGCCAGTACGCTGCTTTTTGCAAAACATAATGACCTCGTTCCTTAACGTTTCTACCAGATTGTGTAGAGTCTCGTCAGCGTCCTGAAGGGTTCCAAGGCAACAAATCTATCCCCGTGAAGCTGTTAAAACTTTTCGGTGCCCGCCATGATTTGGATTGGGTTAGGTCGGAGCGTGGACTTCATCAGACGGTTTCTTACAAGCTACAAGTTGATATTCAGAGAGCCTCGGAGTAGTCGGTGATCAGATCCGGTATTGAACCTGTTGATCACTGAGACATATCTGAATATGTGCTTGCTAACCGTCATGATGAAGCCGATCTCATTTTTTGTCACAGTGTCGGGACTTTGCCATGCCCACTTCTTTTGGGGCCGTTTCATAAAGAAGGAGTTCATTAAGAACAGCCCTTCTTTCTCAAAGAAGTTGATTAGAATTTGCTCCCTGTTATTCCTAGCTCCATAACCATGCGGGCCTATTCGGGATTCGTTGCCCGTCTGGATTCCTATCTTGCCGTTAAAGTCCCCAACGTTGAAGTGAGCCTTAGTGGTGTTGTGTAATGCTTTGGATATGTCTTCGTACATATCCTCCACTTCATCATCCGAGTGTGCCGAGGTCGGTGCGTAGACCTGAACGACCTTCATGCTATACCACTTGGATCTAGAATTCTACGTCTACACATCTAGATCTACGATTATTCCGAAAAAAAAAACACGTGCGAAGCCGTGAGCTGAAGCTTACTAGCTTCTGCCCACGGCTGCGCACGTATTTTTTATTTTTTTTCTTTGTTTCATAAACAATTGCGCTAGATTTTACAATACTTGAAGAAAACGATTCCTTTATTCTCCGTTCTTTGCGAAATTGTCCTGTGATTTTAGTGTGTCCTGTAAGACTAAGAACAGTGTGGAACGTGCCTTAGAGCGGTGATCGCAGTGAAGGTATTGAATAAAAACACATATTGTGTAATGTGTATTTATTGTGTAATGGTCTACACTTTTCAACACTTGAAAAAATTTCTATAACATCCTTTCTTTGTGATTATGTCTTCTGAGTTTATTATTGCCAAGAACGAACGGTGTGGAACGGCTCTTAGAACGGTGTGAGGTCCTCGATTTGCGGTATCGACCAGCCACTGTGGTGGCCGAGTTCCCACCGCTGGTATTTCGTATTTTTTGCTAGTATGTTGTAAATAAGAATATTTTTAACATTTTATTCGTGAGGCACATACTTTTATTTTATCATTTCAGCTTGAAACGTTTTTGTTTGTAATATCTAATAATATTGAACATAATAGATATTACATTTAGGATGAATAGACTAAATGGAATAATACTACTAATAATAATAATAGTACTTTAGGTAAACTATGAAAATATGAGGTTATCTTCAAAAATCACCATAACAATAGTCTCTAAGGTACTTGAATGTCTAAAATGAATGGGCTCATATGATTATAAATAAAATTTCCAAGAACTTATTTATTTAAATTGCAATTTCACTTCCTTTATACCGACTTTAAAAAAGGAGGAGGTGTTAATTCGTATGTATGTCCTTTTTGCGCCGTAAAACATAGGTTTGTAAAACATCTTCACAATACATCTCACAATATGATAATTTCACTATCACCTAGCTATCATCTAGCTAGTGGTTTCCATGTCAATGGGCATCAACAGTTTCATCCATGTGTCATCAAACTAAATTAGACTTGAGTTTTAACTGGATTTCGCTACTAGGGAAATTAGAATATCATCACTTGCTTTTTATCCCGAAATAACGCGTGCGAAGCCGCGAGCTGAAACTAGTATTCCAATAGTCAATCTACCTGCAGAGAGCTACAAAATAAATAAGTTACGACCCGATCATACGAGATTTATTACCTCGTTACGCCTGGTGGTATTATACTCCACATCAAAGCCTTACCTTGTTAGCAGCAAAAGTTATATGGCGAATCAATTTAGCATCTGAGCTTTACCCAGAACATGTCCTTTGAACGTTCAATCACTAAGTAACATCTGCTCTAAAAAAAAACTTCGGTATTCCAATTTAATTCGATCACTGGCAACGCCAAAGCGTTAGTTTAAATATTTTTAAATTTATTTCGCTTTGTCAATAAAAGTTTTGTATCCAAAAAGGCCTTTGTCATCAAAATTTTATGCAAGTCTTGGCTATAACACAGGTGGGATAACTGATCCTAATTTTTTTTGTAATTCTGGCCGTTTTATACTCTAGCTACATTCTTTGTAAACTGCCAATGGTATAAAACTAAACTGCGCTACATTTTCAAATAAGTTAAGTGTGTCAATTTAACTTACATCATGCTATGAGCATGATGGACGGGACGTTAATTAGCGGGAAACTATTGAAGAAACGCATCGAAAAATAAACTTTTGAATAAAATATATATCCATGGATTTATAGTCATGGAGTTATAGGGACATATACAGTGTTATAGTTATAGAAATGGATATTATATTTATAAATACTTTTTGCACACTTAGAGGAAACAGAAATAATTTCCAATAAAAACTGAACAAACCTTTATTTAAGAATTATGTGAC
This sequence comes from Eupithecia inturbata, assembly GCA_963662085.1. NCBI lineage: Eukaryota > Metazoa > Arthropoda > Insecta > Lepidoptera > Geometridae > Eupithecia > Eupithecia inturbata. Next base: position 8,222,325 of record OY759176.1, on the reverse strand, counting down.
AATTAGTGGTTTTATCGCTCAAGAGTGATCAACAGACAACCTGTTATCAATAGGAGCTTTGAATGCAAGGTGCTTAGACCGATTTATGTACATATAATCTGCACACAATAATTTATTTGTGTTGAAGAAATCTATTATTGTTTTACTGAAGAATTATCGCGCTGTTTGCGTCGAAACTGATTGTATTTGTATAAACCACTTTTTATTCTTCTTCTTCTTGTCAGATGGCTTCTGCGCACTTTTTATTCAGATAGGTGAGTCTATTTGACGTTAGTGACGAGACGTGATCATGATGTCTCCTTTTAGTATGGGATTTGCGTAGTTCCCTTCCGCAAGATAGAGGCGCTGCTGTACCAAATTGTATGGAAAAAGGAGACATCACGTCTCAACGCTGCGCCAGATACTCGCCAACTCTCGGGTCACGCGTCGCTTTTGTTAACTAAGTTATGTAACGTACTTAAAATTAATAAATGATATATCTATCATCTATGTACTAGGGTCCTAGTACCGCATTATCCCAGAAGAGAGAGAAGGAGGTACACCTAGAAGTACGTAGTACCTACTTTAAAGTAATTATGTAGCAAAGGAGGCAGTTAAAGGCCTACTTTAATCAAATCCTTAACGGGGTACGCTCAAATGCTTCGTGCAATATTCAAACGTCATAGTTTGCTTAAGGCTTGATTAAGCTGTATTGAAATTATTCATATCCCTTGTGTATCGATATAATCAGATATTCAACGCTTGTATGCACTAAACAATAGTATAGGTATTTATATCGGAAATCAATGGCCAGAATTCATAAATTTTAGCACTTAAATATTCCCTTTGAAACTTTGATTAAAATATTGTTACGTGTCGCGCGCATACATTTTATATGAGTTAAAGCTTCTTTTGAAAGCTCGGCTTCGTTATTATGATGCGTTATTATTTTGTCAGCTTCATGTTTGGCTAGCTTTTCCCCGCGGCTTCGCACGCGTTTTGTGAAATACAAAGTAGCCTATATGTTATTTTAGGTTCAGATCTTTATGCGTGCAAAATTTCAGACTGATCCGTTAAGAAGTTTTGACGATGTCTTTGACCAAACCAAATCTTTACAACGCAAACTTTCCTCTATAATATTTACTCAGGACAGGATAATATTTATCATGAACCTTATAAAATTATTTATTGTAATTGTTTAAAATATTTTACTGTACCTAACCTTTGTATATCCATAGTATTACAATAAATAATTAAGATTATATCCTAATTAGTATCCTAAGAAGGATAATATAGGTTAGGACCTATATTATCCTTCTTAGGAAACTTACCATTAATTCTTGAAAATTCTTGTATTAGATCACCTTCTAATTTTCAAGATTTACCCATGTCATTAAAAAAAAACTAAACATATAGTACGTGGAGAGAGATTGATTAAAATTCTAACGCCAAAGAGGTTGCGCTCGCGCCGCGCTGCCCCAACGGTCGCCGTCGGTTACACTCACGCACCGTGAAGGATCACCACCTGTTACCATGCTCGGATAGATTGTGTACTCGCTTTAACTGTTCTTATTATTATGTCTGTGTATTATTATTAATATTATTATCTTTCTTTTCAATAATTTTTTCTAACAATTTACTTTGTAACCTACTCAGATAAAAATACGCTCTTATAAAATGTTCATACAACTGGAAAACTATGTACTGAATTGTTTGTAATCATATTATTTAAGATGTGGTTTATGCCTCGATCTAAGTAAAATCTGTAGATATGGTACGTTCTCCCGCGTTTACTCAACAACTAAAATGTGTTACAACTACACGCAAACACTCGCAGTTACATTTCCAATTTTGTGCAATAATTCTATTGAACAAACACGAGGGCATTGATGCAGTCTATTAGTCAATAAATCACACTAAAGTACGTCGTAGCAAGCACGCGTAACACGAACGCTGGGCCGCCACCGTCCGACTGTGGTAAGTGGACCTAATGTCTCCTAATTTGAGCCTTCCACTTTCGAGAAGCTATTACCTCATCTGTCCTTTTTTACTTAGATGTTTATGCGCTTGATTGTTTGAATAAAAGCACCACATACAGCACGTATATATTATACATATATTTTTTAATTGAATGCTGCTCATAGCCTGTTGAGTTACTTTCGATATTCTATCCACTCCACAATGAAACAAATGTTATGTACCTCTACACAAATGTTGTCGTATGTATCAGAAAAATTACCATGTTACACTGTTAGTTATGATTAAATATGTACAATGTAAGTGTACTTACTTTGATAAATAAATAAAATTGGTTCTTGAGTCAGCAAAGCAGCTTGTTGAGAAATACAGATAAACTGAACGTAGAAGATTGTCTACTCCATTACCGCAGGGACAGAGTATTAGCTTCGCCACCTTCCCCTGTCTACTGTAGAGGTTTGCCTTTTCAATTTCAACTTCTTGGATAATGGCTCTGCGTCTGGTATGACACAATTCTGTGTCCACTTCAAGATAGCATCGATTAGCAGATAAAATGTTTGCTTGTCACAACAGACACAAACCGAACACCATGAGCAGAAGTCAGAAGTCAAAATCTTTATTTCTTTAGGCTTACAAATTATGCACTTAGACAAACCAAATTGTATAATATAAATTATTATTCATTAGTAATGCATACATATCAGCATATTTAGCTTCTGCCCGTAGCTTCACACGCGTTTTTTGGGGTAAAAAGAATAGTAGGTCGTATATGGTATTCCAAATCTAGAACAAAGTTTTAGACCGATCCGGTCTATATACGATCTATATTTTTGGCATGAAGAGGTAACAACAAACCCAACAAACCAATTTAACGTGACTACAAACTCTACAAAAACACAGTGACGGTACGTTGTCGGCTGTCGCACATCACCGTTTCATCACGTTCATTCTCGTTTCATCGTAGCTATAAGCACGTACCGCCAGAGAGAAAAATTAAGATGAAGACAATATTTTTCCCGAAGACATGACGGCGAGATAAAGTTATCACTCACCTCTTTGGTAAGTTTGACGAGGTCCGAGCGGTACTTCTCAAGCATGGCGCGGCTCTCTTGCTTCTCGTACTTCAGCCGTTCTACGATACTATCAAGCTTGTCGGTGCGAGCCTCCTGCTGCCGGTTGAGGTTCACGAAGTCGGCGGTTTCGGAGATCAGGCGCTTGATCTGATAACAATTAACCAATTTCAAGACTCTTTTCAGACTATTTTGGATTCTGTTTGGTAGACTTGGACCTCGGCGGAAAGCATAGCTCTCAAACCCAATACCACCAGAGATTAGCTCTGCGGTGGACCCATCGGTCGTGATCGGATCGGTGCTTACCTGGTTATGTATGGTATGCAGCTGATTCAGGAGAGAAGAGCTGTTGATGTTCTTAACGGTCTCACGCAGTTCATCTCGTAGCTCGCGTATAGAGCTCCTGGCCCACTCGAGAGTCAGCTTCTCGTTACGCTCGTTGGTCGAGTCCTGGCAGATTGGACGGGCCTTCCTGCGGACAAACAAATTAAAGAGGTGAGGCCGGATCTATAAAGTCAGCTACTTGGTTGTGTATTTATACGGTGTGCAGTGGAATTTATGACGGTCTTCAATGGAAATCAGAAATGTTGTTTATTATTAACTATTTTATGCCGGCGGCTTTGCACGCGTTGTTTTTTGATAAAAAGTAGTGTATGTTAATCCAGGCCCAGAACAACCTCTTTGAAATTTCCGTGCAGTAGTTTTGGCGTAAAGTAACGAACATCCATCTTAACATCCAAACTTTCGCATTTTTAATATTAGTGTGATTTCAAAAATTCGCTTCAGCACCCACTGTTCACTCAAAAATGAACTATCCCATACATATTTACAAAACTAGCTGAGGCAGGTATCGTCGCAGTTCTTTTTAGATTTGAAACTATCCGACACCACATTCGCATACCGCAGATTTCTTTCAACGATAAATAGGTGTTGGTATTCGTTGTGCTTGCATTTCGTAGTGAGACCTCAGAAGACAAACAAATCGAAGTCAGCTTTTTGTTTTTTCAAAACAATCAAATTATCTTGTCGTTATCCATGACAGACAGACAACCAAACTTAAAGTCGACATAATATAGTTCAAAGAAATAGCAAGCTGCGTTGTCAGTGGGCCGGCTATAGCTCACGAAGAACCGACAACCACCGGGAAGAAGAAACGTAGGCTACTATAATCTTTGCGCTAGGACAAAGATGGTACGGAACGCAGGCTACTATAATCTTTGCGCTAGGACAAAGATAGTAAGGAACGCAGGCTACTATAATCTTTGCGCTAGGACAAAGATGGTACGGAACGTAGGCTACTATAATCTTTGCGCTAGGACAAAGGTAGTACGGAACGTAGGCTACTATAATCTTTGCGCTAGGACAAAGGTAGTACGGAACGTAGGCTACTATAATCTTTGCGCTAGGACAAAGGTAGTACGGAACGTAGGCTGCTATAATCTTTGCGCTAGGACAAAGGTAGTACGGAACGTAGGCTACTATAATCTTTGCGCTAGGACAAAGGTAGTACGGAACGCAGGCTACTATAATCTTTGCGCTAGGACAAAGGTAGTACGGAACGTAGGCTACTATAATCTTTGCGCTAGGACAAAGGTAGTACGGAACGTAGGCTACTATAATCTTTGCGCTAGGACAAAGGTAGTACGGAACGCAGGCTACTATAATCTTTGCGCTAGGACAAAGGTAGTACGGAACGTAGGCTACTATAATCTTTGCGCTAGGACAAAGATAGTAAGGAACGCAGGCTACTATAATCTTTGCGCTAGGACAAAGGTAGTAAGGAACGTAGGCTACTATAATCTTTGCGTTGGGGGAAACGGAGACCGCGGCTTAGCAAACGTTGTGCAGGATACCCTCCGACCAGCTGAGACAACGATCTGCGAAAGGTTGCAGGCAGATGCTGGAAGCATTAGGGGAGGCCTATGTCCAGCTGTGAACTAACATAAGCTGATGATGCCCAATATGGTTCCTGACCGTTGTCCCTTCCGTCCCTATCATTTGCATGGTCTATAGTTAGGTTTAGTTTGATTCACAGGATGCTCGTTCTGCTAGAGCGCGCGTTCATCAGCGTATCTCCCCACCATTCGGGACTGAGGGCCACCCTTCCGGTCGGGTAATAACCACTTTATGAACTAGGTTTTAACCGCTATTTCGCTAATAACATTGTTAGCGTAAAAGTTATTTTTCATCACGTATAATTTTATTTCAAAAAAATGCGGCGTCAGGCAAGGCTTGTGTACCGACCTACAACAAAATTATTCCTTTTACAATTTCTATAAGAGAATACCTCCTCAAGAAACGAGAGGAAGGAAGGAGGAAACAAAACGCGAGAGACTCTCCTCGTCGTTTTCTGTATTTTAAGAATGTGACAGGAAATTTTAAATTCCGGTAATAATTTATAACACTAGTATGGTCTACTTTAAAAGCCGGAAGCTTTAAGAATACGGTCGATGCGCACGCTATTCATAATTTAATTTTCTCTTGCTTCGAAAATTATATAAAAACGAGTACCGCAGGTACATAAATAATATTAATAGTAGATTATGCACCGAGGCCATAAAGCAATGTCTAGCGTCACGGGCGATATGGAATCCCGAGCGCAGCTGAGTTACTAGAATCAAAGTGTGAAAGTGATTTAATCACGCCCAAGAAGAAGACAGCTTTATCCACGAGGAAAATACTCTACTTTCCACACTTTCTGCGAGAAAAAAATTAAATAGATATTTGGTAATGTGTTTCCTGGCATTCGTTTTTTATTCCGCCTGCTGCAGGGCTATTCAGACTCTCCGCTACCGAATCATCGACCGGAATCAGACACAGATTCGAATATTGTAAATTCAAAATATTGTAGCGGTTTTTAATATTTTCTACGTTCTGTAAGGAACTTAACTACCCGAAAAGTAGTTTTCCACAAATCGTAGACCATTTTCTATGAACCTATGTTACAATAAAGTATGATTTAAGTAATGAAGCTTTAGGTAATATGATGATTTTTAGTAGTAAAGCTCATATACTATTCATCGCTCCAAAAGTAGCACTAAATCGAAATTTGTTAAAACATGGGTTCATGTCACAAAATTTTAATTATTTATGGAAAACTACTTTTCTAGTAGTTTAATTTCTCCCAGAACGCAGAAAATATTGAAAACCGCTAATATATTTGAATGTTGCGCGAATCTGTGTCAAATTCCGTGTCGATGCCTCGGTAGCGGAGAGTCTGAAAAGCCCTGCTGAATAGAGGTTATTTCGAAGAAGATAATCTTATTGTACGGATCTCCTTGGTAAAAAAAAACATTCACACATAATTTGATGTTTCAAATTCAATCTCATTATTTATTCCCTTGGGAGTAATGTTCATTATTCCCAAGGGAGATCGAACATTTTGACCAAAGAGACTGACTGCTAGTCTTATTCGATTTGTTTGAATTTAGTAAAACCTTCACCTTTTTCAGCCAATAGGGCCATAATCACTTGCTTTCGGTTAGGGTTACATGGCTTATAAAGTACTGTTTTTTAAACGAAGTGTGAAAATTAAGTACCCACTTAACCTGACGCCTGATGCAGTCATAGATATCCGGCATGCAGCTAAAGTGGTCTTACTTTAAACTTTCGCTCAGCAGTGAACTAAACGTGAACTTTATCTATACTCGGTTATATGTATAATCCTAGATTTTCTTTGTAAACAAAGGTGTTACAAAACCAAAGAAACATTGTTAAAAAATATTTAATTATCGACTTTAGTATCATTCATAGATTCTAAAGTATACCTTTGTTATACCTTTGTTAAATCTTACTTGCGGTAACAATCCCGCAAATATGACCTAAAAGTAGCCGGAGGTTTGAGCCCTCGTGTCTAAATACAAGTTTAATGTAAACTTAGTTAGAGCGAGGTGTCACTATCTCTTACACGTATAGGTTCTCTACAAGTACGTGTGTACTAAAAATCTGTACCTAATCGTTAGGATTTATTAATTAAATAGTCTATAAGTACCCATAGTACTTTGTATATTCTACCTGTACCATTTTGTAAATAAATATTTTTATTATTATTATTATTAACATTGAAGCAGATCGCACAAGCTTAAGACAATTTTTTTGGTTTAGAAAATTGACATTTGTCATTTAACTCGTCTCTCGTCCGTTTTCAAACTCCAAATCAATATATTTTGCATTGCTCGTGTGCCATTATGCTTTGTTGAAGTTTGTGTTTCAGTGTTTAGTGTTTTTGATTAATTAATGGGTATTTTTGACGTACCTTTTATTATCACTATATAACTAACGCGATGGAAACGTAGGGGTAATAAGTATTAACACAAGGTACACGATACTAAATAATAACTAAATAAATAGGTATCTTTACACCACTCTCGCTCTAAAACAGAGACTGAGCAATATCGTGAGCAAAACGTTTATTTTTTTAACCCCTTTTAAACAATGAACGAACGAAATTATGCGTTTCTGTGAAGGTTGAACGCAGTCTAACCTCCTTCCCTACGATAAGCTAAAATGAGTGCAGCTCACAACGGTGCAAGTCATATAAATTTCGAACCTGTTGTTTGGTATATTATTTAAGGATGGCGCTGTCCGCTCAGAAGCCAAGTTGTCAAGGTACACACAAATAGGCGAAACCTTCAGTGAGAAAGTTTTCTTCCACTGGTGCAGATCGCGTTGTTTATTCTTTTTTTCGGCGCCGCCGCCGTCCAGTACCTACCAATAACATATTATACCATCGTTTAGTACCTACAGCATTCTGAATTCAAATTACTTTTTTCAACAAGTTGAATAATATCCTTTATTCCACATTATTCTGTTTTCTAGCAGCAAATTCATCGTTTTCGAGCGAGAGTGGTGAAAATAACATAAAATTAAATTAATAAAATGTTTGTTATCATTTTGTTTTCTGTTATTGTTATCAGTTGTTAAGTTTTTATTCATAAAAGTCTTTGCTGACATAAAATATGGTGAATCAGATCAGACTATAGAAAGTTTAAGCTGCACACATTAATCCAACGCCGCTACCACGCAGCACAAAAATGTGCATTCAAATATGGGCTTTAACTCCTTCTAGCTACATTTTACAGTGACAAAATAGTTTCCCACAAGCTTCAAAGGGCCCGCGAGCTGTCTGTCATCTGATGCCGTCTATATAAAATGTATCTAAATGTCAAATTTGTTCTAATTTGTTCTCTCTTTTTAGAAGACTTCCTATCTTCTTCCTTTCCACAAGTCTTTCAAAAAACGGAAAAGCCATTTTGGCTCTCTCGAATTTGTGATGCAACGGTAGACCTACTTGTTCCATCAAATATTTAGCTTTATCGTAAAAGGCGGGTAGACTTATGTCAGGTGTATATCTATAGATAATAAATACAAACATTTATTTATAGATAAGCTCTACATTCGTATATTTGTATAAAATATAGGCTAGTGACCCTTTATGACTTCTAAATAATGGCTTCTGTACCTACTTGAAGGCAGTCTAGATTCAATGCTCACGCCTGAGTTGGAATCTTTTTATCGGGTACCTAGTTATCGCGCCGAGTCCTTCTAGAGAACATTATTTACAATTAATGTTTTCTTACGATCTCATAAACTCTGTTAATTTTTTGTTGCCTGAATGAGATCGCTTTTAAGCAATATAGATTTTTGAAAATGACAGGGGCCCAGTTCTGCTATACAATTGCTTCACTATGACAATGGTATCGTTGCGGAATCGTCACGTAGAATCCTTAGATTTATGAAACTCCAGATAGTGCGTGCGGTGCTATTTGTACGCGATTAGTTTAACAGAATAGGGTCTATCTTTTTTTTTTTTGTAGTTTACAAATAAAACATTTTGATATTGTAATTTTTGCACGTATGTAGACATTATGTTAAATTTGGTTGACAAAAATTTATGGATTGGACCTCGATTTATGCAATCTTATAGCTAAATGATTGCACAGCGACAAAACCTTTCATCATGATTTGCTTGTTGTCTGTTAAATAATTTCTAAAGACGATGTTCGGAATGAAGTTCACAAAGCGGTTCCAAATTCCCTATAGTAAAGTCACCACGGTTGAAAGTGTCATTCCAATCACAAACACAGTGGACCCTAGTTGAAACTTAGCGAAACTAACCGAAGCATCCTATTTGAGAATCTGCAGATTTGGCTTACCCAACTTTCACAAAGTTATGATATGATGACACAGCTCAGAAGTTCGTCTGGTTGATTTCGTTGGCCAAATCCAAACTCCTGTTTCACCTTTTGTAACGGAACGAAAATATCCCTCCAAACTTTAGTGAACCTTTTGGAGTCTACGTATTTAGACCAAAGTTGGCGACTTGCCAAAAAGTAGACAAAACACTGACAGTATTTTGTCTACTTTTTGGCAAATCGACTAAATTTACACTGAAATGTCGCACCAACCCACCGGCGGCATATGTCGCCGACTTGGTGTGTGGAATCCATTTCTTTGACTAAATATCGGTCTCTTTCTCCTTACCTTCTTTGAGGTAGGTTCTATGGACAAATTCAGAAGATATTTTGTACTCTGTGGTTCTAAACATAGGTACCTACGCAGATGGTATCACTACTCTTCCCTATTCTATGCCAGGAGCGTGCTGTTCTGTTCCTCGAATAAAAAAATCGAGCACCTTTTGATGGAAGCCAAAAAAATCCTTTACCTGCAATGGATTGCACCTTCACATCTTTAAAATTAGGGCTAGTTTAGCTAAACATAAGGGCATGTGCTGCCGAAACTTCGTAACTGACCATCGAAAACACCTGCCTCCCGGCTCATTAGGTGAAACCATTGCTCTGCCCACTTCAAATTATACTGCATTTTTTGTTTGTTTTTGGTTTGGGCTTCGCTCGCTCGTCGCGCGGTCGGACTGTCATTTTAAGCTTTAAATATTTAATTTATTATTATTGACTATATATTTTTAGTGAAAGATGTATTGTCAGTTATATTAATGTTTTATTAATCTAGTACCTATAGCTGTAGGTATTTAATTTTGCACTGTCTTATGATATGATAAATGCAAAAGTTTGCGAAGATGAGTGGTTGTGAGATGTTTGGCCGAAGAAAGCGTCAAAAATATTGAACGTCAACCTCTGTGGCGCGGTGGGTGAAGGTCCGCCTACGACACAGGAGATTGCGGGTACGATTCCCGCCTCGGGACAAATGTTTGTACGATCTGCAGATATTTGTTCCGGGGCTTCTGGATGTTTTTTATGTATAATAAAAAATATATATCTATGAAGAGATTGTATTAAGTATATTAGTTATCTTAGTAACCATGACACAAGCCCTGCTTAGCTTGGGGCTAGATGATGCTGTGTGGATTGTCCAGCATTATTTAGGCTTTAATCGTTACTAGATGTCATTAGTGTAAACTAAATTTCTTGCACGTGAACATAGACCTTCGGTCGGGGAAAGTATGGTAGGGGTGATTTCATTCGTCCGAGACATAGGAATATTATTTAAGAACCGGAATTTGAAGTCGGTTTATCGTTTTTTAAAACACGCCAAATTATTATTATTTTAAGTACTAATATATACACATAATATACACATATTACTTTAAGTACATTCAAGGTTGTCTGGGAGAGATCGCTCTTGAGCGATAACACCGCCAATTGTCACTTATTCTGAATTATTATTTTGTAAATAATTTATTAGTTAAGTGTGCAATAAAGTATTATATATCTATCTATCTATATCAGGCCTAAATTTAGCTTATGTGCTGTTCTGACCGAATCTAGTGTAACATATATTTGGACGTAATTTGAATTTTAGGATCTAGGTACAGTGGCGTTCATTGTTAGCTGACCCCTATATACGTTTGTTTTGGAGTCAATTTCTATGAATGCAGAACTATTTTAAACTAGAATATATCGGTAAAATAAATATAGCAAGCCGGTATAATAAAAACGACTAATTTAATCATATAAAACAATAACTGAAGGCACTGCGAGATAAACATATAATAATAAAAATTATCAGTTCAGTTCTGTTATTCCGTGATCATGACGCATGAAGCTGTGCCGAAATATTGGACAGCTCAAAACTCAAATTATGGTAAATATCCCGTTGTAAATGACTTTAGTGTTAATAACCATGATGGATTTAAATGATTTATCGTAAAACTAAAACTGACGAGACTTTGAACTTCCCAGGGGGTCACTCCTGGAAGGTTCAAAGCCTCGTCAGGTAACCTAACGTTACCTAACCTAGCGATGTACGCCAATAAATATTGTACCTAACATTTTGTATATATTTTGATTCAAATCTTGAATTAAAAATAGCTTCTTAATATTTAAGGTGGGATATTCTCTAAGTAGGAACCTTAAACAGGGTCACTGTTGGTGGGTCATTTTTGTTGATGTTTCTGCAGTTACTCTTTTAGGACCATTTATGCAGCTAAGTGATAAAAGAAAAATTTTAAAAATATAATAATAATAAACTGGCTACTATGATAAACCTGGTTAAAGTACAAGGAGAATCTTTGACGAGGACATAGCACATAGGGTAACTAAGGACCCTATGTCTAAAATAATACCTAAAATAATTTATCGAACAGCATTCGTATCGATGGTTTTATTCGTACCAATAAGAAATCTAAAAAATAAACAATTTTTTTTTTAAATCATATTTCACGTTGAGTATGAGGTCATATTGTCATGTCCAGCTGTGGACCAAGATAGGTTTATGATGATGATGATGATGATTCATAAAATATGACCTCAGTATGAGAGACTCAGTATTTCATGCTTTTTTTTTTTATTAATTGTATTATATGCGGCTCCAGTTCAGTTACCATATTTAACCGACTTCGAAAAAAGTTATTAGTAGTTAAAGTATTTTATGAACTTTTATGCTACTCGTAGCTAAGTACACCTTAATCTTATTATTATAAACCTTATTACTTAAAAAGTACAAAAAGTAAAGTACGAGTAGGAGGATTTTTGTAGGTAAACCATAAAACGATACTAAGGAAAAATTCAAGCCTCATTCAATCTTCAAGCTAACATTCTATCTACCATTGGTACTAAACTTTATGACCATTTCACGTAAAGTGTCCAGTTAAACTCTAATGACTAAAAGATCTTTATTATTTAGGCGTTTTTGTGCCTAGAGTCGTACGCGCACCATTTGTGAGCGACAGGATGTGGGCTCTGCATTAGCACGTTACTTCCGGTTGGCACATAAATAAACATTAATAAGGCCACATGTTCGCCCCTATCGACATAAGGATTTTTTTACAAATAGATACCCTTTATTGAGCTATATTTTTGGGGCCAGAGTTAGGCTCTTGAAGCGCGGACGTAGTGATATGATATTACGTAGTTTTAAGCGATGTACTTCCCGGGCAAAGAGGAATTTGCATGAATCCCGTCAAGTTAATAAATGTATCTGTGAGGCCGATATCTACTCTGCGAATAAGTATTTTTAATATTTTAGTATTTTTAGAATTCAGTCGATTTTTAATATAGTAGGTACCCGGGAAACTGTAAACATTCAAATAAAGCCTTCTTTTAAATGCACAGAAAAAAAAAAGAACCGCCATCCGTAATTCAAAAATCGAAGAGTAGACGCCAGCTGTTGAAGCTGCACTACTAGTTTGTGAACAGGTCCATCCGAGATGCGTACAATGACAAAGTTGAAAAAGCAACGCTAATACAACCAGGTAAGTTTCAAACATGCGTGTGAAGATGCATCAGCCTCAGGTCTTCATGTCAGGTAGGTATGGAACAAAAATAGTACTGAGCTCTCAGCAGGTGTTTACTTTGGACGTGTATACCTTATCTATTTAAATGTATGCTATGATTAAACTAATTAGGCAACCGCTTATTAGAAAGGTATAAAAAAACGTGTTATCAACACTTGCTAAGTTATTGTTTGCTTATTAGCTTCGATAAATTATATCACATATCAGGTAGGTGCTTAATTACTACTATAATCGAAGAAAAAATGAGAGGTTTTCAACTCAACGCATTAATACAATACAATACAAAAATACTTTATTGTACACCAACAAAAATACAATACAAAAGACATTGCATAAGAGCAATGTCAAGTACAAAGAGCAGCCTAATAAATAAAAGAAGATAGATAAAGATTTATATTTTTATTAAATATCGGGGCATTACTTTTTCCAAGGTGATGATGTTTTGATGACTATTTAATTACCTATGGTAATTTCGTTTAAAATATTTTGGAAAGATGTCGTCGAAATTCAAAATAATTTATAATAAAATTTATATCTATGTATATTGTATTAAGTATATCAGTTATCTAGTACCCATAACGCAAAGCTTTGCTTAGCTTGGGGCTAGATAATGCTGTGTGAATTGTCCTGTCCAGCAGCACTACAATATTTTTTTTAATTAAGAATGAATAAATAAAAGATTCATAAGATTCACCCAAACTCGATGTGGTTACGTCGTTTCTTTTAGAAGTTCCTATGGCCACCTTCTGTCTCCATCATCAGATCAGCTCGGTGGTACCGTAACACTACATTGTCACCGTACTTACATAAGTTTGTAAAATTTCAGCTCAATCGGTTGAATATAACTGATCTACAATTTGGATGCAAGATTTGTCCCACACATACCTACATTGAACAAACTAAGTAGCTAACAGCGCAAGTTAAATAAAACCTTGAAATAATAATAAAATATGCTTAGGTTCGTATTCATATCGAGCGAAAATGGCAAGTTGAAAATATGTTTCAAAAGAAACAAGGGTTAGGTGCTTACATCAAGTAGAAATCAAATTACCTACTCAAGTAACAATTTACGAAAGCAAAGCGCAAAGCGAACAATTTAGGTACTTGCCTAGGCACATTTCGTGGTACCTATTATACATAATGAGATATTATTCGCGAGGTAGAAAAATTCTATTAAAGTAACTAGGTATCATTTTCTCTCCAGGTCTTTCTTTTACTGCCTCAAGGTTTAATATGTGACAAGCTGTTTAATAACAGAACCGGCAAGGGTTATTAGATCACTCTCAGTGAAGCGTTCCGGTATAATTTAAATTAATTAATCGATTAGCTCAGTAGATCAGAGTGGAATGGAGCATTCATTGTCAATACGTATAAGTTTTTGTGATATGTTGTATTTTTCTTTTCAACATAATACTTTAAAAAGCCGATTTTAAAATGCTTTCTCACTCACACTGCGTAACGTAGTGATTATTGCAAAACCGCAATAGGTATGTTCAGGTTCAGCAGTAGATGTAAATATGTGTGCTGATGCGGAGGTAGCGGCAGCGCTGGCTACGCGGACTCGAGCGGTAAAACGTAAATCAAAGGTTTCTATTGTCATCCATCATAAACGGAACTCTAAAATTATGATGGGATTCCAGTCTCTTTGGCTGTGCTTATTCTTGAGACCATCAGATGGCCCACATCGTGAGAGCTCTTGTTTTGCGGCGGTCGCGAGACATTTGAAAATAATGCTGAGACAGGGACTTCAAAGACATCGTTTTATCGAGCGAGTACACATTAGGCGTAAGCGCGTGCTTTGGTAACGTGCATTCTAAAAACCATCTTGTTCGATATACATTTCAAGCGTGCGTTTGTATGCGTAGGTAGGTACGTACATGGTTATAAAACCACGCGTTACCAAAGCGCGGGCTTCAACGCCTATGTGTAGGTACTCGCTTTAAGGCAGGGCAGTACAGGTAAGTTTTATTAGATCAGCAATGTTAAGTAGGTATCCCAGTCTATGTATTGATAATGTAATTTTTTGATCTTAGCTTTGATTGATTATTATATATTGATGGTAATTCCGGCAAAGACCACAGTGACGGTATCAGTTACATCCGTTTATATTGCATATTTTTACCGTACGTATCTACTGCCAGCCTATCAGATGCGACCCGCAGGACCACGAATAGGCTGGTCTAGTCTACCAGAAGATGTGCGTTGGGTACAATGTATACTATTTTTTTGTAAAGCTTCTAGTCGTTTATAAATAATAATTAGAATATATCGAGATAATACCACTGAACAACTATAGTACCTATTTAATAATACGTAAGATTTTTCCCATTCCATAGTGTAAGTAAATAGAAGAAATCAACTGTATGAAATGGTCTTTCCTTTTCGCATCCCCAGTCAGTCCTCATCAACACGCACACATACGTCCATTGCTGAGCAAGCCTCCCCCAAGGAAATAAAATCTTGTGAGTATTTATTTGTTTAGGTAAATAAGCACAGCTTCTTCAATTCTCCAAAGTTTCAATAGCCATCGAGAAGCTCAGTTCCGAAATCCATCGTCGCGTTCATCATATCATAACATACGCTTAACCTACATAGATATTTCTAATGTGTCGTAATTAATTTCCACAAAAAGAACTTATTTTGTAAACAACAAAGCAAAAATACGTGTACCTAAGTCCGTATGTTTTTGAAATAATTTTCGCTCATAACAAAAATACAAATAAAATAAAATCATGGGTAAATCCTACGAATATATAATAAGTTTTATCATTTATTCGTAGTGGAAAACTAATTAAAACTAAGCAAATAAATTTAACAAAAATCTCCACCGTCGCCGTCGCCGTCGTTAAAAAGATAAATAAATCATAAAAAAACTATAAAATCACTTACTTGAGTTCCTCAATTTCGTTGCGAAGTTTCTGGAATTCGGTGTTGTAGGAAGTTTTTAATATATCAATTTGTTCATAAACTGAAGATAGCTCATGCCTCACTCTTGTATGTTTGGATTCCATTGCTTTTGAGTGAATAACTAAAGAAAGCACCAACATAACTGTTACTTTAAAACACTTCATGATGGTAAAGTCAATGTCTCGTAAGCGCGTCCGGAGGGAGTTGGCGATCGACGGTGCGCGTCGCGAGCTAGGGTCGGGAACGGAATGGGCGCGCTCCGCTCGCACCCCCATTTATAAGCTGGCCGGGGTGCGTGGTGCGCAGATGTCTTCAACAGTTGTCCGCGGAGATGCAAAGCTGCGCCTTCCACACGATACTTTTTGTACAATCTGTTTAAAAGCACGGCAATGAGAACCTTGATTTCTTTGTACTTTGCGAGTGCACAAAGCTTTGCGAAACCGTGGAAGTACATAAGTTCTGCTCTGGAACGTTCCCTTAGTTACTAACAGTTTTAGGATGAATTTTTATAAATTCAGATTTGTCTTCGTCGTTACGCTTATCAAGCAATTATGTGAATTTCGTCTATAATCGGTTCTAGAATCCAAGATGCTTTTATCAACAAAGGAGTTACAAAACGGCACTGGACACATAAAAATAATAATTGCAGGAGTTCGAATTTTGATTTTCTCTTCTTTTACTGATTAAGTATAATTCGTCTATTCTCTGTTTAAAACAGACCATAGAAGTGGGAATGTTTTGCTGGGCGTGTGCAAATTTGGGTTGTGAGAGTTTTCCTTGATAATAGGTACCTAATGTTGTATGATACTATTAAAATACCATAGTAAACATTTTTTTATTCTTGGATATTTTTGTTTATAAATTATATTTTATCACTTATCATATCACATAAAAAAACTACATGCATAAATATCTTTGTTCACAAAAAATATCTTGGATCCTAGAATCGAGTTATTTCTCTGCGTTTACAAACATTTCCTTTGAACGTAGAGCCGTGTATACCTTTGTAGAGTTTGAGATTGAGTTTGAGATTGAGGTTTGTGTAACTTACACCATCAACAGGGCTAAGATGCGCGCCACGAAAGACGTCGCGCGCGTGACGACTATTTTTGTCGTCGTCTGTTTTTTACTTTAACATGCCCACCTCGAAAGATATAATACTTACTCGTTGTCGAGTAGTCCTTCTCGCGTAGAGACAGCCACCCAGACGAACACCCGTTTAGTTCATTCAATTGTCTATGGTTTTTGTGAACTGCACTGAAGAAATAAACTAACCTTCTTCGTTTTCACTCTCTTATTGGTAGTTTGAACATTTTTACTGGTAGAATGGTGGTAAACAGTCGAAAAAGACAAGAAACAAAAAAAAAAGAGAGAAGCAGTTTCAACAATAAAATAAAATAATTGTCAGTTTAGTAGCTACAATAAGTATTACGTATGTTTTCTATTATGCACTTGCTTGAGCCATGACCTATCTTATAACAAGGTCAAGAAAAATGTGAGCAAGTACATGATGTGATTCACCCTTAGCGCTCTTAGTAGAACTAAAACATAGCTCTTAGAGATATTTAACAATAACACGTAACCTATGGACCTACACGTTATCATAATATAGCTTCACCTTGAGTAAGTACTTACAATAAGTAGTACCTAAATACTTGGTAAGTTAGGTACCTACTGGTAATTAGGCATTTCTACATAAATCTTTCATGTCTCTATTATTAATTATTGTACACCACTATTAAATAATTTTTATAAGGGACCACCATAAACAACAAAATTGGAAAAAAAAAACAAGAAATAGCTCTCGTGAATTCTCGTACTCAAATTGAAAACGATAGATATCCCGCACTAAACTGTCAAAAGTTGAGAAAATTTGGCGTGCATCTTAGTGTTTGACGGGAAAGGTTACCACAGATGAGATATCCATTCACTAAAATCGTTCACCTGATGAGACGTGACGACTATTGGTGCTACATGCTAGCATCGGTCGATAAATCGTCATGCCCCCATTTTTCTCGAGTTATCGAGACGAAACACGCTTCTCGTGGCGAGCATTCTAGCCCCGCAGAGCACGTTTTAGCTTGAAACCCTGCTAAAACGCAGAACAAACCTAAATGAATGAAATACACTTAAATGTAAACTTAGAGTATTATGAATGTACTCGCTGCTGCCCGCTTCGCAAGCGCTTTTCAAGTAGGTAGCCTATGCCTATTAATTCCCGTTAATTTCATTAATATCCGTTCAGCTGTTTTGGCGTGAAAGGTAGCAGACAGACAGACAGAATTTTCGCTTTTATAATATTAGTAAATATATTATATATATCCTACTTATATTATAAAGGCGATAGTTTGTACCGTTGTGAAGATGTTTGACCAAAGACAACGCCAATACTACTAAATGGATCGGGCTGAAATTTTGCACACACAAAGAGCTGGACCTGGAATAACATCCTGCAATAGGCTCCTTTTTAAAAAAAAGCGTGCGAAGCGTCGGGCAAAACCACTAGGTTCTGCCCGCATAACTATATGATATATTATTATGTAGTATATTAGTAAGTAAGGATTTAGTTGTATGTAACTACCAAGTTTTGTACAATAGTGGAAGGAAAGAGAACCACGTGACGAAGTAGTAGAAAGCTGTAGGTCACACTTTTGTGAACTTAAAATTCTTACATTCATAGCAGTATCTATTCTAGAAGCTTGTTAATTCGTAAGAAAATACCTATAGGTACCATGACCGGGTATTTATAAGTTACCTACCCAACTAAGACTGTTAGAATAGTAAAATATTCATGTCCTACCTATATTTTATGGATGCAATTAATTAAATATGGAATATGTAGGTAGCAGATTTGCTACAACAGCAATTCGTTCACTCACTCATTAACAAAAGTGTCATAAGAGCGTTGAGGGGCGTTAATCATCCGTTGCAGTTCTTGAGGCACCTATGTGCCGCTGTTGTGCAGCTGCCATTGAACTGAGAGCTGCATAAAATTGTGCCCAAATTGCACTAGTGTTGCAGCATAAGGGCTTTAGAGCACGCTCTAGCGCTTGGGCTTAGCACCATATGGAATAATCGGGTTGGCTCCAAAGCTTTTATGCCACCAACATGTGTTACTTGGGGATAGGGTTGCGTGTTTTTTTGCCACGAGTCAAATTTTCTAACATGTTTCATTCTGATTTGCTTGAAGTAAGTAGGTACCTAATTTTTGACATAGTAGCTCCTGCCTGGGTCTTCGTACGCACTTTTCCGGAATAAAAAAGAGCAGGATACCGTCTATCAAAAAAGAAATCATCTATCTATGAATATTCAATAAAAAAACAAATTAGAACTAGTATTTACAATTGAAACAATTAAGCTAACTGCAGACTGATACAAACAATCTACAAGTAGCTCAACAGATCCATATCAATACCAGTAGGGAGCGTCCCCAAGCCGCTGCCTGCATTGCCCCGCTGTATGGCAATGCTGATTAGCTGCGCCAATTACCCACCAGCTCTCGGGTCACCGTCGCGTCTACCAGACGCTCAGATAACTATAAAAAAACCCGGAGAGCCTCGGTACCCCACGGACCTAGGGTCTCGACCCCAAAGGGAGCAAATGTGTAGGCTCTGTCGAGAACTGCGTATTTGCGTCTCTTAAGATCCTCAGCCAAATCTGCCGCCGCACCAGCCCTCACGTATGTCCTCGGAAGAAGGGAAGGCGCAAGTGTGTCGACGCATGTAGCGTCCCACACAATGGGCCTCCCCAACTCCCATGGGACTAGTGTCATGCCGTCGGGCCTTTTACCATCGTCACGCAACAGACCTCTCGGATCGAGAATAACTGGTACGTTAGCGGAGACAAAGGCCCGCCGGGTTATGTCGATAAGGCTGGCATGACGAGATATCCGACCGGTGGCCCTAGTACACGATAATCCTTAATGATAATGACCAAGCTGTTCGACAGCAGTACTGCACTGGCATTGATGAGGCGCGCAACACATTGCACCTAACCAAAGACATGTTGCGGTATGGAAAATTACGGGACCCAATAAAGTGCCAGTGTTAAATGAAGGAAATGCTTGCAACCAATATCCTTACTCCCATTTAGAAACGGCCAGGAGACGGGCACGATCCGCAGAGCTGGAGCACGTCTGTAACAAACAATTCCGTGTCAACTCACACAAAGGCCCGTCCCATTGCCGTTGGGACAAGAGAGAATTTTGGTTAGTCCCAGCATTGGGGCAAGCACTATGCCAAGCCGTTCGAGCTTCGTCTAAAATAAAATTATGAATGAAATTCCAGGTGGGACCAAACAAGATGACTTTAAAAAACTTTTAACTAAGAACTAGTGCTGTAGACGGAAGACACTTGAAATTTTGCGTATACCTAAGTCTCCCAATTTGACAGGCAGGGAGGCCTGCGACCAAGCCTTGTCATCTAAATCGACATTCAAAACCGATGATAGAGTATTCTTTAATATTATGTTGTCTAAGCCTTCCAAGAGCTCGCTGTGTTTCCACAGTTGATACATCTCAAAGAATACGTAAATTTAGGTACAAAAAGACACTACCGAATTATGGCTATTAATTTTGAGCAGTCTGTCCGAAGTTTTGTTGAAATTTTGAATTTTCTCATTTACAAAGGACTGCAAAGACTCGTCAAGAATTGGTGAACCAAATCAAATCAAATCATTTATTTGCTGAATACATTATTACAGGTACATGTCAGATCTTATAACTAGAGTGATGTCAAACGTATTCAACCCGCAAGCAGGTGTGCAAATTTTAAATATTGACGATTTATATAAGTAGTTAAAATAATCAATACAATAGAGAATAATAATTAACAATCAGATAATAACTATAGTCTAAACATAATAAATTATTCTACTTAAAATTAATATATTCATTTACACTATAGAAACATTTGTCAAGCAGCCATTGATTTAATTTTTGTTTGAACAAATTACCATTGAGGTCTTTAATAGGTTCTGGTAACTTATTAAAGATGACGATGCACATATTGAAAACATTTTTCTCATAGATGAGAAAAATCTTACCAAGGAGGCGAAGTGAACATTTATCTACAACTGTAATGTTGGGGGCCAAACTATTGAATTTTCCAATGATATTGTTTTTGACTACACAAGAGTCCGAAATAAAAAGCTCGCACTTAGAAAAAAATAATTCCAAACCTATTTTTCGAAATTCATCAGTGATGATTTTTAGATCATCAAAAACTGTGTAAAACAAAAAAATCAAATTAAACTTGTTTCTATCTATGCCAAATTCCTACCAAATTTCATTAAGATTTGGTTAGCCGCGAAGGAGTGAAAACCTGACAGACAGAATTATGTACTGTCTCTATAGTATCAGTATGGATTTAGGACAGATAAGTTATCGAAATAGCTCAAAGTAATAGCAAGCTGAAGTGGCAGTGAGCCTGCCATGTTCCACACAGAACCGACAACAGTTGGGGTAAACGAGTTCTTGAGTGGTGACCGTGACTCGGCAAAAGTAGTGTAGGACGCCCTCCGACCGTGGGGTCACGACCTGCGAAAGACTGCAAGCAGGTGCTCGATGCGGCAAGGTGAAGATAGGACGCTATGGCGGTCATTAGGGGAGGCAGGCCTATGTCCAGCCGTGGACTAGTGTAATATATGATGATGATGAGGAGAGGTAGGTACGTAAATGATCAATCAATAGCCCTGATGCCTGGACTTACTTTTTCTCATAATTATGTAAGAAACCAAGGGTTTAAAAACGAGTGATAAATAAAAAACACGCTTCATAATTTATAGGCATTTTATTATGCAATTTATTATGTACATTACGTTCAAGGTCTGTAATGGGCGAGATGCTGGCCGCAGCTGAAGATGCTGAAAGCGAAACGTAGCGCAGTTCCAGGCCAGCGTGGTCAGCATTGCAGCCCTTGATGGCCAAGCTTGATGGCCGAGACCATAGCTAGCTTAGCTTGAGGCCAGCTTATCGTGGCCAGCAGGGCAGTCCTTGCGGGCCGAGGATTGTATTGTACAGTGCTTTACTCAAACAATGCGAGTAATTTAAAAGTCATTGTAGGATTTCTTGTTTGAAGAGTTAGTTTTCACAATTTATTCATAAAAGATTCGAACGTATCGTGCAAGAAATTTCACCACGATGCTCTTTTGTAAGTTTCCCGCGATTTCTTTTTAGGGTTTCGAAGATCGCAGATCGGTTTCGAAACCCTTGTGGCATCGCTTTTTCAGTCCTTTTTTCTTTTATTTTTTAAAAAAAAGATAAAAGAAAAATTAAAATTAAAATTAAAATTTACAGTACAAATTGTGATGTCGCAATTTTAAAAGAGACCTTCAATGTCAAGTGGTTTGTCAAATGAAAGATATCGGTTTGTACATCTTAAAACAGTTTTTGAACTTTCTGATTCATTTTAAAAAACTCGAAAAAATACCCATACCCCCCTCCCCTCTCTCCCCTATCTCCGAAGTCTGCAGAGCGATCCATCTGAAATGTATGTAGCCTTTGTAGATATGGTTCTATATTTTACAGGAAATATAATTGTATAGAAAAGTCTGAAAGTAGACCAGTTTTTGAAAAAAGGTTACAAAAGGGGAGTATTATTTTTAAAAGCTTACTCACCGAGTGGTGTATCAAATATGAGGTATCGGTTTGTACAATTCAAAACTGTTTTTAAAATTCCTGTATGTAACATACTTTTTGAAAAATTTTGATAAAATACGAAAATTTTACTATTATCCTCTGTACTCCGAGGTTTGCAAACCGATACATCTGAAATGTTACCCGTTACACCGATATACCTTTAATTTTTTGGCATTTATCAAATAGCAAAGTCTCTAACCGGTACCTATAGTACATACAGTACACTTGACAACAGTTCGAAAACCTCGGCGCGCGAGTCACACTCGCACTTCCGGACGGATCTTGTTTTTTCTAATCAGCCAGTGAAGCTTGTACTGCTCGCAGTATGCATAAAACCTTTTCACCACTCTCGCTCGAAAACAGTGGCTTTGCTGCTCAAAAACAGTGAGCAAAATCGGATTTTGTTCACATGTGAAATAATAGTACATTGTTAACCGAGGTACCAAAGTGACTGATTCCTATCGAGTGTGCGCTTCGAGCCTTAAAACACACGAGGTAGGTATCGCACTTTCTCCTGAGTGATACAAAGCGCTTTATACTTCACTTATAAGGAAAATAAAGCATTTTCCTAAAAAGAAGTTGCACTCCTCTCGTTTTTCCATTACATTAAATCTTCATAAGTCTTGTTGTATTTGTTTCTGGATTACTCGGGTAATAGGTTCTCAATCACTGCTTGAGCAGTTTCTTTTATTACATTATTACTGGCGGTGTCATAAAATCTTCACTACCACTCGACGACATTCTGTACAATTAATAAAATTACCTACCTAACTCATACGTAAATTTCAAAGAAATTCCCGCGAATGGCTCAGGCACTATTGGTTCTTTTTGGAATTACTGTTCCGAGAACGGAAGAACCCGATATCATATGGCGGACTCAGAGAAAAACTTTTTGTACCTAGTTTAACAATGAAAATAACCATAGCTAAAGGATGAAATTTCAGAAAATTAAAAAAATATAACACTTTAGAAATGCATTTCCATAGATTATTCTCTCTCGGCAAACGCGTGAGAAATTAAAATCTCATAGAGTTTTTCGACCCGCATTCTAGTACGCCTGCAATGACGCACTTTCTAGCTAAATTTTGTAAAAGGAATAAGTCACTTTCCGAGCAGGTGTAGTACCTATAAAGGATATTATTCAATTTGTTGAAAAAAGTAATTTGAATTCAGAATGCTGTACTTTTGATGGTATAATCTGTTATTAATATCTATAGTCGGCGCCGCAAAAAAGAATAAACTAAGTACGCGATCTGCACCAGAGGAGGTCAACTTTCTCACTGAAGGCATCGCCATTTTTATATTATGCACCTTGAGAGCTTGGCTTGTGAAGACCATTCTTCGAGGCGGACAGCGCCATCTTTAAATAATCTACCAAACAACAGGTTCGAAATGTATTTGAGACTTGCACATCGGTGAGCTGCACTCATTTTAGCTTTTCGTAGGGAAGGAGGTTAGACAGCGTTCTACTTTCTCAGAAACGCATAATTTCGTTCGTTCATATGGTTGTAGGCAAAAAAAGTTCCTGACATTCGACCTCTTTTATAAATTAAAAAATATTTTCTCGCTAGTCGCGGTGAAAAGTTGTGTGTTGAACTCGGGAACAAATGTTTTTTGTTTCTTGCCTTTTAAATCCATCGTTAGCTCAGCAGTCAACTTTGGAACCACTAGCTAAGCTCGTAAAGTCTTGACTCTACTCAAGACTGCTTCGCTAGCCCGGGATTTAAATCGGCACGTGCAACAAAAAATCGTTGTGCTCACTTGTTGAACAAGTAACTATTATGCACCATACTATTATTATCAAAACAAAATAGAATTCGAAATTCGAAAAAGATTACGAACCGCATAGAGCGGACAGTGATAGGTAACACTCCGCCTGTTCCGGTAAGCCCGAAAGGTCGACGGTGCTCAAAGAAGGTTGTCGAAATAATTAGCAGATTACTTGCTGTTTGAGTAAACGTACCTACTTATTTTATTGAAGCCTTTGAAAGAAGCTTGCGCCTTTCACACGCCATGTGTAAAATGTAGGGGATATTGTTACACATTCATTCACAAGAATGCAGACATTGCGAAAGATAATACAATAATACATAGTTAACTAGCATCTGTACGCGGCATCATCGATGTGTTTTTTGGAAAATAACTGACATATTGTTATTCCAGCTCCAGATATTTAGGTGTGCAAAGTTTCTACTCGATCAATGGATCGGGGGCCAAACATCTTCACAATGGCACAAACTTTCGCCTAAAAAAATATATATCTTTGTAATGTATTATTATGTATACTTATCAGTCATCTAGTACCCATAACACAAGCTTTGCTTAGCTTGAGGCTAAGTGATGCTGTGTGGGTGGGTTGCCCAGAATTATTTATTTTTAATATTTAATTTATTTAGTGGTTTTGGTGTTGTCTTCGGCATAAATTTTGCAATGTACCTATAAAATTTTTATAGGTAGGTTTGAAGATTTTGGTCCTAACATCGGTAACCATTTTGAATTATTTTTCCAAAATTACCGCTCACAATATTATTTATTTGGATAGAGATACTTAAACAAATAAAAAAAATATGTCTTATAAAATAATGTCTCGGAGATATTCTCATATGATAATAATTATATTTTTTCTTCATAATGTGAATATCTCAGAAACCTGACGCTTTAGGAAATGATGTTGTAGTTTAATTTTTATTTGTTTTATAATAATAATCATTTATTTTAGCATCACAAAACAAGTACAAAGTAACTTAACTAGGGCCCATACGATAAATACCTTAGTTAGAGACTAACATACCTACATCATTATATATAAACTCTTAAAAAATAATCGTGTTATTTGCACTAGGTCGGTGACGTGCGCGCGGTGTCGCGTATCAGCCTTCCACAGAACTTCCTGAACACGACACCCTTCGGCCAAAATCCTATTTTTCCTCAATCTAAGTAGTTAATATGTGTCAGGTTTGTTAGGTTTGATTTAGAAACAAACCTGCGGCCGTTGAGCCCCCCTAAAGAGAAACTAATTTGTGACAGTGGGTTACATAGGTTTGATTTAAATACCACGAAGTCGAACACGTTTTGTATATGCATTATGTACCAACATAATAGATATGTCTATTTCAACATTTACCGTGTTTTTGAGGTAAGTTTACCTAATGCTAAGGCGCTCTGCAGACAGAACAGAGCAACTTTAGATAGATAGATAGATAGATAGACAATGCTTTATTCATCACCTTATAAAACAGATAGTACTCATTAAATATAATGTAGGGAACAGCAATGGAACTGGCGGCCTTATCTGCCTTATCCTTACCTTACTTTACAACTTTAGTAGTTACCAACTTTTTAATATGTTTCGTAATTCGTAATTCGTGGCACAGTTTAAGGCTGGGGTACGCCCCAACGGCCTTGAGAACAAAAAATAGTTATCTGTAGCCATATAAAAAATTAATTTTGACAAATATTTGAGTTGAAGAAAAATTCTCATTATCAACAGCGTTTAGAAGATATCCAAATCGCGAATATATTTTTTTTATTCGAAATTTGGATATTCCTTGTACCTGTCCTGACGACAAATAGTCGTGCAGACTATTAATTGTCGTCAGGACATATGGGAACGCGCCCTTAAGGGGCTTTTACCTTAAAGGTAGTTACGTAGGTTCCTACCTAAGTTAGGTACCTATTAGGTAAGTAGATGAAGTTACTTCCTACGAACTCTGCAATTTGCTGTCCTACCTATGAAGTTACAGCGAAAATAATAGGTACCTACTCACCTATTTCAGGTGTTGGGAACTTAGTGGTCTTATACAAGGTGCCACTTTATTGGTATGGTAATGACGACCGATGTGGCGCGGCGGGCGAAGGTCCGCCTGCGACGCAGAAGGTTGCGGGTACGATTCCCGCCTTGGGACAAATGTTTGTACGACTAACAGTGTAACATGGTAAATTTTCTGATACATACGAGAACATTTGTGTACATAACATTTATTTCATTGTGGAGTGATGATAGAATATCGAAAGTAACTCAACAGGCTATGAGCAGCATTCAATTAAAAAATATACACTTAGCGGCACAATTAACCGCCCACCCTTTTAAAGTGGCAAATTTTGAAGTTATCGCAGTTGTAAGTTATTGGGCATGAATAAGTCAAGTGTGAAAGAAATGTAGTGACGAAAAAATTACAAACTACCCACTTAACTTTGTTTTTTTTACGCATAAGTTGTGAATAGGATAAATATCGAACTTCGTCTCATTGTCGTTATCGTTGCCATACTGCTTACATTGCTTCAGTAACATTAAAAGTAAACAATTTGAGTTTGTTTTGGTTTCGTAACTTAAAGCTAGTGTTTGGACATCACAAACATGCCATTTGATGCTAATTCAGTGGCGAGAGCCGTCGCTCTTATCGACGAAGGGTTTAGTCAGCGTTACGTGGCGCGGAAGCTTGGTGTCGCACGTACCACCTTAAGGGATGCAGTGAAACGGTTTCGGGAAACTGGCTCTTATGAGCGAAGACCAGAACAGGGCCGAAAAAGATGCACCTCCGCTCGTGACGACCGATTTCTTGTGACCAATGTTCTAAGAAATCGGTTCACTACAGCTGTTGAGGCACGAAACCAACTTCGTGAGGTTCGCAATGTTCAAGTGAGTGAAAGAACAGTGAGAAGAAGACTAGGAGAGAATGCCCTTGGAGCTTTTTGACCATCTCGAGTGCCACAATTGCTCGTAGGCCACCGGAGAGAAAAACTTCGTTTTTCCCGAGAGCACGCCGAATGGAATATGGAACAATGGAAGAATGTTATGTTTACTGACGAGACAAGAATATGCTTGCACGGTCCTGACGGTCGCCAGCGTGTATACAGACGACAGAATGAAAGGTTTGCACCATGTACTGTTGTGGAAACAGTAGGTTACCAAGGTGGCTCTATCATGATATGGGGCGGCATTACTTACGAAGCACGCACCGACTTGGTTATCTTCGAAAGAGGTGGAATAAATGCTCAGAGGTATGGAACAGAAGTGTTGGAACCTCATGTATTGCCATTTGCTCCATTTATTGGCGAAGATTTTTTATTAATGCAGGACAACGCTCGCCCCCACGTTGCTAGAGTTGTTACCGCGTACCTGGATACCGTCGGCATTTGAAAATTAACATGGCCATCCCGGAGCCCAGATTTAAATCCTATTGACCACATATGGGTCAATTTAAAAAGACGTGTTCGAAGCCGCATACCAGCTCCAACCACCATAGATGAATTAAAACAATCCGTGATTGAGGAGTGGCAGAACATTCCACAACAACAGATCAAAGATGTCATCGACAGCATGCCAAACCGTTTGATGGAAGTCATGAGGGCTAGAGGTGGAATTACGCACTATAGTGCGTAATTCCACCTCTGGCTTAAAAATAAAAAATCTGCTGAATAAATGAATTCTTATAAGAATTCATTTATTCAGCAGATTTTTTATTTTTAAGCCATTTCATCACATTTGTTAATTTACGGTCAAAGTGTTTTTCATACTTTTATATAAATAAACGTTATAATTAAAAACAATATTCATTTTACTTCAATATACCTACGTTATAAAATAACATTCACAAGTAAGGCCACAATTTTTTTTTTAAACCAAAATCGTAAAAAATCATGGTGGGCGGTTAATTGTGCCGCTGAGTGTATGTATATACATACATACGTGCTGTATGTGGTGCTTTTATTCAAACAATCAAGCGCATAAACATCTAAGTAAAAAAGGGCAGATGAGGTAATAGCTTCTCGAAAGTGGAAGGCTCAAATTAGGAGACATTAGGTCCACTTACCAAATGTTTGCACGTTCTGCAAATATTTGATCCAGGTGTTCTGGGTATTTTCTATATATAATAAAAAATATCTATCTATGTTATGTATATTCCTTTATATTTAATAACTAAAATTTATAAATAATATGATCATAATTCGAATGAGTTAGTTTAGTATCTAATTACAATAACAGAATAAAACAATTACAACTAGTATATACACTTAATATCTATTTCTTAAAAAGTAATTATATTAAGTATTGTATTGTATTAAGTTTATCAGTCATCTAAAATATTCCGCTGAGCCATTGCCTTTTTGACGTACACACAGACATTTTACTTAGATTGTTATTATGTTATTTTTTGTTTTTATTACTTAGTCAACTGTATTTTTATTATTGTTTCTTTTTTACTACCATCCTGTTAAATTGCTATTGTCTGATATGTATGTATGTATGTGTCTGAAGTCTTAAATAAAAACCTTTATCTATCTATCTATCTATTTATCTAGTACCCATAACACAAGCTCTGCTTACTTTGGGGCTAGATGATGCTGCGTGGATTGTCCAGCATTATTTATTTATTTATTGGTATACTAAGCCGAAAGGGGGTTGTTAAGCGCCCTATACCCAACTAATCCGCATGGCTGATTTTCAGAAATACGTTTTTTTAAGTTTTCATTTTAAAAATAAAATAAAATAAATGGGGAAATAGGGCGGGGGATAGCTTCTCAAAAATGGAAGGATCTTTTCCCCATTCTTTTACGCATACGCTTTGAAAATGACAAACCTATCACTAACGCAAACACACGTAAGGCCGGCCATTTTGCCGACAAAATTTTAGGGTTCCTTTTTCATGTGCAAATAAAGAATACATTCATTTATGCTAAAAATAAAACTAAGTGCTAAAGCAAAAAATGTTTGTAGGATAGGAGGGGTAGACCACCCCCTTTCCGCTTAGTACACCAATAACGTGGCACCTTGTATAAACTTAAATTACCCATAGGTGTCAAACCTATGGCTAATTTTATCTAGGTCTTATGGATTATCTAGATAAAATTCGGTAGATATGGTACGTTCTCTTAGCGCTAACTCAGCGAAATGGCCTGTGTTGTGTCACAACTAGAGAATACAATCCCGAGCATGTTTTTCAATCCCGGGCTTACGGGATTTTTGAAGCCTTTTCCCGGGATCCCGGGCCTATCCCGGGATTAGACTATGTGGTTTCTAATTGAGCTAAAATTTAAAAAAACGAGTAATAAAAAAAAATGTCTTTAATGTCTTTGCACAACACAAATCAGAACAATAATAAGAAAAGAAAAAACACAAACCAAAAAATACAATACTTTTGCAAGAAATTAAAAAAACAGCACAAAATAACTATTTAGAATTTCGAAAATATAGTCGCAGAAATATCAAAGCATCCAATGTTTGACTTCCGAGCCTGCTTCGTAGTTTATTGCCAACATAAGCAGCAGCTGAAAACGCTCGTTCAGGTTCTACGCTGGTTGGAGGAATAGACAATAGATACTTATATGCTGTTTCTAAGTGATATCCACGAACTCCTCCATTTTCGAACAGGCTCATTTCACGTCTAATACTATTTGCCAACCCCAATTCATTTTGTACTTGTACTTCAGGATCTGGGGATTTCATACTCTTGTTAATTTCCAGCTGTAACTTTTCCTTTAATGTCAATTGGGGTTGGGAGGTTTCTGACCTTAGCTCATCATCTGTTTGTGATCCTGACCTTGCTTCTTCTTCCGTGTTATCTCGACTATTAAGTCTTTTTACAATACTCTTTATTTGCTTCCTCACTAAAGCCTGTGTCGGAACTGGAAATAAGTCGTGCCATTCCAAATCCGATAATAACTGATTTTCATCATCCATTCGTGGATTTTGTAAATAATTTAACACGCCAGTTAAATCATCACTTCGTCGTTGCTTTATACGTTCCACTAAGGATGTTTTAATTTTTTTGGCAAGTGCTGAGTTTTTGCTAGACAGTTGTTTTATAAGAAATTTCAGAGCGGCATCAGCTGTGCATAAATTAGCATCTCGCCGACAGATTGCTTCTACTGTCAATTTAATTGGGGTCAGCACATCAACAATTTTATTTACCAATTCAAAATCAACATCTTCTAAACGAATTGGATGATTGAGATCTATAAGAGCTTTTTGAATGCATGCTTTTAAAAGATAAAATCGCTCCAGCATTGTTAAAAGACTATTCCACCTGGTTTTACAGTCCAAAAGAAGTGACAGCTCTTTTCCATGTTCAATTTTCACATATTTTTGAAGTACTGTTTCATTTTTCAACGGAGATCTTTTGAAATACACTACAACTTTGCGGATTTTCTTTATCAGCTCATTAATATTTTCATATTGTGTTAACTCTGGTACGTGTTCTGGCGCAAGATCATTTTGTGACATTACGATTAAACCTGATTCTGTACAGTCTAAGTCTTCTAAATGGTGTTCATCATCGCTGTCGTCCATATAATCAACATTCACAGCTGGTTCATTTATACTATCATCTGAGGTAGGGCTATCTTGCAAATTATTATGTTTTTCATAAAGCACATCACAGACCGCCAAATTGATACCATGTGCGAGACACAGTTGTTGTTCAGTGCAAACAAGCCGCCCCACCTTTATCATAACATTCGGTCCATCGGTTACAATAGCCACGATGTCAGTTTCTAGGGAAATGTCAAATTTACTTAGACGCTCTTGCAATATACGAAGACAATTTTCAGCTGTCATACTTCCGTAAATAGGAACAAGTCCTAAGTTCCAAAATTTTTTATATGAATGAACGTTGACCGCCATGTATCGTTTATTGGAAGTTGAAGTCCACTCGTCGAAAGAAAGACTAAATCTTTCACCTGCACTTTTCAAATTCTGCAGTTACTTGCTTTCTGATTTTTTCACTGTAATTCATAACACGTTTTCGAACAGTGACGGCTGACTTTGGTAAATCCGTGTATTTTGCTAAGAGCAATTTTCTCAAATCATCTGAGGTTATGAATACACTGAATGGAAATCCATCTAATGCAATCATTCTTGCCAAGATATCATCCAGGCTATCGTCGGCACTTTTAGTAAAATAATCATCTAACTTTCGCTTGGCTGGCGGCGGTGCTGTGTTCAGATTTTCAGAATCTTGACTTGTTGAAGCTGATATAACCTTGATATTATGTTTTGATAACAAATGTGTATGTAATCCCTTAGTTGATCCACCCAAAGTCTTAAGGATGGCTGGGCATCGCTTACATTTAGCACTATTCCCGTCCTTCGCAACTAAATAATAACTCCACACTGACGTCGTATCACTGTCTTTTTTATGTTTAACAAAGTCTCCCGCCATTTGAAATACTTAATTTCAGATAATTGACTTTTAAATTTTAATGGCGTAGCCTACGTAACCCGTCACTGACAGAACAATAAATGAAAAAAATAAAACCTGATTTGCATATTTATACTTTCGTACAGGGAATCCCCGACGGGAAATACCCGCAACAATATTATGATATGAGATGATCGGGTGATTCCCCTGTTGGTCCGTTGGGGAATTACCTTAAGAGTATTGTATTAAAGTATTCCGAGTGGGGAAGTCCCTTCTAAGTTCTACGACAAACATATTATTAGGACTGTACCTGTGTAGTAAATAGTGGGTACCTACGTATTGTACGAGTTGCTTTTTGTCGTAATGTATTAAAATAATCTAGGCAAGGTTATTTTCAAGACGCAACGGACTACGGAATACAAACTAGACTTGTTTGTGGCAATCCCGAAAATCCAGAGATTAGCCAAGTACAGTCCCGGGATTTTCGAGGCCAGAAAACGGTCGGGATCCCGGGATCTCGAGATTTGGGATCCCGGGATTGTATTCTCTAGTCACAACTAAACGCAAAGACACGCTATTCCCATAGATCTAAATAAAATCTGTAGATATGGTACCTACGTTCTCTTAGCTTACTCTACAACTGGCCTGTTTTACAACTACACGCAAACACTCGCTCACAGTTACATTTCCAATCTTGTGCAATAATAATAATGAACAAACACAGGGTATTACTGTAGTCTTTTAGTCAATAAATCTAACTAAAGTACGTCGTAGCAAGCACGAAAGCCGCCACCACCCCGGTCCGACTATGAGTGATGAGTGAGGTGGGTGGACCTAATTGGACCTAATTTGAACCTTCCACTTACGAGACGCTAGTATGTACCTGATCTTCCCTGTTTTACTTAGATCGATGGCTATTCCCAATCTTTTGCAATATAGATATATTGCATAAGATTGAGAAAGAAATTGAAGACATAATGAACAACAAAGATGGAAGGACGTACCTAGACTGAAGTGCGACCGAGACAACAATACGCACGCGAAACAACAACGCCGGCGGTGGCGCCGCGCCGCCGTGCCGCCGATCCAACTATGACAGAGGTGGTTGGACCTAATTGCACCTAATTTGAGCTTACCACTTTCGAGAAGCCCTATCTCCCCAGTTTATCTACTTAGATCGATGGTCTAACCTGCCTATCTAGGTAAGTACACGAAAGTAGGTACCTACTTAGGTATTTATTTATTTATTTATTTATTAAATAGGACATCCAACATGAGATCACACAACGCAAGTTAGTAACAAACAAGTAACAAGGTTCTTAAATCTATGTTTCTCTATAATTTAGGAAGTCTCAGCGTGCACAACAACAGAGTAACAAAACAACAAACAACAATTTTTTTTTAACTGGACTGACAAAATAGCTACAAAAATAAAAGGAAAAGTATAATACAAAAGGTAAAGGAATATTTAAAAAATGCTTGTGACTAAAATAGTATATTACAACATAAAAATTACAAAATCTACTTAGAATGAGATCTTTTTCTAGAATAACAATGAGATCTTATTTATTATAATACTATATTATGTATAGGTATGCCTTTTTTTAAAATTATGATAGGACTACATTCATTTGTTTAAATTAAAGACAAAACAGGTAGGTAAGGTACCTAGTTCAAGAGGTAGGTAGAATAAGACTTCTGATTTTCTTCTTAAATTTAGGTAGCGAATCTGTGAGGTCTATGTCCTCGGATACCGCTCACACGGTAGAGCTTCAGGTACATCTCATCCGCGAAAAAACTCGTCCGCGGGTGAGTTGTCCACTTCACTTTTGAGTAGGGGTACAACTCGTCCAAATCTAAAGTCTCTTGATTTTTGATTCGGACGTGTTGTACCCTCACCCCAAAGTGAAGATGATTACTCGCGAAGTCGCGATATACTCTAACCCGAGCTTTTAGCGTATTGCCTGCCCAATGACTAGGTATAAATAATTTGTAATTCATCAAAGATGAACCTTTCCTGATCTCTACATTAACATGTCGAAGTAATTTATACTTAATTTTAGTTGACGAGATACTGATAAGTGATTAGATAACACCTAACACAAGAAAACATAGTTAACCATTGTTATTAACAAAGAAAATCACAATCAAATAATTTAAACAAATTGGAACTAGTATTAACAAGTTTTTAATTGAAACATTTGAGCTAACTGCAGACTGTTGCAAACCATCTACATTATTATTGTGTATTTATAAATTATTCAATTAATATTTTCATTTCAATTCACGAATAGAGTGATAATTAGGTAGTATCTAGGTAGGTAGGTACAGGTACACTCAACGACAATAACCGCTAAGTATAGATCATAATAACTTATTATTCGAACCCCTAAAAACTTAATTTTAATAAGTTTTTAGGGTTTCGAAGATCGGAGATCGGTTTCGAAACCCTTAGGTTATCTGTTTTCCGTCTTTAATATCTCAGCAACTACAGCAGCAATTAAACTGAAATTTATAATAATAATACATTTCGTGCGCCTGTACTTATTACACAAAATTTAAAAAGAAAATCAAATCAATATTTTCATTATCAAATATTTATGAAATATTTTGAAAAAAGTCGAAAAATTACCCATTCCCCCCTGTCTCTAAAGTTTGCAGAATGATCCATCTGAAATGTAGCGTTTGTAGATATTGATGTATATTTTACAGGAAAAATATAGAAAAATTAGTAACAAAGACTTTTTGAAAAATTTACAAAAAGATGGGGAATAATTTTCTAAAGGGGGGCTACCTCAACGAGTGGGATATCAAATGAAATGTATCGGTTTGTACATCTCAAAACAGTTTCTGAAATTCCTATAGGTTACATGCTTTTTGAAATATACTGAAAAAAGTCGAACATTTTACCAATATTTACCCTCTATCTACTACTCCGAAGTTTGCAAACCGATCCATCTGAAATTAAATAGCAAAATCTCTAACCGGTACCTATAGTACATATTGGTAATACATGACAAACGTTCCAAACCCTCGCCGCGCGAGTCACACTCTCGCGATCTTGTTTACATCTATGTTCCTAGCAGTGCACTGGTAAAGGTAAAGGGTACCTACTTAATATGATGGTGTATATCTACCTACCTAGGTAGGAGCTTCGAAAGACGCGTAGCTACCT
Source organism: Eupithecia inturbata (assembly GCA_963662085.1). Lineage (NCBI taxonomy): Eukaryota > Metazoa > Arthropoda > Insecta > Lepidoptera > Geometridae > Eupithecia > Eupithecia inturbata. The sequence goes on along the minus strand of OY759176.1, from coordinate 8,187,728 downwards.
ATCTATACTCATGACAACAAGATATGGCTTTCGGACACATCTCGGTCACGTGGGTGACACAAGTCATCGACGCTATCGAATCTGTTTTCGGGTGCTACCAGTAGCGCAAGATCGTAAATACCCGAGCTTCATAAATTACGCGTACGAATCTGTTAATATAACTCTCTTCACATCTGGCAGGACCCGCGCGCGATGTTACTGCGCGCCTGGTAGATGCCGCATGCGCACCATTGTACCAACCAATTATATAATATCACAATTACTCGTGTATAACTAAAACTGTTTTGACTGATCTAACAAACAAAATAGATTTTTTTTTATGTATTTTTTTTTTACTATTTGTTTCCCAACTTCCATGTTTTGTTGAAATAAGTGGCAACTGGACAGTGACGTAGCATGTGGCACTCTGGGAGTGCCAGACCTTGTTTTTTGGACCATTGCGTATGCTTATGTGGGACTTTGAACATCTTACAAAACCTTCAGCGATATCGCTCACTAATAGGTACCTACCTACTAAATGTGATGAAAGATTACCTATTCTGTATCTGGGCTAGAAAATTATGTAATTAACCAGGCAACCTTATGCTAAGCTGCTCCCAAGCTACTCCGCATCAAAAATTCACATGGCTTCAAAACTATCAAAAGTTGTAGCGTTTTTTGTGATGGCAGCTTTTACGGCAGATGTTTTCGATTTCGAAAGTACGGATTAGACCAACGCGGCGCGGCGCGCACGCGCTTCCCAATCCTTGCCACAGATTGTATATTACTTATTTTGCCTCTGGATTTCCAATACTATTAAAGACAGCTGCGTGGTGAACACGTATCAGCTTAGTACTTGGTCAATTTTGAGTGTTGTGTTCTTTTCGTTTTTGTTTTAAACGCAAACTAAGAGCACGTAGGTACGTAAGATGCTAGGTAATGTAGGTAGGATAAGTGATGATTTTATAAATTTGTTGTAGTTTTTAAGTAAAACAAATTAAAGAGCCATTTAAATATGATATGACGATCAATTTCTACTGAAACACTTTATTTCCTCTGATCGGTGTTACGGGCTTTATGTAAACAGAGCATTACATAGTAAAGTAACGTTCTAGCAAATGCTCGACGCTGTGTTCGATGTAATACTCACGGCGAGTAGTAGTTTACCTGTAAAATTTCTTCCATCCTGCGTACATTTTCCTTCGGCCCGCCCTCACTCCCCGCCGGCGTGCCCCACTATCCTCGTGCCTTTGCACGATAAAATGTTAGACTGAAAAGCTCTTTGGTTTATAAATTTAGATTGTAATAAAACAACGAGCATACGGCGGTGTAACATTCCATGCTAGCTGCAAATGGTACATTGACTGGTGTTACGCCCAGTAACACCGGCCAGTACTCTATTACCTATACAGAATAAATTTAGTTTTTGTATAACTTTATTGACAAAGAAAATTACAATTCAATAATTAAAACAAATGAGAAGTAGTATTTACAATTGAAACAATTAAGCTAAATGTAGACTATTGCAAACAATCTACAGGTAGCTCAACTGATCCATATCAATAGCAGTCTGAAGCGTCCCCAAGACGCTGGCTGCATTGCCGTTGTTTTTGTATGCTATTTGGAAATAAACGTTAATGAATCGTAATCTCGTCATAGGTACCGTAAATGTAAACTATTATCTACATCCAGCGCTAGTTTCCAGCGGAGACTTGAAGAATCGTGTCACGGCACGGCCCCGACGGTTTAGAAACTTCTAGGGAGGTGCCTCAAAAAATAATAGAATAGTATTCATAAATACTAAGTTGTAAACATTAAAGAGAAAAGTACCCAGTCATTTGTGTAATGGTAGGGCGAAGGGGCCTACTTTCTTTGCTGGTTATGTTGATTACAAACTATCGCATGTATGTATCCTGAGTGGCTAGTATGAGTTTGCATAATACCAAAACGGAAAAAGTTATCGTTTACCTACCCATCGCTTCTCGCTGACTTGCTGAGAGTTGTCAAAGTTGTAATAAATCACTCAAAATCTGATCGAGTTGGTATGAAACTCCTATCATACTATGAAGAATCGGGCTCAAGTGACTTGGATTTTATGTTTACTTTTAGCTTTGCTCATGGAGTAGTCGTAAAAAAAAACATTAGCTGTATAACTTTGTTCATCTCAGAGTACCTACGGACCAAATAGAGCGTGAGAAAACCACCTCATAGGACCACCTCATAGGACAATTTTTTATTCCAAAAAACGCGTGCATAGCCGCCTGCAGAAGCTAGTGATCTATATGCGGGACAGTACCTACCTATAAACGACATATACGGCATTAATAATAATAATAATATGTTTATTTCCTCTTCACACAATAAGTTTACTTAAAATTTAGTTATTATAAGCACAGAGATCTATATTTAAAACTGTATGACATTACCGCTATATAGTTAAGTGAAACTCTACCAATTTACGTAGGTATATAGGTACGCCGTATGTTGCTAGAGTAGGTAGGTACTTACTCATATTCCTAGGGTCTCTAGAATACTTACGTTAAATTAATTATAGACAGCAGATCGATTCGACCCAGCAGGTGATGTGTGGCAGCGTATTCTGTGTTATTTTGGCGAATCAGAGGCGACAGGTGCGCGCGTGCAGGTGTCTCGATCTCAGCCGATTATATACAGGTTGCTTTGCTTTGTAGCCTATAGACGCGGTCCATCTACATAGTTTGTAAGAGCTTTTTCTGAATACCTTTGTGCAAACGGCTACAAAGTTCATTCAAAGTTAGGATTCATAGTTAAGTACCTTAACTACTTATCCATATAAATCATAATTAATTTATAGAATATATGTAATTATTATTATTATTATTTTTTATCTTTATTGACAAAGAAAATTACAATTCAAAAATAAAAACAAATTAGAACTAGCATTTACAATTGAAACAATTAAGCTAACTGCAGACTGTTGCAAACAATCTACAGGTAGCTCAACTGATCCATATCAATACCAGTCGGAAGCGTCCCAGACGCTGGCTGCATTACCCCGCTGTATGGCAAAAATGCTGATGCGCTGCGCCAGGTACCCGCTCTCGGGTCACGCGTCGCGTCGACCAGACGCTCAGATAACTTTATGAAAACCCGGAGATCTACAATCATCATCATACATCATACATCGGGGGTTTTATTTATTTGTGCTGGGGGAAGCTTACAAATTGCTGGCAATATACTTTTCTGCTATTTTCGTAGATGGCAGAAAATGTTGAAACTACAGACAAAATATTTTCGCAAATCGGCCCCCTTTACCCTGGCCCCGTACTCACTAAAACGAAATCGAAGTCTCTGATTCGTTTTCGTACAAACGCTAATCTTATGCAAGCGACAAAAGAGTTGGTTTTGCTCGAAAACGAATCAGAAACTAGGCCCGGGTCCGGTTAGACGGTAGTACCGAGACGTCTCTTTTTTCTTTGGGATTTTGTACAACGTCTCTATCGTGCGGACATGGAACTATGCAAATCCCATACAAACATCAGACATCACGATACTATCCTCAAGCCGAACCCAAGGCTCTGTTAAATCACAGCTGTCAAAAACAGCACACTGTGAACAGGGGCCCGTGGTATCTACAACAAAGATGTAAATGTTACTATTCTAAGTAGGTACATATAGCTATGGAACTAGGCAGATGGCACAGGACGCCATACGCGCCTGCTGTGGAGAGCCTCAATAGCTGGAACCTTGACCACTTAACTAAACACAAATTTTAAGAGAAAATATTTACTTTTCGTTTCTTTTAAAAGATTGTATTTTTTTATATATAAAATAAGAAACACAAATTTATGTGTTTCTTGGAAAAACTTTTCGTTTCATAATTAATATTACTTTTATTCTTATTTATTTTTTACACAATCACTAAAAAGGATCCATAAAAACGAGACGACACGACTCTCTGCATCCCTGTCTGTCTGTCTCAAAACCAAACTTCTACAATCCAGGCAACATTGGAAGTGCCACACTTTTGGATAGGTAACCTAGTACCGTTAGATAGGGAAAATAAACCGCCAAGTGCGAGTCGACTCGCACACGAAGGGTTCCGTACCGTAAAGCAGATAAATTTTTCAAAGAACATCATATTTTCATTTGTTCGGAGACTCCTTTAAATTTTCATCTTATTTTATTTTTAGTATTTGTTATTATTACAGTTGAAGTTTTACTTAATTATAGAAATTTTCTTATAGTTCTTTTAGTTTATTGTAGTTCAAGAAACACAGCTTGACAAATTAAGAGAAAAATTAGCGAAAAAATCACGTTTGTTGTATGGGAGCCCCCTATAATTTAAATATTTATTTTATTTTTATTATTTGTTCATAATAAAAGAGAGGCAAGAGAAATACACATTATCTAAAAATTTCAAATGAACCTCTTCCAGTTCATGAGATATAACCACGTGACAGACAGATGGACGGACGGACAGACAGCGGAAGCTTAGTAATAGGGTTTTCACCCTTCGGGTACGGAACCCTAAAATGAGCTTTAATTAGCTGGCTGGCCCACCTGTGGGGCGCCAACCCATATTTTTCTGGCTATTATGTACCATTATAAGCCAGTCATTAGAAATAAATAACAGATGGGAGAGTAAATTTCTAAGACCGGATCTCCCAGTGCTATACTGGGAGATCCGGAGCGGAGATTTATTTATGCAATATTAACTAAAAGAAACCGCTTAAAATCTTTGTTCTGTTTCAGAAGTGCGAGTACCTATAGCTATTCGAGACTTAAAATAAGTACTAATAGTCATCATCATCATCATTGCGGTCTATAAATCCATTTCTGGATGTAGGCAGGCCTCCTCCAATCAGGCGATTGGTGTCTGGCGAATGGTGCTCCTGTAATATACAAGGTGCCACGTGGGTTGTAACGTTGTTCATTTGATTTTTATCAATGAATTATATGCGTAGTATATACATATCGATGATATTTATTCTATTCACTGTCATTGAGTTGTCTGTCAATAATCTATTTTTTATCGCTCAAAATGTGACTCAGCTTCCCTGCCTGAAGACCCTGGAACGATACTTAAACCTTTTCAACATCAACAGACGCTGCCGATTCCGAGCTTTCCGGGGTCCATCACCCAGCACCAGCCATTCCAAGTCCACAACCATTTGCATTCATCGTAGAGTCAAACACTATTGAGATAGAGTTTTCATGCGATTTATATGGAACCTATCACATTTTGAGCATTTTAGGATTACAACAAAATCGAAGAAAAAAATACGACATGTGACTACGAAACGAACATTTTTGAAATAATAATATAATAATAATAATAATAATTTATTCAAAAAATTACTCAAGACAAATGATTAACATAGGAATAATAATAACTTAAATTCTAAAGATTACGTGAACTAGGTAAAACCTGTATCTCAGGCAAAATTGCTTACAACGAATACATAGATATAATCACATAAATAAAGTAAAACAAAGCGACTGTAGATTTTCAAAATAACTTATGCTAACTACGCTAAACTAGGCTACATTTGAGGGTCCGTAGTACGAGTAAAAACAGATCCTGCATAACATATAGAAATGGAGGAGGCCTGCACCTGAATGGGGTCCTAACTACATGTATAATTATAATACTTATGGAAATTCATCAAAAATAAGTTTATTTTATGAAAATCAATAAATAGGTACTACAAAATGCATGCTTTAATTATTAATTTTATAAATCGATTAGAATTAAGCAATTATATATACGCATGATCATTGAAATTTTACGGTTAAGGAAAAGATTATTTTTTATATTTTTATTTTATTTACAAGTAATTTATGTCACACAGCACGAATATGTGTTTTCAAGTATGGGCATAATCTAATATTAACGGCATCACATAACAGACAAATCACGGGCTACGCTAGAATCTTTCGGTAAGCAGTATAGTCCCTGTAAAATGTAACTAAATATTACGAGTTTAGGCCCATATTTAATGCTTATTGCTGTGTCGTGCGGTATCGTTTCTGGATGGTTGTGCTAAGTCCCTAAAATATGGTACGTTCCTAATGCCACGAGTGTCCATTGGGAGTGCCGGGCTGAGAGCCGGATGTAGGTGTCTCCAAGTCTTCCTCGTCCTTAGCCTCGACTGGCGCGTATCTGCAGAAGAAGCAGTGGCCTTTCGTCACCATATGGATCTCGTAGTCTTCGAAGTAGAACAGCTGTGGAGTTTCCTCCACAGCTGTTCTACCTCGAAGACTAAAAAGACTAAAAGACGAAAAACTACTTTCCTATAACTAAAATAATGCATGTAAGATTTTGCCAATCATTGATTTTATGTCAATACAATGTTATTATTTCTAAATCGCACAAGTGTAATGAATAGGAAATTTAAGAAAAACCCCTTGAGCCTGAATTAAAACACCGTATCGTGAATTAGTACTTGAAGTTAGCAAAAAATGTCCTCAAGCTACAAAAGAGGAATAAAGAAGAATTTCATAAGTTTTTTTTTTCAAATTAGTTCAATATCAGCGTATTGATTGATAGTATTTATTCCGATCTAAGTATTATTAGATGTTTTGTACAAAAACTAAAAACCGACTTCTACGCCACTAGATTTCGTGGTGTAGTTGGTTAGCACATCCCTGTACTGAGGGAAGGATGCGGGTTAAAATCCCGTCGACGACAAAGCATTTTTGGGATATTATTTGATTTCTTACTAAAACCGACTTCAAATTTCTGAACCTTTACTCTGATTTCTAAGTTTTACGGGACAAATAGAGATGTCAAGGCCAAAAACCTTTATGGAACCACATCGAGATAATTCTCTATACAAAAGCGAAAGAAATAACAAAATCGGACTCTAATTGACGAAAATATCGAGTAACATACTTACTTATAAAACATACAGCCAAATTGAGAACATCCTCTTTGTTTTTCGTAGGTTGAAAATGGGCAGAAGTTTTTTTTCGGCAGACACGTGCTTCAGATGCAAAATTTTAGAAAATTTGTCATAATTCCCATTTTTTTTATTGTTGCTTGCTGGATGTGACTGGATCTAGCTGGATTTGCTTCGATCCAGCATAAATCCAGTTGGATTGAAAATGCGGCTGGAGTGCAATTCCTGGTCGTCGCTGAGTATGTTTTTCTGCCGCGTCCAGCTTCTGCAAACAGAGCGTGGGTCCTATAATCTTTATAAGTAGTAGTCAAGTAGCGGGTAATCGCGGACGAGAAAGGTTTTTCGGGTTTCGAGATCGGTTTTGAAACCTGCCCTTTTTTCCATCTTTAATATCTCAGCACCGAAGTTTGTATAGCGATCCATCTGAAATGTATGTAGGTTACCTACTATTTTTTTAAGTATTAATTAAATAAAAGTCTAATATAATAAATAAAAAATAAATAAAAGACTATATTTTTAAGTATTAATTAAATAAAAGTCTAATATAATAAATAAAAAATAAATAAAAGACTATTTTTTTAAGTATTAATTAAGTCAAAGTCTCTAACCAGTACCTTTAATACATATTTGTATAATTCACAAACGTACGAAACCCTCTGCGCGCGAGTCACACTAGCACTTGACGGATATTGATTTTCTTAATGCCGCAATTAAGTAGCCCTTCATTTGGAGTCCGTCCACGAATTTATTTTCTGTTTGGTATATGACTAATATGAAACACGACTATGAAGTTCCCTAACTGTTGACAGGTAAGTGAATGAAGACAAATAATATAATTATTGGCGGAATTGCGACAATCCAGTCGCAGAAGCCATCTGACAAGAAAAAGAAGAAAAGGTAAAAATCTCATTGGTGTTTTTCAAAATTTACATGAACTGGACACTGGCTGACAAGTGATACATGTCACATATTGCCAAATACAAAGAAGTCAAGTAAAGTATTTCATCCCAGTCGCAGAAGCAATCTGACAAGAAGAAGAAGAAGAAGTATTTCATAGACACTGGTACTTTTGACAGATAGAGATGCCAATCTATCGACTCGAAAAATATGGGGACACGAAAGTTTTCATTTTTATCGAGCCGACATAGTATGTAACAAAAATTATTCTGTGAAGAAGTATTGAAAACTGTTTAAAAATTATAGTTTACCACAGTAACTCTTATAATAACATAACTCTATCTTACTTTTTATCACGGAAAAACGCTTGTAATGCCGGGGGCAGAAGCAAGTAGCAAATAAAACAACACCAAAAATTATTTTTATAGTATTAATTGTTCTGATTCCAAAAATAGAGTCATTTGGACGCCGATTATGTCTGTAAAATAATACAAAATGTTGAGCAAAAATAACAAATCTATTACAACTTCTTCATAAACAAATTCGATTGTCATAAAAATCGACTTGACTTGACTTCTTTGTTAATGGCAATATGTGACTGGTTTGTCACTTTTCTGCCAGTGTCTAGTTTCATGGAAATTTCATGTACATAATTTTCTCTGATTCTAGAAGTTGCCTCCAATCAATTATTTCTAATCCTTTTGGAGACATATCGCGATTCCCTCTGATTCTTCAAATTCGTCAGGCCCTTTATGAATGCAATAATCTCTGCATTGATGTAGTTCTTGCCTGGGTCCCAGGTCATTCTGGAATTCCAGGTAATGAATCTACTGATTCTTGTGCGAAAGCAGCGGCTCAGTTAGGTTCGCTTGAGCATTTCCATTCATTCTGCCACGACTTATGCCTCCTTCCTAAAACTTAAATTTTGAAATCTTGGACAGACCTCTGGAATGCCTCAAAACTTGTTAAAGGCAAGTATTATGCCGATGTCCAGCCGGACATCCCTCGATCTCCGTGGTTTTTTAAGTTTCGAGAATTCAATAAAACTACCACCTCGACAATTTGCAGTCATTCTTGCACTCCTGTCTTCCTTGCGAGACTTCGAATCAGGGACCATTCCATATGCGAGTGTGGCATAGATGAAGGTCACGTGGACAACATTTTTTTCAGCTGCCCTATTGTTTCTCTTTCTTTATACGATTCCCTTCCCCCTGAAGTCCCCCTTCCAACTTCTATGAAATGTATTTTATCTCTATGCTTTTCCCCTAAAATTAACTATGCCATTTGTAAATTTGTATATAATAATGATATAAAGTTGTAATTAGTAGTAGTAGTAGCTCCTTTGTGTTTATTTATTGTAAATTTAATTATTCTGCAGTTTTGAGTTATTGTAGCACTGCTTCCTTTTGTTCTGTTTTGTAGTTTTTAGGTGTTTTGTTTTGCTTGGTATGAATGTTTTTCTTTTAAATTAATACTAAAAAGTTTATAATAGGTATAATAATGCGCAATCCATAAAGCTTGTGATGCTGTCATGAGACGGACATTGGCGAAATTGCGACAACCCAGTCGCAGAAGCCATCTGACAAGAAGAAGAAGAATTGGTACAGCATTAGGACTTGGCTACCTATATGATTGTCAAACAAACTACCAAACAGCAAACAAGAGAGTGGAATAACAATAGATTTGTTCTTCTAACTTCTCTAACTCTTGCCAAAAACCGTCCCCAAGTCATCCCATTTACTAATTTTCTATTTTTTATTAGACGGACACAAAATCATTTATGATATTAAAATAACCATCGATATATTATCACATGTTTTTATTTTTTGTGGTTGGTAGTGGTTTCCGAGACGGCCGATAGAATTTTTGAGACATTCTGACCATATCTGTGAGTACTGTTTTGAGATCCCAGGAATAGTCATGCGTGAGACGTTGGGTATAGACGCGTCTCACATGAGAGTTTGAGAATAACTCTATTCAACCGGTGGTGTAGCGAGTACAGTAGACTAAAGTAGTACAAGTGAGTAAGGTCTCTTTTTAAAGCAAATTAGACTATAACATCACCATAAATTTCGCTTAGCTTGGGGCTAGATGATGCTGTGTGAATTGTTAATTGTTACACTTAACAGGATTATGAATTTTTATTTATCAAGTGTATCAACGTGTATACGATGAAATAAATGAATACGTCTGAACCTTGTGGTGGCTGGGAGGTCCCTGAAGAACTGCGGCGAGACGGCGAAGTTGTTAGGTTGTTTGATCAGACGCGTGATGTGGTAGTTCTTGGCCAGGAATGATCTCATGTTACCTGACGGCCCGTCAACCGCCAGCCGATCCGCCGACGTCTGCTGATCCTGGAAGCAACGAAGTACCACATTTAAGGGTACAAAACTCTGGCTGACTAAGGCTTTACTGTCTGTCCGTCTGTATTAAGGTCGGCTACAGAGAAATTAAAATCCCTATGGTACAAAGAGAGGCCCTATCCGCTGCGTTTTATTCCGATTTGCTTGAAACATATGTCAACTTCAACACATTTGTAGAAAGTATGTAAATCTGCTGAAACAAATAAAACTATTTTTCACCACTCTCGCTTCAAAACGGAGACTTTCCCTCTCAAAAACAGTAAGCAAAATGGAGAATCGCTCACATTTGGAATAATAGTTATTTGTTCAACAAGTGAGCAAAAAGATTTTTTGTTGCACGTGCCGATATTAAATCCAGAGCTAGCGAAGCAGTCTAGAGTAGTGTCACGAGCGTAGCGAGTGGCTCTAAAGTAGAATACTGAGTTAGTGAAGGATTTAAAAGGCACGAAACAAAAAAACATTTGCTCTCGAGTTCAACATACAACTTTTTACCGCACCAAAAATATACAGGGTGTCTCATAATGAGTGGATAACCTTGAAGGTGCTTGTGCGAGAAGACAAGGCCCAAATGAAACAAAAAAAACTTGACTCATTTGGGATTTATGTTTATGCTTTGAGAAAGTCGTGCTTTTGTTCAAATTTTTGGGTATCATGCCCACAATTTAACTAATTTCGTAGGTTTATTTTTGGAATGTATCAAAGAAAAGTAGTTATATTTAATTCTCGCAAGGGACCAATTAATACTATAGGGTATGTTTTTCCCATTGACCTGTATCTTGATTATATGTATTTGGCAAGAAGCAAGGTCTTAAACTATACGGACCCTCGGTGCGCGAGTCCAAATCGCACTTGACGTTTTATTTATTAAAAACCTGGTATTTACCTGCAACATGTAGTCGTAGAGTTTCTTTCCCAAACCGCAACGCTGGTGCGTGTCCTTAACATAAAAGTCAAGAACGCACAGGGGTTCAACTTCACGGACGGTCTGTTCCTCATCGAAAATAAATAGATGTTTTTTGCCCACCTTGAGCAAACCCACCGCCTCGCCCGCACGGCTGAAAAAAAACCCGTACGTACTTAATGCACCGCTCTACTGAGAGGGAAAGCCATGCTGCTAGATGCGGCAATGCCTGCAGTAAAGGCATTGCCGCATCCAGCATCTACCAGCTAGCAGTTGCGACATACACCGAAAATAAGGGTCTTATCAAACTGGCGATTTGCAAGCGAGACGCGTGCGCAGCGATCCGCCAAGACACGCCTTAGACACACCTTTAACACCTGCCCGCCCAAGGGTGATGGTCGGGCAGGGCGTTTGTGCCTTGGTTCACGAGCGTAAATCGTAAAATAACACTCGCTATTTACAAAATCAGTGCAAACAAATCGCAGAGCAGGGCAACGTGCAAATAAAATAGAAAGCGGCCGCGAGTGGCGAACCATTGTGTACTTATTTTAAGTATCTCTTTAATTTTTTTGCTGAGTACCTTCAACTTTGTGATTTTAAACAACTTTTTATCAATTTATTGCTTATTATTTACATCAGAAATCAGATTTAGAGGTACTTAATTATAAAATGATATAACCCGATTGCATTGTTTTAATAGATTGTAATTGTAAGTGAAAAGAAAAACAACTAGTTTTCTACAATAAACAAAAACCAAACCGGCAGAGGCATATTAAGTATATTTTTTTGGGTTCCGTAGTTAACAGGAACGTTTATAGTTTTGCCATGTCCTGATCGTCCAAGAAACCATTATTACTAGAAAGCTGTAAGTATGCATGGGTATACTATAAATATGTTTTTATGGTGCCTCCCCTAAACCTATGGTGGGGTAGAGATAAATCGATGGTGGGGATGATTAGATTAAGCTGAGTTTGTGAAATGGGGTCAGATAACTGATCCTACATTACACAGATATATTTTATCATTCCTAGAAAAGATACAAACAACCGGAACAAATATTTACAAGCATACAAATATTTATCCCAAGGCAGAAATCGAACCAGCAAACTCCTCCATCGCAGGCGGGTTATGGCCCGCTGCGCCACTGAGGTCGTCAGACATTGTGTTTTGACGGGTGAGATGCGTCAATAACTAACCTTATTGTTGGTTAGGCTAAAAGAGCTTAATGTAATGTAGATAAATAAATAAATCTGAAACCTGATAGCTAACCTTAATCGTAAATTAATTAAATAATTGTGTTTCGATGCCAGAGAGAACACCAATATCAGCAAGTGGGTACTGTCGTTTTGTATCACATGAATTCCACAATACTACTCTTTGCGTCTCGTCGTCAATACTTGCGAACACTAACAGGATACTTTGGCCCATTAGTTATGTGGTTCCAAGTTTTATACTAGCACCTCTCGGTAAACGGGCTCATCTGAGGAGGGTACTATCAGCACAGCTTATTTCTGACGCCAAAGAAGCTCTGCTGCATTTGCCATTGAAGCTATTATTAGTGAAATAATGAACAAAAAATCAGCATGTCGTTAGTTGAGTAGGCTGAGGTGCGCAATGCATACCTAGGGCTCGTACCAGCGTAACAGGATGCTTTGATACCAGCGGTAGTTTGTATGTAACATTCAACATCATCATTGCAGCAGAAAGACATCCACAGCTGGAAATAGGCCGCCCCAAAAGATTGTCCTAAGCATTGGATGGTTACTTGTAGAGATGGAGTATAGATGTGGATGTGTTCTTACCTGTTAGCATGTGCATCCTTGAGCAGATAGACTGCGTGGCCATCTGCAGCGCGCAGCTTCTCGGCCGTGGTGATAATCCTGCCCAATTTCTGCGCCCCTGCGGACAGCGCTCCGAGCTCATCCAACACGCGCCTGACGCTATCCTGCGTCCGTCTGTAAGATATGTTATAGTCTCTTCAATCAGCAACACAAGACATCACCAATGAAGAGACAAATGTTTATTTCTTTATTCATTTATTTTGGTAGTTCAACTGACTATCAAATAGTTGTGTCCTAAAGCTTTTTAGATTAGCCAATTAGATTTTTGAGAAAATCAATTTAGTTTGTGAAGAAGTTATAATCTATTTTGATAATTTTGCTAATCATTTTGTATGATTTAACTGGACATACTTGGGCATTTAAATGACTTTATTTTTAGAATCTGAATATTTAACATACCTACCTAATAAAATTAAATAATTTTGAGTAGCATCACATAAACACTATGAGATAGCTAAATCTGATCTCTGGATAAAATGTAGTCACACCTACGTATGACCACACATTATCCAGGAACACAGAGAAGCATGCAAACCCAGCAGCCAAGGCTAGTAAAAAGATAAAATAACTGTTTTGTATAGAGCAAGGGGGTATGTACTTGTCCCTCTTTTTTATAAGGTTGAATAGGTGTGAATGGTTATAATCAATTTATTCCAACATGTTTGAATCAAAGAGAATAAAACCACAGAGTGGTTTTATAGCATCATTTAACTTTATTTCCTAGACATTTAAAATTAAATTTGGTCTGTTATGTTATGAAGGTGTGTAGGTTTTTTTTTAGATTTTACAACCTTTTAACAATGTTAATGTTGGTTGACTATATGAAAGTAACAATAAAAGATCTTAAACTAAAACAAAAATAACACTTCTGGAATGAACATAACAAAATAACAAAAAAGAAAATTAACTTATAAACTACACTACATAACTACCTACCTACCTACGTTTTGTACTTAAGAAGCTATGTTACCACTTGATCCAGCACAGTTTGCTAAATCAGTTAGCAACCTAGCTTCACTGGTGTTAGGTTTAGCTAGTATTTGGTGGAAGACGCCAACATCAAGAACATTGATGTTATGTTCCTGGAGAACCTGCTTGCGCTCGGCCTGGTTCCTGACACACTCCACCACCTGTGTTAGGTAGTAAATAAGTGCATGGTCGAGGTCAGGCAGTGAGCGGCCGGCGCACCAGTTCCACTACACATCGAGGCAAACGTGGCTCGAGTAGGATCGAATAGAAAGCGTATCATATTATATCTATGTATCTTAAAGGTACCAATGTGCTGATAAATGATTTTAATTTTTAATATTTTTTATCATGCCACCATCCATCCACACCGAGCAGCTGTGAGCTGACACAAGGCAAGGCAAGCACACTGTCGCACCATTAAAAATACATTGTGACTAAATACCTACCTGATGCTGCCGAGGTCGCCGATGAAGTGGGGAGGCAATAACGAGTTATTAATTCTCGTAATTTGGTCAGGAAACAGTTCATTTATTACTATCCACTCCATAATTATGCAATAAATTTCGTGATCATGATCAAGTAACGAATCAGTCTGATCTGAAAGCGTGGTTGTAACTTGGAAGCAAACAGTAAAATTTTGAAAGTTGAAACAAAGTGGTGGTCGTTGAATGAACGAACAGTTTTTTTAAACAGTTTGTTAGCCGTCAACGTTAGACAAGTTTACAGCCCACTGTTAAACTAGTTTACATGTGAACGACGACGTTTGCATCGCGCAGTCCATCGTCGAGCGTTGCCGAAACTGTTTCACCGTTTATCCGTTTATCGTGGACGATAAACGGTCTCGTTTCGTTGACTGTAGAAAAGTCGACGCCCCATTCCAGCCACCCGTCTATCATGCATTCCGTTCTCTTCACACTTGCTTGTATCGCTAATATGACTATCTCTCTTTCGCCATGCGCGCGACTCTATAACGGTTGAGTGGTCGGTGTTTTGTAAAAATAAACTCTATTGCAATGCATGTGCAATGTAATATTGTATTAGTAGGCACGCAGATTTTTGAATTTTGTTTGTTTGTATATATTAATAATTATTACTCTTGTTTCTAATGCGCTTTGCGTAGATCAAGGACGACCGATGTGGCGCGGCGGCGGTTCAATGGTCCGCCTGCGACTCAGAAGGTTGCGGGTTCGATTCCCGCCTTGGGACAAATGTTTGTACGATCTGGAATTATTTGTACCGGGTGTTCTGAGTATTTTCTATGTATAATAAAAATTCGATCTATGTGATGTATTGTATGTATTAAGTATATTAGACATCAAGTACCCATATCACAAGCTCTGCTTAGCTTGGGGCTAGATGATGCTGTGTGGATTGTCCAGCATTATTTACATTATTTATTTATATCAATGACATTACTAAAGAGAGAAGACAAAGCATATTCATACATTGCGTATTCGATAGTTGAGCTAGATTACATATGCACGCAAACGTACCCTTACAGATACATTATAATGTCGTGCACATTGTAATCAATGACAGAGATACATAGGTAGACGTACAGAAACTGTAGCGTGAAAGAGACGGCTACGTTTATCACAGCTCCGCCTCCACACTTAACAGCCTGAAACAAAATAATAATCGGGAATTCCCCTCTGAAGAATATTTATTGTAAGGTACCGTCGTACAGTGGGTTGAAACTGCTAAAAGGGGCCATAGGATTTTTCCCAATAATTAAAAGATTTTTTATGCCAATCGGTGGAGCTCAATAACCCTATCAGAAACTGTTCTATGCCATTTTGTTATAAAACTAATACTTACCGAGAAAAAAAATTAGGTTCAAAAAAGTTGTATGAAATGACATCTATCAAGGTCGATTTCTATACGAAATGTTTACCGTAGCTTTGAAAACACGTAGGTGTTATAGAATAGGTTATTACCTATCGTATGATATCATACATAAGTGCATCAACTTGCCCCCTTTTTCGATAAATGCCATTGAAAATTAGTCCTTTTTTATTATTTGGCAACGAAATAAAAGTATTGTTGCACGCGTTTGTGAGCTAAAATATATGCATAATCCAGTGGTTTGTTCCTTAATTTCACACCACCACCAAATATCAACAAAATATTTGACTTTCTTTTCTTTCTTCATTCCGTACAACTTTTTGAACTTAATTTTTTCTCGGTAAGTATTAGTTCTATGACGCAATGTCATAGAATAGTTTCTGATAGGGTCAATGAGCTCCACCGATTGGCATAAAAAAATCTTACAATTGAAAAAAATCCTTTCGCCTTTTTAGCAGATTTGACCCACTGTGCGTCGCGTCATACCGCGTAATATTGTTCGTGTCACACGCGCGTGTTTTTGTATATTCTATCCTTTTTTCACAAAATTTTAATTATTTTATAATTTTACGAGTACTTAAGCATGAAAGGTAATTCCTGACGCCATTTTTTGTTTCCGTGAATGATTCATGCACTTGTCAAATGAACAAGAAGGCATTCTTAATGGCAATGAGACAACGAGACAGCACATGCTCACGAGAAAGAGTTCCGCTAGCCACTGACGTCAGTTCGTCGGCTAGACGTAATTTTATCGTCTCATGCGCGGTGACTAGATACCTTGTCTTCTCTCACTAGTAATAATGTCATTGATTTATATAGGTAGTAATCATCGATGTAGTAAATCTGTAGATTGGGTAAGTTCTCCCAGCGTTTACTCAACAACTGGCCTGTGTTATAACTACAAGCAAACACAAACGCTCACAGTTACATTTCCAATCTTGTGCAATATGTATGATGAACAACAAATATGGAAAGACGTACCTAAGACCGACGTGCGACCGAGACAACAATATTAGTCGCTAGTACGACTCCACTATTTTATAAAAAAATATTCGGGAGTTCGCCGAGTTTTACGACAGTACGAGTTTTACGGAAAATTTTTAATATTATCACTTTTTAATATTTTAATTAAATAATATATTAATTAAAAAATATCTAATCATCGTCTCCATAAAATCTTTAATATATATATGATATAACATGTAATAAATTAAATGATGTGCAATATTTCAAAAAATAAAAGTTATATATTTAGATACTTATAGGACACTAAAAAAAATTAAATAACATCATATCCTAAAGCGTCAGGTTTCTGAGAAATCCACATATTATGAAGAAAAATATAGTTATTTTCATCTATGAATATCTCGCACGCTTTAGGACATTATTTTATTTGACATTTTTTATTTGTTTTAGTGTCTTCTATCCAAATGTATAATATTTATTGTGCGCGGCCAATGCGTAAAAAAAAACGAAATGGTGACCGATGTTAGGGCCAATATCTTCAAACCCCTTTAATAACAAATCTAACAATAATTATTATAATGAACATCATAAATATTATTATGTTGACGCTACCCATGCACGGGGACTCGTAGAGTCGTTTGTCAACTCACACCATCAATTTTGTCCCAACTGGTGTGAGCTGTCAAATCATAAAAATGCTTTACTCTTCGTTCTGCAACTCCCACCACCTTTTACTTTGAGTGAATTTTAGTACAATAAACAAAAAAAATATTAGTTAAATCATAGGCAAGAGGTACCTATATTTATTATGAACACACAATTTTATTTGGTGTTTTACTTAAAATTAAGTACAAAGTCAAATGAAAACAAGTGATAGAAAGGTTCCACATAGAATTTAAAACTACACACACAAAACTATACTCTTTACCTATTGGAACCTTAAATTTTCGGTGATTGTTACTCGAAGCATAAATACAATGGAAACAAAGGGTGCTGCGAGTTGCAGAATACTTATTTGCTTAACTCAACGAGTTGGGATAAGATTAATGGTGTGAGTTGACGAATAACTCCACTCGTAACAAGACGCGTATTGATATCTCTTTTTACGCACTAATGTATCGTATATTTCTATCTCAGTCTGCAAATTGCGAAATAAGGCAGTAGAATAATCAGTAAATGTTATGTTTGGTGTGCTTACAAGTTAAAAGTGATGCCTTGGGCTTTTTTTTTTTTGTTTGAAGCTATTTGTACACCTAGTGAACGATCACGAGGACATTGCTGTAGTCTAGTAGCTGTAGTCAATAAATCACACAAATCTACGTCGTAGCAAGCACGCGAATCACGAACGCCGCGCCGGCCGGTCCGCATACTGACAATAGTTTATTCTAGTCGTCGTTTACCCATCAGTGAATCAACGTTCAACGATCGATCATGTCCTGAACGGCATAAACTAGTCGAAAACTAAACTGTTTTATAAACTACTTTATCGTAGACGATAAACGGCCTCGTTTCGTTGATTGTAAAACAGTCGACGACCCATTCCTAACAAACACTCGCGAACGCGAATTTTTATAGACAAATAAACAAGCAACATGTGTGTGTGATCAGAATAAATTTCGCGAAAATACCGGGATTCACCTCGAAAAAATACTGAAATATACCAACTAAAACAGGAAAATAAATTAGAATAAAAGTACAAATTTTCTTTTAATTTTTTTATAAATGTTATAAGCATGTTTATAGCATTTGTTTTGAAATCCTAAGAAATAATTAATTATTAGTTATTCTAATATTTTATGCTATTTAAAACTTAAATTAAAAAATAGAAATGGTTGACCAATCATCATCATTCATCAGTCATTATCACTATATAAGTTAGGTACAGCCCGCGCCCGGCCACACACTCCGTCTTACCTGCGAGCATGCCTGCACAAACCAGTTTGCGCAGATAAGAACGTGGGTGTAAACTGTATGTTGAAGCAAGACGGAGCGTGTGGCCTGGCCAGGCCAGCCTAGTAGTCAGTGGCGTAGCTAGGTAACCAAGGGCCCTAGGGCAAATCAAAAATGGGGCCCCACTACTATCTAAACTTGTTAAGTTTTATCAAGTAAAAATAATAAATATACAAATACTTTAAAAATGCTAAGCTACTTTATCATCAGATCTTTTTCGTGCACTGCAGGGCAGGTAATAAAAATATTAAACAGTAACAACATAAATTACAATTAATACTTGGTGTAGGTATTGGGCAATGAAACGAAATAGAAAAGATTAAATGGTTTATTATATAAAGGTCGGACCTACCGACTGACTAAATAACAATTATATTTACAATCTTTTCCTGGCTTTAATTTTCGCAAAAGTATCTGATGATGATTTCGGTTAAATCCAGGCTTGATGCGGTTTTGTTTTCAATCGCTATTAGCGATAAATGTCGGAGTCGAGTTTGGCCCATACTATTTCTTAAATAATTTTTTATTATTTTTAATTTGCTGAATGACCTTTCAGCTGATGCAGAAGTGACAGGAATTGTAAAGAATAATAACATTGCTGTAAATACTTCCGTTAGGTCGCAATCTAGCACTCCATATTTGCTCTTTATTTCCTTACATAATTGGTGAACAGTCCATGCTTGAGTTATTTGAGGTAAAACTAGGTGGTAAATATTAACAAATTGAAGTGAAAAGCTAGGGCCTATTATATCTGAATATTTTCTTTGGAATTTGTCACACTTTTGTAATAAAGTTGCTTCATCAACATGTAATAAAAATGTTGGTGTTAGAAACTCGAATATTTGACTGACTGCACTTTTCATTCTTGACTCGAATTCACAATAAAACGCACATAGATGAATAATAAAACGCACATAGATGAATAATAAAACACACATCGATGAATAATAATACGCACATAATATCGCTATCCATCAAATTGACAACACTGCCAACCCACAGAACAGACGACCGGTGTGGCACGGCGGGCGAAGGTCCGCCTGCGACGCAGAAGGTTGCGGGTTCGATTCCCGCCTGGGGACAAATGTTTGTACGATCTGCAAATATTTGTTCCGGGTTTTCTGGGTATTTTCTATATATAATAAAAAATATCTATCTATATTTTGTATTGTATTAATTTTATCAGTCATCTAGTACCCATATCACAAGCTCTGCTTACTTTGGGGCTAGATGATGCTGTGTGGATTGTCCAGCATTATTTATTTATTTATTTATAGAAAGAATTTAGGGGAATTCCCTAGGTATAACTTTCGAATTTCTCTCAACTGAGTTTCTATGATTAAAGTCGGGTCCTGTCATATTTATTTTGAAAATGGGAGAAATTTTCAAAAGTTCAGTTCGATCGAGATTCTCTAGTAAGGATTCGAGGGCCCCCTGAGCTTGAGGGCCCCGGGGCACTGCCCCGCCTAGCCCCTAGGTAGCTACGCCACTGCTAGTAGCGTTGTATTTGGCTGGGCTTTAACATTTTTTGCGATCTACATGGAATAAAACTAGCATAAAAGTACTAATTTCCCACAAATCGTAAACCATTTTTCATGAAACCGTGTGCGTTAGCCCAGCGGCAATTCGACTCGGATCTAGATGAAAGTTATAGAAACAATAGAGCACTAGGTACGTCCTGTAAATGTGCACCAAAAATAAAATTAGTTCCTATCAAGGTTTCGGAGTAATTCGCGAAACTAAGATTTGATGATTTTTACTTATTAGCCTCAGCCAAATTTAAAATAGCTTAAAAGGTAGCTTATATTTGTGCACTTCCAAGGCCGACCAGCGGCATTTGTGCCCCCTGTGGTTTTTGAGTAATTGCAATTGCCGCGTGTGCGTCACCCCAACAGCATTTTCGACTCGGATCAAGATGAAAATTATAGAAAAATTAGAGCCCTATGTCCTGTACATGTGCACCAAAAATAAAATGAGTGCCTATCAAGGTTTTGGAGTAATTCGCGAAACTAAGATGCCGCTGCAGTAACGTCAATTACGACTTAGCCAAATTTAAAGTAGCTTAAAAGGTAGCTTATTGTTGTACACTTCCAAGGTCGAGTAGCGGCATTTGTGCCCCCTGTGGTTTTTGAGTAACTGCATTTGCCGCTGCAGTAACGTTTGGCGGATTTCCATATCTTCGGAACGGCTGGACGAACAAGTACCTATATAATTTTTTTTTGAGCAGGTGCGGTATGAATAAATAAAATTTGTGCCATAGTTGTTTTTCCAAAAAAATTCATCGTATATGAATTAGACGAGTTTTTCTGAAAATCAAAAATAGCCTCTAGCTCTTGAACTTCATAAGGTAGGCGCTCTGTGATTGCATTGGCTGATGCCTATTAGGAATATGTATCTTCTGACAAAACTATGGAACCCTAAAAATAATTTTCGACGAAATAAATCAATTTTAGAACTGAAATTTGTGTACTAATTTCGAGCCTCAAATAAGGGAGTTCTAACAAGATATCAACGTTACATGATTTGTCAATAATTAGAGCGCATATATAAATAAACCCACACTGAATTTCAGCTTTCTACGCCTTATAATTTACCGTCAATCATAAAAACATCGAAACGAGAACTTTTCCACGGCCATCGACAAAACATTTTATATACCTACCTACCAAAACTGAATGTTTTTGTGCACGGGCATTCTCACACTTCCAACGCATTATTCAAGAGATGTCCTGTTTCTCTGAGATTATTTATTTATCGATGTTTTTATGACTTATAAAAGTAAAATTGTAAGTAAAATCCTAACTGAAATTTAGCTTCTCTCCTTCCTCCATCTCTTCCGACTGATAAACTACAGAAATGTTAATGAAATACTTTCAGTACTAATATTGCATCTACCACGACCATAAATTAAAACATTTGCTTAAATGATAACACAAATAGTTACCTTGATAGGCACTCATTTTATTTTTGGGGCACATTTACAGGACGTGGTGCTCTATTTTTTCTATAACTTTCATCTTGATCAGAGTCTACTTGCCGCTGGGGTCCTTTATTTGAGGGTCGAATTAAGTATTCGACCCTCAAATAAAGGAGTTCTAACAAGATGTCAACTTTACATGATTTGCCAATGATAAGAGCGCATATACTTACTTACAAATAAACCCACACTGAATTTCAGCTTTCTACGCCTTTTAATTGACCGTCAATCATAAAAACATCGAAACGAGAAATTTTCGATAGTTAACCGACCAAATACGAAAGATCATTAAAAAGCGGCCGTTCAGTACTTCAAGCCAACACCTTTAAATCGGTAGCTTTGTCATGTTTATCTTTAGGTACACTTACGTAGACAAGGTATAGTGTGGGATAGAGGCACCTTTAACATTAGTGCTGGACAACATTTAAGTATTTCAGCCTTTAACATGTTACAAGTAGCCTAACTAACAGATCTGCCTCAATCACGTAATCGATTGACAAGTAAATACAGACCGTATCTCTGTGCCATACGGATTAGTTTCTTTACCTATCTCTCAAGCGATACATAGGTACCTACTAGTTAGGTAGTGTAGGAAATCAGTCTTCGTTCGGAAATGTTTCTTGTTCACGAACCACACAAGGCCCTGGGCGCTTCTTTTTAGGGTCTCGTACCCGAAGGATTTAAACGGAACCCTATTACTAAGCCTCCGCTGTCCGTCCCTCCGTCTGTCACAGGGCTCTATCTCATAAAACGTAAGAGGTAGACAGTTGAAATTTTCCAGAGAATGCGTACCTACCTATTTCTCTGGCCGCTATAACAGAAAATAATAAAAATAATGTAATATCCAAATTAAAAGGATTTTCATACAAAAAAACGGGATTTCTTCAACGACATTACTAATATGAATGAGAGAAGACAATACATATCATACATTGTGCACATTGTAATCAATGACAGAGATAGGGAAACGTACTGAAACTGTAGGGTGAAAGAGACAGCACCGGTTATCACAGCTCCGCATCCACACTTAACAGCCTCAAACAAAATACAAATAATGGGGAATTCCCGTCTGCAGAATATTTACTGTAAGGTACTGTCGCACAGTGGGTCGAAACTGCTTAAACCGGGCCACAGGATTTTTTCAATAATTGGAAGATTTTTTTTAGCTAATCGGTGAAACTCAATAACCCTATCAGAAACTATTCTATGACATTTTGTTATAAAACTAATGCTTACCGAGAAAAAAAATTAAGTACACTAAAGTTGTACGGAATTACCTATCAAGGTCGATTTCTACGAAATGCCTACATATAAACAGCTTAGAAAACACCTAGGTGTTATGGAATAGGTTATTATTACCTATCGTGGGTCATACCGCGTACTATTGTTCGTCTCACACACGCGTGTTTTTGTATACTCTATCCTTTTTCACAAAATTATGTTATGATATCAATCAAATTGATTTTAAAAATACGGATTTTAAGTTTTTTTTTTTTACGAGTACTTACTTAAGCATGAAAGGTAACTCTAGACGCCTTATTTTGTTTCCCTGAATGATTCAGGCACTTGTCAAATGAACAAGAAGGCATTCATAATGGCAATGAGACAACGTGACAGCACGTGCTCACTAGAAAGAGTTCCGCTAGCCACTGACGTCACGTCAGGGCGTCAGATAGACGTAGTTTTATCGTCTCATGCGCGGTGACCTTGTCTTCTCTCTTTAGTAATGTCATTAAAATTCTTTGGCTATTTTTGCTCTTCGTTTGTCATGTATGTCTCTTGAATTGACCCACAATAGGTAGGCACATGAAAGTTTTAATAAATATGTTACACTTCAATTGTAATAAAATAACAACAAATACTAAAAATGTAATAAAGTTGACAATATACCTAAAGGGATCTCCGAACAAGTGAAAATTTGATGTTTAGGTATTGAAAAAGTTTCCTGATTTTTACGGTACGGAACTCTTCGTGTAAGAGTGACTCACATTTGGCAATTTTTTTTTTTGTAGGTCAGGTTTACGGGTCATTCGATCACGAAACCTAAAACAGAAATAATTTGATAAGCATCTACCTGTAAGTTACCTACTTAATTTTCACACTAAACACGTGGTCTAGACCCTGGTTTTAATAATAAGCTGTGCTGCACTGAGCAGCAAGCATGAATTCATACAGGTACCTACTACATAATATTTACTTTCAGGCATGACGATAATCATCCTTACTAAATACAGCCTAATTGAATTGAAATGATCGAAATGATAACACCTAAATAATAAATTAACTGAAATAACTTTTATGCACCACTGTACAAAAATAAGAAAGTCTGGTAGATAAATTAAGAAGGCAAGGTAAATGTTCCTAACGTCCGCTTTTTAATGATCTTTCGTATTTGGTCGATGGTCGTGGAAAAGGTCTCGTTTCGATGTTTTTCTGATTGACGGTCAATTATAAGGTGTAGAAAGCTGAAATTCAGTGTGCGTTTATTTGTATATGCGCTCTAACTATTGGCAAACCATTAAAGTTGACATCTTGTTAGAACTCCCTTATTTGAGGTTCGAAATAAGTACACAACTTTCAGTTCTAAAATTGATTTATTTCGTCGAAAATGAGTTGTAGGTTTCCACAATTTTGTCAGAAGATACATATTCCTAATAGGCATCAGCCAATGCTATCACAAAGCGCCTTCCTTATGTAGTTCAAGAGCTAGAGGCTATTTTTGATTTTCTGAAAAACTCGTCTAATTCATTACACCATGCATTTTTTTTAAAAAACGATTATGGCACAAATTTTCTTTGATCACACCGCACCTGCTCACAAAAAAATCATACTTGTTCGTCCAGCCGTTCCGAAGATATGGAAACCTGCCAAACGTTACTGCAGCGGCAAATGCAATTACTCAAAAACCACAGGGGGCACAAATGCCGCTACTCGACCTTGGAAGTGTACAACAATAAGCTACCTTTTAAGCTACTTTAAATTTGGCTAAGACGTAATAGACGTTACTGCAGCGGCATCTTAGTTTCGTGAATGACTCCGAAACCTTGATAGGCACTAATTTTATTTTTGGTGAACATTTACAGGACGTAGTGCTCTATTTTTTCTATAACTTTCAACTAGATCCAAGTCGACATGCCGCTGGGGTAACGCTTACGGCAAATGCAATTACTCAAAAACCACAGGGGGCACAAATGCCGCTGCTCCTCCTTGGAAGTGCACAAATATAAGCTACCTTTTAAGCTATTTTAAATTTGGCTGAGACTAATAGGTAAAAATCATGCCGCTGCAGTAACGTTTTCAGACGTTACTGCAGCGGCATGTTAGTTTTGCGAATTACTCCGAAACCTTGATAGGCACTAATTTTATTTTTGGGGCACATTTACAGGATGTAGTGCTCTATTTTTTCTATAACTTTCATCTTGATCCGAGTCTACTTGCCGCTGGGGTAACGCACACCAGTTGGAGTGGTGGTAGTAGGCTGCGGTTTCGTATGGGAGGCACCACAACTGAGGTGGTCGGGTTGCCTCATGGTTAAACTGTTGCGTCAGAGTGGGATAACACTTATTGTGATCGATCATCCATAACGATGCGACTTTTTAACGCGAGACAACATCCACATGTGGGTCTTGGACACTCTGTATGAAATGAAAAGCAGTGCTACATAAATAATTTTATTACGAAAACTTATATTTTACTATATCATACGCTTAGAAATATCTATCACAATTCAGTTTTGTAAATTCGGCTTCCGTATAAAAAAAGTCCTTTAAGTTTGTGGAACTACAAATCTTATTAAAATGGCTAAATATCGACAACCAGCGTCAATCTGAGTAGCGTCTTTCATCACAAAAATCAAATCAAAAATAAGTTACTCTTATAAAAAAGTATGTAGGTAATTTTAATGACCTACATTTGTTTGCCTATACACAAGCCAAACTCAGTGTACAATGTTTGTAAATAAACCGCCCATACTTAACCTAAAATTAATTCTATTGCCGCGTCTTTTTATACGTAATTTACATTACTTATCGATTTGAGATCCTTCCGTCAATAAATATTGCTTACAAATAAATCTGAAACTCGACGCTAAGCAACTGAGTTTTAGTTATTTGTGTCGTGGTTTGTTTACGAACATTCTACATCAAGTTTCGCTGGCGTAAAGTTATGACTACTAAATTATCTAAGCTAAACTGGTAAGTTATTTATAAAATCTTAAAGGAACCAATCACAAAGTTGGACGATGACACTATAAGCCTGTAATAAGTGAGTTAGGCACATACGGTGTAGGTCCCTACTTGTCTTGGCAAGAGAGGATATAACATGTTCTTCTTGCCTTCCTTGAAAATGTTACCTACTGTCCGCCGCTGAAGTAAGTTTGCATAAGATGGTTGGCACGATTGCGAATCTGGGAAAAAAGATGTGAAGTTAATAAATAAATAAATAATACTGGACATATTAACACAGCATCATCTGTGCTGAAAGTAAACAGAGCTTGAGTTGTGGGGGCCAGTTACAGGATTCGAGCCCGGCTTTTATTTCTTTCAGATTGCACACCACAGACAAGCAATGAAAAGTCAGCAGTGTTTTGTAAAATTGTCATTTTTATCTTTATATCAAACACAATGAAATATTCAGCAATAAAAATAAAAAAAAAAACAACAAAATACATGCAGCCAGCGTCTTGGGGACGCTTCCGACTGGTATTGATATGGATATGTTGAGCTACCTGTAGATTGTTTGCAACAGTCTGCCGATAGCTCAATTGTAAATGCTAGTTCTAATTTGTTTCTATTATTTGATTGTGTAAGATATGCGGAGAGGATAGGGGGGCTCATAGACACGAGTGCAACGACCGCTGGTTGGTAACACACTTTATTGCACGGAGGTGACGCAGGCTGGTGCAGGCACGCACACATACAGTCGTGGTCAACTAATTAGGGACACTCTTTGGTTAAACCGAATTGTGTATTTCTTTTTTATTTTCCAACGAGTCTAAACCATATTCCATATCTCTTACATGTAAGTATAATTAGTCATTTATGTGCCCGATTATACAAACAATAACAACTTCTTAAACATTAAACCTCTTTACAGTATAGCTGATAGATTATCATAGTGCTATTTGTTCATTATTGCTGGCTGGCCATTTAATTAGGGACACTGAGATATTGCGTTTTATTTTCAAAATTTGAATCTCAATACTTTTTTACTTCTTCTCTTATTGTTTCGTGGTAGTTTTGGCGACAATCCCGATATTTATTTTAAGTTTTGAAAAATATTTTGAAGAAAAATGGGCAAAAATAAAAGTTGCGATCCAACACTACAAAAATTATTATGAAGTTTGTTGTCGAGCATGGTTGGACATACCGAAGGATAGCAGAACATTTAAATTGTTCAAAAACTATGGTATACAATGCAGTGCAACATGTCAGACGCAATAACACAGCTTTAAATGAGCCCAGGACAAAAAGATCGAGAAAAACAACTCCGCAAGAAGATAGAATGATAACCAGGTTAGCTAAGAAAGATCCGTTTCTAGGCTCTATTTTAATTACGAAGTGTTTGGGACAGACGAAAGAGCTGGTGTCTCAGCGAGGACCGTTCGGCGACGTCTGGTAGAAGCAGGGTTGTTCAGAAGAGTGGCTCGCAAAGTACCGTTGTTAAAGAATGAACATAAAAATGCTCGTTTGGCGTTTGCACGGAAATATGGACATTGGACCTACGCCCAATGGCAACATGTATTATTCTCTGATGAGACCAAGGTTAATTTGGTTTCTTCAGATGGAAGGCAATACGTACGGCGTCCAGTAAAAGCGGAAATGAATCCAAGATTCACAAAAAAGCAGGTGAAACATGGCGGTGGAAACATTAAAATGTGGGGTTCATTTTCTGGACGTGGAGTGGGACCTGTGAGGAAAGTTCAGGGTAACTTAGACCAACATCAATACAAGGCAAGGCATTGGAGGAAACGATGCTTCCCTATGCTGAGGAGCATCTCTCTATTATATGGACGTTTCAGCATGATAACGACCCGAAACATACCGCTCGTTCAGTCAAGTCGTTTCTTACCAGTCAGTCAGTATCGGTGCTAGAGTGGCCAGCAAATAGCCCGGACCTAAACCCAATCGAGCACCTTTGGCACGAAATCAAGAAAAAAGTTGCCACTTATCGTACCACAACTTTAGATGAACTTAATGAAGCTTTTTGTGAGGCATGGGCAAACATTCCTGTCGAAACATGCCAGAAACTGATAATGTCTATGCCACATCGGTGTCAAGCGGTAATTACTAACAAAGGTTTTGCTACTGGTCACTGATTTTACACGTAATAAAATGGAGCTGTTAAAGATATTATAATACTGCAGATTATTAGTTTTGTTTAACTCTATTTTTCATTATGGTTTACTGTCCTTAATTAAATGTCCAGCTACAGAATTATACTTTAAAATTTAATACATGTTCAACCTTTGATATTAAATACTTTTTTCTATTTATTTATTCTTTTATTTACAGCCATTTATAGCATAATAATCGGACCAAATTATGCAAATAATAGTTACTGAGAAATTAATAGGGTTTTATATTTGTATGTACATAACCGGTTATTGTTCTTCACTATCTTGCATGTCCCTAATTAGTTGACCACGACTGTACGTAGATACTTATTACTACATACGTAACAAAATACATAAATCTAATAAACTAAGAAAATACTCCTATTGTTGCATTACACATTAAACTTGTAACTAATATTATTAGTGAAAACACTGATCAGTTTCGGAATTCGAATGACCATGTTTCCTCTCTATTGGGTATGTGCTCGATGCCTAGAACCTTACAAAAATGACACTCGAAATTGTCTACTAGTTTTTGCCGCCGCCGCCGCCGTGACAAGTTTGGTGAATACTGAACAAGAGATTAGTGGAGTAAGAACGCACTTCGCCGTTTTTTTACATATGAACTAAACACTAGCCAAACTCGACGTGGAATGATTGCAATCAAACCGCCCATACTTAACATACAATTCACTGTTGCCGCGTTTTTTAGAAATTATATCTGAAACTTGACCCCAAGCTAGTTTAGTTTTTTTTTGTCGTAGTTGTTTACTAACATTCTACATCGAGTTTGGCTAGAGTATAGGTAATGGGTCACGACCACCAGTAACGACGCGAGGAGAACAACTAGGCTAACTATACGTTACCTAGCTAATATATACTATATACTTAGCTATATAATATATGTATACTAATAAATCTATCTATATAAAAGAAAGTCGTGTTAGTTACTGAACGGATCTCGGTGAAATTTGGCAGCGAGGTAGATGGTATCCCGGGGCCGGACATAGGCTACCTTTTATTCCGGAAAAAAGTGTGCGAAGCCGCGGGCAGCAGCTAGTAATATATACAAACTTCGAGCTCTGTAGCGTAAATCTTAGCGCGCCACGAAGCACCCACCAGCTCAGCCTGACCGATGCCACCCTGTAATGTATGTAATGTATTACTGAATTGTTCCTCTTACATAGATCTATTAAACTGCTACCCGTGCGAAGCCGGGGCGGGTTGCTAGTAACAATAATAAAACGATTTAAGGATTTGTTTACTTACATCTCGATCAGAGTGTTGCTTCAAAGGCAAGAGGAGCTGTGGTACGCCGAGTGCTCGCAGCTTCAGAAGGAGATCAAGTTTAGTGGTTTCTTCAACCCTCTGTAAATAAAATGAATAAATATCATAGAACTACCTTATGCGCGAGTTTTACTGAAGAAAAGGAAGCCGATGTCCCTCTATTCTATTCTCTCGAGTTCTTTCCTCAAACTGATTTTTGTGAACAAAACAAAACTCCCTGTAGGTAGGTAGGTACTATTGCTGCACATTCCACACAGCATCATCTAGCGCCAGTAAGCAGAGCTTGCGTTATGGGCATGGATAGTCAAAAGGGTATGGTTTGGGGGTTGTGGTAGATGGGTTGATCCCCAAACTGCCCTTTGAGATTGGTAATTGGTATGGAGCTTGGTTGGAGGTCAAGGAAAGTCACTGGTGTGGTATTGTACGGACTATATTCACAAGACACGTTATTTATGGTAAATTAAACTCCTGCCGCCAACTTATGGAATAAATGGTAAATGGTATGAAATGGTGACGATGGCGGTCGACCGCGAACTGAGTAAATTTAGTTAACCGCGAGCAAATACGCATTCAACTGCAAGCGCAGCTAAACGCATATCCGCTGCGTGGTCGGTTTACTCGAACACATAGTGTTAGTTAGGGAACACTATGCGAAACTTAGACTAATGTAATTATACATTAGGCGTTATGAGCGCGCGCTTTAGTAACGCGCGTTTTAACGCTTTGGTAACGCGCGTTTTAATAACCATGTGCTAGGGTGTGTTCGTGAGTGTATCACTCATACTATTTTCACCGCTTATTAGCTGCATTTCAAAATGAAAAAAAAAAAATTGGCGGCGCAAATAATATGAGTGATACACTCACGAATACATTTGTAGACCAGCTGGTCTTATAAATATAAATACAATACAATACAATACAAAATTATTTTTTGTACACCACAAAATTAAATACAAAACATAGACATTCACATAAAATAGAACGGTACAATGGCCGGCCTTACCGCTTAGAAGGAATTCTTCCAGGCAACCTTTGGATGGATGGAAAATTGAGAATTTAAGATAGGCAGGGGTGTATACAAGATTAATACATAATATTAAATACTCTTCAAGTAGAAATAAAAATAAATAATAATTGCTAGACAACACTCACACAGCATCATCTAGCCCCAAGCTAAGCAGAGCTTGTGTTATGGGTACTTTGTAGATGACTGATATACTTAATACAATACATGCATAAGTAGATATTTGTTATTTTACAAAAATACCCAGAACACCCGGAACAAATACAAACATTTGTCCCAAGGCGGGAATCGAACCAGCAACCTACTGCTACGCAGGTGGACCTTCGCCCGCCGCGCCACATCGGTCGTCGTTTATAATTATAACCTTAATCAACGATTTTTTAATAATTGCAACCGTTTTTAGTCTGTGCCGTTTTTTTATATCTGTGTGCTGTTTTTTTATATCTGTGCCTCCTGTTTTTGCTCCTGTAAAATCAACACTTTACAGGAGCAAAAACAAGATTTAAGAACTAAGTTCGAGAACTAAGTGGGCTAGGTTACACTTAAGTACCTTCTTTTGTAGATAAAAACATGCTCTTTCACTGTGCATTTTAATTTTTATGTTATATATTATAGTTTTATATTAACTCACTAAAAACCTGTAAGTTGTACCTTTTTTATTTCTAACATGTGTTAAAATTACGTGATCAATGATACAAGTACAGTTAAATTATGTTGCACCTATAAGTTCTCTGTGTAAACTGATATACAAGATCTAAATAAACAATATTGCTAAAAACACACACAAACATCACAAATTAATGACAAAAATACTATCCCAAAGATAAGATTATTTTCTATTGAATTGTGCCCTAATCAATCAGTATTGAGAAAGATTGGTTCAAAGTGATATAACTGTAAATTATATCAATATTCACGATAAATACACTGAAAAATAAAATGTGAAAAATAAATATTAAAAATGCCACTAGAGCCTAATAACAGTTTTAAGTTCTTGTATCAAAACCAGGTCAATGTGGTGCGATGGTCAGGCGCCTACTCGGAGACATACAGGTTCGAGTGCGGCGTGAGACAGGGCGGGCTGACGTCTCCAAAGCTCTTCCACCTGTATGTGAACGCGCTGATGGATCAGCTCAGCGGTACCCGCGTCGGTTGTCACATTGACGATGTCTGCATCAACAGCATTAAGCTATGCTGAGGACATGGTGCTGTTGAGCGCATGCATGTGTGGCCTAGGTAAATTATTAAAGATATGCGAGAGGTACGCTACAGAACATAGACTGAAATACTATGTATAAAGAGTGAATGCATGGTTTTTATGCCAGAGGAAGCTGTCCCGTATATAACATACCACCCATAAAGTAATATGGAACTCCATTAAAGCGAGTTAGGGAATTTAAGTACTTGGGACATCTCCAAACCTCTCGACCTGAGAAACGACGTAGACATTGAGAGAGAACGGAGGGCGCTGTCTGTAAGAGCGAACATGATAGCCCATAGGTTCTTAAAACAAGAAACGTTTAAAGTGATTTATAAGATCAGAGACAAACTTAGATTTTTTTTATCTAATATTTAACTCTCGTTTTTAATTTTTACTTTTCAACACTTTGCTTGCCCTTAGCTGATAAATTTACCTAGATCTCACGTAAATATTGATTTTAATATTACGGGCTAACATGCTAGTACCTATGTAGGCCATGTTATATCGTACAAAAAAAGTTAGTTTACAAAACAGATTTAACTCAACATGATCATTTATTTATCAAGAAAATTAGGATGAGTTTACGTACCCAACACCCTGTATAGGTATCATACTAAGTTTGTTAAAACAACCAATCTCATAACTTACATAATATCTGTACCTGCAATAACAACTAGACGCAAATTAAACCTTTTCACAGAGCTAAGAATCGCTTCTTTTTTCAGCATTGTCGTGAACTCTACAGTGATCGGCTTTAGGATATCCCTGTTGTTATGTTGTCTATAGATATCCTTAATCTCTACGTCATTAATCTTTGTGCTGAGAGCCGTTCCCAAGTTGAATATCAGATCTCGTAGCTGAGCCTTCGACTCTGCTATGCCGGTGACACGCTCCGCTTTCGGCATGTTTCTAATTTCGAGACAAGAGTTACGTGCTTTTCGCTCCAGGAATTCAACTGAGCGCTCGAACGAGCGGATGTAGTCTGATCTTGCTCACGCTCTTTCTCTATTCTTTTCAAGTTAGCAACAGTTTCCTCTTGTCGCGCTGAAAGGTACTCGAAGGATTTAGTGAGTTCAGTGAGTTCTGAGCTCAGCGCCGCAACAGAGACCTGAACTGAGTTTTCTATGGACGTTTGTAGAGATGAGAGTTTTTTTGTCTTGCTCTTCCGTGAAACGACTGCAAAGCGTACGCATTTCTGAAATTATCGTACATTGGTCGATTCTATCAGTACTGTGGACTTTTCGTTTCATGCGTTTCGAAGCTGAGTCTGCTTGAATCTCAGAATCAAGTGTTCGTTGTGTGAAAATAGAGTAAAGCGGTGAATCCGTAGAAACTAGATTTTACACCGAATTTTTACCGGCAGCGCTCGAGGCATCTGGAGCCTGTGGTGGATTCCTTTTAAGAGGAAACTAATTCTATAGTGTTCCTGTGCCCTTTCAAAGTTCTATTAGTGACGACCAGACAAGCAAGGAGGCTCCTTGCTATTGCAAAAATTTCAGGCGCTCTGATTTTCTTCTAGCCGGGCCTTGGCCTTGTGTTTGCTTTTTCGAAGTGATAGTTATTTATTTTTGAATGTGGGTAACAAACAATTTTTACTCACAATTTGTTTGGGATATTTTCAAGTTTCATGCCGTAAAATTTTGGTCAAAATTTTGGCACCTACTCAGAATGGATGTAGGGTCCCAACCCTACATCCATTCTGATGAGGAGGAGTTCCTTTGTACCACGGGACCCATCCCGTGGTACAAAGGAACTCCTCCTCATTGACATGACCAACTCTAACTTGCTCTAATCACAGCGCACATTTTTTTTAAATCTACTAGAGCTCTCCCTAGTAGTTTTATTAAAAAAAAATGCATGGTTTATGAATTAGATGAGTTTTTCTAAAATCAAAAAAGCCTCTAGCTCTTGAACTACATAAGGAAGGCGCTCTGTGGTTGCATTGGCTGAGGTCTATTAAGCATAAATGTATCTTTTGACAAAATTGCGGAATCCTACACAACTAATTTTCGAAGAAATAATTCAATTTTAGAACTGAAAGTTGTTTACTTATTTTGAGCCTCAAATAAGGGAGTTCTAACAAAATAACAACTTTACATGGTTGGCCACTAATTAGAGCGCATATTCTAATAAACTCGCACTGAATTTCAGCTTTCTACACCTTATAACTGACAGTCAATCATAAAAACATCAAAACGAGTACTTTTAGACAGTTAACCAACCAAATACGAAAGATCATTAAAATGCGGCCGTTAGGAACATTCACCTCTTCTCTTCTTAATTTATCTACCAGATTTTCTTATATTTCTACAGTGTGCAGTTTGCAATGAAATCATCTGCAAACTGCACATACAACTCTGGTCTTCTGACATACAACAGATGTGCAATGTAAAACAAACAAAATTAATGAAAGCCTATTTTAGAAAATTACCTTTATACATGTATCCTGAGTTTTCTCATCAAAGAGGATTGCACACTCATACGCTTGGCAAGCATTCCTCGACCCGAGAACTAAGGTCATGTATGTGCTGCATTTCTTCACCAGTAGTGGCAACATGTACTTCTTCGCTCCATACAACATGTTCAAGGCCATGTAGAATGTGCGTATTTCGATGTCACCGGTGTAGATGTATCTGTAAAATAATAGTTAATATGTAGGTTAATACAATCAACAAAGTAATAAACTTACTACTACATGGCCTCAACACAATTTTGCATGTTTTATAGATTAGTTCTCAGCCACCAAACTAGAGCACTGTATGTCAGTGAGGGCCTGATTACAGTGTTGTAGAGCCATAGGGTAATCCTTGGGCTGCTAATATACCATGGAATAGGCTATGTCATTAAGCTGGACTATCACCACAGAGGCAAAGGCTCTCCCCATAATGTCAGCTTCAATATTTAATTAGTGACAGTTCCACCTATGATCAACATCTTTCGACCAACAAAAGGTATGCATTATATAGGTCCCGATAAATAATCTTTATTATGATAGGTAGATAACAGATCGCGAAAGTTTTATCTTTCGACCACTTGAGTGAAGAGTTAGCCAAGGGTGTAGAGTTCCGACGATGCCACGTACGCCTGCAAGGCGACGCCCCGCCGCCGACACCCGTGCATCGACGAAAGTTGACACCGTTGTTGAGTCACATATACACGTCCTCCACGGAATAATACTCCTACTCGTAGAAGACGTCGCGACGTGGCCAAAAATAAAATACCTATAGAACCGTCGTAAGCAAAGTTATTCATAAGTTTTTTCTATGTAAAGACATTGGTATGAACCTTACTGTAGCAGAGCTCTGAAGACCTCTGGTTCAACGTCAGGAATTGTAACAAATGGGTCGTTGCGCTCCGATAGCCCTCCGTAGAACATCGCCTCGAACACGGGAGACGCCATGGCCAGGACGAGCTTGTGCGCCTCAATCATCTCCTGGTTGGTCTCTGAGCCCACCATGAAGGTAACGTCTGACCATAGCCGGGTCGTTAGCACATAAGCAAATCTCTGCTCGGGCTTTTCATATTCGAGCTGCCATGTTCCTGCTACAGCCATCGTTCGTATAAAATGTTTTGTTAAAAATAGGACTCGACTTCTTTTCCTTTTCTTTGATAGTGGCGCTGTGTCTAGTTTGCTACTTTTTTGTCCTGCCTGCTGTGTTGTTACAAATAAAGCACAACAGTCAACAAGCCACGTACTAAGCAAACGTATGAATAAGGTACGAGAAGCAAACAGTAAAATTTTGAAAGTTTTTTTTTTTTTGACTCGCTAGTTTTGAGGTTTTAGCATTTGCCATATTTAATTTTTTATTTAAATATTTTTTTTTATGGCAATTTTATTCCTCTTTCTTTTGGTTTCTGAAGAAACTTTTGCCAGCATCACGTACTAGTTCACGGATCAAGTTTTAATGAAATATATTTTAGTATAGTTTAATTTGAAAGTTGAAACAAACAAACACTCGCGAACCAGGGTTACCAGAAAAAAGCTAACACAATTCGCCTAATTTTGCCTACCGAGTAGCCTAATTCGCCTCACATTCTAAGTTAAGGAGCCTATGTTCGCCCAATTAAAGAAGTCAAAAAAGACAACCTAAGTATTTTTTTTTTAAATTTAATACTCCTCTTGTAACAAAACAATAACTTCCTGCAGAAGTTCACCATCAATTTCAGCCAGAGAATCTTCATTCCTAGAAGTGGTGGCGGAAGTAGATGATCCCGCCGCATCAATCCGTCTTTTTTCATACAATACTTTTGAGTTGTGCATTTTAATCGTTTCGTCCGTAGGGCAAAACGTATTGCAGCATATTATTCGTTACAAGCATACAAATAAGATTATTTTTTAAATAAATGAAATGTAATCCTCTAGCATAAATCGCCCGTTCTTTTTTCTAGCTAGCCTATATGGATTGGAGCTAGCCGATTGGATTTTTTGGTCGCCATTTGACCCCCCAAGGTCCTAAATGGCGATAATTGCCTAATCTGGCATCCCTGGCATCCTGGCACACACATTCCTTTGCCGTGTACAACGGCAAAGGAATGTGTGTGCCTTATGATTATGAATGTAAGTAATAAACTGTTTTTCCGATATACAAAAGTACTTTGTGGTGCCGCCGCCTCCGACCGACGACTGTTCCCATTCCCAACTGCGTCAGAAGTATTTTAAAATATTTTAATCTCTTGGGTTCTCATCCCATCCCAATCCAATCCAATGTTGTGTTGTGTTGTGATTGACAACACAACAACCCAAGAGAACAACAACAAAAACAACAAACAAGAGACAATAGTCCAGTGCTGCCGGCAATCAAAATGAAAAAGCTCCGAACCAAGAGGTCAAATTATTTAGGTCCGAAATATGACATAAAGATCCGTTTTGTAAACAGTAATCAGAAAATAATAGCAAAACCGGATAATTCAAGGAGTGTACCTACAGCACTGATAACTTATTACAAAGAAGACTATTAGTCTGTTCACGGAGACAAGCTAGTATAGCGCGCGCTCTCTTGCACAATTGTACGAAAGTGAAAAGGACGGGACTACTAGCGTGAGAGACTAAGATTGGTCAGTGGGAGTGACCATTATTTTAAAATGTAAAGCTATGTTTATATTGCTCACTTCAAACTATTACTTACATTATTCACTAGCTTTTCGCCCGGGGTTTTGTGGATGAGTGGGTTATTGATAATTGACCTACTTATTATAATACTGAGAACCTAAAAATATATATTTTGTTTAATTTGGGTAGTGTACAAAAAATAAAACATCAGAAATTTTCTTACAAATTTATTTACTTTCTGATTCACTTGAATCTGAATCATACTCCAAGCTTATAATAAAACGTTCTGCCATATTTTCTACGTTCCTATCCATAACATCCATACCAGACTCTACTACATCAACTACATGCTTATACATTTTTGCCATTTGTCGCTATCTATTTCTGTAATTCCTTCGTTTAATAATGTTTTAGATGCTGCTGTATGGTTGGATAAAAAATATTGAGACATCAAATGTTTCTGACATTAACAACTCAAACGAGAACGAAGTGACTGGTATGCCGGTTATAAATAATTTGAAGGAGATGGTTCAATGTACTCAAAAGACCTCTTAGATGATTAAGTTTGTAACTTCCATTTATATAATAAATAAATAATTAATTAATTTAATTAATACAGCGGGGCAATGCAGCCAACGTCTTGGGGACGCTTCCGACTGTTATTGATATGGATCAGTTGAGCTACCGCAACAGTCTGCAGTTAGCTTAATTGTTTCAATTGTAAATACTAGTTCTAATTTGTTTTTATTATTAAATAGTAAATAATATAATAGTAGTCTTTATCAATAAAGAACATTAATAATAATTTACCCTATTATTATATTTATTTTTTACAAATGTTTGATTTGAAACTAATATCGAAAATTAATAAATTGAAAATTAAATAATATTGAAACTAATATCGGAACTCCTGTTTTAATCTAATAATTTCTAGATGTAAAATGTCAAAATATATGACTCACAAATTAGACCAACAAGGACGGGGGAGGGTCAAAAATCACGAATTTAGTGTCACGTTCTATAAGGATTAACCCAAAGGGGCGAGCCGCTTAAAAAAAATAATCCGGTTTTCTATCAGGGCAGTGAAGTAAACTCGTATGCACACAGGGGCGGGTGTGCGTCTACAAGTATAGCACACATAGGGAAATAAAGGCGGGATTACGATCACATTCACAACAAAAATTGTTTTTTTACGTAACCGTTACTAACACTATCCAGAACGATGTATATATTTTTCTGAGAAAGCGAGTTAGTAAATCCTTTTTTTCCCTTTATGTTCGAAGGTGTTTTGTTCCGGAAAGATCCACAAAGCGTCATGGTTCGCAAAAGATCCACAGAGGTAGAAAAAAAAGATCCGAAACGGACCAAAAAGATCCGCTCCGGCAACACTGAACAATCACACATTCACACAACACAACCAATGTTTCCCAAAGTAAAATGCTATGCAGGAATATGTAAAGGACATTTTAGGAAATATAATATATCCTGTCGCGAGCACCCCACAATAACAGAAAATAATACCGACCTACTACGAATATTGTAGGTAGCGGATTGAAGCTTTACCGAGTATTTGGCAAGTATAGCAGCAGCGGTACGACGATATTTTATAGATCACAAAGCCGTCCAACTTGCTGCAAAGTGATTTTAAACAAACGACATCAGCTGGGTTCCTATCGTGCCTCCGTAATGCACGTGTAAACAGCTCAGATACAATAATAGTTCCCGGACAACTATTGAAAATCAAAATGAGAACTGTGCCTAAGTGGGTAAACAAAATCCATGAAGCTGATAAGATTGAATTCTCAAGGTAAGCCAAAATCATTAAACTCTTATACTGAATCGACTCAGATCTGGCACCAGTATAGGTAGGTATATCTTTTGTTTAAATGCTGTTCCCAGTGTTCATATTTTGCCATTATAGCCAAAGAAGTATTAAATATTAAAGTGCTATATGGTTTTACCCAACATACATTCTTATTTATTACCTACAGAGTGAAAAGAGAACATTAGGCAACATCTAAAATGACTAACACGTCATGGGAAATTGGACTCAGGTAATAGGGACAAATAGTACATTAATAATGCAGAAAGTTGCCAGTCTGGTAGGTACATAAATCTTAAAAAAAAATGGTTTTTATGACAACAAGATTCCTTGTAAAATTGTCATTTGGTGTTCAAAATAAATCGCGGAGCATACATTCTAATGCTGCCCAAGCATGATGATTATACAATACCTATACAATCTCCCCCTAACACTGACCTTTGAGGGAGGCCTATGTCCACCAGTGAACGTCTTTTGGCCATCATATATGTGATTACCATCATATTTTTTGTATTTCAGTGTTCACAGCCTGTGCTTCAGCCCTGATGGCAGTCAGCTGGTGGTGGGCGCCGGTGAAAAGGTGATGGTTTATGACCCTCGAGATGGGTCGCTTGTGCAACTCCTTCAGGCGCACAAAGGCACCGTTCATGCTGTGGCCTATTGCAGTGATGGCAACAAATTTGCAAGCGGCAGTGCCGATAAGAATGTCATTATTTGGACAAGTAAAATGGAAGGTGTTCTGAAGTATGGGTGAGTGTCAGGAGTGGATTAGATATATTTACTTTCTCCTCTTGATGCATGATTGAAATTCATGGCGATACTAAGATGTCAGAATTAAGATATGCGATGTGACCTCTTTCTATAGTAAATATATCATTTTGAAAAAAACAAAGTATGTAGGCATGCAATATAGGTTCCAAAATGGTAGGTTTAAAAAAGTATTATACACAGTGAAACAGTATTATACACAGTGAAACAGTATTATACACAGTGAAACAGTATTATACACAGTGAAACAGTCAATG
The DNA here is from genome assembly GCA_963662085.1 of Eupithecia inturbata. Lineage (NCBI taxonomy): Eukaryota > Metazoa > Arthropoda > Insecta > Lepidoptera > Geometridae > Eupithecia > Eupithecia inturbata. Next base: position 8,148,413 of record OY759176.1, on the reverse strand, counting down.
ACATGAAGAATATAAGAATAAGAAATCATACAAACCTACATTCAAATCTTTTGGATAGGATTAACAACTTAAACTTTATGGCTTTATTGGCACATCAGTGTGATATTGATCTTGTCACGTCAATCATCTCTCTTTAACACCTCCAAATGTAAGACTATCACCTTTACATGTTGATGCATTTCCATTGTGCATGTGCACAGCTACTCTTTGTCCAATGCTCCTCTTTTGAGCGTGTTCATACCATACGGATATCTTGGACTGGTGATGGATCCAAAGCTCAAATTCAATGCTCGTATACCTACAGGGTATATGCAAGCAAGCGTGCAAAATCTCTAAAAAAATATTGTGTCATGTCCTTAATTTAGACTTTACAAATAACCTGCTATTGTAATCTGTCTATGACTAAGTATTTGTTTTACCCCTGCTGATTAATTAATTTTTAGTCTTTGCTAATTAATAAAATTTATTAAATTTGTTAAAGTTTTTATGTTATGTGTAATATAATAAATAAATAATATTTTATTTAATTTTACGTACTCATACCTACTTTAGATTTTATAATAATGTTTGACATTTTGGAATGTAGATATGCAATTCTGTAATTCAAGTTTGAATAAATAAATAAATAATAAATAAAATAAACTTGAGAAGTTTTCAAAATTGAGAACCTTCAGGCTTCGAACCGTTGAACAGAGCAGATGTAATCTTCACTTAATGTATCTTCACTTCATTTTAATTTTTTGCCTACTAGTGGAAGAAGATATGATATTATTTTTTCAGGCACAATGAAGCTATCCAGTGTCTGGCCTACAATCCAGTAACATTGCATTTAGTGTCGTGTGCCATAACGGACTTTGCATTCTGGTCGATGGACGTGAAGGCGGTTCAAAAGTACAGGATACCTGGGCGCATCACGTGCTGCGCCTGGTCTTTGAACGGAAAATACCTGGCTATTGGACTTGCCAGTGGTGTGGTTTCTTTACGAGATATGGTAATTTATAAGAAATCATTTTTGGCCTTTCCCACGGCCGTCCAGTTCTGCAGGAGTAGCATCCTTTTTTTTGCGGTAGAGCAACAAACGGTATTACTTGATCAAGTACCTACACGCCCCGGCCACGGTGCTATTACTATAAATGCATATATTTATACTGTGAATTTGTTCACAGTCTGGGGATGAGATTCAAAAGGTTGTGAGAGAAGCAGCGGTATGGGCGCTGACTTTCTCCAAATCAACACTTATTATCACAGATTGGGATGAGAATCTCTCGTTCTACAATGTACAAGGTCAAGCGGTACTAAGAGAAAGAAAAATTGGTAAGTTGAACTAATGTTGAAACAATTTTTTTAAATCCTACCAGCATTATCATTGGTCATGAACCTCCAATCGTTGTGATTATGTGATTGCAGTTTATTTTGATGCTTCTTTCACTTCTGTCTTGAGAATGATCCAGAGGCGGTCCCATAACTTTTTATTACTATTGGGACTAGGTATTATTTGTCCCGTAAAATCAAAAAACATTAGATAGGTTTTTTGTAAAAAAAACATTAATAAATAAATAATAATAAATAATGCTGGACAATCCACACAGCATTATCTAGCCCCAAGCTAAGCAGAGCTTGTATTATGGGTACTAGATGACTGATATGCTTAATACAATACGCTACATAGATATATATTTTTTATTATATATAGAAAATACCCAGAACACCCAGACCAAATAATTGCATATTGAGATTGGAAACATTTGTCCCAAGGCGGGCATCAAACCCGCAACCTCCTGCGACGCAGGCGGACCTTCGCCCGCCGCGCCACATCGGTCGTCATTAAATTATAAATAGACTGTGAATGTAAATTTGTCTGTAATATTTGTATAATTTGTTTGTAAAGGAATAGCGGCCCTTTCAATATCGCTGCTGGGCACTACAATAGTCGTAGGGGGCGTGGGCGGCTGGGCCGTGTTCACGGCAGAGGGCGTGCTAGTCGGGCTCACCGAGCAACAGTGGGTCTGGTGCGTGGCGCCCTCGCCGTCGCTCACCTCACTGGTATGTTGTTTACCTCCACAGCCTATATTGGTCCACTGCTGGACCCAGGCCTATCCCTGATAAGCGCCTTAGTGGGTTTTATCTCACGGGGGGCAATGCCTATAATCCCCATGCTGGGCATGCGGGCTGGGGATCGCAGTTTGGTGTTAGAATTGTTCTGCAGGCGGCGCTGCTGCCCACCCCCGGTGGATATCCCTTAGTCGCCTCTTATAACACCCGCGGGAAGAGTTTGGGTGGTGCAAATTCTAAGCCGGCACCACAGGAAAATAAACACCACACAGCCTAACAACTAAACAACGACTACAGATCATTAAATAACAACAGAGAGCTAATAAATAGGCATTAAGAAGACACACGTAGAATACACGCGTAGAAACTATGTTGATTACACATTTAATTTATTTTTACCTATCTAAATATTTGTTTATCTTTGTATGAACTCATTTTAGTGAACGACTGTGTGAGAAATAAATTCATTCAACTCTACATTTAATAGGTACTACTATGTTAGATGTACCATGATGATGATGAGTAAGATGAAGGTAGAGAGTTCTGCAAAATTTCAGCTCAAACGGTCCAGAAGTTGTGATTTTTAGGAGTAACAAACACACATCCTAAATTTCTGTGAGAAAAGTGTAGTCTTTTTCTATACTAGCTTCTACTAGCGTTTTACGAGATTAAAGTAAATGTTAATCCAAATCAAGAACTACATCAATGCAAAACTTCATGTCGATACGTCCAGTAGTTTTTGGTTAAAGGTACAAGTTCGTAGCCGACTACAAGCAGCAGCAGCAGGCGACGTGTTGCCGTGGTATGCGGTGCAGGGTCACGTCGTCGTCGTGTTGTCATGTCGCAGCGACATTTCGCGACCGCAGGTTTCGTCAAACAATCTGTGAGACAAGATATAATGTCATATTATGACATGTTCGAGAATAGCGGTCAAGATTGGCTGACGCTCGAACGCCGCGCCGGCGGCGCTAATGGTCTGCGGTCGGGCGACAGTCGTTTGCATTTCGGCCTGTAGTGGCAGACGACATGTCGCTAGCCACGGTAAGTATTTCATAGAAATACTTTGAAACCAGTAGTGTCGTGGCGACACGTCGCCTGCAGCTGCTGCGTGTAGTCGGCTACTTCCTTAAGAAAGAACATCTAACTGCTTCACAAACTTTAATAAAAAAAAACTAAAATAAATAAACATTTGCTCAAGATTGATTATGCGCCAGTGGACGGGCTTTGCCCAGTTGTGGTAAACGAAAAATTTAAATTATAACTGCAATTATTTTCAGGCTGTGGCATGTCAAGACGGCACCCTATGGTGTTACCAGATAGTGTTCTGCACAGTTCACGGGCTTTATCGCGAGCGTTACGCTTACCGCGAGAATATGTCTGACGTCATTGTACAACACCTCACAACGGGGAACAAAGTGCGTATCAAGTGCCACGATCGAGTGCAGAAGATCGCCATTTACAAGCACAAGCTTGCGGTAAGTAGAATAAAACCGCGCAGCAGGCAAAGGTCTGTCTGTGACGCAGTAGGTTGCGCGTTCGATTCCGGCCGCGAGATGATTGTTTTTGCGATCTGCTGGCATTTGTTCCGGGTCTGGGTGTTTTGTGTAGGTATAGTGTTAAGTAGCAAAATATTTATCTACGTACGTTATATTGCATTAACCCCCGAGTGTTAACTAAATATATCTGTTTTTGGGGTTCCGTACCTGAAGGGTGAAAACGGAGCCCTATTACTAAGCCTCCGCTGTCCGTCCGTCCATCCGTCTGTCCGTCTGTTACAGGGCTCTATATCATGAACCACATGAGGTAGACAGTTGAAATTTTCAGAGAATGTGTATTTCTCTTGCCGCTATAACAACAAATAATACAACTAAAATAAATATCCAAATTATAGAGATTCCCTATAAAAAACGCGATTTTTTGGCTATTTTTGCTCTTCGTTTGTCAAGGCTATCTCCACAATATCTATAGAAAGTTTCATATGTCTACCACACCTGAAACTTTCTATAAATAAGCAACACTTCAACTGTAATAACAACAAATACTAAAAATATAATAATGTTGAATACTTAAAGGGGTCTCCAAACCAAGTGAAAATTTGATGTTCTTTAAAAAAATTGCCTGCATTTTACGGTACGGAACCCTTCGTGTGCGAGTCGAAGGCTCGCACCTGGCGGTTTATTTACACATATTTGATCCTTAAAATTGACTCAATTGAGCGGTGACATAAAAATAGGATGTTATTTTTTATGATTTTTGTGGGTTCGATCACTGGGTAAAGAGCCAGTAAATTTTCTGTGAAAGCATTTTACATATTTTTTTAAAATAAAGTAATGTTTCCTTTCGGTAAGCTATCTTGAATATTTCGGGTACTTTCCCATCAGGTAAAGTTCGTTTTCACCACTCGCTCGAAAACGGTGACTTTGCTGCTCAAAAACAGTGAGCAAAATTGGCATTTGCTCACATGTGGAATAATAGTTATTTGTTCAACAAGTGAGCAAAACAATTTTATTTTGCACGTGCCGATATTAAATCCCGAGCTAGCGAAGGAGTCTAGTGTAGAGTCACGAGCGTAGCGTGTGGCTCTAAAGTGTCTACTTTATAGCCACACGGTGAGCTAGCGAGGAATTTAAAAGCCACGAAACAAAAAACATTTTCTCTAGTTCAACATACAGCTTTTCACCTCGACTAGTAAGAAAATATTTTGTAGTTTATAATAGATTTCGAATGTCAGGAACTAATTTTGGTCAACAACCATGGAGGGTACGAATGTTATAAACCTCTTTTTTCAAACCTTGAACGAAGGACATAATGCGTTTCTGTGAAGGTTGAACGCTGTCTAGCCTCCTTCCCTACTATAAGCTAAAATGAGTGCTCCCGGAAGTCCCAAATAAATTTCGAACCTGTTGTTTGGTAGATTATTTAAAGATGGCGCTGTCCGCCTAGAAGAATGGTCTTCACAAGCCAATTTGTGAAGGTACACATAAAAATGGCGATGCCTTGCCACGTGAGTGGATCCGCAGGCTGTGACTGGTTTTCTTTTTAAAATTGCAGGTGCAACTACCAGAACGGGTCGTGATTTATGAGCAAGGGGACGAAGAAGGCATGGTGTATAGAGTGAAGGAAAAGCTGCATCAACCCAGCGAATGCTCGCTGCTCGTTGCCACCAGCGACGCACTGCTCATATGCCAGGTATTTAATCATTTAAACATTTATTATCATTATAATTTAATGAGCCTAGCTCTTCTCGGTCCTCCACTTTGCTTATTCCAGTGCCGTCACTTTTTACTTCTTTATACGACATGACAGCGACTTTCTCCTTGAACTGATTCATAAATAATTAATACTTAGTCATCCTCTTCCTCGTCTTCCTTCTACTTTTTCTTCTGTGACTAACGAAGTTGTTTGTACATTTCAAAGCAAGTTTTAAAATTTTTCTAGTTTTCATACTTTCTAGGGTTTCGTAAGGATGAAAGCACGGCCGCCGAGTTGACCGTCGCCGTCAGATGAGGCCCTGCATCGGCTCGCTGCGCCTTTCTACGTCGTCGTGTACGAGAAGAGCGTTGGTTTAGGCTTGTAGGACTTCGATTTCTTTCAAGGGATCCCGTTTGTTACTGATGGCATGCTGAGGCTTGTTAGAAAACCGCCCGGGTACCAGCTCACGCTACGCCGCCATAGTGATACTCAATTTTGATAAATTCATGTTATGGTTAACTTACTGCACTTTTATTGCATATTTTGTTAAATAAAATATGCAATAAAAGTGCAGTAAGTTAACATAACTTAACATGAATTTGATTGAGTTCACAGCATATGCTACGAAAGCAGGAGCCAAGAATATATTTGAAAGATAATCATGTCTGTAAATGTGACAAGAGGAGACTTCCACTTAAAATTTAAAAAAAGCATGATTCCGAATGGGAAGAGCTGAATTTTCTGCATCTAAAAATATGGAAAAGTAATTTTGTTTTCGTATTACAAATAAAACTTTGCCAAGGGGAATAAAATCTGAACGAAAAGCTGAAATAATTTCTAAATTGATGCCCTTCATGCCTGGAAACTAAAAACTAAACACTGTAGTAACTAACTTTACTAACGATTAGTGCAGTAACTATGGTACTTACTTCGTTTATTATAAGAAATACTAGTTTCGCCATAAAAATAATAAGTAAACATAAACATAATTTTATGTTTTTTACTAAAAGAAATCAAATATACACTAAAAATTCTTATCTTTACGTATTTTGGATATTTTTTCCTTTATTTTGACACCTTCTATGTTGCTATAGCTCGTTGGTTTCTGAGTAATAACAAAAATATTTTTATTTTTTTAATCGCTTTTTTCTCTAGATCATGTTTTATTGAGTTAATGCACTCTTCTTAAGGAGGGCAGTATTAATAAACGCAATAACAATATGTGCTGCGTTTATTAATAGTGATACTCAATTTTACAATTTACCAAGTTAAATAAAATATGCAATAAAAGTGCAGTAAGTTAACATACTGCACTTTTATTAAGAAAATTATTTAAAAATGATTAGCTTCTGCATTCTTGCTTCATAAAATTCTAGGTAATAAAAATAATTTTGACACGTGAGTTAGAACAGCAGATATATATTTTTTCGGTGATTCCAAATATGTATCTAACTCAATTTTGATAAAAACCATAGTTACTGCACTCTTCATTGGGAGGGCAGCACTGGTCATAGCTGAATAACACATTGTACCTTGTACACTCGTAGTACGGGGAAGACAAAATGCTATGACAAATACTACCTACGCTAAAATATTTTTTTTTTTAGGATACTAAACTATCGATGATCGGAAGACAGATACCGAAATCTTGGATTGTGCCGGCGTCGATTCGTTACGTTAAAGTTACTACGTTGTACTTCGAAGAGGTGCTAATTTTAGGCCTCATGAATGGACAGGTAATAATCCATATCCATACTAATATTATAAATTCGAAAGTAACCAAGCACCAATCAGCTCGAGAAGGGTTTTCATATACCTACTTATTTTATTTACTACCTGTTCTTCACAACTAACAACTTTATTTAAGGCACTGGCCATGGAATTTGTACGATTGTTTCCTTTTTAGGGTTTTGTCAGGCATAAATTATCATAATATACTATTTTGTCCGCGTAATAAAAAATATGATCAAGCCAATGTACAGCTTTCTAGGACTTCCGAATTGACCAAAACTTTGCTCACGTAATACTTGAACGGCCCTTTAGGTGTATTAAATAAAAAATAACCATTTGAGTCCTTCTTACGGGTTGTGTCATCTTCGATCCCAAACTATATCTAAACGACTTATACTAAGACATATACCTGTATTATATAATATACTATAGGCACAGATTTTATAATCTTTAAGTATTTTTTTTATTTCGTTCTACAAGATATATTGCAATTATTACATTTCAAAAAGTGTTAGAAATTTCTGTAGGTTTCATACTTTTTGAAATATTTTGAAAAAAGTCGATAAATTACCCATTCCCACCTCCTATCTCCATCCATCTGTAATGTAGGTCTCTTCTCATATATTATAGATTATATTGTTTTACAGGAAAAATATAGATAAGTCTGTAAGTAGATCACTTTTTGAAAAATGGTCAAAAAGGGGGGTTTACTTTTCGAAATATACTGAAAAAGGTCGAAAGTCATACCATTACCCTCTATACTTCGAAGTTTGCAAACCGATCCATCTGAAATGTAAAAATTAAAGGTACCTCCTTTAATTTTTAGGTATTCATTAAATAGCAAAGTCTCTCTAACCGGTATACCTATAAGTAGTACATATTGGTATACTTGACAAACGCACGAAACCCTCGGCGCGCGAGTCACACTCGCACTTGACGGATCTTGTGTTGTACAAGCCTCCGTTTCCTCCATAAACGTTAAAGTCAACGAACAAAGATACTCATTGTCATTATCTTTCAAAGCACACCAGACTCATTTAACCAATCAAAAACAACATGATTTCATGGAAACAAACTTTATAGAATAAATATTTAAATTAAGACCGTGTATAAAAAAAAATCTGTGGTTTTGTTTTGTTTAATTTCGTTGTTATTTGCAGATTTGGCTAGTAGAGCCTGGGAACGGCAAATACAAGATGATACTGCAGACGCCGAATAGCGTGCGTTGCGTAGACGTGAGCGCATCCCGGGCCAGCCTGGCCGTCGTAGACGAGTCTTCTGTCTGTCGCATTTACAACCTGCTGACAGGCGACTTGTTGCATACTGTGAGTACTGCACTCTGCTAAATAAGTGAGTGAGTAAACCTTTAATGATACTGCAGACGCCGAATAGCGTGCGTTGCGTAGACGTGAGCGCATCCCGGGCCAGCCTGGCCGTCGTAGACGAGTCTTCAGTCTGTCGCATTTACAACCTGCTGACAGGCGACTTGTTGCATACTGTGAGTACTGCACTCTGCTAAATAAGTGAGTGAGTAAACCTTTAATGATACTGCAGACGCCGAATAGCGTGCGTTGCGTAGACGTGAGCGCATCCCGGGCCAGCCTGGCCGTCGTAGACGAGTCTTCAGTCTGTCGCATTTACAACCGGCTGACAGGCGACTTGTTGCATACTGTGAGTACTGCACTCTGCTAAATAAGTGAGTGAGTAAACCTTTAATGATACTGCAGACGCCGAATAGCGTGCGTTGCGTAGACGTGAGCGCATCCCGGGCCAGCCTGGCCGTCGTAGACGAGTCTTCAGTCTGTCGCATTTACAACCGGCTGACAGGCGACTTGTTGCATACTGTGAGTACTGCACTCTGCTAAATAAGTGAGTGAGTAAACCTTTAATGATGCTGCAGACGCCGAATAGCGTGCGTTGCGTAGACGTGAGCGCATCCCGGGCCAGCCTGGCCGTCGTAGACGAGTCTTCAGTCTGTCGCATTTACAACCTGCTGACAGGCGACTTGTTGCATACTGTGAGTACTGCACTCTGCTAAATAAGTGAGTGAGTAAACCTTTAATGATACTGCAGACGCCGAATAGCGTGCGTTGCGTAGACGTGAGCGCATCCCGGGCCAGCCTGGCCGTCGTAGACGAGTCTTCAGTCTGTCGCATTTACAACCGGCTGACAGGCGACTTGTTGCATACTGTGAGTACTGCACTCTGCTAAATAAGTGAGTGAGTAAACCTTTAATGATGCTGCAGACGCCGAATAGCGTGCGTTGCGTAGACGTGAGCGCATCCCGGGCCAGCCTGGCCGTCGTAGACGAGTCTTCAGTCTGTCGCATTTACAACCGGCTGACAGGCGACTTGTTGCATACTGTGAGTACTGCACTCTGCTAAATAAGTGAGTGAGTAAACCTTTAATGATGCTGCAGACGCCGAATAGCGTGCGTTGCGTAGACGTGAGCGCATCCCGGGCCAGCCTGGCCGTCGTAGACGAGTCTTCAGTCTGTCGCATTTACAACCGGCTGACAGGCGACTTGTTGCATACTGTGAGTACTGCACTCTGCTAAATAAGTGAGTGAGTAAACCTTTAATGATGCTGCAGACGCCGAATAGCGTGCGTTGCGTAGACGTGAGCGCATCCCGGGCCAGCCTGGCCGTCGTAGACGAGTCTTCAGTCTGTCGCATTTACAACCGGCTGACAGGCGACTTGTTGCATACTGTGAGTACTGCACTCTGCTAAATAAGTGAGTGAGTAAACCTTTAATGATGCTGCAGACGCCGAATAGCGTGCGTTGCGTAGACGTGAGCGCATCCCGGGCCAGCCTGGCCGTCGTAGACGAGTCTTCAGTCTGTCGCATTTACAACCGGCTGACAGGCGACTTGTTGCATACTGTGAGTACTGCACTCTGCTAAATAAGTGAGTGAGTAAACCTTTAATGATGCTGCAGAAGCCGAATAGCGGCGTTCGACCAGACTGAAAAGATGGCGCTTTTAGTTTGAAATTAAATGACATAGACAGACCCTGCTCAGGTTGCCATGACACACTACCACAACCATTATTCTTCAGCGAAAGGTCCGCGCCATTTATTGAGTACTAAGGTAAATAGGATTTTTTCCTTATTTGGAAAAAGCCCCTTACGTACCTATGTATAAATAAAAAATATCACGGGTAAAATGCTCAACTGATAACCAAACTTATTTAGTTTATTATTTTTTCCAATTGCTAAGTGAATCAAAGTACATTTTTTTTATAACTTAATAGAAAATGGTTTACTATTTGCGGCAATTACTCTTACCTAAGTTTTATTCCTTGTAGAACGCAGAAAAAAATAAAGCATAAAAAAATATATTAATCTCGTGCCAACACAAAACTTGCAGCAAGGTGGTCTTGCAACTCTGTTCTGATTTGTAAACATAACTTATTATCACACTAATAAAGTAGTTAGATAATTTATTATTATTATTACAAGGAAAGAGTTACAATTGGAAATCGCAATGCTGGATCCAGCATTACAGCAATCCAGTTAGATCCAGCACATTTTTGGGTCCGCTGGATCCAGCGGTACGGATCCGCAATGAGCTAAATACAAGTAACTAAGTTTATTTACTCGCGAAAATGCCACATAATTTCATTGCCACTTTGCTGCGCGGGCTTTATTTAACCCAAATTGAAGCAAGTGGCATGTTGCCGTTCTGTCGCACGTGGCCCGTGCTGCACCCCCTATTTACACCGCACTGCCTACTTTTACAAGCTTCTATTCAATTTCACGGGTATGCATAGTTTGAACCGTTTCATCACTACTAACGACTAAAAATGTCATCCTATTTCTGATGGCGATGCACTTAAATGACAGAAATAAACTAATTCTGCAGCCTGGACTGTCTTCTCATAAGTGTACTCCACAAAGGGTACATAGATAAAAAACAATCCAGTAGGTTGTATTGATTTTTCTGGTTTCTAGTTCTATTTAACTTTAGTTCCGTTTCTAGATCTTTTGCCAAGCTATACATACATACAGCCTACCACAGAAACTCCCCTATTTCTCGTAGTCTGTTAAAAAGTCTAGGTGTATGTATCAGGAACGCAGCCGTTTTGAAGTGCGTGAAACATCTTGTATGTGCTTGCACACAGCGCGCCAGACAGCTTATGTAACTGGAATGTCATCAGCGCTGGGTGTTCCTTGAGTTTTGAACTCAATATGACCTCGATAGGCTAATGGAGTAAGGAAGTTAGATAGATAGATAATACTTTATTGCACACTTAACTTAGAAATAATTTACAAAATAATAATTAAGAATAAGCGATTATTGGCGGTCTTATCGCTCAAGAGCGATCTCTCCCAGACAACCTTGAATGGATAGGATCGTTGTATTGCACATGGGGTAATATCTGTGTGCATAAATTATAATATAGGTATTTACTACTTAGAATATTAGCAAATATATACTATGCATATAAAACTACATATTTTATAAATCGGAAGTTCCGACTGGCTGGCGGGGCTATGCACCATTAAATTTAATATAATATATAGCATTATTTGATTTTATCTGGTTTATGCAAGTATAATAAGTGTTCTTTATATCCGTGCCGGTCGCGGCGTAAGAACAGACCCCACCAACTCAGCTCTTAGATGTCATCAGAGCCAACTCAGGGAACCTACCCGAGGATGTGCAGAAGCTTTCTTCTATATATATAAAACCTCACTAATCCGCCTTTCCACTGCTGAATATATCTCCCCAAACGAAGGGGCGTTTGGAGACATGTTCAGCAGTATACGTTCGTTCATTCTATTAACCAACAAAAATTATGTGTGTGCCTAGAATAGTGTTTATATTTGTTTCAGGAAGAGAATGTGTCGTCAGTGTCTTGGAACGTGTGGTGCGACGAGCTGCTCAGCATGTCTGGCGACGGGCTGCTGTCCATCAAGGCGGGAAGCATGCCGCCCGCCACGCAGCCGCTCGGGGGCTCCGTCGTCGGTTTTCAGGTACGTAAGATGTGTTTGCGACGTCTATAGTTCAATAGAATGTGGCTTCAGTGTCTTGGAATGTGGGTGCGACGAGCTGCTCAAAATGTCTGGCGACGGGCTGCTGTACATCAAGGCGGGCACCATGCCGCCCGCCACGCAGCCGCTCGTGGGCTCCGTCGTCGGCTATAAAATTAAGCAGAGCTTGTATTATGGGTTCTAGATAACTTATATGCATAATACATATACATTTTATCATATACGTATAGAAAATACCCGGAACCAAAATCTGCAGATCGTAAAAACATTTGCTTCGAGGCAGGAATCGAACCCTATACTTCCTGGATCGCAGGCGGATTTCCGCCCGCTGCGATACTGAAGTCGTCATGCACACACACAGAATATAGTAACCATACATTACACAACACATCAGATTTACCGATGAAATTTTAATTGCTTGATTGTGCTTCGAAGAACATCACCTTAAGGCCACGTCATCGCGTCATAGCGATAAGGTAAGTGTATGTATATCGTGTAGGGATGTATCGTTTAGCCGCTAACCTGTACATTTAACGCGTACCTTTTGTTTTATTATCCCCTACGTTTCCATCGCGTTGCAGCGATATTGGTCACGGGACGACTCATTGCTCATCGAGGGGGAACGCGATAAATACCCGATAAATAATCTTTAATATGTTACCAGATTGCGAAAGTTTAAAAAGGTCTATACATTTTAATACAGCTGACTGTGTACAGATCTCCTTTTTTGAATAACTGATTTTAATTGTAACTAAAGTGAGATCTATCTCTGCTCTGACATTACTCATAGCAGTTCAATAATATGTATTTTCCCCAACCATCAGACTAATATATAAATACTACTTGTGAATAATGCAATCTCAAAAGTAGTCCATTGGTTTAGTGTCAATAATATTTTGCTTAACGAAACCAAAAGGTATTAGATTTATTCTACCTAATGTTAAACAAGTTAAGGCTGATGTAAATGTAAAAGAAGAAACGTTAGAAATTGTAGAAAGTACCGTTTTCTTAGGAATCACCTTAGATAATAAACTTCAATGGGGCCCACACATAAATAAGCTATCGAAGAGACTTAGTTCTGCAGCATATGCTGTCAAAAAAATCCGTCATCTTACAAAAGTGGATACATCTAGATTTGTTTATTTCAGCTACTTCCATGTATTATGTCTTATGGTATACTACTGTGGGGGATCGCTGCAGATATTAACACCGTATTTGTGTTGCAGAAGAGGGCTGTTCGTGCTATCTATAGTATGGGTCCCAGAGAATCCCTGCGTGATAAATTCAAAGAAATAAACATAATAATAATAAATAAATAAATAATGAATAAATAATGCTGGACAATCCACACCGCATCACCTAGCCCCAAAGTAAGCAGAGCTTGTGTTATGGGTACTAGATGACTGATATACTTAATACAATACATAACATAGATAGATATTTTTTATTATATGTAGAAAATACCCAGAACACCCGGAACAAATATTTGCAGATCGTACTAACATTTGTCCCAAGGCGGGAATCGAACCCGCAACCTTCTGCGTCGCAGGCGGACCTTCGCCCGCCGCGCCACATGTCATAATGACAGTACCATGTCAATATATATTTATGAAAACCTATTGTACACTCATAGAAATACCAATCGGTACCCTAAAAATAGCGATGTACATAATTTGAATACAAGAAATAAACATAAACTCGCTGTGCCCACAAGTAGACTACACAAAATTAATGTATCTTTTAAAGGGTAATGTATACGCTTCTAAAACAAAACTCCTAGTGAGTTGCAAAACTTATCAGTAAATAAATTCAAACAAATTTTCAAAACTTTCTTGTGTAAAAAGGCCTACTATAAAATATCAGATTATCTAGAGATAAAAAACCTTGGGACGGGATTTGCTCCAACTCGAAAAATAACAAATAACTAACAGGCTAAAGGTTTCTTTGTCGCTTCTTTACTTTAGCCTACATACCGAAGCGACTGAAATCAAAAATATCACTATTTCCGTGTTAGTGTTTAATTATTAAGAATTTGACCTTTTCTAAGTGTACATTTATTGTATTTATAGAAATAAAGAGTTTTTGACTTTGACTTTGAGTATGTGTAGATGGCTGTAAAACCTGTATTCCTTTTTGTACGGTGTTAAATGTATATATTGAAGGTTTTTATTATGTTATTTTTAAGTGCAATAAAGTGTTCACCTATCAATTATCTATCTATCTATCCCTTTCTTTTTTACTAGAATGAGTTAGGAAATGTTTTTACGTGGTGTTTGTGTTTTCAGGGCGGCAGAGTATTCTGTCTCCAATCGAACGCCATGGAAACCTTCAACGTACCACTTTCTCATGCCGTGCACCAATACATACAGAAAAAAATATTCAGGTTTGAACCTCCTCATAAGTCATAACATAACGCATAGGCATTATACAGGATGCCACCGAAAGGGGGTGATTCTGGACATCAAAGGGGTCATCCTTAGTTTTTACTTTAAAAAACATAAATTTGCGACGATTTTTCTTCATATTGATGTTCTTTTACGTGTATTCTTACATTATTGTTATTGTTTTGAAATTTTAAAGGACATTTTTTGCTAAAACAACGAAATTCTAAAAATTGTTATTCACAATCTGATCCCCTACGGGTCCAGAGTCACCTCCTTTCGGCTTAGTTAACCCTTTGCGTGGCACCCTGTATAGGCATACACAAGGCATATTAACAACCTGCCTCCTCTTGTTAAGAATAATCACGAGTTTGTATTGTTTGCCGATGATACGACATAGAATTTTTAAATTAAACAACAAAACACAAATTTTGTGAATAATGCATCTCAAAAGTAGTCAATTGGTTCAGTGTCAATAATATTTTGCTTAACGAAACTAAAACGAAATGTATTTATTATACCTAATATAAATATTTTTTTTGTCAATCAAAGACAACAGTCAACAATAAAATAAAAAGTAAAACATGTTAAGGCTGATAGAAACGTAAAAGGAGAAACGTTAGAAATTATAATAGTATTATGTCTTATGGTATACAAATGGGGATATTACCACCGTATTTGTGCTGCGGAAGAGGGATGTTTGTGCAATCTATAATATGGTTCCCAAAGAATCCCAACGTGATAAATTCAAAGAAATAAACATAATGACAGTACCATGTCCATATGTTTATGAAAACTGGTTGAACACATAGCAATATCAATCGGTTCCCTAAAAATAGCGATATACATATTTTAAATACTAGAAATAAACATAAACTCGCGATGTCCACAACTACATGAAATGTATATATCTTTTGAAGGGCAATACATACGCTTCTACAACAAAACTCCTTGCGAGTTGCAAAAATTATCAGTAACTAAATTCAAACAAATTGTCAAATCCTTCCTGTGTAAAAATGCTTACTATAAAATATCAGATTATCTAAACGATAAAAATGCATGGGACGGGTTTTGCTCCAACTGGAAAAATAACAACTAACAGGCAAAAAAAACCGACAGTAATCAAAAATATCACTTTATATCCGAGCCAGTGTTGAATTTTAAGAATTTTACCATTTCTAAGTGTACATTTATTCTATAATACTTAATTTGATATTAAAACTAAAGAAAATGTTATGATGTTCGCCCACAGATGTTCATCTCTCCATTGTCAAAACAAATTAAACTTGACACATAAAAAATATGATTAGATTATGTTTAATTACAGTGAAGCATACGCCGCGGCGTGTCTGGGTGTGACTGCATTGGACTGGGAACGACTCGGCTTCGCGGCACTCGAGGAGCTTTCTCTAGAAGTTGCTACAAAGGCTTTCCAACGGGGCGAGAACATCATCTTTCTCTCGCTCATCGACCATTTGCAGGTAACAGAGTGAACTACATGTACTAACGTCGATAGGTCGCTCGAGAAGTTGCTAGCAGCATAAACTCGCTGTGCCCACAAATCGACAATTAAGAACGGTCGACCGAGCGCCGCCTTGCGGCAAGCAAGGTTCAGGTTAGGTTTCGTATGATTACAATTTTTTCTCTGGTTCGTGTTAGATGACGTTCAGGCAAATTAACGAACCGACTGGACAGGACGTAACTATCATTCACTATACCATGGACATACCGGTAATAGGATGGAACAGTAGGTGTGCTGCATCAAATGCCCTCGTGAGGCATTTCTTGCCGCTAATTGCTGCGTTTTCAGAGTTTGTGGTAGAAAAGGATGACGTCTGGCAGACGGTCGTCCTTTTCTAATTCACATTCCTCATTATTAGAATCAGTAATGAATTAGTAGGGCGCATTGCAATGCATTACTAGCCTGGCCGACCGACACAACAAAATCAGTATTATAATACTGTTACTTCAGAGGTCTTAGGCTGAGAAGTGATACTGGAGTAAATGTATGGAACGGTTGTCGTTCCCAGCCGTGCGTTCTCGTCAGCGCGATGTAGAGCTCGTTTACTTTTACTAGTGACATTTAGTTATGATTATTTATGACGTGCCGTTCATGAATACGGCACATTAGATGTCGCTAGCTTGGTCACTTTAACTAGCGACATCTAGTTATGATATGCCGAATTAATAATATAGGACACATCATATAACTAATGAATGTCGCTCGTTTTAATGAACGCTAGTAAACTAGATGTCGGTAGAGTCTGTCTAACGAAAGTTGAGATCGGAAATATTTGCAAACTTACTTAATATGGCAATGCAGGACAACTAGAATTCTATAAAATGTTGATGAAAAATAATGTTTTCTAACCAATCAACTAAACTAAAACATTGAAATAAAGATGCATTTATGCATCTATGGTACATTATATTAACTAATCGCTCTCGAAGAGCTTTCTCTGGAAGTTGCTAGAAAGGCCTTCCAACGGGAAGAACATCATCTTTTTCTCGCTTATCGACTATTTGCAGGTATCAGAATGATATCTGCTAACATACATGGATAGCTAGGTCACTATGTTGATAATCAAACGAATACTAGGTTCCAATAACCTACTAACGGATTGTTTGCCCAGGGAACTAGAGCCGGCAAATTAAATAGGAGTCATAATACTCAGCAGTGGATGAAAACTGTCTGAACCTATGATGGTTTTGACAGAGTATTGTTCTCATGGTACCTACAAGCCTTGCTTCGTTTGTTTTAAGATAGCGCTGTGTAAAAACTCATTAGTTTTATTTTCTAGGAGCGGCTGGAAGTTGGTGAGAAACGCGGGGTGGTTCTTGGCGAAGTGCTGGCTTACCGCGGCCGGTACAAGGAGGCTGAGCGGTCATTCAGAGGCGCGGGCCGCGACGAGCGCGCTCTGAACATGTACGTGGATCTACGCATGTTCAACAAGGCACAGGTACGTAGCTACGAGACTCCTTACCGCGGCCGGTACAAGGAGGCCGAGCGGTCGTTCAGAGGCGCGGTCCGCGTAGTGCCAATATAATGAGCCTGAAGCGGCAAAATAATCCTTCTCATCCCGTCAGCTTCCTTCTTTCATTTGTCATCCCCTCCTCATAAATGTTTCAATCTTTCCAGGAATTTGTGAACGAAGGCGAAGGATTAGTCGCCTTAGCCCGCCGCCGGGCCGAATGGGCCCGACACATGAACGAGCCACGGGCAGCCGCCGAAATGTACCTGGCGGCTGGCGACGTGCCGCGCGCCGCCCGCCTCATGGCCGACACCGGCCGCCGAGATATGCTCATTGAATTAGGTACTGGTACTGATGGTTGCGAGGGACTAGTCGCCTTAGCCCGCCGCCACCCGAAAGGGCCCGACACATGGGTGAACCGCGGGCAGCTGTTGAGACACGACCACATCGCACTGCACTGCAAGCGCCCATACTCGGTATAGAATTAAATATATTTTTGGTAAACAATGACATTAATTTATGAAAACTAAGAACTTTAACAGACAACAGCAAAGTTTGATACTATGCTGTCGTCTGTTATAGTTCTCCGTGTTGGTTAACAAAAACTGCAACAACGCAGCGAAACAGATGCACAACAATTCGAAAACCAACAAGAGACGAATGGAATGAACAAAACCAAAATTTTTGTCTAATTTCTGTGATTTCACAAGACCTTTCACGTACCTCACTGCGACTGCGTCCGTGATGCAGCCTACCTGATTATTTGATTCTGTCAAAGGTTAGAAAGCGTGCTAACATAGATCTCTTCTCTTTCAAGCCAGGAAGCTGGACAAAGGCTCGAGCGAGTCGCTGCGACACGTCGCTGAGGCGCTAGTCTCTGTCGACGAGCTCGCCACCGCGGCCGACGTCTACCACCGTCTGGGAGACTACAGGTGGGCGCATGTCTCGTAAACTACATTACTTACTCTAAGCTCGAGCGAGTCGCTGCGACACGTCGCTGCGGCGCTGTTCTCAGTCGACGAACTTGCCACCGCGGCCGACTTATACCACCGTCTGGGAGACTACAGGTGGGCGCACGTCTCGTAGACTACATGTCATGGTAACTAACTTTGAGTGCCTTAGTACATAGGTATATTATTATATAAAATTTAGTTAACCAATATTTAGTTATAATTTATAAATTTATTTTTTTGAGTTTAGTTAAATATTGTAAAATCTATATTAATTTGTTCATATGTATCTCATTATAAGTAAATGTGTTTATATGAGAATAAAGTTCTTTAAACCTATATTTTAGAAGAACCCATGCATTGGTGTCTTAAAGCCTAGGCAAGTATGCACTCGGTACGCTAACGGGTTCTAACTAGTTAATATACTATAATTAGTTGCCAGAACCAAATAAAGGCCAACTCAGATCCACGCGGTATTCGCTACGCAGAGCGGTAGCTTCAAGTTTTCCGCGGTACCCGCAGCGCGTGAAACAGCGAAATCTGAGCGAGTGTAGGTCTGAGAATATCCCTTGAGGCACGGACTGTGGTTACCCGCGAGATTACTATTTATTCAAACTCCTCAAACCAAGAAAATACCTTAGCGTTATTTCGTAAGTTTTGGAGACCGAGTCGGGTTATTATTATATTATTTAATTAAATTACATTTACTTTATTAATACGGTAACATACACCAACCGTTTTCTATACTACGCGTCAAGTACCTACTTAAAACTATATAACATTCAGAAATTTAGTGCTATTGACATTAACTACTTGGAGATGGTGAAATTGCTGTATCGTTCACATTTATTGTTGCCTTAGTTGCTCCTCTCCTGTTTAGCATGCAGTGTCCGCTTATAACTGGTTGTGCAATTAGCAATCTCATTAAGTGTGTATTTTTATAAGATTAATGATTGTAACACCCACTGGTATACCAAATAAAGAAACTAAAAACAAAATAACATTAAATAAAGTACAGGTGCACAATTGTGGTTGACCAACATTCAAAATTAACAATTTAAAAATAATTACATTAATTTCATTCAGACACACATTCATACGTCGCGCTCGCAAAACCGCAAACATTCTGACATAATTTTCCTGAAACTATCCGCGAATAGATTGATAATAATTTACAGTTTTAAATTTATTTGCTCTGAAAATATAAATGTTATTGATTTCAGATATCAAAAGTTCTAAATTAATTAAATTACCTACTCGTATTATACTGTGGCATAATGCACAACAAACCCGTTCAGCAGCGTTTTATCAAAACCATTACGCATGTGATCTAAAATTAAGATATATTTAAAATTTTTCAGCAAAGTGTGCCAGCTAGCAGTAGCAGCCAACGAATGGTCTCGTGCATTCTCACTGGCGAAGGAACACCCTGAGTGTAAGAGTGACGTGTACTTACCTTACGCTAACCGGATGGCTCAGGAGAACAAGTTCGTTGAGGCGCAAAAAGGTAAGCATCGTATCAAACCTCTTATAACCTGCATACTATAAATACGCAGGAATGGGATTGACAATGACGTCACCAGTCAGGCTGGCCTGCTCAGTTCTAATCCTATCTGAACGATTCTGAATCCCGTTCTTAAAATACGCAGGTTATAAACCTCTCTCAACTTGAAGCAACAACTAAATGTATTGTATTCATTTATTTCAGATAAATAAATCCATATTACACATACACAATATCAAATAAAATTCAAAATTAAAGTCAATAAATTAAAAATAAGTTTAGTTAAATTAGTACTATTAGTAGTTAAATTAGTTACTAAGAGTAGGTACACACTCATAAGCCGTTTTGACGCGCGCGTTGGTAACACGCGTTTTAAAACCGATAATACCGTACACACGCACTCAAACGCGCGCTCCTCGGTATTCGAACGCGCGTTTGGTACGGATGTAGGAGACCAGATTGTTTATAAAACGCGCGTTACTAAAGCTGGCGCTTCAAAACGATTAATGTGTACTCGGTCTGAGAGTCATTGTTTTATTCTGGTGACACAAGTTACAATAAGAATATAACAATAAGAATAAACACTGCGTAGGCGTTGGCTATTGCTTGAAGTTGTTTTTTTTTTATAAGAAAGGGGGGATGGGGGTTAGGCTGCAATGTATCGCTCGGGTACGGAACTAAATACACAATGTTGTAATTGTCAGGGATAAAGTGCTCTGTTTCTCCTGACAATTAAGAAATCAGGGAATCGGCTAATCAATTCCAATTCCGTTGAATCCCTAATCTCCATCTCCAACTCCACAGCCTATATTGGTCCACTGCTGGACCCAGGCCTCCCCCTGATAAGCGTCTTGCTGGCTTTTATCTCACTTATCTACGAATCCCTAATGCCGACTAGAAATTGTACTCATGGACTGTGTTTTCTGAAAATAATCTTATATTACCTATTATTAAAACGATCGTATATATTTGTTTCAGCGTACCACATGGCAGGAGAGACAGACACTGCGTTACGAGTGTTCTCTATACTAGTAAGTAACGCTATCTGCGAGGAAAGGTTCGCTGATGCAGGCTATCTGCACCACTTACTGGCCACGCAGTGTCTCGATATCAGTGCTGCCGCTACAGATAGGTATGTACCACTATAAACTACTATTAGCTTGGGCCTGTAGCTTATTCCATACCCGTGGCTTCTAACCGTGTCTTGAGTTCTAACCGTGTCTTCCACCCGTGGCTTTTACCAGTGGCTTGTACCCTTGCCTTCTACCCGTAGTTGCTAACCGTAGCTTCTACGCGTGTATTCTACGCGTGTTTTCTAGCCGTGTCTTCTTAATGCTTATTTATTAGCTCTCTGTTGTTATTTAATGATCTATAGTCGTTGTTTTGTTGTTAGGCTGTGTGGTGCCGGCTTAGAATTTGCACCACCCAAACTCTTCCCGCGGGTGTTATAAGAGGCGACTAAGGGATATCCACTGGGGGTGGGCAGGACCGCCCCCTGCAGAACAATTCTAACACCGAACTGCGATCCCCAACCCGCATGCCCAGCGTGGGGATTATGGGCATTAACCCCCGTGAGATAAAACCCACTGAGGCGTTTATCAGGGGAAGGCCCGGGTCCAGCAGTGGACAACTATAGGCTATAAGGAGTCGTTATTGTAGCGGCTGGCTTTCCGAAATTATTATAATAAATAAAAAAATATATGTTCCAGTGAGCGCGACACATTGATGGCTCGCTACGCTACCCACGAACGTCTCTCGCGCGTGTACCGAGCGTACGAAAGCGTACATCGCTGCGTGAACGAGCCGTTTTCTTTAGTTCAACCAGACTCATTACTGAACGCTGCGAGATACGTGCTTGCTTTGGTAGAGGACGAAACACCGCCTGGAATATCTCTATTGTATCCTTTTTGAGTGAAGTAACTGATAAGATGTGTGAGATACTGACTACCCTTGTTGAACATTCTCTACTCCGGTCAAACCGGACCAACCGGGACAACCGGTCCGGTCTAGATTTATAGTCAATAGCATAAGATAGTGAGTGCTTTGGTTCTTAAACTGTAAACTTATATCTTCTGCAATAATAAATAAATAAATAAACTCAAGATCCAACTTTTGTTAACATGGTTCATGGAACACTTAGCTCGTTCCTACAATGCATAATGCTTACCATTTCTTTCCAAACTCAGGAGGTTCTATGTTCACATGTATGTATGCCTTCTCGTCTTCGTTTCCCCGGTCAAATTGTAAACAAATTAAAAATTTTTTTTTTGTTGTTATACAACCTATATATTCTATATATTCTCCTTATGGAGAATGATCCCGAGGTTTTATAATAAATATTATATAACTTTTTTAAAATATTATAAAACACAATTAAAAAATAAATTTATATATTATAATTTTATTCCCGGGTATAAGTTTCGAAAACTTAAAAAAACAGTTTAAATATTAGGGAATTTGATGTCGAATTTTTATCTACTCTCAGTAGCCAGACCCTATAGATTTATATAAATCCTACTATATTATAAAGCCGACAATTTGCCAAGTGTGAACTTTATTTTGTTACCTAAGATCTCAAAAAAAAAAAAAAATACTATGAAATATGGCTTAAATTTAGAACAAAGCCTAACTTAGACAATATGCAATGCTTATTATACCGAAAATATGCGAAGCCGCCGGCAGATGCTAGTTTGTAATAATATAGTAAATCCTTAACTACACTCAGCGGCATTTACCTATGTCTGGCGAAACAAGCGAAAGCGCTGGGCGCTTGCAACCTCGCCCAACAAATGCTGGACAAGATACTGGGAGTGCAGATTCCGCAGAAATTCCAGGTATTTATGATCAATGGGTGGAGACCAGGGATGTTAGACGGCCACTTAATAATCCTTGTACCGAGCTGGCTGAAAGCTGGTATTCGAGACGGGAAACTAGTACGCCTGTGCTCCGCTCTGGCGCTGCCAATAACTGCCAATTCTGAGAGACAAACTGTGTCGGAAATCGCAACCCAGTAAAAAAAATTTATATTTCAATTTCGTATACCGTTAATAGAGGGCAGTAATTATCGAACACACGGAAAAAATATCACATTTAACATTTTTTTTAATATTATTTTGCATTTCGGGTATATGTAAAATATATTCCAAAAAATAAATAAATTATTTATAACAAAGATTTTTAATTATTAAAATATTTATTGAAAAACGTTTTTATTTGAAAATACTCGATTCTTCCATCAATTGAACAATATTAATCGTTCATAAGCACTAACAATGATTTGAAAGTTTACTGCGCAAAATAAAAAAACTTACTCATGCTGGAACCGAACCCGGGACCCCGTGAACGTGAGCGCAACCCGCTACCAATATGCTATCTTACATTCTGAGTTTACATTGGTGGAAAATGGAAACTGCTCATCGAGTCAGCTTGTTATAATAAAGTTTTATAACATTAGGGAAATCTGACTGGAATGTTTTTTTACATGTATCCCTGAAATTTGTCGATTATTGTTGTCCGTGTATTTTTGTCGGTCAACGGCCAATCTTGGTATTTTTGCATACAAGGACTAAATAGTCTTGGTACATGGTATGTGACACTAAAAACTAGTATGTATACCAAGAAGTTGGTACGTCTAACATCCCTGGTGGAGACTAATGTGAAATGTGCAGCTTAAACATTACGCCCAGTGGCGTATTTAGCTTTAGGACACGTCCAGCCTCGTTATCCTCGCCGTCAACATTATTGCTTGGCTCTGGCTCATCCCTCTCGTTTAAAGTCAGTATCATTTTTTTGTAGAGTGTAGCATACAGACAGTATGCAAAAAACCACATAATTTTCACGGCTCGCTCCGCTCGCCGGTAATATCTTCGCATTCTTTGTGTGGTCCAGTGCTTCAGTGACGACGTAAGGGGAAGTTAGCGGGCGGTCTGCATCGGGTACCCACTTCGAAATCGATCGAAACCGTTTGCGAGTACACATACCTAGGGCAGATTCTGCGTCGAGGTTTCTCGTCATTCGTACCTCAAAAGGATTAGCAAGCTGAAGTGGCAGTGGGCCGGCCATATCTCGCGAAGAATCGACAACCGCTGGGGTAAACGTCTTCTTGTGGAAACCGCGACTCGGCAAACGTATTATAGAACGCCCCCCGGCTAGATGGGATGACGACCTGCGAAAGACTGCAGGGAGATGCTGGATGCGGCAAGCTGAAGATAGAGTGCTCATAAGGGGAGCCCTATGATCCAGCAGTGGACTCAAATATGATTATAATGATGATTTCCTCCGCGCGTCTGAGTTTTATTACGGTGTTTTTCAGGAGAGTGTCGAATTGATAGTAATAAAGACGCGCGGCAGTGTCGCCAGCACCCGCGACGAGGACGTGGCGCCTTTGTGCTGGCGCTGCCGCCGCCACGCGCCGCCTCTCACCGCGCTTGCCTGCGGGCAGTGCGCCCATGTGTTCGTACACTCTATGCTGACGCACGGTACGTATCAGTCACACAGTAATACGTGGTACAGACGTGGCGCCACAGTGCTGGTACTGCCGCCGGTCGCCGCGTTCGCCTGTGCGCACTGCGCCCATGTTTTCGTACACTATGCTACGCACGGTACGTCTCATTCACATTGTGATCATGACATGTGGCAGAGTGTCACACGGTGGCAGAGTAAAGGCGAAACCACCGCGTCTGTTTTCAAACGGTGGTGGCCCACCAAGGCCGCGGAAGGTAGAAAATCCTGGCACTACACTCCTTTTAGAGTCTGTGCCTCCCATACTACACCGCAACCTACTACCGCTCCAACTGTAGTCCTATAACCGTACAAACTATAGGTACCTTTCGTTTCCAGAAGTGCTACCGCTAGTCCGATTCGAGCCAGCTTCAGACATCTCCTACAAAGAAGCAATGGATCTGATTAATCGCATGCCGCTGGTCGAGCCTCGGGCCAATGATGCAGAGGTGTTGCGGATAGGCCACGGCATGGATGACTCAGACCCTTTCTTAGACAAAGTTGACGAGGTATGTATCTAGATATGATATAGATACTAATGATTGTCTCCTATCCTGATTTTAAAGACGTTTCACGTCAAACAAACACTATCTTTAGTCCCAAAACGGTTTCTCTCACATAAGCAGATTTACAATAAATACAACAACAATAATGACACATTAAATAATTCCACTTAATGTGTCATTGGCATATTACCTTTGATGAATGAAACTACAGATGGAGGGACGCGCAAAAGTGTCAAAACCATTCTACCAATCTCTCCGTGCAAATAGTACCGCAAGCAGTATCTAGAGTTTCTTTCATGTATGGACGATTCTGCGACGGTGATTACCATTGTCATAGTAAAGCGATCGGTGCGCACAATTTGGCCCCAGGTCAACCGTATTTATTGTTTCGTTATATGCACAGGAGGACGAAAGTGGCGTTGTGAAGTGCGACCGCAGCGCGCTTCTTGCGCTGAGTCCTGCTTGCGTGCTGGCGTTGCAGCGGCCGCCACTGCCACCGCTGCTGTACCGCAACATGCTGCCCGAGCTGCCTGCTGTAGCCTGTCCGAACTGCCATTACGTGAGTGAAGTCATACAGTCCCGTGCCTCGGAAATACAGTCACCGGTCGCTCACTATTGGAGCAGTGTCGTGGTCTAATTACGGGCCAGGGACATGGTAAGTACGTACGTACACCTGGACTGATTACTCGATAAAAAAGTTAACTCGAAAACCGACCTTAACTTCCATGAGAAAGTTTTAAATTTGAAAAGCAAACCATTACGGTTCCGACAAAGGTTCGCATACAGGCATTGTGTCCTTGTCACACATGTTGCATTTTTTGAGTGACCGTGTTCTGAGTTAATGGGACCATGAAGTCACGATATTGGACAGATTTACTAAAGTTATTTTCTTCCGTCCATTTATAAATAAATAACACTGTTTTTTTTTGGCAGCCGAGTAGCAATTCCCATTTTTCATTAATTGTTTGGCCACCCTAGTAGAGTGCAATGCATTACTTTCGTACTCGCTGTTTCGCCAGCACCGTTTTTTGGTGCAAGCGCGCATTGTAGTCGTACCTAAAATTTCTTTGTTACGGACATAGTCATGCTGACAATGAAAAACTAAAGAAAAGAACATAATTAAGCAACGAACACCAAACTTGCATGTTACTACTAAGTTGCTTCGGACTCGTCATCAACGGACACTGTTCGGCTATCTGTAGTAAAGTTTTATATTTTCCATATTAGTAATGTCGAAAAACGACTGATGGGTATGGCTGATGGGTGTTAAAAAACCCAATTTGAATGACTCCTATAAAATAAGTTATCTTTAAAAGGGCCATAAGGCATAAATTTGATTAAGATCTTATAATGAAATTCATGGCAAAATCTATATTTTTACTAAACATGTATATTGTTTCCTCCACAGCTGTTCTACCTCGAAGACTACGAGATCCAGATGGTGACGAAAGGCCACTGCTCCTTCTGCAGATACGCGCCAGTCGAGGCTAAAGACGAGAAAGACTCGGAGTCACCTACATCCGGCTCTCAGCCCGGCACTCCCAATGGACACTCGTGGCATTAGGAACGTACCATAAGCCCTATAGGGACTTAGCACAACCATCCAGAACCGATACCGCACGACACAGCAAAAAGCATTAAATATGGGCCTAAACTCGTAATATTTAGTTACATTTTACAGTGACAAAGCGGCTTACCGCAGGCTTCAAGCGTAGCCCGTGATTTGTCTGTTATGTGATGCCGTTAATATTGTATGCCCATACTTGAATACACATGTTTGTGTTGTGTGACAGTGGTGGTGTCAAGATCTGCGACGATAATCATTATTCAGTAAAAATTTCTTTATGCAAGTGATTGCTGTCACATACCACAATCAAACGCAAATCAGATTTAAGGTTAGGGTTTAAGGTGTCTAATTTTGACAGGTTTTTTATTAAAAGTGAAATAAACTAATTTAATTTAATTTTCGACAATTAAATTCTGCGAATTAAAACTGTTAACAAATAAAATTACAATCAAATATTTGAAATGCTTACATAAAATTAAAACCTAAACAAAATTGGCGTTTCTTAGACCTTTTGAAAATAGTGAATGAATTCAACCAGTTTAGAATCACCAGATAAAGTACAAATATGGTTTTGAGTGATTTATTAGGTACGCCAGCAACAAAATTGTGCCATAGCTTACTTACTTTTATGTAGGTATCTGCATTTGGTACGTCTCTTATCCAGATGCATTGTTGATGCATGTACTTATAAGAATAACTATTCTATTTTGGACAATTCACGTCTCCTTGATCTTAAGTAGTGCAAAGGGCACATCATTTTGCGGCCGTGATTCACGAGTTTCTAGAGGTACCCTTTTGTACTTAGTAGAAATTAATGTTTCTAATGAATTCCTTTTGTACGTTGAATAAGTAATTATTTGTGATTTTGCCGTCCATGGTATTTTTCCGATGATCTTTTTAGAAATAAGTAGGTACTTATGTAAGGTCTAGATTTATTTATAGTAGGGGGGCCAATGATGCTAAATATGAATTTACTCGAGCGTCGTCGGGACCTATTGAGTTTTGGAGATTAGGAAGAAGTAAAATCATATAATATGATAACAAATATCAAAGTGCTTTATTTCCTTTAGAACCTTACAGGACTCTTGGACACGTCACAAAATTCAAATTAAACAAGTAAACCTAGGAAATAAAGTGATCACTTTGATTTTTAGCTCACTTCAACCTTTTTAAGGTAAAGTGAACAAGATACCCTTTCCTTGATAGGTTGTTAGTTTTCGAGTTGGAACAAAACTTTTTATCCTCTAGATAATCTGATATTTTTTAGTAAGCCTTTTTACAAACGATATGTTTTACAATTTGTTTGAATTTATTTATTGATAATATTTATTTAGCACATAGAAAATTACAATAACAGAATAAAACAATTACAACTAGTATTTATACACATCTATTAAAAATCTATGCCGTCACCAGTATTTAAATTTTGTATGTCGCTATTTTTAGGGAACCGATTCATATTTCTACTCTACACAACAACACACACACACACACACACACACAATACACATACACATAATGACAGTTTATTGACTGTCATTATGTTATGTATTTCTTTGAATTTATCACGTAGGGGTTCTCTGGGACCCATATTATAGATTGCACGAACAGCCCTCTTCCGCAGCACAAATACGGTGTTAATATCTGCAGCGTTAACACTATGGAAGTAGCTGAAATAGACTAGTCTAGAAATATCAACGTCTGTAAGATGACGGATTTTTTTGACTGCATGCTGCAGATTTAAGTCTCTTCGATAGCTTGTCTATGTGTGGGCCCCATTGAAGTTTACTATCCAAGGTTATTCCTAATAATACGGTACTATTTACAATTTCTAACTTTTCTCCTTTTATGTTTACATCAGCCTTAACTTGTTTTATATTAGTTAGAATAAATCTTATACATTTCATTTTGGTTTCGTTAAAGCAAAAGGTTGTATAGACGCTAAACCAATGGAGTACTTTTGAGATTGCATTATTCACATCGTCGAAGTCTGTGTCGTTTCATTTAAAAAATCAATGTAGTATCATCAGCAAACCACACAATCTCGTGATTATACTTAACAAGATGAGGCAGGTCGTTAATATAAACTTAAATAGACGCCCAGAATGACACCCTTTCACAAGAGGGGGCAGCTTCTACAGTTATTTAAAAATGTAAAAAAAATCAACACGAAATGAAGTCACATGGAAATACTCGAGCGCGTCAGATATTGATCGTGTATATGCCCCACATCTCTCTGAAAACGGAGGTATCTTAATCTGCCGGCTTGCGTGGTGAGGGTGGCCGTATGGAAGGGTAGTAAATGGAAAAATAATATGGTTTTACTCTAGCGCGTCAGATATTCAGATAGGATGTTAAGTGAATCCGATAACAGCTCCCATTCTGAAGACTGATAATTCACATGTGTCGAAAGCTCTCGGCGGCTTTATGAAAATTAAAAAAAAATCGTATATTTGAAATACTCGAACGCGTCGGAGTTGCATACAGGCGGTTCAGCTTGAAGGCCTTGACGTTCAAACCCAGAATCTGACGTTTATCTACAGCGATATTCTTTTTCCATGTGAATGGAATTATGATATAATATCATAAAAAATAATTGAATTCATATTCAATAGAATTATTGTTTTATCATACAGAAAATTTTGCTGCCGCAACACACTACCTACTGCAGCGCTTTACGAACTAAACTTTATTGACGATTTTCGTTACTTGGCCATGTGGAAAACGGCAGATCATATAATTCCTGTGAACCTTGAATTATCCATTTCATAATAATATAAAATTCGTCTGCGCTGAATGTCCAGAATGTCCAAGTATCGTTTTTGTTTTTTGCGAGTATGTTACCCATCCACTTCCTTAGGCATAACCTAAGGAAGTAATACATCAGATTATTGAAATGCACACTTTTCAGCACATAACTAACCCACCTTATCTTAATCTGACGCGCTCGTGTATTTTTAATGATCGATTGTTTTTTACTATTCTGATCGGTCGTCTCAGACGCATCCACCAACAAAAAAGCCTAATGGTGGAGGTAGGTACTCAACAGGGTGCAAGGTATCCAGGGTTTGCTATAATTTTTTGCAAATAATAAAAATAAAATAAATATCCATATTAAAGGGGCCTTCCATACAAAAAAAAGTTGTTTTTTTGGCTATATTTGCCAAGGTCTCTTGAACCACAAAAGTTAGACACATTAAACTTTCAATAAATAAGTAAAACTTCAACTGTATAATAACAACAAATACTAAAAATATAATAAAGTATAAAATTTAAAGGAGCCTCCGAAAAAGTGAAAATTTTATGTTCTTTGAAAAAGTAAAAACGAATTTATATTACAAAATATGTATGTTTTCAATTAATTTAGTTTGTAGTGCAATTTATCTACGTTAATGTAATGTTATTCAATAACGCATTTGTATAGTTCATTATTATCAGTAGGTGCCTGTACCTACCTAATCAATCTCGCGTACCTATAAATGTATTAATTTGTAAATCTAGTGATAATGCCACCGTCCCAATGAAATTAAAATGTAAGTAGGTAAGTGTTATTATACCTAATGTAGAAAACAGAGTTTCATTTATTCCATAATTTTTAATTTCTTAAAGAAATTGTGGGCCGTAATTTCTAAAGAGAAGAGTCAAATAGGGTACCTAAATGAAAGAAATATCTTTGTCTTTGTTGCTAACCCCAAGCCTATTATTACAACCCCGTTATTTATTTTCATGGCTTCTTTTACTTTTCAGCTACCTACCACCGCAGTGTCTTTAAAATATTCGGGGCTCGCTTTGCTCGCTATCATTTGTTTAGTCACACTTTTACTTTCTTTTTACCAAAAATCCGAACGCTTAAATTTTTTGGACGGGTTAGTAAGGAGACGATCTAGGAAAATGGTCTTAGGAGACTATCCAAAATTTTTAGAGAAATTTTCGTCTGTATTCACAGACAATAAAAAAAATTACAGTTAGCAAGAAAATAGGCATTTTATACACACCCCACTACGGTACCCCAATTCCCCCTTACTGCCCCTTCCAAAAAATGCACTTTGTTTTTATTGACGTTATAAAAAGGGTTTGGTCTAATAATCCCATGGTCCTAACGTCGCCGTTTGTCCACCGCCGCACGCGCCGCCGTCAACGAAACATCACCTATCATCATCTAGGTTGCCTGGAAGAAATCGCTCTCAGCGATAAGGCCGCCTATTGTACTAAGTATTTGGTAAATGTAGATATAAGGTTTATAATATGTTATTTTTTTAAGTACAATAAAGTGTTCATTCATTCATTCATCACCAACAACGATATTATTTCAGGCCGAGTTCATGATGAAGTGACGTCGATCGTTTGTCTACTGACACCGGGACGTCACCGTTAACTATATTATTATAAGGCCGAGTTCAAGATGGCGTCACGGCGATCGAGTGTGTCCACTGCGACGATATCGGTGGTTCAGTTTGTTGTAACTGTTCGTGGTAGTCGCTTTTGAAGAACTTACTCTCTTTCTTTTTGTACCTACTGCACGACAAGTTGCGGCGGCATGACGAGAAGTGTCGATGCATGCGCGATGATCGTGACGATTACCTTATCGATGACAGACGATGAGTAACGGTCATCGCCGATAGTGAAGAGGAGGCATAAAAGAAAAAATAGGTCCGTCACAAATTCACAATCTCAGGCCGAGTTCTAGCGGTCGCTCCGAACTAGGTACTCATATCTTCGACGGCCGGATGACGGCGGCGCTCAGGTGACGGGCATGCGGTGGACAGGCGGCCATAGTAAATGTATGTATCGCTACGCTACTTCTTCGCCGTTATCTTGTTATCGGTGACGTTTCGTTGACGGCGGCGGTGGACGAACGGCGTAAGGGTAAGGTCAGGTATTCCTGCGCCAATGTCAGCGCGCGACAGTTCGCGCCTTCCAAGCCGCCGCCGCCGCCGCCGCCGCCGCCGCCGCCGCCGCGCTCGTGCATTTGTCAAACTCTGCGAATTTCTTTAGAAATATTATAGTGTCTTTAGTAAAGTACAAAAAAAAATTAGTAGTTCAGTCATAATATTGAAAAAACATTACAAAGAGGGATACCTACTTACCTAACTTTGAGATTTTATTGTAACGAGAGAAGTTCATCAGATCTTGTAACTGCATACTACTTTGACTAGACTAGATCCTTAAGTGTACTTATCTTTTTTTCATAATTTTGTGCCTAATTCCAAGCGCATTATTGCCTGTCTCGAATCATCTGGTTCGGATCTGGCCTGACATAATAAAATAGGTAAGTAGGTATAGTATAGGTTCCTTTTAATTATTTTCTAGAACCTACCTACAAGAAAATAATTAATTGTTAGTACCTTTTAATTACCTAGTTACATAGGTACTTACTTATGAATGCAGATAATTAAAAGTAGGTACCTACCTACCTACCTAACTCTACCAATGTATCGACGTGGATCACCAAATAAGTTTTAATTTAAATTTAATCTAGGCTTTTCTCTGACTTGGTCGTAATCAATAGAAACAGTCAATTTGCTAAGCATGTTTTGCGCAGTTTACTCGTCCGTTTTGCTCTTGAGCATATGTAAGTACCTACATACATACGACACGCACTTGGCCGGTTTTATTTAGATGCTAACACCTACAATCTAGGTACTTAGGTACCCAGATTGTGTGTGTGAGTGATTTGTATAAAATCACTACCAATACCAACGGATTTTGGCTTATTATGGGTCGGGGTACCTACGAGTATGTCCTAAGTTCAAACAACAGTAAATCTCAAAATGTACCTTTAAGATCTGTCTTGTAAGAGTTCAAGTGTTAGAAAAGCACGAGTTTAATCGATGTTTTTGTGCTGGCTGATGATTTATTTATTTATTTAGAAACGTAACAGCATTACAGGTTTTTTTTAGCCGTAAGTAGAGATTGCAATCCGGATTATCCGAAATCCGAATTATCCGGATAATTCAGTAATTTTTTATACGGATTTAAGGATATTTTTTCGTGTAATTCCATTCGTATTTAGGTACATACGTCGCTATGTCTTACGCTTAATACCTGCTTACCCCCGTGCCACACCACACGCCGTACCACACTCTCACTCTCCTGTTCAGGTACCTAGTATCTGAATAGTTCCGTGAGTTTTTTTTTGATAGTGCTGTGTGTGTTGTGAAATCCGTGTCAGTGCAATGAGTGGCCGATGTGCGTTACCATACGAATTAGGTAAGTAAACTTGGTTGTAATTAATTAGTTATTTTGCCTGTGTAGATTATGTACCGTATTGGAGGGCCTCATAGATTAAATAATATACCTACCCTATTGTTAACTAAATGTTTATAATATTTTGGAATTACAGGTTACGATGATGCTTTATGTAGACTCATAAAAGCCCGAATCTGCCCAAAGTCCTTTCTTCTCAGACAAAAATCTTATTAATACGTCTACCAGCTCATCAGAACGTGCTCGTCTACTCGCCGTTTTAGAGTGGGAATCCGGACTTTGGTTACATGTCCTTCCTTTCAAAAATCTAGGTAGGTAGGTACCCTTTTAGACAAAAACTCTTTTCGGGTGGCCACCTCTTTTCATTTGGGTTCACCTTGCCTATTTGCACGTCGTTGCCAGTGTGGTGAAACCGTTGATTAGTTTGGTCACTATGCACTGGCATGTCTCTCTAGTTCAGGACGTGTGCCCCGTCGTACTTCAATTAATGACATCATTCGTCGGGCTTTTTTACCAGCGTCAGCGTGGCAGCTACCCTCGAACCACGTGGCCTTATGCGAGATGATGGTAAAAGACCCGACTACGGTATGACCCTGATTCCCTGGAGGATGTGTCGGCCTTTAGTTTGCGATGCCTCGAGTGTGATACCCTAGTGCCTTCACATTTTGCAGGGACACCAGTAAGGGCTGGCTCCGCAGCAACATCAACAGAGTCCCGCAAACGTCAAAAATACGCTAATCTTGACCGAGGGTATCTGTTTGAACCCTGGACACCCTTAGTTCTTGGGGTCCTGGGGGCTCACGCAATTTATAAGATCTTACAAAACTTCAGAAACTCAGAGTCGACAGGTGATAGGAATGCTGGCTCTATTTCGGTCAACAAATTAGCATTGCAATTCAACGTGACAATGCTGCCAGCATTCTGGGCACTCCTCCGTGCGTTCTGGTGATGGCTTTGATTTTTAGGAAATGTATATTATTAAGTGTATTAATTGAATAACTCGTTGTAATTTGTCGTTTTGCTGTGGATTAAATTTTCTTATTTAAAACCTAGAGACATACTAAGCTTTTTAAAGCTGAATAAATGACAATTCATTAAAAATTATGCTGTTTCAATAATATTTTATTCCATTTAGTAAGTTCTTAGCGAACAATGGAACAGATAAGTAGATTTAAGGAAGATAATAAAAATAATTGAAACAACATCACACTTATATTATAAACTGGCTAGCTCTCTTAAAAACTAGCTCGCGGCTTCGGCTGCGTTCTTCGGGCACATCGTCGGCATAGAAGAGTATAACTAATCATCTATGCAAAATTTCCACCCGATCTATTCTGTAGTTTTGGTGTGAAGCGGGGACGTCCAAACGTTGTCATTTATAGTATTAGTCTGATAAGAAAGATTGCACAAATGGATAATAAATGGATGTTCGTTACCTTATCACACCAAAAACACTAATCAAAGTAGGCCAAAATACATGTAGTTCTAGACCTGGAATAACATAAAGCCTACGTTTAATCCCGGGAAATTGCGTTAAAACCGCAGGCAGAAGCTAGTTAATTTTTTTTTAATTCTACAATTATTCTAATTATCCGGATAATGTGAATGATGAAAACTTTATTATCCGGAAAAGAGAATTATCCGGATTTTGCAATCCCTAGCCGTAGGGCATGATAACAGACAAATACTTTTTTACCCAAATCCTACGGTTTATTCACACACTTTTTGAGCAAGAGCAGTGAAAGTAATATACGCAACTTATGCAACCTGAACTCATTTTCGCAAAATGAAGAAGGTTTAACAGCTTCAACCATCATTGGTCATATTCATTACGGATGTAAGATGGTTAACTACGAACCTTATTTGTGATGGAAAAACACCAACGTTTCATCCCTTAACGATCGACTTCATCAGGGTGAGTGACTTCATCAGGCGGTTTGCGACGCGCCTGTACCGCTTCCGCGCGCACACTACGGGCTAAAGCACGCAATGCGCGGGTCGTAAGCGCCGAAGTCGGGGGTGGTAGGGGGCACGCTGCTTGTTGATGCTGTAGAGTGAGGAGGGTCATCCTCTCGCGGAGATCTCATCGTGCCGGGTAGTTAGGTATACTCTGTGTGCATTTATGTTTACTTAAACTTTTTATCCCGGAAAACATCGTGCGAAGCCGCGGGCAGCAGCTTGTATGAATATTTAATTGTTTTTGCAATCCAAGACAGCGCTTATTTTTTAAAACCATTTTTGGTTGTCGCAATCTTGCATTACCCAACCCTTAGTAAACAAATAGATCAGTCACTTATGAATGATAACTGCCAGCAGCTCTGATAAAAATAAATAGTAATAATGCTGGACAATCCACACAGCATGATCTAGCCCCAAGCTAAGTAGAGCTTGTGTTATGCGTGTTATACTATTACAATTCATTACATAGAGATATTTTCTATTAGGTATACATTTATAACATCCAGAACACCCTGAATAACTATTTGCAGATCTTACAAACATTTGTCCCAATGCGGGAATCAAACGCGCAACCTCCTGCGTCGCAGGTGGACTTGCGCCCGCTGCACCACATGGATCGTCAAAATGAGTGAATGTCTTGCTCATGCATGTCATATGAAATAATATGAATGCGTGAAATCTAGTCACCATCGTAGCACGTGCTACGCAGGTCAAAGAATTCAAATTTGGTATCTACTGCGAAAGAGGGGAGAGGGGTAGGGAAAAGTCTGTTGTTCGATTGAGATGTATTTGTGAGTATATTACTATTTTCGTAGCACATTGACTGCATTTTCATTCTATTAAAAAAATAATGATAATTTCACGAGCGAAAATATCCATTCGCGCATATCGTACTCACGCAAATGTCCACCCACACGCGCGAATGACTTTTTCGCGGAAACGTTTACCGCGAAAGTATACTCGTATCTCGCGAAAATGTCCAGCATTATTACTATTATTATTTAGCAGTTTATATTATTTATCAAGACCCGTCTCTTACCCTTAAAGCATTAAATAACCATTTTCGCGCTCGATTTTAACTTAGCTGCTATAGAATGAAACAAAGTACGCCCAAGAGCTTTCATATGACATAATGTTTCATCACTGTTAGACGAACATTGAAAACGGAACCCAGTCTTCGTACAAAAGTGCCCATGGTCCTTTATTTTACAATTGTTGTTGATGATCAATAGATATTATTCCCAAGAGTGAAATGAGATAAGCGTATAAGGTGTACCATTGTGCTTAAGTATATTGTAACAGAACATCAACCATTCGCTGTTTTTTGATTTACTCGAACCACGCTTTGAACATGACGCTCAATGTTTTGTTACAACCTGATTTTACAAACAAACGAGCTGTTAAGGCGCTGTGTGTTCCTAAAATCGCGGCAGAAACGACTAAGAGAGTTGCCAACGGCAAGCTGATGGTGGCGCACGCGTATCGTAAATATTATTGTTAATAGATTTTATGAGACCGTGTTGCGTGTTAGGTACCAACCTACGTAGGCAGGTAATATGGCTTTACTATAGGTAACTTTACCCACTCCTCTTATCCTGGCAACAGCTGCACCTGATAATACTACCTCCTAAGTACCTACTGCATTTATATTATATCTCAATAACATTATAAAATATTTAAGGCCTACTACCTACCCTACAAGATGCAAGAGGTTCGTGAGCCGCCTCCATCCGACTCACCACGATCACTACCTATTATTGATCAATCTATTAGCAAATGTACATGATTTTGATTTGTATCTCCATAATAGCTAACAGAGCCCAAGCAATCGGGATTCTGCACATACCAACTTTAAAAAAAATATTGATAAAATTAGAATCCTAGATATAAAATCCAAGGACCCCGGGATTCTGCAATTACCTACTCTAAAAACTTATTGGTAAAATTAGAATCCTAGATATAAAATCGCAGGATCCCGGGATTACCTAGTTTAAAAACATATTGGTGAAATTGGAATCTCATATATAAAATCCCGGGGTCCCGGAATCCTGCACTTAAAAATTGGTAAAATAAAAATATTGGAATCCCGGGATCCCGGGATATTGTATTTTTAAAAAATTATGAGTAATAAAATTTGTTTATTCAAAAGTCAAAAATAGTTTATTCATTTATTATCAAATTTGTTCAAAAGCTAGCTGTCTGCTGCAGCATGGCTGGTCGGTTGGCAAAATATCAAAATTTATTTGCCTTGGCTGTATCCCGGTTTGTGCTGCCTCTGATTTATTTGATTCATTGTCCCTCAGTAGCATGCCCCGCATTTTCCTTGAATCAACAATTTCCGGCAACAGCCAATCCATGTAAAATTTTGTAATTTTTTCCTTCATATTATTTTCCCAAAAATTATCGTCTTTCTCTATCATTGCAGTTTTGAGTGGTGTGTTTTCACCACTCCACACAGCAAATAGGCACATTTTTTTTTGGGTTACATGGAGTTGGCCTTGGATCTTGTAGTACCAGTTACTCTTTTTGTTCAAAATAAGGTTTTTTTTTTGTCATATTTCCATATTTGTATTTTGTTTTGAGTAATTGCGGTTTCTAGACCGTTTTTAAAAGCAACTATAGGACACTTAACTTCCACTATAGTGTCATGGCCTATAAGGCCATCTGGTGAGGCACCTACATAAGGATATTTATGGTCGACGTACAATCCACATGGCTCAATAATAACTTTTTCTTGCAGGGCGAGTTGTTTTAAAGCCAGTTGCTCATTTTCCACGCCATGTGCGATAGCCGCTGTATTGCCTAAGTTAGATTTGTACAATATATTTTCAACTAATTTTGCTTTGCTGCTGTTTTCTCGTCTTTTTATTACTATTCCAAAATTGGATGCTGTAATCATATTCTTTTTGATTTCTAACCAGCTGTTGCTG
Source organism: Eupithecia inturbata (assembly GCA_963662085.1). NCBI lineage: Eukaryota > Metazoa > Arthropoda > Insecta > Lepidoptera > Geometridae > Eupithecia > Eupithecia inturbata. The sequence goes on along the minus strand of OY759176.1, from coordinate 8,110,966 downwards.
TCTCTTTGGTTTATAGCCGATTGTTGTATTTTTTCTTTGTCCGATGTTAACTCTTTTAAATTTTGTAGAAACAATTCTTTTGCTCTTTCTAATTCTTCTGGTGGCATATCAGGGGCGCTACTCTGAGCACCATAATCATGTTGTAATTTACTGTCTTTTTTAAATGATCTTTTCTTCTTATGAGGATTAGCTAAGTTTCTTTTCCTTTTATCCAATCGACGTTCTTCAATAGATTTCAAGATACTTTTAGGACTTTTTCCTAAAATTTTCTTCTGCAATGTATCAATTGGATGAAGATAATTGAAAGATACGACTGCAGCAGAACAACGTGCACTATAGCCTCTTCGAAGAGAAAAGTTTATTCTTTTCCCTCCTATGAATTTCGCTACTATGATGTTAAATCGCTCCACTACGTTCGTATCGACATCTTCAAGCTTCAAGACTTCTCCATTTTGATAGTACTGACCCAACAATTGTTTTAATTCTAAGCCAGAATATGTTGCTTTCGATTTCCATGTTAGTTTGAGTTGTTTTTTCTTTTGAACAATAAAATTCCTTACAATGTTCATGATTACCCATGCATGGTAGATAGAGTTTTGAACTTCATTCCTAAAACTAGTAATTACTTCCGGAATATCCTTTTTTAACTTGTACTTCTGTATTGAAGCAATTATTACCTTACGAATACTCATTATTTTTATATCAGTCAAGGTTTTTCTGAATTCTAAAGGATATTTGGTTTCCTTACTTAACGCTCGAAGTTTGTTGCACATATTGCGCATAACATGGTTTCGGCATTCAATTTTTTGCACTGTGTAATTTTGGTAGGGATTGCTCGCTAGTATTTTCGCATTATGTAGCTGAGTCACCATCCGCAATCATCCTTCCATACATAATATTATAAGTTTCTATCGATTTTTCAAAACCTTGGCAAATTATTTCCGCCTCCATACCACTTGATGATCCCGTATAATTTTTAAAACAAATATGTTCTGGTTTGGAAATTTGCATCTTTTCTGCCCGAGCACATACAACACAGTATTTATTTTTTATACCAATATACAAAACTTCACCAAATTTACGACCCACAATTGCTGCGCCACCAGACAATGCTCTAAAGTTGTTACCATAGGATCGCGAGGACCAACAGGCATCTGCTAACACATTTATTATAGGTATTCCGTCTTTGCTAATTCTTCCTTCGGCTATTGCTGCATCACGCTCGCGCATAGCAGCTCCTTCCATTGATTCAACAGCAGTTTCTTCCCATTTTTCATAGACAACGTCTTGTATTTTGCTATAAAGTTTTTCTGTAAATACAGGTACATTGAGACATGCTGTGATTTCCTAGAATTGTGAATATCCGATCCCTGTAGATGTGATCCCCGTTATCGCGGCCATGTTGCGTCTATATTTTCTTCGTTTCCTGGATTTTCACTTTCTACAATGAACCATTGATTACACATGTTACATATAAACTTAAATTTACATATTAGTCCAATTCTTTTTTCTCCTATAAGAGTCATGTCTTTTAAATTACAGTTGAACATGGAACTATGACTAGATATTTTTTGAAGTTGTTGTGTATAGTACACTATATCTATTATTGTTCTTCCCTGTGGTTGACTGTATAGATCTTCTTGAGTTTCTTTATCAATGGTGTATGGCAATGTTTCTCTGAAAGAAACAGGTATCATTAGTATTAATGTCTGTATTACTTAGGTAGGTTTGTTTTTAAGAGTGACCCACACTTTGTTGAGTCTTATTTAAGTCTTTCTACTGGTCTATTACTATCCTATCGTAGTCGTTATTTTGAAAAACAAGTAGATTTTTAGTCAAGGTTGGACTTATCCCAAATCCCGGGATTATAGTACTGTAGCAATAATCATTGTATAAAATCATAATTATCTTGTTCAGACATATCCTAGATCCGGGGTTACGGAAAGTACTACAAAAATACTGGGATTAAAAATACTACGGAATATAATTCGTATTTAATGGTTTGGCAGGTCAGGTTCCACTGTAGTTTGAAGAGGTGTCAGTGTAGGTATTTCCACCAGTCTGAAATATTATATATAAAAAATTATAGAATTTTATCAGATTAGAAAATCCCGGGGTCATCTTGACTGCTGTAGGTACAAGTACCTCGTGTGTTCATAAGTTTTGAGACGAACTTATTTAATTAATTTAAAAAGAAAGTAATTCATGCAACCTTTTTTAAACTTTTAAAATTTTAAATTTCGAATGTTTTGAATCAGAAAAAATATACATTTGAATATTTGTTTCATTCTCCGTGAAAATTGGGCCAACAAAAGATTTGCGTGCGACTGTAATTTCACTGTTTCAAGCAGGAAAAAAACCAATGCAAGTTTTTAGTGAAATCCAAAGTTTGGGATGTAGTCGGAACTTTGTGTATTATACCATAAAGAGGTACAAGGAGACCGGCTCTTTAGAAGACCGTGGAAGATGTGGCCGCCCGCGGTCTGTAAGGACGCCCGCCAACATCAAAGTAATCAGAGAGCGAATTCGTCGCAACTCTTGACGGACTTAAAAGAAATTAGCTCTGCAGACCAACATTTCGCGAATATCGGTGAACAGGATACTTAAATATGATCTTAAACTAAAGGCCTACAGTCGAAGGAAAGTGCATTATTTAAACGAGCGTCTTCGTAAATTGCGACTGGAACGATGTCGGAACCTATTGAGGAGACACGATCCAAAAAATATCCTGTTTACCGATGAAAAGATCTTCACGGTGGAAGAAAAGTTTAACCGGCAGAACAATAAGGTTTACGCCAGAAGTTCAAAGGACGTCCAGCCATCTGTACGCAATGTCCAGCGCACTCATCATCCAGCAAGTGTGATGGTTTGGTGGGGTGTTTCCTACGAGGGGGTCACTTCGCTTCATTTTTGCCAGCAAGGCGTCAAGGTGAAGGCACAAAATTACCAAACCGACATATTGGAAGCGGTGGTTAAACCATTAAATGATACGCTATTCGCTGGAAAATACTGGGTTTTCCAACAGGACTCTGCTCCCTCCCATAAAGCTAAGACTACCCAACGTTGGCTGGAGGCCAATTTGCCAGGCTTCATTCGGAGCGAAGATTGGCCCTCGTCAAGCTTTGACTTGAATCCTTTGGATTATTCTTTATGGACGGAATTGGAGCTGAGGGCATGCAGAAAGTCTCACCCAAACCTAGATTCTCTCAAGCGAGCCCTTATTAAATAATCGAAACGGATTCCCATTGAAAAGATTCGTGCCGCCATAGATGAATGGCGCACGCGTTTGAAGGCCTGCATTGAATGCAAAGGCGGCCATTTTAATGATTTATTTTTAAATACAGATCTAGATGTCAGTAGTTTTAATTTTAATATCCAATAAATGAATACTCAACTTAGCTCCAAAAATATTTTAGTTTTACTGTGTCTCAAGACTTATGAACACACGAGGTAGTATTCTGAACTTAAGTAAATTTGAATAATAGGTAACAAAATAACAGAATTTTTAAACTGATTATAAAATCCCGGGATTTATTTATACTGCTGAATATTATCCATACATACTTATTTTGTTCAACTGCGGGTTTTACTGTGGTTAGAAGTGCTAATGATGATGCAGAATTGTAATCCTCCGTCAAAGTTCTGAAAATAAATTGGTTTATGAAAATATATTTACCAAATTAATATTATTTAGGTAGGTACCTACATTTTATTTTGGTGTGAAGGAGTATCAAAAATCTAAACAATCCAACTTTCGCACTTAGGTAGGTACCTATGTAGTAAATGACCTAATGTTAGTGAGATTATAGCGGTGTACCTATCTTGTACGTAGGTACCTAGACAGAGTAGTAATGGTGTAGACACCTAACCTACTCGTATACCTACCTACAGAGGCGTGTTCTGTTTTGGTTTAGGCCGAGAATAAATATGGTTTCATTTTACATCACCATAATTTAGCCCACACCTACGTCTCCATAGGTCACTACAATGTTTATGCTAGGTAGGTAGATATCATCTAATATAAACGCCGAGCAGAACACCACACTATCGTACCTATAGAGTTGATTAGTATTTTTATGGATGATGCCGGTAGATATGTAATATTGATAATAAAGTACGTAGGTACTTACCGTTTTCTTTCCCTTATATTATTCACATGTTCTCTTTGGGCTCGTAACCTTATCCTCTTTTTTAATATTTTTTTAGAGTTGTTACCCATCTTTAGGGAAGGCAATACGTAACTATTTATTTTTTGGTAACGTTCAGAACTTCGATTATAACAGAAGTTCACAATAAATAACTCGTATGGATTGCCACCGACCGCTGCGACGACGTCAAACACACGTCCGACGTTGACAGTGGTCACAGAGGTACTGATTCACGGGCGGCACGCGATGCGCCTGCATATTTTCGAATAAATTGATGATTAAATATAAATATGAATCTTTATCAAAAAACTATCTTAGCAAGAAACTAGATTAACATGTTACCTATCTTTAACAATAAATCCCAGGTTGATCTTCATAGTACTTATCAAAATATTTTGATTTTAAATTCTAAAACGTATCATTTTGGAAAAATATTTTTATCGAGAAAAGTTTCTGCTATTATGTTTTCAGCTTAGCCAGAATCTAGGTAGGAACCTGAAGTAATATATATATAAAAATCGGAGACGTGGCTTGTTGAGAAGTATTATTTTTTTCTATTTGAAAAAGAGCAATCGTCGACATGCAGCGCCTTAAGTGTGGACGAGCGCAAGTGACGGGGGACGGCAGGGAACGAGGTGTGCGAGCCGAAAGAAAATATACGCAACATAGAAATGTTAAGCTTTGGTCTCTTGATCACTACGCAGTACTAGCCCTTACCGCTGACGCAGACTTCTTCGGCGGAACAAAAGACCTCTCTAGACGTTTTTCATACGATAACGTGTCGCGGGCACCGCATAGCCCATAACGCAGCGTACTGCGTAGTGATCACACACAGTGACAATGCAATGTTCACTCGCGCGCCGTGACCGTCGAACACAGCGTCGAGCATTCGCAAGAACTTGACATTACATGGAAATGCTCTAGGCACAGAACTATACCGTATACATCTGTGGCTCTAGGAAACTAAACATTTGTCTGTATTGTACCATTCGTAAGAAGGTTACATTACATTGTCTAGAAATTGCTCTAGTCTACTTATACTAACTTAACTTTATAGGTATGATAAATTAAGTACGAGCATACCCACACGGCAAGCAAAATAAAAATTTCAAATGGGTGTCATTGGGTGAGGAAGTGGTTTTGGCCCATTTCTGGCCTATAGATAATTTTTGACCTAGTGTTATCCGCTTTGGGGATTGCAGGTATTTGGGGGAATCTCTATAATGATGTTAATGGGTGTTGGCTTTACTGTTATAATATTTTTTTTTTATTTTTGTTTTAGTTGATTTGGTATCCCTCAACGATATGAACCGAGATAGGGGTGTTCAGATTAGCTCCGTACAATCAAAGTATGACACATCCGGTCAGCGACAAGCGGCTAAAGTAATCCATATGATGCGAGAAGTAATATTGGACATGCAACGAAAAATAGAAGCGCATTATATAATATTGCATAAGTGGCAGAACCATAGGCGTTTTCAAATTGGAGAAGTTACTTACGACATACGAAGGAAAGCCAGCTTGTTAAAAAGCATTTTGAAACAAAATTTAGTATGGGATAATATAAAGAACGAGTATTTAGTGAAAAACAGAACTGACCACCAGAAGAAAGATTATTTGGTAAGAAAGAAGAACATCTGGTCCTAATTAGGTGCATTAGTCTGAGGCAAATTGACCATATTTTCGGACAAAAATCAATTTATTTCCCAAACCATCAGATGCATAATATTCTTTTTCTCCTTCGTAGCGTTCTTTGCAGTACGGTCGTAGTCGTCATGACGAGCCTTTTGTTGTTTATCGCTTGCCTCACGCATTTTGCCATCTCTTCCTGTTGGTGGTAATTCTGGAGCATTCATGCATGGGAGACACCTACGGCAGATCTTATCTGGTCGGTCCACCTCATAGGCGGTCTCAGTCTTTTATCCTCCACCTTTCCCTGCACGACTAGCTGTTCAATGGAGTCATGGTTTAGCCTCGATACGTGCCTGAAAAACTTCGAAATTCGAGATTGTACGTTTGAAGATAAACAGTCTTTCACACCGAGATCTTGCGGGATGGAGATTAGTCCAAGATATACATAGGTACTTACCAAACATTCTTCCCCAGCACCACATCTCTAGAGCGCCTTTCTTCTTCTCGATTTTTCGCAAGGTCTCGGAAGATGCGTTACGTTATTAAAATTTGTTTTTGCATTACATATATGTAGGTAATAGAAATTTGGGTAACATTATAATATGCATTAGTCATTCTAATAAACCGAATCAATAGGAGTCTTGAGAGTAATAAAGAAATATCATAGTTGACAAAATTTTAGCTACTCAGCCGACACTCAGTAGGTATTTTTTGCTGTAGGATTGTTCAAACCTAAAGATAACAATTTTACTAAACTTTTGTTACACCAACTTTAGATACGATCACCTTAATAGAATAACTATCAATGTTATCAGTTGGAATAATTTGACGTGTTTAAAAAACTACAAACCGACTTCAAATTTCGATAAATATAGGTATAATCGGATTCATATGTTCACGTGCATAAAATTGGGTTTACACTTCGATAGCGTGATCTAATTTCCCTAGTGGCGACATCTAGTTATAATTTTCAAGTCGAATTTAATTTGATGACATATGGATGGAACACACACACACACCCTCACACCCTCACACTCACACACACTCACTCATAAGGTCTCCTGTTGCCTAGACTCTCATGAGACTGGTGCCTCAGGAGAACTAACTAGCACGCAGACACATTAATACTACACACTCATGAACCAAATAAATGTGTATAATAAATACAGTATTATGTATGTATGAAACTTCCACTAATAAATATAATGTTAAGGTATGAACACACATGGAAGTAAGTAGTAGTAGTAGTTTTTTTTTTTTTTTTAAAGTAAGTTTGAAATAGATGAATAAGTATAAGAACCTACTTTAAACCCGCTATCCCAACCCTCGGTGACCACCTACCCGAGGGGAGTAGATTTAAAATCAGCGCTGCATGTTCCTCGCATGCAGCACAATGCTGAATCTACTCCCTTTGCCTATCGTTAGAAACTTTTTTTTTTTGTGTATAATTCTAGTTTAGGTTAAGATAAGTATAGGCAATAAAATGATTTATTATTATTATTATTAAAAAACTGTTGACGCCCGTTGCCATGGAAAACCATGATAATTATTATCATGTGATAATGTTTTACAAACCAACGTTTTATGGCGCACTTAGAAATTATTTGAGAATCAAACTTATAGGGGACCACCTCAAAATCAATCTTGATACAACAACGAAAGAATCATCAAAATCTATTAGCAAATGGCGCAGATTTCACCAAAACTGTTGTAGCATGTCGTGGTTCTTCAAAAGTATTATGTTGTTTTTTAAGTCTTACGGGATCAATACCTACTAATCCCTCGGGACTAAAATTTTTATGGGACCATTTTGGGATCGTTTTCTATACAATAGTGAAAGAATCAGCAAAATCGGATAGGCCTCCCCTAAAGATGTCCACAATAACTGATTTTGCTCTGGCCGCATCCAGCGATTTCCCGCGACCTTCGCTAGGTCGTCGGTCCATCGCGTGGGCAGCCTACCCACACTGCGCCTTCCGGTACGTGGTTGCTACTCAAGAGCTGTAATTGTTGTTATTTGACAAATTATAAATTAAATGTTTATCTGAGCCTTTCGGCTCCAGCGTCCGTCGGTCCTACTACCTCTATGTGCCCTGCCCACTGCCACTTTAGTTTCACAATCCTAAGTAGGACGAAAAGACACCACGTAACTTCCCGAACGCCGCCCATCCGAACTGGATTCGGCGATTGACCTCTTTCTTGAAGTTGGACTTTCCTAGTTGGATGGTTTGTCCTAAGAATAATGGTATAATGGTCGACAACTTCAAGGGTATTGCCTCCGATTGATACAGGAGATACTACATTTGCATGGACATTCAACATTATTTTCGTCTTGTCCATGTTCATTCTAAGACCCACTCTTTCGGAGGCTCTATCGAAATCACCAAGCATTGTACTAAGGTCCTCCAGTGGTCTCAGATGATGTGTATGACTACGATGTCGGCTGCAAAGCGAAGGTAAGTGATGTACTCGCCGTTTATCACCTAGCCCTTTCCAATCCAGAACCTTAAACACGTCCTCCAGCGATGCGGTAAACAGTTTCGAAGACATGACGTCTCCCTGTCTCATTCCTCGCTGTGTGAATGGTTTTGAGTACTGGTCCTGTAATCAGACTGACATAGTGGCGTTTTCGTACAAACACTTCAGCACTTCGATGTATCGATTGTCAATTTGGCACTTCTGGTGGGTCTGTAATACAGCCCAATTCTCGACCGAATCAAAGACTTTCTCATAGTCCACAAACGCTAGAGAGGGGCATGTTATACTCTTCAGTCTTCTGTATAACCTGCCTTAGCGAAGGTCTGCGGGCAGGTTTAACGATATTTTAGCTGAAAGCCACCAAATCTGCGCGTAAGACGGTTAGTGATTGATAACTTTCAAAAACAGCTTATAAACATGGCTTAGTAGCGAAATGGACCTATAGGATGTTAACACCCTTTTTGAAGAACACTACGTTTCTGTTCCACGCTTGTGGCGTTTTGCTCTCGATGATGATGGAATAGAACAGCTTCTGAGGATCGATTGTCCACCCACCTTCAGGAGTTCAGAGGTAATTCCGTCCTCCTCCGATGCCTTGTTGTTCTTGAGGTGTTTAAGAGCCATACTAATTTCGTACAGGCTGACGTCCGTGATATCATCAGTGTAATGCCGGGTAAGTCTAGCTCTTGGGTATTTTGCTGGACTAGGGATGGGTTTTTGTGTGTTTTGTGATTATGCACTGTTGTCCATAGAACTCCTCCCTCTCCCCATCTCCTAGTAACCTGTTTTTATAATTTATGTTAATTGCCTATTATATGGGCATGTTGCCAAAGGTGAAGCTCTTTTTCCACCGCGAAAGGGAAATGAGAGATGAGTGGGCGGAATTCAGGACTCCGTTTGAGCAAGCAGAAAGCTTTGAAATTAATTCCGCTCACTCATCTCTCATGTCCCTTTCGCGGTGGAAACCCAGCATTACCCTTGGCAACATGCCCATATAATAGGCAATTAACATAAATTATAACAACACAGGTTACTAGGAATTGGGGAGACTAAGTTTCTGCGGTTTACCGGTAGGTAGGTACCTACTATTACACCAAATTTTTTTTTTTTGCGGCACTGAAATTTGTTTACGAATAAACTGGTCGAAGGCGGAACAAAAGTATGTGGGACTCGACGTAACTGAGAAGGACGTAATACCCACTAAAACCTCTTCGGTGACACCTCTCTCGCTATTTACGCCGAACCACGGGAACATTAAAACCTACTGCGGCCCAACTGGCGTTGCTCTTCCTCCCATACATGGCCGGCGAGCCCACTATTCCACACACTCGCCAACCCCATTCTTCAATCACGTTTCCTCCCCCTGATTGGGACACACACAGGACAGACAGTTGAACCCGCAAATGTCGACCTCTGTGCCCAGATGGGCATGTCTGTCGCCCCATACTACCAGGTGTGGGTCTCGCATTTACACACACAAATACTCACACTCACTCAAACTTGTTCTGATATACGAGTACATACTAAGGTTTGTATTATTATAGTGTGTAAGACTCACACTGGGTTAATTTATAAGAAATCAAATAAAACCCCAAAAATTTTCCATCGAATCAAAAAATTTTTGGGATATTATTTGATTTCTTATAAATGAACCCGGTGTGAGGCTTACGCACTATAATAATAAAAACCTTAGAAATGAGCAACGCGACACCGCTGCGCGCTGGTCAAACGAACTAAACGTAACTTTAGTCTTTGAACAGGATTGGATAAAACTTCAATGTGTCCCCTGTAGGTGGAGCTAACGGCGCTATAGTCCGATGGAAGTCCCAGATATTTTCGACTACTACGTCAATTGACCACGTTGTGTAGTTGGTTAGCACGTTCCCGTACTGAGGGAAAGACGCGGGTTCAAGTCCCGTCGAAGTCGAAATTTTTTTTGGTTATTAATTGATTTCGAGTACATACCTATAGTTCGGCGTCCATTATACACAAAAACTGCACACGTGAGCTGACAATGTATCTATCTACTAATACACTGTTTATTTTTAGTCAATCAAAGACATGGCAAGATGTCAATATGAGAGTATAGAGATCGATAAATTAGTACACATTATGGAAAAATACCAATGGGCTCAATTAAATTCATCGAATATCCAAATAAAATATAAATATCCCCTTCGCACAAACATTAAAACTGAGAAAGAAAATAAAAAATCTATTCTCCGTGAGCAAATGAAGAACATTAATAATAATCAGGAGGATGGTTTAAACAAACTAGTGGAGAAGCTCGAGGATATTCCGGAGGAGAATCTAAAGGAATTACTTAAGAAGATAGGAGATGGTCCGCAGAAACGTACCAAGAATATAGGAGATATGAGGCAAGAAGGCTTCAAGCATATTAAGAAGATGGTAGAGAGTAATAAGAAGACTTTAGACGACCCTAAACATCCTGGTGAAGGTTTTGAAACAGATGACGATGAAGCTTGGAAATAGCACGTTCTTCGACATTTTACATAATTTTAATTTAAGAATGTATTTGCATGGTAAGTACGTATAATATAAATTGATGAAGTATACCTACAGCATTATTTTGTGGCATTACAACTACAAACAAAAAAAATATGGTGATTTCAAGGCGAAATTCAGGGTGATTTTCAAAAAGCTTAACAAAATCATATCTCATCAGCGGACATTGAGTCTACCGGAGAATTGTAGCCCATGACCCCTCCAACTTCCCAAAAAATTATGTTGGTCGCAATACCCTGTATAGTTGTAATTTTAATTGAATTGAGAACCTCCTTTTTAATGGCGGGTGAAAGCAAAAACCTTCCAAGCAAGGCTCCATCTACAAAAACACCCATCGTACAGATTTTGTGGTCGCCAGCTCCCCGCTTCCTAATCTTGTTCGTTTGAATTCCTACTATGTATAATCCTTACTGATCAGTGTAATGCGCCTGATAATATGCCTGAGGCATGGACAAGTATGACTAAATGAATATTCTAAAACTTAGCTACGGGGCGGCGCGGCGGCCGCATTCACGTGGTAAGCAGGAGACTCAGTGCCAACCTCAGAACAGGGAATAATAGTCGTTGCACTAGTTATCGGCCTTTTAGCGAAGTTACTACAAAGTACTACGTAGTTTAAGGCCTCAGAATAAATATTGCCACCTTGTCTGCATAGTTCAAAACTAAACTAATAGTTAGTCTAGATATTCTAGTTTGAAATGCTACAAGAGGTTAAACCATATAGATATTTTTTAAAATAAAAAAAAAAGTTGTGATTTTTTGGCCTCCTAGTGTAGTATTCGGCCATTCCCGAATCAAATGTTTAATAACTTTTAGGGTATTTGTGGAAACACAAAGATTGTAGAAATTGTAGAATCAACATGATCTCAGGCTCTAAACATGAATTGAATACTTTGGGGTCGAGACCCTAGGTCCGTGGGGTACCGAGGCTCTACGGGTTTTTAAAAAGTTATCTGAGCGTCTGGTCTACGCGAGCGACGTGTGACCCGAGAGCTGGTGGGTATCTGGCGCAGCGCATCAGCATTGCCATACAGCGGGGCAATGCAGCCAGCGTATTGCGAACGATTCCGACTGCCATTGATATGGATCAGTTGAGCTACCTGTAGATTGTTTGCAACAGTCTGCAGTTAGCTTAATTGTTTCAATTGTAAATACTAGTTCTAATTTGTTTTTATTATTGGATTGTAATTTTCTTTGTCAATCAAGTATGAATTGAAACATTGTAATCAGATTAAATCTTGCAAACGTACTCCAGCTCTGCAGATCGTACGAAGTTGTCCAAGGGCCCGTGGAAGTGGGGGGCAGGAGTGCCAAATGCCCCCCGTAAAAACAATCAGGGGGGGCCGCGTTTTGCCAAGTACGCAAAGACAACCGTCGAAGACAGCGGACGCGTTGTCGAACATTTGAAGCAACCCATGGTTGTCTAGAGCCAGGGGGCCGCGGAAATGCCCCCTGTATATAAGCCATGTTTTTGCGTACAAAAATGTTACAGTTGTGTTGTTAAATTTCGAAAAATACATTTTAAAATCTTAAAAAAAGGTCTTATAACTAACTGCAGTTAATTGACCGCAGGAAACCGGATCCAGAAATTTAAAAAAAGTGACGAAAAAGTTCCCCCGTCATGGAGTAGGTACTTTCGCGGTCCCTGTCTAGAGTCTGATTTCTATGTGAGAGGAACGAAAAGCTCTACTTGAGGGGGGAGTCACGTCCGCCGCTCCCTACTTATGGTAGATAGGTAGGTATCTGCTGCCAATCGATACCTACATAATAATGAACTTAATTTATTCTAAACGCGCCCTGTTGCCATATTAAGCTCAATCTTGGAGTGACGCACGAACTGTTTCTATGTACAAATAAGTACAATTACAACAAGATATAAATAAAATTTTCAAAACTAATATAACTATTGCTATTAACTATATTATAAACATTTCAACCAGTGCTTGCAAAATAGTATTTTTATATTTAAAAAAATGAACACATAAAAAAGATCGAATTAATATAAAAACGTGTTCTAAATGCAGAGGCTATTCTCTATTCATGAATTTAGAACATAGGCAAACCAAAACTTAACTTTCATCGACGCCTTCTTGAGAATAGAGCTCATAGCACATTACAGTGGTAAAGAATGCTTTGAAACTTTAATGAAAATAATACATACCGTCCTTTTTAGGGTTCTATACCCGAAGGGTCCAAACGGAACCCTATTACCTTAGTATTAGGGTTCCGTTTCGACAGACAGCGGAGCTAAGGCTCCGCTGTCCATCCGTCCGTCCGTCTGTCACAGGGCTCTATCTCTTGAACCGTAAGAGGTAGAGAGTTGAAATTTTCAGAGAATATGTGTTTCTTTAGCCGATATAACAACAAATAATAAACGCAAAATAAAAATCCATATTAAAGGGGCTTCCATACAAAAATCGTGTTTTTTTTTGGCTATTTTTGCTCTTCGATTGTATAAGCTGTATCTCTTGAACCACAATAGGTAGATACATGAAACTTTCTATAAATAAGTAAATAATAAAAATATTATAAAGTTAAAAACTTAAAGGGGTCTCCCGACAAGTCAAAATTTTATGGTTTTTGAAAAACTTGCCTAATTTTACGGTACGGAATCCTTCGTGTGCGAGTCGCACTTGGCGGTTTATTTGTGTTTCGTGATTTTTGCAATTTTGCTAGCCATGCTTCCTGTCCGAGCGTTAAAATGACACTAGATGAAATGGTAACCCAACATATCAAATGAGTTGTCTTTTGAAACAGACTGTCTGAGGGTTGCCCATTGTGAATCTATGTGGGTTGGCGGCGGATACCTTGAATCGGTTTGTAGAACCAAAATAACATTGCAATTGAACAAAAATATATTTCACCAAAAATTATGTTCCCAGACGAAAGCCTCAAAAATAACAAAACAGAACCTTACCGCCCTGGCAAAATTAACACCTACGATGAAAATGCGGATCCATTAAAATCCGTTTCCCGTAGCCATACGTATCCAGGGACGCAGCAAGGGAAGCAAAGAGTGCTAGATTAATATTAGTAGTTAGGTAGATTAAATAGGTATAGTGCCTCTGTAACGGCATTGAATTCAAGTGAGAAAAAATTAAAATTGTGTATTTTATATAATTTTTACAACACATGCTAAACAGTTGTTAGGACATCCCTTTAGGGTGGATCGTTTCGTGTTGGTGCGAGATTCAGTTTTGTTTGTGGTTTTAAATATCTCTGCGTTCTAAAAAACACTAATGGAAAAGTAATTTACCGCAAATCGTAAACCATTTTCTAAAAACTTATGAAAAAAGTAACTTCTCTCTGGTATATTTGGAATATTTGGGAAATTAAGAGACTAAGTATTTCTTATCTAATATTAATTTAGTTAGATTAAAGCTTGACATTTCGTTAAGTTAAACAAACGTAAAAAAATAAGAAAAAAAAAAACACAAACACAAAGTTAATAAAACGTCAAATGCAAGTCGGGCTCGCGCACCGTAGGGTTCCGTATTAATTTATAGGACATTGCTTCTTGCCAAATATTATAATTCCCGGTCAACGGGAAGTACCTACTCTACCTACCTGGTTTTGGTACCTTGCGAGAATAAATACGAGTATATATATATAAAAAAAATGCTGGAAAAAAATGCACTTAGCATCATCTCGCCCCAATCAAACTGTTTTGTGTAAATACTATAAATTTATTGTTTTTGGATTTTTTCCTTTACTTGTACTATAAGACCTTGCTTCTTGCCAAATATTGTGTTTTTGTAGTCAACGGAAAGTACATGTACCAAGTACCCTTTAGATTTTGTGTGTATGTGATTTTCTTATGCCATAAACGGCTCTATCTTTTGATTGCGTTGACTTAAAAGTTTGATTTTTTTACAGCTCCAATGTGTTACTAAGTTGATTATTTGATGTTAATTTCAACTTGATACCTTCAAGCGTTCCTGAAAAAAAGGTCTTGACAGACAGACGGACAACAAAAGTGACAGGGGATCCTTTTTCCTTTTGATATATGGAGCTTACAAAACAAGCTAATAAGTACATAGTATTATTATAATTATTATATTATCTGCTATTACGCTCCAACGAGACGTATGTCTCGCCGCCCGCGCTGAACCAAAGATGCAGCCCGTTTGTAGAATGGTTAGGCCCGCCGTTCACAAAACAGCGCCATTCAGTTAAATGCCTACACCTATCGTTGAACTAACACCGAAACCAACGTTCAACAATATGGCTGAATGTCGATAGCCTCCTTTTCGTTAACTAATCCATGAACAAATAACCATAGTAATAGAACCAATTGTTTCATAACTATTTAAAGGACTGGGAATAATTGACTTGCTACGACTCTGTTCTCAGTGAACAAAGTCTTATGTAGTACATACTGCTATTTATGTTGTTACATGACTGGTATATAGGCAAGGGAGTGAGTGGATCGATTGAGTGTAGCACAGAGCGCAAGCGCGCTGCCTGCTTGGCGACCCGATTTAAATCGATTGTGCAGAGGTGAGCGTTGCTTATTAGGGAGTCCTGCGGTTAAATACCAAGCTTTGAGGCCCGTATTATGAAAGCTTGCTCAGTCACTCCATTCCACTCTGATTCACTTTGCTTATCCATGAATGGATCAGTTTCCACTTTTTTCCCACTCTAATCCACCGATGCATTAGTTTCGATTTCAAGTTCCACTCCAATCCACCGATGGGTTAGTTTCGACTTCAAGTTCCACTCTGATCCACCGATGGATTAATTTCGTCATCATATAATTTGATTATTTAGAACAAACTAAAAACCTACTTCTAATTCCAATTTACATTTTGTTTAAGATTTCCGAGACAAATACTCGGGAATGAAAATTTTACCTCCATTGGACCATCTCGGAATCATTCTCAATACAATTGCTAAAGAATTTTCCAAATCAGTCAATAATTTCCGGAGAATCGATGAACATACATACAATGAACAAAAAAAAAATATACATACACCAGAACATAGAATTTTCTTTTTTCGAAGTCGTTTAATCGTAGATCTACTTATAAAAAAAGCAATCCAATAACCTGTGGACTCAATTAGAAGTTTGGTCGGTTTCATGTCCAACACACACAAGTAGGTACCTACCTCAGCAGAGTTTTACTTTGAGGCCAGAGATGCTGTGTGCAAATGACCAGACTTTTTTAATTTTCTGAGCTTTATGACTTCCGACGTCAAAAAGCTAAACCCATAATCACTCTTAAGCCATTTAGGAAGATTTCCATTCAGAAAACCATTACAATATTATCGCTAAGTCAGTTATACAACTTTATTGAAAAAACTTGTGTGGGTTCAGAATGGCAAATCGGCAAGTCGCACACTGAAGTCATTATCAAATAAAGCTTGCATTTCATTGTCATGCGTCGCAATAACAGAAAAGTTAAATTCGTAGTCCCCACAATGGGAATTAGAAGTGTGGACCATTGTGGCAAATTGGGCATTCTCTGGCGCGTGAAATAGTCGCGCCGTGACAGCGGGCGTTGATAAAAACATGACAACATGTCAAAACTGACCAGATTTAGTTGAGGACAAGTGACGGCTATTGTTGTGGCAGCATTGAATTCCGTGTGGCCCATCCATGGCCCATCCACCTACTATGCCATCAATTTGTCTACGGACAACGTGGTTATTCAAGCGAGGGTTTTTGAGTGACTAATTGAAATAACGGATTCAGATCGTTTTTCGTCCACCTGAATGGCCTTTTAGGAGACGAGACAGTGATGGGCCAGCCAATGTTTGCACAGCAGAATGCTCATTTGGATAATCGCACGCCTCCAATATTGAGCACGCCCGGATTTTTTATAACGTTTATATTATATCATGACAATAGTTACCAACCAAGAATAAATTAATTTTGGAAGATGAATGAAGGCCACAGTCATTGCGTTTATTAAAGTCACGTATAGAGAGATAGAAGATAGAGATACATCTATTGACCCATACGATGATATGTTGTTTGATTTGAAGAGCTGATGTCAATCACTAGAAATAATTTTTCTTTTTTTTTTAATAGGTTATTCCTGGTTATACAGGGTTATTTATTTGTAATTCACTGACACTGCGTGAACTGCAGGTTCTGCTCGTCATCACGAGCACGTTCGTGAAGACGCCAGGTCTTAGTTCGTTTTTTTTTTGTAAAACACCTTATTTCAAGCAAGCCTACGACCGTTCCCGGGATACCATATACCTTCCTGCTAAATTTCATTAAGATCCGTTTAGCTGTGTAGGCGTGAAAAGTAACCAGACAGATAAACAGAGTTACTTTTGAATCACAATATCACACTAATATTATAAATGCGAAAGTCTGTATGGATGGATGTTTGTTACCTCTTCACGCCAAAACTACTGGACAGATCGGGATAATATTTTGCGTACAGGTAGTTCTAGACCTCGAATAAAACATAAGCTACTTAACATACATTTTATCCCCTAAAACAGTTCCCATAGTATAGAAATAACCTTTAATTGTTTCCATAGTAACAATGCGTGCGAAGCCGCGGGCAGAAACTAGTTTATAATATTAGTATGAATAAGAAAGTTTGGATGGATGTTTGTTACATCTTCACTCCAAAACTACTGGACAGATCGCGCTAATATTTTGCATACAAGTAGTTATACTTACAATACATAGGATAGGTTCCATAAAAAAGTACTAAGATACTCTAGGTATTTGGTAATTTGCTCATACGTCCACTGCTGAACGTATCTAACTAATTAGTACTGTTATATTTAGTACCTACTTACTAGGTTAATACCTAAACTGCACCAACAGTGCGGTGTCAAGTCGAGCTCTACTCTCGGGGCGGCGGCGGCGGGCGCTGTGTTTATTTGTCTATATCATTTCAGATAAATAACATCCCATTTATCTTGATTTTCTACAGCTGCGGCTGAGCATTTTGGAAAGTCTTTGGTTTAACTTATGAAAAGATGTCTCTAGGTAGAGCTGTCGCTCGGAACCGAAGATGCCTAGAGAAGTTTTGTATGGCTAGGAACCCCTTTGGATGGTCACAAGAAGAAGTAAGTAAATAAGTCGTAATTATTACAAGCCTATTTATTTTGCCCTGTTAATTTGTACGTACTATGTATGTGTGGAACAAATCTTGCAACTGAATTTTAAACCAGTTATCCTCAACCGATTGTGCTGAATTGAATTACATAAGACTGCTACAGCATACTTATGTAAGTTCGGTGACAACGCAATGTTATGGTACCATCGAGCTGCTCTGATGACAGAGACGAAAGGTAGCCATAGGAACCTCTAAACGAAACGACGACATAACCACCTCGAGTTTAGGTTCGTTGGATTGGTCTTTACAAGCACTCTGGTACCAGATGACGACCAGGGTCCTGATGATGGATACGGAGGGAAGCCAAAGGAACTACTTAAAGAAACCATGTAACCTCATCGAGTTTGGGTTCGTTGGGTTTTGCTTCCCTAGCACTTTGGTAAAAGCTTGATCTTAAATTTTTCTTTTAAATATTAACTCTTATTGTAAAATTCTTTTTGGATGGTTAATAGGGCAGAAACTTAAAGCAGGTACCATGTATGTAACTAATATTTTACCGTCCGTTACTAAAATCTGAACAGTGTCTACCGTTAAAGTTATTGCGGTCGCTTAGAGTCAAAACCCATAAGGATGGTGTTCACCCAAAGATAATCGTACAATTAGGCAGCTTCGTCGGTTAACTTTGAGGTTGTATGAAATCTTGGCCCAAAAACGTCAAAACAACTGTTAAAATTTAATCAATTGTTGGTGAACTCGGGTCTAAATAAACTTAAAAACAAGTACCTAAATAGTTTTATAATTTATTGGTGTACTGTAGAATTTTATTCAATCCGTTTTTTTTAATTTAAATGTACAAATATTAAAAAAAAATAACTTAAAATTCAATTCATTTATAAAAAAAAATAAAAGACAGTGTCTCTCTGAATGATTAAAAGAATTCTAACGATACCCCATACAAAATATTAGAATATACCCCATAACATCTGTGGATCCATATGGATAGGGAATTCAATCCACCGTTACTTTTTGTGGAATAAAAAAAACTCGCATAGGTACATGGAAACAACTCTCCTTTTTTGCGCAGTCGTGAAAATAAATGTATTAAGTAATTTTGACCGTTGACCGTGCCTTACCCACGTAGCGTAGGTTTGCGTTGTTTACGTAGCTGACTGTACGCATGTGCTGGCCACATTGCACTCAACTGTCGAACTTATTGAAAGCTAAAACCAAATATTGCCCGCTAGTTTAAGAGCTGAGAGGCCAAAGTTGACCTTGTCATGAAAAAATATCTAATCAATTCAAACACGCCTTTATTTGCATCCGTAGTAGAAAGAACACTCAAAAACTATAATCATTACAAATTAACAAAGAAAATTACAATTAAATATAAGAAACAAATTAGAACAAGTATTTATAATTGAAATAATTGAGCTAACTGCTATCATTTAAAAACATATAATTTTAGAATGTATCTATTAGAATGTAAAACTCAGATGATATCATATTTACTTGTTATAACAACATAACCAATGATTGGCTTATATATATTTCATTTGGGCAATTTAAGATGAAACACTTTTGTAATCATATAAATTTAGATTGAATATAACTTTCAAATACGTTATTTTAAATAACATACAACTCTTAATATAAAGTTTATTTCTTAAATAATTACATGCTAAATTTTAGAAAAGGAACATAATTGTAGAAGCCGCCTGTTACACAGAAGCTAATATAAGTGACAGGTTTGTTAAGTTTGGTTTAGAAACTACCCAATCTATTATATGAAAGTTATTTCAAGTAAATTACTTTAATGTTAAAGAAAATTATAATTCAATAATAAAAACAAATTAGAACTAGTATTTACAATTGAAACAACTACGCTAACTGCAGACTGTTGCATACAATCTACTCGTACAGGATAGCTCAACTGATCCATATCAATACCAGTCGGGAGCGTCCCCAAGACGCTGGCTGCATTGCCCCGCTGTATGGCAATGCTGATGCGCTGCGCCAGATACCCACCAGCTCTCGGGTCACGCGTCGCGTCGACGCGTGACGCTCAGATAACTTTTTAAAAACCCGGAGAGCCTCGGTACCCCACAGACCTAGGGTCTCGACTCCAAAGGGAGCAAATGTGTAGGCTCTGTCGAAACCTGCATATTTGCGTCTCTTGAGATCCTCGGCCAAATCTGCCGCCGCACAAGCCCTCACAGATGTTCTCGGAAGATGGGAAGGCGCAAGTTCCACACAATGGGCCTCCCCAACTCCCATGGCGTCGGGCCTCTTACCATCGTCATGCCGTCGGGCCTCTTACCATCGTCACGAAAACAGACCATTCGGTTCGAGAATAGCTGGTACGTTAGCGGCGACAAAGGCCCGCCGGATGACGTCGTTAACGCTGGCATGACGAGATATCCGACCGGCTGCCCTATTACACGATAATCCGTGATGACCAAGCTGTTCGACAGCAGTACCGCACTGGCATTGATGAGGCGCGCAACACATTGCACCCAACCGAAGACATGTGGCGATACGGAAAGTTACGGGATCCAATAAAGTGCCAGTATTAAATGAAGGAAATGCTTGCAACCAATGTCCTGACTCCCATTTAGAAACGGCCAGGAGACGGGCACGATCCGCTGAGCTGGAGCACGTTTGTAACAAACTATTCCATGTCAACTCACACTGAGGCCCGTCCCATTGCCGTTGGGACAAAAGAGATTTTGTGGGAGCAGCATTGGGGCAAGCACTATGCCAAGCCGTTCGAGCTTCGTCTAAAAATGAAATTTTTAATGATATTTCAGGTGGGACCAAACAAGATTATTTTAAAAATTGATCAACTAAAGAACTAGTTCTGTAGACGGAAGACAGGAACGCTGGAAGGGCTACACTTGAAATTTTGTAATTATAATAATTAATTACTTATTGTATGTTTCTTTAACAATAAAGTTAGTAAATTTATATTGAGTGATTTATAGTTGTAACATTATTCGTCGTGAGACTAATCTCATCAAAGTGCACCTAAGTGCTTTGTATGTAAAATTACAGAACATAACAATTCTGTTACCAAACTGCGATCCCCAACCCGCATGCCCAGCGTGGGGATTATGGGCATTACCCCCCGTGAGATAAAAGCCAATATAAGGCGCTTATCAGGGGGAGGCCTGGGTCCAGCAGTGGACCAATATAGGCTGTGGAGGAGGTGTAGGTGGTGGAGGTATGTAAAATGAAATAATAATCATAACAAATGAAACAATACATAAACGAACTGAAATTAGAGTTTATGTAAGCATTCGTTATTTTGTAATTAGACCATGTACATAACGTCATGTACTCCCTCCTCCATTATCGAATATGTGCCTACTCTGTCGCCTCTTCATTAGGACCCAAAAGTATACAGAATTCAAACATCTCTGCCAAATCCAATTTCTATTGCCTTCTGTTCTTATCTGTCGCGATTGTCTTTTATTTTTTCATATATGTATCTACGCTACGTCACAAATCCAGGCCTCCAGTATAGGTACGAAAAACAATAGGGTATCGAGCCAGCTATTAAAAAAAAACCTATACACCGCCACTGCCTGTGTGCCTCGGCACACCCGCTTTTTCTTAATACGCGGTAACTAGGTTTCTCGAAATATAATGAAAAAAAAACCTCTATCTCCTTGACTAGCCTGTATTTTTTCTTCAAGACAACTGTAAAAAAAGGGTTTAACTCAAAGAGTAATAATGTTAACTCACTTTACAGTTTAACACAAAGTAATAATGTTTTAACTCGTGAGATACGGACACACTTGCGGATTGTCTACAAATTAGGCCCGAATTCACCAAATCAAATCAAACGCGACATTGAGCTTGAGATAAGCGTATAGCTCTTATTTTGACTAGTTTCTGCCCGCGACTTCACACGCGTTGTTTCTATGGAAACGTTCAAAGGTTCCCATCCCATGGGAACTTAGTATGACTAAGTCACGTGGCTGTTTACTGGCTGTGGCGGTCGTGACGTAAGAATCAACCCTTCCAACTTAGCCCGTAGAAAGAAAGAAAGAAATTACTATTATTTTAACTAAAACCAATCACACGGTTAAACAAACACATAAAGTACATAAGGTAGGTATTATGTGGGTTGTAGCTATAAATGAGGAACCGGCTCAGCATGAATGCTAGTCTACTACTAGTCTACTCTTAGGACATCTGTCCTAAGAGTAGACTAAGGAAAACTATCAGAGGAAAAGGGCTTCGTTCTGTGTATTTTTAACACCTCCACTGCCATCAAAACCCCTCTGCCAAGCGTGGTGATAATGGCAAGACCCCTTTTGCTTAAGGGAGGTGTGTTCAGCAGTCAACGTAGGTACCTATGAGTGCTGATGAATAAGTGACGTTAAACTTTCGTACGATAATCTGATTGTTTAAAAAAAACTACTTTTAATTCCATATATTTTCTAGGTCACGGCCTTTATTAACAAAAAAAAACTATAATCAAATAATATAAACAAATTAGAACTAGTATTTACAATTTAAACAATTAAGCTAACTGCAGACTGTTGCAAACAATCTACAGGTAGCTCAAATTATCCATATACCAGACGGAAGCGTCCCTATTTCAATTCCTTAAATATTACACTGTTTTCACGTTTTGCGGGACAAATACTAATCACTCAGGAATATAATTTTTATGGCACCACCCCGGGATAATTCTCTATACAAAAGCGAAATAATTTCTAAAATCGGCCCATAATTAAAGGAGAAATCGACGAACATACATAAAAAACATAAAAAATACCCTATTTAAGTAAAGCCGAACATAGAAACTCCTCCTTTTTTGATGTCGATTAAAAATGGAAGCTGTTCTCAGTATACCTAGGTAACGTACTACCACGGCCGAAATGTAATTATGTTTAGCACGTGTATAGTAAAAACTATACCCCATGTTTTTAATTAAAGGCATTAAAGAAGAAATAACGCTATGTACACTTGCATAATTATATTGCACATAAAATACCTGACAAACTCTGCTTCATCATTATTATATCAGCCCACAAACGCGCACTACTTGGACATGAATTGTTCCTTGCACGCCGACTCCTCTAGAGTCGATTCAGGTAATTGATAGATAACTTAGATAACGCATTTATTTCAAATACATATTTATTGCACAGGAATAAAGCCGAGATCAACTTTAAAAAAAAACAATAAATAAGGCCTCTTCCTTTCGTACGATGCCAATTTTAGGGCGATATGTTTACACAAGGGATGTCTGTGTGTGAGTGTATTTAATGTTAAAATAAGTCCACCGACCGAAATTAGGCTCGGAGACTAAATCCAAAGTGCAGCTGTGTGCCTGGCGGCCGCGCGGAGCCACTTTATCCCGTAGAAATAACATGGGCTTAATTTTGCAACTAGTTATTTCAACGAGGCATGACATGACACAGTAACAGAAGTGGCAATTCAAACCTGAAATAATAATGCGAGTTTCTGATTCTGATCGTTTAACATTTCTTCTGGCTTTATTGAACACATTCATTCAGTATCAATTGGCAGGTAAGTATGTTATTTTTCCCAGAAAACAAAATGATACGCATAGTTTTGCAAATAAATCACTACATTATTTTAAAACGAAGTCGTCCGCTGAGTCTGTCTGTCTGAACTGATCGCGATAAACTCAAAAACCGCATACGGAATTTCCATCCGGTTTCCACCAATGCACGGAGTGGAAAATGGAAAAAATCATGCAGGCTGGGAACTTTGCTGCCGTGCGCCGCGTAAACCAATCATGTAGTCCAGTCAAAATAGTTTTTTTTTAATGGAGTAGGTTGCATTAATTGCACTTCCGGGTATTCTGGGTTTCTGGTAAAATATGACTCCGATTTATGATTAAAAATTACTGACCATGAAACTTTTAAAATCCTAAAAGATTTACATTTTTAAATACACATTTGAAAAAAAAGTCTGTTCTAAATAGATTTATCCCATACTGAGGGGTAAGTCGTACTAGACTTGATCGTGACGTCTCCTTTTTCCATTCAATTTTCCTTTATTGCGGACAGGAAACTACGCAAATCCCATGCTAAAAGGAGACGTCACGATCACGTATCGTTACTAACGTCAAATAGAATCACCCCTCAGATCCCAGAAAAATCTTTTGTTCCTTGAGCCTAACCCTGGAGTACTACCACTATACATATAAGTCGACGGGCCGCAGACAAATTAAGAAAATACTGTCGGCTGACTACAATATTTACACTTACACTGAAACGTCGAACCAACCCGCCGAGGTTTGTCGCCGACTTTGGATGGTGTGTCTCCATAGCGTTTAAGTTAAAACAAGCAGATATAGAACAAAAGTAAAACACACGTGGCGGCTGCAATTGAGCATGATGACGCCTACCGTCTCCGATGATTGCTCAATTAATTCTGTCTTTGAAGTCCCCACGACGTCTACCATGATTGATTCACGGGGGAGGGGAGGGGAGCTGACGATGTGTGGCGAGCGGATGAAATATGACGCGCTTTGACAGCTCTTCCTACTGAAATCCTTCTTCTGCTCTATTAGTCCAGTCAAAATATAATATAAAATAAATTCAGACCCTAATTGTGGTTTTTAATTTGTTTTTAATTCGCCATCACAACGCAGCCGTGAAAATAGTGTGATACATATGCTCAAGAAAACATCTGAAGTTTCCTGCCTGTAATTACTGTTACAGATGTACCTACAAACTGTAAGTAAATTTTTAAAATGACTAAATCTGTAGTGAATTTGTATAATAAAGTAAATGGAATTCAGCAGCAAATTGTAGCACCATATTTATCCTTATTCTGATTTTATATTATTCAGCTAAAATAAATTAAAACAAATAAAATTACAACCAATCCAAACAAATTATAGCTACAATGAAACAGTTGAGCTAACTGCAGAGTGTTGTAAACAATCTATAAGTAGCTCAACTAACTTATTAGATCTTTTGTTAGAATTTGCAAACGTTTATAGAAACTTAACTTTTTTTTTAAGTCGAAAGTAGTGACTAGTGACCTACTAACAACTAAAGCGAGACATCTTTTTAAGCATACCTACAAAAAGAAGAAGCGGAAAAGGTGCTAATTTCATCACATTAGTTTCGTAGAATCGACAAATCATCTGAAAGAAGCGACCGGAAGCAGAATGATTCGCGGTAACTCTTTGATACCTACAATAAAACAAAAGCTAAGTTTCGGTGCCGAGTCGTGACTATTAAGCCAGGTGCCGTGGAAATGAAGATCTGGAGATTCGCGACAATCTTTTGATCAAGCCGTCAGCTGATGGATTGACGAGCGGACCGGGGCCAGAAATCGATCCCATACTTCCGTTTCAGATTTATGCGTTCACTTTGGCAGACGTCGACACATTTTATGCGCATCCGCCCTAAATAAAAACCATCAATCCCTGAAACACATTTGGTTATAAAAAAAAACAATTTATAAAAAGATAAAATTAATTCGCTTGTAACAATAATCTGACGATCTGACGTCATCACATCACACAGGTACGTATACTACTGCTGCTAGACGATAATAGAATTGCAATTGTAAAAAACGTACGTATTCTTCGCCTGAATACCCGGCTGATCCCCAACTAATTTACTGATACCGAGCTCAATGAAGTCCGTGACAAAGGCGTGCGGTAAAATATGTTGATCCGCTGACAGTTTCGAATTGAAGAGAATTGAAAATGAGAGTTTGAAAGGGGTGGGCCTCGTGGAGAGAGGTGATAACGCCCGAGGCAGAGCGTGGGCGCCACCGCCCCTGCGCCGCTGTACACTCGCTCGCAGTACCCTAACTTTCAAGTTTCGAACATTCACAAGTAGACCGTAATGGTAATTATATAATGAGTACAAAATCTTGTAGGTACATAACAATAGAACATCTATGCGTACTATCTATGTATATGTACTCCGCAGGTTTCACCGTTTGCCAGAGACAAACCATCCCTTAAGTTTTGATTGCGGCTTCATAAAGCAAACTGATATTTTTTTCTAGGTATCTATAGGAATGCTAGGTTGGCATACGTGTAACTTTTGCCCACATAACTCGGCCCGCGCGGGCTTAAAACCAGCGGGCCGAAACAGAACTTACGCAAATACTCTAGAATTAAATTATCTTTCTAGCTAGATTGACAAATGGATGGCTTAGATCAAAAATTCGCTAAGTCCACTTTTTGCTGTTTTCATGTAACCAGTTCAAAATAATCTCTATTTTTTTTATCTATCGATTGGTCTAATCGATGTGTCTCCAAGATGATTGGGTTTTTCTTAGTGCCTAAAATCCCTAAATCTATTCAGATAAAAAAGTAACGTAGTACACATTCGGCAGTCCATATTTAAGAAAATATCTCGAGAAAAGTTCGTGAGTTTAATTCTATAAGTAACTTACTCCTTTATGTTTTTATCTAAGCCTTGGCAATACTTGCGATCGCTTTTTTCACAGAAACTGGAAATATATTGCATAAAGTTTCCAACGCTATTTTAAAAACGAGTACACTAACTATTACTAGATATTGCTAAGAAATCCCTAACTTCACTAACTTTGCGATAAATCGCTTAGCAAAATTAATAATAGAGTTTATATTAATCTTTATTGACAAAGAAAATTACAATTCAATAATAAAAACAAATTAGAACCAGTATTTACAATTGAAACCATTAAGCTTACTGCAGACTGTTGCAAACAATCTACAGGTAGCTCAACTTTAGTTTATATTACACAAATTTGAATAAGCTTTTATAACTTTTAAATATTCTTTGAATTTATAATAAACGAATAAACAACACTAAATGGCATATAGCGAAAAAACTGTAAAATTAAGTTATTGACTTTTTGATCTAAGCCATCCAAATATTAACTAGGAACCTACAATCAAGATCAAAAAAATCCCAAGCAAAACCAAGAAGAGAGAGACGTATCAATCAGTGAATGTCAGTCATACCATACTGCTTACTTTGTACTATGTTTGTAGCACAGTTGCATCTGTGAACAAACGGTGAAGAAGTGAACAAAGGCGACAATGGGAACAAACCTGCGCTAATCCCTGCATTGTGGGCCAGCGCGACCTACCGCGCACCACTTGCAGTTCCAATAACTTAACATTTTAGAGGGATATTGAGTCATCGCTGTCAATTCAGTTGATGGGAGCTAACAATTATACTGAAGGAAGATGACGCTCGCAAAAAAAAAACTGGTTTTTTACTATTTTCTAGGTTCTTCAAGTAATTTACGGACAATTTATTTTTTACTTTTCAAGGTTTGACCTAACCTTATAAAAGTAAATATTTAACGTCACATTTCTTCTGGTAGGTATAATCAGCGCATTGTCAAAATGGGATATTTTTTTCTAGAAGGCTCTGTAATTAATAATAGATAGTTAAGTAAAAAAAAAATCAGATATTGCCAAAACTAAGAAAACAAATCCAAAATGGCAGCACGACATCCAAATCTACAAAAACAACACGAGTGACTTTGCTTATTTCTCAAGTCCGGATTTATTAAATCCTTTATTTCCTCTCCAAAATATCGCTGAAAATTAAATTACCGATTTGACGAAGGTCTTTGTTTACACAGCGAATGACATGAATGGGTGCCGTAAGAATTCATTAAGAAATATGGCTGAGAAAATCTGTGCTCATGTAAAAATATATATTTAAATTATCGAAGTAACGTATTGTGGACTCTAAGTCGTTGCAGTAGAGTTGTAAAACTTGGTAGATTCTATCAGGCAAAAAAGAGGTCCGTCCGGCCGGGATGAATGGTGTCAAAATGACAAGTCACTTTGATTTTTTGCTACGTCCGTGTCAGACCCGGTGGCGGGCCTAAAGTGCCCATAGATGGCCTCGGAAATAGCTGACACACTACACTGGGTCACACTCTATAACATAAAGAACGCATTATTTTATTTGAATTAATTTTACAGCAACTTTTTAGTTGGGAAGAGGTGTCAGGTAAATGTTCATGTTTCTTAGATCTAGTAAGTAATGCATTTTCTAAACTAAGTTGTTACTGTAGCGGTGGCGTTAGGGTAGGGCGCGGTTGGACCAGGCCAGCACCGTCGGGCCAGCGGAAGAATTCGCAAGTGTACCCGTAGGCCCGGCAAACAGGTGCAGAAAGAAAACACAGTGGTGGGTTTAGCCGGTAGGAGTCCGGCATAACCGTTCTTTCGCCCCTTAGGAAAAACGGTATCCAAGAGGATTCCCACACTCCCACACACACAAAAAAGGGCGCGGTTGGACGACTGCCGCCGAGGGGTTATTGCGGAAGTCTTACTTACTCATAAAATACCTAGTATGTCTAGGAACAATACAGGTTTTTTTTTTTTGTTATGAGAGTTATTATCTAGCTTAGTTTAATTATAGCACGCCTTTTTGTTTTATTGTGTGTGTGCCATGTGTGTTTGGCAGGTAGAAAATGCCATCGGCATTAAGCCCACCTTTTGTATACTTTTGTTAAATGTGTGGAATAAGGTATTTAAATAAATAAATATAGGTACATTATATTGATAAGCTTTCGTTTGGACAGAATCATAAAATTTGTCAAGAAGCAAGGTTTTAAATCATAAGTAAAGGAAACAATCTAAAAATGGTAAATTTATAGTTACTCGTACATCACAAAAAAGATAATTTCGCACTGTGCGTTTCACTCGATGTCTTGCTCTCGAGTACAAACAAGGACGGTACCCTCATTGCGCGAGTCGACGCGCACTTGACTTTTTATTTTTTAATAAATGTGAGGTTATTTGTGAGGAGGTTAGGTTATTTGTAATGTGAGGTTATCTCACTCTATTTCACGCATTTTTTTTCGTTTATGTGGTATGGGTTTAAATGTCTGATGGGAGGCGCCCCGAAGAAATCTCGCCAAGAACACTGGTTGTTAGGTAGTATGTTTGTACAAGAAGGGGCTTTTCCATGATAAATAAATTAAAATAATAGATCTCAAAGACGCATTATTTACCCACTTCGTATCATGTATTAATAATATGAAATATAATAATATATTTCATATTATTAATACATTTTCTTGTTATGTAGTTTGTACTGTTTGTACCAAAAGATGTTTTCCAATGGCAAAAAAATTCAAATGTAGAGTATGAAGATAAATCTCAGAGACTGCCTATTTCTTACTTCTATTGTGCTATTGTCAGTTCAATCTGATCGAATACTATTTAGCTGCCTTCTAACAAAATGCCTTACTTACCAGATTAAATGGACCAAAAACGCGAAAGATTTTTTAAAGCGAAACACATACAAAAAAGCGAACACAAAACAGTCACTTGCTCGAAAACGATAGAATAAAAAACTGTATTGTTAACAAATTGAATTAAATCGGTCGCAAAGGACGGTTTTTTTCTAAACTCGGCAAAACAAATCGAAAATAAAATAAAAAGATCTTACGCGTGTACAATAAAGTTCATGGTATCTTAGCAAGTTGCAGTTCGGTTGATAGAGCACAAACTTAGCTATTCAATTGAACAAAATTTAGAACTAAGGGCGTAACTTCAAAGTTTCCCTCTGATAACAACCTCTAGCAGTTTTGCGAACTGAACAGAGTAGGTGGCTATAGTTTTTGCGGATTATAGATACAGTATTGCTGGGGGCATAGTGGCGCGCGAGGTGGATTATTCGCCGCATCACCCCCGGGTGTAGGTTTTGTTCCCGATGCGGGCATTGTGTTACCAAAACTGTTACGCATTTTGATAACGATTGAATAACCTGCCCGCTGTGGGGTGGTATCGCTAATTGCTTTTGGAGATAATTTAAATTGAGTTGTTTGTTCATTTGGGGAACTTTGTATACCAAAAGTAGCTGTTTGAAATTGTTGTAATTATTTAATTGCGTAATGGCTGATTTACGCTTCGTCCGATGAAGGCGTTTTTTATTATCCGGTGGCATCCACCAGTGTGGTATCAGGTATCACACGAAGATTATAAATGTAAAAGATTTAATGGATGTTAGGTATTTCCAAAAATTCAGAAGCACATACTTACTGAGAATTCGCAAAGATCTTTTGCAACAACTCGGACTGCACGCTAACTTAAGAACAAACTGAAATCCTAAAACTTTTAATATTTCATCGGTAAAAACAAATTACAGGCATCGAGGACATCCATGAAGGCTAGTGCGGCGGCAGATTTGGCCGAGGATCTCAAAAGACGCAAATATGCAGGTCTCGACCTACACATTTGCTCCCTTTGGGGTCGAGACCCTAGGTCAGTGGGGTACCGAGGCTCTCCAGGTTTTTAAAAAGTTATCTGAGCGTCTGGTCGACCCGAGAGCTGGTGGGTATCTCGCGCAGCGCATCAGTATTGCCATACAGCGGGGCAATGCAGCCAGCGTCTTGGGGACGCTTCCGACTAGTAATGATATGGATCAGTTGAGCTACCTGTAGATTGTTTGCAACAGTCTGCAGTTAGCTTAATTGTTTCAATTGTAAATACTAGTTCTAATTTGTTTTATTATTGAATTGTAATTTTCTTTGTCAATAAAGAGTGTCATTACAGGCAGAACACATTTTTTAATTAGGGCATGCAATGTGTTTTGATGTTCTATCCAGAGAGGTATATTTTGACATTTTCTATAATTCTCCTACTAAACTTAAAAGTATTGTATAATTCATCGATTTTTTGGTCGTTCTTAGATTCTTCTCTTAATTTTATTGTCCTTAATTCACTAACTTAAATTTATTAGGTTATAATTATCATTAGTAAGTCGTCCTGTAACTTTATTTAGATGTTATTACATAAACAAAGTTACAGGACGACTAATCAGTTGCTATTTGTGGAAATTTTTAAGTAGCTTACAGAATCTTATTCTCTTACATATTCATTAAGATAGCTGTACATTTCCTGAACATTTTATATATAAATAAATAAATATAGGTAAACAGATGTAGTAAGACGTGTACTAGTTAACATAAAGCTACTTTTCATCCCGGAAAAATGTACAAAGCAGCGACCAGAAAGAAGCTAGTACACAATAAGCTTATTAACTTCAGTTTTCTCCTACTTTTTCTCTGGTCTCTGATTCTATCAATTGTTGTAGAGAGATAATGTAAGCCCACACTAGAATTAAGAATGAACGACATAATTTGGTGTTCACGATTAACGACTTCCAGATTGCGTAAAAACGCGTCTATAACAACTAAACAAACAGCGCGCGCAGCCGTCTTTAAAGCGCAACTAGGGATGTATATAACGTTAAGGAAATGCTGACTAAATGATTAAATTCTCAATAAGCCGACTTTCACAAAAAGCCGGATGATGTGCTGAAGCTATTCATTTGGATCGCAGTTTTACAAATTTGTTGGCAAAAGTTTTCACTTACGTTTATTGCTGTACACTCGATAGCACATTCCAAATCCATATTCGGGAAATAACTTGTATTTTAAATACAGGTTCGGCAAATCTGGAAACAAATATCCATCTGTACGTCCGTATCCATACTAGTAGATATAATTTGTGAGATGTCATGAATTTTGTGAGATGTCATGTGTGTATAGTGCAAAATGGTAAAGCTGCTCTAAGGAAGCGTACTGAAGCCTTTTTTTAAGCAGGCGTCTTAGGCAGCGGCAGATGCAGAGGGCATGGTGCAACTCAGGTAACTGGCGGCAACAGTGCTGACGCAAGTTGTGTCCAAAATTAGGCACTTCCCATTATTCCATGGCACCAGAGTCAGCCCATGTGGCCTCTTCCCATCACTGACACATCAGGGGCCATTCGCCGACACACAACTCGCAGACTGGCCTTATCAACTCCCAACGCACCATCTAACAATTGCTCATGAAGCCGCTTTACCCCTACGTCGTCCCACGCCCACGTCCCACGCCCAACATGCATCAATTCAGGGGTTGTTGCACCCGAGTTAAGGGCCAACCAAGCTGACGCAGTCCGACGCAAGGAATGCTTCCACTGTCACCATTAAAAAGAAGTCAAACAGTGACTAGGTTGGCAACCCCGTGCGCAGACGCCAGGAAAGCAGGCAGACCCACTTTCTGACCTTACCGTGACCAGGGGACCACCACACCGGACAGGCAGAGCCACCTGACCCCACTGGGGCCTATCTAGATCTATCATTAGGAACCGATTCCACAACCGATTTTAAGGTTTCATCAAAAGATGAATCTTCCTCAGGACAGAGCCAAGTTTGGGTGGTCCGCAATTAAATAGGTGAACTTCGGAAGAGCGAAGCACATGCGCAACAAGATAATCGCCACGTGTGCTAAAAGACCTTTTAGACGTTCGTACATAAGTGGAAAGGAGAAGTTGCTTTTCTGCTTTGATGTCCTCAGGGACTTCAGAGATGAATATTGGGGAACCTAAAAGGTTTATATCAGGAGCAAAAATTTCCTTGAGGCCAGGTAGTAGAGAATGAAAACGAAAAATGTGTGTTCGAGCCTCAACACCACAGGCGAAGAACTCGCACTTCGAGGAGTTCACCTCTAGACCCAGGACTCTAAGGCGGCCTCCAGATCCTGAAACACGTCTTCCGTTTTACCCCCGATGGTGCCATTCATCTAGGTACCAGATGTTAAGAGCAGATTTGAGATCACGTATTGCTTTGTGAATGGCCAGCCTAAACACAAGCAGTCCGTGTGGGTCTCCCTGCTGCGCTCCCACTTTAATTAATTCGGTTAGGTATATAATTATTATAGTTAACTATCTATATTTGTCAAACTAATCATAACACGCGAACCCCTTGTAAAAACATGAGTTTTAGGTCAGCAGGTAGAAAATGCCTTGGTATTAAGCCCACCCTTTGGATCTTAGTGCAGTTTTAAATAATAAAATAAAAACACATATATGCAAAACGTATGTAGATATGAAAACGTAATACTTACTTACGTTTGTCCTACGTTGTCTAAAGTTATCTCATGTTGCAATACGTTGCTCTACCAAAAGTAACTTCATAACTTGGCAACATAATCTAGTACACACCTCCTAGCTGCAAGAGCGATAAACGGTTAACTCCGTCGGGCAAAGCCGTTCAGGAACATCCCTACTCGCAAGTTATCCACATTTAATTACATTCTGGTATTTTTGTAAGTACGGTGGGACCGCCAGCGGAGACGACGTGGTGGTCACTGCGTACGCTCGCATTGCAATATAAACACACCTCAATCACTATAAACTATTTGCTGGTGGTCACGTTGTGGTAGGAAACGAATGAAAACTAGGCGAAAATCGCTGATCGGGGTCTTCCGGGGTTATTGGGTAAGCTTTTTTAAAATTGGTAATTTTCACGAATTTTGTCGTCAATACAAAAGCTCTTGAAAACTCTCTTTGCGACCGATTACTGAAACGTCACCTTGATTTGAACGGACTCAAGAATATTTTTTTACAGGTTTCAATAAAAATATGTCAAATTTCGTACTTTTATGTAACGTTTAATGCACATGGTCACATAAATAAAATGCTGAAAAAATTCTAGAACACGCTTTTATACGAAAGGCTATTGTGATTTGTAACACAGGCCGAGTTGTTCTAACATTTCGTGGTCAAAATTACGAGTTGTTATTCTAAAATAAATCAAAACACTGTTAGTAGTTAATCAACTGTAAAACAGCATCAAAATATAGCGGTCTCGTATAATCCCCGTGTCACAATACGAATGTAAACCAGCTTTACAGCGTTTTACACTTTTAATGAATGACGGCCGAGAAACGACTCCGAACGATTTCCTTCTAAATCGTAAATTATAGTGCTTGACTTAATTAGTTGAAAAACAGACCCAGTTGTATCCAGATTGCTATAAAAATGCCAAGTATATTATAAACGAAATTAGAATAAGTGTAATTACCACAACACAACTTATAAAAATACTTACAATAATTAACATGAAATTATACAAGACACGAACTGATAGATAAGGAAAAAACACAACACAGGACACACACACACACACATTTTTTTTTTAAATCATTTCTTTTTTTTTAATCGTTTTGTTGCCTATATTTATCTTAATCTATCTATCTTAATCTATATTTATCTTAACTTAAACTAGAATTATACACAAAAAAAAAGTTTCTAAGATAGGCAAAGGGAGTAGAATCAGCATAGTTCTGCATGTGAGGAACATGCAGCGCTGATTTTAAATCTACTCCCCTCGAAGTAGATTTAAAATCAGCGCTGGAACACATGGCACATGGAAGCCTTCCTATAAGAAAAATATGCGCACAAATTGACACGAAATTGCAAACAAACTTACATGTCAAACATCCTTTGCTGATTAGCCAACAATTTGTTAATACACGGGACGCTCAGTTCAAGTCGACTTTATTCCCTCGACATTTGAGATTAAATTGTCGATTAAAGTCGTTTTATACAACGCCCTCCAGTTGCTGCCGCCACATGCCAGTCGCTTTGCGAATTAAACTTGTTTGCAGCATAGTTACCACAGCATACTTTGCTTTTGAGTCATTTTCTAGTGCAAGGAATGCTTCTATGTTTTTTTTCCGTTCACTGACCTACAAACTTTCTAGAATTTAAAACAACATACAAAATACCTATAAATATAAACCCGAAAGCATCGATCAAGGTATCTGGCGGCCCGGATACCTTGATCGATACCCGAAAACCACAAAATGGCCTCTGCCTCAGCATGAATAAAATTTACAACGCTAGTCTTCCGTAAATTAGTAACTATAATAATAGGTAGTTTATCCGAAACGTATATACCTACAATTAAGCGTACGTTATTGTCAGGATGCGCTTTCATACCATTCTGTTGACGGTAATCGAACGTGGCATGCCGTAGTAAGCTACGGCATGCCACGGTCGATTACCTAACACCCCAGAGTCGCCGCCGCCGCAGCGATGTTTACCCACCGAGTACATAGGGGAAGAGTAGACAAACATTTAACCATAAACCGCTAGAACGAAGCCCCGAGCGGCTTCGGAGGGTTGGCGGGAACAGGCAAATATTTGTTCCAGCACTGGGAAGCAGCCGACTAATTGTTCTTTAAATACTTCGGCCCCACCCTTCGGCAAACATTCCAAAATCGATTTATTAGTGCTGAGTAATAAGTTTTTACTTTTTTTCAAGCATTAAACAGGGTGTTCGGCACAACGTTTGTCATATAGAAACTGGGGGTAGGTGAAACAAAGAGCCCTTTGTGCAAAATAACATGGCTTACAACTTTATTTTTTTAACTTTTTGTTTATAACCCCTACTAATAAAATCAATGTGTGTCTCTATTCATCCAATTAACTGAAAACTTCTCTAGTTCATGGTCATTCCAACGGTATGCCACATGTGTCAAAACTACATAAAATAAGTACATAGCAAAATAAGCGTTTATTCAAAAAATCTGCCAATTGGACACCCTGAAAGTGATGAATTTTTATCTCCTAATTGTGATGTTATGTTTAGTAAACTAGAGAAGTTTTCAGTAAATTGGAAGACCTGAGACACACTTAGTTTTTAGGGTTCCGTACCTGAAGGGTAAAAACGCAACCTAAGCCTCCGCTGTCCGTCCGTCTGTCCGTCCGTCCGTCCGTCACAGGGCTCTATCTCATGAACCGTTAGAGGTAGACAGTTGTAGTTTTCAGAGAATGTGTATTTCTCTTGCCGCTATTACAACAAATAATAAAAAACAAAATAAAAATCAAAATAAAAGATGCTCCCATATAACAAACGTGATTTTTGTGGCTATTTTTACTTTTAATTTGTCAAGGCTCTATGTCTTGAACTACAATAGTTAGGCACATGAAACTCTCTGTAAATAAGGAACACTTCAACTGTAACAACAACAAATACTTAAAATAAAATAAAGTTGAAAGTTTAAAGGGGTCTCCGAACAAGTGAAAATTTTATGTTCATTAAAAAAAAGTTTTTACGGTACGGAACCCTTCGTGTGCGAGTTGACTCGCACTTGGCGGTTATTTTTAATTAATTATTGTATATACTAGTTCTAATTTGTTTTTATTAGTAAGGGCAAAAATGCCTTATATGTATATTGAATAAAATGTAAGCCAGTTATTTCGTACAAATAAAGTTACAGCACTTAAAAGTTCAAATTTGGCAAAAAAAACCTAAAAATATGTAGCCGAGATGCTTTCTGGGCTAAAAAAGCTGCCAAGCATTTGCACTTGGTTTCACCTACCCCTAGTTTCCATATGGCAAAGGCTGTTCCGAACACCCTGTATGTTCTTAGCGTGGATAAGGTTACTAAGTAAACATCTTTCGGGATTGATAAAATATTTTTACCCGACAACCAACCGTGAAGGGTTATGAGGTTGACAGTTGGCACCCTATTTATAAATATAAATAAAATAAATAAATACCTAATGCTGGACATTCACACAGCGTCATCTTTAATGTTCCAACGTAGCGCTAAAACTACTAGTTCGATTGCAGCAAATTATTAATTTTAAATTGTTATTGATTAACTGATTATTATGAAAAATAAATAAATGAGATATCGTATGATTCGTCTCTAAGCCCCATTGTTATATGCTATGTGACGTCATGCGCCAGATAAAAATCTAACAAGGGGAAATCTAACAAAATATAGTATTTTGGTATTTCAGAGGTCTTCTCTCTTCTTACACTCTACTTCTTACTTCTTACTTCTTACTCTCTAGAATAATGCTAAGCTTAACGAACTATGAAATCACAAACTGAATTCAGTCACTTGCTGATCAGAATACTAAATTTGTCATTATAATGAGATAGGGAAAATTATAATAATGATTTTATACAGCAGCAAAGTATTGCGTATTTTTTGTGTGTGTTAAACTCACAAATACCAACATCTGAATTAATTTACCAGCCGGACAGACGAATATTATGTTATACCTAATACGTCATGAAATGAAGTGTGTCTGTTAAAAATATACATAATTAATAAATAAATAAAAATATATAAATATATTTGGCACACAAACCAATTAGCTCAACGGCCCCAAAGCACTAGGAATAAATTAAAATGAATTTATGCACCCCACAATTAACTAGCTAGGTTAGTTAGGTGTTTCCCTGAAACGCCAACCGTATGCACATTGTCACTACACAAATAGTGTGCCCAGAAAGGGTAGCCCGTGACGAGATCCATATGGACGAGCCACCGACTGACGGACTCTTTTAATTTATTTTTAGTAAGACTAGAATGGTCCCACTTAGTTTAGAATGATTTATTGATTGTGTAATGTAGGTAACTGTATAATTAGAATAAAGTGTGTTAGAGACGTAGAAAAGGTATTTGGTATTCAAAATAATCTTGTAGGAATACCTACGTCTTATAGCAATATTCAGATAGTTACGGAGCAGTTTCGAAAGGCAATTGTTCGAGCTATAATAAATACCTACAATGTAGTTTTTCGTTTTTTGAAAACTAATGAGGGCGTCATCGAATTTCAATAGATACTACAACCATGTATTTCGTTACAAAATAAATTACTTTTGTAGAAAATTCGAGTTATTTTTACCGGCCTTTTCCTAATACTGCCGTCTTCTTTAGTTTATTTTACAATGTTATGTGGGTAATTGTTTGCAATGTGTTTATTTTAACATATTTTGCAATATTTTCAGGCTTTGTCACGTCATGCCGTAAGCTGTAACATAACCTGTCAGATTGTATATCTAGGATCAGCAACGGAGTTCGCTGAACACAATTTGGATTTTAGGCACCGGTATGCTATGCACAACCCCAGACCCTGAACGATATTTCCTTCCTAGCTGATCATAATAAAATACAAAATAATCTGATCATCTTATTGGTACATAAACCACAAACAACTTTTGATAAAAGTTTGCTGATTCATGATGTTCTGATATTATTTTCTATGTTGTAGGCAAAATAAGACTGTTATAAATTGAATAACTATAAAAATAACAATTAAAGAACAGAAACAAATTAGAAATAGTGTTTATTTACAATTAAAACAGTTAAACTAACTGCAGACTATAAATGTAATTGATACTCTCAATAAAGAACGAGTAAAAAGTAAGTAAGTAGTAAGTAAGTAGTTGAAATATTCAAAATTAATTTTATTTTAATCGCCTTCAACAGCATTTTTCTCTGGGCTTTGTCTCACCGCCGTTCCCGAGATCCGCTACAATTTGTTGACTTTATTTTCACTATACTTTTTTATATAAGTAAACATAGGTACCCTAGCTATGTTTATTTCAATAATCTCGCATAAGTTATACTTAGTTTAGAAATGGGTGACACACCGTTAAAATAAAGGACCATCGGTTTCTTTTACAAAACTGTTCGGCTTACTAATAAATAAAGTAAAGTATTATTTTAAAGAGGCACTTTCATTCAATCTAAATGGTTATTCCAATTAATAACAGGCAATTTCAGCTTCAGTCTGTCACTATATCAGTAAATCTGTAGGCAAACAAGATATTTAACATTCCAGCTCACCATTACAAAGTAATTATTCCCTGTAATTGTTTTGATAACAATTCGGCCTAATCTTTTAACCGCTCCTAGAGTCAAAATTTATAGTATTAGGAGCATAAAGAAGGATTGATAACTATTAACCCGACCATCGATCGGTGACTTGTAAGTCGTAAGACAATACGACCGCAGTCTAACAATAAATCTTCACATCAACATTTACACAAATTAGGCTGACTTGACAAATAGAACGATAGGAATAGAATTGTAACGCTGACAGTAACATACGTCGAACGTTCGTGCTGACGTTGAACTACAGTCAATTTATCATTCTATATGTACCTACCTAGTAACGTAACTAATCGGATACACCACCCGAAATGGCATTAGTATGTTTTGGAGAGGACAATGCAAAAGAAAGAGCAGGCTTTTAACTGAAAAAAAAAAAAAATTATTATCAAGCTTTGCCGGCTTCGCATGCGGTTTTTGAGATAAAAAGTAACCAGGTCCAGAACGCTTAGTACCAGTGTGTACAGTAAACTAATGCATAACTGGTTATAAGGACTCAGAACTTTATGTGTGCTAAATTTCAGCTTCAGTAATTTTTGAATTGTCTTCGGCCAATAATTTTACAGCGGCACTAACTTTCGAATTTAGAATGTAGGTAATACAAAAGGGATTAATGTTTTCATAAAAAGAAAAAATGGAAATATTGCACGGCAACGTAAAAAAAAATATACAGCATAGTCACCAATGCTTTTTGACGATTAACAACATGACATTTTCAATCGGTTCAGTAAGCCAGCCCGCTAGTCCGGTCGGCATTATAGCATTTACATCAAAACACTGAAACCAAATACTGAACCGACAAATAAAAACAAAATAAAAGTCTCACGATAATGTTAACATTACTGTGACGTTACAACTTTAAAGTCAAGGATTAACAGACGGTTTATTTTAAACCGTCTGTTATTTATTTATCCAACAAGTGCTTGTACCTAAACGTAAACTAAAACGTGAACGATATCGGAGTGGAACCGATTCCGGCTGGCGTGGCGGTTAAAGACAGGACATGTCATTTCTAACATGTGGACTTTTTTAGGGGACACCCCTAGACGTATCCAGCATTATTATTATAACGTTAATAATAATAATGCTGGTCAATCCACACCGCATCATCCAGCCTCAAAGTAAGCAGAGCTTTGTGTTATAATAACTTATAACTGATATTTATATTGAAGGTAATTTTTATATACATAGATAAGCACGTACAAAAAAAATCCCGAGTCGGGAATCGAACTCGCAACCTCCTGGGTCGCAGGAGGACCTTCGCCCGCTGTGCCACAGAGGTCGTCAACTTCAACTTATGAGCGTGTACTATCCGTGTCCGGCGGATTTATTCCGGCGCGGCGCGGCGCGGCGCGACGCGGCGTTTATATTTTATTAATTACTAGCTGCAGCCCGCGGCTTCGCACGCTTTTTTCCGGAATAAAAGGTAGCCTATGTCTGGCCCCGGGATACCATCTACCTCGCTGCCAAATTTCACCGAGATCCGTTTAGCCGTTCTTGAACTATTAATAGTTTAACTAACGCGAGTTTTTTTTATATATACAGTCGTGGTCAACTAATTAGGGACACTCATTGGTTAAACCGAATTGTGAATTTATTTTTTATTTTCCAACGAGTCTAAACCATATTCCATATCTTTTACATGTAAGTATAATTAGTCATTTATGTGCCCGATTATACAAACAATAACAACTTCTTAAACATTAAACCTCTTTACAGTATAGCTGATAGATTATCATAGTGCTATTTGTTCATTATTGCTGGCTGGCCATTTAATTAGGGACACTGAGATATTGCGTTCTATTTTCAAAATTTGAATCTCAATACTTTTTACTTCTTTTCTTAATTGTTTCGTGGTAGTTTTTGGGGCAATCCCGATATTTATTTTAAGTTTTGAAAAATATTTTGAAGAAAAATGGGCAAAAATAAAAGTTGCGATCCAACACTACGAAAAATTATCATGAAGTTTGTTGTCGAGCATGGTTTGCCATACCGAAGGATAGCAGAACATTTAAATTGTTCAAAAACTATGGTATACAATGCAGTGCAACATGTCAGACGCAATAACACAGCTTTAAATGTGCCCAGAACAAAAAGATCGAGAAAAACAACTCCGCAAGAAGATAGAATGATAACCAGGTTAGCTAAGAAAGATCCGTTTCTAGGCTCTATTTTAATTAAACACAAGTGTTTGGGACAGACGAAAGAGCTGGTGTCTCAGCGAGGACCGTTCAACGACGTCTGGTAGAAGCAGGGTTGTTCGCAAAGTACCGTTGTTGAAGAAAGAACATAGAAAAGCTCGTTTGGCGTTTGCACGTAAATATGGACATTGGACCTACGCCCAATGGCAACATGTATTATTCTCTGACGAGACCAAGGTTAATTTGATTTCTTCAGATGGAAGGCAATACGTACGGCGTCCAGTAAAAGCGGAAATGAATCTAATATTCACAAAAAAGCAGGTAAAACATGGCGGTGGAAACATTAAAATGTGGGGTTAATTTTCTGGACGTGGAGTGGGACCTGTGAGGAAAGTTCAGGGTAACTTAGACCAACATCAATACAAGGCAATATAGGAGGAAACGATGCTTCCCTATGCTGAGGAGCATCTCCCTATTATATGGACGTTTCAGCATGATAACGACCCGAAACATACCGCCCGTTCAGTCAAGTCGTTTCTTACCAGTCAGTCAGTATCGGTGCTAGATTGGCCAGCAAATAGCCCGGACCTTAACCCAATCGAGCACCTTTGGCACGAAATCAAGAAAAAAGTTGCCACTTATCGTACCACAACTTTAGATGAACTTAATGAAGCTTTTTGTGAGGCATGGGCAAACATTCCTGTCGAAACATGCCAGAAACTGATAATGTCTATGCCACATCGGTGTCAAGCGGTAATTACTAACAAAGGTTTTGCTACTGGGTACTGATTTTACACGTAATAAAATGGAGCTGTTAAAGATATTATAATACTGCAGATTATTAGTTTTGTTTAACTCTATTTTTCATTATAGTTTACTGTCCTTAATTAAATGTCCAGCTACAGAATTATACCTTAAAATGTTCAACCTTTGATATTAAATACTATTTTATATTTATTTATTCTTTTATTTACAGCCATTTATAGCATAATAATCGGACCAAATTATGCAAATAATAGTTACTGAGAAATCAATAGGGTTTTATATTTGTATGTACATAACCAGTTATTGTTCTTCACTATCTTGCATGTCCCTAATTAGTTGACCACGACTGTATATATATATATAGATTATAATATTTATTATATGATGGCAATACCTAACTTATAAATACTTATAATTAGGTAGGTAATTAAGATAAATGCAAATATGGCTTACCGGAATGACTCCTTTATCTATCATGTTTTCCATCAGTACAAAATACTATACAATACAAAATTCTTTATTGTACACCACAAAATTAAATAAAAAACAGTTAACATAAAAGAGAAGGTACAATGGGCGGCCTTATCGATTAGAAGCGATTTCTTCCAGTAAGTCCTTAGATAAGTTTTAATGTTGTTATTTTAATTTTATTATTAGTAGGTGCTTCTTAAAACATCATCTTCATCTCACCCGTCCACTGCTGGACAAATATATAGATATAACTAAATCACATCGTCGCTCGGCCACATCGTCACGTGAGATTGTGGTCAAATATAATAGTCCTCTATTGATTATAAAAATAAAACCGGCCAAGTACGAGACGACTCGCACACGGAGGGTTCCGTACCATCCTACAAAACTACATCGCAATAGAAACCCTAAAAACAGGTTTTTTTTTGATTGAGCGAAGAAAACCCATCCCAGTACTGGCCGCACCCGACGTTGCTTAACGCTTTTGCGTACACGCACCACATATTGCGAAGGGTGAGTCTATTTGACGTTAGTAACGAGACGTGACGTGATCGTGACGTCTTCTTTTTCAATACAATTTGAATAGAATAGAATATATTTTTTTTTGTGTATCATCATTCAACATATTTGGTACAGTGCCTCTATTGTGCGTACAGGGAACTACGCAAATCCCAAATAAAAAGGAGACGTCACGATCCAATAGACTCACCCCTCAGTACCTACGTGTACGAAAATGGTAAATTGAATGATTTCACCAAATCCCTAGGGATTTCATCAAATCCCGCATTCCTTGAAAAGTCAACGATTTTATGACATCGATCAAGGTACCCGCCGGCCCCCCACAGATACCTTGATCAATGTATTATAATTTATAACCATCATAATGAAAATATTAGAATTTTAGGGAAATGGTAAAATAACCCAGTCAAGGGTTGCATGGACAGTACCATTTCGACCCTTTCTCCGTGCACCCCTACTTTATCGCACCCTTCCAGCAGCCTGGCCTCGGTGTTTGCTTTCCCTGACGTAAGAAGAAGGTACCGTCATAGGTTTTGATCCACGGCGAAAATCCATAATTAATATTTTTTGAATAAACTATAAATTGATTGCCTTCAGAAGTTTCCCTTTACCTTGCTTCTTGCCAAATTTCATGATTCCATGTCAACGGGACGTACCTTACAGGTTTTGGTCCCTTGCGTCCTGTGAGCATCAAAAATTATTCCGTGCGCGAAGCCGCAGCCAGAAGTTAGTTACAAAATAAATTCTGTTAGATCTCTCGCTATCAAACTCCTATTCGTTCCTTATCAAACTAGCAGCCAGCACGGTGGCCTGTAACATGCCAAATTAGACACGATAAAGTAAATATTTATCTAAGTTTCAATATAAACGTGGTAGGAGGTGTGGAGCCGTCAAATCAAATGGCTTTCGGACTCGACTGCGGGTGGCTTGACTGGTTCTCGGATTTCCCTGTTCAGCTTATATCACTTTTGTAATATAAGAAATGTTCCTAATTAATTAAATAAGTAAAAAGGAGTTTATTCATCAAAACTATAAAACTAGGTTATAAATGAGACTTATCTTAAATTTTATAAGTAGTTACTTATTGTGAGACACTTTACTCTAAGGATATGTACTAAAGAAAGAACATTTTTGAAGTATGGTTATGTAAAGAAGGTACTTAGGTGACAATAATGATGAAAAGGTTAAGGACTCAGCATCGCTGATTTTCAGTCCCACCTGGAGAATGCCCTCTGTCGCCACAAAGTGTAGA
The DNA here is from genome assembly GCA_963662085.1 of Eupithecia inturbata. NCBI lineage: Eukaryota > Metazoa > Arthropoda > Insecta > Lepidoptera > Geometridae > Eupithecia > Eupithecia inturbata. Next base: position 8,067,570 of record OY759176.1, on the reverse strand, counting down.
AGAATTACATTTAGGCCCGTATTATGAATGCTTGCGCAGTCATAATCTCTTATATCGTTCGTCGTTATATCTTTGCTTGAGTGACGCTTATATAAATAAAAATCGTTACTCAAGCATAGATCGATGACTGAGCAAGCTTCCATAATACAGATCTAAGCCTTAAGGACGATTATGCCATAGAAAATTGTTACTCAATAACAATTTTCTATGGCATAATCGTTACTCAAGAATAGATCGATGACTGAGCATAGTTTCATAATACGGGCCTTAGAGTCTCATATAATTTTCATAAAGTATTAAAAAATTTTGATTGTGTTTCTAGGAATAACATAATTACCAATCTATAAAAAAAAATGTCAACTTACTACCTTTTTTTTTTTTTAAGAAAATTTTTGTATACGGCTTTTCGGGAGCCTTGGAGCTCTAGGGCCCGTGGTCCACCACCTGGGGCGCATCAGGTATTAATTTCAGGCCGGGGACAACCTCAGCACAACACAAATTGAAAGGTGGATTCTCTCTCTGTTGTCTGTTTACGTTGGTTTCGAAAGAAGCTTATTCTTTGTTATTTTTCTCTCTACAGTAAGGAGGGCGTTTGCCGTGGAGCCCGGGCTACCACGCGTGCGCCAGCCGCTGTCATCCCGTTAGTATATTTAGATTTGTCTGAATTTTATTTAATTTGTAAGTTACATTCATTGTGATGACCGATGAATGCAATTAGGAATGTGACGGAAAACCATCCCATCGTGTCAAGAGAGGCGGCTCTTAGAGTGCACACAATGTCCCCGGGCTCGCTTTTTTAAGGGACAGAGAGGGCTCAAAATTCATAAAACGAGAATCCATATGGATCCCAATATCCCGCTCCGGTTGCAAGAGCGGTAGATGTTTCGACACAAAATTCAGATTATACGGCTGATACACCCCTTTTTTGGAGAGATCTGAGTGAGTACAAAGCTACATCCCCTATTTTTAATCGTATTTCTCGAGGTGACCGCTCTCTCAGGAGCCATTAGAAATGCTGTTTCAAAAAACACCAAGCGAGCTTGGGAGCACTTACTAGTTTTCCCTTACAGCGTACTGCTTAAAAAGAAAGATTTGGCTAAAAAAGCATCAGTCACTGTTAAGATTATACAAAATTGTGTTAGGTACACTGCACGCGAAGGGCAGCCTATTTCCATTGTTGATCAGGACACACCACAAAATTCAACATGTAATAAACCATTGGCTGAGTCTACTATCTACAGACTTGTAGAGAGTAAACTCAATGGTATTGACATCAAAGGTGACTTTCGCATTATGTTCTCAAACGACACGATGGCGCCAAATGATGATCTCATATCTCTTGAGAGTAAGCATCCACCAGCAGGGGCCAATATGCAACTCCCCGATCCACCGGAAGAGAGTTATGTCGCTGTGAACACGACCAGCCAGGACGTGCTTAAAGCTGTCATGTCTTTCCAGAGCGGCTGTACCGGTGGCCTGGATGCTGTGACTGCACAGCATGTAAAAGATCTTCTGTCTGGCAGGTCTGGCCATGCAGGTGAAGTCCTTCTGGAGGACTTGACAGTTCTAATCAACCTGATGTTGTCAGGCCGAGTTAACAGCGAGATCACAGAACTCCTATACGGTGCGAACCTTTGCGCCCTAAAAAAGAAGGATGGCGGTATATACCTACCCAACCCATAGCCGTGGGCACCACATACCGCCGCCTTGCGGCTAAAGTCTGCTGTCGGAAAGAAGCCGACTATCTAGGCGACTATTTTCGACCAATTCGGCTAGGCTTTGGTTCGCGAGGCAGATGTGAGGCCGCAGTACATTCCCTTCGTACATTTTTAGACCAAAATTATGGGGAGGTAATTCTGAAGGTAGACGTCAAAAACGCCTTTAATTCCGTAGACAGAGGCGCCTTGCTAAAACAAATTAAAGACAAAATTACAGAAATTTACCCTTTTCTTTGGCAATGTTACGGTTCGCCGTCAAAATTAATATACAAGAACAAAGTGATTTTGTCCGCTGTTGGATGTCAGCAGGGCGACCCTCTTGGTCCGGCCATATTTAGCCTTGCCATCCAACCGATAATTCAACGTCTCCAATCCAAGCTCAATGTTTGGTATTTGGATGACGGAACATTAGGTGGAGAGGTAAACACAGTTTTTTATGATCTAAAAATCATCACAGATGAATTTCGAAAAATTGGTTTGGAATTAAATTTTTCAAAGAGCGGGCTTTTTATTTCAGACTCTTGTCTGACAAAAACAATATCATTGAAAATTCAATAGTTTGGCCCCCAACATTACAGTTGTAGATAAATATTCACTTCGCCTCCTTGGTTCACCAATTCTTGATGAGTCTTTGCAGTCCTTTGTAGATGAGAAAATTCAAAATTTTAACAAAACTTCGGACAGACTGCTCAAAATTAATAGCCATAATTCGGTTGTGTCTTTTTGTACCCGCGTCTTGGGGAGAGCCTCGGTACCCCACGGACCCAGGGTCTCGACCCCAAAGGGAGCAAATGTGTAGGCTCAAAAGTATAGTAGAGTATGATCCCAAGATGGTCCCATAAAACCTTGAAATAAGCTAAGTGGTAGGCGCGTGTCTTGTATTGAACATAATAATTATTGTGATTGCAATTTTTATTATCAAAGAAAATTACAATGAATGAAACAAATTAGAACGATTATGTGTTTACAATTGAACCAATTGAGCTAACTGCATACTGTTGCAAACAATGTACAGGAAGCTATATCCAGTCGGAAGGGCCCCACAGGCGCTGACTGCATTGCCCCGCTGTATGGTAATAGTGATGCGCTTCGCCAGATACTCACCAGCTCCGACCAGACGCTCAGATTAAGTAAAAAAAAACCGTTGAGCCTCTGTACCCCACGCATGGGCATAGGGGTCTCGACTCCAAGAGGAGCAATGTGTAAGTTCCGTCGAGACCTGCATATTTGCGCCTTTTGAGATCCTCAGCCAAATCTACAGCCGCACCAATCCTGACGGATGTTCTCGGGAGATGGGAAGGCGCAAATGTAGCGTTCCACATAATGGGCCTCCCCAATGCCCCTGGCAGTCCCATGAGAGCATGGGACTAGTGTCATACCGTCGGGCCTCTTACCATCGTCACGCAACAGACCATTTGGTTCGACAAATTGCTAATACATACCTCATACCTAACAACGGTTGCGCTGCACCGTACAATATTGATTAAGTAAACCTGTAACCCTACAACATAGAGCTTTCTACATAGATGGTTTTTGTAATATTACTACGTGTAGCCCCCACAACACAAGTCAACCCCTACTGCCTTCGATTTAATTTAGCTGTTGACCGCACTCGGTGTGGCATCTGTCAATAAATTGAATGCCAGTTATGACAGAGGGGCGTCGAGTGAGGGGACGAGAAGGGCGGGACGCCATTTTGGTTTCCATTTACCATAACCTTGTGCATCGTATAACGATAATAATGATTTACAAAGTTGGAGCGTTTTTTATTGAACGCGTGTATTTATTCTAGCTTTTGAATTAAAGGAATGAGTGGCATGGAGTGGCGGATGCACGGATGTATTCGTCGTGAGGGGTTGGCGCATAGGTGGCATGGAGGCGTAGGTTGATTATTATATATTTCATTATTAGCTGCGCCCCGAAATGAGCCTGCGTTATTAAGGTGGAAAGGGGCGTTATTAAATAAATTTGGTTTTTGTGACTTACGCTTTTACAAGTTAACGAGCTAGCAATTATGTAGTTTTGCGCACATTGTAAGCCATTTGCTATGAACCCACGCTTAAAAAAACAACGAATCAATTGTCGTTTTTGAGTCTATTGACAATATGAGATTAAGGTATGATTAAAATCAACATATGTCAATAAGTACACTTCAAAACGACGATTGATTCAAAGTTTGATTTAGCAAAGATTCGTGGCAAATGGCTAACAATAGGAGTTTTGCGCACATTATATGTTCGCAAAGCTTTTTATTCTTCTTCTTATTCTATTTAAATTACTTGTAAAAACTAGAAAATAATAAAAACCTGATTATTTTTCACGCGTGTACTAGCACCTCCAAACATACGTATTTATATGATTTTATCATCTCACTCTTTTAAGGTAGCTAGCTAGCTTAGTAACTAATTATTTAAAAAAGTACAACTGCAGAAAAACAAAAAGTGAGATTACGTAGGTAATCTCACTTTCATTCATCACATCAGTCATCATCTACCTGTAAATTGTTTGCAACAGTCTGCAGTTAGCTTAATTGTTTTAATCGTAAATACTAGTTCTAAATTGTTTTTATTATTTGATTGTTATTTTCTTTGTTAACTTTAGTTTGTATAAAATTAAAGTACACAGGAATATGGAAGCCTTAGATAACCAGAATAGATACCGAGCGTCATATTAAAATAGTCCATTAGCCCCCTGAGATTGCAGAGTGCCTACTTTGCAGTTTAAGTTAGTCCCTTTACTTATTTTCTGTCAAATTATAGCAGTTGTGTAGCAGTTTTTCTCTACTTTTATTAACAGAAGAAAACTAACTATTCTTAGCAGTTGTCAAAAGTTAAGAGATGTTTATCCATATCCATACTTCCATACTTTATTTACTATATATCTGTCTGTCTGTCTGTTATCTTTTCACGCCTAAGCGGCTGAAACGATATCAATGAAATTTGATAGGGAGGTAAATTGTATCCCGGGACATAGGCTACTTAAAAAGCGCCTGCGAAGCCGCGGGCGACAGCTAGTAACTTATAAATTATAAGTACCTAAGTGGTGGATAACAACAGTATAAAAATATTTTTAATACTATAAGTAGAAAACCGCAAAGTAGATTACATAATCTCATTCTATTTTTAGAGATGACCAAGCTAGGAAAAGCACGTGCCGTATGTATTTTCAATAAAAGATTATGTAGTTATAAAGCACATTGCGCATAATAATCAAAACCAGTACGTAGTACTCACGTTCATACAAAAAAAAAACAAATAAAAGTATATAATTCGTAGACCTTCGTAGACATTAGAGGACTCGTAGATGGCCTACGATTTACATCTACGAACCACTTTACGAACGCGGCGTTAGTCTTCACCACAGTTTTCGCAAAAAACAACGCTTTATCGAAGGCGTCTGTCGTAAAAGTTTCAAAAACGATGTGTTTATTTCAAAGCTATTAAATATAATATCCTTCGTGTAAATCTGAACAAACACGCAGTCTCACAACACTATTACACGATAAAATCAGAATTTAAATGTAATAAATCGCAAGCTTTAAATATCTCGGCTCGCATTCCTATTTATAACCAAAGTCATTACACATTTTTTAGAATCTGTTATCTTTATAGAGACTCGCATAAAAGATTGTAGAATATGCTGATCGTAATTCATGTGGATTATTTTGTTGGAGTATGATACATGGCAGCGCGAGCCACGCTGCGTTGCACCGCATAGAGGCTTGGATAAACAAAAGATTAAATTATCGACTTAAGACAGAGATAATCCGTACAGATGAGATGGTTGTTGACCTTCGGACTCCGGGAAGAGAACGGCTGATTCATTTCAGATTATTTAAAGTTACAGACTTTCATATTGTATTGTTTTAACTTTAACACTCGGTTTTTGCCTCGCTCTTCTGCATTATGACCGGGTTTAAAGCTTAAAGTTTTAAATTTGCCTTGAAAACTTTACTTGGAGCGATTTCATAGAGATTTTCACTCCACGTCAGTGTAAGTATCTACATGAACTTATTAAAGTTATGTTGAAACCATCGATCTAAGTAAAAAAGGGGAGATAAGGTCTAGCTTCTCGAAAGAGGAAGGCTTAAACTAGGTGCAATTAGGTATACCTACCCATCTCGACGACTATACTTTAGTGTGACTTATTGGCTAAAAGACTACAGCAATGCCCTCGTGTTTGTTCACTAAATTATTGCACAAGATTGGAAATGTAACTGTGAGCGAGTGTTTGCGTGAAGTTGTAACACAGGCCAGTTGTTTAGTAAGCGCTGGGAGAATGTACCATGTCTACAGATTTTGCTTAAATCTATGGTTGAAACCCAATTTCACCGTCACTGACCAACATTATCTGAGAAATTGACTCAACTACATTTAGGCACACGTGGCCGTCGGATCTTGACGCGCCGAGGCCAATGCTTTTCGGTTTGTGACTACTCAGTGGTCTGCACCACTAAGAAGTCGCTACATTACTGGTAGTAATATATAATAGTATAATAATAAAATAAGAAATAAGTAGCTACCTTACTGGTACCTTATACCTACCATTTTATAATAAAATTACACTCACATTGTATTCACATTATTCACATCTTACGAGTATGTCCACGCCATGTCTGTAAGCTTTTTTTATTCAGTGACGTCTGACGTCATAATACCTACGTATAGTTGCCGCCAAACAACTTGTCCGGTGACAGGCAGCGAGAGCGGAAAATTTGCGCAGGTACACTCACGCATTTAATTCATATGCCGCCGACAACGCAGCAGGCGCAAGAGATACTATGTGCAGCTTCGTACAGCTCTGTCTCGCTCTTTCATTGTTTGAAACAAAAACTCACAGTGAATAATCGACGCGACTGTCCAGAAGGTAACCGCCCACCAATTTGGCTTAAGAATTGCGTTCTGCGCATCTTTGTCACGTGTTTCGCCAGAGCACAATAAGTCTGACGATTATTATATCAGCCCATAACTTGACTAACCCTGGTTTCATAGTACTTATTTATTCATCAGTATTGTACTTTGGCCGAATATAAGCCCAAGTTACCCGTCTTTAGTAACTAAAAACTGCTATTTTAATCAGTACAATCCATTACATATTGGACCTAATAGATAGTTGTACATTGATAGTAAAAGAAAAGTTAATAAGTGAAAAGAGAATCTTCAGAAAATTATGATTATAATAAATCATGTCGTAACTACATATATTGGTAACAATAACATTGCAAATAGGAGAGGCTCGTATCCTATAAGTAGTCTTTTTTCTTGAGTTCTACACATGTAACAGAAGGGTCAGTCTATTTGACGTTAGTAACGAGACGTGATCGTGACGTCTCCTTGTGTCCATACAATTTGGTACAGCGCCTCTATCGTGCGTACAGGGAACTACGCAAATCCCCATAGAAAAAGGAGACGTCACGTTCCAGGTCATAAAATTAGGTATGTTCTTATATCAGTCCAACATGGTTCCTGCAAGTACAATAATAAACCGCCAAGTGTAAGTCGACGCGCACACGAAGGGTTCCGTACGGTAAAAATCAGGCAACTTTTTTTAAACAACAAATTTTCACTTGTTTGGATACGAACAAGTGAAAATTTTATGTTTAAATTGTCCCTTTATATTTTTAACTTTAATATATTTTTAGTATTTTTGTTGTTACAATTGAAGTGTTACTTATTTATATAAAGTTTTATGTGTCTACCTATTTTGGTTCAAGAGATACAGCCTTGACAAACAAACAGCAAAAATAGCTAAAAAATCACATTTTTTGCATTGGAAGCCCCCTTAAATTAGGATATTTTTTATTTTTATTATTTAGTGTTATGGTGGCAAGAGAAATACACATTCTCTTAAAATGTCAACTGTCTGCCTCTTAAGGCTCATGAGACAGAGCCCTGTTACTGACGGACGGACAGCGAAGGCTTAGTAATAGGGTTCTGTTTTCACCCTTTGGGTACGGAACCCTAAAAAGTAAAAGGTTTTCAAAAATATTTAAAACTATACTACAACAGAGGAAACAAGCCTATCAATATTAATATATTTTTCTGTACCTATATTCTTCGAGATTGTGAAAACTAATTATAGCGCTTTTTGCTAGAAAAATTCTAGCAAAAAGCGCTATAATTAGTTGTATAACTCGGTAAGTAGGTATATTATTCTCTTCTTGAATATCATTGAGAAGATTATTGATTAAACCTAGTTCTTCATTATAAATCTTAAAAAAGTTATATATATATTAAATATAAATTGGTATGTCTGTCAATAAAAACTCACTCGCAGTGCGTTCAGTTATTCCGTGATCATGGCGCATGAAACTGTGCCGAAAAATTGAAAAGCTCAAAACTCAAATCGCGTTGTTAATGAGTTTAGTTAATTGTTGATTAAACCTTTTTCTTCTACTTACGTTATTACATGCACGAGCACGAAAGCACGAACCTAGCTCATTCGTTTACTTTGGCTATGTTTATAAGGCCATGGTTATGCAAACTACCTGCTTCGTGAGACTAACCATTTTAAACAAATATAGTTTGTGCCAATATCAACACGTGTGTTTTATAAAAACAATAAACATATCAGTTCAATGACCGATAGCTAGTAGCAGAGTCTGCCAAGACAAGCACTTACCTTCCGCAATCTACGCTGAGACGGATATTATGCAGAATGAAGTGTAAATATAAACCTCTACAACCACATTTCCGTGGGATATACAATCTTATTACCGAAGCTCGGGGATGTCGCATGCGATGAGTGGTTAAAAGTTGACGAACCTTACAGTCCAAGGCGTCTAGTTCAGTCTGAGTCCATCTTAGTATGCCAAAGGTGCAGCAAATGAGCAGTGGCATAACCCAGCCGTTCAAGGCACGCACCTTGTTGCCACCCGACAAAAGGCTATTTAGCACTTTTGTTAGGCGACAAAAGAAGCGCTCCTTCACAGACTGTTTTATGTCCCCGTCCAAGATATATGTAAGTTTTACCCTCTGAGATATATTTGAGGGACATCATCTTTGAAAGCTGTAAATTATTAGAATTCACAACTTTGCCTCGTTGTATTTGTATGACCGCACACTTATCAAAGCCTACCTCCATGCTAATAGCACAACTGAATTTCTGTGTGATATTCAGAAGTGCCATTAACTGTGTTTTATTCAACGCTAATAGTTTGAGATAATCCATATACAATACAACAAGTAAGCAATGACCTCACCATCGCTCCGAAGGCGATAGCCTGTTCTTGAATCTTTCAGTAGAGTACTGAGTGGATTCAAAGCTAGGCAAAACCACAAGGGACTAAGACTGTCGCCCTGGAATATACCCCTCTCTATTTTTATCAGATCATTGGTGTCAGGTGGATCCATTTGGCTCCCTGGATAACGAAGAACAGTGGTCCACTGCCTCATACATGATTCCAAGAATGATCTCAGAGCAGTATCTACTTTATACAACTCTAAGACCCTCTCAAGCGTACGAGGCACCGAATCATAAGCCTTCTTATAGTCTATCCATGCAGCCGTTGATTATTATTATTATTAATACAAGCCGTTTATAATAATTTTCTAGTTCTACTTGGAATTTGCTTCAAAAAGCGACAAAACAGCACGTAAGTTTGAAGTGTAGAAACTATGCTTACCTATCTACTCTACATATCATAGGAATTTGTAGTTATTCTAACAAAACACCAAAAGCCGTATTCCAAACAATGGTGACGAAACGAGCTCGCGGGTGGCTTGTCAACTGAAGGATCTGCCACTAACGTAGGCCCACTCGAGTGGCTTTCGAGCCGACCACTTCAACCAGATCCCTTGGCAGTCCACGATCGTCCTGAATCTACCAACAAATAAGCTGGATCGACAGCTCCGCATGAGATGGGTGTGTGCTGCCCATTGTTGTGGCCAACTTCAGCTTCTTGCATCTCCTTGAATCGACACTCGTTTTTTCCCCGACGGAATGCAAGGTCTGACATGCATGACAGCAGTGAAGGACCGCCGGACACTCAACGTGAATCGATGATAATTGAGGTGACGATTTTTTTCCATATTTGAGTAGGTAGGTATCTTGAGTGTTTGCTTAAACGAATAATGATTTATTGAAATTGCTTCACCTAGGTTTCAATCGAGTTAGGAAAACACACATACGAGTTGTACCTATATAGCGAAACTACTAGTTACATTTTTTAGTCAGGTTCACAAGAATAACAAACATGTAAGTATTTTATTTGCCTTATGTAAATTGAGGGACGGCGGGATCAGCTCTGGGCTCGTTGATACAATACGGCTACCAAAAAACACAAAAATGTACATTCAAATATGAGCTTAAGCTCGTTATCTTGAGATAAATTTTACAGTAGCAAAATGGATACCCACAAGCTTTAAACGAGTGGCTCGCAAGCTGTCTGTCATCTGATGCCGTCAAAATGTTAAAAGTTAAAGCCCATCTTTAAATGCACATTTTTGTGCTGTGCTGTAGCGGTGCGCCTTTGATCTGTGACAACCTTCAGGGGAAAATCTGTCTAACAATTATTACAGTGAGCTATATAACATAAGCTACTAAATACATTTTAATTGACGTTATTGAAGTTTTCATGCATTATACCTACTTACGTCAAAGTTAACAGACATTTTCTTTCGTCGAACACTCTCAGGGTGGTGTTTCACCCTAGACCTTCACATATACCTGTTAAAATAGATCACACAATACGGCAAAACCCTGAACGAATGACCTGAAATGAAGAGTATTTTGAAACACAATGCGAGAAAGCGAAGTTCCTGGTACAGAACGGACACCAGCGGCTGCGGCCGGCCGTTTTCCAACAATCTCACTTATTTATATCTGGCACACCCACGCCCGTATGTTCGCGCGTATTATGTCTGTCTATGGAGTAGTGATAAATAAATATAAATAATGCTGGACAATCCACATGGCAAAACTTAGCCCCAAAGTAAGATGAGCTTTGGTTATGGGTACGAGATATCTGATATCCTTAATACAATAGATATATATTTTTTTATTATAAGTACATGGAAAATTGGAAAACACCTAGACCCGAAACTGTGAATCTGCACCTCGTACAGACAGTAATCCGGCGGCGGGAATCAAACCCACAACCTCTGCGTCGCAGGCGTAACATCGCCCGCTGCTGCGCCACCGAGGTCGTCAGTGATAAAAGTGGAGAAAATAATGCCCAACTGAATTATGACTTATCATGCGATAGTATGCGGCTGCCCAGGAGTTTTAACTCAAACAGGGTTTCTGTCATCGATCTAAGAAAAAAACGGGAGATGAGATACTAGCTTCTCGAAAGTGGAAGGCTCAAATTAGGTACAATTAGGTCCACCCACCTCAGTCATAGTCAGACCGGCGGCGTTCGTGTCACGCGTGCTTGCTACGACGTACTTTAGTTATTTATTGACTGCTACAGTCCTTCGTGTCTGTTCATTATAATTATTGCACAAGATCGGAAATGCAACTGTAAGCGAGTGTTTGCGTGTAGTTCTAACACAGGCCGGTTGTTGAGTAAGCGCTGGGAGAACGTACCATATCTATACAGATTTAACTTACATCTATGGATTCAGTCGTTATAATAGTGTTGGTGTTCTTCCTTTGGGCGCTCTTTCTTGGCTTGTATACATTATTATTTATTATGCATTTATTGTTGCTGCACAGTATACACTTTGGAGTAGAGTAGTGTCAGAGACAATACCAGAGACTTTTAGTCAGTTTGCGTAGGTAAGAACGTGCGTGTAGACGGCGAAAGCGCTGGTTGTGCAATCGTTGATAGGTATAATGAAGATTGGACTGCGGTTAGAGTGCGCAGTTGGATTGTGCAGGCAACACTGAGCGTGTGGCCGGGTTATTACTCTTTTTAAAATTTGATCTATTAGTAAGTATGAAATGATTATAGCTAAATATTTTATTATATCTGATGTAAAATACGAGTACCTACACCTCACTTGACATTGGGTGAGTTCAAAGAAAACCAGGATAGTTACCTAAAATTAGTATACCTACATACAGTCTACAGTCAGTATTGTAGTAGGTATTGACTGACACAGATATTGTTCATTGATCTCACTTTGATGTTAGGGGCGGGATTATTCCCGTTGTCTCTCTGTGTTTGTCTCAGAATCATGCGTTTTCCATGTAGTGAACGCATTACTTTCAAGTCTAAAAGGGGCAATAAAATAGGTAACCTACGAACCTACCTCTATTAAACTTTTTTTTAGCAATGGCTTTTAGTAACAAAGAAAATTACAATCAAATAATAAAAACAAATTATAACTAGTATTTACAATTGAAACAATTAAGCTAGCTACAGACTGTTGCAAACAATCTACAGGTAGCGCTTAATCTTTTATTAAACAAGTAATCTGTTTTAATAGGTACAAAATTAATATTTTCGAATAAACATTACCTGCCTATTTTATTTCCAGCAAAGGTAAGTAAGTAGGTGTCTAAAGTGTATGCCTACGTGATTAAGTGATGACTTGTCGAAATGACGAGTCCAACCCATTCACCAAGTGCCACTTGCGAGTTTCGTTCCATTCATAACAGATACGTAGGTAAATTAATAGCTACTCGTAGTAGTAAAAGTGATTGTTTGACTTTTCGATGATTTAGAAAAAAATATGCTTAAAAACACTAGTCTTATTGATGACTAGTGTTTTTCAGTATATTTTTTCAGTCCATTGGGGCCGGACACCTACAAAAGATGATTTTGAGATTTTTAATAATTTTTGTCTTTAAATTTTCTAAATATAAGTTAGAATTACTTATTGATATCAATAATATTTTAGAATTTGTGATTTGATCAGAATATCAAAACCCTAGGCGTTTTAGCCGTATTATGTTCCATAATAAATAAATTATGTTAATATTACCGATGAAGGATAAGGGTAAATTAAAATGACAGTTTTATTAAGCTAGGACATATAAACATTTATTAATTTAATATTTACACAAATTTATAATTATCACAAACATAATTTACTGGCTAGTGTCCATCTATGCTGCTCTATTCAATCAAGTACTTCAACAATCTTCTGTTACAAAGTCAAAATGAATACATTGTGTGCAATAGATAGGGAATAAAAGCCAAGAGCGCCAATTCTTTACTCCATTTTTTCTACTATGTCTAGGTATGAGAGAATAAACTGTAATAATAGGAAAAATGCTTTTATTTTTAATGGTCCTGTAAGATAAACCTTTATCAATTAGAAGAATCAAAACTTGAAAAATCCCAAATTATAAAAAACCAACTAAAAAAAATTGTTGGCGAAGAACTGGGAGACAATAAGAACGAACCTTAAATTCTTCAGTCGCCAATTCGCCACTGTGGAAAATTGTGTGCAATCTCTGTGTGATAGAGTCAACAACCAAAACTTTGTGAACATTGATTCTTTTCAAAACTGTAATATGTCTCGGATCACCATAAATCTCTTTAGAAAAATTGAACCTGCTCAGGGATTCCTGTCGTTGAACGTCTAGCAAGTTTTTACTGTATATTTTACAGGAGCATTAATTGGATAGTGAACACACGCGGCTACAACCCACCTAAAGTGTCTTTCCACCTTTCCTTACCTAAATCTACAAACTCTATAAATAATATTCACATTACTAACGTCGAAAACACAACCCGAAAGTAAATGAAACAGAATCATTCCAATTGCATCCCCTTCTGCATCCCACATTGGGCGTTTCTTCCCGACCCGACCCGACAACGGCACACACAGTGGACCCATAATTCAAAAAAAAACATTATTAAAAAAAAATAGCAGCATAAAATTTCATAGAATTATGCATTCACTAACTTCGGTATTGTGTCGGGTCGGCCAATGAAGAAATGCCCATTTGGATTATAAAAACAGTTATTTTATTTAACCACAATTACCTATTTTTGCTACTCTTATAAACGATCATAGAATCGTATAATTATCACTTTATTGTACATTAAACACATTTTAAATTATTGTATGTGCTAGAAGCTCTATGGTACATGGGAAGTAGTTTATTGAAGTGGTATTTATAAAGTACTAAACTACTAACATTATGGGACAAAGTTATAGAATTGTCTTGTGAGATTAAAATTATTTACTATAGGCCCGTACTATGAAATCTTGCTCAGTCATCGATCTATGCTTGAGTAACGATTTTGTATAGCCTATGCGTTACTAACGCATAGATTGATGACTACAAAAATATGCACAAAAATATGCATTCAAATATGGGCTTTAACTTGTAACATTTAGTTTATTTTTTTTACTCTCGTTTAAAGCTTGGGAGAAGCCATTATGTCACTGTAAAATGTATCTAAAGATAACGAGTTTAAGACCATATTTGAATACACGTTTTTGTGCTGTGTGGTAGCGGTATTGAATTAATGAGAGCATACCTTAAGCAAGCTTTCATTATACGCACCTTAGACTAGAATGGAACTGTAGCAAGCCTATATCTATAGAGCGTACTGACTTTGACATTGTTAAGGCTCATCGAGCTTAGACAAGTTTGTGTTTATTGATGTATCTAGACCAACGATCAGGTAGGTATTCGAGGTGGCGGCGAGTGCCTGATCGATGATCGAGACGCGCGATAGAGCGTCAGGTAAGTTCGGAAAGGAACGAGTGACGCAATATCAGTGTATCTTTACATGAACCATGGGCACGCTTTTGGTCCCTTCTGTATCTCATTTAAACTTAGCAAAGTGTCTTACTGGGTGTCTCAAAAGAAAGGACATATTTGTTTAGCTTACTGCGTGAACGCAACGCTTCGGAGGGGTGGGAGGATATGTATGTCGGTAGCCTGGCTCTTTCTTGGGAATTTAGTCGCTGTGGAGCGTTTCTCAGGAGCGGATCGCGCGTTGTGCGTACGCGAATTTTACAAAAATGGTAATTCTGCTACTATATAGCGAAGCCACTTGCCGAAGTCACTTGACGAAGCCGTTTGTGCAATGCTTGAGGTTTTCGATTCCAAAAGTGACCGTATGGGCTGCAGTGACATCGCAAGGAATTATCGGCCCTTACTTTTTTGAAGATGAAAGGGGACGTGCACTTACTGTGAATTCAGAGCTTTAAGTGAGGATGTTAGATGAGTTTTTGTTGCCTGAACTGCTTGTTGCTTTTCCAGGCAACCAAAGAACATGGTTCCAGCAGGCCGGAGCAACTTTACAGATGTTCAGTGAAGGGGAGCCATCACAGAGCGTACTTGCCAAGCCATAATAACAAATTTTAGTCTTAGATTGAATGAGTAACGCGAACGCGAAGGTAATAATTTTGTCGGCGTTATTTTTAAGAAATATATTCCCAAAGAGTGCGTTTTAATAATTAACAAAAAACAATAAACGGCTTTTTTTTTGTATATAAATTTTTTATATAAATGTCCTTTCTTTTGAGACACCCTCACCCTTAAACGTGCATCTCCTTTTTACTTTAGTTCCCTTGGAGGTCTAGATTGAACTCAATTCAAGTAATAGAAGAATTATGAAGGTACACTCTCAAACAAGTGGCTTCGACGGCGCTCTTTAGATCTCGGCCTAAGTATGAACGAATCCCGCGCTGGTGGGTATAACAATGCTAACAGTTTCAAAAAACAGGAATCATAAAACTTAAATGTCAAAATTTTGGGCTAAACCATAGAGTAAAAACAATAAACGTTAAAACTCAGACTCAAGCTACTGTTGTCTGTGTTAATTTTGTCAAACAAAATATTTATTCCTCCTGCTTGCTAAGATGCGCGCCCAAAATTTGTCGACTGTTTTGTCTCGCTCTTTTTTATGCCAGTATGAAACAAATACACGACAAAACGGACGACAAAGAGTCGTCGCAATGCGTATCGTATCGTAGCCCGGCTGGTGATTACTATTCTACACCTATTTACACATCTAGATAATAGTCTGAAAAATCCTCAGCACAGGGAAATATAGATCTATTGATAATACATACAGGCAGAAAACATACCATTTCTATTTTGACTTTCACTAAAATACGGAGCCTGAAAGTTATTACAAAAGTATGCACATAGATCTTCAACAAACTTATGTCGAAGATCTAGACGCATCACTAGCGCAAAGCACAAAAATGTGCTTTAAAATACGGACTTAATTTTTTAACATTTGGATACATTTTATAGTGTCGGCATAAAATAGCAGACAGTGCGCAAGCTACTCTCTTGAAGCTTGCGGTAAGCAATTATGTCACTGTAAAATGTATCTAAGAATTATAATGCATATTGTTGTGCCATGCGGTGTTGGATGTATGTGCTAAGTCCTTTGCCCCGCATTCACAGATGTTCAAAACATTTCGACAGCCCTGTCGCTTCTAGTCTAGAAACGAAATAAAATGAACACAAAATTGTCTAAACAACAATTAAAATAATTTACAACACAGTTTTTATTAAAAATTCATGTTTGATAATACTGAAATTGAGTGGATCGCGCTTTACAACTCTGATAGCTATGCAAAAAAAAATCTTGTCTTTTCAGAATTTATAGGTAATCGGAATCGGTAGGTATATGTAAAGTGTAAAAATTTCAAGCACGTGTGTACGGACTTCCATAGAGCCAAATGACTAGACCCTATACGGCACGACAACGAATAGGTATTGTTAAGTCGCCCATAAGGTTCAAAATATTACAAACCTTTCCGCAGGTCCTATACATTATTCACTACACATATTATATTCGAAAATATTTTGAATTATTACCTAGAAGCGTCTTGATGAAGTGGTTCAACCGCACAAATGTACCTACAGGGTTATTGGTAATTCACTGACACTGCGTGAAATGCATGTTCTGCCCATCATCACAAACACGTTCGTGAAGACGCCAGGTCGTAATTCTTAATTTTGATATTGGTACTCGCCTCCATTCAATAACCGTTCATTAGAGAGGCTTTATTTGAAACTAAACTTAAAAATGGCTCTGCCCTGAGTTAACAGTGGGTGTGAGAGTGGGCGATTGGTTTAGTAATCAATTGGACAAACGTGTTTGTACATTTTGTATGGGAGGTTTTTATACAAAAGGAGTTGAGACCTGGCGTCTTCACGAACGTGTTTATAATGATGGGCCTGGAGTTCACGCAGTGTCAGTGAATTATCAGTAACCCTGTATAAGTAAATTTTACACATTAACCTTGGAAATCATAAATCATCATCAACTTACAACTCTATATAAAATACTATTGTGTATATACTGACTTAGGCCCGTAATAATAAAGCTTGCTCAGTCATAGATATATGCTTGAGTGACGTTTATGCCATAGAAAATCGTTACTCTAGCGAGATTGATGACTGAGCAAGCTTTCATTATACGCGCCTTAGTGTTCTAAATACAATAAATACTATGGGACCTGAATTAGGTACTTTGTTGGGTAATAACAAGATACGAAGAATATATAGCTAAAAGCGTTCATTCATAAATGTAAAAATAATTGTGTGTTTAATGAAATCCAAGGTACAAATATTGTATCACTAGTTCACTGGTTTTGCGATCTATATAAATAAAAGCACATAAATACATACATATGTGTCAGTTGCACATACACTAACGAGTTCTACTCAAGGTTTCTCATCCACTTTCACTTGTTCCGTAGTCCCAAGGGCAAATTGTTACCTGTAACAATGAAACTACATTGAACTTATACATTCGCCACACACGTTCCTATACTCCGGCCAAACTCAAGATAGGTACAATGTTTTTAAACAGCGACAGATGCCAGAAAGTGATTTTAAGGCTAAAGATAAAAGATGAAGATACTTTAGTTGCAAAAACACGTGTAAATAATTTATGGCAAACATGTATGACCAATTTATATCTTTATGCAAAAAATATGTCGAGAGAGGCTAATACTAAGCCATAAAGTCACTTTCTTGTTGATTTTTCGGCAGAATTTTCAAAACTTGTCGCTCTTGGAGCTCTTGAAAATTATTTTAGATACTGATGCCCAAAACAAAGTTACAGATTTTTGTGCTGAGAGTTGTTTACAATCATTGTACCTTGGGATTGGGAATGGCTTCGGTATAGTAAACCAGTTTTTATATAGTTTACCATAATTCCAAGGATCAACAATCGAAGATAACGTTCTTTTAGGACCTCAGTAAGGCACGGTCAAGTTATGTCGGTCCTGTACCTACATCTACTATCATTTTATTTAACGAAGCCGTTACTGACTAGATTCAATGTCCTTCTTGCGTTCCCTATTATCCGCTCCCCCCCCTCCCCCTCTCAAACGCAACTTGTCTAATTATCGTGATTATTGTAAACCACCATTTATTGCCGCAAAACTATTGTATCTACTCCTACCAAAAACTTTTGGATGTTGTATTGTACTACTTAATCAAAACCGACGCAAATATGAGTGATACACTTACACTACCTACCTAAATAAATTTAAATAATTGTACCTACCAAAATATACATAAGCTTAAAATTATATACAGCTACTTACGACCAAAACGTATTATTAAGCATATATATCACTGATCTCCAAATATATCTGTACTTGGTCTTGTATATAAAATACATATGTATTTAAGTCTCTATCTTAAGATTTCTTACCATATCTACCCTATCCGACAGGGTGCATTAATATTTACAAAACGTTGTAATATTTTTGTTATCAAGCACTAAAATACTGAACATAAACATCTGAATAGAACAGCTGTGCATAAGCACGCACGCGTGAAGAAAAATTTCACGGATATTTCTACTACCCTTAGCTCAAATTGAACGAAACAAAGTCCGCTAAATCGCAACCTATTATAGATTGAGGCCATAAAAACAAGTACCTATCTCAGTAAGCAGATAAACGTTGACAGGATTACAGACGAATTACGAAACAATCAATAGATAAATCGGGAAGAATGGCACAAAGTGATTACGAGATTACGTGACTTTCCGGAAGTTTTAGACCAAATCCGGAAACACTTAGCACGTACCATCGCGGTTTTTATATCCATCGTGAGAGATAACTCTGCAAATTATTTAAATAACATAATTTAATTTAAAATAAGGCCCTACTATTTGCCTACATTAACCTACAGCATCTCTATTTCACAATCGATTTAAGATTGTTGTTACTTGTTTACTCTGATGCAAATTTTAAGCGAAGAGAAGCCTCATCTAGCTTTTAAACCTATTAACTTCTGGCATGAATAAATTACCATGATATCTCAGAAATATTGATAAACTTCGTTAATAAGCTGGCTTGTTAAATTGTGACACCATTTGTGACACCGTCCACCTCAATCATATCGGGCTCTCTCAGAACGGTAAAGAAATCTTTAAAACTGAATTAAAGAATTACTTAGCTAAACAAGGAAAGTTTCTCTTCGTATCTTTTTGTCATAGATTTATTTATTAAATAACTTACAAGGTTAACCCAATTAAGTCTACAAAACGTGTAAGTCCCTAATTTAAAAAAAAGAGTGCTTAAACAAATCTTCTGACCCTCTTTGACCGGGCTAAGTCAAAGAAGGGTTTTAAGATTAGTTTTTCCGTAGATTTAAGATAAGTTAATTTATTTAGACACTTATGTCAAAGGTATTCATTTTCAATGGAATATTACAGCTCTTAGACCAATAGCGAACTGGCAATAAATAAATAATTACTCTTGTTTATGAAGTCGGTTACGCCGCAAGTTTACCCGTTGGTTTTATGTATAAAGTTGTGTTGAATAAAACCTACATAATAATAAATTACGTCACAAAAGTAAACATTTTGGTACACTTTGGTGAGATACTCATTTACGATACCTACGAAGTTTTAATACCTGGTGAGATCTCTCTCCGCCTATTAGGTTTAAAGAACTTTATCCTCATACAAACAAAGGGTTTACTTATAATGAGATACATGAACAAATTAATCTCGGTTTAACTAAATTTTAACTAAATTTATTATTGGTTCTACCAACCTAAAATGTAATATAATAGTTATTAAAGCCAACTTATATTATATTAGTCTGTCTCGGTTTTTTTAAGGGTTTAGTATGCAAATTGGCAGAAATCGCAATACTTGCAATTGATGAAATTACAATTTGTGATTAATTGCACTCCATTAAGTTATAATAGAAGAAGAAAAACAATTTTTTAGGTTTGTGATTCTGAATAAAAGTATTGTTTTTTAAAAAACTAGAAAATGTGGGACTACTTCAGACCGCACGTAGTTCCACATTAATAAGAAATGCAGCAGTTCATCGCAAAATGTTTCTTTGAAAATGTGACCTTATGTATTAAATTATGAATTTAATATATAAACGCTTGCAAGCAATCGACGAAAAAGACGCGCGTTGACGTCTTTTGTATAAAAAATCATAAGCTCCTGCGCAATTTTAATCACAATTAAAATTAATAAAAGTTGCTGATAATGTCTAATCTTTTACAAAGGCAGTTTTAATTTGTATCTTTATTTTAATATTCTACTAGATTTGAAGAAAGGGTTTTGAGTCCTATGTTTGTAAGTTCAGTTTTCGCTGTAGCCTAAGCTCATTGACGTTAAAGTACCTATTAGAATAGAGTGCTATCTTCTGGCCCAAACGGCTAGACGGATCTTTACAAATGACCTGTTCACTTCTTCAAGATAATGAGTGACATAAGGTCATTAATCAAGTGTCGAGTGACTTATGCTGTACATTAACGCGCAACTCAATATGGTAGGCTAGGCTTTCAACAAAAAGGTTTTCATCATCATCGTCATTGATTTTGAAACGTTTTATGAACAATATAATATCCACCAACTTGCAACTAGGCAAATAAAACAGCATGTTTCCTAAACCCTTTGTTTTTTTACGCTGCCACCACTTGGTCACCAGATGGTCATTCATTTGTTTGCCTGGTACAAGCCAGCACACAGGCGTTCACACTCTGTTTTTATCACTTCCAAGATTTCACATTTTGTAAACAAAATATTTCGTGGCACATAGTAACAATTGTTTAGGCCCAAACGTACCTACTCCGAGCGAGTATAAACACAACGGCTGTTTTTAGTTTCAGTTTTGGTTTCATCGTGTGGTTTTCAGTAAAAACAAAACTTTTTACTAATTTTACGGTTGTGTTGTTCGTTGATCATGTCAGTGAAATGATTACCTACAACTCATTTCAACAAGTGACAAAATTAATTCAATGATTCAAGCAAAAAAAAGGGGCCTTATTAACTGTTTTTTTAGAAAAAAGTCTTAGTAGGTACATACATAAGTAGGTAGATTCATCATTATTTATTTTGTTTTATTTTTTGCTTTAGTTTTTTTAATTAAACATTTTAAGATTAGAAGTAAATTTCATTCCAACATAAGAACTTTGACAAAAACTGAAACGCATCTGTCTTCGTAGATGTTTTGAGAAAGGAAGAGTTTGTTTTAGATTAGTTAGAGTATGTAAACAAACAGTCTATTTGCTTTTTCAACAAACATCTAAGGAGTTCGACTTCTATATAAAATTCAGTGGCAATTAGACAACTTAACAGTTATTATGCTTGCAAGGCGAATGACGCAAACTAACAAAATAAAAATTGCATTAGACATTTCAACTGTTCAGTTATTTACAATGAAAAGGCCACTGATTACAGGCTGTGTGTGTTAAATGTATGAAACGAAGTGGGGTGGAAGACGAAGAACATACATTGGGTGAGGTCATTCGATGCAGATTGACTCATTCATGAAACGAGGTGGGGGACCTCGTTTGATCTTCTAAGATTGTTAAGGAAGCGCCTAGGAAGATACCTACCGATATGATTGTTTATTTTGTCTATTCTGACGGCGTGGCCGGCCGGCGACGCTCTTAAGCATTGCTGACGCCGTCGGCCGGGGCACTCGCCTTCACGGCACGCGCCTATATCTATCCGATGGAAGCGCCCCGCGGCAAGTTCCGTCGGCCCCGGCTCCTGCAAGCACAAGCAAGTCAGCCAGTGCCGGCGCCGGCGGCCCACGCCGTCTCGCGCCCGCACGCGCCCTCGCAAACGCTCAATTCGCATCACAGACAAATCGCTCAGCGGTAGCTACCTCTATGTCTAAGATAAGTGAATCGGAGACTGACCTGATCGTGCCGGCGGTTCAATAGGACTTGTGAGTGACGGCGGGCGAGGCGGCGACGCACGCCTGGTGGTGGTAGTAGGAGGGCGCCGGCGCACGGTAGTGGTGGTGCGGCGGCGAGGAGCGGTAGGCGTCCGGCGGCGGCGAGGGACGGAAGCCCGCCAGCTGACAGCTCGGCGGCTCGAAGAGGTCGCGGAAGGCGGGCGGCAGCTGGTCGGCGGCGGGCTCGGGCGCGCTGTACCAGCCCGAGGCGGCAGCACGGAAATCTTCGGCGGCCAGCGCATACGGCTGCGGCGAGCAGTAGACGGCGGCGGGCGGCAGCCGCGGTTCCGCGAACTCGTCCAGCTCGGCCGGCTTGTCGTAGCGCGCGCACTCGCCCGCGCCTGGCTCGCGCTTGGGCCGGCACTCGAACAGCCGCGGCTTCACGTCCGGCTTCACATCGGGCGCCAGCGCCTCGTGCGCCGCCAACGCCTCCTGCGCATGCGCCAGCTGTTGCTGCCGCTTCATTGCCTCCTCTTTCTCCTTGAGCGCGTCCTTTTTCTTGAAGCGACGCCGCCGCCGCAGGTACGACCCGTTGTCGAACATGTTGTACGAGTCCGGGTCCAGGGTCCAGTAGCTCCCTTTGCCCGGCTTCTTGTCGTCCCTCGCGACCTTCACGAAGCACTCGTTTAGGCTGAGATTGTGCCGGATGGAGTTCTGCCAGCCCTGCTTGTTCTCCCGGTAGTAGGGGAACCGCTCCATGATGAACTGGTAGATGCCGTTGAGCGTGATCCGTCGGTCGGGCGCGTTCTGTATGGCCATCGCGATCAGCGCGATGTAGGAGTAAGGAGGCTTCACCATGTCTTTGGGCGTGCCCACGTGCTGCTGGTGCGGGTGCAGGTAGGGCGCGCCGTAGCCATAGCGGTACTGCTCGTAGGCGTAGGGAGCCACGCCGGGCCCGTAGCCACCGCCACCGCCGCCGCGGTAAGCGTACGCACTCTGCTCTCCGAACAACGCGTGCATCTTGCAGAGATCCGCGACCGCCCGTCTTCACTCGCGTCGCATACCACTCCGCCGCGGAAACCGGAGCGGGTTGCTCTCTCGGCAACAAAACGAAGACTGACTGATTTTGTTTAGATTCACAACAAGCCGCGTTTACATAGCGGACGCTGACCGAGAGACGAATGAGCGAAGACGGGGCGCAGCCGGGCGCGGATCTTTGCCCCGCCCCGCGCGGTTGTCCCGCTCGCGCACGCGGCGCCTCCGCGGCGTCCTGCTCGCGTGGCCGCACGCCCAGCGACTCAGGGCGGCGCCCAAGACTCCGGCCCCTTTTATGATTATTTTACCCATTTTTCACTCTCCCCCTTTGTTCGCGGTTCCCGCACCCTCACTCAACGTTGCAAACAGTGGCTCTTACCAATTAGATATTCCTTTCCTTTCCCTTTACACGTCGTCGGCTAATGTGATTCGAACAAGTCAATTGTCAACGGATCATAGCAGGAACAGTAGATAGGTATTTCTATAGGTAGGTCCAACTCTGGTACACCAGATTATGATGATATTATTACAACATAGTGCCTACCTACGTAATCCTACTATTAAATACATAAATAAGGTGAAAGTTTGTGAAGTTGTGACATTTTTGGGCGAAGAAAGCACCAAAACAACTGAACGGATCGAGGTGGATTGTTGCACACAGGACCAGGATTAACATAAAATCTACTTTTTACTTAAAAACTGTTGCGTAGTCGTGGGAGGGAGCTAGTAATAACTAATTCACTTAAAAACCTTTTAGGTTAAAAGGCTTGGCATGGTAGGTACCTGCGCACTTTGCCATCGGAATTTGGATGCAGGTTATGCAAATGATCCTGTTTTTTCTACTAGGTATCAGCAATAAAAATTGGTAAACTTCCTAAAAGCGTAGTTGGGGTAGTTTAGGTTAAAAGGTAGGATGTAGTGTAGTGTACAGATAATGTATTAGGTACAGATAAATGATACTTAAATAAAGATAATTCAACAAGAAGAAAAATATTTTTATGTGGAATGTGCCGATATTAAATCCCGATCTAGCGAAGCAGTCTTAGGCCCGTATTATGAAAGCTTGCTCAGTCATCGTTGTATGCTTGAGTAACGCTTTTCTATGGAATAAACGTCACTCATGCATAGCCTTATGTAAGACTGAGCAAGATTTCATAATACGGGCCTAAAGGGGAGTCCAAATTACCTAAGAAACAAATAGTTTGTTATTAACGACAGTAAAATAGTGGACACTGGGGCACGTCTCTCCTGACAATATCGAAGTTTGAAAATATACAACGAACCAGACTTCTCATTGTGGTCTGAGACACTTCTAGACTTGCTCTACCTAAATAAAATAGAAAATAAAATAGCAGTCTTGAGTTAGGTATTAATGTATTTATTTACTCGTTTAAAGCACCTTAAGCCGTTGGTCCTGCAACTGACCTCTCCCCGGTCGGGTCGGTCAGCCATCCCATCCAATTAGGAGAGTGCGCCCGTGTTTGCGCGCACACTTGTGCACTATACCTTCTATGTCCCGCACACCTCATCATCTTATGAGCTACTCTAGATTCTAGTAAATTATGGTATATCTCAACACGACATAGCTCAAAGAATTAGTAAGCTGAAAATGCAGTGAGCCGGCCATATCTCGTGAGGAACCGACAACCGCTGGGGTAAACGTGTTCTCGAGTGGAGACCGCGACTCGGCAAAGCTAGTGTTGGACGCCCTCCGGCCAGGTGGGATAACGATCAGCGACAGAGCAGCAGACAGATGCTGGATGCGACAAGCTGAAGACAGGGCGCTATGGCGCTCATTAGGGGAGGCCTACGTCAGTCGGGCAGTGAACTAAGATAGGTTGATGATAACGATGTGGTAACCATCGAAACCAAGAAGGTGGGTAGGTACTTGCAACGATCCCCACAGTATGTTTACCCAGCTCGCTTGTGTCAACAACGCCATAACGACTTCCGACGCTTAGCTGAATAGGTAATTATCAAGACCTTGGAGGGATTAGAAAGATAAACACGGGATTCGACGGGAACGTTTTTTTTCAATATGTAGAGCGAGATATTGTACAGTTTTATGTGAAGCATGTGTCAACACTTTAATATCTAAGGATTTATTATTTTTATTTATTAGAAGCTGGATTTCTTTAAATAAATGAATTTAATTCTATAAGATGATATTGGTGTCGATTCTGTTGTATAAATGCGAAAGTTCGTGTGAATGTTTGTTACCACGTATCTTCGTATCTACTTAACCTAATTAGATGAAATTTGGTATGGAGATAGTTTAAGTTTTAGAATAACACATCTAATTTTAAAAAATTTACTTCTGAGATGGTTAAAAAGGGTAGTAGAGTTTCTATGGAAAATTATTATTCCTTGGTTCGATTCACTCAAAACTATAAATGTATAAAAAACTATAAAGTAAATAATGATACCTGCATGTTTTTTATTTATTTTTACAAAAACTACCCCTAGGGGTGTGTAATCAATTTATAAGCGGGTGAAGCCACGGGGCGCAGCTAGTATTAAATAAAAAAAATTCTGTAATTCTATAAATGTAATTGTCATTGTCATCATTTAGTCATTTTATGCTATCGAGCACATACCTTTTAAGCATACCTACAGGTATTGTTCTTAGGTAAAGATCTCTTCGAAGTCTAAACTGGGTACAGGTACATTATTAAAAGCTGGCGCGATCCACTTTTGTTTTTCGTATACTGGAGGCCTGAATTTGTGACGTTAGCGTTGATGACGTTAGCGTAGTTGTGGTATGAAAAAGCAACAGGCAACCGCGACAACATTTTAAAAAGAATCTACACAATGCTTAAAAACCCTGTCAGGGCGCAACAATAATTTTAAATTAGATAGATAGATACATATATATAGTTTATTTTCAAAGAGATTACATGTTTTTGGTTAGTAGTGTCTTAAATCCTATGTTAGGTTTATCTAGACACTATGGTTCTCTAAAAGTAGCAATAAGTATAAATTTTTACACACGGTAGGCAGTTACGCACACAACAAACACAGCGGTGTCACCGTCCGTCCTGTCCGAGTGTAGCTGTAAGGCGCGGTGCGAAGTTGTACCCACGTGACCCACGTGAATCACGTGCATCAGGCTAGTGACAATGCTGCGCTTGAGTTTAGCTATAGCCTTTCCATGGCAAAGGTAAAACCATTAAATTTACATATTTTCAAAAAAGCTTATAAAGCTTCCCCGGTAACGTGTTTCAATCCAAATGACTGGACTAACATGTTCACGATATTTAATGTTATTTCAAATTTCAAGTTAATAGCTTTGGTAGTAGTAACAGTTGGCACTTGACTCTTAATAAAATTAGAACAATAAAGCTTGATATTTCGCAAACGGATTCCTCAATAGATAAATATTTATCACACTTCGACAAAACTTTGAGCGAGCTACCCAACGATACCCGCGCGCGAGAGATTGCGGTCTCTATTCCCGCCTCGGAACAAATATTTGTACTTGTACGATCTGCAGATATTTGTTCAGAGTGTTCTGGGTGCTTTCTATGTATAATAAAAAATATATGGGGTAAACCCATGACAGATGCCCCACATTTTGAAAAGGTTATGTAGTTTTAAAGTTATTAATTTGTCGTGAATAATTTATATGAATATATGTAGATAGTTTAATCTTTTATCTCACATTACTAATTGTTTCTATTGTTTCTATTGACCTAACAATTACTGATTGGGCATGAATTGAGTTTATGCAAACCCTTTTTTTGGGGATAGATGCCCCACCAAAACATCGATGCTGTGCGCCGTATGATTGAAACAGACAGGCATGTGATCTACCATGAGATTCGCGCATCCTTAGACATAGGCATGAGTCAAATACAATCAATCCTACACAAATATTTGGGTGTGAGAAAGCTGTGCTCACGGTGGATCCCACACAATTTGACCGAGGCTCAAAAAACGGACCGCGTCATTTGGTGCAGTGCCATGCTTACTTGATTCAACGAAGGTGCGTCAAATTTGGTGTGGGACATAGTAACATGTGACGAAACATGGAATTATTGCTACGATCCCAAAAAAAAGCAGCAATTGAGCGTATGGGTCTTTCATAGGCAGTCGAAGAGTATGAAAAACACGTTTCTGAGGTCACCACGGAGGAGTGGCACAAAAGTTTTCACAACCAAATTAAACCAATTAATCGCATGTAAAAGTGCATTTACGCAAAGGGAGAATATTTAGAGAAACAATAAATTAATTTTTGACCTTTATTAGTATTTTTTTCTTATTCATTCCGGAAACTTTTAGTGCGCCCCACGTTATACTATGGCAGTCCAAAAATATAATTAGCATTTTATATAACTATTTTGTCGGCATAATTATTTAATATAGACTCATCCATACTTTTTATTAATAATTCAAAAGTAACTATCTGTCTGTTGGTCTGTCTGACTTTTACCTTTTCATGCCTAAACGGGTGAACGGATCATAATGAAATTTGGCAGAGACGTAAATGGTATCCCGGAGATGGACATAGGCTACTTGAAAAGCGCGTGCGAAGCCGCGGGCAGCAGCTAGTGTTAAATAAAAGTACAGCTTTCTAGTAGGTACTGGCACTACACTCACCCTTTGCGACTTAAGGCACTATTTTCTTCGATAGTTGATATAAATATTAGGTACGTTAATAGGTACCTACCTATCTATGTATTATTAGTACCTATAATATATATTTCTGCTAATAGTCTCTAAGCTAAGCTGCAAACAGACAGGCAAGGGTTTAACATATATTTACAATAAATATAAATAAGAAGTATCAAAGTTATCAATATACCAAGAGCTAATAACCAAGAGTTAATATTCCCTCGTTTAATAACGTATATGGCAAGCGAACCTCTCAATACTTAATACCATTACCTTGTAAATAATTTGCCATTCGAACTTAAAAATAAAATCACTCAAAATAATATTAAAGCCATATTGACAAAACATTATTTATCGCAACTTAATTTTATTTAACTGTCAAGCATTCTAGTTAGTAATTTTCCCTAAAATGTTATATATATATTTTAAAGATTTCGATGCGAATTTTCGAATTTCAAGTTTGAAAAATGGCGCTTAATAGCAGTATTGCCTTTTCGACTCATTTATCAGTCACGATAAAAACATTATACAAAGTTAAACTAGAAAATAAAATCTACAATTTATGTTTCAACAATTGTTTTTAATAATTTTGTCGTACGCGGGCGCTTGCGCAACGCCTTGTTTTATTTGTAAAGAAAACTATTTCAGTTTATCTTTTAGTTTGTATTTGCCGCGCTACTGTAATCTAACATTTGTCCTGAATTTCATACTAAAAGAAATTTATGTAGGTAGAGTGATCGCAAAGTTATATAAGCTCTAGCGACGCGCCTCGGCTTCGCACCCGTGCGAAAGATAGACCTTGAAAGTGTTGGTGTGAACAATTTTAAGTCTTGAATAATTGAACCGTAATAGCAAGGCCTTAAGATGCTATTTTCTGCAACAGAACTAACAGCTGACTACTAGGTTGTCATAAAACTCATGACATCAAACACCATTTTTCGTGCTTGACGACGCAGTACGTTATACCGCCCGCGAGGCATAAAAAACCCACAACAACGACGCCTCGGGGCAAATACCGAACAACCATCAAAGTCTTTGCTGCGTCATTGTACTCAAACCATTCATTCGAAAGTATTGCCAACTAGGTTTTAAATAAATTTGTGACATTGTAATTGTTTTATTTTCAAACTTGGGTTAATTGCGTAAGATAAAAAGTTTAATATGTTCTAAAATTTAAGATTTTATATATCTTTGATAATCCGTCATTGAGTATAAGGTATATATGTATATTATTATTGTATATTCTATAATATATTCATATTTTTTTTTCTATTATATATTTTAGTTTATATATTCTATCAATAATGAATTGAAAAATAAACTATTTCAGAACAAAATGTGCTAGACAAAATAAAAATACGCGCAAATTCTTGCTGGGAACCCTGGTTTGACAGATCTCCACCCGTTCTTTCCCCTCAAGCTCAACGCTTTATTTTCGGTTTAGTGCGCAGCCGTTGAAGCCAACTTCACAGAGCTCATGAAACTTTGCGCGGACTCTACCACGGAGCAGGTAACCAAATTATTCTTTTTTTTTGACACAATTCATAATGTGAATTCAAATATATTTTTTTTTATCTAACAATAGAAGATTAGTTGCTAAAATACATTATTACAAGAAGATAAATATTAGTGGTACATGTAAATAAATAAAAATATTATAGCTTACATTGTGAGAGACTGGTGCCTGTTTTAGGTTCACAAGAACCTCTATAACGGGGCACTAGATCCATTCAGTGCGCTAAAATATTAGAAAAATCTAGATTACAGCTTTACACAAAATTAACTTAAAAAATAATAATTACAATATCGTTCCTGTACGTCTGGCATAGAGTGAGTATTAAGTTTGTGGATGATGAGAGTGTTATTTTAGTGTGATGATTGTGCGGGGGGTGCTTCTGAGGACACCAGTCTCTTAAGAGTCTGAGCAACAGGAGACCCCAAAAAAAAAGTTTGCGCCTGAAAAATGGCACACACAAATATACCTGGAATAACCTATAGGTTACTTTTTGTTCCAAAAAACGCCGATTTCTTCAACACTCAATAAAATCAACATAATTTGAATCAAAACAATCGATCAGATAGTAATTTGTGCACAGCGCCATCTAGGTTGACTCTCGACGCACATCATATCGAGCTTAACTTCAATGTAATCAAAGGCTTCTGCTACCACCACTAGATGGATGGAGCATAGAAATTCATACAGAGGGCGCTGTAATAAGCTTCAAACTTTTAACCTGATACACCACTAAAATCTGAGGGTGAATTTAATTGATGTTAGTAACGTGACGTGTTCGTGTAAATATTTTATTTGGAGGACCAGAGAAAAAAAATCGTACCAAAAGCTTGAAGACACGGTATTGAAAAAAATTGCAAAAAAGAAAAAAACTAGATGAGCTTAGAGCTCGAAAACTTAGCGCTGAGGTATGATTTAATTATTACACTTCAAGGCAGAAATTAAGAGGCATCAACTTCTTCCCATGCCGCAACACAGCAAGGGCACTTCCAGCTCAGAAATCAAAAGCGGAAAAATAAATCACCCAAACCTCTACCTACCTAAATTAAATCAACGCAAAAGGAATATTTTTCTGAGTGCCAAGAAAAACAAAAAGATTGATATGCTATATTACTAAATATCTTACTAATCTGCTATCATACCTATCTACCGACCGATCACGAATTCACTAACGCTCCAAGAGCCATGAATACCAGTCAGAGACGTCAAGTTCATAATATTAATAATAATTAATCATTTTATTGCCTATTATTTCTTAATCCTAATCACAGGCAGAGGGAGTATTCAGGGAGATTCAGCATTGTGCTGCATGCAAGGAACATGCAGCGCTGATTTTAAATCTACTCCCCTCGGGTAGGGTTAGGATAGCGGGTTTAAAGTAAGTTCTTATTTACATCTATTTCAATCGTCCAATCTAAAACTCCGTCTGCAGGGTGCATACGGCTACTTCCATGTGTGTTCATACATTAACATTATATTAATTTAATAGTGGAAGGTTCATACATACATTTTAACCCTACAATATACATATTTATCCGTGTTTATGAGTGTGTAGTGTATCTGTGTGCTAGTTAGTTCTCCTGAGGCACCAGTCTCATGAGACTAGGCAACCGGAGACCTTATGAGTTTGTGTGTGTATGTGTGTGATTGTGTGTGCCAAATTGTTTAGATCGGCGTGTACTGGAATTTTTGGGTTATTGAGAGAGCGATTTGAAAGTTTAAAGGTTGTTTCTATCATGTGCTTCTGTCGTGAGAGGAGGAATATTATGACCTTTCTTTTAAATGTTAAAATCGAATTTTAATTCTTAACTGTGATGGTAGATTATTCCAGATCTTTGACGCCCGGTATTTGAAACAACCCCTAAACCCATTAGTCTTGTGATTTGGGATGGCAAGAAGGTGAGTACGTTTGGAGCACGTGTTACGATCATGTGAATCCTTAGACCAAGTAAACCTATCAAATAGATAATCTGGTTTCTTGTTCCAGAGAATTTTCTGAATAGAGCCTGCTATATGAAGTTCTCGTCAGCCCTTCATGTTTAAAATACCTTTTTTGCTAGGTATGGACGAATGTGTGCTCTTCTAGGAATACAAAAGCAGAACCTCAGCTCATACATGCATTCTGCATCAGTTCAAGTTCATCAGGTACGTAAGCACATTATCGGAAGAATTGTTGATCATTAGCATTGGTAGGCAATAGGTATTAAGTATCCGTTCCGCAGTTTTGCCGTGCAGAAGTAACAAACGTCCATCCATCCATCCATCCATCCAAACTTTCGCACTTAGGTTTAATATTACTGTGATGGTACGTTGCCTTGCCGTATGGTGCCAGCTTAGAATTTGTACCATCCCAATCCTTCCCGCGGAGCCAATTTGTTATTATTTCCCCTATCCCAAAAGTGCTTTGCTTTGATGACATAGAGCCGTTGGGCAAACCTGGATGCGCAAGGCACAAAATACAGACTGAAAAAATTTAATGCCTAGGTATTTAATGCCTAGGCAGTGGGTGATACAAGTGTTTAACGACCTCAATGGCGCAGCGGGCGAAGGTCCGTCTGCGGCGCAGGAAGTAGCGGGTAATCCCGCCTCGGGGCAAAAAATAATGCTGTAAAATTCACACAGCATCATCTAGCCCGAAGCTAAGGAGAGCTTGGTTATGGGTACTAGACAACGGATAGACTTAATAGGATTCATTACATAAAGATATTTTTTATTATACCTACTACATATAAGATACCCTGAACAAATATCTGCAGATCGTAGAAACATTTGTCCCGAGGTTGGTGCCACCTTCCATGTTTTGTTGATATAAGTGGCAACTGAACAGTGACGAAGCTTGTGTCACTCCCGGAGTGCCAGACTTTGTTTTTTGGACCATGGTCTGTACGATCTGCAGATATTTGTTTCGGGTGTATTTTATTTATAATAAAAAATATCTTTATGTAGGTACCCAATATTCAGTCTATCGTAAGTTTAGTGCATCAGTCATCTAGTACCCTAACACAAGATGTGCTTAGCTTGGGGCTAGATGATGCTGTGTGAATTTTCCAGCATAATTTATTTATTTATATATATTTAAAAAGCAGTGTTGGTGATGATTACCTAGGGTTTGTGACAGCAATGACGACAAGCAAACACGACAGCAAAACGAACGAATTAGACCGCCATTTGTGGAAAACTGTAAAAGGTTCGTGGTTCGTTCAAGTAAATCATTAGATATAGAAAATCATATATTTATTTATAATCTTTTGTATAACAATAATTATCTACGAATAATTCAATTTTACTTATGTAGTCATTATAAATATTATACTAAAAACAAAAACTACTAGGTACTAATACAATAAATAGTAGAATTTTGTCCAAAACATGATACAAACACATATTATAAAAATGTAATAGCATGTAGGTTTCCAAATATTATTATATTACTTACACTTATAAGTAAGTACTTAGTTATTAAATCTATAATCATTATTAAAATAATGGGTACTTACATTATTTATATAATTTTATAAATATAACAGCTCATAAATAACATTTAAGCAAATTGCAAAAAGAAATCCCGTATAATTACTTGAGATCGTATTCAAACCCCTGATGGAACCCTTTACGTGGCGGTTTCATATACAACTTATTATTGTATTTTTTTAACGTATTATGTACAGGTTAATCTAAAAGTAGGTAATGCACTCTCTGTATCTTGAATGCCTACGCAAAGCACTCCGTGACCTGAGTCAACAAGCCAACAAGGGGTACAAGGTATAGTCAGTCAGATAATATCTTAACCCTTTTAAAGCCTAGCTTCAGCTTCCACCTACTCGAATATATGTGCGTCATGGACACTGAAAGATTTAATTCAAAATACCGTCGCTTAGAAACTCAAGCGAAGTCCATAACTACGTATCGGTTTTGGTATTCTGGACACTTTGTATGAACTTATATGATTTTCTTACGCGTTAATGACACGTTCGCGTCTCAAAGGTTCTTAAATACACAGGTACCTACCTATTAACGTACTACAGTACATAATACAGTACAGTATTGGGATCAGCTATGTTTACCTTCGTCTTAAACCCAAGTATTGTACCCATTTATCCAGACATGTCTATCATTAAAATAGCGTAACTATCTCTTGCCCGCAGCTTCGCTTGAGCTTTTTAAGTAAACTATTACCCCGGGATACCATTTACCTCCCTGCCATATTTCATTGAGATCCGTTCAGCCGTTTGGGCGTGGAAAGGGTTACTTTTGAATTATACTATATAAGTATGGATATTGGTTACGTTACTGGTAGTTGAACCAATAATATTAACCATAGACTGTTGTCTAAAATGTGAGAAGTAGCAATTTCTACTAACATGTCTCCAATTGTAGAAGTTCTCTTAATAATAATGTTTTCTTGTAGTTTATCCTCCACTTTTGTTAGTTTTATAATGCTCCAATTCTTTTAGTGCATGATTCAATTGCTCCCTTACTGATTTACATTCCGACTGTAGATCTTCAAACTGAGTCTGAAATAGTAAGAACATTGCATTAATCAATGATATTATTATCATCATTGGTGGGTTTATGCCCTAGATCCCCACGCCGTTCATGCGGGTTGGAGAACGAAGTTTGGTGATAGAATTGGTCTGCAGGGGGCGCTGCTGCCCGCCCCCCTTTGTCGCCTCTTACGAAACCCACAAGAAGAGTTGAGGTGGTGCAAATTCTAAGCTGGCACCACACGGCTGAAGACAGGGCGCTATGGCGCTTATTAGGGGAGGCCTATATCCAGCAGCGGACTTATATAGCTTGATGATAAATCAATGATATGTCCATTTGATAGGGAATAACTCTTTATTGACAAAGAAAATTACAATTCAATAATAAAAACAAATTAGAACTAGTATTTAGAATTGAAACAATTAAGCTAACTGCAGACTGTTGCAAACAATCTACAGGTAGCTCAACTGATCCATATCAATACCAGTCGGAAGCGTCCCCAAGACGCTGGCTGCATTGCCCCGCTGTATGGCAATGCTGGTACGCTGCGCCAGATATCTGCCAGCTCTCGGGTCACGCGTCGCGTCGACCATACGATCAGATAACTTTTTAAAAACCCGGAGAGCCTCGGTACCCCACGGACCTAGGGTCTCGACCCCAAAGATTGATTGATTATAAAAGAAATATATAAAAAAAAAAAAAATTTAAATTATAACCCCCAATTGATTATAAAAGACAGGCACATACTCTTAAGCAGTGGCGGTCGCGGGGTAAGAATCGACTCCTCCAACTCAGCTCGTGGATGTCGTAAGAGGCGACTAAGGGAACCTACCAGAAGTACACCTCTATTGCAATCACCGAGCGCCTGCCGAGCATGGTGATTGTGGCAAAAATGTGGTGTTTCTCCCAAAAAAGGGGGTGTTCGGGAGAGACACGTTGAGATGTGTGTGTGTACTGTGTAGGAATAGAACAACCCTTCAGTGCGACCACACAAGCTAAATATAATACTTATCCTTCTCTGTGCCATGGGGTCTCAGGCAATACAAAAGTTTTCCGAGTAAAAAAGAAATTTATAAGTCATAATCACCACGCTTGTCAGGCGGATTGTTGATCGCAGTAGAGGAGTTAAAATACACAGAAAGAAGCTGCTGCCCTGTTTCTAGTAGGGTCTCTTAGTAAACTCGATATGATATCCACACTGGTGCATTGCTGTGGTGCCGGCTTAGAATTCGCACCACCCCAACTCTTCCCGCGGGTGTCGTAAGAGGCGACTAAGGGATATCCACCGGGGGTGGGCAGCAGCGCCCCCTGCAAAACAATTCTACCACCGAAC
Organism: Eupithecia inturbata; assembly: GCA_963662085.1. NCBI lineage: Eukaryota > Metazoa > Arthropoda > Insecta > Lepidoptera > Geometridae > Eupithecia > Eupithecia inturbata. Next base: position 8,032,884 of record OY759176.1, on the reverse strand, counting down.
TACGATCCTCAACCCGCATGTCCAGCGTGCGGATTATGGGCATTACCCCCCGTGAGATAAAAGCCAATAAGGCGCTTCTCAGGGGGAGGCCTTGGTCGAGCAGTGGACCATTATAGGCTGTGTAGGAAGGTGGATATCCACACTGTCTGAGTTGGTGGTGTCGATTCTTACGTTGCGACCGCCACAACTGAAGGGTTTTTACCTGACAAAAATTGCACTGCTGCTTCATGCCAACACAGCTTTCCATCATGTCCCCAAAGCGCCTTTTGTCACTGTCATATGCCGTCTTGGTATCGCTGAGAACTTTGTCAATACGATTCTTGTAGTCTGAGATCACTGAAACCAATAAGGAGTGAGCTGAGTTATGTGGGGAAACTAGGAAAACAAAGGGACCATGAGGGAACACTTGTAACCGGTTACTCTGTAACCAGTGCCCCGTCAGTGAACTCTTTTAAAAATAGACTGGACAAATCTTGTAATTTCACTGAAAAATACTGAGATTTTATGATCAACTTTAAGACCTGCCTGTGCATTACAAATAATAATAATATACTGAAATCTGCACCATGCACCAACACAGCACTCCCAAGAGATTCCTGGGAGTGCTGTGTTTGTGCATGATGTGAGCTACTAATCTCAGCTTAGCTTGGTACTAGAGGTAGATGATGCTGTGTAAATTGTCCAGCAAACTTTTTTATAAATTTGTGATAATTGAAAATTACTCGAAATGTAATAAAATCTAGGAAAATATATAATAACTTTTTTGGGCATGACTTGACACTGTAACCAATGAAACTAGAGGTTGTCACAGATCTGGACCTGAACTGTCTGTTATCTTATACCGTCACTATAAAATGCAACTTAATAATAAAGAGATAAAGTCCATAATTTGAATGATTATTGATATGAGCATTGAATGCTCTTTGTAGTGGGTCATGGTGTCCACCATGACCCACTACTCCCACAACGCAACTAACAGGGAACAATGGCGGCGCATTGTAAAAGCAGCCGTTTATCAGGACCGCCATCATAATCACAACCACTCTGCCAAGAGTGACGGACTAAAAAGATTCTGATTCTGTTGTTGGATGTACCCTGCAATCCCCACCCTGCAAGCCTAGTGTGGAGATAATGGCATTACCCCATAATAACAATTATGAGCTAATAAGGTGCTTATTAGAGGAGGCCTATGTCCATCAGTGGACTAGTACTGCTGATGAATATATATTTTTTTTCCTTTTCTGCTTTTTGGTGATCTCTTTATGTAAACAATAATACAATCTGCTCTCTGATATGGTCCTCTTTTTGTGTCATTAGTAGACTTGACACCAGTGAGTCACCTCTGTGTTTGTCTGTGAATCTTTCAGCTAGGTTTGGGACTGTGTCTCTTCAGTCTAGAGAATTCAAGGGTTTCAGATCCTTGTAGTTGAGAGGCGAGTTTGTTTTTGTGGTTGTCTAGCCGGAGCTGATAGTTTTTACTGAAGGCTTCAAATTTCCTGTTTCACTGTTTAGTTTGATGTTATAAACTCATTGCTGATATGAGGAGATATTTGTAGCATTTATGGTTTTGTTTTGGAACCTTTCAAGAATCTCAATATTACTGTGACTGGCTGAGCCCCACAGCTGCTGTACCCTGTAGGTCCATATTGGTTTCACGGCATTTATAAACAGCAAGATGAAAGTTTGTCATCAACAGCAAGATGACAGTTTGTCATCTTGCTGTTGTCCGCTAGTTGGGATCAGTTTCCAACAAGCCTGTAGGTACATGTGCTGATGAATAATAAGGCTGAAGATGTGTCATTGCGTTGATTATATTAGGCAGGTACTATGAGCAGCAACTACTTTCTCTATCATGATGTTCTCGTCAGTGAATATACTTACCAGAAAGCTGATACTTGGCTTGATCCAAATCTGCAGCACATCTATCCTGCCCATATTGAGCTGTCTCAATATTTTGATGAATACGATTAAGGATGTAATAAAAGGAAATAGTGCCCAGGATAAGGATAATCATAATGGTATACATTGTCTCTCTACGGTTCATAAGAGGCATTACAACAACAAAAAATTAAGTTACTGCAGTTTAAGTGAGATCGTCACACGGTTGACGCTTTTAACAGAACCACTGAAAGCGAAGAATAAAAGTAGATAGATGCTTCTTCACAAAACACCGTGTTTATTATGGTGTGTATGAGTGTTTGTTGTTCTATTTCTATTCAAGATTCTACAATTAGAATTGGTTTCTTTTCTCAACTCTCAAGCGATCTTCTTCTTTCTCTTCTTCTTCTTCTTCTTCTTCTTGTCAGATGGCTTCTGGGGTGTGTTCCGAAATACGATTACAGCGCTGATAGCGATCACAAAATATTTAGCGTTCCGAATTACATATCACGATACTGACAGTTGAGTGCTATCAACAATTCGGAACACTCATGAGCGCGCTCACGGTCACGTGTCATGATGTTTACAAACATTCTAAACGTCAGTCAGTATTTTAGCCTCGCACGACAGAACAAATTTTAACTTTTATCGTGAAAATCAAGTGAAAATGGCAGACAATAGGGCTTTTCTAGTAATAGATAGCTCCGATGACTCAGCTGAGGACTGGGACGACTACGATTCATCCAGTGACGAAGAAGATGCCGAATTGCTTGTTAGTGCTATATCAAAAGCGGCTAGCAGGGATGGACTACGAAAAATACCTCGCATACCAAATTATGTGGAAAAAACTGTAGTCCAATATACTCCACAACAATTCAAACGCCATTTCAGAATGTTACCAGACACATTCGAATTTATTTTGGAGCTTATAGGTCCAAAAATAATGGATACTGGAATAGTCTTTGGAAGGAAACCAATACCAGCAAAAAAACAACTACTGATCGCACTTTGGATGATGGCTACACCAGATTCTTACAGGTATGTGTGCAACGAGTTTGAGGTTGGCCTGTTCACGGGCTCTCCATACTCAGGATCCCCAGTTTCTATTTTTTGTGGCCACTTGGCCTTCCTTAAAGAGGCACCATGTATTCTCTGGTGTGGTTGATGCCATTAATGGTAGAACCACCATAATAAAAGGCCCATTAGAGGATGCACACTTCTATTTAGATTAGCAAATTAGCAATAGAAAAGGTGCAATAAATACAAGCTGCTTGTACTCAAGATATTGTATTCACCAGTGTGTTTGCATTGTTACAGGTCTGTTTGTGAAAAATTCGATGTTGGCCTGGCCACTGCCCTGAGAAGCGTGCGGCGAGTATCACGGGCTCTCCATTCTCTGGCTCCCCAGTTTATAAAATGGCCTTCAGGGGAGCAAGCAAGGGAAGTGGCCAGAGAGTTTGAGAGGCACAGTGCATTCCCTGGTGTGGTTGGTGCCATTGATGGCACACACATCAAAATAAATGGGCCATCAAAGGATGCACAATCGTACATTAACAGAAAAGGTACACACTCTATCCAAGTGCAAGCTGTTTGTACACGAGACTTGGTATTCACCAGTGTGTTTGCGGGTTATGCAGGGAGTGTACATGATTCCCGTGTATTTAGACTCTCACCAGTACAGGAATACATACAAAACCCAGAGACCTATTTTGAAGGAGACACCCACATTATTGGTGATGCTGCGTATGGGATTCACCCGAACCTCATGGTCCCCTTCAAAAACAATGGACATCTGACCCTCAGACAGAAAAATTATAATTTTTGTCTTTCATCAGCACGGATGTCCATTGAGCGCGCATTTGGAATGTTGAAGACTCGGTGGCGCAGCATACTTGATTGCTTACCAATGATATCACTAAGAAAAATACCTGAATATATACTAGCTCTTGCTGTACTACATAATATATGTATTATCAAACGGGACATGATGCCAATTGAAAACTGTTTACGGGTGGTGCAAAGAGGACGCCTCATAAATGTTGGAAGAGAAGCAGGAATGCTAAAGCGTCAAACTTTAGTTAATAATTTGGTTATACGATCAGTTTAAGAAAACTTTTCTAGTGCACACATACCTGTAAGAATCTGGTGTAGCCATCATCCAAAGTGCGATCAGTAGTTGTTTTTTTGCTGGTATTGGTTTCCTTTCAAAGACTATTCCAGTATCCATTATTTTTGGACCTATAAGCTTCAAAATAAATTTGAATTTGTCTGGTAACATTCTGAAATGGCGTTTGAATTGATGTGGAGTATATTGGACTACAGTTTTTCCACATAATTTGGTATGCGAGGTATTTTTCGTAGTCCATCCCTGCTAGCCTAGTCTGGCAACATTCTGAAATGGCTTCATCACTGGATGAATCGTGGTCGTCAGCTGGTTTATAAACTTATGATACTTTAAGATTTAACTGCAATTGTTTCCTTGTAATTTGGATTTTTCGTGTATTAAATCATTTGTTTTTTATCTGTTTGACATCCTATTTCCTACATCTAATTAGGTTTAAATTGTAAGGGAATCTTTCATGGATATTAGGGAGAGTTTGTTATTTAGGTATAAAGAAATAAATGATAAAAACAATTAAAATCAACGTTTTATTTTAATCACAATGCTGGACGTTTTTACACTTTTCGTTATATTTTTAGAAATATAAGGACGAAAGATATTTAGTAACAATTCCAAAATAAAAAAAATATCTTTTACCCTTATATTTATAATGGATTTCCGCAAAGTAATGCCTGAATCTATTATATATATTAGGTAGGTAGTAAGTACTTAACAATTACAATCACAGTTTTATAAAAATACTTAGTTAATAATATTAAATAAAATATTATTGCTTATATTTGTGTTTCCTATGATTTGTTTTAGATCCTTAAATATTACACAATTTGTTTTATTTGGGTGGCAGTGGGTAACAATTACAATCACTGTTTTATAAAGGCACTAAGTTAATAATATTATATAAATATACCTGCTTATCTTTCTGTTACAGATCCTTATAAATAACACTATTAGTTATATTTTTATTAGGTAGGTAGTAAGTACTTAACAATTACAATCACAGTTTTATAAAGGCACTAAGTTAATAATACTATATAAATACACCTGCTTATCTTTCTGTTACAGATCCTTTTATATAACACTATTAGTTATATTTTTATAAGGTAGGTAGTAAGTACTTAACAATTACAATCACAGTTTTATAAAGGCACTAAGTTAATAAAATTATATAAATATACCTGCTTATCTTTCTGTTACAGATCCTTATATATAACACTATTAGTTATATTTTTATTAGGTAGGTAGTAAGTACTTAACAATTACAATCACAGTTTTATAAAGGCACTAAGTTAATAATACTATATAAATACACCTGCTTATCTTTCTGTTACAGATCCTTTTATATAACACTATTAGTTATATTTTTATAAGGTAGGTAGTAAGTACTTAACAATTACAATCACAGTTTTATAAAGGCACTAAGTTAATAAAATTATATAAATATACCTGCTTATCTTTCTGTTACAGATCCTTATATATAACACTATTAGTTATATTTTTATTAGGTAGGTAGTAAGTACTTAAAAATTACAATCACAGTTATATAAAGGCACTAAGTTAATAATATTATATAAAAATGCCTGCTTATCTTTCTGTTACAGATCCTTAAATATAACACTATTAGTTATATTTTTATTAGGTAGGTAGTAAGTACTTAACAATTACAATCACAGTTTTATAAAAATACTTAGTTATATTTGTTTCCTACGATTTGTTTTAGATCCTTAAATATTACACAATTAGTTTTATTTGTGTGGCAGAGGGTAACAATTACAATCACAGTTTTATAAAGGCACTAAGATAATAATATTATATAAACATACCTGCTTATCTTTCTGTTACAGATTCTTATATATAATACTATTAGTTATATTTTTATTAGGCAGGTAGTAAGTACTTAACAATTAGAATCACAGTTTTATAAAAATACTATCTTTTTGTTTCCTACTATCTGTTTTAGATCCTTACACTATTAGATAATTTATATTAGGATGGCAGTGGGTACTTAACAATGACAATCAGTTTTGTAAAGGAGTACCTTTACAAAACTAAGTAAGTTAAGTAAATGTACGAAATATTTGGTTCATTGTAAAAAATATGTTACATATTATTATTGTTACACATAGCCTGCAATATTTCCATTTTCTCTTTATGCTGCTGCTCTTTCATTTTTAAAAGTTTATTAAAATTTTCCTGTTTTACTTTAGCCCTTTCTTCTCTGTACTTCTTCAAATCATTGGTGTATTCTGTTAAAATTGAATCTATCTTTCTCTTTTTTTGACTATGTGATGAATCAGAGATAGGATCATTGCCAGATGAAACTGGCAATGATCCAGCCTCTGATGCAATGGCTTCAGGATTGGCCCATCCTGCTGATCCAAATATTTCATTCATCCGGTCAAAGTAAGGCCAATTTGCCCGGTCATTGCCTGATGTGGCATTATGATCAACAATTTTTTTGTAGGTTTTCTTTAGACTGTTTATTTTGGATTGGCATTGACCGCCATTAACTTTATATGCCCTATTTAGCAGTTGCATTTTTTTTGCAATTTCTGCAAAAACCATTTTATGGCGTTTTGTATTCATATCATCTTTCATTTCTTCATAAAGAGACAGCAATAGGAAAATACATGGCTCATTCCAAATGAACAGTGATCTATCTTGTTCTGTTGCTATAACAGGTTCATTTATTGATTCTGTACCTGGGTTTGCACTATTTGCTGTATCAGCATCATATTCTTCAACTAATTGTCTCACATATTCGGAATCTGTAAAATGCAAATTATATCACATAAAATTTAGGTAACACTAGCTTCTGTTGCACAAGTTATTTCAGGATCAAAAGTCATCATCATCATCAGAGATATGGCCAGCCCACTGCCCAAGGAGTTCATTATGCCCTTCTTTCTCAAGGAAGTTGACTAGCATTTGCCCCCTGTGATTCCTAACTCTATAACCAAGCGGGCCTGTTCGGGATTCATTACCCATCTGGATTCCTACCTTGCCGTTAAAGTCCCCCATAACAATGTTGAAGTGAGCCTTAGTGGTGTTGTGTAAGACTTCTAAAGTACCTAGCCATAATGAAAGCCCAGCTTAGTTCCGGTAGAACTATACATATAAAATTATATGCTTTTCTTACCTACTACTTCAAACTTTAATATAAATGCGATAGTTTGGATGTTGGTTACCTCTTCACGCCAAAATTACTAAATGTATCTGCCTGAAATTTTGAATAGGTATTACCTAGGTAGTTTTAGCCCTGGAATATAACATTAACTACTTTTTATCCCATACATAATTTCCCATGGGATAGAAATATGAAGCCGATAATAGTATAATTACCTAAAAAAGTTACCTACATAAGTTAATATTTAAAAAAGCAAACATCTCAAAAACTAGTAGGTAATAGCAGAAACTAGTAAGTACCTAGTTAATAGATAAGAGGCTAGTCGGATGATTATAGGGGCTGGGCTATTAGGTATTTAATCACTTGAAGACTTTTTCATTAGACAATTTGTACATGATTGGGCTACTAACTGCTGCAAAAACTGTTGTGATCACAGAACATTATTACTATCGAGGTTGTGATGTGACTGCGGTTCACTTACCGATTTGTGCTCTCTCATATTGCTCTTGAGTAAGCATCAAAGTTAGTCTCCGACCGTTTACTTCGTCTTCTATGTTTATTTCCATTTCGATTTTGTTATTTGCAATAAATAGGTTCTTTGAAAATAAACAACAAAATAAATCCGTACCGACTCCGACACCAATTTTCTCTATCCAATTGTCACTTTTGACAGAGCGCTCACAGTGATTTCGGTTTGTAGGATGGTCGGTGTTATCGCAAAATGGCGTATGTAATGACGTCATCTATGACGTCACAGGGGACGTCGTTGTCGCGATCGCGGTAATACGGAACGCGTGTGAGCGCGATATTATCGATTTTAGCGTAATTCGGAACACAGGGTGGGTTGTCGCAATTTCGCCAATGTCCGTCTCATGACAGCATCACAAGCTTTATGGATTGCACTTTTTAATAAGGTACATTAAAAACTTATTAGTATTTATAAAAGAAAAACATTCATACCAAACAAAAAAAAACACCTAATAACTACAAAACAGAACAAAAGGAAACAGTGCTACAATAACTCAAAACTGCAAAATAATTAAATTTACAATAAATAAACACAAAGGAGCTACTACTACTACTAATTACAACTTTATATCATTATTATATACAAATTTACAAATGGCATAGTTTATTTTAGGGGAAAAGCATAGAGATAAAATACATTTCATAGAAGTTGGAAGGGGGACTTCAGGGGGAAGGGAATCGTATAAAGAAATAGAAACAATAGGGCAACTGAAAAAAATGTGGTCCACGTGACCTTCATCTAAGCCACACTCACATAAGGAATGGTCCCTGATCCGAAGTCTCGCCAGGAAGACAGGAGTGCAAGAATGACCTAGGCTCTTCTTCTTTCTCAAGATCAACTTCTTTCTGGCGCCGCTTGCTTTTCGCTCTGCCAGTGTCATTATGTTGTATCCAATACATTTGACGTAAATATGTAGTGATGTAGTCATTGTAGGTATTTGAATTTTATCGATAGCATCAAAATACCTACTTTTTTAAATGAAATTTTCCTAAATTTGTTCAAAAAAGGTCATAAAGAGTATCCATTAAACTACCTGATTAAAGGTACACGTGCTTCTAAAATTATATTAATTGCGAAAGTGAGATAAAGCATTATGTCACAATACTTATGTAAGTGTGAGCAGGTCATAGCATAATTATTATATCTCTATATATATTCTCAGTCCACATCTAAAAAAAAAAAGAATCGGTTAAATGTGACTTTAAATTGCGACTATTTGCCATAATTCTGCCAATGTCATATTTTCTCTATGAGAAAAAATAATACTTCGTTGATCTTAGGCAGCCCTTACACTTGTAAGTTTTACTCACGTACCTAAGTAGCTTACGATAAAGCAAAGCAAATGTAAAAGAAGCTTATCGTAATTTCTTACTGCTTGTGTATGTAAGTTAGAAAATTACAAGTTTAAACGTGTTCGAGTTTGTTTACTTACGGAATCGTCTCACACTTATCGAAGCAAATAATTGATAAGTTGAGAACTTATCTACCTACAGATTAATTATTTTCCGCATTATTAGCCAAACAAATAAAAAATTTACCACCTCCTGAGATATAAAGTTTATTATTAATAAAGATTATTAATCGGGTAGGTAGGTATTTATCGCGTACCTTTTCAACAAACCGCGAAGGTTGAAAAGTTTTATAAACAAACTTTACCTACTGCTTTTGAATCTCATCCCATACACTGGGAAGGCACAATTTTAACATTTAGAATATATGTAGGTACCTACGTTATTTTATTATTACCTACTCTTATGTACTAAGATATTTTTGTTAGGTACCTAGTTTATTAGTCCGACCACCCCTAAAATAAAATAAGAAGCTTACAGGGTCGATCCCCGCCTCAGAAGAAATATTTGTACAATCTGCAGATATTATTTCAGGGTGTTCTGGATGTATTCTATGTAAAATAAAAAGTATCTAGGTAACTATTTATCTATTGCATTATGTATATCACAACAAGTAGGTAGGTACCTATCGCGGTCGCGGTGTTTACAAACATTCTAAACGTCAGTCAGTATTGACTGACGCTTAGAATGATGATGACAGACGACCGATGTGGCGCGGTGGGCGACGCGACGGTCCGCCTGCAACGCAAGAGGTTGCGTATATGCGTAGATATATTCGGCTAGGAAAAATTGACCATTTTTGACAAAAAGGAGACGTCACGATCGTCTTGTTATTAACGTCAAATAGACTCACCCCTCGGTCATCCTCTCCCAGGCGCAAGTTTCTAAGAAAAAAACGATTGTATGAAACGTGCATTCAATTTAAACCCTTTCAAATACGGTGTAGGCGGAAATTCACTGTTCACTTTGTAACTGTCCGCTTTCGAACTTAGAAGGCTTATAGGTAGGTACTTCGCCTTCATGTTTTCGTCACCTGTCACACGGGACGGGTAGCTGTCAGTCATGTTCATTCGATTCGATTCGGTGTCTTGTCACAACAAGATCTTTAATGTAGAAATTGTTTTTGTGAGTTTTATGCAGTTTTGATTGTTTATTCCTATATCCTTATAATAACGAGTATAAAATGATCCATGCGCTAATAAACAAAGTGCTGAGTGCAGTGTTCGTCTTCAAATACTGGGACTAAAAGGTAAACAATAGTGTTGGGCATCAGTTATCGATAATTTCGAACTTGATTTTATCAAAGGAAGTTTGTGTTTGTGTTATCGTTGTGTATGTTGAACAGTTTACATAAATTGGCTTGCGACAAATTAAATGTATATTTTATTTTCAGATGTAGACAATGGGTAGCGGCAACAGGAAAAAAGGATTTGATCCATGTGCCTATTGAAAAGCTTCACCAGTTAAGATATACATAGATAAAAGTGGCAAGCATATTAAGATAAAAGGTATTCAGAATAAAAATGTGTTGTGCTTGAAATAAATAAAGATTTTTCTTTCGTACTTTGCTTATTAATTTCAAATACCTCTAAAGGTTCATATTATCATGTAAGCATAAATCATCGATAAAAAGCCTGACCCCTACTAAGTACAACCCTATTTCATGCTCATGTTGGCACTATTGTTGTGTCAAACTATTGCCTGATTTTTTTAAGGTTGGTAATGAGTGTAACTGCACGTTTCATAAGCAACTTTTTTTGTTTGTAGTCCCGTCTCTTCTCCGTAGGTATTATATTCTTTTGGGTCATCCTACTGATACCCATCAGTAGGATGACCCAAAAGAATATAATATGTATGTTTAGTAAAACAAATAAGACAAAATAGTATTTTATATTTATTTAATCAACATAATTTTTTGGTATAGCCAGCCACTCACGCGACACTGTTATGAAACGGTTGGTTCTTACTACACATGCATAAGTATGCATATGCGGTGTTTATGTGTAATATTTATTTATTACTTTTGTGACATATAGCTAGATATTAGATGATTAAGCAGTGGCGGATTTACACATTTGCCGCCAGTAAGCTATTGAAATTTTGCCGCCCCTACTGACCTCTTCAACTCTACGCCCCAGTAAAAATAACAGCGAGCGGAGCGAGCCACGAAATATTTTACGATTAGCATTACTGCGGTGGTTGTCAGAGTTGACCAGATTGGTTTGGCCGGGTTAGCAATAAAGTTATTGTGGGTGAGTGAGTGAGTGAACCGTGAAATTTTTATGATTTTTTTCGGTTCTGGGCAACAAAACCAAAAGGAAAAGACAATGGTGGCGAGCGAAGAGAGCCGCGGGTTTTTTTTAAGAATTATAGCGGTGGTTAATAATAGTTTACGACAAGCGAAGCAACCAACGCCTAGCAAAGCGAGCCCGAGATAAAAAGTTATTACGGTAAATCGCGAAAGTTTTTGCGGATATCGGATTTATTTTAGAAATTATGGAACGGCAGCGGAGCAAGTGCGTGAAAAGTTTTGAGACTTTTTAGTGGTTCGATAAATTTTTTACAAAAACTACTAAACAAACGGCAAGCGGAGCGAGCCCCTTTTTTTGTTATGACTGCGGAGATCGGTGGTTTAGTCATCGTCGCCTACCAAGTCCAGCTGCGCAGCCCGAGCCTCTCTCAGAACTCACCACAAGGGCCCGTCAAATTGTCTCCCCGAACATGTCTGAATTACTTAGCCATGGTCGCATATGTCAAGTACCTACAAATGCTAATTTTTTTTTAGAGATTGTTTGAAACAGAAATTCGGGTTATGGTTCTCCTTGCCATGTGGCACCTAGCGACCGCACCGCTCGCTTATCCTAGGACCGGCGCTGATACAGTTTATCGATAAAACACAAGATGCGGCATTCGTACATGTGTAAAAATTTCGCGCCATGCAACAGTAATTGAATCTACCGGTAGCAGCCAGAATTTGAAAACATTAAGCCTAACAAATTTGCCGCCCCCGAAAATCTGCCACCCTAGGCTCCAGCCTACTCAGCCTGCTGGTAAATCCGCCACTGTGATTAAGTACATTATTATTGGAAGCAGTAGGTTGGCAGGGAACTTTATCTACCAAAATGCTGCCTAACTGGGACAAAGCCAGCATTTCTACCAGAGACGACTTTAGTAGGTATCGATAATGTATCTACATACTCGATTTTTTAATCATCTACAAAAAATATAAATAATCTCGCAGTACTAAACATTCATGATGTTAATTTTTACACAATCTAAAGTAGGTAAGGTACCTACCTACTTATCGATTTGAAATCCTTTCTTCAATAAATATATTAATTATTTATACCTACGTACATTATATCAGTATCTCGACTACAAGAATGAGAATTTTAGTTATTTTTTGTTTGGATTTTTTGACATAATTTGCAGCTAATTATATGCTGGACCAAAGGTACATTGAGAGTAATGTCAACAGTATCTTACATTACTCAAAAACTCACTTATGACCTCAAATTTTTTAAAAGCATGATCATAATGTTACTGCAGATTATTTATACATAGTGATCTGATCAACACATTTAATATATCTAGTTTAGTCAAAAGAATAATCGTTGTCAGTTCTGCGACTGAAGTTTAGTAAACATATGCATACAATACAAAAAATACATTTTCGCTCCAACTAATTCTATGTCGCAAGTAGTCGCAACCTTGCAAGAAATACATAGTAGCTTTGTGTATGTAGGCATAAAACCTACTAATTGCTTTGCTAATTAATTGGTAAATTTCGTCGATGTGTTGATGTGTGAATTATTATATGTATGTGTTATCTATTAACACAGATAATAATTTTAGTACCTACTAGCGTAAAAGGTAAAATAGGTAGGCACTTAGATTTTGCATAGGGTTGGTAGTATGTATACACTAGCTGCTGCCCGCAGCTTTGCGCGCTTTTTACCGATATAAATGTCCGTCGTCGGGATACCGTCTATCTCCATGTCAAATTTAATTAAGATCCATTCAGCCGTTTAAGGCGTGAAAAAGTAACAGACAGACAGTTACTTTCAAATTTATAATAATTATATATAATATAATATTAGTATGGATTACATAGAGATATTTTTTTACTATAGGTACATAGAAAACATCCTAATCACACTATTATGTAATTTTCTATGTATAATAAAATATATCTATCTGTGTAATGTATTGTATTATGTTTATCAGTCATATCTAGCACCCATAATAACACAAGCTCTGCTTAGCTTGGGGCTAGATAATACTGTGTATTTTGTCCAGCATTATTTTATTATTAATACTAGTTGCTGCCCGCGGCTTCGCGCGCTTTTTTCCGGGATAAAAAGTTGCCTATGTCCGTCCCCGGTTCAGCCGTTTAGGCGTGAAAAGGTAACAGACAGAGTTACTTTCGAATTTATAATATAAGTATGGATTTATTTTATTTTCACTTTTAACAATTATTTATGCTTATTGTATGAATAAATTGTTTTGAACACTAATTTGGTAGTTCAGTTGAACATTCAGTGACCTACTGTATTATTTGCCCGATTGTTTTGTGTTTCGTGCATGACAGTACCTACATGCACGAACTGATAATCTAAGCAAATGTAAAGAGCTAATTTTACCCAAAACTGTAAGTTTAAAAATATTTTGTTTCCCTGCTCGGTGTGCGAGTGTGACTCGCACTTGGCCGGGTGTTCTATACATCTACATACACATACTACACTACCTCTATAAGTACGTACACAGGTAGTGTAGGAATTTACATTTATTCTGTAATGCTATACGTTACATCACCACTTTTTTGTACTAAGGTAGTCCCAAAAACAAACTTTTGTACATACTAAGATTAACTATGGAATACTATAAACTACATATATCTTATCTTATTCTGTCTTGCCCTAACTGATTTTGTTTCTCTATTGGTTGGTTAATACAGTCATTGTTAGTATGAATTCAAGTGGAAATAGTTATCTCCACTTGAACGACATATCTACGAACTTCGTGATAATTTTCAGTTTCTAAAGTGCGAAGTCCCCGATCTGATAACAAAGTCAGTGAGAAGTCACACCAAGTAGTTCTTTACACGTCAACAGACAGTGGCGGATTTACACATTTGCCGCCAGTAAGCTATTGAAATTTTGCCGCCCCTACTGACCTCTTCAACTCTACGCCCCAGTAAAAATAACGGCGAGAGGAGCGAGCCACGAAATATTTTACGATTAGCATTACTGCGGTGGTTGTCAGAGTTGACCAGATTGGTTTGGCCGGGTTAGCAATAAAGTTATTGTGGGTGAGTGAGTGAGTGAACCGTGAAATTTTTATGATTTTTTTCGGTTCTGGGCAACAAAACCAAAAGGAAAAGACAATGGTGGCGAGCGAAGAGAGCCGCGGGTTTTTTTTAAGAATTATAGCGGTGGTTAATAATAGTTTACGACAAGCGAAGCAACCAACGCCTAGCAAAGCGAGCCCGAAATAAAAAGTTATTACGGTAAATCGCGAAAGTTTTTGCGGATATCGGATTTATTTTAGAAATTATGGAACGGCAGCGGAGCAAGTGCGTGAAAAGTTTTGAGACTTTTTAGTGGTTCGATAATTTTTTTTACAAAATCTACTAAACAAACGGCAAGCGGAGCGAGCCCTTTTTTTTGTTATGACTGCGGAGATCGGTGGTTTAGTCATCGTCGCCTACCAAGTCCAGCTGCGCAGCCCGAGCCTCTCTCAGAACTCACCACAAGGGCCCGTCAAATTGTCTCCCCGAACATGTCTGAATTACTTAGCCATGGTTGCATATGTCAAGTACCTACAAATGCTAATTTTTTTTTTAGAGATTGTTTGAAACAGAAATTCGCGTTATGGTTCTCCTTGCCATGTGGCACCTAGCGACCGCACCGCTCGCTTATCCTAGGACCGGCGCTGATACAGTTTATCGATAAAACACAAGATGCGGCATTCGTACATGTGTAAAAATTTCGCGCCATGCAACAGTAATTGAATCTACCGGTAGCAGCCAGAATTTGAAAACATTAAGCCTAACAAATTTGCCGCCCCCGAAAATCTGCCACCCTAGGCTCCAGCCTACTCAGCCTGCTGGTAAATCCGCCACTGTCAACAGACCGTAACAAGAACAGAATACAGAAATGATAACCGTTACGGTAACAGAGCATAATCATAGAAATATATCTAGATAGAAGCAAAAAAATGTATTTACCTCGCGTGCCGAAAAGAGGGGCTCAAGAGCCTCTTTTTGCTCGCCGCGAAATTCAGTCCGCTCCCGACCGCTTTCCACGTGAGTTGTCAGGTTATAAAAACAAAATGCCTTCTTATTCAATAAGTAAATTTTCGAACACCACCAAAAAAGGAAATTGTGTAATTTAGTGGTGTTTTACATCACTAGATTACCTACACTCGTGACATCAAAGTACCTATGCAAAATGTTTCAGGCTCTTTGCTTCTATCTATATATATATTTCTGTGAGCATAATATTTGCATACCCTACCTACTTACTAATAATTTGATCTACTAATAATTTATTGGGTCCACTGTAGTTATCAAAATCATGGATACAATTTCACGTACAGACATGCAACTTGTAGGCATCGAAATCACAGACACTTATTCATTTTTGCTAACTGCCTTTCATCTTGCTACCTAACTACAAGATCAGATTCGAGTTCGGTTTGACGATAGTATTGAGACGTCTTATTTTTCTTTGGGATTTGTTAAAGCAACTCTAGCGTGCGGACAGGGAACTACGCAAACAAAACCCTTATAAAAAAGAGACGTCACAATGTCGTTTCGATACTATCGTCAAAACGAATGCAGGGCTAAAATTATAAGTTAAGTATAAAGTACCTAAGTTTGTGATTTTCCGGAACGAATCTATTCACTAATTTTTAACTGCATTATTACTATGTTAGACCACGTTTTATCCAAGTGATACGTGAGCTAAACTGCGGGCTGAAGCTTGTTGTAAAATAATCATCAGTTCTCACTAGGTATTACAGAATAATTTATGTTATGACAGTTTAAATATATCTCTAGTTAAAATACATAAATGCAGTGAAATTTTTCATCAAGCTATAGGTCCAATTGTCAAGAGCAACCGTTACTTAAAAATAAGTCACAAAACATTTTAAGCGCGATTAACTCAAGGGGCAAGTACAAAGGAACTCTAACACTAAATTAAGACACTTTTTTGACGCTTTCACAGAGTTATGTTAGGCAAAGAAAAAGTGTGATAATCAAATAGGCAGGAATGACATCGATTTATATAATACTGTGCCTTAAACATTATCCAGCAATGTTTATTTCAGGATTTTTCTGGAGCATTATTGCACAACACATCTGCAATTTCAAGCAGAACAAAGACCCTAACACGTACAAATATTTAAGTGCTAAATGTCTTCAACCAACGAATTGAAAAATTTTAACCAAGAAAAATTTTAATCACTGATGTGAAGTGGTCGAAATCAGAACAAATTTCTGGCCTTCTATGTAAATATATTAGAAAAGGACACCAAGTTTCTATGTTCACATCAGCCTTCGTTCGCTATTCGAACTGTACACCAGATAATTTTAAGGATATTCCCGTGATGGGGAATTAGCCTACACAATATGGACAACACTGCGTTCTGCCTTCTCCTCGTCAAAGTAAGGTGATACCTCGGCAGAAATTGGCGGAACACTCCCGAGAAAGTTCTGCAAGGACGAATAGTAGTCTCGGCACGTCCAAGTATCGTCGTGGCCGCCGCCAACGATTACCACTAGCTTCTTGCACGCAGAGCCGCAGCGCTTGTACAGGTCCTTCGCCATGGATGGTGGCACTAGAGTGTCGTTCGAACCGCACATTAAGAGCGTAGGAGATATTATTTGGCCGATCTTCTGCAGTGATTGGTACTGAAACGGGAAATAATTTTTTATATAAAATGGTTGGAGAGCAAAGATGAAAGATGTTGGTTAGCACTGTAAAGTAAAAGTCAGCTCTTTAGCAATAAACTTAATGTTCGAAGTAAATTAAATAAAATTGGTCAGACTAAAATGAATAAAAATAACTTAATGTACAAAAAAATATAAAAAACAAAAAAAAAATTATAAAAGGATGTCAAAACCTTTCAGTGGCCTTACACTGTACCATGCCACATGCTTGCTACATTCTCTAGAACCAGATAGGTACCTCGCTTCTCGTCATCCATACCGCAATGCTTGAAAACGACTGTTTTCAGCCAGAGCGTCCTACCCGTTATGACCTACGGAGCTGAGACGTGGACACTCACGGTAGGGCTGGTCCACCAGTTCAGTCACTCAGCGAGCTATGGAAAGAACTATGCTCGGATATTCTCTGAAGGATATGTTTTGTAACGAATACATCCGACAGAGAACCAAATTTATCGACATAGCTTAGAGAATTAGCAAGCTAAAGTGGCAGTGGGGTAGCCATATCTCGCGAAGAACCGAAAACCGCTGAGGTAAACGTGTTCTCGAGTGGAGACCGCGACTCGGTAAACGTAGTGTAGGACGCACTCCGGCCAGGTGGGATGACGATCTGCTAAATACTGCAGGCAGATGCTGATGCGGTAAGCTGACAGGGCGCTATGGCGCTCATTGGGGAGGCCTATGTCCAGCAGTGGACTAAGATAGGTTGATGATGATGAGATAGGTACCTTGTTTTTATGACAGATGCTGGGTAGCCAATTCAAGCACTTCCAATTGAGAATGATCTTTGCCATGTCAGGTATACTTGTGAATGTGTTCTCTACCACTAGAGCCCATATCTTGTTCCTATTCTCAGCTCTGAATGTTAGATCGATGGCCACGGCACCTCCTGTAACGTAAATATCTATAACACACATACTTCCATTGGTTAACAAAAACCCGGCCGAAAAAATTCAGCCTTCAACATGTTATTAGTAGAGATATCCAATATTATATGACCTATACTGAATCTACAAATATAACATACATTCATAACTGTATTCATTATCAGATACCAAGATGACAACATAATTAACCATTAACATAACTATGTACATTCTTTGGCCATGATGCTCTCAACGAAGATTGCAATGCTAGCAGGTGGTGCTTGACAAGCATGCTGAAAATATTGCACAATTGCAGTAGTAGGTATATAATTTTGTTTATTTTATGAGCCTGCCTCGCTCCTGGGCAAAGAGAGGAGTATTTATGAGTATTAACGAAGATTCTTTAATTACCAAGAGATCTGCCAAAAACAATCAGCTGATTGGGATCAATGTCTGTTCTCTGTATAATATAGTCAAGAGCAGCCTGTGCATCCACATACAGTCCTCTCTCAGACGGAGAGCCTTCCGACAGACCATACCCTCGATACTCCACCATGAGGATGTTTATGTTCAGTTTGTGGTAGAAGCCAGAGACGTTTGCTAGTCTGAAATTTAATTAAAAGTTTAAAAGGAACTAGCAATTTGGAAGATAAAATTTTGAATAAGAATGGTTAACTATATGATAAAGAAGCTGGAAAATTCACACAGCATCATCTAGCCCCCAACTGAGCAGTACCTGTGTTATGGGTACTAATTACCCATAACACAGCATACACATAATACATAAAAACACCAATTGCAAACCCAGTGAAAATACCAAGACCCAAACTGACCAGAAATAAAGATTTTGCTTGAACTAAGGCTACGAACAAGTATCCTACAGAAAAAATATTTAATGGTGATGATGTAGGCAAAAGAATGAGGAACAATAACAACAAAAATGTATTTTTCAGTATTAGCTACTACTTGGCAAAAATAACTATCAAAATAAAATAGTGAAGAGTTGTAATTCTACAAACCTCTGTCCCATATTGCCTGCATTTCCATGAAAGAATATCATGGTGGGTAACAGGTTACTGTTGGTCGCCTGCTTGATGAGAAACATATGGATTTTTAGCCCATCTTTATTGTTTATCTTGATACTCTCATAAGGCAACTTGTAGTTGCTGGGCTGAAGAACAAAGACTCTGGAGTCTGGTGGATCATTTGGGTAGTAGAGAAGAAGATCTTGTGCGCTGTATAGAATGCCTGTTGGAATAATTATAGTGTGTTATAATGGGCACATTGATGCACAGTGGAGCAACATTAAGTCTAAATGCAGAAAAGAGTCTGCACACAAAATACACTTATGTAGAGGTATTTAATGAGCTAGCTGTGGTAATTTAAATTAGAATAAAGTATCATATTCAAGCTGCAATACTTCAACATCACACAAGGCATTGAGATAGGAATGGAGTGTAGATACACAGGTTCGGACTGGGTGAAAAGGCCCGGGTGGCACTTCATAGCCCGGAGCCTGGGAAGATTATAGTGGTAGATAAGTGTCAGGCCATAATCAGTGTAAAGCGAGTTATGAGATGAGAGTATGTGCTAAACCGTTAAGCTTATGCGCACAGTGAAAATTTATTATTACTATACTAAGTACATTATTATTTACAACTAAATGCTTTTACTGCATAATGCTGCTTGATTTGTTAAGATTTTTTCATTGCTTGGCATAAAAGTTAGGAGGGCATAAGTTAACAACAGAAATAATGGCCAGTCCGACTCTGTAGATACAAGAAAGTCAAGTGTAATAATTACATTGATATTTAGTCCACATGTGAGAGGATACATTCATAGAAGCTTTAGTGTTTTACCTGATATTCCCAAAATAAAAACAGCCGTCGCTATTAGAAAATCGTAGAACCAAAACACAAGTACACTGGATAACAATGTTATTGTCGATACAATCCAAAGCCTGTATATTATTACTCTTAGGATGTGATACATTTTTACGTTCATTTTTATAAGACTATGTACTCATTATATAATGAATCTACGAACTCGGACTGTAAAACTATAAAATAAATAAACATCAAACATCGTCTAACACAAACGGATA
Organism: Eupithecia inturbata; assembly: GCA_963662085.1. Lineage (NCBI taxonomy): Eukaryota > Metazoa > Arthropoda > Insecta > Lepidoptera > Geometridae > Eupithecia > Eupithecia inturbata. The sequence goes on along the minus strand of OY759176.1, from coordinate 8,012,958 downwards.
AACAAAACAATTTGTAGATTCTTTAGCACCGCCTCTAACCTATTTCGAAAGCTCAGTGAGCGATTGAAATAATAAGTTGAGCGTGGATTATTAGAATCGGCTTGCATTAAATCTTTGAGGGCTCGTGGTAGATTATTATTACAACTTGCTTCAGAGATGGTTTTATTTTTGAGGAAAAGTGACTGTTTATTTTATTTCTTGGCTGGCTGAAAATGTAGTGTTGCCAACAAGCGGAGCTCATGCAGCCATAAAATATCGAGTGATACACAGGCAGTATCACATCCATCATCAAATTTAATTTGAATCATGTCGATGGATATTAAAAAAGCCGATATTAAACTGTTAAATATAAAAAAAACTGCAGATCTCTGGGGCATTTCCGTTAGAACTATTAAACCATTGATTGATAGGTAGGTACCATTGCACCAGATCTAGCTTTTATATATAATGAGTTTATTGGTTGTGGCGTATTTTCTAATCTAATGAAATGTAGTACCTAAAATAATCCCACTGTATAAATCGGGTAGTAGGTCTGACCCCACTAACTTTAGACCAATATCAGTACTGCCTACATTCAGCACAGTTTTTGAAAAACTTATTTTACATCAATTGCTTAAGGCATTTCAATGGAAATGACCTGCTACATTGTAAGCAATTCGGATTTACTCGTGGCAGGTCAACTACTGATGCCGGTGTAGAGTTAATATCGCATATTTTTGATGCTTGGGAGAAGGCGCAAGATTTTTTGCGACTTAAAAGCATTCGATTTCGTCATCGAGCACATAACACAATTGAGAGAAAATGTCATTTACTTTGTTTAGACAACAATTCCGCCAAATCACTGCGGCGACCACTGCACTCCGATTGGCCGACTCAAAGTCAAGCATCTACCGGTTAATAACAAAACTGCTCGATTCATTCTGTATTGATGGTACTACGTAGTTTAATTGCGTCCACAGTTGACGATGGCGCTGCCTTTGTAAACAATAGTTCCGCGTAAATAATTCGACTAAAATTAGATTACCGCCAAAATTTAAGTAAAATTATTGACCATCACCTTTTTCTTATCGTATATCAAGTGCACAAAAGTTATCCAAAGTAAATTACTAAAACTGAACGAGAAAAAGTGAAACTTACGCTACCTACCGAAACTTTTCTGACTGTTCACTTCTGAAAGTGTTTTTTTATGAAATACCACTGCAGATGCACTGTCTGTCAAAGGGGACTCCGTAAGCATTTATGTACATGATTACATGTTAGTTTTCGCGTGATACCATGGACTTTTGGCTCAAGATAATTGCATTCAATTTATGAAAACACAAATATACAATATTAAATAACCGCCAAATATGATCTCTTTGCTGCCGAAAAGTACAGAACTGTCAATGTCAAGCAACAATCTACAGAGAAAATCTGCTTCCACTACTCAACCCTAGATGCCGCTCATTAGAAATAAAGATTATTGACCGCTCACCACTCGTTGCCATCTTCGAAAATAAAGAACTGTCAATGTCAAGTTCGAACAACTATCTAGAAAACTGCTTCCACTACTCGACCATAGATGCCGCCTATCACGAATTCTTACCATCATCGGACAGCTGATCACTCCGTGTAGCCATCTCGTCTAAAACCGAACTGAGATTTCTACTTCAACTATTCCATTACTAGAATTCGCAGGCATCCTCACATTACACATCGATCGTTACAGTTGCATGTCTTGGAAGGAAAAGGGGATGCATGTTCTTTTATTAACCGCTCAGGACGGTGTTCCAGATATAGTAGTGTTTGACTAACATTAAGATCGATCTAATAATTGATCTAACTTTGACCTAATTTAATATTAAAAATGGCGTACACATGCACGAAATCAAAAATAAAATTCTAGTAAGACAACATCTTACTTGTATTGTGTGTAAGAAGAACTATTTTCTTGATTGCGCCAGGGTATCAACTATGCGCTTTTACAACACCATGGACAAATCTTCCTGGGAGTGTGTTGCTTGCGTCGAACTACGAGTAAATAGACAAGACAACAAAACCACACCTTTTCGCCCTGCCGCCGCCGCGCCGCGGTGACCCGCCCGCAACGGCAAATCATACGCAATCGGAAGTACCTATACTCCTCCCACGGCAACTAGACCCAGAAGACAGAAAAAAAGTTTCTTGAAATTCATCTTCGTCTTCAGATGACGATATTGATGTTTATAACTATTCGATTAATCCTACTAGCCCAATAGTAACTATTGAGCAAATAGAAGCTCTATTTGATAAAAAAAATTGACTCTATAAAGATCACACTACTAAGTGAATTAAAAAACAATCATAGCAGTCACCTCGAAATAAATTTCTAAAGTCAAGCAAGAATTGAAGGAAAAAACTAACATTCTAAATACGGAGCAGAAAGTTCTTATGAAAACATTAGACGAAACTAATAAAAAAGTTACTAAGTTAGAAAAGGAGAATATGAAACTACAAAAAGAAGTACAGGAGATTCGTATCTCCTGTACTTCTTTTTGTAGAAAATATCCACAAAAAGTGAACGCCCAGAAACAAGTAAAATTGAAAAGGAGAACACAGTCAATGATAAGAAATTTGTACTTTAAGGCTTAGCCGAAAGTATACGCGAAAATGACTTCGAGCTACACAATAGAGTAATCTACCTATTCCAAGATATCCTCAACATTAACCTGAGTGGATACCTTGAAGACCTCAAAAGGCTGGGTAAATGGGGGAACCGAAGACCCGTTGTGATTGAGCTACTTAGCAAAAAAATTACTAAAATAATTCTTGAAAACCAACACCGCTTCAAAAACACTGGTCTAGCGGTTTCAGAAGTTTCCTAAGCCTTGAATCACTACAAAACAGAAAAAAAACTTATAGAAAAACTGGTAGAAGCCCGCAAAAATGGACACCGTGCCAACATAATACAATAAACTCATAGTAAATGGAAAACAATATAATGAATACAAAATATCGAATCTGACGCTAAACAGACAGAAAACGACACACATATAACAGAAACGATTAAGTATAGCCAAACGAATACAAAAATACATCAAAGTAAAAAGCAACTCAGGCCACAAGAAGCCGAGACCTTTCTCTCACCCGACCTGTTTTTTCGGGACTAGAGCAAATATATTGTTCCAGAATATGCAAAGTCTATGCAACAAAAGACATTTGCTAGAAGAAGTTACAGATCAAGCAACAAACATCGACTGACAACAGTCAAACAAGACCTCTTAAGAGTTGATGGTTATAAACTAGCGTCTTCCTTTTGCCGACTCAATCGCGAAGGCGGAGGAGTATATAGTGTATTCATCAAAGAAGAAATAGATTACTCTGAAGTTAAGGAAATTGTAAGCTTAAGTTTAGAATATGTAATTGAAATGTGTGCCATTGAAGTACCAACCATAGATTTAGTATTAGTTTGCCTTTACTGGCCAGATAGAAAACGAATACCTGATTTATTTTACAAAACCTTAGAAAAACTATTGCAACAGTTAATACACAAATATAGTAAAAATAAATCATAATTGGAGGAGACTTTAATGTTGACGTTTTAGATACCAGCATTTCTTCAACGTTATTAAATTTAATGAATACTTTTAAATTTTATCAACATGTTAAGGAACCGACTAGAATATACACTTCAAAAAACACAAATAGAACTAAAATATCGTGCATAAATCTTGTTTTCACAAATATTTATGACAAAGATTTTAACGTTAATGTCAGAGAATATGGTTTTTGTGATAAGGGATTCTTGTAAATATGCAAAACCAAAAAATAAAAACACGGAAAAATTGGAGTATAGAGAAAAGATTATTCAACGTACAAAACATACAAAAATCATAAACACTTTAAAGAAAACAAATTTCACCTTAGTAATTTCCAGCAAAAAAAATACAAACGAAAATTATAATTCATTTAGCGAATCCATCAAAATCATCCTGAACACATGTATGCCCATAGTAAAAATAAAACTTAAACTAAATAATAAAAAATTGTGGTTATCAAAAGGTATAAAACAGTCTTGTAGAAGTAAAAGATTACTAAAACATTTAAAATCTCAGACTAACAATGCTATTTTGAATAAAAACTACAGACTAACTATATGAAAATATATTGAAGAAAACAGTAACGACATCTAAAAAAATACAAAATATAAATAAAATGAAGAACTCTGAAAATAAAATAAAGACTATGTGGCACAAAGTCAAAGAACAAACCAACAAACTTCCTTTAAAAATTAGAAAAACCTTTAAATTAAAAATTAATAAAAACTAAATAACTAACGCTGATATAATAGCGAATTCTTTTAACAACTTTTTTACTTCTGTGGGAGAAAGTGAAGGAACCGTGACGCCAATTGGTAGGCCGCTAATAACCCGAGCAGAAAATTAAAATGTTCCTACAGCCTGTTACCACACTCGAGATATTTAGAATAATCATAAACTTAAAAAATAAAAAAAGCCATGATGAACTACCTCCCCTACTTATTCGAAAATGTGCAGAATATCTAGCTCTACCTATGTCTCCACCTAATTAATTATGGAGGGAAAGGTTCGGGATTCTATGAACATCTCCGTTATAAAACCACTTCATAAAAAAGGTGATCAAAAAGATTTAAATAATTATCGACCAATTAATACCAACATTTTAAAAAAATTTAGAAACTGCTATGTCGAAACGACTTTATTCATTTTGCGAAAAATATAAGATCTATAATGAACGACAGAATGGCTTTAGAAAAAACAAGTCAACATCTACTGCCGTTTTCAAATATGTAAATTAAATTTTAAACATAATAGACGGGAAGAACTACGCGATTGGAATACTACTCGATATGAGTAAAGCCTATGATAAAGTCGTTTACCCCATCCTATTAAACAAACTACCGTCTATAGGTGTCAGAGGCCCAGCTTTTGACTGAAAATAGAAGCCAATATGTCCAAATATAACACCATGACCAGATCACTGGAAACATTAGTAAAATCTCTTCTAAAAAACTAAAGAAAAAAAATCAATACCCAAGGAAGTGTTCTTGGGTGTATATTATTCCTAATATATATTAACGACTTACACCAAATAATCTAAAACTCATGCTCCTTGTTTGCAGACGATATATCTGTAGTACTTCCATGCAAATCAAATTTGTCACTAAATAACCTTCTTAATACCACCATAACAACAATAGACTGGCTTAGCGATCATAATCTCCAAATTAACTTAAAAAAACAAAACTGCTTCAGTTTAGACCTTATCATAAAAAAATCCTATAAATATTCAATTCTCTTTTCAGAACTCGAAAATGTAAATTCGTACTCCCTACTGGGCATAGATCTTGACACAAATCTAAGTTGGAAGGAACATGTTAAAAAAGTTACAGCTAAGTTATCACGTTTCACATACGCTCTTTTCGAACTTAAGAAAAGTACAGAAATAAAAACTGCAACCACCGCCTATTACGCATATGCTCATTCCTGGCTACAATATGGAGTTATTATTTGGGGTAATAGTAACGACGTAAATAAACTTTTTATTTTGCAGAAGTATTCGTATTACCCATCACCTAGACGAGATGGTAAGCTGTAGACCGTATTTCATAAAATATAACATATTAACGCTTACCGGTATATATATTTTAGAAATTAGTATATTTGTTAAAAATAATCTAGATCTCTTTAAAGTTTATACCAGACCACAGAACCTCAGACCCTGTAACAGATTAGATAGACCATTCTCAAAACTGCAAATGCTTCACTCAGGTCCTTAAGCTATGTCTATCAAAATATATAATAAAAAAAAAGTAAACCTCACACAAAATGTCACTAAGTGTAGGGTGTAACAGAGACGTACTCAGAATTTTCGTACTAGGGAGTAAACAAGTAGAAATACAAAACTAAATCAAAATAAATAAATTCAAGTCTCTCCTGAAAACATTCTTAATAAAAAACTGTATTTATTCTCTGCAACATTTTTTAGATTTCTAGTTTCTAGTTTGTAATACCGGCGGGTAAATAAAAAATCGCTTGTCGATTTTTTATTTACCCGCCGGTATTGGGCAGGAAATCACCGAACACTTTGTCATCGCGGACGTTGTATGAGGACTGCGGTTGCCTTACAACTAAAAAAAACTCTGAACAGAGCGTAGCGTGTTCAGAGTTTGGGCGCGGACCTTTTATTTCTGTGTTTGGGACTCTAAGGATCGATGGGTACTTTCCGTTGATGAAGCATAGCCGTGGGACAATCAGTAAAATAATTGAATTCTAATTACGGCCCTTGTCTTTTTGTTATAAACATGTTGTTGCCCCGTTGGCAAAGCTGTGCACAGGACGAAAGCCGACAGTAAACTAACTAGGACCACGCCTACCATTACGACGTCAGGACCTAGTTGAGAATCACAGTGCACAGATGCTTGGGCCGCCTCCTCTCCTCTACGTGGGGGCAAATTCTCGCCAATTTAGCACTCGATAAATATCAAAAAAACTGTAAAATAAGACAGATCTACACATAAAAACTGTCAAATTTGACAGTTCTTTTGATAAATATCAAAAGATAGATAGATTGGCGAGAATTGCCTTTCTTGGGGCAAATTCGCGCCAATATATCACTCGATAAATATCAAAAGAACTGTCAAATTTGACAGTTCTTTTGATATTTATCGAGTGTTATATTGGCAAGAATTGCCTTCCTGCACTGTGCCCGCAACCACTCGTTGCATAACGAGCAACATAACAAAGAAAAACCCTCGATAAATATCGAATTGTAGATTTTGAGAATACGCTTGTTTGCTACGAAGCAATTACTCGATAATTGGATAGTTGTTGCCATATTTATCGAAAGCGAGACGATATATTGCTAGAGTTGCCCTCTCTTTCGCAAAAATGCCGCAGCGAAAACAGGATGATAAGATTTTAGTTTCCGTAGGAATAAAAACTTCCTGTTTTTCGCCAAAGCATAGGTACTACATGTACAATTGTACATCCATTTATGTGTCTGTGTATCTGCAATGCATGCCTTTCTGTCCCACCCACACGTCCGTCGTCGTCGCGCCGCGTGGCGTCGCATCTCAATATTACTCAACAAACAATAACAGTATTACTCTACTAGGTCATTGCTCTTAAATGGATGGATCGTTTTCTAATTTAGTGAAACACTGCTAGTCATAGAACAAGTTCTGATCCGCGATCCCGCATCTGCTCTCTGGGGGCTGATTAGGTACATACTATAACGCACGCACGTGCGTGCGTTATTTACGCTATCTAAGCGTAAATCAGCTTTATGCAGCCCTTAAAAATCGAAAGACGAAGCCGTTACTGAAAAAGTAACACTATTTGAAAAATACTTTAGAAAGGAAAAGGCAAAGGAAATAAAATAAGAAGATAGAAGAGACATCTATTTATTTATTTTTACAATTAGGTTAGCTTCCAGCGAGCCACATTCAAGCCATAACATTAACCATTAACCATAACATTCAAGTTAGGTAAGTACCTACATAATTTTTAAATTAGTGATACTAAGTGCACCAACCTCATATAGGCCGACACAGCATGCATAAGACTAACTATAAACACCTTAATACAAAGCAAGGAGAACTAGATACCTACGTATAAAATAAGTTTACCGATTTTAGTTTTTTAGCGTTTCCAAAAAGTCGTGTTTGGCTTTTACAACAAACATTTGGTCGAAACTTACGAAACCCTCGGCGCGCGAGTCACACTCGCACTTGACGGATCTTGTTTTATATTACAATACAACCTCAGGAAGCCAATTCTTGCCAATTTATCCCACGTTACAATACAATACAAAAATACTTTATTGTACACCAACAAAAATACAATACAAAAGACATTACATAAGACACAAGTACAATGGGCGGTCATATCGCTTAGAAGCGATCTCTTCCAGGCAACCTTTGGATGGAAAGAATTTAACGTTAGTTACCAAAAGAACTGTCAAGTTTGACAGTTTTTATATGGAATGATCGGTCAAATTTGACAGTTCTTTTGATATTTAACGAGTGATATTTTGGCGAGAATTGGCTTTCAGTGCCGCATCGGGTGAAGGTCCGCCTCCGAGACAGGACCAATGATTGTAGGTAGGTACTTACAATCTGAGGTTTGTGCTGATACCTGTTCCGGGTGTTCTGGTGTCTCTTATGTAGGTAGGTACCAATGATAAGAAATATCTAGGTATTCATGTACCTAATGTATTGTGTTAAATATATCAGTTATCTAGTACCCTACTTTATGGGTAGGTACCTAGTTAATTACCTATCGCTATCCATGGCCTAAAATCCGAGACTAAAACTGCAAATAGCAACGCAGATAAAATGGGAAACATTGTATCGGAGCGATACAAGATGACCCAGACAAGTAAGTCATAGGAGCACTAATCGATACTGCAGACTGCACGCACGCGCCCGGGAGGCTAGTACATAAGTCATCGGGACTTGACGCACGGCATTCCTCATCAAACTCGAGCCCGTAACGATCGAGCGGAATGGAAAACCAACCAACGCCCCCGTATTTTGCAAATCTTCCGCTTCAGCAACAGTTGTTTGAAGCTACCAAGCATCAGCACGAGAGCCTCGCGCAGTGGGCGGCACGGCTGACCAGACTGGGGGAGGACTCTGGGTTCGGGGACATCGTTTTCCTCGACACGCTGCTCCGCGACAAGTTCATCACTGGCCTTGACCCCAGCCGCATCAAAGACTTCTTGGAGCAACTAGACTACAAGCTGATGACATTCAAGCAAGTCCTGGATGTGGCGTTCACCACCGCGGCCAGGTTCGAAAAGGAACAAAAGGCCCTCCAGTTTCAGCAGCAGTGAATTTTTTGTACCTAATTTTTCGTCATTTGGTCGGACCTTTATTTTATGGCGTAAGATCGAAAATGATTGTATTCAAATTAATTTATATACCTCTATGTATGTAGGTACCTATTTAATTTATGTTTAGGATGTTCGAAACATTTAAAACTACTAAAATGTCTGTCTACGAATTAAGTAATGTACATTTATTAAATTTTGTCTAAAAATCCCTTGGTTGTTTCTCTTGTCACGTGCCCTAGGATAGAAGTTCTTTATGTATACCTATGTTCTGGAGCGGTTTGTTTTAAACAGATGTAGGGTAGACCGTGCCTGCCACAACGCCGCCGCACCCCGCCGCGGCCGCCGCCGCGCGTCAATGCCGCCTTGCCCGCCGCCGCTGCCCCGCCGCCGTCGACGTGCCGCCACGCTGCCGCCGTGGATAACATCGTAGTATTTCTTTAAGATAATATGTAACCTGCATGTAATGGGAACAGTAGAAGAATATAAAAGAACACTTCTATGCGTTCATGAGATCGCAGGAATGAACTCGAACTTATGTAGGTATGTATTTTTTAGCGTTCCGAGATCGGATTCGTAATTAAAATCATGATAGGTGAAGTGATAGGTAGGATGATAGGGCATTTCGTGCGCATAGCCAGAATAAAGGAAAAATTATAATGAAAATTTTCAGTACAAAGTCTGATGTCGTTTAAAAGAGACCTACACAAGGTAAAGACCATGGTCCAAGAAAACAAGGTCTGGCACTCTGAGAGTGATACATGTTACGTCACGACCAGTTGCCACCTAATTCAACAAAACATAGAAGTTGGGAAATAAATAGTTGAAAATAAAACGTCAAGTGCGAGTCGGATTCGCGCACCAAGGGTTCCGTAATATATAATAAGAACTGCTGTTGCTCCAAGAAAAGAGGCAGAGCTTGTCCTTAGTAGCGGATCATCCCTAAGGTAAACTAGGCAACTAAACTAGGGGCGCGAGGTTAAGAGGGGGGCGCGCGCGCGGTTAGTTTTACACTAGGAAGTAATTAATTATGGCTGCTTAAATATATATATTATATATCCACCACTGTCTAGCCGCTACACTGGGGGGGATTATCCCTAAGGTAAACAAGGCTGCCTTTTTAATGATTTTTTTTTCAATTCCATAACATAAACTCAGCAAAAATCACATATCTTGATGCTATGGTATTGGTATGTACATATCAAAACAGTTTTTGAAATTTCATGATACATCTGATATGTGAATTTTTTGGTATTCATCAAATAGCAAAGTCTCTAACTAGTATCTATAGTACATATTGTATAGGTACCAACTTGACAACCGTTCGAAACCCTCGGCGCGCGAGTCACACTCGCACTTGACGGATCTTGTTTTTATACTCACTTCACCCATCTTGAAAATTATCTGATGATATTTATTTTGTCATGCTTTCATAATTGTTTTACCAACCACTGGTAGAAAACCACTAAAAACCACTGGTAGATGGTGGTTTGGAGAAAGAAACAAAAATTTAGTGGCTCGCTCCGCTCGCCGTTACTTATATTGTTTACTATTGTTTTTACCTTCCACATGCATACCTACTTATTTGTCTACCGCTGGGAAACTTCCTCTTTGTCTTTGTGACTAACCACCAATCTCGAGCTTTGCCGCGACTCCTTCATAGAGGAGCGCCGTCGACACTTAATCCGCATCTAGTTGTCCTTTATTCAAGATAAGTCAAAAAACAATTATATTAGACTTATTTAAGTTACAAAGAAAATGCTCTTACAAAGAAAACTCTGAAAGAGAAGAAACTTCAAGATGGCGAGGTGTTCGTTAAACTACCTATTTATCCTAAAACAAAACCATTAACAGTCTGGGCCATTATACGACGTATACCTAGAACTGGTGTTATAAAATCTATTTCTGCCTCGTTGCATGAGGGATAGTTTCGTAGACCGATTGGCTCCACTGACAGTTCCACCAAAGGAACTGTTTAAATACTCAACTCCATCACCTAATCATGTCTGTCTGTATGGTCTTGATGCCATTCCTTCTTTGTCCGCTCGCTCATCTTGGCAAGGCAATATTTACTCATAAACTGTGTCATCATCAGTGGTCTTCAATACTCACTTCGACTATATATGCGAAATGCGGCTAAGAATCGAACATAGGTTATTTCTTCTGGCTTCAACGTCGAGCGAGACGTTACTTGAGTCTTGTGTTTACGTTTTGAGATGCCTGCAGGCCTCTCAAAAGCTGTTCGGTAGCCGATGGTCTTCTTGTGTTAGAGTGTCATAGGGGAGTTCCAGCAGTTCCCGGGGAAGTGGTCGCCAGGAGGGTTTTGCATCTGGCGGTCTTGCGTGCAGGGGAGCGAGTCCGTAGAGGTGAGCGTGGCGGGAATTGTCCGCACGATCATACATTTTGCACGCCAGCTTTCCAACAAACTCTTTTATTGAGGGTGTTTGCAGTCACGTGTGATGACCGTTTTTCGCACGCGTATATCCCAGCGTTGACTGCAATTCGCCATCTATCTAGCCATGCTGGGACAAGATTTAGCTATCTTTGCATCTTGGCTAGCTAGCGGCTGTGGCTGGGTTTGGCGAGGAAGCAAAGTAGGCGCTATCGTCAGCGTAGAGCGCTAGTGTGACGTCATCTTCTCCAGGTGGAATTTGGTCCTCTAGTCGGAATATAATTTGAATAAGAATAATATAATAATAATGATGCAACCACCTGGACGATGACCGCTGGTGGGGGAGACGATCAGCTTGAGAATTTCCTAGACTAGGGTGCCACACTCGGACGCACTCGAACGCCTTTTCACGTCTAGGAAAATCCCAACAGTGGAGTAGTTGCTGTTCAGTTGGTGGACAAGTTGGTGATGCAGAATCCGTGTCATTTTTCAAAAAGTGTTCTACTTATAGACTTCTCTATATTTTTCCTGTAAAGTATAGTCCCATATCTACAAATGCTATATACATTTCTGATGCATCGCTCTGCAAATTTAGGAGATGGGGGAGAATGGGAAACCTTACGATTTTTTTCAAAAAGTATGATAACCTACAGATATTTCAAAAACTGTTTTGAGATGTACACACCGATACCTTTCATTTGATACCCCACTCGGTGAGGTAGCTCCCGCTTTTGATAATTATTCCCCCCCTTTTTGACAATTTTTCAAGTGTTCTACTTACAGACTTCTCTATATTTTTCCTATAAAATATAGATCCTTATCTACAAATGTTACATACATTCTGCAAACTTCGGAGATAGGGGAGGGGGAATGGGTAATTTTTCGACTTTTTTCAAAATATTTCAAAAAGTATGAAACCTACAGACATTTCTATACTTACCTGTTTTAAGATGTACCTACAAAACGATACCTTTCATTTGATACATCGTTGTGGTAGACCCCTTTTGAAAATTATTCCCGCCTTTTTAACCATGTTCAGGGTTCCGTACCCGAAGGGTGAAAACGGAACCCTATTACTAAGTCTCCGCTTTTCGTCTGTCAGTCATGAACCGTAAGAGGTAGACAGTTTAAATTTTCAGAGAATGAAAAAAATAAATGCATGCAATTTATTATTAAGTATTTTAAATTTCAAGAAAGATGATGTACATAGCTGCTATGATATTAGAGACTGAAAAAAGGACCGAAAAAGCGAGACCATAAGGGTATCCAAACCGATCCCAACCACTAAAAAAAAATGTACCTACCTATACAGCCCAATAATTGATGACCTCCTCGAACAGGAATTTGAAGTCGATTTTTTTTTAAACACTATCATTTTTACAATGATGTTTTAGACGGGGTGACTACCTGTTCTTTAGGCAGTAAAAGTACTATGTTTACGATGCTTTGGGATATCTATTATTGGTTAAATCTGTCTTAATGAAAAAAAAACATTTGACTCACATTTCTCAAAATATATATTTTCATTTAAAATAAATCAATTTAATTTAATGAACAGTCGGATCCAATGTAAGGATGCTAGATAACAGGTAAAAAGGCATAACAAAACATTTGACTCACATTTCTCAAAATGTATATTTTCATTTAAAATAAATCATTTTAATTTAATGAACAGTCGGATCCAATGTACGGATGCTAGATAACAGGTAAAAAGGCATAATATCAAACATTAAAGCTACACAAAATTATTTAACCTACACCTACACTAGTCAAACTCGATGTAGAATGTTTGTAAACAAACCACAACACAAATTATTAAAACTCACTTGATTGGCGCAGAGTTTCAGTTAAAATTGTAAGGACTATTCATTGAAAGAAGGATCTCAAATCGACAAGTAATGTAAATTGCGTATAAAAAGTCGCGGCAACAAAGTGAATTTTGGGGTAAGTATTAGCGGTGTGTTTACAAACATTCTACATCGAGTTTGGCTAAGGCAAGCGGCCTTTACGCTGTGTGTTTTCTCTGTATTTTGTTGTAGTGTGCTTTTTGTTACTATTATAGGTACACCACGTCATTAAAGCCAATCAAGCGGCACATGCGTTAATGTTGTTTTAAAATAAAGATAGATATGACAACCATTACCATAATCCTGATTGACTATACACAATAGTACCTCTCAGTTCTAACTACCATTATCTGTCACCAAATACATTTTATTTTTTTATGATTTTAATAAGTTTGTTTATAGTTAGAATGAAAATGTTAAGAATTATAGAGTAACTAGAGGTATACTAAAAGTACCTATATAAGAGTTTATTCTATACGTTCTCAAAGTCGTTTGATACCACTGTTAAATATACTGACCCAAAATAGCAAATGTTGTAAATGTAAATTAAATGATTTATAAACATAGGCCAAGGACTGGACCCTGTTTCCTTACAGAACCTTGTTTAAGTCGTCTAAGGCTTGCTGGAAGTAAACTCTTTTCAGGGTTAAGCTCGCCTATGTACATATCCTATTAAATAAGTTCATGCTTATGTATTATTGTGTACAATAAAGAATTACAGAATTAAGTAGAAATTCAGTAACTACTGCCATGCCAGGCAAGTTACTTAGTTATTTAATTGAGAACTTGAACATGGGATAGGGTTCATGTTAATTCTACCTCAAAATAGTTATACCTAAATCACACCTAATGGACATGAATGCAATAAATAAATTTACAATAAACTACTTTACCGAAAAATTTATAAAATGGTCAGAATATGAATTATCCCTCTCAATTTTAGATATTTGTTTCCGAATTTATTATAACGAAAGGTTCTTACAATTTTACGTTGACTTGTTTCGTAATTTTCTCTTTTTGAATTTGTATGCGTATGGTATCAAAATGAATAATAAATAATAACCTATGTACTAGTGGACAGAATAATATAACAGGGTATAGTCAAATATAAACAATCCCATAATGAAAGGATAACCTTGCGGATAATGTGCTTGTGCGGTGACAAGGCCAATCAGACACAAAAATCTAAAAAAGTGGAAGCATTTGGCAAATATTTAAAAAAAAAACATTTTGTGGCTTTGTTCACATTTTGGGCACCATGCCCACAAAATAAGCAATCATTTCAGAAGAGAAAAGTAGTGATCATAAAAACTCTTTCAAATGTTTTATTGCATAACTTTGTTCAGTAATTTAATAGACATCTTCAAAGATGAATTTGAATGCTGCAAAGTTTAAGAATCTCTGGTGAAAAAAAAATTTATGAAAAAAGATGAAAAAGAGGCCAACTACGTTAAAAAAATATCAGTTTCAAGAGATTTTTGATATTTTATACTACAAATTACTAAGATGTGGCCATTAATGTATCGAACGTGCTATTTTTACTAAAAAATAAATTAAACAAACACATAATTAAACGTACGTTTTCACCACTCCAACTCGAAAAGCATTACTCTGATGATAAAAACAGCGAGTAAAAATGATTTTTCTCTCATGTGAGGCAAAGTTTTTTACACACATGTGGAAAATGATTTGAATCTAGAATGGTAAAAAGGATTAAATAGGCCATGCTCGCCACCGAAATTTTATTGAAAATAAAGGAAGGAGGTTTGAACTTTGTTCAACCTTCGAATCATGGACGAGCAAAATTACCCATTTTGCTCGTCCATGATTCGAACGAAGTTTAAATGATTCGTAACTTCTTGGGATAGAACAAAAACAGTTTTTCAAAATCTTGGTGCCCACAAAGTACTTAATTTTTTTTCTAAATTTACAAATATTACCGGTACTTAACTCCCAAACGATTCTATTTTTTTTAGTATTGTTTTTTGTGTCTGATTGGACTTGACTTGGAAAACCACCTTCAAGGTTATCCACTCATTATGGGACACCCTGTATATAGTCAAATATTCACGAAAGGACAAGCACAGTAAAATACATTAAATAATTGTAATGTATATTGTTACCCATAATTACCAGAATAAATCAAATGCTTGCATAAAAGTCAAGAATCCATACTATTATTAAAAATTCGAAAGTAACTCTGTCTATCTGTCCGTTACCTTTTCACGCCTAAAGGCTTAACGGATCTTAATGAAATTTGGCATGGAGATAGATGGTATCCCGGGACGCACATAGGCTACTTCCTGTCTCGGAAAAGAGCGTGCGAAGCCACGTGCAGCAGCTAGTAATAAATAAAATAGACATTGTTATACTTTGGCCATAAGTAATATTAAGCACCATAGTAATATACACAATAACAAAATGTTTCATATCAAACAATCTAGTCAGAAACTTACAAAACAATATTAATATTAATAAACTCAGTGTGACGTACCTATAATATCTGTGAGACAAAATTACCAACAATAAATGTCTTGTAATAAATAATATTTATGGCTTGTATAATGTTTTAACTGCTTTTAAATAGATCCCAAATTAACCACAACTCAGTTTGTAGTTTGTTACCACAATTTAGAACTTTATTTATAATAGCGAGGAAAACTAAAAGCATTTCTACAAGCATTCGTAAACCCACACTAAAACCGATTGTTGTTAATAAAACGAATTTAAACAAAATTATTCCACGATTTAACCATGATTCTAGATTTATTTCACTAATAAGAATTATTGTTAAAGCTAAGTATAACCCAAAAAGATTACATTACACCTAAACCCACACGACAGATAGTCAAAATTCTATACAAATTACGTTAAATATACTTCATAATAATTTAAGATTAAAGTATTTAATTTTTGTACAGTCAATTGCAAAGAGAGGAATAATTCAAGTTTTGATGCATTTTGCAGGTAACTGTACAATAATCAATATGATCTGTGTTCTGTACGTGTATTCGAGTAGTTGATTAAAATTTACAGTTATTTAAATATATTAGTCAAAAGACGACTTTTAAGACAGAACATACAAAATATACATTATGTGCTGTAAAAGCCATACCCTGCATCTAATGAACAAATTGTGGTGTAAATAGTTATTTGTGATGTACTTAGAGTAACTGCGAGTAATGTTAGCTTACTTAGTGTAATTTTAGTTCCCTACAAGTAACAACGTTACTTCTGAAGTGTTTCATATCAACCACATTTGGGGTTAGAAAATTAGCTTGGTACTGAATTGAGCATTGACCGAGTCGTATTTTAATGTAAGATTTAACTGTGACATCAAGTTAGTTACCAAACAGTGTGTAGATGGAAATAAAATTCCATCCAGATAACTGGTTGTCCCCATGGGAAATTATTTCCAAGTTGACAACTAATTGTCTTGTTTGGTTGTCTGGGCCGAAAAAACCATTTTGAGGTATGGTACAGATTCGTGGTAATATAGTGTGATTCGTATTATAACAGATACAATATTTGAAGCCAGATAACACAAATATTCTAGAAAATACTTAATATTGCATTGAGTCACTTGACTAATTAAGATTTTGTAACAGCAACAAAATTATAATATATTCTAAAACAACGTAAACTTAAAATTATGTAGCTATTTGTTATTTTTGACGCCATTTTTGAGTTTGCTGTAGGCGTTGTATAGGTCTTGGATATCTTGTAGGGATGTTTCTATTTCTTTCACGAAGTTTGATGAACTCTGGAACAAGAAATGGCATTCTGTGAGTAGTCGGTTCACGGTCGGCGTGAGCGTGTGAGCTCAAGAGAAGATACATTAATTTTTGTTTTTGGGTACGTTATTATTTTTACTCGCTATTGCCCATGGCTTCGTACGCGTTATTCCGGATTAAAATGTAGCCTATATGCTATTTTAGATCCAGAACTCCATGCGTACAAAATATCAGCACGATCTGTTCAGTTATTCTGGCGTTGTCTTTGCCCAAACATCTCACAACGGCACAAACTTTCGCCATTATATTAGTGGTGGTATTATTAGCCTTGGTCATTCCACTGCTGGGCAAAGGCCTCCACTCTTTTTTTGGCACTGTCGTCAGAGTATAGATAATCTGCCCGCGGCTTCGCACGCGTTTTTATGGTGTCTATGGAAAAGGTTATGTCTATCCCATGTGAACTGATTTATGATTTATATCCTTTGTGTTATTTCAGGTCTACGAACTACATCTGTGCAAAATTCCAGTCCGATCCGTCCAGTAGTGAAGATAAGACAAACAACCATCCAAACTTTCACGTCTATAACATGAAACTATTAGTGTGATTTCAATCGCATCGTTGGTCCGCCGTGTAAGTGCCGTGCCGGCTTAGTATTTGCACCGCCCCAACTCTTCCCGCAGGGATATCCACCGCAGAACAATTCTAGCACCAAACTACGACCCCCAACCTGCATGCCCAGCGTTGGCATTACCCGCCATGAGATACAAGTCAAGTGTTAATTGCGAGAGACAAGTGTAAGTTGGGACTCAGTGATTAGTAAAATTCATTTACAAACTAACTGATTTTACTAATCACTTCCGTTTACACGCTGATGGCCAGAATACATTACAAGCGCGTCAGTGCACTAACTGGTCTAAAGTGTTGTTCAGTTTGCATAGTGTGGAAAGATAGCTGTCAGCCATTTAGCGCTTATATATTTTTCCAGGCCCAGAAAGATAGGCCAAAAAGACGAAGAGAAGTATTTTGGCCACGAGTTTACTAATCACTTACTTGTCACTTGTTGCCCTTATTAAATAAATAAATCCAATAGCTCCTTAGCTATTGGATTGACTTGGCAATTGATTGTCCTCACCGTAATATTGCAGCTCTTTTTGCTCGATACATGGAAGAATACTGTGTCCTCTCCAGCGATGATGTAAGAGACACCATACCCGTCGTCAGCCACAGGACCGAAACCGCCGCCTGCGCTCATGCACTTGGGGTGCTTCTTCAGATCCAGCATGCTTGTCTGACCTACCAACACGAATGAGTTTGGTTATACATATGTATAGAACTATTGAGGGAAAAGGAATCAGGGCAGACCTTGGGATTTCGATGGCCAGATGAGCTTGTAAATTCAGGCAGGCAAGGACAACACAGGACAGGGAGAAATGGAGAACGCTGGGGAGGCCTTAGCCGAGCGGCAAACAAACTATACTCCGGCAAAACACAAGATACAGTGTTTGTAAACATTGCCCCCATACTTTCGCATTTATGGTAGGTATTATTGTGATAAGAAATAGAACGGTGTATGATTCTCTTTAATATTTTTGTCTATTGGCGGAAGAAGTAAAAAAGAAACCACTAGCATGTTTAAATATCACTTATGAACATCGATCAAGGTATCCGCCGGCCCACGCTAGGCGGAGGATACCTGATCGAAGCTTATGTATGACACACAAAATTCCAACCGGGTTTTGTAGACATACTGGTTGAAATTTTTAATTTAGAGATTATTTTAAGAAGTTGCAATACAAGAGCTACTGCGTAGAAATTAGAAAGCTTGGCAGATATTGCATTTCTTCATAGAGCATGTAATTTCCCACCCAGATGAAAACAGCGACAAATATTTCTTAAAAGCCGCATAGCTATCGGGTCACAATATAAAACCTCATCACGTATCGCCATGACGGAGAGGGGGGTTAAAAGTTGCCACAAAATATCACGTGATTATTGAACGACCCCACAGCGACATACGACGAAATTTACATGTATACACCCCAAATACATTAGATAGGCACTTAGGTACATTACATTATTTGCAGTTGGAATAAAAGAAGAGCATAGCAGCAAGATACATTTTATAGTCCTAATCTATGATAAATGAATAATGCTGGACAATCCACACAGCATCATCTAGCCCCAGGCTAAGCATAGCTTGTGAATAGTAATATAGGATAGTATTAGGTAGGAATACATTGGACATCAAATAAGCCGGGCCACCCGTTACTTTGGAACTCGATTTTCTCAAACACGACACGATTCGATTTTTTCAAAAAGTATAAAACTCCAAATATCTAAGTTACACTTACAGAAAGTGCGTTTCATGATGATTGAAATAAATGGAAACTGATTGGGATTTATTAATGGTTTTACAAGGAAGATTCGACTTTCAGTCGTGTTAATCTTTAGTAATCATAACATGAAAAATAAAATAAAGCCAGATCAATATTTAGCCAGCATCCTCGAATTCATCGACCTCACGGGCCTGACGATGAAATCTTGAGTAATTGCATTCCACTCCTCTTCAATTGCGATTCCTCCTCCATAAGCAACAGTTTACTCGATGTATCACTGAGAATAAGGTTCTCCAGGGCGACAATAAACTCTCTGACGTCGCGTCGATCACTTCCATCTAGACTGACCCTGGTCTCATCAGTGAAGAGTAAATTACCCTACTGCCATCCTTATGCTCTCGAGCAAATTTAAGTCGTGATCGACGGCTGCCGTTAACGCTGGACCTGTTACAGCTCTCTTTGGAGTCAGGTTCCGTTCACCAAGTCTCCTTCTGACGGTATCCGAACTTATGACCACTTGACGCTCGTCACTCAGACTTTGATAGACTTGAACTTTGACTTTGACTGCGTTGAGGCGGCTATTTCGCAATACAGTAAGATGGATCTAACGATCATCTGCTGCTGATGTAGACCTAAGTCTGCCCGTACCTGGTCGGCGATCGAATGCTCTAGTCTCTAAGTATCGTCTCTAAACTCTTTGCACCGAAGATCTGCTAATTCGAAGTCTTTGAGCGACCTCACGTTGCGCAACGCCAGCTTGAACTAGTGCTATAGCTTGAGCTGCTCTCTCAGGCGTCGTAAGTATCCATTATTGACCGAAAAAGTCACTAAAATACACGCGTCTGAGCAAGCTATAGAACAAAACTAAAGAAATTATAAGAAATATCTGATTAACATCATTGTAGAAAAAAAGAACGCTAATCGCGAACTCTAGTCAAAACGGAACAAAAAGTTAGCATTGTGTTTGTTGCTTGATTCAAATGTGAGTTGTAAATGTATTATCATTTTAATCAGCAAGAAACACTCTTTCTGTAGGTATAACTTTCGTAGCTGTAAGTTTGATACTTTTTGAGAAAATCGAATCAGAGTTCCAAGGTAGCGTGTGGCCCGGTTTATTTGTTGTCTAGTGTATAATCAATGCCCCAATTTAAACAAATAAATAATGATGATGCAACCCAAGTGTTCGCTGCACGGCAAAATGTTACGTTATGTAACGTATATTTTCTCTAAAGTGAATTATGTACTTAATTATTTAGAGAAAATAAACGCCTAAGGCGGCGTCCTAACTGGCGTCGATCGTACGAGAGAACGATACGATTTCGTCGCATGACCATCTGGTTGTGCGACGAAATAGTATCGTAAAAATACACATTACAGTGTCCTAACTGCACATTAGAGTGTACTCTAATATGTAAATACACATTAGAGTGCGTCATCGCGCGAGCACTAACGTAGAAATCTGGCATCGCGCGATCTATAGCCAACTAAGACAACGCCATCTCACGCCAAGCAATTTCTGTCCCAGCAATGACAAACATACACATTTATTTAGAATTTTAGAGTGTCCAAATTGGCCACGCGTCATCGTGCGAGCACTGACATAGAAATCTGGCATCGCGCGATCGTTAGCCAACTAAGACAACACCTCACGCCAAGCAAATTCTGTCTTACCAAAGACAAACATACACATTTATTTACAATTTTAGAGTGTCCTAACAGGTCACGCGTCATCGTGCGAGCACTGACATAGAAATCTGGCATCGCGCGATCGTTAGCCAACTAAGACGCCTTCTTACGCCAAGCAATTTCTGTCACACCAAAGAGATATCTTTACTTTAATATCATCATTTTCAGAAATACGTAATCATCTAATCATTATTATACGTACAACAGTATGTTATTGCTTTGTTTATAACTAAAGTACCCATCCCCATGCCATATATTATATTGCGCAAAGCACCATTGCTGATTCAGCCAAATTTAGTAGGCCATCGAACTGTAAATTTAGTCCAGTAACTTTATTGTTTTTCTCAATTTTACAAGCTCCTTCATTATTTCATCTTAAATACATTTTCAGCTGTTAATTATCGACATAATTTTAGATTTCAAGAGCGAGCGAGCATAAGGATTAATGAATGAACCGCCAAGTGCGATCAACTTTTATCGTTCAGAGAGAGAGTCTCTACCAGGTATCTGTCCGATAGCTGGCGAGAGTCGCTACGGGCGAACTATTGTCCCCTCAGCAGACTCATAAAATAGCTGCTAATGCTACATCCCCTTAATCTTATGCTCAGAACCCTCTCCGCTTCCTGTCCCATTTCCCCCTCTCACATCTTCACTCTCCCGACCGGGTAATTGCGGTACAGCGCAGCCTATACATGCACAGCTCAATCCCTCAACCTATAAAACCCTAAATCATTAAACCTATCAGCTTAGGAGTCTATAATACCCTATACGGTATATAAGCCATTACCTAACAGTGAATGTAATGAGGTAAAAAGATAAAAATTAGACAAGATAGGCCAAAAAATATTGATGTTTTGATTGGAAGATATCTGAGCTTGAAGCGCAAATTAATTAAGTAGTGGTAAATCTCAAGTGGCGTGCTGCTTTGTTTAGCTTCTGTCAAGTCCTATACTCTGTTCTAGAATCCTAGATATATTTTTGTAAACAAATGGTACAAAAACAAAGATCTATTTGATGAAATTATTTTACGACACTGGTATCGCCAGAGCAATCGCTGTTCGAAACATGTTTTGGGTTTTGAAAGCTTTCATTTACAATTATTTTTGTCTTTCGTCCGTTATAGAATTCGAATTTAAACCTTTTTCGCTGCACGTGTGCAAATATGCGTTGTTGTTTTCTGCTTTTGTTATCAGTTTCTTAAAGTTTTAATTAATAAATGTCTTTGTTTTTATTAAATATCTTGGATTCTAGAACTGTGTAGAAGGTAATGTTACGTCTTTGCTTTTAAATATATTATGTTCATACAAGGCCTATCCATGTTAAAATATGCCTTAGTAAAACGAGAGTTTGTCTGCTACACAACAGATCAAGATGAAATATGGCGTGGCGAATGAAAGAGCTTGAAGCTAAATAAATATATAAATGCACAAAAGAGAAAGGTCCACGTCTTGTTCTTGTCTTGTCTGACGACCTCTGTGGCGCAGCGGGCGAAGGTACGCCTGCGCCGCAAGAGGTTGCGGGTTCGTTTCCCGCCTCAAGACAAATGTTTGTACGATTTGCAGATAATTGTTCAGGGTGCTCTATGTATTATCTATGTATAATAAACAAAACGATATATGTAGTATAGTGTATTAAGTACCTATATCAGTTATCTAGTAGGTACCCATAACACACGTTCGCGCTGCGTTCAAAGCTCAGCTTAGCTTGGGGCTACATCATGCTGTGTGAATTGTCCAGCATTATTTATTTATCTAGCACGGTTTGTGAAGACGTGTGTTCGACCGGAGACAACGCCAATACTACTGAACGGATCGGGATGAAATTTTGCACGCGTGATGTTCTGGACCTGGAATAACTGAAGCTAAGGAAATAAGTGAAGCAGAGGCTTATTCGGCATACATGTGAATTGATCCAGTATACTGTAGTGCAATGCTTATTTGTATTTTACGTATTATTGTTTAATCTTTGCTTTGAAGGCTTTGCGGTTATGGTTATTCGTTGTAGCAGGGCCCTCTTAACCATGTTGGACGCCGAGGTGTACAGGTCTTATGCATACACATAGTTGGATAGCTATTACTAAAGTTCTAACGCTATATAGATTTGTGGTCATATAGATTTAGTCAGAAAGCGATTTAGCCATAACTGCTATCTAGTCAAATCAAGATGTAGTCTTGAAGCTTCTAACCCCAAAAAACAGCGAGCATCCTTGCCAACAAGAAACTAGAAATTTTATTTGCATTTCTTCATGCTAGTTTTATTCCTTGTAGAATACAAAAAAATATACCTTCGCTTAGATAAATAGACTGATGAACATTTCACAAATTTTCTGGCTTGTCGCGGACCACCAGCGGTTCTTTAAATATTACCTACGGCAAGGCCGTAACCAGAAATTAATTTTGAGGGGGAATGGTACCGCCACCAAGGCCTGGACTTTATCACTGCGCGGAGCGAGCCGCGATAAATTTGTTTTTTAGATTTCGATCGCGAGCCGCGATAAATTTGTTTTTTAGATTCGTTTCATTTATTGGAGGGTAAGTAAATGAGGACCAGGCTCTGACCTAACTCACGAAAAAAACAAATGTCACTGAGGAGTGGAGCAAGCCACGAAAAGCTTATGTGAATTGTTCGATTTTCTGGTAATTTGTTTGCGGTGGTCGGTAATATGATCTTAAACTATCAAAAACTGAAAAGGGTCTAGCTCTGAACCATAGCAAGAGGCAATACCTACACCTTGTTACCGATTGTTGCCAGCGGAGCAGTCCGCGAAAAAAATAGATTTTATAATATTTTTGTGTCCTTTTTAAGTGGTGGTTAGCAAATGATGATAGAAACTGACTGAAACGGATAGGGCAACTGAAAATAACTTGTTGCTTTCTGACTGAATTTAACGCAATAGGTAACAAAATGCAATGAGAAATATCACTACTGTTGCAACTTTTTTGTCGCGGTTAGAGACCATACTCAATGTAATAGAAGTTACGAACTAACGGCAAGCGAAGCGAGCCTCGAAAATTTTTATCCAGTTTTGGTGGCTGATAAGAGTGATAAAGGTGGCAGAACAGTATAAGAAATTGACGGACCGAGCCAGTCAACAGAGCATTTGCACCGAAATCATACGCACACTGTATAATAAAACCCGTAATCGCCGCTTCTTTGCCTATCCAAGGCCACGAAAGCAGGTAGGTATATTTGTTTATGTCAATGATCGCAACATTATTTGGCAAACAGTAATAAAGCGAGCTGGCGGAATAGCTCGCGGAATTGACGACCGATGTGGCGCGGCGGACGAAGGCCCGCCTGCGACACAGGACGTGGCGGGTTCGATTCCCGCATTGGGAAAAATGTTTGTACGATCTGCAAATTTTTGTTTCGATTGTTCTGGGTATATTCTGTATAATAAAAAATATATATCTATATAATGTATTGTATTAAGTTTATCAGTCATCTAGTACCCATAACGCAAGCTCTGCTTAGCTTGGGGCTAGATGATGCTGTGTGAATTGTTCAGCATTATTTATTTATTTGTAGGTGGGTAGAGTTACATTCGAAAAGTAAATAGGCTTTGGCTTAAAATGCGCTATACTCTAGGTATAAATAATTGCACGCTAGATCATAGTGAAAAAACACGTGCGAAGCTGCGTGCAGAGGCTAGTATACGATAAAGTTTATTTAATGATTCGCATTGCTGATTTCCTAAGGCCTACACATAAAATGAATTTGTGCTTTAGCATATGGCTTTGAGATTTAATAAATTAACGCTACCTGGAGGAAAAGTACCCTAAAACGTTAATAATTTATATTAATATTTCACAACGGATCTCAAATTCATTTGGTAAGGATATGGTCACCCAAAGAAGTATATAAGCAACTTTTTTATCATCCCGGCATCGCATGTGAAGCGGCGTACAACGCTAGTCTACAACATATGCTGACACAGAGACTGTTTTGTGACTCGAGCAGTTTTCTATGATCTTTGCTTTTATATCGTATGATTCTGAGTTACAAATAATCAAAAGCCTTTCGAGTCCACTACTGGCCTTGATTATGATTTCTTATCATAAGGGGCTAATGCCATAATTCTCACGCTGGTTACAGAACGTCTCAATTTCTACTTAAATATTTTAGGGAAAGGCCCCCCCTCCCTTTAGCGCTTGTGAATCAATATATCTTACCATGAGGCGTCTGACTGGTGGACAAGCGCCAGGGTTCGTTGAAGACCTCTTGCAGGAAAGGCGACTCTATCTCCAGGTACTTAGAGACGACGTAGAGACAGAAGAGATGTCGATCAATGCCCCGGCCAGCCATCGCGTCTTGGTAGCCCAGTTGGTGGCGGTTAGCTGCCCTTATTAATAGGTTCATACGTTCTTCGACCTGAAAAAGTATAATAAGTGTTTTTACTTCGTGTGGTTCAAGAAAAATCTTTTGAAAATTTAAATGTTTAATTCTGTACATACATAAGTTACATACAGCATGGGTAGGGGTTCTTTTAAAGCATAAATATTTATGAACAAGTATATAGGGTTCTTGGTAAATCACTGACACTATGTAAACTGCAGGTTCTAACTATCATCACGAACATGTTCGTAAAGACGCTAGGTCTGAACTGATGGTGATTTAATCTAGGTATTAAATCACCGCTTCTAAAAAATTCAAAACTCCTTTGTCCGGAAGCCAATAAATTACTAAAGACCAATCTTCCACTCTCGCACCCACTGTTAATTCAGAGCAGGGCCGTTTTTATGTTTAGTTTGCCCTCTATTTGGGAGGTTTAAGACCTTAGTTACCGTGACATTGGTATCATTCATGGCCTTGACCCACTCCGAGCTCTCGATGGTGCAAGGGCGTACTCTCTCAGTCCGCCCCTCCCGAAATAATCTCGTCATGGACGCCTCATAGGTTAAACACATACGTTTTACTACTAAGACACCTATATTTGGGAAATTTAAGAGCAGGGGTCGTTCATCGCTTTGATCCACTCCGAGCTCATGATAGTGCTAGGGGCTCACGGTCTCAGTCCGCCTTTCCCGGAACAATGTCGTCATGGGCGGCTCATAGGTTAGACACACTTTTAACAACGAAGACCGCTATTTGGGAGATTTAAGAGCATAGTTACCGTGACATTGGGGTCGTTCATCGCCTTGACCCACTCCGAGCTCTCGATGGTGCAAGGGCGCACGGTCTCAGTCCGCCCCTCCCGGAACAATCTTGTCATGGACGCCTCGTATGTAAGACAGAAACGGCCAGCCACGCGGTAGTAAGATAGCTGCAGGATTAGTTGGATGAACGCGTCGGGAGATACGCGGCATTTCTTCATGAAACCTGGAAAAGTTTGTAGATTCTGTATTTTTGTGTACCTTGTAGTATATAGTATGTTTCTATATCTAAATTGGATACATGATACTTTACTTAAAAAGACACTACAAAGTTAAGGGTCAAAGTTTGACGAAGTGTCAACAAGCGAATAACATAACGAACGGACCTAGAGTATAAGTTGGGAAACTGTGAACTGCACTGACATCTCGCAGCAAGTGTATTGTACGCGTCCCCTGCCTAACTACGAACCTAGTTTATATGGGCGTTAGTAACTTTAAAGCAACTAACTTAATGCATACCTAAATTAGTTCAAGTTAAGGAATTTATGCTACAAATAAAGATTATCTTATTCTTATTTAACCAGGCATTAACCAGCCAAAAGATACGTTTCCTTCCATTGACGCA
The DNA here is from genome assembly GCA_963662085.1 of Eupithecia inturbata. Classification (NCBI taxonomy): domain Eukaryota; kingdom Metazoa; phylum Arthropoda; class Insecta; order Lepidoptera; family Geometridae; genus Eupithecia; species Eupithecia inturbata. The sequence goes on along the minus strand of OY759176.1, from coordinate 7,986,412 downwards.
GAGCGGAACGAAATCGACCAACCAATCATATTGAATATGAATATTGGGTTGCAATACACACACTGGTCACCCGCAGGTTTCTTATTGGTCGATTCTTCTCTTTTCTACGTCGTCTTACTGACGACGTGGAGTCAGGATACGGTCCTATCTTACGATAGGACCGTACCCTGACTCCTTGATGTAGCGGAGTAGAACCAAAAAGACACTTATAAAACAAGATCCGTCAAGGGCGAGTGTGATTCGCGCGCCGAGGGTTTCGAACGTTTGTCAAGTATACCAAATATGTAAAAGTAATTTTTCGACGCTTTTCAAAATATTTCGCAAAAGTATGAAACCTACAGAAATTTTTAAAACTGTTTAAGCTGTACAAGCCGATACCTTTTATTTGATACCCCACACGGTGAGGTAGGCCCCCATTTTGAAAATTATTCCCTCCCTTTTTGACCATTTTTCAAAAAGTGTGTGTTTTGTTACTTACAGACTTCTCTATATTTTTCCTGTAAAATATTGATCCATATACAATGTGTCTGGTCACCGGTGTCGGAGACTTTGGGGGGGTAAAATACGGTCAATTTTATCGACAAATCACTATCCCTATTTTTTTTTTCTCTCTCCATGATAAAATGGCAGCCATTTTGTTTTTTTTGCCTCAAAGCACGGGTGCTTGTACTGATTAAGCTATAGCTACCCATGTAGAGGTCCTAGGAAGACGATAGAGGACTCATTTGATAGCCAATAAAGTAGACAATAAAGCAATGATAACAATGTTGCAATTTCTATTTTATAATACAGGAAAAGAGAATGTATGAACAAAAAAAATTTTTTTTTTTACATTTTTTTTTTAATTATTAGCTTTTTCATAAAATCGAAACTGTCAAGCTACATGTTTTTTGGTTCTGAACGATAGTACGGAATGTGCACTTCAAAATAAGTCTTGCATCTTAGCGCTAAGTAAGATAGTTTAGAAGTTATGACGATTTCAAAATGGTAAGTGTTTCCAAACCCTGGAGTACAAAAAGAAAACAAAATAAATCGATTAGGTACTTTAATGGTTTATTCTATCGAAATCCATACAAAAGTTACAGCCACGATTCAAAATGTCCTCCGTGGTATTGCAAACAAGCTGTTGCTCTAATTGACACATGTTGTGTAGCGCGTCGGATCATGTCTTTGTCTCTCCTCAAATCATTCCCAACTTGTATAATTTTTTCAATAAGTTCCTCGCGTGTATTTGCCACGTCGACGTATACTTTCTGTTTCATTGTGCCCCACAAGAAAAAATCAAGGGGTGTCAAGTCTGGAGAACGCGGTGGCCAAGCGATTGTACCACCTCGTCCAATCCACGTCGAATATCGTTCATTTAAATAGTTTCTTACATTTACTGCAAAATGTGCCGGAGCTCCGTCCAGTTGTAATATCATTCCTAACCTATAGGTCAATGGTATTTCCATGAGTGCGTCATGGTAATCCGTTTCCAGGAACTCCAAAAATCTTGGGCCATTCATCGTGGCTGGCAAAATTAGAGGCCCAATCAGTATGTCGTCGATCATTCCAGCCCAAACATTCACTGAGAATTGGTGCTGAAATGTACTTTGTCTCACTGCATGTGGATTATCGTGGAGCCATTGATGTTCGTTGCGGTGGTTTGTGTATCCTGATCGTGTGAAAGTGGCTTCGTCGGTCCACATAATTTTTTTCAAAAAATTTGTGTTAGATCGCACATTTCTTAATATCCACGAACAAAAAACTGACCTTCGTGCAACATCTGGTTCAATTATTTCTTGCACTCTTCTAAAATGATATGGATGCAATCCTTCCCGTTTCAAAATCTTCCACACTCGCCATTTGTTTAAACCAAGTCTAATTGCAATGCGCCTGACACTCAGTTTCGGGTCTTGAGTGATCAATTGTAATATCTCTTCTTCCTCTTGCGGTGACACTAAACGAGAACGTTCGTTAGCGGGTCTTCTAATACCATTTTCAGCGAGGTTGAGGTGTAATCGTATGAATGTGCGAGCGTTCGGCGTTGGTTTATTAGGAAATCTTCTCGCATACCTACTCTCTTACAGCAGCGTTAGCGTTCCCGTTGCAAAATCCATAGACGAAATGGATGTTGGCCACGTCCTGGCTGGAATAATGGACGTCTTCCATTTTCGTTAAATTTCGTCAACTTAAAAACGATAACTGAGTCCACAACAGAACAAAAAGTCCAATAACGAAACAAAACTTCACAAAAATGTTCAATAATAACAACGCACAGTTTGTCGGCACAAGAGAGTGTAATCACAACGCGGGGCGACGGACGACTACCTGCCAGCGCGCCCTACTCTACAACAAAGCACAGCATTGTCTAAAGACACGCCCTTGGAATTCCACGAAACCGTGAGTCTAGTTGTATGGTAACGGGATATTCAAGGGTCATATTCAAACCGTCATAACTTCTAAACTATCTTACTTAGCGCTAAGATGCAAGACTTATTTTGAAGTGCACATTCCGTACTATCGTTCAGAACCAAAAAACATGTAGCTTGACAGTTTCGATTTTATGAAAAAGCTAATAATTAAAAAAAAAATATAAAAAAAAAAAATTTTTTTGTTCATACATTCTCTTTTCCTGTATTATAAAATAGAAATTGCAACATTGTTATCATTGCTTTATTGTCTACTTTATTGGCTATCAAATGAGTCCTCTATCGTCTTCCTAGGACCTCTACATGGGTAGCTATAGCTTAATCAGTACAAGCACCCGTGCTTTGAGGCAAAAAAAACAAAATGGCTGCCATTTTATCATGGAGAGAGAAAAAAAAAATAGGAATAGTGATTTGTCGATAAAATTGACCGTATTTTACCCCCCCAAAGTCTCCGACACCGGTGACCAGACACATTGTATACAAATGTCACATACATTTCAGATGGATCGTTCTGCAATCTTCGGAGATAGGAGGCAGAATGGGTAATTTTTCGTCTTTTTTCAAAATATTAAAAAAGTTTGAAACCTACAGAATCATCAAAAACTGTTTTGAAATGTACAAACAGATACCTTTAATTTGATACCCCAATTGACCAAGGTCTCTTTTAAAATTTCGACATCACAATTTGTACTGAAAATTTTCATTTAAGGTGTACTTGTAATTGCAACTGAAAAAATTGGAGTCTATAATTCATCGCTTGATAATTCTATATTTTGTAAGCACAATTTATTTTTTTAAAGATTCGTTATAACGTAAATTTCATGTAGATTTATATCACCGTCATAAGTAAAGAAAAGCTGTTAAGAATAAAAAAACTATATCATAAATTGCTGACACAGGCAGGAATAGTTGCAATTACCCGTCTTGGCGGGTAATTGCGACTAATTACCTACAAATAGTGATGGGAATCTTATCGTGATTTTATCGATCAGCATGGTAGCAAAATTAAAAGACAGGGATATAATTAATATTTATATTGAGCGTAATCAAATCACAGCACAACAACGTGAAATACTCACTGCTTAAGTGATAATCACAGTAAATCGTTTACTAATCAAACATGCATTTTTAATCTTAACTTTACTAAACAAAACCTAACTTTATTATAATCACAGTAAGAAATTGTGAAGTGTTATTAAAACAAACTTTTGTTATTTGTATCTTTCCAAAAAAAAATCTTAACTTTATTTAAATCACAGTAAGTATTCTTTTAATAATAAAACAGCATTTTTCATTGTAATCTTAACGTAGGTATGTACTTAAAGCATAACTACATATTTTTTTGTTAAAGCTGTTTAGTAGGAAGTTTGGACAGTGGCACCCCTGTAGATAGAATATTATTTACAGACAAAGTCGTTTTCTCGGTCACATCACTGGCTTTTTCGTACTTCTTAAAAAACGGTCAGATAATTGTAACAAACCTCAAAATTTAAAATCAGTTGCAATAACCAGACTTTTATTTTTTAGGCTGGTAAATGTAACTGCACCCATAATTCGGTGTAGATTCATCGTAGAATGAAACAAATACGTAAAAAGCAACTTACCGTGACTGATAATCACTCTTTTTGTTATCAAACCTTCAAAAACCCACAAAAAACACTATTTTACACTAACTTACCATCCATGTGTTCTCGACGTCACAACTAAAAAAATGGCGATTTGACAAAGCGTCCTGTCTTTCATACAGTTCTTAACCTATCAACCCCATCTATATTTTGTTATTGAGAACCATATCACGCCTGTCGTTGTTTAAAATAGTGATCATAGAGGGAGTTATTTCTGTCAGTTGCAATTACAAGACTCCACCTTACTTTTTTTTTGTTAATTTTGTAGGTACAAACGCACGAAAAAACGGAAAAAAGGACAGAAAAAGAGAGACCATAAGGGTTTCGAAACCGATCTCCGATCTTGGAAACCCTAAAAACGTACCTTTTCTATATTGAGTGTACATGCATAAGTAGTTTCTGCGCGACGATGTATGAGAGTTCAATGAACACACGTGAGACTGCAAATGACTATCACCTTTTCCATATTTAGTGTACATAAGTATCCGTAGATCCACATCGTTGAGTAGTTTCTGCGCGACGTTGTATGAGAGGTCAATGGCCGACGTGAGGTCTTCGTCAGTGAGCTCCCATGTAAGACGGATGGGCGCTGGCGGCGGTGACGTAACACTACCCAGAGTGTTGCCATCCGGGGCGTATCTACGGACAATTGATTCTTTATCATTAGAAATATCGCGACACGTGACCCGAGAGCTGGTGGGTATCTGGCGCAGCGCACCAGCATTGTCATACAGCGGAGCAATGCAGCCAGCGTCTTGGGGACGCTTCCGACTGGTATTGATATGGATCTGTTGAGCTACCTGTTGATTGTTTGCAACAGTCTGCAGTTAGCTTAATAGTTTCAAGAGATACATGCTAGGGTCATGATTAAGCAAACACTTTTTTGTTTTGTTCCTCTCAATGAATTTAAATTACAAAAATTGATAATTGGCCACACTTTATGCAGACAGTTACGCGCAACGCAAAGAACGAATTCTACCAAGGAGGAAGAATCACCCTTCTTAGAATCAACCAACAATCACCAAGAAGCCACTTTCAGTTCTAGTTTCAACAATAAATTCAAATAAAATGTATGTTCTTTGTTGGAACACTAAAAAGTCGTGTCTTTATGTAAGAGGACATTGTCTTGTAGGTACTAGCAAGGTACTAGCTGATGATTTCAGACAAAAGTTAAAAATAAAAAATACGTTTCACACTCAAATGTTAGTCCCGCTAAGCTATGCTATAATGAGTTAATGACACACTTTCGAGCAAGAAGTGAAAAATAATTTTAGATGTATTTGGTGTGGTTCGTCTACAAATATTTATATACCTGGGAGAAGAAAGATTTGTGAGTTGTATCATTTTAACTATGTATTTAGTATAAATTTTCCACAAGTTTACATCTCCGTTCACGCATTTATTTTCGTTTTGACACATGCACGCCTATGAAGTTCTATCGTTGACAAGCGAGTGAATGACGACTGAATGAAAGAATTCAAACTATCAGAGACACAGCTTCTTTTTAACAACAGATGCGAATCTGTTATAGAAAATATCGACACTTATGAAAATTTCGATATTTATCGAGCCGACAGATTATATATAACATAATCTATTACAACTACATCATAAAAAAATCGATTGTCATAAAACTCGAATCGGTAAAAAGCAATTGGTATGCCTAAATTATTGTCACTAGAGCCGTTGAAAATAAATTACAATCAAATAATAGAAACAAATTAGAACTAGTATTTACAATTCAAAGAATTAAGCTAACTGAAGACTATTGTAAACAATCTACAGGTAGCTCAACTGAGCCAAATCAAACCAGTCGGAAGCGTCCCCAAGACGCTGGCTGCATTGCTGATAAAAAGAAAATAAACTCATGGACAGAGTATAACTTACCCAATCTCCAGCTCAGACCAAATGACATATTCCCATAAGTGACCCATAACCGGTGCATCCGCCCTAAAACAAAAAACAGACATAAAATAAATAAACACTGACTCATTTTAAGACGTAAATTATAATTGTCTTCATCATTATATTCATAATTTTGTACCTATACTCTATAACAGTAGCTAAGCAGTGTTACGTCTCTCTCTGAGTTATGTCAATAAAAGAAGACAGAGTTAGAAATAAAACTCTGCGCACATTCATCCAATACCGCTGCTACCTACACAGCACAGAAATGTGCATTCAAATATGGGCTCTAAACCCATAATCTTTAGATACATTTTACAGTGACAAAATGGCTTCCCACAAGCTTCAAAGCAAATCCAAATCTCTGTATTTCCATATTAATAAAAATAAAGAATTTATTTATAGCCACACACATGTTAAATAAAAATAAAGGAAATACAAAAAAAAAATACAGGTAGGTACATAATAAACAAAAACATGGGCCTTTGGATTTAAATTTAGAACATAATACAACAGCAAACATGCTGTTCCTTTTTTAATCCTTAGGACTCTACTACATAGAGCCCTAAGAATTAAAAAAAAAAACAACAAATGTACACTTATAAAAGGTCAAATTCTTAATAAATTAACAATGACACGGAAATAAAGTAATATTTTTGATTTCTGTCGCTTCGGTATGAAGACTAAAGTAAAGAAGCGACGAACCTTTAGCCTGTTAGTTGTTATTTTACGAGTTGGAGCAAATCCCGTTCCAAGCTTTTTTATCCCCTAGATAATCTGATATTTTATATTAAGTCTTTTTGCATAGGAAGGATTTGACAATTTGTTTCAATTTATTTACTGGTAATTTTTGCAACTCACTAGGAGTTTTGTAGAAGCGTATACATTACCCTTTAAAAGATTAATTTTGTGTAGCCATGTTGTGGGCACAGCGAGTTTATGTTTATATCTAGTATTTAAATTATGTATATCGCTATTTTTAGGGAACCGATTGATATTGCTATGAGTGTCTGCGCAAACGCGAGCTGTCTGTCATCGCGTACCGTCAGTATGAAAATGCATCAACTATGTAACATTTATGTTACGAGTTAAAGCCCATATTTAACGGTACGCCCTTGATCTGCGACAACCTTAACACTGCTTAGCCACTATTTTGGTAGTTCGTTCGTGAGGTTAGCACTGCAGCGCTCAATTAATTTTCAGATTTTTATAATATCTTAGTTCTACAAAAGATTTGTGTTAAAAAAAATATCTCTGAGCATCAGATCGAAGGGACGAGAGCTGGTGAGTATCTGGCGCACCGCATCAGCATTGCCATACAGCGGGGCAATGCAGCCAGCGTCTTGGGGACGCTTCCGACTGGTACTAATATGGATCAGTTGAGCTACCTTTCGTTTTTTTGCAACAGTCTGCAGTTAGCTTAATTGTTTCAATAAAATTGTAAATACTAGTAATTTGTTTTTATTATTTGAATGCCATTTTCTTTATTGATACTTCAACATCTACTAAAACTAAAGTTTTCATAGCATGTTCTACAAGAGATCTTGTAGAAAACAAGTCAAAAACTCACCAAGTATGTTCAGCGTTGAAACCAATCTGAAAAAAAAAACAAAATTTAAACGGTGCATGTTTTCTTCAGTAAATCCAAGAAAATAATCGGTAATACAATTATCGCATCATCTTTTATGAAATGGGCTTTTAAAACCCCCATTGTCAAAAACTGTGAGTGTGTCTAACAATTTCGCTGTTTATTTTCACTGTTGCACAGTTCCAGTCCGATAGTTACAGTAAGACAACAAACATTTTGAATATTCCATGGCCAGTTTCTCAATATTGAGAACGCTGACGTTTATTTTCACGTAAAAAATGTGAATACTCCTGCTCTAAATAATGGTGTCAATTATCTTGGCAGTCTTGGCACCAAAACCTGAACATACATAAAAATATTACCGTCTCTTTTTTTACGATCCATAAAATAGGGACGGCGATATTGAAGGATCCGATATTTAGTCCGTAGCACGCATGTACACAACTGCTTAGTGTCGATCGCATTATTTTATGACAGTCGCCGGCCCGCCGAGCCAATCCACAGACAATGCCGGTACATTGCTACTGCTTGTACGAATATTCCAGTTTGTGTTTTGTCAACCTGGAATCCTCCGACAGACGCCAGGCAGTGTCGACTACCGGTTTCTTTGGTGTGTAGACTCAATAAATAACTTACAAATCCATTAGTGCTGAAGCAAAGATTGAAAGACTTGTCGAACCATCTGTCATGGCCTTTCCCGTGGAGCAACACTCTCCCAAATTGGTCCAGCTTACTCGGGTTTGCTTCGTCAAATCCGTACTCAATGTCGTCTATAAAATAAAATATACTATGTATTAGTATCATGGACACAATTCTATTGAGATAGAAAGACTTCCTTTAGAAATATAAAAACAAGATCCGTCAAGTGCGAGTGTAACTCGCGCGCCGTGGGTTTCAACCGTTTGTCAATTATACAAATATATACTATAGGTATCGGTTAGAGACTTCGTTATTTGCTGAATACCTAAAAATAGTAGGTACTAACCTACATTACAGATGGATCGGAGAAGGAACTTCGGAGATTAGAGGGTAATGGTCAACTTTACGACTTTTTTAAAATATTTGAAGAAGTATGTAGCCTAAAGAAATTTTAAAACCTGTTTTGATATGTACTTACCGATACCTTTCATTTGATACGGCACTCGGTGAGGTAGCCCCCATTTAGAAAATGATTCCCCCCCACCCCTTTCTGACCATTTTTCATAATGTGTTCTACTCACAGAATTCTCTATTTTTTCCTTTTCATACGTGTTGGAGGGAATAGTACAATTTTCGACTTACTTCAAAATATTTCGAAAAGTATGAAGAAATGTACAAACCTTTCATTTAATAACCCACATGACCCTGTAGGTCTCTTTTAAAATTTCGACATCACTGTTTGTACTGAAAATCTAAATTCAAATTTATTTTTCTTTAAATCTGTACAGGCGCACGAAATATATTATTATATTAAAATTCAAGTTAATAGCTGCGGTAGTTGCTCATATATTAAAGAGTGAAAAAAGGAAAGACAGACCATAAGGGTTTCGAAATCGATCTCGAAACCCTAAAAAGGTTTTTTTATTATTATCTAAGACCAGAATACTTGTGAAGACTAATCAAACGAGTACTCGACGGGGTTACGTCGTTTCATTACTCAGTTAACATGGCTCCATCGTCAGATCAGCTCCATGTCAACATAATATTGCACTGTCATCAGATTTGCATATGCACGCCAAGTTACAGCAGATATTTCTATAATTGCCACGGTTGAACACGATCTGACCATGGCGCAGGATTGTGTAAACGTCATATAAGTACTTAATTACTCACCGAACCACACATTGCTTGCGGCCCGGCCGATGCACTGTAGAGATGTTCTATTGTGACCATGATTCAACATTATCAGGGGCCTTATTTGGCTAAACCAATAGCTTCACTATGAGACGTTGGGATCCTGAACATGAGCCAAGATGCGTGACTCTTAGCTGTTGCTTTTTATGAGAGTTTTATTTGTTACTCACCTAAGCATACGTTGAATACGGCCCGCTCTATGCAGTGTAGAAGTTCTATTGTGGCCACGGTTGAACATGATCAGGGGCACTATTGGGCTAAACCAATCGCTCAACTATGCTACATTTGGTCCCAGAATGTGAGCCAAGATGTGTGACTCTTAGCTGTTGCTTATTATTATAGTTTTGTTTGTTATTCACCTAAGCATACGTTGAATGCGGCCCGCTCGATGCAGTGTAGAGATGTTCTATTGTGGCCACGGTTGAACGCGGTCTGGCGGACGTGGGCCCAATGAGATCTCTCGCCGGCTGTCAGAGCGGCTAGGCGCTCCTCGTAAGGCACTGGTGGTGATTTGTCGTCCAGGATCTGTTGGATTTGTCTGAAAAACAACACCGATATGTTATATATTTCTATTAGTTGATCATGTCGCCGCCGGATCGCAGAATTAGCCCGTATGTAGAATGGCTAGGCCGCCTACAAAACGGCGCCATTAAACTAATTCCATTTGTGTATGCCGATTGTTGAAAGATCAACAGTTCATCCATATGGACGTCACATAGCCATGTCGTCGAATTAAATCACAGGTAGTATTCCCAACAAACCAACGTTTGTTTTTCAAGCGGCCTAGCCATTCCACAAACGGGTTAATTCAGCGATCCGGCGGCCACATCCGTACTACTTGCTTGTGTTCCGTTTTGCCATAAAATAAATAAATTACAAATGACCTGCTTTGTGTACAGCAACACAAAGCAGGCCATTTGTAATTTATTTATTAGTCTTTATTTATTTATAACATAGTATATGATAATCAAGTGTTTCAAATGCACATAATACGGACTGTAGAATCTAATACCGAGGTATTTGTAAGTTTATTTGTAATGCTTAGGAATTAATAGGCTGATGTAATAATTATTTAATTGCTAGGTTTGAACACAATATCCCTGCGCTATTAGGTACTGTTTAGACAAGTGAGTATAACTGCAGGCAGACAATTTTTGATCAACAACACCGGCCTATTACAAGTACACTGTTAGATTCTAGGTTTTTACTAACAAGCGCCTTATTGGCTAATATTAGGAAGCAATGCCATAATCCCCACACCGAGCATACGGGTTGGACATCCGAATAATCGATAAAAAATCCTCTGCAATGCGATTAGAAGGGGCGGTGCGCCGTAGCTCTATCAACTCCAACAGAAGATGTGCATCGCGGGCAATGAAAGTGTTAAAACTAGCCCATAAAAGACAATATTTCAGTTATGGTATTAAAAGATAACTTATATAGTTAGGGCATTGTTATAATTACAATTGAGTATTTGCGTAATTTTGCATTAATTGAACTATTCTCATTAATAAATACAATACAGTGACATATCACAATGCTGCGACGATCTGTATAAACTGATTGTTATCGTTAAAATACTGGTTAGTCAAGGTTTAATATTAATTAGTGGTTATGCAATTATTTAAGTTTACCAGTAGATTTTATTTATTCCGAGTAAAAATAGATTAATGAGTGGATACATTATGTCAAAACCGGCTGTAATTAATTTAATTGATGAATATAATTATGTAACGAGGATCTCAAGAGGCACAAATATGCAGGTCTCGACAGAGCCTACACATTTGCTCCCCTTGGAGTCAAGACCCTAGGTCCGTAGGGTACCGAGGCTCTCCAAGTTTAAAAAAAATATCTGAGCGTCTGATCGAAGTGATGCGTGACCCGAGAGCTGGTGAGTATTTGGCGCAGCGCATCAGCATTGCCATACAGCGCGGCAATGCAGCCAACGTCTTGGGGACGCTTCCGACTGGTATTGATATGGATCAGTTGAGCTACCTGTAGATTGATTGCAACTGTCTACAGTTAGCTCAATTGTTTCAATTGTAAATACTAGTTCTAATTTCTTTCTATTATTTAATTGTAATTTACTTCGTTAAAAAAGGTTATAAAATATAATTTCGAGGTAGAGGTAGTTATCTACATATGTTGTATGTTTATACATAATTTGATAGTTTTGTAAAAACAGACTTCAAATTCCTTAAATTTTACACTGCTTTGTAAGTTTTGCGGGACAAATACTAATCCCACGGAAATATTCTTTTGTCACTCTAAATAATATTTAAATTCGGACCAGTAGTTCCAGAGATACTCCCTACCCACACATCCGTATACAAAGACCTCTCTAAAATATTGGTGACAGAGTTAATAGAAAAAACATAGAAGATACAGATGAATAGAACACAGTGTAGATTTTCTCAATATTCTTTGCCACGCTAACCACCAGGGGGGTGATTCACTATGACCTGAGATTCCTTGCCCTAAACGTGATGACGTCACACCGTGATCTAAACACAAACACATTCTAAGCGTGCCTTGGTGTGTAATCGAAAAATGGTATTCTGTACGCCACACGACTAGTTGTCTATGCCCCGTGATTTGCTTTTCGATAATTTCACATGATTTTTTCAAAATCTTTCATCCTGTACAATCGGAAAATTATCGGTTTTATTAAAAAATGTTTTTGTTATCGATTTTCAACTCAAGTAATAAATATATTAAAATTATAAGCTTGCTCAATCATCAATTATCGAGCTTACAATATTTTAGTGTGATTTGAAAATTTTGAGCCCAAAAATAATCATTCAAGTCACGCATGACTAGTTTCGGAATAGTTATCATGTTTCATGTTTTAATTTCTCTCTTTATTAAATAAAAACAATCACCGAACAAAAACAAATTTTCAAGAAGGTTGACATAACCTCAAAAGAAACGAACCAACCGTACTAACTATTGCAGGAACACGCTAATCTGTGTCATAACACGCTCTGACCAAGCGCGTTTATTTGACAGTTCAAATCGTGCCCTTATCGTACCGTGTCGCGGTTGGGAATTGCAAGTAAGGCATAGAGAATATCGTTTTGTCCGATTCCACGCCAATATCTTGTTGTACCTTTGTAAGACGTTTGAATTGGTCATAGTGAATAACCCCCCTGCTGATACCTGAATTATTTGTCCCGTAGCCAGAAACAAACCTGCTACCTCGAAACTGTCGTTTCAAGACGGTTACGTCGATTGAGCAAAGGTTTTGAGTTTAAATAGGTATTTAGGTCAAAGGACAAAGACCAACGCAATCGATCTAAACAATCAAATCGGTCTTCATTTCGATACTCGTTGAAAACTTTACGTCGATACCTGAGTAGGTGCACGGTTAATTTATTAACTAGATAGGGCTCAGGGTCATATCAATTGAGCAGTCTGGTACAAGCAATTGGATCCCTCTAGACACATTACATCTACACCACCCTAGTTCCGTGTTTGTTATTTGAAGAGACCCTACTTAGTATACACCGTACGAAGGACGCACGTCCTTCGTAGTGTTTTTAGTCATGATAGTGTTGTGAATTTCACATAATTAATCGCTTCATCATAACAATGGTATCGTCTCAGAATGACACTTTCTGGCGTTTTACCTTTAATGAAATAAACTACAGATGGAGGGACGCGTGTCAAAAGTGTCAAGGTTAAACACATTACAAGCTTTTTTAAATGGCACGCACGCTCTTTCAAGAGTTTCTTTCTATGGACGATTCTGCAACGATACCCCTGTCCTATTAATGCGACTGGTTATAAGAATTCAGCCCCTGGGTGTTGCAAAGCAGCTCGTATTCCGAAGAGCATAGGATTATGGTGTACAGTGGCGTTCATAGATAGGTGGCCCCTGACAGGTTCAAAGTCTCGTAATTATAATTACCATAGGTTTATAATATTATAATTGTTATTTTTATATAAAAAAAGCTTCCTATCTTCATTTTACAGAAAGATACTACTGTAAAATATTTCCATCTATCGATAGAAATTGACGTCAAATTTAACAGGGAGCTACCTATCGATGAACGTCGAATCCATCGATGGATAAGAATGGAATTTGATATCGAAACTAATCCATCGGTGGATCAGAGTGGAACTTGAAGTCGAAACTAATCCATCGGTGGATCAGAGTGGAACTTGAAGTCGAAACTAATCCATCGGTGGATCAGAGTGGAACTTGAAGTCGAAAATAATCCACCGGTGGATCAGAGTGGAACTTGAAGTCGAAACTAATCCATCGGTGGATCAAAGTGAAAAAAAATAGAAATTGATCCATTAATGGATAAGCAATGTGGATCAGAGTGGAAAGGAGCTCGCTAACTAAATAACACATATAATATTACCATAGGTTAGCTTACACTTGAACTTCAGCAGGTTTCAGCAGTCTGCCGCGAGAATAGACCATCAGCTTGAAATAACGTCCTTTGTGATAAACTGTGATGTGTGTAGAATCGTGATAGTGGACGATTTTGTCAGTCTCCACTCCCGGAACGCGGACGGTGTTGAAAAGTCGCTCGTATTGCGAGGAGCATAAGGGCACCATATTTTGTAGCATTATCTGAAAGATCGATAGTTGTTAAAGAATATTAAATTATATTCTATTCAAATTGGTAAGATCTCTTCTATACAATCTTTATTATTCTTAACTAGGCTGACTCGACTGACGTTGTCCTGTCTTAAGAATGACAGATAAGAGAACCATTTATTCTTGCCTGTCCTACACATTTCTCCGCTTGTCTCATCTCCGCTTTGGTGGAGTTCGGCCCTTAAAAAGGTCTTCGTCTCCCCACTTTTTGGCAGGTTTTTGGTTTTCCTCTTATTTGATAGGCAATGTTTATTAGACAGATTTGATTCTTATGATAGACTTTACAGTCAAGGGCCAAAAAAATATAGGGTGATTTTTTATATTTTAGTGTGCGCGATTACCGGATAAAGCAAGTAATTTTACAAAATCCTGAAAATGCAGCTATACTTATTAAAAAAAAAATAACGGAATGTTATTTTTCAGTAAAACCTAATCTTCAATATTTCTGGTACTTGCCCTCCATGTCCCACGGTCGTGGGACACCCTGTATATCTATTCATACTAAAACTACAGAACTCAGAGATCAGTCTGAAAAGCATAGATGTAGTTATAGACCTGGAATATTACATAGGCATACTTTTATACAAAAGCTAGTGATAATTAAAGTTAGACAAAAAGTATGTGCGAGAACACTCACAGGCTCCAAATTCTGGCTGTCTATCAATTTCCTGAACTTCAAACACAGATGTATGATAACTCCAGCTCTGGCCGCCTGGTTGTTCGTGTGCCGTAGCAATATAGCATCTGTTCCGTAGAAGTTAGAGTTCACCATCAAAGGCGAACGCCCTCTCAGGTAGACATACTCTTCCCACCAATCCGATACGTAGTTGCTTGACCACCTGGAATCATATTTTGTTAATCACCTCTGTGGCGAAGGTCTGCCAGCGGCGCGGGAATGTTCTATTTCCGACTCGGGACAAATGTTTGTATGATCTGAAGATATGTGTACCGGGTGTTCTGGGTGTTTTTATGTATAATAAAAATATGTATCTTTGCATGTAATGTTTTAAAGTACAGGTGTATCAGTTATCTAGTACCCATTACACAAGCTTTGCATGGGGCTAGATGATGCTGTGTGGATTTTCCAGCATTATATCATACTAGCTGCTGCCCGTGGCTTCGCACGCGCTTTTTAAGTAGTCTGTCCGCCCCCGAAATACCATTTACCTCACTGCCCAATTTCATTTAGATCCGTTCAGCCGATTAAAAGAAAATTACTATCAAATAATATAAACAAATTAGAACAATAATACAAAAAAAGATACAGGAAAAGAGAGAAAAGTGAGTTGCACAAAGGGCGGCCTTATCGTTAAGAGCGATCTCTTCCAGACAACCTAGAACTAGTATTTACAATTGAAACATATGATCTAACTGCACACTGTTGGAATCTACATTTATATACATAATCTAGTAGGTAATATCAAGCCAAGATTTACTGGGTCATTAAGACACAGTCACAGAAACTCTGGCTAGGGGTTTCCATCCCTGGATCGAGATGGCGTGCAAAAGAGAAGGCCTATACTAAAGGCCGCTTCTTTTGCAGGCTAGCTTCATCGGTCGTACTCGAGTCTCATCCAGTTTTTTCTTATTTTTTAGGGTTCCGTATTAATGAATTAATTAATTACGGACGTTATTTGTGTTGGAAGAACACCAACGATTCATCCCTTAACGAGGGACTTCTTCAGGGTGGTGTCAACACAAATAAGGTTCGTAGTTAACCCGCTTACAACCGTAATGAATTTGTCAAACTACGACAGTTTTTACAGTAATTAATTTATTGTTTGTTAATCAGTTCACATTACAGTCAGTCTTCTGGCCCTCTAAGACGATATCGTTCGACCATCGGGCAGGCGGTCTGCCTCGACGAACGTCCCGCTCCTACCGGGTACATGTAAAACAACCATTGCTAGGTAACGTAGTAATAATAGTAGGTAATAATTATGTACCTATATGAATATAGATTAGATATTGTTGAACATAAGGATATTAGTGTAGATTAAGTAACTATAAAGCTAAGATAAGCATCAGCGATCGAGAAAATACTTTGGAAATAATGAAGGACAAGAGATGTGTTTGGAAGTTATTTTGATTCGCTTTCTCAGCGAAAATTGCGCAATCGAAGCGGAGATTTGAGCGGCTTGTAGTGAGCGGAACATCAAACGCTCGCCGCACGCAGCTCCAGTTCCGCTCTAGCCAGCACAAATCTCCGCTCCAGTTTAGCCAGCCTGAAAACGTCCTTCTCGTCTCCGCTTAGACAACTCCGCACGTCTCAGCTATGGTGGAGTCTGACCGTCATATGAGATGTCAAGTTAATTGACGATAACTGACTCAGTAATCTTTTACAATAAAGGTCAAAGGTTACACACGCGCAACTATGACACTGATCATTTATTTATTTAGTTCGGATTGCCATAAGCTTAACTAATTACAATAAAAAATTAATATAGACACAGAGAGCTAATAATAGGCATTCATAACAAACTAAGTGTGAACACTAAAAAAAATATTTTGTCGACAATTGCGCACTTAATAAAGCAATAAAACTATATTAATTAAACTTAAAAAGAAACAACAGGTAAATAAGAATTAGGGGTAGTTATACTACATCATGTGCAAAAGAAGTTGAGAGTCATGCATCGCCTTGCCTTGTAAATGCTGGTATTAAAAGGATCAATGTCCAACATCCTGCTGAAATCATTATCCGACCTCGGTCCCTGTCGTACAATAAAGTCAATCGAAACGTTTGCGCGAGTATGTTACCGTGACCACGCTATCTAAATGGTATCGCACGCGCAAAGTGCATTGGTCACTTAGTCTTGATCGGGTACTCTTTAATCTAAAATGAACCGTTTTTGGTTGTCTGGAAGAAATCGCTTTGAGCGATATGGCCGCCAATTCAGTTACCTTTTACCAAACTGTTTTATATATAACTAGCTGCTGCCCGCGGCTTCACACGCTCTTTTCCGAGCTAAAAAGTAGCCTACGACCGTGCTCGGTATACCATCTACTTCCCTGCCGAATTTTTTTGAGATCCGTTCAGCCGTTTATGCGTGACAGACAGACAGAAAGAGTTACTTTCAAATTTACTTTCTAATGTTAGTATGGTTTCTCTGAATAAAGCTTTATCTTATTACGTGTTCTACACTGAGGCGTAAGTATTATTAATTATTCTCTGAGTGAGGTCCAAATTATGCAGGACAATAGAAGGAAATTAAAACTAGTATTTACAATTGAAACAATTGAGTTAACTGCAGACTGTTGCAAACAATCTACAGGTAGCTCAACTGATTCATATCAAGACCGTTATTATTTACCCTAGCAGAACGTTTCGATTACCAAAGAGGATTTAATACTGATTTACGTGTAGATACAAATTGATGCGCGGCACTGGCACGGGTGTGACCTATTTGGCAGTTTATCGGTTATTTACCCGGATTCGGAACAGCTAGAGGGATTTCGATAACGTGAGCCGAGGAGACCGAGACACGCCGATAAAGAGCTAATCGATTATACAACGCGTGGCAACTGTTTATCTTTGTTTTGTTTGGTAAGTGCGCGTTAAAATATTTATCTTTGAAATGTGAAACATTGTAGACTACAAAGAAAAAAAAACAAAACAAAGCTTAAGCCGGGTACCGACCGGTGTGCCGTCTGTCATCATTCTAATGCCGTCAATATGAAATGCATTTAAATGTTTCGAGTTAAAGCCCATACTTAAATGCACACTTTTGTACTATGTGGTAACTGCGCGCCGCTGATCTACAAAATGTTGTAGGATCTCTCACACAGCAGTCCGCTTTACATGCCTGTTTTAACATATACGGATGTATTTGCATGAGCGAGTTCACACACATTACTGGAATCAGAATACTGTCATGTGTGTGAACTCGCTCATACAACTACATCCGCCTTTGCCGAATAAAAACATATACGATAAAACGGACTGCTGTGTGAACGTACCCTTACGGGGTAATGTAACGTGTTACACAGCAAGCGTTCGTGCAATCAGTACGGATAAAGAAAGACATCGCAACGAGCAACGAGACGGATGCACACGGGTGTAACGTATCATGCTTGCTGCGAATTGTTCATTACGCCCCCTAACACCGGTTAGTACACGGCTTTAAACATTGTTTTGCCTAGAATAGAAGAGACAAAAATGACATGGAATCGTCATCGAATGTGTAAAATATCCTAGATAAAAGCTTGTCTAGGATGTAAAGTTCTACTCAAAAGTTAAAGTTTTATGTCAACAGAATAGGTTTATTCACGAACTGGATAACCGTGCAACGGACGCTTAAACAGTATCCATTATTAGTATGGATACTGTTTAAGCGTATTATATATTATTATATATATATATATTTTAATTTGACTACAAATTTTTAATTTGTAGTCAATTTAAAAATTAAAAAAAAAATTCATAGTGCTTTATTTCTTTTACACCTTACAGGACTCTTGGACACGTCACAAAATTCAAATTACATAAGTAAAACTAGAAAATAAAGTGATCACTTTGATTTTTGCTCACTTCAATATTTTTAAGGTGTAGCAAAGAAAAATTCTAAAATAATTATTTCTTCCTGTTTTACCTTTTCAAGACGAAACGGCTAAACGGATCTCCATTAAATTTGGCAGGGAGATGGATAACATTCCGGAGAAGGACATAATGCTCATCGAAATGCTGCTTTTAATCCCGGAAAAGTGGGTGCGAAACCGCGAGCAGAAGCTGTAGTAAATAAATCAGTGAAGTTACTGACAAGATGGTGAAACGGCCTACATGGGAATTTGTGTGTGTTGTTTAGAGGTTATTTTATTAATTACCATGACTTTAGGACGAGATATCTCTGCAGTTTGACGGCGGCTGTGTTCTCGAACTCCTTCGCAAGCTGCTCGACTCTCTTGTAATTCTCATCGCCCAGCAGTGGACGGACGCTGATGAGGTACTGTGGATGAATGAGTACATCAGTCGGTATCAAGTCATCACACTAATATTACAAACGCGAAAGTTTGTATGTTTCGATGGATTACCTCTTCACGACTGAACCTGAAATTTTGCATAGACGGATCCTGCAAAAAACTAACGGGACGTTGCCGTGGGAATGGGTCCATTCCCACGGCAACGTCCCGTTAGTTTTTCATAGTAGTAAATGTCATGCTGTCCCGTTTAGATATTTGTCATATATCAATTTAATTAATCAACACTGAAACGTCGCACCAACCCGCCGTGCCGCGCCGCCTAGCTGAACCCATCGCTGACTTTGTTGTGTTGACTCCATTAAATTACAGTGTTCTTTTAACTTGAACAGCATCCATAACCAGAGGAGATACAGGTGTTTTTTTTAAACATCAGGCCCTTTTTGGAGAAAGACATTTTGGCATGAAAAATGTTTTGGTCAAGCGTGAGTAGCGCCTAATCATACATTTTATTAAATTTTTTTCGTCTGATACAACATAATCCTTACAAGGGACTGAGTCGATTGGCATCAATTTTTTTTTCCAATTTCAACAAAAATGTTTTATTGCTAAAAAACTTACCTGTATCTCCTCTGGTTATGGAGCCTATGTTCACACTAATTGTCGGTAGTCGGACCCGATTGGAGCTGGAGCATTGGCGTAGAGTGGACCGTTGGGTCCACTCTACGCGAAGCTACTGTACACGATGGACGCCGACGAAGCTTTTTTTGTGATGTTAGTATTATTTTTGAAGAAAACATAGGAAATAAAGTTTTGGGTTCTCCTAATCCAGAGGAATTGGGTGAATGATGTGTGTGCGCGATCTGCGGCACAGAGCAGCTGGTGACGACGGGCGGAAGAAAGGGGAGTTGGGAGAAGGTTGCTGGGCCCGACATCCGACTAATGTGAACAGCGTCATACTAACTCATAGGCAAAGGAGATACGACACGATTTTTTTACGGGCGTGGAGGGCTGGCAAAATACGCGATATTTCTTGTGAATAGCTTCGTATAAAATGCTCTGCCACTGGAACATCCGATTAAAATCCGGGCCCGACACCCGACAAGTGGGAACGAGCTCTTACTTACCCTCTGCATAGTATCGGAGACTTTCGGCAGGGGAAGGCGGGGCAATGATCCTTGGAAGCTGTACAGACGGGGCTTGTTCCAACCGGACAGGACTTTGACCACGCTCACCCACAATTTAGTCTTCAGGGATATGGTGGAGCCAGGGGCTCGGGATTCGTACATCCATCCCTGAGAAAAAGATTACATCTCAGGAAAAGTTTTCAAAATGGAATAGAGTAGATAATTAGAAATCGGAAATCCCTATCGAATCTCCCGCAATACAAGGCATTTTCTCTTTAAACATACTAACAAGAAAATGACAATTATGGACGGAATAAGTTAGAGTATGTATTTACAATTGAAACAGTTGAGCTAACTGCATATTGTTGCAAACAACCTAGAAGTAGCTCAACTGATCCATATCAATACCAATCGGACGCATCAATTACTTGTATATTGTAATTGTACAAAAATAAATTGTAAATCCAGCCAACCCCGTCTGTCGTATTGATTTTCAGTTATCTTCTACAAATAACGATAATAATAAATAATGCTGGACAGTCCACACAGCATCATCTAGCCTCAAGCTAAGCAGAGCTTGTGAATAGGTACTAGAGGACTGATATACTTAATACAATACATTTACTACATCGCCTGTCACGCTGAATCTAATATTTTTGTTATTTTGTTGTCCACTAAAAATACCGACGTTTCAAAGTGTTACGTCTTACTTTGGTCAAAAACAAATTAAAACAATAGTTTTACCAACATAAACTTGTGTGTTACTACATACATATGTCTGAACAGCCAACAATACGAGCTCCGACTAGATATCTCTTATCACCAAACGGTTGATTTTGCGCAACGCTCATGCGCGCTAGTAATCTCGTTTCAAGATCAGCTTTATCTATACGCGGCCCCTCCAGACAACCTTCACTACACAGATCGAAGCAAACAGCAGAATAGTATTGTTCAATACATTTAAATAGTCAGTTGTTTCTTTTCTATACGAATATTAAAAAGAGGAAATGTTAGTCAGTTTGTTGAATGAACCCCTACAGGGGTTCAATTCCAGAATGACTTGTGCGTTTAAATCATTTATGAATTGCAAATATGTACATAGATAGGTAGCTAAAGTTCTAATTATAGCTAATGTTAGTAGGTACCTACATACCCTGTTAGGCATAACAATTTATTATTGTCACGCATTACTTCATTTTTCCTTTTGTCATTCAGTTTTCATTATAATAATTTAATGAATGGCGCAACGCATCAGCATTGCCATACAACAATGCAGCCAGCGTCTTGGGGACGCTTCCGACTGGTATTGATATGGATCAGTTGAGCTACCTGTAGATTGTTTGCAACAGTCCGCAGTTATCTTAATTGTTTCAATTGTAGTAACTAGTTCTAATTTGTTTCTATTATTGAATTATAATTTAATTAGTTTCAACTGCAAATACTAGTTCTAATTTGTTTCTATTGCGGCACTGGTTCTACTAGAAACTCAGTATATTATGAAAATTGTTACCTTGTAAACGAGCAGTATTTTGAGCAGGTACCGCATCAGGAATATGACGGATAGCCACATTGTTAGAGCTGCCAGTAAGCAGGCGAGGACTTGCCACATAGTTGAGTCCCTGCATTAAAAAAATAACAAATAAAATTACACAATTTTACTAAGCTAGCGCCCGGTACACATAACCCCCCCACATTCCCCCACATTCTGCAAGAATATTAGAAACTGGACAAAATACGAGTTAACTTAAAATATACCTATAACTCGTGTTCTTTTCTCAGATACCCTTAGAACAATAACCTATAATGCAAAAAGGGAGCAGTCCCTTTGTAGGCAGTGTAGGTTATTGTGTGTTGTTGTGCATTGTTATTAGAAACGGCTAGGACAAGGAAAAGCAAGAGAGGTTTTGGTCACTTTTACAAACATATTCGTTGATCATTTTTTATCAATGTAGTTTTACCCATTTTGGGGATTGCAGGTATTCGGGGGCATGGCACCCTGTATTGTTACTTTATTAATTGATGAATACGAAATTAAAACATCATCTACATCCTGTTGTGTATGCAAAATTTTAGACCAATCCGTTCAGTTGTTTTGGCGAGAAGAAGTCACGAACATAAATCCATCCACCCAAACTTTTGCATTTATAATATTTTTGTATTAGTGTGAAAATTTTCTGCGGTAACCCAGTGTATATAGGCCTTATCAATAAAAGGTCGCGTAATGTAATAGTACACAATTTTGCTGCGTTGATTATTTAAACGTTTCAGTGGGTCAATAACAAGTGTAAACGACCTAGATTTGATTTGCTTCCGACGCGCGACGTCATCGGTTTGGTGGTCCAATTGTTTCTGCTTACAGATACGTATAAATTTGTCTATGTTTTTGGGGTTTCGAGATCGGTTTCGAAACCCTTATGGTCTCTCTCTGCCTGTCCTTCATATATATGTACCTATAGTTTTAGAAATTTGTGTAGATTATATAGTTTTTTAAATATTTTAAAAATGTCAATAAAGTGACTGTAACCCCCTATTTCCGAAGGTAGTACAGATACATTTCAGATGTATCGGTTTCCAAACTTCGGAGTAGGTACGAGAGGTTAATAGTAAAATATTCGAGTTTTTTCAAATTATTTCAAAAAGTATGAAACTTACAGGAATTTCAAAAACTGTTTTGAGATGTACAAACCGATACCTTTCATTTGATACCCCACTCGGTAAAGTAGTCCCCCCTTTAGAAAATTATCCCCTCCATTATTGACATTTTTCAAAAACTGGTCTACTTACAGAGTTCTCTATATTTTGCCTGTATAATATAGATCCATATCTATAAACTCTACGTACATTTCAGTTGGATCACTCTCCAAACATAGGGGGGGGGGGGGTTGTATAAAAAGTATAAAACCTACAGAACTGTTTTTAATTTTTTGGTATTCATGAAATAGCCGTATATTAAAGACTGAAAAAAGGACAGAAAAAGCGATGCCATAAGGGTTTCGAAACCCTAAAAAGAACACTTAGAAAAATGGTCGAAAAGGGGGGATTCATTTTCAAAAGAGGGATACTCATCGAGTGGGGTATCGAATTAAAGGTATCAGTTTATAAATCTCAAAACAGTTTTTGAAATATTTAGAAAAACGTATAATTTACCATTTACCCCCTAATTTCCGAAGCTTGCAGAGCGATCCATCTGAAATTTAGGTACCTACTATATTTAGGTATTCATTAAACAGCGGAGTTTCTAACCGGTAGGTACCTATTTGTATAATTGAAAAACGTTCGAAACCCTCGGAGCGCGAGTTACACTCGTACTTGACGGATCTTGTTTTATTATGGTTTGTCGCGTTTGTGGCTTCAGCCAGCAGCGGTTACAATACCCACGATGGAGATAACTATAATCTAAGTCATGAAATCAACTATTGATAAGGCAGTTGGGTTATTGCATTAACTATCATCCATACTAATATTATAAATTCAAAAGTAACTCCGTCTGTCTGTCACCTTCACACCATGCATAATATTCTGTAACTCCGTGTGTCTGTCACCTTCACACCATGCATAATATTCTGTAACTCCGTGTGTCTGTCACCTTCACACCATGCATAATATTCTGTAGCTCTGTCTGTGTGTTACCCTTTCAAGTCTAAACGGCTGCACGGAATGACATTTGGCAGGGAGGTAGACGGTATCCTAGGACTCTAAAGGACATTAGCTACTTTTTTCTCATAACAGCACGTGCGAAGCCGCGGGCAGAACTAGCTTCTGGCTGTTTTATCTAGGTACCGCGCGAACGAAGCCGCGCGCAGTAGCTAG
The DNA here is from genome assembly GCA_963662085.1 of Eupithecia inturbata. NCBI lineage: Eukaryota > Metazoa > Arthropoda > Insecta > Lepidoptera > Geometridae > Eupithecia > Eupithecia inturbata. Next base: position 7,962,584 of record OY759176.1, on the reverse strand, counting down.
TATTTCAATAAAGGAAAACCAGATGGTGTGGTGATATGCCGTCTAGCAGATAGCTAGAGGACATATCATTTGTATGACTGGGGGGGATTTACAATGGCAGGTGGCTATAACAGAATAAATATCTTCATAAACAGTAGTTACAACTCTTTATGCATCAGAATAGTGCAAGCAGCGTCATAAGACGTCTTAACGTGACACGTGACACATATGTATTAATCGGTACCTATACAAATAGAGAAGTTTGTCCTTTTACTCATCGCACCATAACAACTGTAGAGGAATCCGGTGAATATGCAAGGAATAGCAAAATAGGAATCGTTTTATTCCACCATAAAGGTCATCACATCACTCATCGGAGCCACCTAGCACCCGACCCGCACCGCTTCGCCTTGCGCGGACGCCGCGGCGTACACGGGTGGTCGACTCGCCGCCGCGCCGTCCGCGTGTGGGCTGGGCGGCGCGCGGTATACTCGGGGCCCATGCGCTGTCAACGCAAGGCAGGCATGCAAGCAGCGAGTTATATCCGAGTGATCCACGCGCCGGCCGCCCGCGCGTGGCCGCCGTCAACGCGTTGACAGCTTGCGAGCGAGTCGATCCGGAGTTGATGTAGTCAGTGCACATCCATAGAATTCAATATAAAGAATACTAACCGCACGAGGCGAGGCGGTGCGGGTCGGGTGCCGGGTGGTTTCAATGAGTGATGTGATGACCTTAAAACGTTTCTTCGGCGTTACAACACAGGGAGCTGTATTGTGTCGATAGGTGTTAAGTTTGAATCCTTATAATATTACAATAGGCTTCATAGGTAAATATGTTAAAACTAGGATAATTCCGTAAAAAGAAGAAAGTATGCTTTCCAAAAACTATTAAAAATAAACCGCTAAGTGCAAGTCAACTCGCACATCAAGGATTCCGTACCGTAAAAATCAGGCAACTTTTTCAAAGAATTTCAAAATATTACCTTTTTGGAGACCTCTTAATTTTCAGCTTATTTTATTTTTAGTATTTGTTGTTATTACAGTTGAAGTGTTACTTATTTATAGAAAGTTTCATGTGTCTACCTATTGTAGTTCAAAAGATACAGCCTTGACAAATAAAGAGCAAAAAAGGCAAAAAAAAAACACCCCCTTTAATTTTGATATTTATTTTATTTTTGTTATTGTTGTTACAGCGGCAAGAGAAATACACATTATCTGAAAATATCAACTGTCTACCTCTTACGGTTCATGAGATATAGCCATGTGACAGACAGACGGACGGACGAACGGACGGACAGCGAAGGCTTAGTAATAGGGTACCGTTTTCACACTTCGGGTACGGAACCCTACACAGCCGAATTTAATTACGAGAATTGGAACCTTTAGATGCAGCTCACTGTATATAATTCTAGTAATACACAAAAAGAAGCAGCACTCACCCAGGTAAAATAACTATGGTTTTTTGTACCAGTCCGAATGGTATATTGAAGCCGACAAAATGCGCTGCAACGAGAAGGGACCACAGGACGTATAGGGTCTGCATATGCCCAGGGTAAACGCCATTATTGACGCTATTCTGTGGGACGAGACATATACCATAAAGCTTCGGCCAAACCTGCGCATCTAACACGCGAGAAGCGAAGCGGGAGCGTTGACCGCGCGGCGGACAATGTAATGGCACCTCAATGGAGCCTTGCACACCAAAGCGACCGCGATATCTACGGTCTAGTTTCGCGTTGTTGACGCTCCCGCTTCGCGCCCGCGTCTTTGACGCACAGAGTGTAATTTATAATGGTTACTATGACTTATTTAGTCATCGTATTTTGCCTATTGACAACCTCAGTGGCGCAGTGTGTAAAAGTTTGCCTGCGACACAGGTCGCGGATTCGATTCCGGATCCCCGTGGGAGAAATGTTTGTATGATATGCAGGTATTTGTTCCGGCTCTGTATGTTTATGTTTAACAGTCATCTGGTACCCCAAGATGCTGTGTATGTATTGTATTACTGCTCACAGATTACAATATTATGTTAAACTGTCTTTACCAAATAAATATTGTAACTAGTTACAATAATAGCCCATTAACTGTGTAATAAAAGTTAAAATGCTGTGTACAAATGTCCAGTAAAATCGACCATTGTATTACTGCTCAAAGGTTACAATATTATGTTAAACTGTCTTTACCAAATAAATATTGTAATTAATAAAAAAACTATGTAATAAAGGTTAAGATGCTGTGTAAAAATGTCTAGTAAAGTCAACCATTGTATTACTGCTCACAGATTACAATATTATGTTAAACTATCTTTACCAAATTATTGTAATTATGTAAAACTATTGTTTTACATAATTACAATAATTGGGATATTTCCCATTAACTGTGTAATAAAGGTTAAAAATACTACTCCTTTTACTCACACCTCATCTGTGCCTAACCTATGAATTGATTGACCAATTGCTTGACCTACAACTTACTATACACTTATACTTACACACTTCTGTCCACAAAATCCATGACACACTTGTTCATAATATTACGTGAATAAGTATATCAGTTATCTAGTAGGTAGGTACCTATTACACAGCTCTACTTACTTTGGGCTAGATGGATGGATTGTCCAGAACTATAATATTTATTAAGTGTAAAACCTTTGACTTACCCTGAAACGGGCAAGCCGCTTTTTCCAGGATCGAAGGCCGGACTCCCAAACCAGATAAAGGACCTCTCGATCAAAGTTCACATCCCACCCGTCGTGAGTGATCGCAAAAGAGAATGCGACGGCTGAATGAGCTTCCGCCATTGTGTATCTTCACTTCTACAACAATTATTTTCAATAAATACACTTGATCCTGATCTTTGTCATCCACTTCATGAGAAGACTTAAAAGGGCACAAAGCGCGCCATTTTCTGAAAAGGATAGGCATAGGATTTCGCGTTCATAGGAGCAGGACAAGCATACAAGCATGGTTTTTGGAAGCGCGGCGTATGCGCAAAGATCATGTTGTTGTTTATTTACAAGAAAACTTCGCAACTTGTGAAGAAACTGGTTTTAAGAACCAAATAATTAGTCAATAACTTACGAATCAAAACATAAGTAATTTCAATAGACCGCAGGGTTCCTGAGATATCATCTAATTTATGTGCCTAGCAGTGCACATTAATGTTTCTTATTAATGTTTTTTATTTGTGTTTTCACATTCAAGGAACCAAAGAAATGATTTATAAATTCATGTAATTCGAGTTTTTTATTACGGGGATCCCGTGAATACTGAGATCTAGGGCTAGTTTGACAACCAAACCCATTAGGTTCGCCCCTTATGTAGGTTGTTTGTCAACTGAAAGGCTAAGAAGGCTTACTCAGAAGCGTGTTAAAAAAGGAGGGTGATTGATTAGATTACCAACACAATTTAAGGACCCCCAAGGAGAAACTATAAAATACATAAAACAATTGAGTTACAAAATTCTACTTAGGTATGCTAAGTAGAATTGTAAATAGTTCATTTTAAATTTAAGTGTGCAATAAAGTATTATTCTATCTATCTATCTAAGAGAAACAAAAGATGACGCGATTTTATATTATTTTATTTATTTTCCAGATGCAGTATTTATAGGTACTGTTGAAAAGTTAATAAGATTGGCTGTTATGTTTTATATATGTATATATCTGTAATGTGTTATGTTTTAAGATTGGCTGTTATGTTTTATAGGTATAAGTAAAATTAATAATCACACTACTATTATAAATTTGAAACGTTGGATGTTTAGAAGAATGGTATGGATGTTTATTACTTCTTCACACCAAAACTGCTGAACAGATTGCGCTGAATTTTTGCACAGGTGTAGCTCTAAGCCTGGAATCAAACATAGGCTACTTTTTATCCAATAAATGGATAGAAATAGCCTTTATGCCCTGAATGAGAATCAGTAATATTTATCCATATATCCATACTACATTATTATAAATTCAAAAGTAACTCTGTCTATCTGTCTGATCTTGTTTGACAGGGAGGTAAACTGCATCCCGGGGACAGACATAGGCTACTAAAAAGCGCGTGCGAAACCGCGGGCAGCAGCTAGTAATAATATAAAACCGAAAGTAACTCCATCTGTCTGATACCTTTTCACACCTAAACGGGTGAACAGATCTTAACGAAATTAGGCAGGCAGGTAAACAATATCCCAAGGATGGACATAGGTTACTTGAAAAGCGCGTGAGAAGCCGCGGGCAGAAGCTAGTTTACCATATAGAAATAATACTTCAAGTAGGTGAGTTTTTAATAGTTTTTTCGCCTAAACAGAGAATGTTTCACAAACTGCAATTATGTTATTATGAATAATTTTAAAGTTTTAATTAGTTTTACACTGGAATGGACTATTGCTTGATTCAATAAAGACGTAATCACTTTTAAATACCAAAGTAACCGCACATCAAGCACGGACCGGATTAAAAATACGCGTAGACGTAGTCTTAGCGCACGCACACATACGAATCAGGTGTCAAAGTCTAATTTGAGTTGAGAACCAAGAAGCAGTTTACGAAAATTAATTGAATGTACAATTTAGCTGGATTTTAGTAGGTAGTTATGTACGTAGATAAACTAGTAGGTACTGTAAATCATAAGGACACTGTTTTTCAGAGAAAACTTATGTCTGGGTCTAGAAAACTCAGAAATCAGCGAAAGTTTATACGTAGCTTACTTTTGGGGTCAGGTCGCATGCTTCCTTTTAGAACTTTTGAAATAAAGTCCATAAGACGAAGTTTACATGTTTAAAATTTATTTTAGTACCTACGATTACATCCGAATGTTACTACTTGGTTACTTGTACAAATAGACCATATCTGAGGAAAACATACCTCAAGTTTTAGAATGGTTCCAACACCTCAGCGTAATATGTAGGTACTCAATTTTACAGGATCCTTTCATACATTTTTCAAGTGTGTTCACTAAAAAGAAAAACGTACACTATCACGTCTATCACTATCACGCAGCAGGCTAAAACTTGTGTGTGTGTAAATGAGCGTGCGTACGTGCCAGCCAGCACCCAAGAAAAGAAACCAAACCACCGAGATAGACAAAGACCGACGACCGACAGTTGAGTTGATTGAGAGAGACAGACAGTCGGTCACTCAGTGTTGCCAGATGTCGAAATCAAAAAGCGCGATCAGTGAAAAAAAATCTTTTAGTCGTTTACATTACAAGCGCGTTATCTATCTTTTTGTATTAGCGTCGCTCAATTAACGTCATATCATATGTGTCACTTAACATCAAACTAAGATAAATCCACTCTAGCCTCTTGGGAGATATTTAAAGAAAAGTGATATGTAATTATTATCTTAACTTGATGATTTAAGAAGCAGAGTTTTTTTATTATGGCAACAGTATTGAACAAAACTATTTTGTCTAACAAATTCAACCATTCATTCTTTCAAAAATTAAATATTTAGTTTGGATTTACCCTAATTTGATATAATGGGATACAATTTATCTATCTTTGAAAAAACTCAGTGTGGATTTATCGAATTTTGATTTAATTTTAATAGATCTGGAAGCCAATTCTCGCCAACTTATCACTCGATAATTATCAAAAGAACTGTCAAATATGACAGTTTTTATATGAAAGATCTGTCAAATTTGACAGTTCTTTTGATAATTATCGAGTGATAAATTGGCGAGAATTTGCCCCCGGATTTATCTGGATTTGAAATAATACGATTAGAACTAGGGATGTGGTAGTGGCAAAATCACGGTGTACTATCAACAGTAAAATTTTTGGTTACTAATGAATAAAACTAAAAATAATAAAATATGAAAATCTAGCTTTATTTGACAAAAAGAGTAGGTAGGTAACTAATTTAATTATTTTACACAAAATTTAAAACTTCTTCTGAGCCATCTTCTTCAATTTCTTCATTCATTGGTCGCGCCCTATCACATTCTCACTGTTAAGCACTTTTTTGTAATAATTTAACTGCACCAACGATGCCCAGTTTTGGCCAAAGTGCGTTTCCAGCAATTTGCGAAAATCAATCAGTTTTACTTCATGAACTGGAACACCAATTGGCAATCTCTCTGGACTAAAATTTTCAAACGATTGGCCGCGTTTATTGATTGTTTTATCAACACCTGAAATAATAAAAATCATGATAAAATATGTATAATTATTAAGTAATATTATTATTTACAAACATATTACCTAGTTAGTAAAATGCGATCAATTTCTGGTAAATTATTAACATACAGGTAATCATTAAATGACGATATCGTAACAATACCTGTATCAGAATTGTAAGACATTTCGCCGCGTATTAGGACTTGTTCTCTATGTAAAGATATGATAAATCTTTTACATTTTGTTATTTCAAAATGAATCATAATAATAATAATCGATAGGTAATAGTTAGCACAACACTAGTGCCAACTCAGGATTCCAAATGACGCTTATGTGTAGGTATTTGAAACATACCGAATTTTCGCTCTTTCCGCTTTCTTACGGCGAACTTATATATAAATTAGGCCGCTTGCGGGCTTTACTGGGTGACACAATTTCAATAGATTTATCCATGGGAACTCTCGGAATAACATAAAAAAAAACAATAGAAAGCGGGCGTGTACGGTGCTACAGTCGCAGAGTTTACGTCGACTGACGGCCATGTTGGACAAAGTTTGTCCAGAGCCAATCAGCGAACTGCGTTTGTCCGACAAACGCAGTTAGCTGATTGGCTCTCATGGATTTAGGTAGGTACCTAAATTTGAAAAAATCTGTCTCGTGGATCTATCTGACTTTGATAAAATAGTAAGATTTTGACGATTTATTTCTCAAGAACCATGCGGATTTGTTAGGCATTAAGCCATCGATCACCCAAATCGACCACCGGAATCTTTATCGCGAACAGATCAATTACTGCTGATGTGACTTACAACTAAATTGAGTGTCGCGGCTTCATTGTACCTAAATTACGACATGCTTGTACCTACATATTTGTGAGAATATTAAGCACTTAAAATCCAACTTCGATTTAGGTCACTAGTTTTAATTTAATATGTAATCTTTTTTTATCATTATAATTAATTTGCACCAACTTCGGACTTTCACTGTACCCTCCCTAGCAGCCGTACATAATTGGCGCAGGCGACAGAGGTACTCGCGTTCGGTATCCCGGTCCGTTCCCGGTTGGATTCGCGTCTACGATTTACGAAACGCATAGAACTCCCCGTGGATCGATCTATCTGTATCCGTTCCTGAACATCCCGAGTACCAGAACCTACGAGCTGCAGTGGAGGTTATCCAGACATTGATAGCGCAGTGAATTGTGACCGAAGTTATACCAATGTGAGTACATTAGATTCTTTTCTAGTGGTTGCTCACACACCTAGATTGTAATCCTTACCTACTAATTCCTAGAAAAAAAAATAATTAAGATTTTAGATTGCGTGAATATAATAGGGTTTTTGAGAGTAGGATTTTTTTTAAGGGTAAATTAATATATGTAATTTTTTAATTAAATTGGGGTTTTATTATAAGGGTAACGATATAATTTTAGTTTTTAAATTTCCTATTGTACGTCCTACTAACTATATCCTTTATAGATTATCCTTTGCACCAAATCACGATAACAAAATCTTGTCCCCTACCTATCCTTATGTGGCAATCCACGAGGAAGATCTATTGTCTATAGAGACAGAATGTCCGAAGTACAGTCAAGGTCACATTTGTGAGGACAATCCAAGCCATCATCAAGGGGATCAATCGATCTGCATCCGAGAACTTTTACTTCAACAGCATATTCACGAAACCTGCCATTTTACTTCAGTTGTTCTGACTTCCGAAGCCATGGAACAGTTAGATGATGTACACTATGTTGTAAGCTTTCCTAACTTGACGAAAGTTCGCCTCACCTGTTCTCAAGATCTGTCTAGAATGCTTCAGGGTAGTTACCTAGCCGTTATACCAAAAGGATGCGAACTTCATACTCCAGCATTAACAGCAAGGAACGTACATGATCAAGTTAAAGGAAGGATATTGAAAATTATGGATATAGCAGTCAAAGAAGAAGAGAGTTATACAACACCAGTCAAGAAAACCATAAAACTAAACTCCATCGACTTGAGCCAGTTTCATTCGAGTAACTCTGAAATAGCTGTCCAAGTACCAGTAACACTGAACTCATCAAACATCGACAGTATATACCACACGACGATACCCGTCTACATACTATTAGGAGCAGCCGCAATGATTATCTTCGTGGTCCTTCGACGCAAAAGAATCATACTGCGAGAACTCAAAGCTGAAATCCCACTGGAAGCTTTTTCCAAGAAAGAAGAGGAAGATCCGAATCCACCCAAAGAGGGAAGCACTTCAAAGGAACCTGCTCCTCATCCTATATCCGCACTATTCTCGACAAAAGTCGCATAATAGATGCAGATCTTGCGGAGGGAGATGTTAGGCATTGCGCCATCGATCATCCAAATCGACCACCGGAATCTTTATCGCGAACAGATCAATTACTGCTGATGTGACTTACAACTAAATTGAGTGTCGCGGCTTCATTACGACATTCACCTAAATTACGACATGCTTGTACCTACATATTTGTGAGAATATTAAGCACTTAAAATCCAACTTCGATTTAGGTCACTAGTTTTAATTTAATATGTAATCTTTTTTTATCATTATAATTAATTTGCACCAACTTTGGACTTTCACTGTACCCTCCCTAGCAGCCGTACATAATTGATTTATACACAACCGATAAAACCGTTTCAAAACTGTTTGTTTACTGTTTCTTTAGACACCAAAATCGAAAAAAATTACATAGTTGGATTTACGTGAATTTGAAGTTACGCGACACGTAATACAGAGTGTGTCAAGACTACTACCGAAAAATGGGGGCATGCAATCAGACCATGATTTTGTAAATATTTACTGAAAAAAACCGCGAACAAATGTCCATCAACGTCCTTTTTAATTTTTATCTAAGTACAAACTCATAGTACAACACTATAAAAACACATTTTCCTAATTATCTAATTTAATTAGGCAAAAAACAAATAAAACTAAAAAACAACAATGTATGTAATCCAAAACACAACAAAACTCGCGAGTAGTCGCGAGTGCAGTGCGCTTTCGCTGCCGAAATCCGTGAAATCCGCGGCCGCGGTCATCCCCCGACACGTAGGTATAACTCCCGAGACTACAAACTTATCTTTACAAACTTTACATAAATAATTAGTACCTACGATTTAACTCGCGGCCATGAACTTGAAAGCACGCCCATAATTGATTAGAAACAAAAATTTCAAACGCATTTATTTTGTCTAAAATAAGTACCAACGTTTGTTATGAACAGCTGACACATCCGCGGTTATTTTCAGAGGTCATCGTCCTAGAGTCCTAGAGCGTACGCGCGTGAAAAGACTTTGACATTGCCGACATTATTTTTGCAAAGGAAACTAAATCTTATGTCCATTACTTTACAATTACTCATAGGAGTGATGTCAGTCGGCGGCGCGGCGTCGATTCATATAAATTTTCGGCTTTTATAAAACCGCTATATACCTACCTAAATTCACTAATGTTTTAATTATTTGATTTTGGTACCTATGTGTTCATTATTCGGTCTGAATACTTCGCGGTGCATAAACGTACCTACCTACTAACCGTTTCGTGATTTTCTTTTGTTTTTATTGATTAGTAGGCAGTTTAGTTTACTTAATATTAGGTCCTTACATATGAAATTGGCGTTTTTCGTACTGGCCACTTTAATCACAAATTTCTCCTCTTTGGTAAGGAATTCCAAATTCAAATTTGTACAGCTATAGACTCATGTATTTGTGCTTCGATGATCGTCATTCATTTGTTTTTTTTCTTCTGTTTTTTTCTGTTTGCGTCACTCATTTTACAAAATGGAAAACTTAAAATATCGCATTATTTACGAGTACGAGTTCCGCCGTGGCACTAGTGCTGCGGAAACAACTCGAAGGGTGAATGATGTGTATGGCGGTCGTGTTGCAAAAGAAAACACAGTTCGTTTTTGGTTCCAACGTTTTCGTTCTGGAAATTTTGACCTGCAGAACAAGCCCCGTGGACGGCCTGAGACTCAAGTTGATAATGAAGAGTTGAAGGCTATTGTGGAAGCGGATCCATCGCAAACCACGTCCGAGTTAGCTGCAGGCTGCGATGTTAGTGATAAAACTGTTTTAATTCACTTGAAGCAAATTGGGAAGATTAAAAAGCTTGAAAGGTGGGTACCTCACGAATTGACTGAAGCAAACCGGCAAACGCGCGTCGACTGCTGCGTTACATTACTAAACCGGCACAATAATGAAGGTATTTTAAACCGAATCATTACCTGTGATGAAAAATGGGTTCTTTACGATAATCGGAAGCGCTCAGCGCAATGGTTGGATCCTGGCCAGCCAGCCAAATCCTGCCCCAAGCGAAAATTAACCCCAAAAAAGTTACTTGTAAGCGTTTGGTGGACTAGTGCCGGTATTGTTCATTACAGTTTTCTCAAATCTGGCCAGACTATTACGGCTGATGTCTATTGTCAGCAATTGCAAACCATGATGGAAAAGCTAGCGGCTAAACAACCTAGGCTGGTCAATCGCTCCACGCCACTGCTGCTTCACGACAACGCTAGACCACACACTGCGCAACAGACGGCTACTAAATTAGAAGAGCTTCAATTGGAAAGTCTAAGACATCCTCCGTACTCCCCGGACCTTGCTCCAACAGATTACCATTTTTTTCGAAATTTGGATAACTTCTTGCAAGGGAAAAAATTCAACTCCGATGGGGCAGTCCAAATCGCCTTCAAAGATTTTATTGATTCCCGTCCGACTGGTTTTTTTAGTAAAGGGATCAATGAACTACCTATAAGATGGCAAAAGTGCATAGAAAATAATGGTTCATACTTTGATTAATTAAATATATTATATTAAAAAATATTCGACTTTTTGTTCCTCCCATACAAAACGCCAATTTCATATGTAAGGACCTAATATTAAGTTTTCAGTTAGTTATTGGAGTGTGTTTCATAAAACACACTCATAAAGTGTGCACTTCATAAAGTGTGTGTGTGTATTGAGCCATGTGGATTGTACGTCGACCACGAATATCCTTATGTAGGTGCCTCAACAGATGGCCTTATTGGCCACGCACGACACTATAGTGGAAGTTAAGTGTCCTATAGGTAGTTGCTTTTAAAAACGGTCTAGAAACCGCAATTACTCAAAACAAAATACAAATATGGAAATATGGCAAAAAAAATACCTTATTTTGAACAAAAAGAGTAACTGGTACTAGCAGATCCAAGGCCAACTCCATGTGACCCAAAAAAAAAAGTGCCTATTTGCTGTGTGGAGTGGTGAAAACACACCACTCAAAACTGCAATGATAGAGAAAGACGATGCTGCTGCTAGCATAAAATTATTCTGGTTAGTTTAACAAATAAAAACTGCTTCAAAAATTATTTTTACACGTCTGTTTTTTTAATTCTGGTTAAGTATTCTATTGTTATGATAATAAATCTACCTACATACAGTCCGACCAGAAAGAATAGAAATTAATTATCGAGGAACTATGTTCGATCTCCGCGGTACTATGTACATATATTGTACATAGGTCCTTATATTTAATTACACATTTTAAGTATTTAATGTTAGATTAAGTTACACGTATGTAAAGTTCGTACATAACGTAACCATAAGTTAACCTTTACATTACTGATATACCCATTTATTGTGTTCCTTTAATTTTATTGTTGAGTTTTATATGTTGTGCATGCTGCGGCGGGCGGCGTCCCCTAAATGTGGAAACACATAGATCATAATGATCCTGCAATGTCTCTAACGAGATTCTATCTCGATGAATGTACATATAAATTAGCCTTTAAGTGATTCCGACGTAGGATGCCCTTTTTAATAAATTTTAAAAACTTAAATTTACAACACAACACAACAGCCGACCACCGCTGGGGTAAACTTGTTTTTGAGTGGAGACCGTGACTCGGCAACCGTGGTGTAGGACTAATAAAGGGTGATGATGCTAAAGATTAATTAACTTGATTTCCACAATCAGAAGAAATGTCGTACCAGGCTGAGAACTAATAGTTAGATCTAGAAAAATTTTGCTACATCGGTAGCACGGGATGGCTGAACGTTATTTTGCAGCATTGGTCATTTGGGTTGTCTAAAGTAAACAGCGAGCACTTAGGTACTTTTTGCGTAAAAAGAGCAGCCCTCTATGATTATCTGTCTTCTCAGAAAGATAGCTGTTAGCGCTCTGACGGAGAGGTAAAAGCTGAAAATAAATTTATTGAGTTGCTTCTAGAATCTAAAATGTATTTTTTCCAGGCCCAGAAACCTAATTAAATAGGCTGATATACAATACGTTTTCTGGCCTATCTGTCTGGGCCTGGAAGCAATAAGTACATTTTAGATTCTAAATGTCACTCTCTAGAGGTATAGTTGATTGCAGCTTGTACTTCTCCGACAGAGCGCTAAATGTCTAAAGTGGGTGATAGACGTGCGAGTAACTTCGCGAACATGTGGCTTGACGACCTTTTTCGCTAGTGTGTCACTAAGTACGTGTACTTTAAAACCGCCGAGTAAGTTCGTTGGCGATCCGACAAGTTTGAAATTTTGCTCGTAACCCACCTCAACATATAAAACAAAAAGCTTCTTCTGCCGACGACATCGCAATACAGAGTGAGTAAGCTTCACGTGTGTCACCGACGTCGAGCGGAGTAAGTACGCGATCTTAAAAACCGCATACTTCAAGTTCGTACGTCTATCACACACATAACAGCGGTCTTTCTGCGTTGAAATAGAGGGCATCTCTTTCTACACTATCCAAACTGAGCGAGACTACAAACCCAGATAGCACTTGTAGTGATATCTAATCTTACAACACAATAGATATCTGGCTTCATGTTTCTACGCCGACTTCCTGTTTCCCTCATGCAGAGGTTGCTCAGCCACACGCTCCGTCTTGCGAACGCACGCCTAGGCACAAACCAGATTTGCGCAGGCAAGACGGAGTGATGACGGAGCGTGTGGTCTGTAGGTATGTTTATGTAGATACATAAATAGGTACCTACCTAGCAGATTACCTATTTATAACTATTAGTTCCTGAATAGAACTTCTGTAGCATTTATTAGCATTGTAATAAATATAACAGGCATCTAGTACCCATATCACAAGCTCTGCTTAGCTTAAATTCCCTTAGTTTAAATTCCCTGTTCTAAGACGCGAAAATTGTTATCCATAAAGCGAAGCGAAAACGGGGTTTATGGTAATAAAATAACAATAATCAAGTCCAAAAATTATTTACTACATTACACAATTAGGTACCTATTTCGAAAAATAGTAAAGTGACTTAAATATTATAATATTTAATAATAATAGGTGCCTGAGGTAGGCACCTGCTAACGTGTGTTATATACTTTTCTTTTTCCCATCGTAATTACAATCAGAATCAAATAACATAGTCCTCTAATACAAAGGGCAATTGGCCCACTTACAAGAGAGATCTCAAGAGATCAAATACAATAAGAGATCAGCTTTATAGGGGAGCTGCAAAGAAAGTTGAATGATTACAGTAAGCCATGGTTGTGGATACATCATCCGGATTACTGTTACTGCTCATTACAAGTACACTTAACTTCTGGTTATTTTTCTCCTTAACTGTGACAAGTAATGCCTCGTGTCTCTGTCCCATGAAATGTTTAAAGCATTCCTGCGCCTCACTTGTGAATTCTGGTCCCTCTTTTGGATGGCACATGCTGAGCTCACATAGTTGGGCTAGGCCAGGTACAACCTCAACCTCGCTATGAAGTAGGTAAAATATGTTTTCTGGTGTCACTCCTGCATCAGTTACTCCATAATCCATAGCAAATATCTCACAGGATCTATCAGGATTCACCAGATTTATCTTTCCTCGTACATGCCGATTCCGTTGTGGCGAGAAGTATATGACTGTAGAATACTCCGAATAGTTTGGCATTATGCTTCCTGGCTTTTCCATGATATGCAACAATCTATAGCGATTTAATGGAACCACATAAAAATTGTGGATATCAATCAGGTGCGTAGCTACTCCTTCATACCTTACTCCAACTTCTTCAGCCTGATCTTGTAGAGCCTCTTGAAGCTTGGCGAAAGACTCACCAAATGTTACTTCCCGACTCATTTTAAGATTGGTTTCTGAAAGTAAAGGATCTATTATATACTATCCACTTTATGCTCTATTACCCACGCTGATATAATTAAAACTCTGTACAGAGTTTTATAGTAAGTGCCCTTTAAAGTAGATGCCATTAAAGACTGGCTGGGTAACAAGAAATGACATGTGGTGGTCCCTCCTGAAGAGGCCTCTTTAAAACTCCCGCCTTCCATGGTAGTTCTGTCACTATACATACAGGATAGCTTTTTAAGATAGGAGTGGATGGCCAAATCAGAAACCATGAGAGTTACAGAAAAGTCATTTCTTATAAATTGAGCTCAATTCATAAGAAAATAAAAGCCCATCTCCATCTTGAAAACCCACCTTGTATAATAAATACTCTTATATTGAAGCATCCAAACAGCTCAAGCGATTTTGATAAACGAGGTATCAAAATACTTGTCTGGACACCTATTTGGTTCTAAGCTAGTACATTTTGAAGGCCTGCTTAATTTTTCAAAAGAAGTGAAAAAGCTGGGGACTGGCGCGGTTTTGTCTATGCACGACCTCCAAGCGAGATAATCGATCAATACCTTCCTCAGGACTCGAAAGAAAGGGAAAACAGTTTATATGTAACATCATTGGGGAAAAACAATAGATATTAGGTTAATATGGTATAACAAATAATATTTTATGAAGTGTTTTCCACTATTTTATGAATGCCTACCTATTTATAGCTAGAACCAACAACAGGATCACCACAACAAAAAGGTTCTTTTGGGAATGGTAGATGTACACCACCGTACCACCCCGCAAATGCAAACAATGAATTCTATTAGAATTTAGAATATAATATGTACCTACTTTATGCTGTTGTGGGAGGCTGGAAGTCAAATTTGTTTCTAAACGGTTGATGCCGACGTGCCGACGATGAAGGTAAGAAAATAAAAACACTCCGTGATGAAGGAAAGAAAAGTTTCCCGGTATAAACTATAGTGCATTCACAGATAATTTACCTCTAGCTGTTAGGTTGGCAATCTGAGCGTTATATTGCCATATATAACTTCTATGACTCCCTTAAACGAAATGTAAAAACAGTATTGCTAATATTACCTAACTATGCCGATTTAGTATTACACTTTGTGTGATAATGGTACACATAATACGATATTTCTTAAATATTTAATCAGGTATTTTGGAAGTAATTTTTTTAATAAAATATTTATCTCCATACAAAATCAGTACAGTTGTACCAATATTCGATTAACATAATATGTAAGTACCAATAATATTATATCAAGCAATAATAAACAACAGATCAACATTCTAGTTTCCAGTTTAATTGGGTAAAATGTTTAAAACGGGTAACCCTTTTTTACATACCTGTAAGCTTTGTAAGACGACTCGACAGTTATACCAACACTCAGAAAACATCTGTCAGAGGTAAAATAACTGTGAATGCACTGTAAACAAACACAGCCTTTCTTTTTTAGGGCATTCAACTTCAACTTCTTGTCTGACGGCTTTGCCTACGTCTGGTTGGACCTTTGAGTCTGTACTCAGAGGGTTGGACGCAATGCTTGCTGATGACACTTCATTAATTTTTACAATGAAACGACAAGACACGAATTTCGATGATGTGAATAATGCAATTTCAAAAGTAGTCCATTGGTTTAATGTCAATAATCTTTTGCTTAACGAAACTAAAACGAAATGTATTAGATTTATTCTACCTAATGTTAAACAAGTTCAGGCTGATGTAAATGTAAAAGGAGAAACGTTAAAAATTGTAGAAAGTACCGTTTTCTTAGGAATCACCTTAGATAATAAACTTCAATGGGGCGCACACATAGATAAGCTATCGAAGAGACTTAGTTCTGCAGCATATGCTGTCAAAAAAATCCGTCATCTTACAGACGTGGATACATCTAGACTTGTTTATTTCAGCTACTTCCATAGTATAATGTCTTATGGTATTCTACTGTGGGGAAACGCTGCAGATATTAACACCGTATTTGTGTTGCAGAAGAGGGCTGTTCGTGCTATCTATAGTATGGGTCCCAGAGAATCCCTGCGTGATAAATTCAAAGAAATAAACATAATGACAGTACCATGTCAATATATTTATGAAAACCTATTGTACACTCATAGAAATATCAATCGGTTCCCTAAAAATAGCGATGTACGTAATTTGAATACAAGGAATAAACATAAACTTGCTGTACCCACAACTAGACTACACAAAATTAATGTATCTTTTAAAGGGCAATGTATACGCTTCTACAACAAAACTCCTAGTGAGTTGCAAAAATTATCAGTAAATAAATTCAAACAAATTGTCAAAACCTTCCTGTGTAAAAAGGCCTACTATAAAATATCAGATTATCTAGAGGATAAAAAAGCGTGGGACGGAATTTGCTCCAACTCGAAAAATAACAACTAACAGGCTAAAGGTTTCTTCGTCGCTTCTTTACTTTAGTCTACGTACCGAAGCGACTGAAATCAAAAATATCACTTTATTTCCGTGTCAGTGTTTAATTATTAAGAATTTGACCTTTTCTAAGTATACATTTATTGTATTTATGGAAATAAAGAGTTTTTTTGACTTTGAATGCAATTCTACCAATGTCCGTCTCATGATATTCGCTTCTTTCTGGAGCTAGGGAGACAGGCAGGAAATATGGGACATCGCAAGCTTTATTTGTATAATACTGACTACACAGAAACAGTTCTGTGACTAGGTACACTACCCGCTGGTCGGTGTTCCCGCGCGTTTGACCTTGAAGCGTGTCGAGTGATCCTCGCTTACATTTTTTTTTGCAGTAACGCGCGCGGCTCGACATGTGGCACTTAGAAGCCAAATCGTGATGCACTTCTTGGAATTTGACTCTACTTGTTTATATTATTCTTATTTGGGCTGAACAAGCGCTTTGAATGGTATGGAATTTGTACGAGTTTGATGACATATTACGAAATCAAGCAGCAGAAACAATAACTTCGAAAAATAGTAGACCCCGAATTACAAAATGATTTGTAATTCAAAAATAAAGAGATAAATTATGTTTATTATGTTTTTTTATGTGTTACTTGATTCAATAAGAAGTAGTGAAAAACAAAAAAAAAACATTCTTTAGTACAAAAATATTTGTTTATACAAAATTATGAAACCAATACAATATTGAAAGACCGAAACAAGGAACTGATTTCTCAAATTTTTTTTGTCGTGTCTATGAATTTTTTGTAAGGTTGGCATACATGAACACAAAGGTCAAGGAAGTGCGAAAAGGATGGCAATCATTCCTTACGGCTAATGTAATGAGTAAAAGCAGGATAGAACGATTATTGCCAAGCGGCCGCGAAATTCAAACCTGGGTTAATAATGACCCACGGTGCATTCGAGGACGTTTCAAAACTGGGCTAAACATGACCCAGAGGTGATTCAGCGGCTACTACCTACATACGTAACTATTATTGGCGGAATTAAAGGTACTATTTTTATTATTTACTAGCTGTAACCGCGACTTCGTTCGCGATTGCCATACCTGCAGACTAATTAGGAATTCACATTTTGGTCAAATGTGAATTCATAATTAGTCTGCAGGTATGGCAATCGCGGCAATCAGTTTCTCACATTTAATGAAACGCTGTGCAAAGAAAACACTTCAATGTGCAGAATTGGACACATAAAATTTAGGAACATTGTTTGTAAATCGTGTAGGGTGGTCTACACGGGATAGCTTGCTGTCATGCTGTCGTCTTTTATCCCTTCTTCTTCTTTTATGTTTGGCGCTGCATCATGGTTTGACACAATTCTGCCAATGTCAGTTTCCAATTGCGCATACACGACTTTTCGCCATGAACCTATATCATAAAATATTTAGCAAAATCTAACCCAGTTTTTCATAAAAACGAGCCGAGTGAGAGGTCCCAAAATAGCAATGAATCTCTTTCTAGTAGAATATTCGTACATCTGACTGTACTTCTTATAAATTCTAAAGAAACTATGATGCGTTTGTTAAAAAATACCATTTCACGATAAAACGCCTCAGATTTTAAATATCTATAATTTTGTATGTACCTACCTAGTGATTCTTCAATTAATAAGGAAGCCTTTTCATTGTCATCATCTGCAATGTAAAATACAAAATGAAAATGAACTTCGCTGTCCTACCGGGGTGGTGTGGCCGCTTGCAGCTGACGAAATACTACCTACTAATATGACATCACTAGCGTTTACTAGCACTTTTACTGTCAAAAATAGTCAATAGGCAATAGTCAAATTTTTATTGCAAACATGTTGTACAAGGGATCTTATAAAATAACAAGGTGGTTCCAAACATGCACCCTGCTAGGGCACGGCAATATTATGCTAGGTGGTTAATAGGTACCTACAAACTTATTCTATATATTCTAGGCTTAAAATATAAAAGCTTAAATCAAAATGTTTAGGTTACCTACATTTTATAATATTTATCTATCCTTATTATTAATGAGATCTAATAATAGTAAGTACTTAAACCTTAGATAACTACCTACATACTTAGAAATTTTATTTTTTTGTGAAGAAACTAGAAATCTAAAAACTGTTGCAGAGAATAAAAACAGTTTTTTATTAAGAATGTTTTTAGGAGGGACTTGAATTTATTTATTTTGATTTCGTTTTGTATTTCTTTAATTTTAATTTTGATAGACATAGCGTAGGGACCTGAGTGAAAAATTTGCAGTTTTGAGAATGGTCTATCTAATCTGTTACAGGGTCTGAGGTTCTGCGGTCTGGTATAAACTTTATAGAGATCTAGATTCTTTTTAACAAATATACTAATTTCTAAAATATATATACCGGTAAGCGTTAATATGTTATATTTAATGAAATATGGTCTACAGCTTACCATCTCGTCTAGGTGATGGATAATACGAATACACCTCTTCTGCAAAATAAAAAGTTTATTTACGTCGGTACTATTACCCCAAATAATAACTTGTAACATAAAAAAAATATCTGATCACAATATTAGAATTAAAATTAACTATTTACGTACCTATATTAATAAGAAAATATGGTTTCTCCCAAACATTATTAAAGATAATTGGATTTTGCGTTGGCACCGCTAGCAACGCTAGACTAGGACTTATTACTACTTTCAAGGCCCTCTCACTTGGCTCGTATTTCTAGTCTGAGATTTCACAAAGCCTCTAATAGATACAAGCCTTAAACGCATGGAATTCCAGGGTACTTTTTGATGAATGAAAATATGTTAGTGCGCGATCCAGTTTACATAGAGATTCATGCTTTTTGCTACGTCTCGGCCTGTGTCAGTGTCAAGAAGAGACATATACCACACGTTATAACATTCGATATAGAGTAGTTAGATTATTAAAGTGGCTAGAATATAGAAGTTACAGAACTTCTTTCGTCCGAGGTAGAACCTAACTATGGTTTTTAGAAAGTTGAAGTCTAGGTTTCTAAGGTTGTCTAGGTTTTCAAGGTTTCGTTCGATACAGAAAGAAACTCAACCCAGTCAGTCAGCAACTATCGAAGCTAATAAGAGGGCGCAATGCACACCAATTTGGTAAAAGGGTTGGCATAGGATTTCGCGTTTATAGTAGTGGGACAGAGCATACCTACGTTTATGGAACGGCGACGGGCGGCGTAAGAATAATATAATGTGATAAATTCAAAGAAATAAACATAATGACAGTACCATGTCAATATATTTATGAAAACCTATTGTACACTCATAGAAATATCAATCGGTTCCCTAAAAATAGCGATGTACGTAATTTGAATACAAGGAATAAACATAAACTTGCTGTACCCACAACTAGACTACACAAAATTAATGTATCTTTTAAAGGGCAATGTATACGCTTCTACAACAAAACTCCTAGTGAGTTGCAAAAATTATCAGTAAATAAATTCAAACAAATTGTCAAAACCTTCCTGTGTAAAAAGGCCTACTATAAAATATCAGATTATCTAGAGGATAAAAAAGCGTGGGACGGAATTTGCTCCAACTCGAAAAATAACAACTAACAGGCTAAAGGTTTCTTCGTCGCTTCTTTACTTTAGTCTACGTACCGAAGCGACTGAAATCAAAAATATCACTTTATTTCCGTGTCAGTGTTTAATTATTAAGAATTTGACCTTTTCTAAGTATACATTTATTGTATTTATGGAAATAAAGAGTTTTTTTGACTTTGAATGCAATTCTACCAATGTCCGTCTCATGATATTCGCTTCTTTCTGGAGCTAGGGAGACAGGCAGGAAATATGGGACATCGCAAGCTTTATTTGTATAATACTGACTACACAGAAACAGTTCTGTGACTAGGTACACTACCCGCTGGTCGGTGTTCCCGCGCGTTTGACCTTGAAGCGTGTCGAGTGATCCTCGCTTACATTTTTTTTTGCAGTAACGCGCGCGGCTCGACATGTGGCACTTAGAAGCCAAATCGTGATGCACTTCTTGGAATTTGACTCTACTTGTTTATATTATTCTTATTTGGGCTGAACAAGCGCTTTGAATGGTATGGAATTTGTACGAGTTTGATGACATATTACGAAATCAAGCAGCAGAAACAATAACTTCGAAAAATAGTAGACCCCGAATTACAAAATGATTTGTAATTCAAAAATAAAGAGATAAATTATGTTTATTATGTTTTTTTATGTGTTACTTGATTCAATAAGAAGTAGTGAAAAACAAAAAAAAAACATTCTTTAGTACAAAAATATTTGTTTATACAAAATTATGAAACCAATACAATATTGAAAGACCGAAACAAGGAACTGATTTCTCAAATTTTTTTTGTCGTGTCTATGAATTTTTTGTAAGGTTGGCATACATGAACACAAAGGTCAAGGAAGTGCGAAAAGGATGGCAATCATTCCTTACGGCTAATGTAATGAGTAAAAGCAGGATAGAACGATTATTGCCAAGCGGCCGCGAAATTCAAACCTGGGTTAATAATGACCCACGGTGCATTCGAGGACGTTTCAAAACTGGGCTAAACATGACCCAGAGGTGATTCAGCGGCTACTACCTACATACGTAACTATTATTGGCGGAATTAAAGGTACTATTTTTATTATTTACTAGCTGTAACCGCGACTTCGTTCGCGATTGCCATACCTGCAGACTAATTAGGAATTCACATTTTGGTCAAATGTGAATTCATAATTAGTCTGCAGGTATGGCAATCGCGGCAATCAGTTTCTCACATTTAATGAAACGCTGTGCAAAGAAAACACTTCAATGTGCAGAATTGGACACATAAAATTTAGGAACATTGTTTGTAAATCGTGTAGGGTGGTCTACACGGGATAGCTTGCTGTCATGCTGTCGTCTTTTATCCCTTCTTCTTCTTTTATGTTTGGCGCTGCATCATGGTTTGACACAATTCTGCCAATGTCAGTTTCCAATTGCGCATACACGACTTTTCGCCATGAACCTATATCATAAAATATTTAGCAAAATCTAACCCAGTTTTTCATAAAAACGAGCCGAGTGAGAGGTCCCAAAATAGCAATGAATCTCTTTCTAGTAGAATATTCGTACATCTGACTGTACTTCTTATAAATTCTAAAGAAACTATGATGCGTTTGTTAAAAAATACCATTTCACGATAAAACGCCTCAGATTTTAAATATCTATAATTTTGTATGTACCTACCTAGTGATTCTTCAATTAATAAGGAAGCCTTTTCATTGTCATCATCTGCAATGTAAAATACAAAATGAAAATGAACTTCGCTGTCCTACCGGGGTGGTGTGGCCGCTTGCAGCTGACGAAATACTACCTACTAATATGACATCACTAGCGTTTACTAGCACTTTTACTGTCAAAAATAGTCAATAGGCAATAGTCAAATTTTTATTGCAAACATGTTGTACAAGGGATCTTATAAAATAACAAGGTGGTTCCAAACATGCACCCTGCTAGGGCACGGCAATATTATGCTAGGTGGTTAATAGGTACCTACAAACTTATTCTATATATTCTAGGCTTAAAATATAAAAGCTTAAATCAAAATGTTTAGGTTACCTACATTTTATAATATTTATCTATCCTTATTATTAATGAGATCTAATAATAGTAAGTACTTAAACCTTAGATAACTACCTACATACTTAGAAATTTTATTTTTTTGTGAAGAAACTAGAAATCTAAAAACTGTTGCAGAGAATAAAAACAGTTTTTTATTAAGAATGTTTTTAGGAGGGACTTGAATTTATTTATTTTGATTTCGTTTTGTATTTCTTTAATTTTAATTTTGATAGACATAGCGTAGGGACCTGAGTGAAAAATTTGCAGTTTTGAGAATGGTCTATCTAATCTGTTACAGGGTCTGAGGTTCTGCGGTCTGGTATAAACTTTATAGAGATCTAGATTCTTTTTAACAAATATACTAATTTCTAAAATATATATACCGGTAAGCGTTAATATGTTATATTTAATGAAATATGGTCTACAGCTTACCATCTCGTCTAGGTGATGGATAATACGAATACACCTCTTCTGCAAAATAAAAAGTTTATTTACGTCGGTACTATTACCCCAAATAATAACTTGTAACATAAAAAAAATATCTGATCACAATATTAGAATTAAAATTAACTATTTACGTACCTATATTAATAAGAAAATATGGTTTCTCCCAAACATTATTAAAGATAATTGGATTTTGCGTTGGCACCGCTAGCAACGCTAGACTAGGACTTATTACTACTTTCAAGGCCCTCTCACTTGGCTCGTATTTCTAGTCTGAGATTTCACAAAGCCTCTAATAGATACAAGCCTTAAACGCATGGAATTCCAGGGTACTTTTTGATGAATGAAAATATGTTAGTGCGCGATCCAGTTTACATAGAGATTCATGCTTTTTGCTACGTCTCGGCCTGTGTCAGTGTCAAGAAGAGACATATACCACACGTTATAACATTCGATATAGAGTAGTTAGATTATTAAAGTGGCTAGAATATAGAAGTTACAGAACTTCTTTCGTCCGAGGTAGAACCTAACTATGGTTTTTAGAAAGTTGAAGTCTAGGTTTCTAAGGTTGTCTAGGTTTTCAAGGTTTCGTTCGATACAGAAAGAAACTCAACCCAGTCAGTCAGCAACTATCGAAGCTAATAAGAGGGCGCAATGCACACCAATTTGGTAAAAGGGTTGGCATAGGATTTCGCGTTTATAGTAGTGGGACAGAGCATACCTACGTTTATGGAACGGCGACGGGCGGCGTAAGCGCAAAAATAAGTTTTTTTTGCTTATTTACAAGAAAACCAAAGGAACCAAATAATTAGTAATAGCCTACGAATCTAAACATAAGAAATTTCAATAGACCGCAGGGTTCCTGAGATCTTTACCAATGTGCAAAACAGTGCACTTTCACGTTTTTTTTTCGTAAATTTTTATCTTTATCGTGTTTTTACATTCAAAAACCACAGAAAAAAAATATGTTGAATTTTATGTAGGTAATCCGAGTTTTTTACTACGAGGATCCCGTGAGTACTGAGATCTAAGACTAGTTTGACAACCAAAACCGTTAGGTTCACCCCATAATTATAATATGTAAAAAATAGGTATCGTGTTCCTCTAAAAAGAAGAATAATAAATTAAACATTAATATCACATTTTCAGTAGGTAGGTACAAATTGTGGGGTCGAAATTAATGGGAGATCTACAAGGTCAAAATATGGTAGAATCAAATTTTTCAAATTAAAAATATGCTTGACAATTATATGCGATTAGGCTTAGAATGTCTAGTTAATCTAAGCGATTAGGTATGTTTGTGGTTTTAGCGATTAATGCGTTGGGGTACGATCGGACGGAATTTCGACTAGTGAAGTGGTCTAGCGAATTTTTTTTTTTTTAAACCTCATATTATTGAGATATAGCGAACATTTTTAGAAATAAACGAAGCATATTGCTGTATTTCTTTTATTATTATCATACACTAATTCACACAATGTACAATGCACAAGGACAGTGTAGTTTTTATTGAGCGTGATGAAATAAATGTCCTAGCGGGGCAAGTTCGGACAACATTTTAAAGTCACTTCTGAACTAAAGTCGTAGAACAAAGTCCACGTAGAAATATATTCGAAATTTATCATTCTTACATAACAATAAACATAATCACTAAATATCCATAAACAAAAACGTTGTAGAAGATTTTCTATTTTTATGGATTTCTGCATCCGATGTTGTGTGAATTTTCACATGTGAGGGATTTTGTGCTTCTCAAACTTTGCCATAACGAAATTAAGGTAGGTAGGTACTATCAAAAGCAAAAGAAGCATACTATCTTCCAATTTTTCTATTATTAGCTAGGGGATGATAAAATACAAGCAACTTTTAAATTCAAAAAGTTTTTATCGTTTAAATACCTACTGAACCTTTTATTAACTAAGTACTTAAGTTAACAGTGGATTACTAAAAATTGTCTTCTTTTTTGGAACACAACTCATGTATAAATTGCCAGAGCGACTGGTGGGTAGGTACTGGCGTGAGGGGCGGACTGATATGGCGTCGTAGAAAATGTTGGCAACATGAGAAAATATGGCTTAATTTGGCTAAAATAATTAAAATAATTAAAATTTTATTGGGTCTGCAGGCGCCTCATCATACCCCAACGCACTTTATGTTTTTTTTTTGTTATTGTTTTCAGTTTTTGTTATGTTTTCAGTCATACATAAACCTAAATTCGAGAGATTTAAATGTCAACAGACCTACCGTTGGTCTGTTGTTATAATTTTCTCGAATCCTAGAACAGAGGAAGTAAAGTTAGAGTTTATGCAGTGTATCCTCCTATATTTTAAAAACATCTTTATCATGTGAAAAAGCGGATAAAAAAAAAACAAATAATTGTTAGATTTGTTTGATCCGCATGATCGACCCATACGATCCCTGACACACAAGAATACACACACAAATGTTATATTATTTTAGTAGCTTTTTAAATTAACATCATTTACTTACCTACTGAAGTGTGTAGGTTACTTCTTTGAGATGTGCAAAACAAAATTCTAATTCAACGCAATCAAAAAATACCAATACTAAGCACTAGGTACTTAAACTACTAAAAAAAAAAATAACCTACACGTTTGTACGGAACCCTCGGTCGCGAGTCGACTTGCACTTGGCCTTTTATTGTTGATATAATGTCTGATTATTCCAAGAAGGTAAGGTACAATTTGAAAGCTTTGTACTTACTTCTATGATACATTGTCTCGGAAGATTCTAGTGCAATGTAATGCTAAATTATTTTATGGTTTATTTTTTTTATTACTATCAGTTTTATTTGGTTTGCTCCATTTAATGTCAGATGAAGCGTTTTTGAAATTTATTTATTAAATTTATATTTTTTTTTAAATACGGTGCCTAACTACGTTGACCTACACATTTTTTTAGGTAAGAGAGTAAACATTTGTTCCTACCTCCTACTGAGTACCTACCTAGTAGGTCTGCTACATACCTACGTAGGTAGGTATTAGTAAGTAATCAAATAATATCCCAAAAAATATCGACTTCGACTGAACTCAAACCTAGATCCTCCCCTCAGTAGGTACCGGAATGTGCTAACAATTGCGCCACGAGGTCATGTGCCGTAGAGTCGAGAAACTTTGGGACTTCCTTCGGGCTATATCAAAAACCATTTCGGACCCACCACACCCTGGGGGCAGGGTGGGTCTAAACCATACTACTATAGTAGTGTAGGAAATTGAAAAATTTAAATTTATATAAATTTATTATTCAATTTATACACAAAAACTACACGTTGAAACTTAAAAATAATTGTAATTGAACTTCTCAGAGCAAGTTGAACTTAAACAAAAACACTTCAAATGTAACTATGTTCTTAATTTGTCTAATGCATGCCCTATGGTGATTTCATGGTGCAGTATCTGCATTTGAACTTCTCTAATAAAATCATCATTAATAATTTGTTCCGCTCGACGTTTTTAGGAATTCAAAGATCGGAGATCGTTTTCAAAACCCTTGTGGCATCGCTTTTTTTGTCCGTTTTTCTGTCTTTAATATCTCACCACCTGCAGCAGCAAATAATGTGAAATTTAAAATAATAATACATTTCGTGCGCGTGTACAAAATAAAAGAAAAAGAAATAAAAATAATTGAAAAACTAAAATTTTTAGTACCGTAAACCGGTACTTTGCGCCAAAAATTGTAGTGATTTTTGTATTGTCCCCTAAAAGATGTAAAAAAAAACAATTTTATGTACAGAATATGGATTAAAACGATTGAATGTAATGTTCAAAATAGTATATTTACTAGTATGGCCTTTTAACATAATAATCAGATATTTTTTAAATCAAAGTTTGTCGCAAAGTATCCTCTTCGACGGGGACACTTTGCGCTCTAAATCCTCCTATAACTTATTAATTATAGGTATGGCGCAAATACTCCTCACGTACTATATGGCGCAATGACCTAATCTACATTGTCCTGCTTTTTGACGCTGAAAAAAACGTGGCGGTTGATAATTTTGGGAGGGTCAATGCATCTCATGACGTCATTCCATCCAAAATTCCTGATATCTTTTGTCTGTCGCCATTTCCATGCCTTTACCGACCTCTGCATTGCGTCCACAGTTGCTCCTCTTCATCAAAGTAAAAAATCATACCAGGATACAATTTACCGTCATATTTTACAACCACAAAAACGTCTTTTTCACGTCTAACATCTTTGAATCTGGTTGCTTGTTCTAAAGGCTCCTCGTCAGGACTATCGGGTTCCAGATAGTCACCCTCGTAAGATTCGTCATGAACAGGGTACCATCTAAATCCTGGCTAATCTGTGGCATGCGTAAATAACCGTCTTCAGCTGTAGGATCCAACCCATCACCGGCTTCAGAACCGTCAAGTATTTCGTGGGCTATGTTTTTCCGGGGGCGACATAAATTTTTATTATGCGTCTTTTTGGTCCAGATGCTGTCACAGCCTTGCGTTTAGTTTCCAGGAATTCCACAAAAGAAGATGACACTACCTCATTGTCTACATTGCCACTCTTCAAATTCTGTTAAGGGGAACCCATATGTGCCCATTAGCTCAATATGCGCTGCTACAGATTTTTCCTCATCTTCATTGAGGATCGGACAGTGTCCAGGGGCATGCATATGAACCTTTTTAAGTTTGTATACTATGGTTCGTCGCGGAATATCAAAATGCTCGTTAGCTTTCCTTTGTGTCATTTTTCCAGATTGTATAACTGCGATACATAGCTGTAATTGTTATTTAGTGTAGTTTGCATACTTCTGAGCACCCAACTTTCGTTTATAAGCTCTTGGCATATTAGTTTACCTGAAAAAAGATGAGGGTAGGTAAAAATAACATGACTGGGGTGGGTAACTTTGCCCCGGGCGCAAAGTCTCCCCATTTTTAGTGTTTTCTGACCTGACTCATAAA
Source organism: Eupithecia inturbata (assembly GCA_963662085.1). Taxonomy (NCBI): domain Eukaryota; kingdom Metazoa; phylum Arthropoda; class Insecta; order Lepidoptera; family Geometridae; genus Eupithecia; species Eupithecia inturbata. The sequence continues at coordinate 7,935,013 of OY759176.1, read as the reverse complement.
AAAATATTAATAAAAAGCTTACCAATATTGAGCCCGTGATTATGTAGATACACTTGGAATTTGGCAGCCTTCTTTTTTTTGAATTTTTCTGCACTTTCACTCTGCGACTCATTCCAGAGAAAAGAACATTACCATCGACCTCATTTTAAAATTTGGAAGTGTTTTGACATTTGGTTTCATGTTCGGACCATTCCCTTGCAGCAACAAGTTTTTTTTTATGAAAAAGAAAATCATTTATCCGATTTGGCGCAAAGATATCCTGGCATGCGCAAAGTAACCCGGTTTACGGTACAAATTGTGATGTCGAAATTTTAAAAGAGACCTGCAATCTCAAGTATGGTGTTAAATGAAAACTTGTACATTTCAAAACAGTTTTTGAAATTTCTGTAGGTTTCAAAGTTTTTGAAATATTTTTACAAAAAAAAAATAGCCACGAAGTTTGCAGAGCGATCCATCTTAAATGTATGTAGCGTTTGTAGATATGGTTCTATATTTTACAGGAAAAATATAGAGAAGTCTGTAAGTAGATCAATTTTTAAAAATAATCAAGTAACCCCCTTTTGGCTAACTCACCGAATGGTGTCAAATATAAGGTATCGGTTTGTACATCTCAAAACAGTTTTTCTGTTATATACTTTTTGAAATATTTTGAAAAAACTCGAAAATTGTACTATTACCCTCTGTACTCCTGTAAGTTTGTAAACCGATACATCTGAAATGTTGGTACCTTATAACTTATAATTTTTTGCTATTCATCAAATAGCAAAGTCTCTAACCAGTACCTATAGTATACATTGGTATACTTCACAACCGTTCGAAACCGACGGCGCGCGAGTCACACTCGCACTTGACGGATCTTGTTTAGAAGTAAACTTAGTTTTTTGAATATTCTGAAGGACTGTTAACAATCGCATTAACGTAACTGTATTCTTATTTAGTAATTTATTTAATTTGAATAATGCTGATGCTAATTCGTAGGTTTTCCCGGTGTACAGAAGAAGTGAAACTAACGCTGTTTAAAGCGTATTGTCAAAGCTTTTACACCGGGAACTTATGGGTAGGGTAAGCTACACCAAACGACCGTTGAAGACCCTGCGTGTACAATATAATAAAATCTTTAAGATGATGTTGGGACTGCCTTGTTTCTGTAGTGCATCTGGGATGTTTGCTGAGTATGAGACGGATGGGTTTGCTGCCATCCTCCGGAAAAAGACGGCATCCCTGATGCGCAGAGTGCGGGATAGCCCCAACAGCATCCTACAAACTGTAGCCGGAAGAATTGCCTCGCCGCACTTTGTGCAAAAAGTTATATAATTATGTACCTATTTGATTTAATGTTTATTCTGATTTATTATTGATTTGATGCTTTTATTTTATTCTATTCGATTTTATGTAATTTGATTTAATTTAATGTAATTTGATGGAATTTAATTTAATTTAATGGTGTAAATAAATACTAACATTAATTCTACGAGATCTCTCTGCTACTTACAAATTTCTGTATCACAGTTATAAGAAAATAAAAGATTTTTTAAATTTTATTTATAGACAATTTAAATACAGTTACAATCAAATTATTATACGTTACCATATAGGTATATAGTAATATTGTTTCTCTTTTTACAGATTCTCACCGAAAATGTCAGTATATTTGCCCGTTAAACTTTTAAGGCCAGCCCAGAATATATGCGCAGTATGTTGTCCAGCGGTAAGTCTATTATCCTCAGCTCTTCTCGGAGGTAGATATCGCATGTCAATAATTGACAACATAGTAAGTAAACAGATGGTTGAGGTCGTACCTAGTTCAGATCCTTTAATATTCATTAATTGTTAATTAATAGAGGATCTGAATTAAGGACGACCTCAAACTCTGTTTACTTACTGTCATCTTACTATGGTTATTAACTTTACAATGTAGAGGTATATACCTCATGGAAAAAGATGGAAAAGCTTATTGTAAATATTTAATTGTTCCCTTTTGCAAAAATACAATGACATTTCACCTGACAAAGTATAGTTTCTTAGGACGCAAGATCGCAAGGAAAAAGTGGTGCAAGGTCCCCTAGTACCATGTAATTTTTGAATGAAGTGCTTATTAAAGATAGTCTCGCCAACCCACTCGCGATTTATTTCTTTACATACGTAGGTAGGTACCTACTTAATTTGATATAAAATTACTTTTTCATTCTATAAACAGATCGGTGATGGTTGTCCCTGATTCGGATCTTAGGTCCGTTTATAAAAGCTTGCTCAGGCATCGATCTATGCTTGAGTAACGCTTTTCTATGGCATTTATAAACGTCACTCAAGCATTTTTTAAATTTTTATATTACGGGCTTGAGACGTAATCGCAACTCAGATTTAATTGTATTGTATTTATTTATTTCAGATAATTAAATCCATAGTTTAACATTAGAATTAAAATTAAAATAAACATTAAAATTAAATAAAATCAAAATTAAAATACAAATGCGTTTGAAATTAAAATTAAACCTAAATTACACTACCTAAAATAAAAATTTTACAATAGCTTATATTAAAATAAATTAGATTACAGTAAAATAAAATAATAATTAGAATATAATCAATTGTGTATACACACTGGAGCAACAAATTGGACAAAATGTGTCCATATCGGAGACATACGCCCTGCCACAGTTTGTAGGATGCTGTTGTGACTCGCCCTCGTCCTGCTCATCAGAGATGCTGTTTTCTTCCGAATGACGGCATGGAAGCCGTCAGTTCGATGCTGAGCAAACATCTCTGAGGCACTACAAAAACGGGGGAGTCTCAACAGCATCCTAAAACTGTTATTATACTGTACACGTAGGGCGTCCAGCGATTTTCGAGTGTAGTTAACCCATAGATTTAAGCACGTCTCAACTCGCGATTAATGACAGTTTTCAATAAAAAACTGACAAAAATTCGTCATTTGAGAAGGGCATAAATCTGACTTAAGTTTGACTATTCAGGGGTAAGCGCTTGCACCACACTCGACATCACCACACCACGTTCGAGTAGGTATTCGAGGTTATTTCTGAATTCACTGAATTTACAGTTCTTGTTTTATTCGTTAGGTACATAATACTTCTGCGAAGGGATGGAGGCCTTTACCCAACTGTGGAACAAGAAGAGGAAGTCTCCGGAGGTGTGCGTCGTCGGTGGCAGTGGAAATTACAGCCTCTCCCATAGGGACGCGGCCAGCGGTGGCGGTCAGTCCAATTTGAAAGGGACGCGCTGCCTCCCGCGTCGAATACATGCCGCGTCTGTCTGGGACAGGTTTTTTGTCCACACACGGTTTTTCGCAGTAAAAATCTACGGTTTACGGCGCTGTGTTTAGGCAGGCACGGACGTCAGTGCTATATAGATTACTGTGGAAGCATGTTGACCTAAGTACGGCGGCAGTGTTGCGCGGCGGGCGGCGGCGGCGGCGGCGCCGGGCTGCGCCTCGCGGCGCGACGCGACGCGGCACGGCGGCGGCCGGCGGTGGTGCGCAGCGCACTAAACCGTGTATGGACACGAGGCCTTAGGATATGCATGTGGTGTGGCCTAAGAGCTTGCATAACAGGTTGGGCTGCTGTTGCTGCGACATACCCCTGCATGTTGCACCGCATAGGCATGGCATTCAATGGGATATAATAATACCTATAGAATATTAACTCAGTAATATCTATTTATACCACAGATATCGCAGTTAACGGGGAAACGTCTCTTTGCATCTGAGACGACCGAATCATTTTTAAATGGCACCAACGCAAACTTTCTAGAAGCGCAGTATTTAGACTGGGCTAAGTCTCAAGGCTCTATAGATCCTGTAAGTAACTTACTCTACCTACCTACAGTAGGTACCTACCGACCTAGGTACCTACAGTCTATAGGTACAGCCAAACTATTGCACTACGAAATTTACCTACGTAGAGTAAGTTCGCCATTACCAGTTAGTCCGTTGACTAGCTTGCTTATAATGTGTTCAACATGATTCCACATCAAATATTTATTTCCATAATACTCCGTACGTTAAATTATATCCTGGAGTTTGATGAGTACCTACGGTTGTTGATAAGAATCGATTTTGTCTCTGGTGCCAATAAAATACAGCAGCTTTCTTCTGTGTATTTTAAACACCTTAACTGCGATCACCTCACCAATACGCCTGCCAAACGAGGTGATTAAAGCAAAACCCCTTCGAGCTTGGGGGAGAAACGTAGCAGTGGGCGTGCCTTCGTGTCAATAAAATTCAGAAACATACTAAGTATACAACGGTCGGGCGGGTCTTGCTGCCGTAATAGTAGTTTTAAGGCCAGCGTTCTGCACAATACTCACTGGTGATTTATGGCCTTAAATTCACTAACTAACTTATAATATACTCTGTTCACGGAGACAAGCTAATATAGCGCGCGCTCTCTTGCACAATTGTATGAAAGTGAAAAGGACGGGACTACTAGCGTGTTTTAGCGTGAGAGACTAAGATTGGTCAGTGGGAGTGACCATTATTTTAAAATGTAAAGCTATGTTTAGATTGCTCACTTCAAACTATTACTTACATTATTCACTAGCTTTTCGCCCGGGGTTTTGTGGATTAGGGGGTTATTGATAATTGACCTACTTATTATGATACTGTAAACCTAAAAATATATAGTTTGTTTAATTTGGTTAGTGTACAAAAAATAAAACATCAGAAATTTTCATACAAATTTATTAACTTTCTAATTCACTTGAATCTGAATCATACTCCAAGCTTATAATAAAACGTTCTGCCATATTTACTACGTTCCTATCCATAACATCCATACCAGGCTCTACTACATCACGTCCGCACCGCACAAGAGACAGATAAGACTAACTTTTGGCCACACAGCGTGCACAGTGTGCACGTGCCCTATGTTCGTTATCTGCGACCAATAACATGCAGTCTATGATTTCCCTATTAGCTTGTTTCGGCGAACAAAGCCTACTAACTAGCTTCTGCTTGCGGCTTCGCACGGGCTTTTCAAGTAGCCTATGTCCTTCCCCGGGATATTGTTTATCTCCCTGCCAAATTTAATTTAGATCCGTTCAGCCGTTTAGGCGTGAACAGGTAACAGCTTGGAAGGATAAAATACCTTTGCTTTTATAATTTGATTATGGATGTGTTATATTTGTTGTTCTGTGTAGGAACTAGAACATTGGGGTCAGCACGCCGCCTACCTTGTAGAAAATAAAACCTATTAAGAGTCGCAAGTGGCCAAGTTCATTTCATAGCTTCACCGATAAAGGAGCTGAGATCTTTTATTGCACATAAGTGCCAAAATTTACTCTCTTTTTTCTGTTACGTTCTCATAGTTCCTGCTCTACTGAACCACTGATTTTAATACTGCTTATTTTTCAGTCTTGGGATAATTTTTACAAGAGTATAAATGCCCCGAAACTAGAAATTGAAGAATTTAATGAATATAACCCTACGACCATTAGTAAGTAACCTAAGCTAAGAACCTAAGCCACTAGGTGATAGGTGATAGATAGGTCATGCTTAGATACTCAGATTCCTAATTAACCATCGAATCTTCACGAACTTTTTATCAGACCAACATAGTTAGGGTAAACCCAGGATAGATGCCCCACTTTTTGAAAAGGCGTTGTTGTTTTATAGTAATAATAATGTAGGGGATAGATGCCCCTAACATCTATCCCCCAAACTTACACCCCGAAAAATTGGGGCAACTATCCTTTTTGATACAGATGCCTTTCTAATTTAGAACTAAACTAAATGCAATAGAAATGTTTTTGACGACCGATCTGGCGCGGCGGGCGAAGGTCCGCCTGCGACGCAGAAGGTTGCGGGTTCGATTCCCGCCTTGGGACAAATGTTTGTACGATCTGCAAATATTTGTTCCGGGTGTTCTGGGTATTTTCTATATACTATAATAAAAAAATATCTATCTATGTAATCTATTGTATTAAGTTTATCAGTCATCTAGTACCCATAACACAAGCTCTGCTTACTTTGGGGCTAGATGATGCTGTGTGGATAGTCCAGCATTATTTATTTATTTATTTATTTATTTGATACCTAGGTATGTAGTCAACGAACCAGTGTATTAAAGTAACAAAAATTTAATGGAATTTATGACAACTTATAAAATTATGCAACAGTGAATACTCACGTTTGAAACCTTGACGCGTTATCCTGCGTTCGTCGCGGAGCACGCTTAAGCGAAATACGTCTATTCTGCACAACCGTCTGCGGGGGCTGAGGGAGGTGTGTGGCGTGTACGCTCCTTATTTAACCTATTCATTCTTTGTTGGGATTTCGGGAAGTTGTGTTTTTGAAACCGAGACATCTATCCCACTGGGGCATGTATCCTGGGTTTACCCTATACATTTCCTTTGAAATAAAATAATAATCATTGAAATCGGATCTAATAAAGTGGTAATATTCAGTAGCCCTCTTTTTAGCCCTTTTAGAGGAAGTGCCGGTTTAATCAATAATACCCGACGAAAAAAAACCATAGTCGTAAAATCAGTATACCAAGTTTCGTCCAGATCATCGTCTCGCTGCGTAATTAATTAATTTCTACTCCTTCTGTTTCTATTTGCAACAATATTGCTTAACGCAAAGATCAAGACTATTTGCGTCGTAGTATTCATGTTGCCATCTTAACGACAGCAGTGCCCTCATTTATCGGTGGAACAAAATGGAAAAAAAAGTGGAAACTGATTCATAAATGCAAAGTGGATCAGAGTGGATGGAGCATTTATTTTCTACTCTTTTAGGTTGCGCTATATACCTACCTTTAAAGATACATAATTTCACAGGTGACTGTACAGTAATTTAATTTTTCAGGATCCGGCAGCAATAGATCGGCGGCCACGGCAAGTGATGAGAATAAACAAAAAGACGTAAAAAAAATTAAATTGCACTTGGCCGTTGCAAATTTGATCAGAAGTTACCAGGTTGGTTTGCTATTAGATGGTACGCACCTACTTAGGTGGCTACCTATTATTTTATTTTATTCCTTTTGATAAACTATAAGTTTGTCGCGATTTACCCGTGCGCAGACACCGCCCCTCTACCCCCTCAGCGTTCTTTTTACGTGACGTGACCACCCTCAAAGTAATAATAACGTCTGTTGCGTGACGATGGTAAGAGGCCTGACGACATGACATTAGTCTCATGGGAGTTAGGGAGGCCCATTGTGTGGGACCGCTACATGCTTCGACACACTTGCGCCTTCCCATCTTCCGAGGACATCCGTAAGGGCTGCTGCGGCGGCACATTTTTCCGAGGATCTCAAGAGACGCAAATATGCAGTCTCGACAGAGCCTACACATTTGCTTCCTTTGGGGTCGAGACCCTAGGTCCGTGGAGTACCGAGGCTCTCCGGGTTTTTAAAAGTTATCTGAGCGTCTGGTCGACGCGACGCGTGACCCGAGAGCTGGCGGATATCTGGCGCAGCGCATCAGCATTGCCATACAGCGGGGCAATGCAGCCAGCGTCTTGGGGACGCTTCCGACTGGTATTGATATGGATCCAACTGATCCATAGCATCTACAGGTAGCTCAACTAGCTACCTGTAGATGTCTGCAGTTAGCTTAATTGTTTCAATTGTAAATACTAGTTCTAATTTGTTTTTATTATTGAATTGTAATTTTCTTTGTCAATAAAGATACTCAAAGGTAAAAAGTTATCTTTTAATATAAGCTACATAAACGACTGCGCAGTGATTCATAAAAACGAGCCGAGTGAGAGGCCCCAAAGAGTAATGCATCTCTTTCTGTAAGGATATACATGCATCTGTACTTTTTTATAAATTCTAAAGAAACTATGATGAATAATTTAATACAGACCTTTTCAATTGGAAAATGATACTTTAGAATAACATATTAACTAATTAAGTTTCAACTAGGTTGTATTCACTGTCTGCTAACCGTTACTTCCACTTTATAGTGCGCGAAAGGTTTGAAAACATGTGTTTTACATTCTTACGGTAATTTTGCTGCGTAAATTTTACAGCTTATAAAAAGTACGTGTATCATAAGTAATTGTATCATAATCATAGTAAATAGCAAGTTTATTCCCACTGCATTTGTTTTAATGTTGGGCTTGCCAAGACACAAATTAAATAATGAAAGAACGTAACAAATTAAGATTATGGACTGCTATGAAACTTGGCACCTAGTCCTATTGATCTCAGCTCTTTTATCGGTTATTCCACTATTTGAACGAACTTGGCTAGATTTCATTCACTTTTATGTTTTTGATTAGATTTCATAATTGATAAGTCATTCATTATTAATCCGCAACTCAGGACCATAAGTAAATTTTTTGTATGTAGCTAACCAACGTACCAATACCAATGTAACTTACGAATTCATACAATTTGTAAAAGACGCGCTTTTCTTTATTCCGGCTTTTTCAGTTTATAACATCAGTAATTAATGTAATTAACAACTATGCAATCATTCGAACTGCCCAATCCTTCCAAAAACCAAAGGAGGTCGTTCAACCGCGATCTAGAGTTCGTACCCTTTTACTAGCGACATCTTGCGAGCTTTAAACTAGAATCCCCCATGAAGCATGGCGGGTTGTTCAACACTAATTTTTACGATTTCTATGCATGCAAATTTAAATTGTGGTATATCATTTGAAAGATAATTTTGTAACCTTTCAAGTAATAACAAGAAGATTTAAAATTAATTTAATTTCCTACCTAAATTTAGGGAATTATTGCAATCTAGAAGTTGTGGACGTCTAAATGATATTATAGGTAGTTTTTTTTTACAATCTTTATGTTAAACCCCCTCAATATTTTGTGTTACCCCCCTGGCCCTAATGGCCGCTTGATGGTTGTTCATTGACCGAATGAGTTTCCTGATGGAATCCAGATCCTTGGTATTTCCTGTCAGTCTTGGACTAAGTCAGTTTTCAGGAATTCTTTCGACGCCGGAGCTGGACCCCCGTTTGCCACTGTTTCCGCAAAACAGTATTGTGCGAATCGAATACTGTTTTACTGTTGTGTTTGTTTGTAGAGTCTATAGGAATAGACTCTACGTTGACGGTCGCTCGCTACCATGTAGGCACATTCTGGTTTTGTCAGAGAACAGGACTCGACTCCATTGCTCCATCGCGAGCAAACTAAAGCTGTGCTTGTCGGTGGGCTGGAGACAATTTGTGTCCCGTGGCTGACATTTTTGGGGTCAATTTCGCTTCTTTGAGTCTTCGTCTGACTGTCCACTCGCTCACAACCCTCCCTCAAACATCTCTGAGCTGCTGCTGGACGTCTACCGTTACGCCGGTCAGGTGTCGATTTCGGAGAGAAGTGGTGACAATAAATCGATCATCTCTTGATCGTCGCCGTCGTCCAGATTCTGGTCTTCGGACTAAGTTCCCAGACTCCCAGAATCTTTTGTACACCTTGGAGACATAGGACTTACGCGATATGAACACATTATTATTAGTATTACTTAACGGGAATTTATCGCGTTTATTTACTTATTTTCCCGACTTTTCAATAGGCTTACACACTGTCGTGGTCACGGGATGACTGGAGTACTGGAGCTACCGCCTCTGCGAAGCGGGGGCAGCAGTTTTTGAAACTACCCTCTCTTGGTTTTCGTAACTAGTCATGTCCATCTGCACACTCGGACGACACACAACACTAACTGTGTCCGCGACACACTGAGAAACCGGTCTACGACGAGTACACTTGGCTATAACTGGATTCCACGAGACAGAGAGTTTGAACCCGTCTTCACGATTGAAATTAGAATATTTCTTAATATCAATCGCTTCCCGAACCATTCTCTTGTAGTAATGCCTTTCATTACTTGCGTTGCGGTTTGTGACACGCCAGTACAAAATTACCTTTCAAATTATATACCGAAAAAAATTGTCTTGATCAACCCGCGATGAAGCGATTCCAGTTTAAAGCTCGCGAGTGTAGTAGGAACCAACCAATGCAACGATGGGTCCCTTTTATGGACACTCGGGGTTCGTTTACACGAACGCTCACACATTTTTAACGATAATTCCGAAAGTAGTAATTATAAATTAATATGATTTGGCAGTTTTTATGCCGAAGTTTATGGCGCTCATTGGGGGAGGCCTATGTCGCAAGTTTATTTCCGAACTTGGCTAAACGCTCTACAGCGCGTCTCAATATTTTGTTCATCCATGAGGACAAGGAACATTGTTTGTGTTGGAACAAAACCAATGTTACTATTATAACGGGCGCGTTTCGAACCGCACTCACCCTGATGATGGGGATGAAAATAAAACGTTGTTTTTCCAACATAAACAAGGTTCGTAGATAATTATCTGACATTCGTAATTAATTTGTCGAACTACGATAGTTTTATAGTAAAATACACAAACGTTCGCAGGCTCGAGGACATCTTCTCGCAAAAGTAGACCCCCTGGGCATGATGTTACCGGCGACATTTGTCAGCCCAGATCATCCGGGTGTGAAATCCGATATAAAGGGAATGGCGTGCAAGGTGGTAGCTCGAGAACTGGGATCTGAATTAAGTTAGATTTGATTGATTTACTTACTTACCTTGAACTCATGCATCCTCAAAACTAGTAGGTTTGCCATGTTCTGGGTATTTTATATATATATATATATATATAATAAAAAATATCTATCTATGTTATGTATTGTATTAAGTTTATCAGTCATCTAGCACCCATAACACAAGCTCTGCTTACTTTGGGGCTAGATGATGCTGTGTGGATTGTCCAGCATTATTTATTTATTTATATTCACTACGCTTGGCAGGTGGTTTGGAGATCGCAGTGGATGTGCTAAACATACACTGAAAGGTGCTGCCGCCCTTCCTCAGCTATATAGGTTCTCTTAGTCGACTGTTACGACATCCAGGGATTGAGTTGTACGGGTCGATACCCTCTCACTCGTCGACCACTACCGACTTAAGTAAGTCACTGGGCGGCGGCGGCGGCGGCTGGTTGATACACCTTACGGATATAACGCTTATGGCTGGTGTATAACACAAAATAATTATCTGTAGCCGTATAAATAATTTGTTTTATTCGTGAAATGTTCTATTTGTGTAAAATACTTTGATTAATATTTGAGTGAAAGAAAAATACTCACACTCAATAGCGTTTGGAAGAAATAACCAAATTTCGAATTAAAAAAAATATTCGAAATTCGGATATTTCTTATAATGTTGGGGCATACACCAGCCTTAACGATGAAATCCGGCACAAGCTGGCTGCAGATAAATAACAATAAGACGCCAAGTGCGAGTCGACTCGCACACGAAGGGTTCCGTACAGTAAAAATCAGGCAACTTTTTCAAAGAACATCAAATTTTCACTTTTTCGGAGACCCTTTAAATTTTCAACTTTATTATGTTTACCTATAGTACTTGATGTTATTACAGTTATTATTTATATAAACTTCTATATGTCTACATATAGTGGTTCAAGAGATGAGTACTTTTCAAGGCTTGAAAAACGTACAGCAATAATTGCCAAAAAAACGCTTTTTATATGGAAGCACCCATACAAAAAGCGTTTTAATATTTATTTTATTTTTATTATTTGCTATTATAGCGGCAAGAGAAATATACATTCTCTGAAAATATCAACTGTCTACCTCTTGCGGTTCATGAAATAGAGCCCTGTGACAGACGGACGGCGGAGGCTTAGTAATAGGGTTCTGTTTCACCCTTCGGGTACGGAACCCTAAAAACAACAAAACAATAATGGTTTGGGAAAACTGTTCCTACGGCTGTACTTAATACCTACCTAGGTAGTTAATTAATTGCAACGCCAGTTATTGCATTACATTTTGGTCTGCTCTTCTAAGCCGTTCGATTTTTGTTAAGGTGATGCAGACATGGACCAGGTATTTCTGTTGCCAGAAAAGACCCGAATTGGAGGAAAAGAAACTGAACTTCCGTTGAGGTATGGTATGGATGTAAAATGTATTAAGTAATAACTAGGTTCTGCCCGCGGCATTGCACGCATCTTCCCGGGATAAAAAGTAGCCTATACTTATGTTATTCTAGATAAAATCTAAAAGATGTACCTAACATCTATGCAAAATTGCATCCCATTCCGTTCATTCGTTTCTCTGAGAAGGAGCAACAAACAAAACTACATCCATTCATCTAGTATGATTAGTAATCAAATCACACTAGATGGATAAAATGAATAAACACTTTATTGTACAATTTGTATATACAAAATAAATAACTTACAATAGGCGGCCGTATTGCTTAAAGCAATGTTTTCCAGGCAACCTTAGGATGGATGTAGGTTTGTTGTTTGCATAATCGTAATCAGTGATTAGACACTGTTATAATAAAAGAATAAAACCCAATAATATATTTCAGAGAGATAATACAACGTCTGGAAAATGCATACTGCAAATCGATAGGAGCGGAGTTCATGCATATACCAGACTTGGATGGCGTAAATTTTATCAGGGATCGTATGGAGGCGCCTGGTTGTATGGACAGAAGTCCTGAGGAAAAGCGTAATATCCAGCGTCGCCTCACAAAGGCAGTCTTGTTAGTTGATTTTTGACACTTTGACTGCATTCATTCTGCCCCGCTCCGCGCCGCTGCAGAACACGCAGAGCGACATGTGCGTCATGAAAGTGCTGCAAATCATTATTTTGTAGTTGGGATGGTACGCAAGTCTGCAGTCGTCATCTTAACACACTTTGATATTCGCTACTTATTCGTCTGTTGCACAAATTCTCTTCCCGCTTGAAGGTTTTGCGTAAAATGTCTATTTAGTATTATATTACGACAAAAACAGCATTCGTACCAAAATAATATTATTGGTACGAATGCTGTTTTTGTGTTGTTTGAACGTAGGGTAAGTAGGTACTTGTACTGATTTTTTACGTAAGATCAGCAATGCAAACCTCATACATTCCATCCCAAATACACGAATTGATTTCCAAAAAAAGGGGTTCTGACTTTTTACCCGACTGCGCAAGGAGGGTTATGTTCTTCAAAGAGTATTTCAACTTAAAGATGGTAAGATAAGAATGGTCTGTTTGGTAGGTACATACAAGGTGCCACATAATAGGTGTACTAAGCGGAGAGGGGGGGGTCCCAGGAACATATTCTTCATTAGGTAGGTATGTTAAAAAATCGCAAAATTTTTAAAAAGGGCTACGTACGTGCCTAGTTTTATTTTTGCATGAATGGATGTGTTCTTTATTAGCACATGAAAAAGGAACCCTAAAATTTTGGTCGGTTTTGCGTTAGCGATATGATAGGCTTATCTTTTTCTAAGCGTATGCGTAGTTATTTTTTACTATGGAAATTTAAAACAATGTATTTCTGAAAATCAACCATGCGGATCAGTTGGGTATAGGGTGCACAACAACTCAGTTTCGGGTTGGTACATGAATAACGTGGCACCTTATATAAGGAGAGAAGCACCGTTCAGGTAATATTTTTAAATGAATATACCTACCTACCTGTGTTAGCGACTTTCGTTGCTAACACCGCGCACCGTTACGTTGTCGTTGTTTATTGGCTAGCAGAAGTTAAAAAAATTCTATACCCAACCCAGCAGTCGGGATTAATACGGAATGAATCTATAACTGTAATAATTCTGTCTGTGTCTTTTAACACCTAAATGGCAGAACTTAATGTCAATTGACAGGGAGGTAAATGGGTTCCCGGGGACTGACATAGGCTACTTGAAAAAAGTTGAAAAATTTTAAATATGTACGCCAATTGGCAGATCACAGTGCTCTTATTTTATAACTGAACATCCCTGTAATACCTGTGTATCACTAATAAATAAATGAATTGAATTGAATTGAAAAGCGCGTACGAAGCCGCGGGCTGCAGATAGTAATATCATAAACAGATAATAAATATTAGCAATAATAACGATGATGGTAACAAAATAATAAAGTCCAGGTATTTTTGGCGTTGACCTTGTCGGTCTTTTGCAGCTTAGAGAAATACTTTGCTACAAAATGGCCGGCTGAAAAGAGATTTGGTCTCGAGGGAGGTGAAAGCATGATAGCAATGCTGGAAGAAATCGTCGACAGCGGGACTAGATTGGGGATCCAGTCGATCGTCATAGGCATGCAGCATCGAGGTTGGTGAAATCTATATATATTAGGTCCTTACATATGAAATTGGCGTTTTGTATGGGAGGAACAAAAAGTCGAATATTTTTTAATATAATATATTTAATTAATCAAAGTATGAACCATTATTTTCTATGCACTTTTGCCATCTTATAGGTAGTTCATTGATCCCTTTACTAAAAAAACCAGTCGGACGGGAATCAATAAAATCTTTAAAGGCGATTTGGACTGCCCCATCGGAGTTGAATTTTTTCCCTTGCAAGAAGTTATCTAAATTTCGAAAAAAATGGTAATCTGTTGGAGCAAGGTCCGGGGAGTACGGAGGATGTCTTAGACGTTCCAATTGAAGCTCTTCTAATTTAGTAGCCGTCTGTTGCGCAGTGTGTGGTCTAGCGTTGTCGTGAAGCAGCAGTGGCGTGGAGCGATTGACCAGCCTAGGTTGTTTAGCCGCTAGCTTTTCCATCATGGTTTGCAATTGCTGACAATAGACATCAGCCGTAATAGTCTGGCCAGATTTGAGAAAACTGTAATGAACAATACCGGCACTAGTCCACCAAACGCTTACAAGTAACTTTTTTGGGGTTAATTTTCGCTTGGGGCAGGATTTGGCTGGCTGGCCAGGATCCAACCATTGCGCTGAGCGCTTCCGATTATCGTAAAGAACCCATTTTTCATCACAGGTAATGATTCGGTTTAAAATACCTTCATTATTGTGCCGGTTTAGTAATGTAACGCAGCAGTCGACGCGCGTTTGCCGGTTTGCTTCAGTCAATTCGTGAGGTACCCACCTTTCAAGCTTTTTAATCTTCCCAATTTGCTTCAAGTGAATTAAAACAGTTTTATCACTAACATCGCAGCCTGCAGCTAACTCGGACGTGGTTTGCGATGGATCCGCTTCCACAATAGCCTTCAACTCTTCATTATCAACTTGAGTCTCAGGCCGTCCACGGGGCTTGTTCTGCAGGTCAAAATTTCCAGAACGAAAACGTTGGAACCAAAAACGAACTGTGTTTTCTTTTGCAACACGACCGCCATACACATCATTCACCCTTCGAGTTGTTTTCGCAGCACTAGTGCCACGGCGGAACTCGTACTCGTAAATAATGCGATATTTTAAGTTTTCCATTTTGTAAAATGAGTGACGCAAACAGAAAAAAACAGAAGAAAAAAAACAAATGAATGACGATCATCGAAGCACAAATACATGAGTCTATAGCTGTACAAATTTGAATTTGGAATTCCTTACCAAAGAGGAGAAATTTGTGATTAAAGTGGCCAGTACGAAAAACGCCAATTTCATATGTAAGGACCTAATATAAAAGAAAGTCATGTTAGTTACATTATTTATAACTCAAGAACGGCTGAACGGATCTCGGTAAAATTTGGCAGCGAGGTAGATGGTATTCCGGGGCCGGACATGGCTACCTTTTATTCCGGAAAAAAGTGTGCGAAGCCGCGGGCTGCAGCTAGTTTATCATAAATGTAGCTCCAGCCAAGTCCGATGTAAAATGTTTGCAACAAGTCACAACAAAAAGCAAAAATCATCATGTTTGGCGTCGAGTTTCAAAAATAATTGTCAGCAATATTTATCGAAGGAAAGATCTTAAATCAATCGGTAATTTGATTTGAGATTCCAAGTTCGTAAAGAATCGGTCGACGCAAATATCTCTTATTGTTTAGCTTAGACAAACTTTATTAACAGAAAATTACAATCAAATAGAAACAAATTAGAACTAGTATTTACAATTGAAACAATTGAGCTTACTGCAGACTTTAGTTTAGGTATTTATTTAGGTACTTACACAAACCTTTGAGTAACTTCTCACCCCATGTCTCAAACAAAAAAAAAATATTTTTTTGCGTTTTTTTCGTTTTGTACTTTGGGTTTTGGCTAGGTAGAATAATTAATGGTGTCGATTCTGTTGTTTTTGAATTAGCTAAAATTAGGATTTCTGAATGTCAAATAGACGAAAGCTATTGTGTTTCAAAAATTAGACTGGCAGTTTTAAAATTAGGATGACAGATCTAAAACAACTCAACTTAGTAAATGCATTACATTTTAGCTATGATTAGAAACGTCCACCTAATTTTAGGAGGCATCTAATTTGTTCATTAGATGCCTCCTAAAATTAGGTGGACGTTGCCTAGGTTGTTTAGCCGCTAGCTTTTCCATCATGGTTTGCAATTGCTGACAATAGACATCAGCCGTAATAGTCTGGCCAGATTTGAGAAAACTGTAATGAACAATACCGGCACTAGTCCACCAAACGCTTACAAGTAACTTTTTTGGGGTTAATTTTCGCTTGGGGCAGGATTTGGCTGGCTGGCCAGGATCCAACCATTGCGCTGAGCGCTTCCGATTATCGTAAAGAACCCATTTTTCATCACAGGTAATGATTCGGTTTAAAATACCTTCATTATTGTGCCGGTTTAGTAATGTAACGCAGCAGTCGACGCGCGTTTGCCGGTTTGCTTCAGTCAATTCGTGAGGTACCCACCTTTCAAGCTTTTTAATCTTCCCAATTTGCTTCAAGTGAATTAAAACAGTTTTATCACTAACATCGCAGCCTGCAGCTAACTCGGACGTGGTTTGCGATGGATCCGCTTCCACAATAGCCTTCAACTCTTCATTATCAACTTGAGTCTCAGGCCGTCCACGGGGCTTGTTCTGCAGGTCAAAATTTCCAGAACGAAAACGTTGGAACCAAAAACGAACTGTGTTTTCTTTTGCAACACGACCGCCATACACATCATTCACCCTTCGAGTTGTTTCCGCAGCACTAGTGCCACGGCGGAACTCGTACTCGTAAATAATGCGATATTTTAAGTTTTCCATTTTGTAAAATGAGTGACGCAAACAGAAAAAAACAGAAGAAAAAAAACAAATGAATGACGATCATCGAAGCACAAATACATGAGTCTATAGCTGTACAAATTTGAATTTGGAATTCCTTACCAAAGAGGAGAAATTTGTGATTAAAGTGGCCAGTACGAAAAACGCCAATTTCATATGTAAGGACCTAATATAAAAGAAAGTCATGTTAGTTACATTATTTATAACTCAAGAACGGCTGAACGGATCTCGGTAAAATTTGGCAGCGAGGTAGATGGTATTCCGGGGCCGGACATGGCTACCTTTTATTCCGGAAAAAAGTGTGCGAAGCCGCGGGCTGCAGCTAGTTTATCATAAATGTAGCTCCAGCCAAGTCCGATGTAAAATGTTTGCAACAAGTCACAACAAAAAGCAAAAATCATCATGTTTGGCGTCGAGTTTCAAAAATAATTGTCAGCAATATTTATCGAAGGAAAGATCTTAAATCAATCGGTAATTTGATTTGAGATTCCAAGTTCGTAAAGAATCGGTCGACGCAAATATCTCTTATTGTTTAGCTTAGACAAACTTTATTAACAGAAAATTACAATCAAATAGAAACAAATTAGAACTAGTATTTACAATTGAAACAATTGAGCTTACTGCAGACTTTAGTTTAGGTATTTATTTAGGTACTTACACAAACCTTTGAGTAACTTCTCACCCCATGTCTCAAACAAAAAAAAAATATTTTTTTGCGTTTTTTTCGTTTTGTACTTTGGGTTTTGGCTAGGTAGAATAATTAATGGTGTCGATTCTGTTGTTTTTGAATTAGCTAAAATTAGGATTTCTGAATGTCAAATAGACGAAAGCTATTGTGTTTCAAAAATTAGACTGGCAGTTTTAAAATTAGGATGACAGATCTAAAACAACTCAACTTAGTAAATGCATTACATTTTAGCTATGATTAGAAACGTCCACCTAATTTTAGGAGGCATCTAATTTGTTCATTATTAAAATTTATAAGCAAATGCTGGATGGATAAAAACATTAGGATACATATAAGTTGTACGCACCTGTTTGACTGGCTGACGGACTGACGGACTGACAGACAGACAGGCAGACAGTTGGGGATTTTAAAAAAACTAGCAATTTTTAGGTTCTGTTTACAGAATACCATAACTATTTAGATCAACCTATGTTAGAAAATTTAGAAATCGTAAAATTTGAGTTAGGAATCCTAAAACAACAGAATCGACACCATTGTCCAATTTTCATCAAGATATTAAAAAAAAAAAGTGTCTTCAAAAATGTGTCTGTGATACAATGCAAGAGTGTGCGCATAGCTGCTATTAAAATAGTATTATCACAACGTACGTTACTAGTGTTTTCGTTGCACATGCCTACTGACATGGATAGCAATCTCTCTGAGTTTACGGAGTGTTTGAGTGAAGTAGCTGCTATCGTGGAGGACTGTAACGTCGACTCAGTGTGCATGTTAGAGGACTTTAATGCAAAGCCTGGTGCGCTGTTCGGCAATGAATTACGCGATTTTTGTGTAGAACAAGACTGGCGGTGTGCGGACATTGAGCTACTGGGCCTGGTGTCGGACTCGTGTACATTTGTGAGTGATGTTCATGGTACTACGAGCTGGTTGGATCATTGTATAGTTTCCGAAGCAGCGTGGAGATCGGTTATAGACGCTAAGATTCACTATGATGTCATCTGGTCCGATCACTTTCCTCTAGAAATAACTTGCAACCTGGACATACTTAGAACAAAATGTAGTAGCAATAACATAGAACGAAACGCCGTGATATGGAGGATAGGAATTCTGAAAAGATTGAAAATTATAAAGAGTACTGTAATAATAATCTGAGGGACATAGACCTCCCACCAGAACTTCAGGAATGTAGTAATAGACTTTGTACTAACTTAGAACATAAGACGATAATTAATGAAATGTATGCTAATGTTGTAGACATCCTGAGAACTGGGGCTAGTCATAGCTTTGGTAGGGTGACTCCCATCAGGAAGAAGCAGGTGATAGGGTGGAACAAACATGTAAGACAAGCACATGCGGACGCTCGACTTGGGTTTCAGAACTGGGTTCTATTCGGTAAACCGAAGGCCGGGGACTTGTATATTGTAATGAAAACAACTAGGAAAATTTTCAAACAAAAATTTAAATGGTGTCAGGAACATTCCGAACAAATAAAAATGGATATATTAGCTAGTCATCATACCGATAAACAGTTTGGTAAATTTTGGAAGCAAACCAGTAAACTGAGTCCTAGGTCGGGTCTGCCTGTTAGTGTGGCGGGTGTTAGCGTAACAGCGAAAATAGCGGGCCTATTTAAAGATCATTTCAGGGTGCAATCGCCTCTTGTAACGCCGCAGGATGAAGTGCCTCAGGTTGATGGATCACCGAGTGGGTTGCATGTGTTCACTGCTAAGGAAGTATCGGCGGTACTGAAAGGTATGAAGAAGGGCAAGTCTCCCGGCCACGACTCCATTAGTATTGAGCACCTGCGATTTGCTGGGGTACATCTGCCTGGAGTGCTGGCCATGCTGTTCTCGTTGTGTGTTGTACATGCCTACCTGCCTGATGATATGATGAAGACCGTGGTTGTGCCATTGGTTAAGAATCGGACTGGAGACGTATCAAACATAGGTAACTATAGGCCCATCTCGTTGGCTACTACTATAGCTAAAGTGCTGGATAGTATGCTTGACAAACAGCTACTGAAACATCTTGTGCTTCATGACGCGCAGTTCGGATTTCGAGCTGGGCTCTCTAGAGAAACAGCAGTGCTGTGTCTCAAGCATACAGTCCGGTACTACACGGATAGGAAGACGCCTGTGTATGCGTGCTTCCTTGACCTATCGAAAGCCTTCGATTTGGTTTCCTATAGTGTCCTGTGGAAGAAGCTCTCAGAGACAACGATGCCCGCTGAACTCATTCAGCTGTTCAAATACTGGTACGGTCATCAGAGCAATGTTGTCAGGTGGGCAGGCTCGCTGTCCGAGCCGTACGGGTTGGAATGCGGGGTGAGGCAGGGGGGGTTGAGCTCTCCTCGGCTTTTCAGCCTGTACGTTGATCGGCTGATCGGTGAGCTGAGTGGCGCCATGGTAGGTTGCTCCGTTGGTGGAAAAATGGTAAACAACATTAGCTATGCCGATGACATGGTGTTACTGAGCCCAACGATCAGCGCCCTACGGAAGCTGGTAGGCATATGTGAGCGGTATGCGGTGACACATGGCCACATGGTACAACGCTACAAAGAGCGAGCTATTGGTTTTCAAAGCGGGATCTAAGTACTATCCACATGTGCCATCCGTCTCACTGGATGGCAAAGTGCTCAAACAAGTGTCGAACTTTAAGTACCTGGGGCACTGGGTCACCGATACTCTCAAGGACGACATGGATATGGAGAGGGAGAGGAGGGCGTTGGCGGTGAGGAGTAACATGTTGATCCGCAGGTATGCAAAATGCTCCGAAAAGGTGAAAATTACATTGTTCAGGGCCTTCTGCCAATCGTTTTACACCTGCAGCCTGTGGATGAGCGTTACTCGAGCGGCGTACAACGCCCTCTGTGTGCAGTACAATAACGCGTTCCGGATGCTGGTGGGGCTGCCGCGCTACTGCAGCGCGTCAGGTATGTTTGCGGAGGCGCGAGTGGATGATTTCCACGCCATCATGCGCAAGCGTGTCGCCTCCCTGATGCAGCGGGTGCGTGCCAGCCCCAACAGCCTCCTAGTCACGGTGGCTGAGCGGGTGGATGGCCCCATTCTCAGACACTGGACTGAGACGCATGTGTTGTCTTGCCACTCTATGCGTTGTGCAAAATAATAAATAAACAAAATTTTGTAATATAGAAATAAAATATAATATATGTAGGTACCTACTGTAACTTAATTGAATTTATTATAATAATTTTAATCTGTAATTTATCTAATCTTATGTTATTGACTGTAATTTTGAATTTTATTTGATTGTGTGTATGTGAAATATGGATTATTATCTGAAATAAATGAATACAATACAATACAATTAAATTTGTTTATCAGTATAGTGTTAATCGCTTTGCGATCACCCATTAGAGGAAGGACAGCTGCTTGTATTTTTATCATCTCCACCAAATCTCAGGCCAAGCGTGATGTGATAAATCACAAGTCCCAATCGTCGGTAAATGCCGTAAAAGGGTAAACATGCTTCGTTTAAATAAATAAATCCTACTAATATTATAAAGCCAAAAGTATGTGAATTTTATTTAGTTACCGAAAATCTCCAAAACTACTGAACAGTTTAAAATGAAATTTGAAGTAGGACTACGGTTAGAATATAGCCTAACTTAGGTAATAGGCTACTTATTATACCGAAAATACGCGTGCGAAGCCGCAGGCAGAATCTAGTAAATAATGAATAAAAAATCATTTCTTGCCTATAGGTAAATTTCTTAACCTAAACTACACATAAATAAGTTATACACAAAAATAAGTTACTAATCACAGACAAAAGGAGTAGATTCAGCATTGCGCTGCATGCAAAAAACATGCGACGCTGATTTTAAATGTACCTACTCCCCTCGGGTACCTAGGTGAAATTTCAGCCTTTAGCAATGGTTATTTTTATTATAGGTTAAACTACAAAAAGTTTTTACTCCGAGTCCGCCATATGATATCGGCCTTTTCCGTTCTCGGAACAGTAATTCAAAAAAAGAACCAAGTGGCTGAGGCATTCGCGGAATTTTCTTCGAAATGTACATTTGAATTAGGTAATTTTATTAATTCTACAGAATGTCGTCGAGTGATATAAAAGATTTTATGACATGATTTTATGACTGCTCAAGGAGTGATTGAGAACCTATTATCCTAGAAATCCAGAAATAAATACAACAAGACTTATGATGAAGATTACTTAAATTGGAAAAACGAGAAAAGTGCAACTTCTTTTTCGGAAAATTTCCCTCGTCGGTGTAGTATTGCACTATGTACCACTTAGGAGAAAGTGCGATTCCTACCTCGTGTGTTTTAAGCCTCAAATGACACACTCGATAGAAATCAGTCATTTTCTCACCTCGGTGAACAATGTACTAATTAGTGTATCATGACGACGATGTTCGATCTTTAGGTTGCGAGTGTAAAATAATGCTTGTTCCTACATCATATAGTTATCCATCTGTTACTGCCAATCAACAATTTGTTCAGGAAAAGCAAGTTCAGCTGTGGACCTACGTCCATGTGTGCTGTTGAGGAAGGAACTTGTTGTCACTGTTGTTCATGTGTTGATTTATCTTGTTTTGCGTTCAACAGGTCGTTTAAATATGCTGGTAAACGTGTGCCGTAAACAGATGACGGATATTTTTGCGCAGTTCAAACCAATGGAACCTAAAGAACCTGTAAGTCGGAGTAGTCTGGCCTTCTGACGACCTTAGTGACGCAATGGGCGAAAGTCGCCGGCGACGTAGAAGGCCAATTTTGCGTATCACTCGATAAATATCGAGTCCCACCAAAAACTGCATTCTCTTGCGACTTATCGAGCAACTTATCGAAGAAGCCCTCTGATTTTGACAATACGCATGTTTGCTACGAATATTCACTCGATATTTTGACAGTTATTGCTATATTTATCGATTAGATTTATTGCCTGAATTGCCATCCCCCTTCCCTCAGGGGATTGCGGGTTCGATTCTCACCTCGGGACAAAAGCTTGTACCTGCAGATATTTGTTCCGGTCGTTCTGGGTGTTTTCTATGTACTATAGTAAAAATGTATACCTACCTATCTAATTCATAACATAACATAGCTATAACTTTAACAACAGTAACATATGTAGGTATAACTTTTTACTATAATACTCGTACTACATAGAAAACACCATGTAGTATAATACAATGTACCGATTATTATTAGTATTATTTAACGGGTATTTTTCGCGTTTATTTACCTATTTGATAAATGAAATGTAATTTTGGAAGTAGGAAGGTATATTAGTTATCTAGTACCCTTAACACAAACTGTGTGGTGTGTTGATTATCCAGCATTATTTATTTTATTTCAAATCTCGTTATAAAATACATTTTTTAAAAAGAAAATAATATATTATAGAACTATTCTACAGTAAAAAAATATATCAACACGGTGAATCACCGGCCGCGAAGCTAGCCTCAAGCGGCCGGTGACTAGGGCTGCAGAGAGAGGAACTTCCTGACGATGCGCGCCGAGTTCAGAGTACCGCCTGCCTTTAGGATCTGACCCTTTATCCAACTTCCTAGCGAGAGTCTCTTGAGATTTTGATCGAGGCCCTTCATTATTACGCCGTTAACCGAAACGACCATCGGGACGACGATCGCTGAATTAACATCTTGGACTGTATAAAAGCTACGTGTTACGAGCCATTCTTTCAACACCTTAATAAATAGCATTCCTTTGTTTTCTAAAATAGATTTTGGTAAATGAGTATATATTTTGTATGACATGTAGACTCTTAACAGTATGATAATATATTTAAACAATTCTAGAGATAATCAGTACAACAATGCCAGTTTATAAATTCGTTTATATTATAATATTTTTTTGCTGTGTAGCCAGAGTCTTATACTGGAAAGAGCTCTGGATTTGTGACGTCAGCGTGGATAACGTGTATGAAAAAACAAAAGACATACGCGCAAGCTTTTGAAAATGTATCATTACGCGATTAAATATTGAGTACCTAGAGTTAGTTTTTCTAGGGATCTGGTGACATCAAGTACCATCTGGGGACGTATATTCACCGCTTCATTCGGCGTACCAACAAATACATAAAGGTGTCGATGAGCGCCAATCCTTCTCACTTGGAGGTGGTGGCCCCAGTAGTGGCGGGGAAGACAAAAGCCGAGCAGCACTGGAAGGGAGACGACTCAGGCTCAAAGGTAAGGCCTGACTGACTGGGTGATTTTTGCAGCCCCTGTGCGATTACGCAAAACCACCCATCCTTTATTGACATTTGAAAGCCCTTTGAATGGCCTGCGTAATTTGCTGTTGTTTGACCATTGAAATGGCTTTCAAGGCCATTAAAAGGCCTTTAAATGTCAAATATAGGCTGGGTAATTTTTGCGTAACGGCACAGCCCTTGGTGGTACCAATGGCTGTGCAATTACGCAGCCTATTAGCTCGCAGACGCCCAATCACCAATTTTAACCGACTTCGAAAAAAGGAGGAGGTTTTATGTTCAGCTATTATAGGTATGTATGTTTTTTTAAAGTAGTTTCAATAAATAAAACAGAATAAAGAAATAAATAATGAATAAAGAAAATAATAATAATAAATGCAGAATAAAGTCATTTACTACGGGATATTTACCATGATTTGAGTATTGAGCTTTCCAATATTTCGCTTATTATATACAAATAATATATGTATTTACAGGTCCCATATAAAAGTTACACCCGAGGTATTTATCCCGTAAAACTTTAAAAGTTACACCCGAGGTATTTATCCCGTAAAACTTTAAAAGTTACACCCGAGGTATTTATCCCGTAAAACTTTAAAAGTTACACCCGAGGTATTTATCCCGTAGAACTTTAAAAGTTACACCCGAGGTATTTATCCCGTAAAACTTTAAAAGTTACACCCGAGGTATTTATCCCGTAAAACTTTAAAAGTTACACCCGAGGTATTTATCCCGTAAAACTTTAAAAGTTACACCCGAAGTATTTATCCCGTAAAACTTTAAAAGTTACACCCGAGGTATTTATCCCGTAAAACTTTAAAAGTTACACCCGAGGTATTTATCCCGTAAAACTTTAAAAGTTACACCCGAGGTATTTATCCCGTAAAACTTTAAAAGTTACACCCGAGGTATTTATCCCGTAAAACTTTAAAAGTTACAGCCGAGGTATTTATCCCGTAAAACTTTAAAAGTTACACCCGAGGTATTTATCCCGTAAAACTTTAAAAGTTACACCCGAGGTATTTATCCCGTAAAACTTTAAAAGTTACACCCGAGGTATTTATCCCGTAAAACTTTAAAAGTTACACCCGAGGTATTTATCCCGTAAAACTTTAAAAGTTACACCCGAGGTATTTATCCCGTAAAACTTTAAAAACACTTTCAAACTAAGGGATTCGAAGTCTGTTTTGAATCAATTCAACACAATCATGTTAAGTATAATTTATAAAAGTTCGAAACCTGCGGCGTGCAAGTCACACTCGCACTTGACGGCTCTTGTTTTTTGCTATCGACCATATGTATGTATGCCACTGTGATCAGACAGGTCCTTATGCGATCCTGCGGGTTCCAACTAGTTCCAAGTCATCTTATTATTGTCATTCAATTACCTACATTCGTTTGATTTTTTAATATTCAATTTGTTGTTTATTATAAAAACATTTTTATATAAAATAGCTTTCTATCTTTATTTTACCCAAAGATTCTAGTTTTAAATATTTCCGTATTCACTTCAAATTTGACAGGGGCGTTACCTTTATCAATCATGGACGAACAAATAACCAATATCGATGAAGGTCACTGTACAAAATTACAAATTACCTATTTAAAAGATTTAAAAGACAGATCTACAAGGTCAAGTAGGGTACCAAAATTAAAGGTATCAATTTGTATATTCCAATCAGATTTTGAATATTTTCTAGGTTTCATACTTTTTGATTTGAAATATTTTGAACATTACAAAACAGTTTTTAAATGTTTCTAGGTTTCATACTTTTATAAATATTTTGGATAAATTTGTAAAATTGACCTTAATTTCCGATGTTTGAGGAACGATCTTACCGTTTTAGATATCCATTAAATATCGAAGTCGAATAGCTAACTGGTGCCTATTTGTATATATTTGACAAAATTCGAAACCCTCGGCGCGCGACTCACACTCTTACTTGACGGATCTTGCTTCTTTATGTAGGTACCTATGTTTGCCGATTTCTCAGTCATTCGTGGGCCGATTTCGAACCAAAGGAATCTATCCTTTGGTTCTGTGTAGAGAATGATCCCACGGTAATCCTGTAAAAAAATTTGTTGCCAAGGGATTACTATTTGTCCCTAAATCAGTGTAAAATTGTAAATTCATAGGAATGTAGGCCCGTATTAGGTATGAAACTATGTTTTGTCATTGATCTATGCTTGAGTAACGCTTTTGCCATAGAAAATCTTTACTCCGGCATAGCTCGATGACTGAGCAAGTTTTTATAATAGGGGCCTTAGAGTCTTTGAATGCACAAGCTTCAAATCACTAGATCTACATGCTTTTCTTTTTAATTTATTTTCTCTGTATCTACAATTAAGATTAGTTATTTGTTATGTTGCTTTGACATAATTATGTGTTTATGTACAAAGTACAATGTGTCAGGTCAGCCCGAGAATCTAGTTCACCTAAAGTCCTACATTTATAATGTCTACTTGCAATACGTGGTCTTTGTTGTTCCGTATTGAATCTTCATATAGTTTTAGTTTTTGTATTAATCATCAAATTATGTTGTCAGGTGATGGCCATCATAATGCATGGAGATGCAGCGTTCTCCGGCCAAGGCGTTGTTTACGAGACGATGCATCTCTCTAACTTGCCGAACTTCACAACCTTCGGAACGCTGCATATCGTGTGCAACAACCAAATCGGATACACCACTGACCCAAGGTTTTCTAGGAGCTCGCCTTACTGTTCTGGTGAGATTCTGCAGGTCCCCCGATAAGCTGCAATCCCAGGACAAAGTATCGATTGCGTATCATGATGCACTTGTGCTTGTCTAACTTGGCTTCTATGGGAAATATTGCTTATATTTCTAGACAGAAAAAATGTTTTTTGTTGTTACGCCCGGGAGTGTAATATGTACTCGTAGAGTCTGCGCAAAGTTTCATGAGCTCTGTGAAGTTGGCTTCAACGGCTGCGCACTAAACAGAAAGTTTCTTCTTTGATCTTAGGATTCTGCGACGATATCATTGTCATAGTAAAGCGATTGTTTAACAGAATTGGGCCACTGGAAAATTCACTCTCTTAACAACTAGCTAGTACGAACATCTCATTTGCAGATGTAGCGAAATGCGTGGACGCACCAGTGTTCCACGTAAATGGCGACGACGCTGAAGCCGTGACCCATGTTGCGCGCTTAGCGGTCGAGTACCGCTGCAGGTTCAAAAAGGACGTGGTTCTCGATCTGGTCTGCTACCGCCGCTTCGGCCATAGTGAAGAAGACGAGCCTATGTTCACGCAACCCTTCATGTATAAGAAGATCAAAACTATGAAAACTGGTTAGCACCTTCAACTATTTTTATACAGCTTTCTGCCCGCGGTGGCAATCACGTGGACAAAATATTTGACCTATCAACACTCATACGCCTCTAAATGTCTTTCCCCAAGCAATTGGCCACGCATGGCAGACAGATTGGTAGTCTTAGTATAAAGGTGTTGTGAATACACAGAAGGAAGCCCTACTTCAAGCAGAACAAAGGCCTTACTCCCTCCCCTTTCCAGTTTCTCAGAGGGTTCAAATGAGAAAATACCTTATAATCTATTAATTGAACGTTTAACCACTTTAACTTTTAGTAGTAACATATATTATTTTGATACAGTAGATAAAATCTATGCTGATAAGTTAAAAGCGAGTGGCACAGCCACCGATGCGGACTTCAAAGGCTGGGAGGCAGAATACATGGCCACGCTGAATCAACACTTCGAGATGGCTAAGAAGGTTACGAAGCTTAGCATAATGGACTGGATTGACACCCCGTGGACTGGGTTCTTGGAATCAACTGATCCCACTAAGGTTAACAATTTTTGGCAGCAAAAAAAAAAGGGGCGGTTAAAAAATATTTAAATGAACTAAGGTACTTATTGCCGTGATCTTTTTGATCTGTTTCCGGTTTCCATAATTATAAAAACGTCCAGCCAGTTATCCACGACCGTCAACGTCATCGGTCGCGACCTAGCTAGAACGCTGTGGAAATGTCTTTGGTCGGGACCATAGAAGGGCTCTATGGTCGGGTCCCGTGTCGTGCCTTCCGGTTGTGCTACGGTTGCTACTCGAGATTCCTGTACCACATTGACCATCGGTTCTCATCTCAGTAGAATTTTCGAAGGAAATGCGTGATATTTATTATTTTAATATGATCTTTCATCAGATTAAACCAACTGGAGTATGCCAGACGACTATAAACACTATTGCGAAACACTTTAGTACGCCACCAGAGGTCTGGGCTTTCGAAGTGCACAAGGGTATTACAAGAATTCTTAAGAACCGAGAAAAAATGGTACGAAATTAAAAATTCTATAAATATGTAAGAGTAGCTTTAGGATCTCAAGCCATTCTCAATAAATTATGTTTGTACACAACATTTATAAGAGAATCAAAGAGTTTGCCGATTTGTATTGAAACCAAGCATGTAACATTTTGCATAGGTACTTTGACGTCACGCACGAGTGTAATTTAGTAATGTAATGTAAAACACCACTAAATTACTCTGGGTAAACGGTCTGCTTCAAAGCAAGTCATAGACAATTTGGAGTGTCATTTTTGTGGATCGATTATTGGGACTTCTGAATTTTATACAACGATGGGATCGGACTGGAACTGTAGTGAGTTCAGCTTTTTGCTGGTATCGAGACGTGATTGTGAAGTCTAATTTTTACATAGGATTAGGTACAGCGCTCGAGCTCGCTTCACGAAAATAACAAGATAGAATAAACTGCCAAGTGCGAGTCGACTCGCACACGCAGGGTTCCGTACCGTAAAAATCAGGCAACTTTTTCGAAGAACATCAAATTTTAAATTTTATTATATTTTAAGTATTTCTTGTTATTAGGTACAGTTGAAGTTGTACTTATTTAAAGAAAGTTTCATGTGTCTACCTATTGTGGTTCAAAAGTTCACGTTTTTTGTATGGAAGCCTATATAATAAAAATATCCAAACTGAAAGGGTTTGGATATTTTTATTATTTGTAGAGAAATACACATTCTCTGAAAATGTCAACTGTCTACCTCTTATCAAAGTCAAAGTCAAAAGTCAAAAACTCTTTATTTCCATAAATACAATAAATATATACTTAAAAAAGGTCAAATTCTTAATAATTAAACACTGACACGGAAATAAAGTGATATTTTTGATTTCAGTCGCTTCGGTATGTAGACTAAAGTAAAGAAGCGACGAAGAAACCTTTAGCCTGTTAGTTGTTATTTTTCGGGTTAGAGCAAATTCCGTCCCACGCTTTTTTATCCTCTAGATAATCTGATATATTGATGGTTCATGAGATAGAGCCCTGTGACAGACGGACGGACGGACGGACGGACGGGCAGCGGATGCTTAGTAATAGCGTTCCATTTTCACCTTTCGGGAACGGAACCCTAGAAATCCTAAGGAAAATGACAGATTTTGATATGGATTGCGAGTGCAAATGATGCTTACATTAGTAATGTAAAAATTTACATAGGTAGGTGCCTACACATTTATTTTTACCAAGCTTTATTTAGGACAAACTTGACATTGACATGTCTTCTTTCTTTCAAAAACTTCGACGTCTCGATCACGCACGAACTCGTCCCTCTAAGCAGGACAGCATGAGAATAAAGTCATTCTAAATCCATTGATACGCAGTTTATGCCTACAATAGACATAAGACCAATAGAAATTTATCTGTTTACTATTTAAGGTAGAGGAGGGAGTAGCCGACTGGGCTATGGGAGAAGCTCTAACAGTGGGATCCTTGTTGCGAGACCATGTTCATATTCGATTCTCGGGTGAGGACGTGGAAAGAGGGACCATGGCTCACAGGTAGGTGACCAACTAACGGCATCTGTTGATGACCAGCCTATGATGTTGTCTCAGTATCGTAGTCCTACAGGTTGGACCGTTTGACCAACCAAAGCTATGGAAGGAAGGGATAAGTATAGGTAATTCCACCATTTTTTCTAACTACATTTTGTGTTATTTCAGAACTCTGTATTTCATTTGCACGATGTGAGCTGAAGTTGTTCAATGCAGTTTTTATTTGCATTAAGTACATACACCCCATTTTCAATTCAATAGTATTGGTATAGGTATATCAGACAACCTCTGTGGTGCAGCGGGCTAAGGCCCGCCTGCGAAATTAATATTATATCATATATGTATCTGATATAAATTCGGAACGCGCATTTCGGATTGGTGTTGAGTGGCGCGTAGGTATTTTTTTTTGTACGCCACAAAGCTGTTGCTGGACTTCAACTGCATTTAGGTGGCAATTTCTCAACACAGTGGAAACGATATTACGTAAATAGTGCCCGAGAAGGCCTCGGGCAGTAGTACACCTGGGTCTGCCATTACAAGGGTATCCTTAGATATTTTCCAGTCAATGACTGAAAAAACCTTTAAAAATAAAATAATCCTTTTCGAATGACGATTTCACCATTCATTTTTTTATTTCTGTTTTTGTTTTCAAATTTTTCTTGATCGATGAATCTTGTTACAAAAGCTAAGTTAGACAACAGCACATATACTTTATTTATAATGCCTATTTCACCGGAAAATGGGCTAGGATCATGAATTTTCTGGAACTAGGCATCAGTATGCGTCGTACTGCAAGAATGGTACGAAGATACTGGAAACCATAGAAGGAGACCTTGTAATGGCAGACCCAGTAAAAGAAGGTTACTGATTATGAAGTTTATTTATACAAAATTAAACTCTCTTTCGAGTCCTTTTTATTTCGAAAGTAGGTATATCGTGTGTACTTAAAAAGTTATTGCAATTTTAAAAGTGTGATACTAGGTTTTGCAGGCCAGTGTAGTTACTCCAAGATCTACTACTTAACTAGTTACTCCAAGACTACTAACTAGGTACTCCAAGACTCTACTAACTAGGTACTCCAAGACTCTACTAACTAGGTACTCTAAGACTACTAACTAGGTACCTCATTGTAGGCACCACGTCTACCACCATCAAGGAGTGGACGGCGCGACTTACCGCATTTTTGATTTTTTGTACCCGGATCAGTCAAAATATTCGCTTCACAACAGCTCGCTCTGCGAGTTTGGTTAGTTTTTTTTGGATTCCTTCACCAACATTATCTGAAAGTTTGGCCCTTTCATTAACGTTGCTGCTTTTCAAGCACCCACTTCAAAGCAGTCACTTTTAAGTAGAGCACATTTCTCAGCAGGAAAACAACCGCCACCATTTCGTTATAAGTTAGACAGTTATTAGTAATTAATTTAAACAGCAAAGTAAGTTATTAGTTATTAAGTTAGACAGCAAATTAACTACTACTATTTTTTAACAGAATGGATATTTGAGCGGCAAAAGGTTCTGTAGCTCGCGCGACAGAACTATTAGCCAAATATGTATTTATTATATGATATTATTAGGGGTTAAAGTATGAAATTGCCGTTTTATTGTAATAGGTACTTCGAATTGACATAGAACCTTCATGGTTTGAGATTTTTAAGCGAAACTTTTTTCAAATGGTACCGATGAGGTTCTTCTTTTGAAAAATATGCAACATTCGATTATCGACTTTTAGTTGTTTGTTTTATTCAGCTTAGATAGATAGATACTTCGAAAAATCGAGTGATTTTTGAAAACGATTTCCGACGCGGAAATAACGCGGCTGAAACAGAACGCAATATCAATGTTGCGTTTGGAGCGGGGACTGGTAATGATCGCACCGTGCGATTTTGGTTTAAACGCTTTCGTGATGGAAACTTTGATTAGAAAAACGAACCACGTGGAAGACCGCCCACACAGGTGAATAACAATGAATTGAAAGAGATGGTGAAAGCCGATCCGAGCCAAACTACCCAGGTTAGCGCCATGGTTTAACGTAACCTTACCAACAATATTGACTCATTTGCGTCAAATCAATAAAATAAAAAGCTATAAAAAAGCAGAAGAGTCAATCATTTGACTGATCTGCAGAATGAAACACGAGTTGTAACTTGTGTTGCCTTGTTGAATCGATACAGAAATGAAGGAATATTGGATCGAATTGTGACATGTGATGAAAAGTGGATTCTTTACAATAACCGTAAGCGAAAAATACAATGGCTGACCCCAGGTCAAACGCCGCAACAGTGTCCTAAAGCAAAGCTTACCAATAAAAAGGTAATAGTAAATGTTTGGTGGTCTCAGCATGGTGTTATTCACTATAGCTTTCTCCGATCTGGTCAAGCAATAACGGCAGATGTCCACTGTGCCGAACTCCGAACAATGATAGCAAAACTAGCAGTGAAACAGCCCCAACTCATGAATCGGTCTTCACCATTATTGCTCCATGATAACGCGAGACCTCATACAGCACGAGAAACCGTTTTAACTCTACAGGAACTGCAATTAGAAACCATTCGTCACCCTCCGTATTCGCCAGACCTTGCTCTAACGGACTACTATTTTTTTCGTGATTTGGACAATTTTCTACGTGATAAAAAGTTTTCTTCCCAGGATCCTGGGAAAGCATTTTGTACTGCCGTACAAAATGCTTTCACACAGTTTGTCGAATCGATATCCAGAGTTCTATCGCAAAGGCATAAATGACCTTCCTATTAGATGGCAGCAATGTATAGATAATAATGGTAATTATTTAGATTAAATAAATATGTTAAATAAAAAAAAATACGAATTTCAATTTTTCAGTACAAATCGGCAATTTCATACTTTAACCCCTAATAATATAGCGATAGTAGACAATGTTCGTTTTCGAAAGGATTGTACTTAGATACCGCAGAAGGTTATGACAGTTTTACCGGACTAGTAGCCAATGTCCGGTCATGTTGTGTTTGGTGTGGGTAGATTCACCTTATGACTGATCTCAACAAGTGACAATCATTTCAGGTATCCTCGGCTTTGAAACAGGTTATTCAATGTCAAGTCCGAGATTACTGACTGTTTGGGAGGCGCAGTACGGTGACTTTGCGGACACAGCTCAGCCTGTGTTCGACACCTTCATTGCGAACGGCGAGAGCAAGTGGGTGCAGCAAATGGGTATCGTAGTGAAACTCCCGCATGGCATCGACGGAGCGGTAAGATCTGTCCCATAAGAACATAAATGTTAACTTACACATAAAAGATATGAATCTTTTATGTGCAAGTTTGCGATCTACACTCGTTCCTTAAATCTTAATTTGTTACGTAAGTAACTTACGTAACTTACGGTCTTTTATCTGCCGGTCGGCCACGCATGACTCATAAATGCGTACAGAACGTGACCGCGGGGGCCTTCCGCGAATAAGGGTGTTGAATTTGTATCATGGTAGTTTTAAGATTTCCTACACACTACACTACACAATATTATGCCAACGGGACCTTATTAGGTCTGTATACGTATACCTACCTAATAACCATCCGCTATCCGTTTGACATTCCAGATCCTAGTAACTCTCTCGCTTCGCTAGTAAGCTTTGATATTTTTAGGCTTTCATTCTCTTTCGAAACACCTAGTACCTAATAAGCTTATACAGCCTAAACAGACGGACATAAAAACAAACCGCTTTTATGTCCGTCTGTTTAGGCTGTTTATGCTTGTATTTCCGTCTGTTACAAGCTCTGTACTACAGACACCCCGCACCCTCGTGCAGGACAATACACGTTATTGTTATCGGAGAGTGGAGCAAACCGCGAACATTTGTGATCTTGTGAATTTTTCACGGAGTTCGGCAAAGTGACCCTAAACTGGGGTCAAGCCAGGTCCAATATGTCGTGATTAGGTACGTACTTACACTTAATCTGTAGGAGATAGTATGTCAACTAGTATACTTTGGTTATTTGCTAACTAACTATCATCGGAGAAGAGTTCGTGGATTGAATAGTAGCATTTTTGTAATAATATTGTTTTAAAGTGTTTCATAAAAATATTATCCTTTGGTTCGCATTTTAAGTTTTCAGGTAGTTTATTAAATATTATTATATAATTTTTTTAACAATAAATGGTTTTTATTGACAAAGTAAATTACAATTCAATTATAAAAACAAATAAGAACTAGTATTTACAATTTAAACAATTAAGCTAACTGCAGACTGTTGCAAACAATCTATACAAGTAATCTATTTATATAATTAATCTAAGTTTGGGGCTTTTACTCACGGAATGGAACTTTTACTCGCGGAATGGAACTTTTACTAACCGTTGTTAGGGTTGTATCGGGGAGTGTCATTTTATTTTTATTTCGTCTGTTAGGTATTGTCTAGTTCTTGCGTTGTTTTGTAGTAAACTTTTCTAATAATCATTGCCGCTTGTAGTTAGTAAATAGACGCAGGGTAAGCTAAGTATCTTTTTTTGGACACAGTGTGGCTTGCTGCTTTCTCGCGAAAAAAATATACTATAATATATTATTATACTATGTACATATTTTTTTTTTTTTGCGTTGAAAAAAGTTGTATAAAGTTTGTGCTGCCACTCCATATTAATAACACAGTAGTTAAAATCTGAATAGGCATGAACTTAGGTAGCTACGCCACTGGCTAGATGGTGTTGTTCATTTGATTTACTTTCGAGGTTTTTTGTTTCAATTTATTAATGTATTCTGTTTAGAACAATATTTAAAAAACAGTTTTGGTGTCCGATCAAAATTCACTAAGTTTCTACTCTCGTTTCGTTCTACAGGAAAAAAAACTAGGCGATTGTACAGCCACCCTGCTCAGGACCAGAAAGTCACTCGGTTGTCTGCCTTTCGGGACCCCCGTGTCGATGGGGGCCCTAGGCACGGGCCCCGTGTGCCCTTATGGTAAAGACGAAGCAAAGCGAAGGTGGCAGCATTAGGTTATTTCTGGCATTGAACCCTAGAGTGGGCGCGTTATGTAATTCGTAATATAGTTGCTACTACCTATATTTTTTTAACGTTTTCGCGTGGAAATAATGCTCATTGCGGATCCAGCCCCAGATGCTGGATCCAGCAAGCCCAAAAATGTGCTGAATCCAGCATTGCAATCCCTAGTACGAATCTCATAATAACCCTCGACGGTTGGTAGTCGGTTAAAAATGGTTAATAATGTACTATTTGTTATTCCTGATTGAAAGAAAATCATATTATTGGCTCTCACATCAAATACCCAATAATAAAACATACCTCTATAAAAAATAGTTAATTCTATGTGAACCAAAAAGGTCCTACACGGCTTACAGAGTTGCATGTAGGTACACAAAAACAATATGACAATTTATAACTAGTGATTATAATCTATGACATAGTAGAAAATATAAATAAACAACTCAAAAATACATATGATGGGTTGCCAGGGTCCAGAGCACTCGTCTGCCCGCCCGGAGCGCTATATGTTGCAGTGTGATGATGACGAGGACTTTATCCCCGACCTCGATGCCAAGGACTTTGAATGTGAGTTACTTAACGTATTTTGGTTTAAGGCTGGTGTATGGCCCAACGGCCTTGAGAACACAAAATAATTAACTGTAGCCGTATAAATAATTTAATTTATTCGTGAAATGTTCAATTTGTGTAAAATACTGTTCGTAAAATATTTTAGTGAAAGATGAATACTCCAAATCAACAGCGTTTAGAAGAAATGTCCAAATTTCGAATATAAATTTTATTCGAAACTTGGATATTTCTTCTAAACGCTGACGAGTATTTTAACAAAAGACAATCGCGCCAGCTTTTAAAATTTACCTGTACCTACCGCTTGTTATATTCTCACATCTAGCCTCTATTAGTAGGTTCTACCTACATATATTGTGCTTGAAAGATCTTCTAAAATAGTAAATAAATAAATCTTGCAGGGACATCGGTAAAGGCCGGTTCCGCAGCAACATCAGCGGAGTCCCTCAAACGGCGAAAATACGCTAATCTTGACCGACGACATTACCTATTCGAGCCGTTTGGGGTTGAAATCCTTGGTCCTTGGGGTACTGGGGCACACACCATTTATAAAGATCTTACCAAACTTCTCATAGACCGGTGATCCGTCCTGGCTACTATTTCTGTCAACGAATTAGCATTGCCATTCTGGGCACGCTTCTGGTGACGGTTTAGATTTTTATGAAATAGATTTAAGTGTTAATTCTGTAAATACTTACTAGTTGTAATTGTTGTATTCTTATATTGCATTTTTCTACGTGCTAAATAAATCCTATATTTCAAGTTAATCAAATTTATTATTTAAACGAGGTGCTAATAGCAAATTACAATTTTTTTTGTAAATAAATATCTTTATTAATGCTCTACTATGTAAATAAGAATAAACAATGTTTGACAGTGAAACAACTTCGCTCATGTAACTGGACAGTAGTGAATTGCACGACGCCAGCGAACTACTTCCACGTGATGCGGCGGCAGGTGGCGATGCCATTCCGCAAGCCGATGATAATGCTCACGCCGAAGATCGGCCTCAAGCATCCCTACTACCGCTCGCCTTTTAAAGACTTCTTGCCTGGGACTTGTTTTCAGAGGTAGGTAGCCGGTCTACATTGATCACCTCTCCGTCAGATAGCTAACAGCTGTCTTTTTAGACACAAAATCGTTGAGGGTATCTCTATCTACTAACTCTATGCAAATTGAGCGAGACATATGTATGTAGTTATCGCGCTAACCGCTGAAAAACCACAAACCACTACGCCTAAAATCAAAAGACGGATTTTGATACTTTTTTATTGGACTCTGCCTGCACACCGAACCCGCCAACAACGCCGATGCCGACACAGCCCGGTAGGTAGAGGAACTCTACCTATACACTAGCCAAACTCGATGTTGAGCTTGGCGTCGAGTTTCAGATAATTATATTGTAAGCTATATTTACTGTAGGATCACAAACGACAAGTAATTATTTTTTTTTTTTATATTTATTAATTTCGTATAAAAAGACGCCGCAACAGAGTGAAATTAAGTTAAAGTATGGGCGGTTTGTTTATAAACATTCTACATTGAGTTTGGCTAGTGTATAGAACATACATAGCCCGGAGTTTTGTTTCTGGACAGTATAGAGACGTACCATTTTTGTAAGGGATTTTTGTGCCATGTCCGCATGGTAGACGCGATGTCACAAATCCCATACAAAAATGGAACGTCTCTTTAGATACTACCGAGAAACCAAATTCTGGGGAGACCAAGAAGAGTTCAAAAAGAAAGTTGAGCTGTATGCAGCCTGTTGCGGACTATTTAAAAATCAACTGATTTGCTAAAATTTTTGTTTAATGAAAAAACTATTAAACCTACCTACTCAACTTCGGTGCTAAAAGAGTTGACACACTGGCAGTTATGATCTACTTTTTTGTACATTTTATGTCTAGGACTCCGTTTATTTGTGCTTAATTTCGTGTTTGGTTCTAAAGTAGGTAGCACAGAAATGAAGTTTTTTAGGTTCCTTATCAATACATAGCTAAGTTTGGCTTTGTTTAAGGTAACGCAAAATTATTTACAACAGACCAATGGGTGGATACCAAAATGGTTTGCAATAGTTAGTTGCTACAGTAAGTGCCTAATATTGTAAACCATACCCAAAAGTGCCTATACACCACCCAAAGTCTATGTAGAATGTTTGTAAACAACAACTACTAAACTTAAAATTCACTATTATGTTGCCGCGTCTTTACATTACGCAATTTACATTACTTGTCGATTTGAAATCCTTCCTTCAATAAATATTGCTTACCTCAAGTGAGTTTAGTTATTTGTGTCGTGGTTTGTTTACAAACATTCTACATCGAGTGTGTGTGGTTAGTGTATAGGTACCTACTGGATACATACCTACTTAGATACTTAGTTCCACACACTCGTTGTCTTTCAGAATAGGTATAGGTATTATAGCGAAGACCGACTATGAAGACTCATAGCTCAAACCTTTTACAGAGCCATACCCGAAAGTGGACCTGCCAGCAAAAAACCAGAAGGCGTCAAAAAGTTGATTTTCTGCTGCGGTAAGGTATCCATTACCATCCACGAACTGCGACAGGAGAAAAAGCTGGAGGACAAGATAGCAATGTGCCGCATTGAACAGTACTACCCCTTCCCTTACGATATCCTGCTGAAAGAGTTCTGCAAATACGAAAAAGCTAAAGTGGTCTTCATTCAAGAGGAACATAAGAACCAGGGATTATGGCCTTTTGCTAGAGTAAGACTGGAAAATTTGATAGGGAAGAAAATAGAGTAAGTTATGTAATGGTTTGCTTTTCTCCTTAGGTTCCCTTTTGCTTGATACTCTGGTCAGGTATCAAGGAATTAGAAGATGAAGAGGAATCTGACGATTCCTAGGACCTTAGTTCTTGTCACTTTCCCTAGCTATTTCTACAGAATTTCTAGTTTCAAAAGTTCGTAGTAGCAGCGCTACAGATTGCGTACGTTGTAGCTGTTGCTACGCAGTCGGTGCAGCTACTAGTTTAGTGAATGCTACGAATAAAGTACATAGAATGCTTCGTAGGGCAAGGAGTAGGTCGGGTACCTAGTCAGAGGGACCAATAATAAATACCTAGAATACTCGTAGGTACCAACTAACCAAGAGGAGGTACCTTTATATCTGTACCTAATTAAATTACGGTGATGGCACGGGAGCGGAGCAGAGTACCTACTACAATTTCTTTAGGTGATGGTCATCTCAGACACAAAGTACTTTTTGATTTGAAATCCTTTCTTCAATCAATATTGGTAAAAATCTGTATCTCGATTCCTAACGTGTGATTTTTTTTGTTTGGTTTCTTTAACATAATTAGCACCTAACTCTAAGCTTGACTATAGGATTCTCTGAACTTTCAGGGTGATCTCTCGACCGGCTAGCTCTGCTTCGGCCACTGGAATCAAATGGATCCATGCTAAGGAACTAAAAGCACTAAAGGAGGGTATCTTAAAAGGAGTATAAACTAAAAATCACTAGTAGTTATGTACGGTCAACGATAAAAATTGCTAAATATTGTTTTTTTTAAATTGAGTGTTTAAACAACGTTTCTGACGTGTTCATTGTACCTATATTTATATAGGGCAATCTGGTAGTTAACTTTGACCTGCTTAATCACTAATATTATAAACGCGAAAGTATGGATGTTCAGATGTATGTACCAAAAATTGTCCTTTCCCCAGTGTCACGTACAACACAGGATATATTTAGTACGGTACCTACCTGCCGACCAAGTCAATGTATTTCCCCAGTGTCACACAACACAGGATATGTTTAGTACGGAACCTACCTGCCGACCTAGTCAATGTATTTCCCCAGTGTCACACACAACACAGGATATGTTTAGTACGGTACCTACCTGCCGACAAAGTCAATGTATTTCCCCAGTGTCACACAGCACAGGATATGTTTAGTACGGTACCTACCTGCCGACCTAGTCAATGTATTTCCCCAGTGTCACACACAACACAGGATGTGTGTGTTTAGTAAGTACCGTACTTACTAAACACACACATCCTGTGTTGTGCTGTGCACACACAACACAGGATATGTTTAGTACGGTACTTACCTGCCGACCTAGTCAATGTATTTTTCAGAAAAAGCTACCTACCTAACTAGTTAGGTAGTTATTACATTTTTGTTCGTCTATTGATTTCTACTGTGATATTAAACACGATTTATCCTTGAAGAAAGCTCTTTGAACTTTTTATAGGTACATATGTAGGCGTGTTTTTACTTTTAATAAGTGCGCAACGTTTGTAAAAGTGCACACTTTCTTTCAGAAAAATCATAATATCGCGTGGTTTTCTCCAAATTTAAGGGAATCTATTTACACCACATTTAGGTAGCCATTTGTGTCAATCATCAAATTGTTTAGTCACTAGTAGCTTGAAAATCAAAATGTAGGCTGAAACATGTTATGAAGCTTATAAAAAACACTCCTTTGTTTAGGGAGTGGTTTTTTAAGCTTTTTGGAAATAAACTTGTTTTATAGGTAGCTTAACACAAGATTAATAGGTTTTAGTTAGATAGTTACTAAATTTACATATTAAAAAGTAAAAAGTGGTTTTACCCATCATGTTACATGAGTAAATTTGGTTTTGTTGTACACCTACTATGTTATTACAATGAAAAAAGGGGTTAGGTTCGTTGGTTGGTACACATACGTCGTGACATCTTGTTTTAATATTATGCCTTGTTATTATGTCCAACAGTATTGTCTCTTATCGGGAAAAAAATATCGTTTGTAATTAATTGT
Organism: Eupithecia inturbata; assembly: GCA_963662085.1. Taxonomy (NCBI): domain Eukaryota; kingdom Metazoa; phylum Arthropoda; class Insecta; order Lepidoptera; family Geometridae; genus Eupithecia; species Eupithecia inturbata. The sequence goes on along the minus strand of OY759176.1, from coordinate 7,895,078 downwards.
TAACAATGTAAAATTGTAATTAATTGTCAACAAGGTGATGTGATGACTGCTGCATTAATAAAAAATGTAAAAGCATCTCTTGATTTATTTATTTTATCCAACAGAGTCCGTGAAACAGCTTATTCCTAGTTTTACTATCTAATTTGAAGTTTCTGACAGAGTCCTGTAATGTATGTAAGGTGGTCTAAGGAAAATAAAGCACAGAGTTTTAAGAGGGCACCCTAGCAAGTTTTGTTAAAACCAAAAGACGATCGCGCCAACTTTTAGTAACTGAGCATACAACGTAAGATTTCATTTGTTATTTTCATTACCAATAGCTGTCCTACCCAGAAATATTGCAAATATAGCGAAATTATGCATCAACACATCACAAAATTTTAGGTAAAAAATGCAACTACCGATAAAAATGTGCTAAATAAGCAAATGCAATTATGCAATTGCATTTAATCCGGTCTCTACATATCAAATATGACAGCATGTAAATACAATGCTTTTGTGGGGAAATCTCTTCCCACGTACCTAAATAAAAAAGCGGCTTTGATTACTAGGATTTATTAGATAATACATTTTACACATGGTTTATGAAATAAAAATGCGATATTAAGATTGTGTTGTTACAACCGGAGAAAACCCAAGATGATGATTTTGTCTGTCACTTGACTAGGGATGTACCCAACAAATACTTTTGGGTTGTGACAAACGAATCGATTCGCCTCGAATTTTGTTTACAGTGTGTGTTATTTAGGATTCAGTACGCGGATTATAAGCTGCCAGAAAAAATATATCGTGGCGAGATATCGCAATGCGGAATAAGCCTAAAAGAAAAGCAAATAGGAGGAAAGAGGTTGCTGACGTTACCTACACCTTCGTTACGACCTGACGTCATTTTGACAAATTACAAAATAACAATCAATGTGTTTTAGTGCGAAAATTTAACTTTTTACTTTGATAATTATACTTAATTTGATAGGCAAATCATGAATTTTTTTAATCGTTGCTGTAGTTTTGCACATTTCGGGCGGCTACCAATTCAAACTACTCCGTTCTGCAAAAAAATTATACGGGACTTGCCACGCAACAAGCAAGCTGACAAAATTGTGCCGCTGAAATTGTTGCTGGCAAATAATTGTACTGGAAAACTTCATACCCTGTTCACATTCGGCTCATGGACTCAAGTTCGCTTCTGCAAAAGTTGCCCGCATGTGTATTTGCATCGCGACCTCGCTCCGCCCAACTTCGACGCTTATAGAAAGGATTGTAGTAAAGATGTAAGAAAAACGCAATGGGGCGCTGAAGATGGCAAGGTCGGCACGACATACGTTATCTCTTATTTCGGGTTCCTGGCCAGTATGTACGCGACGAAAGCGATATGCATTGAAATGGCAATGATCATGGCCCCAGGGCCAGAAGTGCTCGCTTTTGCCTCTATTGAAGTCAGTATTTCGGATATTAAAGAGGGAGGTTGCACGACGATCAAATGGCGAGGGAAACCGCTTTTCATTAAAAATAGGACCGAACCGGAAATTGACTTTGAAAGAGAAACCCCATTGTCTTCACTACGTGATCCACAGACACCGGAGGAACGCACACAGAAACCGGAACTGTTGGTAGTCATTGGGGTTTGCACGCACCTGGGCTGCGTACCCATGCCAAATTCTGGGGACTTCATGGGCGGGTTCTACTGCCCGTGCCACGGTAGTCATTTCGATAACTTGGGCCGAGCGCGAAAAGGACCAGCGCCGACAAACCTAGTAATTCCGCCTTACATATTTCTTAGCGATACATTGCTTCGTGTTGGTTGATGCATGCCTGTTGGTTTTTAGTTTTATAGTTGGTATAAATTAATACCTGAAAGGTAAATTTTATTTCTCAGTTTTTGATAATATATTGAAGAATGTAGGTAGTACCTACGGATTGCAATCCAGCGGCATTTCAATCCAGCTGAATTTATTCTGGATCGAAGTAAACCCGGCGCGGTTCCAACGAGTATCGATTTTTAAAAAAATATAAGAAATGTTGCCAAAATTTTCTAAAATTTTGCAACCACGTGACTGCCGTAAAAAAATCTTTTCTGTCACAAAAGAAAAGGAGGATATTCTCAATTCGGCTGTATGTTTTTCGGTCTGTATGTGACTCGATATAGTCGCCAGTTGGTGTCCGATTTAATTATTTCTTTTGCTTTTGTATAAAGGATGATCTTGAGGTGGTTCCTTAGAAATTGTATTCCCGCGGGATCTCTATTTCTCGTGTAAAATGTGTTCAGAAACTTGTAGTAGTACCTACGTTTTTAGTTTTGAAAAAACGTCATTTATTACCTACTTATGAAGTCTATCAACAGGAATTAAACAAATTTGAGTAAAAAAATATATTTTTTCATGACTTTATTCCTGTTTTGGGGCTTGAGGACATTTTAGCCAATGTCACTAGTTCGCAATCCGGTTTTTAAATTATACTAGAACATTTTTCTCAAATTTTGTAAACTGTTTTCATTACACTTTTTCGCTTTAGGAATACCTAATAACTATTGACATAATAATAATAGAATTATTATTATTTTAGCACTAGCTGTACCCGCGACTGAGTTCGCGTTTCCCATACCCGCCAACTAATTAGATATTCACAATTGACCACAGTTCCTCTCTTATAAATAAACGCAAAAAAACTTCACTGTGCAGATTTGGACTGCATGCTGTCATCTTCAATCCCATTATTTATTGACACGACTTTGCTACGACTCGGCCTGTGTCAGGGTTATAAACTGCGAACACAACAAAATATTGATTTATTTTTATATATCTTAACAGGTTTTTTTAACCTTATGGCGATGCTAGATCTACGTAGGTATTTAACTTAGCTGGGGCCCCATTCTGCTAAACTAAGATTTTGGTACTTATTCCATCTTAGATAAAATATATGATGATTATTACAGATGGAGGGACGCGCGTCTAAGTGTCAATTTTGAAACTAATAATTTATCCGTGCGTGCAAATATTACCGCACACACTTTCTGGAGTTCCATAAATTTAAGGATTCTACGTGACGATTCTGCGACGATACCTGAAGCAATTGTATAGCAGAATTGGACCCCTCGTCCAGTTGACTGGACCACCGCAATTGTTTTTTTTCGGTAGGTAGTAGGTAGGGACAGTTGATTGTAAACCGAAGTAAAAAAAAATCTGAATGAAAAAACTTCGGTGGTACAGATAACGGGAAAAACAAATTTGTCGGTGGTACAGTCAACTGGACCAGATGTTCATGAAGATCGCATGGACCATTTGTACATTTTACTTTGACTGTTATAGGTAGGTTACTTAGTGGGTCGCAGGTTAAGTATACCTATTTTTTTTGCTTTTTCTGTCTTTCGTTTCACAGCGGCCATGATAGGCCTAATGTGATCGTCATTTTGTGTTCAGTCTTCATTCAGCCAAAATTCGCCACTAACCCTTACAGCTGCTAGGATCTGTAACATTTTGTTCGGCGTAATGTCTCTTAGCTCGTCTAGGCTGTGCAAGTGCTTGCCCAGGTGGATGCTACGTTTTTGCATCAGTGCTGCACACTATAGCTGGGAGGCGGCATCTGCTAGGAGCAGATGGAGATTCGCTTCCTCCGCCTCCTCGCAGGATCTGCAGGATTGTGTGTCGCTTAGCCCCAGTTTGAAAATGTGCTTGTTAAGGCGACAGTGTCTAATTAGGGCTCTTGTCATGATGCATGTCAGTAGTAGTGCCAGTGGGCTCATTTTTGGCTCATCATCACCATCTGTTGTAATATGTCTTGATAATTAAATCCAAGGATTAATCCAATAAAAAGACGATTTCATAGTTCGATTACGAATGTTTTTAATCAAATTACGTTACTCAACTCAATACAAAAGTAAGTGAAGAAGTACAAAATATACAGTAAGTAAACTATCGAGAAAAAAACTACTAGAAGTATAATCAGTTGATGATAAATAAATAATAATTGACAGAACAACGACATAAACTACATACGCACTACCAACAGTTGTATTTTCTAGTATTTTTTGATAACGAGTTTATCTATCAACGTTTAATTATTACGAAAACCATATTCATTGAAAATTGGCTAAACATGTATGCCATTGTATGAGTGCAGGGGTTATTGCACGAAGTTTTACATCTTTTGTCTTTAGCTTACCACCCATGTGCTCGATGTTACCAGCCCACCGTCTTACAAACATTAGAGTAAAATTATTCAGGAACACCAATTAATCAATCAAATGCTTGCCCAAAGGAGGTCCCATACATTTGACATAAACAGCTGTAATAACAACGCGATTTCCCCGATACTCAACAGCGAAAGTTAGCATAGATAAGCAAAGGGACTTATTTTTTGCGTTATATAACACCAATTTTATAGATTTATGTCAAAAATGTCATTATAAATAGTCATCTCCCAAGTAATTTGAGACGGGAGAGGGACTCTCAATATTATTATAATTCCTTGCGTTTGCGATGCTATAACACAGGAAGAATTATGTTAAACCAGACGCAAAGCCATATTAATCGTGAGCACAGGTCATAATTTAACTGCAACTCTCTATAATAATAACTAAAATTGTAATTATGTAGCTGCATGGGTTAGACGGGTGGTAAGCTGTATGGCGTGTGTTTAGCGACGTGCTCCGAATTCGACAGCATCGTCGTCGGTGATGTCTCCGTGGCGCCACAGGTTCAGTCGTTTAGACTTGGCGTGTTCTTGCGCAGCGCGGTACTCGGTCACTAGAGACGCCAGGCGGTGCTCGCGGACCCACTCCATCAGCACCAGACCTTCCTTGATCAGGTTCTGTGGGTAATATACATGACATTAGTGTTTTCAAGTGCAAGAGCCGAAAATGGAACGATAAGGGTCAAACACCAAAATGGCTGCGGTTGTCTCTGCTTCGAACGAGCTGCTTGAGGGCCTCGTGGACCCTTTCCAGCTATTCAACCGATACTATGTATTTTATAAACAGATATAAAGTTTGAAATGATTAGAAATCAATGTGGCCTGTTTAAAATTGAAGTAGGACGAATTTTTAATGATCTTCTTCAAATTGAACAATAATATTTATTGTTCAATTTGAAGATGGAGTTTCCTATTGAGTGCCTGCGGAGAGTGCCTTGCTGTAACTAATGAAGACATACCTTGCCCAAATCTTCGTTAGTAGCGGGATCCACGAGGGTCACAGCTGTCGGCGCGCCCTTCATTTCCACGTTAAGGTGGAGCTTCTTATTGAGAGTGTCGGCGGCGAACACCGAGCGAGCCTCGGCCCGGTCGTCGGGGTCGGTTGGGAACTTTACGCAGCAGAGCGTATACTCTTGCGCGTAAGCGTGGTCAGTTTCCGTGCCTGGCGGCAAAGAGGCTAGGCGGGTGGTGTTAACAACCTGTCGAACCACAGAGAGATCAGATTAACTCAAACTGAGAGTGAAAAGAACTACAGAAGGCAGTGTGGTGTGTCCAGTGTGGGCAGATTTGTGACGTCAGCATGGTTATTGTATGAAAAAAATTTACTCGGGCGAGCTTTAAAGTAATCGAGCAATAATAATCATAATAACATTTATTGAAAAGATTTTAAGACTTAGAATGATTACATCGTTGTGCCCCAAACTAGGATAAACCTAAAGCTGTATCTTGGAGACCACCTTCCATGGGTTTTTTACATAAAACATACCAAGCTAACGTTAAGTTATATTTATGTAAAAACAATAGTGTGAAAATATACATGTGATGGGTCTCCTGAGCACACCAGTCTAATAAGCGTCACATTGTTTCGGAGTCTGGGCAACAAGGTGTCTCCTGTTGCCCAGACTACGACGCAATGTGTGTGTGGTGTGTTTATGATTGGTGCTCCTGAGCTCACCGGTCTTTTAAGAGTCCGGGTAACAGGAGCTCCCAGATGTTTGTTAGTATATTAATGTATGTTATACAAATATAATAGTGTAGGTAACATATATTTTATAATACATACTGCGTGTATAAATTAAGTTAAAATAGTGATACAATAAAATAATCTAACAAAAACTAACAAATCTTCAGTTGGATCATAATCTGTACTCTGTTCGCCGAAACAAGCTAATAGGGAAATCATAGACTGCACGTTATTGGTCGCAGATAACGAACATAGGGCACGTGCACACTGTGCACGCTGTGTGGCCAAAAGTTAGTCTTATCTGTCTCTTGTGCGGTGCGGACGTGTCGTTTGGTGCTTGTTACATGAGTTCTCAGTATTGGATTTTACCTGTCTATCACTGCGAACTTAACCCAATAGAGTTAATATGGGCTCAAGTTAAAGGATATTTGGCTCAGAACAATAAAACTTTTAAATTAAATGAAATAAAAACATTATTAAACGAAGGAATTACAAAAATAGATAGCGACAAATGGCAAAAATGTATAAAGCATGTAGTTGATGTATTAGAGCCTGGTATGGATGTTATGGATAGGAACGTAGAAAATATGACAGAACGTTTTATTATAAGCTTGGAGTATGATTCAGATTCAAGTGAATCAGAAAGTTTTATTTTTGTACACTACCCAAATTAAACAAAATATATACTTTTAGGTTCTCAGTATCATAATAAGTAGGTAAATTATCAATAACCCACTCATCCACAAAACCCCGGACGAAAAGCTAGTGAATAATGTAAGTAATAGTTTGAAGTGAGCAATCTAAACGTAGCTTAACAACACACAGTAACATTTTAATATAATGGTCACTCCCACTGACCAATCTTAGTCTCTCACGCTAGTAGTCCCGTCCTTTTCACTTTCGTACAATTGTGCAAGAGAGCGCGCGCTATATTAGCTTGTCTCCGTGAACAGATTATAGAGTAAGGAGCCAATTAGTCGTTTTAAATTTACATTCAGAGTAGCTAATGTCGTGAAGACTCAATAGTTTATTAATTTTATTATATAAATAATTTGACATATATGTAAACTGCTGTTTTATATACACTTTATGGGGTTGAGTATTAGAGCAAATTGGATAGCGTCTCCTTTTAGGGGGTAGATTTTTGTCGTAAGGTGTTATTTTGTGTTTTTTTTTATATTACTTGTAGTATGTATATCTGTATAGCGTTAAGTAGTTTACATTGAGTATAATAGTGGTTCTATTTGGCTTGTTATAGCTCCGGATTAAAGAAACAACTTCAAGTGTTTCTGCTCTAGATTCTGCCCTAGCCTGACTGTCTAATACAGACAAGAAGAAATTACAATGAATCGTCAAAAAATGCGTAAAATATTTGAACATCTTTCAAGTTTATGAATTGACTTTCTTCTCTATTCTTAGATACCGCTTTAACGTTATTTGTAGTTTTAACTTATGAAATTTGATAAAGAAATTAATATAACTTAAGACTTATAATGGAATTAGAAGCGGAAGGCCATATACCAAGAGGGGGATACAGCAGGCTGATAAGATAAGATGAAAACTTACCTCACGGTTTCCGTAATCGATGTAGAGGATCTGAGCCATATTCTGATCAAGGATTTTCTCGACCTTCGCCCGGTACCACTGGTTGTCAAGTGTGAATCGAGCTGCGCAGATGTTGCCTCGCCGTGGCGTGTAGGATCCTGGTAGGGGTTGGTTCACTTTGAAGTCTTGGTGAAGCCTTTCCATCAAGTTCTCGAGTTTAGCTCCAAAGTCGCAGTGTTGGGCATAAAAGGTACATTCTCCAGTGACCTCTGTGATAACAACCTAAGGAGAAGGGGAATTATTTTTTACAGTCACGTTTATGAAAGTTTTCAATGATCCATCTACATCTACAAAAATGTTAAATTAATCGTTTATTTCAGGGTTAATGTAGAATATTACAGTTTAACGAGTAAAATTAATAAGTGACTTAAATATATCATTTAGATAGTTTCGAATCAATGTTATATAGGCAAGTGTTGCATAAAAAAATATTAAAACAACACCATCCAATCCCAACTCAAAATTTAAATATTCAGTAAATTGCAGTGTTCGTTTTTAAGTTATCTTCGTGCGTTGGTTTTATATTTTTTCACCACTCTCGCTCGAAAACGGAGACTTTGCTGCTCAAAAATAGTGAGCAAAATCGGGTTTTTCTCACTACTAAATTTCGATGGTGTAATAAAATGATACTCTATGGTCGGCGGCGAAAAAACCAAACTACGCGATCTGCACCAGGGGAAGTTAACATTCTCACTGAATTAGCAATATTTTTTATGTGTACCTTGACAACTAGGCTTGTAAAGGGCATTCTTCCAGGCGGACAGCGCCATCTTTAAATAATCTCCCAAACAACAGGTTTCTTACCCTCCATGGTTGTTGACCAAAACGAGTTTCTGACATTCGCCCTCTTTTATAAATTACAAAATATTTTCTCACTAGTTGTGGTGAAAAGTTGTATGTTCAACTCGAGAACTAATATTTTTCATTTCATGCCTTTTAAATCCCTCACTACCTCGGCATGGCAGTCTACTTCAGAGCCACTCGCTACGCTTGTGACTCTATTCTAGACTGCTTCACTAGCTAGGAATTTAATATCGGCACGTTCAACAAAAAACTGGTTTGCCCACTTGTTGAACAAATAACTATTTTCATACTGTGTACTCCTACCACAATAAACGTGTTTTCTTTCTTTCTTCGAAGAAAGGGAAAGGTTACGTTAGTGTCTATATAACTAGATACTAACGTAACCTCATTGCTTTCCTTTAGATTACCTTTTCATATTTGAGTGTGCGGTCCTGTACTTGCACATTCTTCTTTTCCTCTGCTTCTTTGTCCTGTTCGACGTAATCGCGCCACACGCCGATGCGGCGGCGCATGGCATTCTCCTCAGCTGTTTTGATCACGCGCGCGAATTCAGACGACTCGGCCGTGTGGTGCATCGAGGCGAGGCCGTGTTCGACCAGAGACACTGACAGGTTCTCGTTGTCAACCTGTGAGGGAAAATGGATTGAATAAAATGTTCTAGAACGTTTCCTTGGCTTTGCAAAACGTTGAAGCAAGCAAACTACAGTTTTTTATGTAATAACAAGCTGCGCTTAGCGGTATTACCCGCGGTGAATTACTTTATATTTGAATTATTTGAGTATCCCCGGGAGCACTGCACTTTTACGGGACGAAAAGTAGCGTGCCTGTTAATCCAGGACATCAGCTATCTTGTATCGAATTTCATTAAAACTCGTTCAGCCGTTTGAGCGTGAAGGAGTAACAAACATACTCGTACACACACTATCATGAAAATTTTCTTTTTTATAATATTAGTGTGATTAAATGTCAGGAGTGGATCACGAGTGAAAGAGTAGTGATTCAGGACCGGACAGAGTGGCGCAATAAAGGAGGCTTTTGTACAGCAGTTGTTGATCACGGGTTAAATAGACATAGGAACAATCAAATGTCTTTATTGTGTAGTACTCCCGAAGCCTATGGGTGTGGTTCCCACTAAAGCGGAGAGAACCAGAATTGACCAAATAAAAAACAGCTGGGCACGAGTGTGCATTTCAAGTGATGTGATTAGTTATAGTGGGAACGCTTTCCTAACCCTAATTCGGTAACTGCAATTTGCACTGACATCTCGCATAGGAGTGTATTATGCATTACTTATCCCTGGAGAAGCAAGTAGAAGAGTAGGACTTTTGCACGCTAACTCTAATGTAACGGAGTGTGTGAGATGTCCTCTTACTCTAGGAAAACGTTTAACACTTTCTGTGCCAGATGGTTTTTAAAACGCGCGTTACCAACGCGCTCGCTTCATAACCGAATGTGTACCTACTCAAGAGTATTCAGATGTTAGTGTAGAATAACTTACCCAAAGCCAGCCGATGAAGTTGCCCGCCTTATCCATCTCCTCAATAGTAACTTCCACGTCATGCTGCAACACCTTCTCCTTGGTAAAGTGCAGTGCCTCTTCGCCGAAAGGCTCCGCGGCTTGCATGGCCCCGCCGCCGACGGCTGGCCGCGACCCTCGCGGGCAGTTTACACCGGCTAGCAGGAACGTCACAATAACTGATTCCTGGAATAAAAACATGAGTACAGATTCTTTTGCAGTGCCCTAAAAAGTACATGTACTATTGATAATATTATGATATAAGCTGTAAACATGTAAATGAAATCGGTTCGGAATTTTTCAAAATTCGGAAAAAGTTCTTTGTGACCGTAAAACCGGGTTATGACGCGCGCTGCGAGACGGCGCGACGACTTATCGACTGTTCTATCTTGCTCTTTTTCGTACGAATATGAAACAAATGCACAACAAAATTGAGTCGCAGCGCGCATCATAGCCCGGCAGGACACTTAGCAATATCACAAGTGCTAGACCTGCATTAGTAACTTTCACTCTATACACTACCCAAACTCGATATGGAAAGTTTATAAACAAACCATGACACAATAACTAACAATCACTTAGCGTCGAGTTTCAGATATAATTACAAGGAATATTTATTGAAGTAAGGATCACAAATCGACAAGTAAAGTAAATTCCGTATAAAAAGTCGCGAAGACAGTATTTAGGTTAAGTATGGGCGGTTGGTTTACAAACATTCTACATCGAGTTTAGCTAGTGTATAGACGACACAACAAGAAACTTTACTTTGCTAAGCTAGAGGAGCGTCTAGCTTTCAAAGTACCTTGGGAATGTAACAACGCATGCGGGATCCGCTCGCGACGAACTCGACCGTTGCCTCAGTCTTTTGAGCACGCTTCAAGAAGGGGAAGAATTTCTTGGACTTAGCTGAGTCACCGCTTGTGTCCTAAAACAAAGATTAGTTATTCAGTAAACAGAAACAGCATCAAAAGGTTCTATCAGTGTATTTACTGAAACCTGCAGAATAACATTTTTTGTAGACACATGTATGACACTTGTGCTCAGATATACCCATAACCGAATCACCAGGTGAAACGGTTTAACACCATAACAATTCATGCAAATTGAAATGTAATCGATCACCAATCTTTCTAACAATCAATGAATTAAAGTTACTAAACTAACAAATGAGTTAAAATCTAGTCTCAGAGTAAAAGGAATCTGTCAAATTAGAAAGTTGTATTGTAATATTTAACGGCCCTGGCAGTCGAGACATAAAAATCAATCAGTCTTACTCAACCTGTAGATGTTGTTAGAGTCGACTAAGCAGCAGCTTCTTTCTGTGTATTATTCAAGACCTCCACTGCGATTACTTACCCACTGACCAAGCGACCATGCTAGGCCAGTGGGTAGTATGAAGGGGAATTGCCTTTATCACCAGATAAAGGCAATTACCCTTCATTTCGAGGAGGCATGTTCAATTGTTAAGCTGTGGATGTATGCATGCTGATGAAGAGAAAATTTAACTTTACCTGTATGCGGTGTGTTGGAATGTCTTTCTTGGCATGAACACCGATGCCGGCTTTTTGCGCCTTGAGCTCTGCTTCCAATAACTTGTCGTAGTGCGAGCTCCTCTGGTCATTGTCGTTGCGGTAACGGACTACTGTGGCGAGGCCTTTGGCTACTAGGCCTTCGGCGATGTTCCTGAGAGTAGGATGTTTATATTATTTATCAGTAAAAAATAACTCTAGATGATCTGTATGAGGCTCTTAGAGGGCCGATTTATTTGGCACGTAATAGGGGACGGCCTCCCCTCTAACAAATAAAAAAAACTTAATAATAAGAATAACAATAAGAAAGGGCTGAGCTTTTATATTTGTTGTATTTGTCCTCACGCATGCCTCCTAAAGGACCGGTCCACTATATGGCCCAAGATCAGGCTAATGAAAAACACGTAGTAATATGACAATAGTCGTCAACGGGCTGAATGATGATTGCAACATTTGTTTTTTCGCATAAACCAAATCAGAGTGACAAGACTTCATAGAAACTTGTTTCTAGATTTACCACTATCCGTTACCCTGACATAACTAGATTATTGATTGTCAAATGTGTGCTCTAAGCTTTTAGGTTCATTTTGTTTATACTCACTGTCCACCAGCAACAACAGTGCAGCAAGCCTTCTCGGGGAAGTTATCCTTGGCTGGCTGGATATAGTCGATTGTCACGCTGACTTTCTTGCCGATAAGCTTCTTTCTGATAGACTCACGAGCCTCGAACATCCAGGGAATGTCGTATAGCGGCTTGAAGCCTTTGGGGCGAGGTGACTGCTTGCCTTCTTCGTTAGGTCCTTGGTTGTTGCTGGAAAAATACAATATCAGACGGTGTGCTTAGCTAAGCCGTGTGCCAAACCGATTAACCAATGAGATTGCACATGTGCTATTGGTTGGGTATGGTTATGATTATGTAAATGCATTTATATTATGGAAACAACAATTTAGCTCTATTGGTTTGATTAAATTCAGCGGTTATCCTCAAGAGAAAGTATAAAAGTACTATCTACTTTTATACTTTCTCTTGAGTAAAAAGAGCTTGTGTAACACAAGCTCTTTTTACTTTGAAGCTAGATTATCCTGCGTAAAAATGTTCAGTATTTCCACCAATAACATACATAATATAAATATAAATAAATCATTTATTTTCTCCCACAAAAATTAATGTGATACACCTGTTTACAAGATCTTAATAGATAGACTCTATGTTCACCTGCTTTATGAAATACTGAACAAGGTTTAATTGTTCACCATTGCACTTGCTCCGCGGATCAAAGATGGCTTGGCTATGAAAAACAAACTACCTTTTATTTTTGTATGATTCCTTCTTCACTTACTTTTCACGCGGCGGTCTGATGCTAGCGAAGAAGATCTTTCTCTGCGCGTTGTTGTTTAGTTTCACGACCAGTGCATCCCCATTCACGACTTCCAGTACGGTGGCCACGAATTCCTTGTCCTTAGCGGCGATGATTGGCGCGTTGCTAACGTAGTTCTTCCAAATGCGAAGCTTGGCGTCCTTAGCGGCGCGTTCAGCGGCACGGAAGGACGAAGCACCTGCACATTTGTTACGTTAAGCATTTGTAGGCACTTGGTAGAGGGACCAGTTCTTTTGAGTAGAACCTGTTTGTGTAAGTTTAAGGTTAACTACTAATTTGCTCAGACCAAAATAAATCTTGGAGTATAAAGGACTACAGCGCATGGAAATTATAGTAAAATATTTATATTATTTCTATTTTTTCGCCGTGACTGTCACGGCGAAAGAATCGACCCCTTCAACTCAGCTCGTGGATGTCGTAAGAGCTAACTATGGCAACCTAACACAGGAAGGGCAGCAGCTTCCTTCTAATACAGAGAACGAAGCTGCTGCCCTTCCTCTCATTCCCAGACCTTCTTCCCTTTAACACCCCCACTGCGATCACCTGCCTAGAGTAGTGATTATTTCATAACTTCCCATGTTTCCCCAAACTTGGGGGACAGGTTCAGCAATAGACGTAGGTATGTCTGCTGATGAGGAGAGTGACAACAACTGACACCTACTGCCCGTGGTCATTGTCCTTTTCACAGAATATATAAATAGAAACGTAAATACTAAATACTAACCAGATTTCATAACAGCGAGAGACCAGTCCACGCATCTAGCGAAGCCCTGCCTCAGAAGCAGCTCAGCAATGTTCCCTTGTGGGTGCAAGAGTGTGCCAACAAAATTGTTGTTGTTGACTGATTCTAGGATCACTTCGATATCTTTTTGCAGAAGTTTGGACTCTACAAAGAAGCGGGCTTCCTCGGCGTACGGCTCGGATTCGCCGTTTGGTTTTACAGCGGGGCACTGCGAATAAAAACCAGCTTAGTAACAAAAAAACCTAAATAATTTTCAGTATTGATAGCGTGCTGTTTTCAATTAGGTACGCTTTTTATATATGCACTAAGCCCTCGCGGGAGAGCTAGTCATCTTTAATCAGTAAAATGTATGAAAGCGGTGACGAAAAATACTAGGTCGCTAGTAAGAACAGTTGTCAAAAATTTACTCAAATCCCCAAAAGACGAGTAAAGTTGGAATAAAAAATACTGGCGTTTCCGTAGTCTGAGGAAAAAAAAATGCGTACATGCATTTTGATTTTTCTTACCGCAAGAGGTGATTACGTGACTAGCTCTCGCGCGAAGATATCGAAAGCGTTTTTTGTAAACAAAGAGACTACAAAAGTGTCTAAAGCCTGTCTAAAGTACTTCTATTATGTTTGATTCTCATCAATTACGCCACCGTCAGATTCAATACGTACTGATCCTATCCATCCAAAGGTTGCCTGGAAGAGATCGCTGTTAGCGATAAGGCCGCCGATTGTGCCACATTATATATAATTAGTATTAAGTTCTTGTTTTATAAGTGTATTGATGGTGCAATAAAGTGATAATCTATCTATCTACAAGACATATTTTTGAAATATATTTAAAATGAAAATATGTTTGTATTTAAAGAAAAGGATTGAGAATAACGTCATCTCTCGTGCTGCTCAGATCGGATTCGTACTGAGCAGGAGGCCAATTCTGAGTATCACGTCATACTGCGTATCACTCGTTAAAATCTCATGTGATAAATATCACAAATACATCCAGTCCCGCCAAAAACTACATTCTCGTGCGACTTATCGAAGAAAAGCCCTCGATAAATATCGAATTGCAGATTTTGAGAATACACATGTTTGCTACGAAGGAAACACTCGGTATTTTGACAGTTCTTGCCATATTTTTCGAGTATTATATTTTCGATATATTACCAGAATTGCCCTCGGCCAGCATAACAGATGACGTAATTCTCAATCCCATTATATATGTAAGCAGGTTACTTACTCTGATTCCCGACAACATCATCGTTATGTTGGTAAAGTCTGGCAGCAGGCAGAGTCTGACGGTAGACCCATCTCGCACGTACTCGATTACGGCCTTGATCGGAGTGCCGTTGAATTTGTTCACGTAGGCCTTTGGGTTGTCAAAGTTCCATTTGATTTTGCGTATGTGCTCCTGAGAAAGTGATATGATGGTACAGGAAGAATTATAAAACTTCTGCTTATAATAAGATTAGATCAGTGTTAAAGTCAGGGAAATGCTGTTGAATTCAACAAGTATTTTTGCTCCGTAGCATCAGGGGACCTATTTTAATTCTCCAACACAGAATTTCGTGTTTCGTTTCGGTCCATTGATGTACCCGAATTAGAGTACAAATTGCACAAAAATTGCGTATTTTTGAGAATTAAAATAGAAGAGAATCAAGCTACCGAAATATGAAGAAAAATTATATGAAGCAAAATTTTTTTCCCACGCTCCTATACTTCAAGACTGCTGAAAATTCAATAGTATTTTTCTATTCACTACATATTAATGTGTACGTAAGTCCTTTATTACTTCAACCTCAAACTGCCCCGCCGCGCCGCCGCGCTGCCATGCCGCGCTGATTCGTTTGCGGCAATCGTTGTGCATTTCCTCCGCGAATCATTTTTCCGATGTCGCATAACAGCAATCGGAAGCAATATTCTAGCGAGCAATAACATAGACTATTTCTACACGGGAACTAGTGCACAAGGGAATTTAAACCTTCATTGCGTGGAAATATAAAACCGTTAGAACAAATCTACGAGGCAGTCAGGCGTAGCGACGATGGTGTATAATTTATAATATGTACGCATATTTGTAGAGAAAAATACTGTTGAATTATCAGCAGATTATTTTAACTCGAATGGTCTGAACAGGCTTTACTGCGTCTGCTGACTGCGTCGAGGAAGCCGATTGAGCGCGTGACAAGACCGAATAAATAAATATACAAAGTAACGAAATAAAACAACGGAAACGATAGTATTATAGCTAAGATTTTTGTGAAACTACTATTTTTTGTATTAATTATCAGCAGGCTTTACATTTGACCAGCTGTGAGCAGGATTCATGCCCACTGCGTCGAGGAAGCCGAATTAACGCGTGATAAAATATAATTATCTAATACAAAAGAATACTAAGGTGTTATGACGAGTATCACATTCACTACCCGGCCTCACGTTCCTGCAGATGAACATGTACGTCTTGGGCCATGAAAGAGTTAATGCAATAATCATCAGGTTTTATACTTGACCTGAAGTAACCAGGCTTCATGCCCACTGCGTCAAGGAAACCGAATTCAAACGTGACAAAACACATTGATAGCTAAGATTTTCGTTTCTAAGAAAATACTTTTATTCGGGGCCAAATTCAGCAGGTCTTACGCCCACCTTAATGTAACTGATATCCCTTTGTCTCTTGGCCGAACTAAACAATAGCATTGATATAATATCTAGCTAATAATTTTTGTAATTATCCCTATCTTTGTGGAAGTAATTGATAGGGTATTTTTTTTTGTCTTAAAATGTTTTGAAGATTCGCCTTGACACGCCTGAGCGTTAGAATCAATAACACTGGCAAAAACTGTGTTTTCTCAGTACAAGAATAGCTTAAGATATCACAAGATAAACGGAATACGAAACGAAATTACTACAGTTATTAGAAACATTTGATGTTTTGTGTTACAACAATTGCTAGGCAGTGTTTTCCTCACTCTGGCTTATGCAAATAAACAAAAAAACAAACGACTTTTAGCTATTGCGTAAAGATAAGAGGGTTAGTTCTTTTCCTTTCTTTTGTTTATGTACCAGAGAATAACATACATATTCATCAGGATAACAAACGGGCGAAGCCCTAAGGAGCGACAAACACGTAACAAAACAACCACATGGTACCAGTATAACGTACATTGACTGAAAAATTGAGCTTCAAAGTACAATCAACTTATAATGATGATTATCTGAAATGTCACAAGACAATTGAAGGTAGAGTTACTTAAAAAAATAATGTTATTGGTATAATTTACCTGCAATTAACTCATAGCCCCTTTGTTACAAAAACAAATGTAATCTGTCGGATTTTTTTAGATAAGTTTAATTTAAACAAGCGTTTTGATGCTATCGATAAAATACAAATACCTATAATGACTACATCACTAGCAAATTTACGTCAAATAATGGTTACGCCTACACAATGACAATCTAGTACATTTTGTAAAGCATCACGTCTCATTTAAAGACTAGATTTTTTTATTTATACTTGGGACTCTTATAAACCTCCGGTGTAGATTTATGTCAATATGTCATATGATTCCACACGTATACGTCAACATCTAGGGCTATTAATACCATAAAACCGAGGTGACCATCTAATAAATAATTCTGTTAGAAGAGATGTCAGGAGAAAGTGCTGTGAAGGTCGACTGTTATTGATCTATCTGTAGTAATAATTTAGAGATATTGTTATGTTTAGTTATAATACATGTTTTAAAAGACACCGAACAGCATTACACATCCGCTTTTCAAAGGGCCATTTCCATCAAAATTAGCCTAATAAAATAATAAAAGTAGGTCTAAAAATTTTATCACCATCTTGAAGGTTACTTACATGTGCATCCAGCGACCAGATGCCTTTCCCAGCACTCTTTGCAGCCTCCTCGATTTCGACCAATCGCTTGAGCTGCGGTATGTTTCTGCCGGCATCGCGGACCTTCGCGTATCCTTCCGCTACCAGAGCCTCGGTGATATTCTGGTCCTTGGTGGGAGATGTGCCGGCCCACACGCAACCGTATTCTCTCGTCGCGGAGTTCGGTGGTTTTTCAGAGGTGAAGATGACTTCTTTGCCTACGAGTGTCTTTCGCAGGAACTCTCGCGCCTCCCAGGCGTAGGGCTCGTCTACGAGCTCAGCGTCGCTGCAGAACGTACCAATTAAGTGCTTTAAACCATGACGGTAAATGAGCAAGACTTTTGATTTGATTAGTCAGTAAAATGGCCGAGCACTTGACCGTGGGCACTGTCTCGCGACTGACTTTACTCGTTAAGTCTACCCAATCCAGACATACCTAATATTTTGTTGTATCATTAGTGGTTAACTTTGGTATTTAACTATTGAGCGTCTCCAAGGGATTTAGTGGCCCCAACCAAGAGATTCGCTCGATTCATTAAGTTATTCTTATTAGCCGGTTCGGTATGAGTTGTTGTCCAGCTGGCCTTGCCATGCCCAAAAAGAGATTTTTAACTTTTCCTTTATGGACATAAGTTTGATCTAAATAAAGGCCCCGACATTTCCGTTCTACCTCTGAAACTGAGTGTGTGGGGGTGGTTTATTTTTAGGAATATATATTTACTGTTATTCATTAAAAAAAACTCAAAATAAAAAAAATATTACAACCCTTAACAACACAAGTGTCACCAAATCGCAACATTTCTACCAATCTAAATGAAGGGCATAAAAGCAACTACCTCTTTATGAGTACTAAATGATGCCTAAATGCTTAGTACTAGTACGTACCTTAATTTTCTCGCCCGGTAAGTAGCAAAGCAAAAGCATATTGTTGAAATTCATCATAATAGAGAGGTAACGAAAACACATTTGAAGTATTAGACAACAACACTTATTCATTTGACTATACTCGAACATTTGTAACACCATCAAAAATGTGAGTTCCCCGCAACAAAAAAGCTAAAAATTACATGAAAGTTGAAGAAATTACATATGTTTCAATGATTTTTAGTGAAGGCAAGATCTCAAATTATTAGTACTGTAAATTGTGTACAAAAATATGCTGTATGCATGCCAGCAAGTGAATTTTAGGCTAGGTACGGATTACTTAGCACGGGGATTGTGGTCTAGAGCAGAATAGAGAAAATGACATCGCATTGTTCATACACTGCGGAAATTTATTGAAGCTGAAGGAGTGATTTTCAAATATTTTACGAATTCGATGACGATGAGACGTAATTTTTCTCTATTCTACTCTAGACAACAATCCCCATGCTAGGTGATATAAAAGTTCTAAATTTGGAAACTGAATTTCGTATAGTATTTATCTACTTAGATTTTATGATATAGTGCAAAAGCCCTCGCACTCACGGTAATTTTTTATTATTTTTATAATATCCCAACAATTTCGCGGGTTGAAGTCCCGTCGAAGTCGAAATTTTTTGGGATCTTATTTTTTAATTTAGCTAACTACTTAATGCAGGGTGTAGGTTGAAGCGCGCGATGCAGATGCTATAGGCATATTTATGCCAATTTAGCAAAGGTCACAACACGGTCAAGAGACAGCTGATTTTAGGGTTGATAATACTGATATCCAATCAAGTATTATAGTTACTAAAGTTGATATCATAGCAAAAATCTGCCTGACTATAAGTGAAAAAGCTCTTTTTTCAATCAAATTTATAGAAACTTAAAAAGTCGTAGAACAAAAGTTGTTTATTGTGCAGAATTATCTCTTTTGGTTAATAAGACTACAGAGGTGCGGTTATAATTATATCTATGGGTACTATGAATATCATTCATATTAGTTCAGGGATAAATCAACACTAGATGAATAATGCACAAAGATATTTATAATTATTATGAACCACTGTCAATTGGCCAAGACTTTTTTGAAATGACCTATGTGTGATGAACGCATCGTCTATACCTAACCTTAGAGGGCTACGCGTTTTATAAAAAAAATATGCTATGCAACGTTACTATTTTGTGCAATGCAGGTAAAGCAGTATCTACAAGAAAATGATTCACTTCGCTTGGTTATGGGAAAATACACGCCAAGGCAAGTGAAGCGCCGTCCTAATATGAAAGCAGTGATGCATAAGATGCATTCATCTAGTGATGTGTTAAAAGGGGACTGGATAGGTTGTTGCGTAATTGATGCAGCTCCCGACTAGGGGAGATAATCGGGGCTCCATTGAATGACACGACCGAGACCTATGTAATGTCAGATTATAATGCTGTTTATTCAAGTAACGCACGCCTGCACAAGTTACCACCTCTCGCCGTAAAAACAACATAGACCATTTCTAAGGTTTTTATTATTATAGTGCGCTAGAGTAATTTTTGGGATATTATTTGATTTCATATACATTGACCATGTTTACAAACATTATAAACGTTTGTCTTAAATGTATGGGCAACGCGTCCAGATAGGCTTTCGAGTGTCTTATGTAGTTTAGGCCTAAGTTTTATAAGGCAATGGTGAATCTTATATTCTACATAGTAGGTACCTAATACAAAGGCTTTCTTCGACTCTGACGAGACGACGAACTAATACCATAAAAATAATACTGTCGCAATTATTAATAGGACGCTACCCAATACTACATTTTTTCGATTAAATGTTTTGTTTGGCTATCGATTTCATGCATAACACATCTGCAGTTTTTTATAAAGAATTCATACAAGATTTTAGTACTCATTCTGTTTTCAGTGTCGAAAATTCCTAATCCTTTCGGTTTAAGGGAGTTAAAGTCTATGCATATACGAGTATGTACATGAGAACAGATTGCTTTAGCAGAATTGGGCTCTCATATGTTTCGATCTGTTGTCTATGAAAGGCGCGAAATAACATAATTAAGGCAAGTAAACATTATGGACACCTGTGTATAGGTACATTTTAAAAAGCTGGCGCGATTGTCTTTTGCTTTTTCATACACTTACCACACGTTGACGTCAAAAATCTGTTGATTCTGGAGGCCTACTCTAGTTCTCAGTCCGCAGTTGCGAAGTACGGCCGTAACGCTTAACGTGTAGCTACTCTCACTTGCTTACGAAAGGGCCGTTTTCGGACGAATTTTATGACTCGGAATTTTTAATACTTTTTTACATATCTAAGTAAATCATAACCAATCAACATTCCAGTGTCAAGTAGAATATAAAATATATACTACAATTATCATTCCACATTGAATACGCAGCTTTGTACGAAATTTTCGTAACGTAACAAAACTAAATTTCGTAATGATATTAGGTATACGAAAAACAAAAGAGGTCGAACCAGTTTTTAGTAATATACCTTTATGTAGACCTTAAAATAAAAGTGTAACCAAACATTCGTAAAGATTTAGAGATTCTGTGCTGATTAAGCAATGTACCAAGATACCGAAAATTTATACTTAGTAAGTACTCAACGTAAACGTTTATCTTGTTTACAATCATTACATATTAAATATAGCTGAAATCTATAGGAAGATATATAATCGAACCCTTTTGAAGTAAATAAGTAGGTACCTACATTGAAATTGCGTAAGAACTAAGATGTAAGCATTTCGTGTAATATAGATTTAGGTTGTATGACTTTCGCCTTTCACTTTTGTATTCCAACCAGTTTTAGGACCGCTCGTGGTTCGTTTTTGTACACCTTTCGACGCTTTGTGCTTTGGTGGCAATGCACATAACAAGAGATTGATTTTATATCGTTCCTCTTTATACTACGAGTCTATTAAGTATCTTAAATTACTGGGGTTTCAACTACTTCTCATTTCCTGTCAGTCATTTTAGTTTTAGCGTAGTTGAAATTTATTGCACGTTTCTACTTCTCATTTATTGTCGGCTATTTACGTTTTTTTAGTTGAAATAAATTTTAGGTTTTTAAATCAGCCAAATGTGTAATTCCTGGCATAGAACTACATCAATACAAAGTATCAACTTAATATATTCAGTATTTGGGCGGGAAGCAGTAACAAACAAAAAACTCAGTACAATTTTTGCATTTCTATTTGTGAGAGTGGTTAAAAATATGTCTGCTTTATATTTGTTCAGAATAGCAAATCCTTTCAATACACTAGCCAAACTCGATGTAGAATGTTTGTAAACAAACCAAGACACAATCTAAAACTCGCTTGGCGTCAAGTAATATCAAAATCTATGGATGGACAAACACCATATGAGAATTACATCTGCACCATATGAGAATTCCATCCGCATTAGTCTAGATGGGCCAGGGTAAGACAATTAAAGGTACGATTGTGGCCCGTTACAGGGTTTGAGATGAGCGGATGGAGAAAAAAGTGACTTGTTATGCAGGGGGACAGTCCTCACATCAAAAGTGAATGAATCATCAATCGGACAACTATTAGTGAATGTACTGTTATGTACAGTTCTGTATGTTTTAATACAGATATAAAAAAAACACAGGCAAATTAAGAACCTCCCTCCTTTTCCACAGGCTGCTGCTTTTCCACAGGTAGGTTTAATTGGCTGACTCTTATGAAATCTACAGGCTGAGTTTGAGATGTGATTGTTACGCTGTAACCGCCACAGCCAATGGAGCGGGGCAGTACAGGTTGAAAATAATAATGCAATTCAAACCCTAAATTGATTATAAAAATGTAGTTTAATTCCAGCAAAACAAAGGCTCCTCCTACAATTCTGTGGGTATAGGACCAATGCTTGTCGGTTGTATCATATAATATTTATTTGAGTTTATAAGGACCACCCCATTTGTTATTTAAATGGATAAAATAGTATGTACTCTTTGTGTAAGACATTGTCAAGAGGAGTACTACAACATCACATGATGTTGATTATGTTGACAAAAAGTATTCCGAAAATGTATTTACACCTCTTTACTCAGATAGTAGTAATCTATTATTGCCGTCTCCTTAGCAATGTGTAAAATCAGTTGCTTGATAAAATACAATGTAGTTTTGAGCTATTATCAATATCTGGCAAAGATTAAATTTTAATGGTCATCTGCTGATATTTATATACTAAATTATAAATGATAAAAATGTCCTTCGTTTTGTACCTTTTGCTACTAAGTGTCATTACTTTTGTTGTGAACAAACTGACTATTCTCTTGGACCGCTCACCTTTTACGTATTGCAAGAATAAGAAACATTTTTCAGTTGCATGTAAAATAATAGGTTCATAATACGACTTTTGGTGGTGCATCAGAGACGAGACAAATATAGTCCTATTTGACTTGTCTCTGATTGTGAAATGGATCATCTTTAATTATATGCAATGAGTATAATGCATGTTTGTTATGATTAGCTATTTTCCAACTTAACAAGCTAGAAAATGTAAAATAGTTTTACAAATGAGATATCCGGTTTTTATGGAAAAACTGAGTCACATGTGGTTAGACATTTTTAACCTGTTTTATTAAATATGTTAAGTATTTCCTTCTCAAAAGGTTATAAATCACTGGTGAGAAACAAATTAAGCAATTAAGCTTAACTTGGTTCGGTTTAAATCGTTCTAAATACATGATAGTAAAGGAGATAGGTAACTTACTTGTTCTGAGTCTTCGGGCGCGCAAGCTTTGGTGCGGTGATGCCAGAGAGAGCTATGGTTTTCTCTGGAGGTGGACCACCTTGGGGCTCCTTTCTAATTACTATCGTGTCCCCCGACAACACCTGCGTAAATAGAGAAGAACAATATTACGTTAATCTTCTAATTCAACTACCTGTTACTCGTTCTATTTTCGAATCGGAATTCGGTAGGTCCTCAAATTATAGGACGCGATTGTATCTAGGTACTGTTCCTATTTTGGTATATATAATTGTTTACAAGGTAAAAATCGTGTCAACAGTGAGGTACAATTGCATAAAATGAGTACATAGTAAATCCAGGTAGATTGCTTGCTGTGCGTTGCCAACGGGGCATCAATACTAGACTTGCACGCGGCACCTTACAGTTTAGTAACATAAAAATGATCGAAGTTTACGAGTTACCTGTTTAACAATGCCTATTTTGTAGGCGGGTGCCGCTGCAGGAGCACTCATTTTGCTATTTTATCCCGTAACTGGGAAGATGGTGAGATTTACTGACAAGCGAACAATTTTCAACAAGGCTGCAAGACTGGTGATGGTCATTCAGTCAGTGGATGGATGGCGGAAACGTGGCGGCACCTAGGTGTTTCCACCTAAAATTGACAATCTGGATGACAGTTGCGCTGTGACGCGTTCGCGACCTATCGATCGAGCAAAGTTGATGACATTCTCGTCATTTGTACTGACTAGAAACCAGTTTCGTGCAGACAGTGGTGACCTCTGAACGAAGTCTCGTCGTAAATTGCGGCGACACTGTTCACGGCAGCACACACACACTTCAGTCAGGAATAATGATAGTTAATGGAAACGTTTATATTTCTGTGCGTACGTAGGCTGTTTGATCTTAGTTTCCGTGTACCTATGCAATGTATAGTTATCATTTATGACACTGTTAAGTTTATAGACATAAAGCAGCGGGTAGACAGCGGTGTCCACCAATATCCACCGGTATCCACCATTTGGCTATCACTAAAAAGCGGTAGTAACCCGACTGTGGAACGAGGAAAGGTGGATTAGAAAATAGTCAGTAGTTCTATGACATGACATAAGAAGTTATGACAATTGTTCTGGAATGGGTTTTTACGCATACTGGTATATAATTTAGATATTTTTATGTAATTCAACAATGTTATTAAAATAAAATTCAATAAATTAAAAATTAAAATAAACTTCGCCACTTATTTTACGAGGGTTTCGTGATCGGTTTCGAAACCCGGTTAGTTTGTCGTTTTTTCCCTTTTGAATATCTCAGCAACTACCGCAGCTAATAACTTGAAATTTAAAATAATATTAAATAAAGTGCCATATAGATTAAAACAAAACAAAAATTGTATTGAACAATTTTCGAAATTTTAGAAGAAACCTTCATGGTACCGATGTTTTCTTTATATGTTCCAAAATCTACCATTAATATTATTACCTTTCGCACAGATCGAAGTAAAATCTCCCTTTTTTAATTAAATCGATGCTTTCACAATACATTATAATCCTAAAATTGGATGATATTAATGTATGATGCTGTTAACCAAAGCGGCAATAAAAACCCCAGTATTTACCACAGCGTGGCGCGGCGGCAAGTGGACATTTGAATTTGTGTGTCAGTGTCAATAAAACTCAAAAATAAATAATTAGAAAACAAACCAAAATCAAACCAACAGAAATTATGGAAAATGGAAATTGGGTTGTGAAAAATTCAAGAAACTAAGAAATTGCATTATGTATTCAATGAGTTTTTAAATAAATACGTAGGTATGTGTACGTAATGACTAATGAGTGTACATAAGTGTGAGAGGAAGTAAAAATGTTCTGCTTTACAGAACATTTCGTAATGAAATGCTAAACGCTGTTTATCCATCCAGCGAGAAAGGAAACTTAATCAACATAGAGTAAAACATGCTGCTAAAAGATAACAAAAAGAAATTGATAGATATATCAGTTTCTTCAGTAAGCTTTTGATAAATGGGAAAAAAATAGTGACCCGAAGTTCGTCTTTCTTGGTCTCCAAAAAAATCTTAACTATCATCAAACTTATCAAGAAAAATACGGGGTTGCGTTAATGACGGTTTCAAAAGGCTGCGGCCGCGTTGGCTTGCATATAATTTTACTAAAGCTTCTGTTGTTCGTAAAAATTACAAAGATTTAATCTAGGTTTTTCTTCATTTCAGAATCCAAACAAGTATCGCCGACGAAGAAGAAACATAAAGAAAGAAGTAAATTTATTGTTTAATTGCATGTTGAAAAGATGGTACAATAAAATATAGAAATATAGCATTGTAATTGTCTACTAACTATTTTTATAAAAAAAAAAAACACTTTAATTAACACAATGACATTAATTACACAAAGGGTGGAAAGTTAAAAAAGAACTGTGCCAAACTCTGCCTTGTCCCAAAATTACCCCCTCAAGATGGAGATGGTGGCATAAGCGTTGAGGTTGACCATGCAGGACAAAGAGGAACAAGCTTGCTGCTTTTCTGAATAATTAAAAATAATGATCAAGATTAATGTAGAAAAGAGGAGTTTCAATGGTTTTGTAACAGAGGAGATCCATCAGCTTAGGTGAAATTAAGATAGGTAGGTACTCTGCCCACACCAGTGATGATTCAATGATGATGATTAGATAATGTATCTAGTTTGTTAGTTATGGTGGGTAAACAACAGAACTGTAAGTAAAATTTAAAAAGCTGGTGTGATTGTCTTTTGTTTTTTCATTCAATTATACACAATGACTTCACAAATCCAGGCCTCCAGTCATCAAGCCACAATAGAGAGGACATGGTCTTTTGAATTCCAAAACTTATCAGTGTTTTTTCGCTAATAAATGTCAACCCTCGCTTGCAAAGTGTGTAGTGTTGTTCTGACATAATAAACTAATGTATCGATACTCCCAAAGTAACAAACTTAATTCAAATTTATCAATTAGATTTAAGTTATTTCATAGTAAAATAAAATAGATAAAGATTTAAGTTATTTCATAGTAAAGTTAAATAAAATATGTAACAATATATTTTTTTACAATACTTAGGTATTCATTTTCAATTATCGAAAGAGATTGCCTATAGCGATAATAAAGTAGGCCTATGTACTCCCGCGATTCTTATTAATGGTAAATTCCTTTTTAATTCGTTCTTTCTATCTAATGTAACAATAGACTTATTCATTTTCAATTATCGAAAGAGATTGCCTATAGCGATAATAAAGTAGGCCTATAAATAAATAAAAATAAAAAATAAAAATAAAAATATTTTAATTCAAATAACTAAGATTCATCATTTGTTAGTACATACAATTAGAACTTATAATTAGGGTTAGCTATACAAAAAAAAAATAATAATAATCATACTACTTAAATTAAATTAAATCACTCTCCCCATGAAACATTTCCACAGGGGGGAGGTGATTCTACCTGCTATGGTTTTTAGGATGGTGTTGGGGCTGTCACGTACCCTGCGCATTAGGGATGCGGTCTTTTTACGGAGGATGGCAGCAAAGCCATCCATCTCGTATTCCGCATGCACTCCCATCCCCGATGCACTGCAAAATCGAGGCAGTCCCAACATCATCCTAAATATATTATTGTACTGGATGCGTAGGGTCTCCAGCGGCCGTTTGTTGTAGCTGATCCATAGGTTCCCGGTGTAGAAACCCTGACAATAGGCTTTAAAAAGCGTTATTTTGACTTCTTCTGAACACCGGGAAAACCTACGAATCAACATGTTACCCCTCACCGCTAGAGCCCTACGTTCCCTTTCAATGTCAACATTGTCTTTAAGGTCGTCGGTGATATAATGCCCTAGATATTTAAAAGATGAGACTTTGTTGATGATCATGCCGTTCAGGGTTATCTCTGGGAAGTCTTTGAGATTATTTCCGGCGGCCTTAAAGACAATGTATTCGCACTTCTTAATATTATAGCGCAGACCATGGGAAGCAGCGTAGTCAGCACATACCTTCAGCATCTCTTCGACTGATCTCGCTGTGGGGCCCAACAGCACCATGTCGTCCGCGTAGCTGATGTTGTTTATACAAACACCATCAACACGACATCCAACACGCATACCACTGAGCCCAACAATGAGATCATTAACATACAGGTTGAAGAGCGAGGGAGAGCTTACCCCCCCCCCCCCTGTCTCACCCCGCACTCCAACCCGTATGTGTCAGAGAAGGCATTAGACCACTTTACAGTGTTACTTTGGTTCCCGTACCAATACTGAAACACTTTAAGCATGTCCGGCGGTACGCCCCTGTCCCTCAACTTCTCCCAAAGCACATCATAACAGACAAGGTCAAATGCCTTGGATAGGTCGAGGAAGCAGGCGTACACCGGCGTCCTGCGACTCGTGTAGTATTGGACAGTATGCTTGAGTGCTAAAATTGCGCTTTCTGTGGATAGTCCGGGTGTAAATCCGAACTGTGCGTCATGTAGGTTTAGGTATTTTTGTAGCATAGATTCAAGCATACAGTCCAACACCTTAGCAATTGTTGTGGCAAGAGAAATTGGCCGGTAGTTCCCTTTGTCCGATATGTCCCCTGTCCTGTTCTTCACAATTGGTACTACTACAGTCTTCATAAGGTCAGCCGGTAAGTACGCATGACTAAGACACATTGTGAAGAACATGGAGAGGAGACCGGGCAAGTGGTTCCCCGCGTGCTTAAGGTGTTCGATGCTGAGCCCATCGTGACCGGGAGACTTGCCTCGTGTCATACCTTTGATTGTAGCGCGGACTTGGTCCGCAGACACTTGCAATAGAGGTTCGTCACCCGGCACGCTGAACTGAACATCGATTGCCCCCGTGGAAGGGCCGAGAGGGGAGTGAACTTTAAAATGATCCATGAACATTTGCGCTATCTCCCTTTGATCACTCTTCCCCTCCACGCTCACGGGGGGGCCAGGCCTAATATTCAGTTTACTAGTGGATTTCCAGAAAGTCTTAAAATCCTTCGTTGCTCGCTCATTAGCAATCTTATCCATTATAAGCTGGTCCTGGTTTTTCTGACACCACTTCAGGCGGCTTTTAAAGATTTTGCGAGATTCGCACATCTGTTCATAGGCTTCGCCTGAATTGGGTCGGTTACTCAGAACCCAGCATTTGAATTTAAGCCTGGCCTCCCCGTGCGCAGCCCGCACATACTTATCCCAGCCACAGAAGCTGTTACCTTTCTTAGGTCTCGCACCACCACGCTGCCTCGTCTGTGCTGCCGCCTCAGCCATAGTACTCACTATGACCCCATACAGCCCGTCTAGCCTGTGCTCAGCCAAACTGCACGGCCCATGAGCGCACTCAACGAACTCGGGGGCTTAAAATTAATAGCACGAAACGTCTTGTTACAAATACCACTATACCGTTTTATTTGTTCTTGACTCCGTTCACCCCATAGTACATCACTAGAAGTTACGTCACAAGTCCCCAGCCTCGGTCTGACTGCGCACAGATCACATTCCACATAAATAGGTAGATGGTCGGACGTGTAGACATCCTCATATACGCCTACTTTGTTAACTGTATGCCAAGCTGAGAGGGAAACAATACAGTGGTCCAACCATCTCCTACTCCCGGATTTTTGACACATAAATGTATAGGTATTAGATATAAAACCTAGTTTTTCTACATCCGCACATAGCCATGACTGATCAGAGCAAAAGTTGGACAGCTCTCTGTAGAAAAACTCCTGTGGGTGAGCATTAAAATCCCCCAGAACGAAAATTGATTCCACACTACTACTTTCCTCTATAGCACTTATCTCACTTAGGACCTCCGTAAAAATAGGCAGATTATCTTTCTTGCATGTAGGCATGTATACAGAAAATATTATTACAGAGCGCCCACTGCTGGTGACCTTAATAGCAGCTAACCTAGGACTACTACAATCTAGGACTGCGACCGACTCGAACATACCCTTTCTCCAGAGAATGGCTACCCCCCCGTGCGGTCTTCCCACCAGTAGGCCCGCGGAGGTTCCTATGTACTCCCGCGATTCTTATTAATGGTAAATTCCTTTTTAATTCGTTCATTCTATCTAATGTAACAATAGACTTAGGTATTCATTTTCAATTATCGAAAGAGATTGCCTATAGCTATAATAAAGTTGGCCTATGTACTCCCGCGATTCTTATTAATGGTAAATTCCTTTTTAATTCGTTCTTTCTATCTAATGTAAAAATAGCACACTTGTGCTATTTAAAAATCATATATTCACTAATATTGACGTAAATAATTTTCGCGACGCTCATATTTTATAAACATCGATATTGATTAAAATATTTTCTTGCCCAACTTGTGTGATGCTTGACTTTGAGTTGGCCAATCGGAGTGCAGTGGTCGCCGCAGTGATTTGGTGGAATTGTTGTCTAAACAAAATAAATGACATTTCCTCTCTATTGGGTACCTATGTGCTCGATGCCTCCAGTAGGCCAAGCACGGTGTTTGTTTTCTAGGGTAGAATAGACAATAATGACAACGCATCGTCATACATTGCGTTCAATAATGAAGTTGAAGGAACGAATTTCAAATAATTTACGCATTCGATAAACAAAAGGGGATCACGCCAGGTTTTTCAGTCTAAACAGTCCATAAAGTACTTTTACTACATAGGTAGTCTAGTCCTTAGAATAAACTAGTCTGATTTCAAAATTTCTCTAGATTATTTATTTATTATTATTATTAATTTATAATAAGCTATTTCAACTCGCGGTTCTTGCCTTCTGCAGGATTTGCTTCAGGGTGATACACGGAGAACAGGGATTGTTCAACTCCTAAGCCTAAGCCTTCTGCATGACCGCTGAAACAAACTGACTCCCGTTGTCAGATAACACTCGACGAGGCAACAGAAATGTATTGTTAAAAAAATGTATGGTGCAACAAAGGCACTCATATTCATGAAATAGCACCTTTCCTTTATCTTTCTTATGGTGCGCTCGACACGTAGGTGTCCTGCGGTTGGGGCATCGTGAAGCTCTTTGATAAGTTCGGTCTTTAGCGCATCTGGTACTACTAACTGGGACTCTTCATACTCCCAGCCCAGATCGCATCGATACAGAGTGCCTTGGGCCTAATAATAACCTCTATCAGTCCAACGTATGGCTGCTGCAGGATTCTTCTTATCTTCTAAATCCTGTATTATTTTAATCAACTCAGGATCATTCAACTGAGCTTCTCGTATGTCTTCCGGTCGTCGCAGGGGAAGATCAATAAAAAACTTTGCATCACAATACGGCTCCTCGAGCATAAGCGCTGGCATCAGTTCGCAAAACAAACGGTTCTTCAAAGTTTGGTTGGCGTTGAATAGGACTAGTAGAAAGGCGTGACATCAGCTCTTCAAATGCCTTTTGCTCGTCCTCCCCCTAGATCAGTAACCCGGTCTCTAGCACTTTGTACGATTCGCTGTCAAATTGAAAAGACGAAGACGTTTAAGCACTTGCTGCAAATCCTTCAAGTACAGGTCCAGATTGGGCGATATAACAAGCAGATCATCTAGGTAAGCTAATACGCAAACATCTTTTAAGCCAGACCGTATCCTATCAAATAGCCTTTGGAAGGTGGAAGGCGCATTTTTAAGTCGAAAAGGGAGCCGCTTAAAAGAAAAGTTCCTAAAAGGCGATGTAAAAGTCGTTTTATGGCGATCTTCAGGTGCTACTAATATCTGCCAATATCCAGCTCTAATATCGATGGTGGACATCACACAACCTGCTTTAGCGCTCTGCAATATCTCTTCAATTAGGTACTGGAAGTGGGTACTTATCCGTACGCGTGACACTATTCAACTTCCTGTAATCTACGCAGAAACGTGTTTCACCATTCTTCTTCGGTACCAAGACCACAGGTGCAACCCACTCGGACTCAGCCTCACCAATTATATCTTCTTCTAGACTCTTCTCTATTTCTTTTCTGGCGGGTGGCGTTGCTGTATAAGGTGGGCAAGCGATTGGTGACGCATCGCCCGTAGGTACCTATCTACAGCGTGAAATTGAATTCGTAGGCATTCTTCTAAACCAAGACACCACTAATGAATGACACCTAACGCATTGGAGCTAATATTACGCAAATAAAAATATATTTTATGTAAGTATGGAAAACGCCAAATATTTGAAGTCATAATAAAGCTAAAGGCTATTAATTAATTATTTCAAATAAACCCAAAAAAATATAAAACCGAAATAATAAAAAACATCGATATTTTTTAAACTAAGTACAAACTAAAGTAACAAATGCGCGCTGTATGGCGGCCGAGCGAAACACAACATACCTACCTACGTGCTTCGGCTATATCAATAACTAATAATTTGTTGGTCGCCGACCGCATTGATCGTCGCGGTGCGTAAGTACAAACAAATGTAACGCCTACTCTACACCCTACCTGGCCGCTCCCCTGAAACTAATATCATTCGTTGACCCCTTTCTCGCTATCCTTTGGATTTCAGTGCCTGTGGAAATTTGAGTGTGTATGAAAATTTTGCTGATAAAATGCCTCGACCGCGTAAAGTGCAAGCTAGGTACACAAATGCCCAATACCGACAGATGGCTGTACTGTACGGTCGCACCACCAATTTAGTGCAAACTCGGGAATTGTTCCATCATCGCCGCAACCCAACTGGCCATGTACCTTCGCGGGACCTCATAATACGAACCACGCAGTAAGTACCGAAGTAGCACGGTAGGTTTCATATAAACATTTCATTTTAAACTCGGACGGTTTCATGAAGGTCAGGCGCTCATACACGTGACTATCTACGGCGCGATCAACAACTACATAATACTTGATTTTATTTTGCGTTTTCCATACTTATATTAATGTTTTTTTTTATTGCATATTACTAACCCTTATGCACTGAGCATCATTAATACTGTCCAATTCGGGAATTCCAATTCATCCTGTATATGTATCGCGTACCTACTGTGTCGGTTCTCCCTCCCCCTGGAGTGAAAATGTCCTCATGGACATTCAAGAGGTCGGACAGCTTCGCTTGGACACCCGCATCCGAATGCGCTCCTTCATCCTCGCGAAGGGCCACAGACAAACAACTTAGCATCGATTGCTTGTTTTCAATAATAATGGGGTAAGGCGTCTTACGTACCCCATAATAATTATTACAAACATTTTCATCGAAATTTAACAGTTTGTCCAGTGTCTTCTAAAAAGTTCATTCCTAGTAAACTTTCAGTGGCATGTGGTAGCATCACGAAATCAACATTAGGTTCTACTCTACTCTACCTTTCGTACCGTGACCCTTGCTTGCCAGTGCTGTTTCTACATTTTGAGCACAAATACGCCAGGGGGCGTGATTTTTTTTGGCTATTTTTGCTCTTTGTTTGTCAAGGCTGTATCTCTTGAACCACAATAGGTAGACACATGAAACTTTCTATAAATAAGTAACACTTCAAGTATAATAACAAAAAATACTAAAAAGTAAAATAAAGTTACAAATTCAAAGGGGTCTCCGAACAAGTGAAAATTTAATATTATTACGTGTATTTTAAGCACTGTCACTGCGAACAGCCATCACCAATCCACCTGCCTAGCGTTTGAAATTATGGCAAAACCTCCCATTTTTGGGGGAATAAGTATCTACCTACCTAATGTTTAGCAGAGGACATAATTATTCTTATTAATTATTCTTCTCGTAGGCACATGTGCCTACGAAGGGCTAATTGTTCAACCCTAATCTCTATGGCGTAAGCTGTTAGCAAAAAAATCCTCAAGGCACCTGCCGTAGCCAGCTAGCAACCTCACGAAGCTAAAACTCCTTCAAGAAATATTGGCACAAAATGACTTAATTTTAAATTCGAATTAGAAGAACAATCGAGGAATGTCAAATTACGACACATCATTTGATTGCCATCCGTTCTTGAGTAAGACTATGTAGTATTTTTCAACGCCGAAAGTTGTTCATGTTCCTATTTTTCAAACAAGTGTTCTTTTTTACCCAGTTTTAAGCTGAAAAAGTGTTAAAATGGCCACAGCTGATTTCCGGAAAGACGTACCGACGACGATGCCTGTGAGGCCTAGAAGTGTTTACACTGCGCACTCGTATAACCAGGTGACATTTTCTTCCATAAAGTACCTATCTTCTAGTAGGCTGAAATGTTTTGACCTTTTATTAAGTTACACGCATTGATAAACCTACCAAAAAATCGAGAACGACCCTGGATATTAATTTAGGTAGGTTGGTAAAAAAAATAAAAACTGCGAGTAACCTAGATAAAGGTACTTGATAAATGCGAGCGTTTTTGGCCACATCACAAAATTACAGGCAAAAGAGGAAATACACCCTGCGCGTCTCTAATTGACGGACATACTGGTAGCTATCGTGCGTGGAGCAACTTCAAAGGCGTGATATTGTTCGCTCCGGTAGTGATTTTCTGATACCTACGATGGTTACATACCATCACCCCCAAGAAAGGATAACTGACGCTACGACGGTGAGACGAAACCATGAGAACGTAACTCGGTAAACGTACCTACTCAGTGTTGGACGCGTTGTGGCAATGAGATGTCATAATGATCCGCGAAAGACTGCGGCAGGTGCTGGATACAGCAAGCTGAAGACAGGAAACTAGATCGCTCAGGAAGGCCGATGTTCAGTTGTGGGCTAGCGTTTAGCATGGGCAATGATACCTTCCGATTTCCAAGTTCTATCTTGAAATATCAAATGAATGGTGTTGTTACGTTGATCCTTTCCTAGGAGGAGTCTAACCTCTCCGCTTTCCAAGACTACAGCAAGTTCTTGGAGGGTGGCATCGGTCAGGCTGAGCTGGTGGGTGCTGCTGGCTGGCAGCCTCCGTGGCGCGCTCCTCAGCAAAGGAAGGCCCCGTTCTACCCTGGAGATGATATTTACCACGCTGACACTTGGAGAGAGCTCGAGGTATGTATATATTAGCTAAGTATATACATAGTACCTATAAATTAGCTAGGTAACGTATAGTGGTCCTGACCCATCACCTAGTAATGAATGAATCTAGTAGGTACCTATACTCTAGCCAAACTCGATGTAGAACGTTAGTAAACAAACTGCGACACAAAAAACTAAACTGCTTGGTGTCAAGTTTCAGATATACGATTTATTATATTATTCATAAAAGACGCGGCAACAGTGAATTGTAGGTTAAGTATGGGCGGTTTGATTGCAATCATTGACAATTTACATCTTAGACAATTTCGAGTGTCATTTTTGTAAGGTTCTAGGCATCGAGCACATACCCAATAAAGAGGAAATATGGTCTTTCGAATTCCGAAACTGATCAGTGTTTTCACTAATAAATGTCAACTCTCGCTCGCTATACTAGTGTTGTGCTGACATAATAAAATAATGTATCGATACTCCCGGTATAACAAGAAGTGATTAAAATTTATCAATTTGATTTAGTTATTTGATCAGAAAAACTTTTATAAAATTTCGGGTTTTTGCATATTATTTCATTGATATAGTAAAAAATTTAACTAAGTATATTTTTTTTAACAATAGGTTCTCCTTCTTTTTCAACTATCGAATGAAATTGCTCATAGCGATAATAAAGATACCCTATGTACTCCCGTGATTATAAAGGAATGAATTGTAAAGGAAGGTACTATTAATTCTTATTAATGGGACCTTCCCAAAAACCCTCTTTTTTTGCTTTTGCTTTAAGAGATAAGGCCGCCAATTCTGTTACCTTCTGTACCATACTATTTTACATAATTATAAGTTTCTGTGAATAAAGTATTATCTATCTACCTATCTTCCTTTGGTTACATATTATAATAACTAAACTTAATCCAACTATTATTGAAATAACTACAGTCAAAAGACCTACAGCGGTACTACAAAAACCAACGTAAACACAGGTCTAACAAGCGTTTAGCTAAACAGTGTCTAAAGAGTTAGACATGTGGTTACAAGAGTTTAACTCTCGTTACCACAAAACCGTGTTTAGCGTGTGTCTTTTTAGACAACGTCTAACTCTATCAGTTTGGTCACATTGCAAACCATTCGTTCATCCGTTCCGTTTTCCGCAAATAATGTACGAAGAACTCCTTTATTTTAGACATAAAATAATGTTTAATATTGTTTTATATTTATGATTTTTATTTATTTTTTTGATTATTGTTTTATCTGTAAGATATGCAAGTATTTTCGATCAAAACCTTTTTTCACTGGAAAACAAAACAAAACGTATTTTGTGTCACTGTCACACAGCTGTAATTCAAAGAGTAATATTGTCCCGAAATGTATCGACGTAGTTTAACACCTTTTCATCGAATAAGTCCACAAATTCAATGATCATGTATATATACATTTTAACATCAAACACTTCCAACGAATACCAATAATTCTGAATTCTGTCACAACTAGTTCACTAGACACTCGTTAGACAAGCGCTTTCGACTGTTTAAAATTTGAACTATATCTAAGCCTTGTCTAACTGTAAAACGTCGTAATACGCAGTTTTGTGGTAACTCTTTTGTTAAACACGCGCTCAACAGATGTCATAACTTTTTTGTAGTACAACCGCTACTGTATATAATACTTATCTACTAATATAACAATGGCACACTTGTAGTTATAAAAGTATTTCATTTGTTAGCTTTTTAAGAATCCTAAATTCACTATTAATAACGTAAATAATTTTCGCGACGGTCATAGTTTATAAACATTGACTATCAATATCGATAAAAATATTTGCTTGCCCAACTCGAGTGTGATGCTTGACTTTGGGTCGGCCAATCGGAGTGCGGTGGTCGCTGCAGTGAAGTGGCGGAGTTGTTGTCAAAACAAAATAAATTACATTTCCTCTATATTGGGTATGTGCTCGATGATTTTAGGTATCTACGGAGCAGGTGGCGGATACTTGGTTGAAGTTTTCAGCTCATCATTTTGACAGCTTTTATTACCGCCTCTCGTGCGTTATATGCACCGTTTCGACTACACATGAGCGTGCTGTTAAGCGTCGTTAAAGTCTATTGTTTTAGTCATCTTGCTGTTTAGTGATATTGTTATCATTTATAGGGTTCCGTACCCGAAGGTTGAAAACGGTACCCTAATACTAATTCTCCGTTGTCTGTCTCCGTCCGTCCGTCCGTCTGTCCGTCCGTCCGTCTGTCTGTCACATGACTATATGAATATCTCATGAACCGTATGAGGTAGACAGCTGATATTTTCAGATAATGTGTATTTCTCTTGCCGCTATAATAACAAATAATAAAAATAAAATAAATATCAAAACTAAAGGGAGCTCCCATACAACAAACGTGATATTTTTGGCTATATTTGCTCTTAATTTGTCAAGGCTGTATCTTTTGAACTTCAATAGGTAGGCACATGAAACTTTCTATAATTAAATTAAGTAACATTTCAACTGTAATAATAACAAATGCTAAAAACAAAATAATGTTAAAAAATTTAATGGGGTCTCCGAACAAGTGAAAATTTGGTATACTTTATTATTTGTTTTCGAGTTATTTACCGCGGGGATCCCGTGAGTACTGAGATCTGGGCCTAGTTTGACAACCAAACCTGATGTTCTTATTTATAACTTTTTGACATAGGTCACCGACGTGGTCGGCGGCGCCGGTTACAACGCCTCTGTGACCCCACACGGGACTATCTGTCTGCGTCTACGAGATCGAGTAAAGTAAGTTGATCACTACTGTAAAGAGTGGAATTGAAGGCCGTAATACATTAGGGTTTCTGGCCTATCTTTCTGGGCCTGGAAACAAGACATTTGATTCTTATTGCAAAGCAATAAAATTTATTTCAGCTTGTACTTTTCCGTCAGAGCGCTAAATAGCTAACAGCGGTCTTTCTCCATTGAAATAGAGGGCATCTCTTTCTACACTATGCAAACTGAGCGAGACTTCAGACCCAGAAAGATAGCAGACGCACTTGTAGTGTAAAACCACTACGAGAATGACGTCATCTCTCATGCTGTCCCGCTCAGATCGGTTTTGAACTGAGCAGGACACCATGACCATGAGAGATTACGCAATTCTTAATCCCCTTTTAAAGCACGCAGGTTATATTTTTTTTTCATTGACTTCGTTTTGCTCTATCATCCCATCACATCAGTCAATCCATGCTACAGACCCTAAAAATGTCCATTGCGAGTAGAGGATTCGATCCCGGCCCTTAATTCTATTCCGCGATTTCTCGATTGACTGCAGGCGATCCTGGGATTGGAGACAATTAATGAAAACTCGAGTTTTTTTTTTGTAAAATCAGCCGTTTCGGTTTCTTTTCATCAACAACACTGTCGGCAACCGATATAGTTAGGTGTGGATTGATTCGGTTAAGCTGGTTTTAAGATTTTATTTCCACGCTTTGCCACGTTTAGAACACCGAATATAAGCTTTGAGCTCGCAACCCGCGAAGCTTGGCATTGCCTGCATAGACCCTTGGCCTGGCGATTAAGTGCAGAAGCTGGTATCTTGAACCGATTGCACTCGCCGCAACAAACACAATTAACTGTTCAGTTCATAAAATTATCAACAAGAAAGTAATATGTTAACAAAATCCAACATAAATCAATTAAAGTTCAAAAAAATACTAACGATTCCTGTTTTACACTACCAAACCCACGTTATGGTCGTTTACCTTATATGAGGCCACACCGCTACCGCACCGCACAAAAATAAGCATTCAAATACCTAAACTAGTAATCCTTAAGTTTTAGAGTGACAGCATAGCAGACAGCACGCGGTAAGCGAGCATGCCGCAACCTAGTCATCACTTGTTGGCCGTTACGCTTTGCTTACAACTAGCTTCAATACAGATTCAGGTGTGCATACATGAAGTGGCGATCACAATAGGCCTAGTTATCATGGCCGCAGTGACACGAAAGCCACCTAGAGCCACTGCCGGATTAAGACTACTCGATGCCCTAAGCAATCCACGCCTGTGGCCCCCCTGTCCATAATTTAACTAGTAACGGTTCTTAAAAAAAATACGTATTTCATACAACGAAATAGATCATCATTGCGTAGGGGAGACCAGGTATGAAAGTAGCATGAGATGAACGTAACAAATGATTTTTTGAACGAATTTTGTTGCCCTACACTGAGAGCTTGTTCCACGGATAATGCGTCATTTTAAATCCCCCTCATCTCAGTTGCGCTCGCGGTGCTGTGCCGCCAGGTTGTGACTAGTGACGTGACGAGTTTGTACCCAAAAACATGCCCTAGAGTAAGTTTTGATTGTTTTTTTCAATTGTGATTGTTTCGCGTATGGTTCGTCTAAGCTTATGTGTTGTAAGCGTTTTAGATTGGCATAACTATTCGTCTTTCTGTTTTGATATGTAGAATGGTTACCTTTTAACTGTTTTTAACCGACTTCAAACAGGGAGGAGGTTCTCAGTTCGTCTGTAGGTTTTTAATTTTTTTAAGTTTATTTAATTTTTTTGTATGTTACTTGATATTTCCGCCTATGGGTAACCGATTTTACTGATTCTTTCACTATTTTATAGAGAATGATCCTGAGGTGGTCCAATAAAAATGTTATTCAGGTAATCGTCGTGTACGTGTCATTTTCGAGAGAATTTATAGGTCGGGATGAAAGTAACAAGTTGTTACTTCCAGGATCAGGATCGTGACAACTAAAAGCTATTTTAATGTATATTTTCTTATTTCAGAATGCCTAATTTACATCAAAGAACAACGGCAGAGGCTTAGCTAGTGCTGAGATAATGAGTTTGGCTGCAGAAGAAGTACTTCTCTGAAAAACAACATATCAAGAGGCTGCAAATTCATATCAATTGTGCCATATAACTCTTCTAGAATTGTACAAAATAAGAAGCAAATTCTTTAAGAGGGGGTCATCAAGTCTTCCCAAGTAGGCTATGTATAAAAAAAATATTTATAAGAAGAAGAAAAATATTGGCCGACTGAATGCTCCATTGTTCTCAAATAAATAACGGATTAAATGCCAAAGAAGTACGAAAGCTAGCGTTTAAATTAACACAATGAAGAAGTTCCCTGCAGCTGTGGGCCCACGTAGACTGCGCTAACAACGAAATAAGTTATGTATGCCATACTTGTTTATCTGACTGAGATCTCATTTTGAAAGAATGTTGATTATTTTAGAAGGTTTCCTCATAATTTTAGAAGATTTTATTATGTTTCCTTTATAACTTAATTTTATTTTGATAATTGTGATATTACTGCATGACCTAAAAGGCTGATTAATAAATAAATATGTTGATTAAGAAAGTTCCTTTGTGTTTATTTACAGCGTTGCAACCATCCCCATACACTGTTACAGTCATCCCTTACCCTAGGGATGGTTGTTACAATCACCACATTTTTTTTTCTCCAAATCTCTAATAACAACTACATTTTAATGTGATGTCTAAAGATAGCCGAACGACTGGTCTACCATGTGTATTAATTAGAATTTTGGTAATCACAAAGGTGTGTGAGATATTACGAGAACATTGAAAAATGTTACGTGCATCCCTGCTCTCCCCTACCTTAGAATATGTATGAAGGATAAAAGATATACATGGAGTAGGTATTACATACAACAAAAACCAAAGCATTTTTATTCAAAGATTGAAATGCGACTTACGACTTTTTTGGCCATTAAATTCGCGCAAAATAGTTAAGTCCAACGTTTTTCGCATATCTCTAAACATATATTATAATGTTGATAAGTCATTCAGCCTTTCCTGCAGCATCGTTGTTCATTTTTAATTTTTTATTATTTTCAATTTCGAAAAAGATCGTTCCGCTGTGCATTTGGTATCATCCATCAGGCATAAAAATATACACAAAACATTTGACAACGTTGGCGGGGCAGGCAGGGGTGGTGATTTAGCTGATCGCAATTTGGGAGCATTCGAATTTCCGAATGCTGCCGACAATGCAGGAGCGAGCGAGCAAGCAGGAGCGGGATTATGGCCCCGACCGTCAACGCTGCTGTAGTCAATTTTTAAACGCGCGGATTTGCAAACAGCCTACGTTTCTTTCGGCTTATTCCAATAATCCCCTGCCATAATCCCTGCGCTTTCTTTCATGTGCCAGCAATTTTTTTTTCTTTGGCTGGTGATCCCCTACACATGATGTCCTAAGCAATTGCTTAGATTGCTTATAGGCTAATCCGGCACTGCCTAGAGCAAATAAAAATAAATAGGTTTAAATCATGTAGCCTCAAACTCTTCCCAGGGTGGACATGACTATAGACGGCGCAGTTCGCGTGACTAATGCGAAGAACAACATAATCCTAGCGTTGTCTCGCTCCGGCGCGGCTGCTGCCCTAATCCATCCCAACGGCAGGGTTTACCACTACGGATCGCGAGTCGAGATCCAGGCACGCCACCAGCAAGGGAACAATAAGTGAGTTTGAGACACGGTTGCAGTTCTTTTTTTTTTTTTGTATCTTTCTAAAGAGTATTTAGCACTTCCTGCACCGTTAACATCAAAAGCCGGTATACTCGTACGTCCACTGTTAAACATAGGCCTCCGCCAAGCGACGAAGCCAGAAATTGCGGTCCTGAGCTGCCTTCATTCCTTGTAAGTAATTTTAAACCCCCGTCGCCAAAACAAAAATAAGTCAAAATCAGTTCATTTGGTAGCTATGATGCCACAGAGAAACACACACGTGAAGTTTTCTTTAGCTTGGTGTTGCTTTTGAACATAAATCCGATTTGATTGTTTTTATGGTGACTTCATAGAGATTCTTAGATTATGTTTGTTTAAGTTCAGTGCTATACAGCACTGAACTTAAACAGTAAGACTTTAACACGCAGAACATACGTTCTGCGTGTTAAAGTCTTACTGTTTGGAAACCATCGCTGATTAAGATTTTTTGTAAAATTTGCTAGTTCAATGCAATAGGTACTTTGCTCTGTCTAGACTATACACACATTGGGCGTTTTGCACGCGCCCATTGGTAACGCGTGTTTTATAAACGTCAGAGCACAGCGATTGTCTAGGGTAGAATAGTCAAAAATGTCATCGCATCATCAATATAATGCCTATGGTCCGAGACATGACGCGCGCTTCAAGCGCGCGTCAGATTTTGTTCAGAATGCTCGACTGTATTCTATGGCAACTCACTTGGCCACGGTTTGGCGACGTCGTCGTCCATACTATAGTTTGGATATGTTGCCGACAGCGTGTCGCCGCCATGGCGTCCTGGTGAGATAGCGCCCTAAATGTATAGCAATCATATCCTCGATTGTTTTACATTGATTTTGAAACGCTAAATAACCCTGACAGATATGCCAAGATGTGGTACAAAGGAGTTTCGTTCACGGCGGAGCAGTGCGCTCTGGTGTATCTGGTGGATGCGGCCGGGACGAGAACCACCACCGATACCTTCCTAGACATGAGCCAGGACTTCACGCTGAACGTGTTTTACAAGTAACTTATCGTACCTACTTATTTCCTGGGGCCCTAGCGCTATAGTGAAATAGTTATTATGCCAGGTTACGGTTACGGGTACCGTTCTAAACCTCTAAATTGGCATAATAAATAATTAATCAATTAATAATAATAATAATATCCATAATTAATTCATAGGCTCTATACCTCTATTTTTGGTTTTAGGCACTTTCTGCCTGAGAAACAGACGATTACTGGGTTTTCTACGCAAGTCGCGTCTCCGGTAGAAAGCTCCTGTAGCGGACTTTTTTACCCATACCTATATCTGTACTCACTCCCGAATATTCAAACGCAACTCAGATTGAAGCACAACTCAAGTACCTAGCGATTTTTTTGACAGTTTTAAATTAAATCCATCCAAAGAGTCGCGTGATGCTAAAGTTGCGTTTGAGTATTCGGGCGTCAGTGACTCAAAGTGCATCTTTACCTCTGACGCAAGACTTCCAGGTCTGTTCTGAGCTCCGAGTTCGGTTAATCGATAGTATCGTTTCGACGACGTGACGTTCCATTTTTAGGGTTTCGAGATCGGTTTCGAAACCCTCATGAAACGATTTGTGTGTATTTTTTCCTCTTTTTAATATCTCAGCAACTACTGCAGCTATTAACTTTTAGCATGTGTACCTACAGATTCGCATCTGTACAGACTCTCAGTTCACTGCTGGACAAATCAGCTGGACAAACGTACACTGTACAGTCCATGACCCACTGTCCATGGGACAATATTTTCCAGTGAGTCTCGGCACGGCCCGTCGTACGTGAACGAGGCAGTGTCTCTGCTGCAAGCGGCCCAGTACTGGCTTACGGACGACGGCATCGACAACTGGATCATCAACAATGTGCGCGTCAGCCAGACTGCGGACGGACTTGTTAGGTAACGTTCTTCGATAGGTCTCATCTTCATGCACATGTTAGTAGTACCTGATCAGCAATCTTCCCCCAGCAAGCAGGCTTTTGCGATAATCACTACGCTCGGCTGGCGGATTGGTGATCGCAGTAGTGTTAAAAATACCTAGAAGCTGCAATATGTTTTGATACCATAGTGACCCCTATCTCCACAATGTAAATCACACGTCTATTTAGACGAGGCGCACGCATTCGCGCGATGCTAGGTCCCTCCCTGCACAATGTTGGTAGAGTCATCACAAAATGTGTTTGTTTTGACAGATTAAGCATGTCAAGTCGATAGTTTAATTTTTCTTAGGAAAATATGATTATTATTATTTATTATATTAGTGTTCATTTTAAACTTGCGCCCGGCTTCGCTTTGTTTACGCACTCGA
The DNA here is from genome assembly GCA_963662085.1 of Eupithecia inturbata. Classification (NCBI taxonomy): domain Eukaryota; kingdom Metazoa; phylum Arthropoda; class Insecta; order Lepidoptera; family Geometridae; genus Eupithecia; species Eupithecia inturbata. The sequence goes on along the minus strand of OY759176.1, from coordinate 7,852,473 downwards.
ATCTCATCTCATACGCATACGTAGTGGACGTGGCTGAACGTGCCTCCGCCAAACAAGGAAGCGTTTGGCTATCACCTCGCTTTGCTTGCGGGGTTCGCAGTAGAGGAGTTAAAATATATGAAATCTGCTACCTTTTCTCTGGTAGAGTCGCTGTCTGGTAGGCTCGTAATATGAAAGCTTGCTCAGTCGTAGTGTGTGTTCACAGTGAATGCGCTGTGACTAGGGCTAGCGAGCGCGTGCAGTGGCCACGGTGACGGCTGTTGTTGCGTTTCGACTTTAGACATATTGCAGGTGTGGCAATACGTGGACGAGGATTTTTTATTTTTGCAAGACAGTTCGATCCTGAGATGGGAGGTGTTAAACGCAAGAGATGGTGCGCGCGAAATAAATAAAGTTGGACACGAATTATAATAATTTGTATAATGCAAAAGGTTGGATGGATATGTTTGTTACCTCTTCACGCCAAAACTACTGAACATGTCGGACTGAAACGTGAGAGAGTTCTCGACCTGAATCTACATACCTTATCTTATTAGACTATACTCATGATTAAAATATGGATAATGCCAAATCTTATAATATGCTAAATTTTCAAATATTTGATACCCCCGCCACCCGATCATTTATTAGGTCGCTTGATGACTAGGCCCATATTGCGACCGTAACGCGCGGATAGGAACGTTTAAAAATTACGATAGCCGTCACCCGTCGCCTGAGTCATATGTTTGATACTTCACCCACTGTGGTCGCACACGCGCTAGGCTCGCAGTATGGTTGAAGCAATAGATCTATGCGTGAGTGACGTTTCATTAAAAAAGCGTTACTCAAGCATAGATCGATGACTGAGCAAGCTTTCATAATACGGGCCAAAGTCGGCTCCCTACGACATCCACAGCCTGAGTTGGAGAGGTTCATACTTAGACCGCGAGCGCCACGACATGAGACCATTGGAACACACACCGATCAATTCCGAACATCTACTTTTGACTGACAACGCCAATTCTGAAAGTCTTATGGTTTCGTCAGGATCCACCGGTGTAGCCACAAGTACCAGCTGCGCACGAGTCCCTCCAATGGCTCAGCGTCCATCACCAGCCCATTCCTGCACTGCACCGCGTCGCTCGGACAAACACAGCATCTTTTTGTGCGGTAAGTGCCAAAAAAGTTTTTTGTTGCCTCTCCCTGCAATATATTCAGTTTATGCATGCCATTGATTAGATCGTAAAGCTAGAACTACACTATGGTGTAGTGTGACGTGGCGCGTCAGAAGTTAACTTGTCAGTTTCATATCTACATTTAGTATGGCTAGAAACATTAAAGCGACACAACACCCAGCAATAATGTTTCTAACCTCGATAATAAATGTGTGAAATCGATATGCTTCTGACGCGCCACGACACACCACACCACACCACAATAGTGTGGTTCTACCTTGACGCGCTTCTGACGCGCATCTGACGCCACCACAATAGTGTGGTGTTAGCTTTTGTGGCAGGGTCTTCTGATTACGCTTCTTTGTTATCAGACGAGGTGAGAGACGAATGCACTTCGATGGCAACTCGTTCATCGTCCGGAACGCGGGCCACTCTGCCGGTTTCGACGACAAAAACCAACTGAAAGTGTACTGAACTGCGCCTCGCACTATCCCACCGAAACCTTTAGCAATTGGTAATCGGGAATAGTCTCAGTAACGGAGTTCTTGCCATTTTAATACTATCTTTCATTATCTAGATTTAAAGGGAACCTGTGGGACGGTCGTGTATAAGTTTCCGTGCTCCCTCCTTTGTAACGCGACTTCGTGTTGAAGCTTGAGTTTTTGAAGTTTTTTTCGTAGTTTACGATCTTGCTGCAGGAGACTCGATCATTTACCAGATGCCACGCGGTTGTAGTAAATAAGGTTACAGTTTCAAGAAAATGAGAGATCATCTTTTGATATGCTTATACATATGGCTCCTTTAATCTGTGATTCCGTTGATAAGCTCTACCGTTGAATGAGTGAGACCAAGTATGAGTTCCCATTTGTTTTGTGTAAAACTAATTTATTTCTTTATCCTAGATTATTTAGTCATAGTCCTTCTTTTTATATCCAAATGCTGTCTAGTTCTATGCATAAAAGCGCAAAATCTTCCTAATTCGGTTCGGTCTTCGCAGACTCAAGTAGCAGCTTCTTCGGCCAAGACACGCCGTTCGCCAACGTCACGTCGAAACACGGGTTCGACAAACGCAACGTCACACGTTGACCCAAGACTTTGGTATTCATCAGAGTAGGTAGCCACATAAAACCGTTTTACCGAATCTCGAGTATTTCTGCTTTTAGTATAAATGCTTGAACTAAGATGGAACGATAGAATGATGTGAAAATGCAAAATGGTGTTTGCCTGGAGCTAATAACTTCTACCAGTCCAGACCTTCTCTCCACGAATTCATTGCGAACTTGCGGAACCTTCTTGTATCTGGTATTTCTGCCACTGTGTACCCACTGCTACTATGCCCGGTTTTAATACGCCCAAGCGCCGGTAGAACTTTTCAATGGATTAGTAAACCAATACCGCCCTTACGTGTATTTTAATAACGGCTCAGACTTATTTTTCCCAATGTACTGTTAGTTTCCGTGCAGGCCTTACCTACCTGCCGCTACCCCTGTGCTATTGAATACCAACAAGGTTAAGATTTGTTATGTTTAGCAGTGCGTTGATCGACAAATATTTTATAAACAACCATTGTAATATTAGGACCCTAAGTGTTATTGAAACAGGTTGTTGAACTAATTCTAACGATCACGTTTCTCCTTCACTGTCCTTATAACGGCATCCAGTCGATATCATTCCTCGGGATCATCTTTCAGTTGAATAATTTCCATGACGGGTTCTGTATTCGACTGCATCTCTTGTTTATACCCTCATCCTGTATGCTCGTGCTCATAGCCAGTGATGTGCTTTGACCACACTGAACTCCTTTTCTACAATATCAATACCCACCGATGACAATAATGCCCATAGTGTTTTCTTATTACCATCCACTAGTTAAAGTAAAAGGTACAATCGATTTGTAACTGTTACCAATTTTATTAAACTTATATTTTTCTAATGAAATATTAACATCGAGAGCTCCTGGCAGCTTCAACCCCATCTGTTGTGAAGTGTTGGTTTGGTAGTGACGACGCGTCCCACTCGTTCCCAGTTGTATAAAGTTCCAAGTGTGTACTTGTTGTGAAATAAAGCAGTGTGCTTTATGTATACATGTGTCGTTTTATTTTAAACATAAAATAGGCCGGTCAAGCAAGATACATGGGAAAAATAATTCGGTTTACAAAAGCAAAAACATTATTATTTAGTCGTTTTGAACATAGAAAATAAATAGATTTACCCAAAAAACACAATAACATAACAAAAAAAATAAGTGTACAAAATAAGTGTGGGAGGGTGTGTGTGTAAGTGTGTAAAATAAGTGATTTCAAACGAAAATGTTGTTTTATTCGTTAGCCTACAAATTTACATGTTTCACCCTCATTTTGTTTTGTAGGTCCTAATTTCAATGACTACCTCAAAAGAAAGAGCAGACATGTTTTGAATAAGGTTTGAACAAAAAAACAACTTTCGTTTATTTGAAAATGGCGTGAGGAAACGATTTTCTTAAATTTTTTGAAAATTTTCGTGAATTTTTTAGTACTTTAAAATACATGTTTGTTTTGTAGCGACAGATAGCTAAGACATGTTTTGTTAGATTGCTTACACATAACTTTAATAAGATAAAATAAAAAAACAGTTTACATATTGTTTCAACTGGCCATTATTAGCAATTAAAAGTTGAATTTTGGGTTTTCTCCCCAAAAACAAAATAATTCGTAAAAAATCAATAATGAGACTTCGTCTTGGACAGCCATGGATCAAATGGTTCTAATGGCTAAATATACCATATATTTAGCTTTTCCTCCAAGCTTTGCACCCAGCTACCAAACATCCTGTATAATAGTCGAAAGTTATCTAAAATGATGGCCACTTACTTACGTAATTTAAAACTATTTTATTTAAATTGCTGGTTTCATACTTTTTTATTTTACTCCCACAAACCAGTGCTAAAATTACTTACCTACGTAGAGTTGGTAGGAGAGGAGAGTATAGAATTGACATTTTTATAACCGAACCCTGGTTTTAAAAATCTTTATTCTAAGAGCGTTATCAAACTGGCTGACAAAAGGCCGCGCACATTAATCCAACACCACTACAGCACTGCACAAAAATGTGCAATCAAATATGGGCTTAAACTAGCTATGTATCTTTAGATACACTATTAGTGTCATTATATGGCGTCCCACAAGGTTTAAATGGGTGGTGAACCGCGATCTATCTGTCATCTGATGCCGTGAATATAAAATGCATTTAAATAAGTTAAATCCCATATTTGAATTGTACTGTTCGGTAGCGGTGCGGCCCTGGTCTGCGACAACCTTTATACCCAAATACAACCCGAGGATAACTGTCAAAAAATTGCGACTAGAGACTTGCACAAAGGCTTTTGAAGATTTTGGTATTGATAGAGGTTGATATAGGGGGATCTACCGCGGGAATGTAGTCCATGACATGAGCCCCTCAACCGCCTGTATAACTTTCATTGGATGTTAAGTATTGATGCTTATATAACCAACCAAAGCAGCGTAACAACAGTCTTTACCGGGGGTTTTATAGGTTGACAGCATTTACAGCGGGTGAAAACCCTTGTAAGCCAGCTTTGCGGTTATTTGTTCAGGAGCGCTAGGATCGCGGGGTGTGATGTAGCTCTATATCAAATCTTGTCACAGTTTAATATGTAAATGACTTCGACATTATGTACGTGGCCCACGTGTGCTTAATGCGCACTTTTATGTGTTGACTACTACGTCACACATTATCTGGGCCACGTACGCTTTTCATTCCATGGGTCACACTTACTACATCAGTTTTTGTATGGAGATTAATCTGGATGGATAGCTTTTTTAAATCAACGGGCAACGTTGAGACGCCGCCGCGCCGCCGCTCCGCCGGATTGTAAAATGCATATTTCCTACATCTCTGAGTGCCAAGTGCCAGTTTTTTACGCTTTCGACCGCGAGCAAGTAAACGTGAATTTGTTTGAAGAATTGGTGATTCTTTAACTCGCCGCTAGGGGGGCTGTCATTTTCTTCATACAAATTCGCGTTTATTTGCTCGCGGTCGAACGCGTCAAAAACTCGCACTTGGCACTCTGTTCTCTACCCTTATGTTGTGGTCATCTCTACCCCTCGACTCTTCGTAACATTTTCCGATAGGGGTCATCGTAACAGAAATTCAACGTACCTAATTGTAACATTTGTAACGGATTAAAAATTTATTTTAAGGTGCAATGAAGGAATCTGTGAGCTCTACTCTGCTAGAGTTTGCTCTGTTTTGCACTTGTTTATTCTGTGGCGTTTGGCATAGGTTAAGGATACAGGTGTTGGAGTGTCTGTTCGTCTGCGCAACGTCTCACTCAGCCATCCTGTCGCGCTCCACAGTAAGGTGAATACAGTGCAGCATTAATTTGTTTGTACCCTGCCAATCTGTTAATTAAGAAAGAACGTTTAAAAATTATAAAAAAATCGACTAATACGAATTCTACACTTATAGCAATCACTTTTATAGCAGATTGACCTTTGTAGCTGTTTCTTCAAATATCAAACAACCTAACTGCATTCCTAATTTGAAATTGGATCGTCAAATTTTGCAAGAATGCCAGCAACATTTTCCTTACAATTCTTGATTTCCAGCGAAGTGCTAAGTCGCACGTGTCGAATCGGACACCGGCACGTTTTCGTTTTGTGCAAGATGAATGACTGGTCGGCAGGCGCAGTGGCGCTACGGTATTGATCGCGGAGCGGCGGCGGTGGCGCCCCGCGCGGGCTGCGGTGTTAACCGAGCGCCGGCTGTCAACGTGACGTAACGCGCACACCGCCACCGGCCGCCGCTCAGGTCGTCCGCGTCGCTGGCAGCTGATTCGCGCCGCGTCGTCGTGCTCGTATCTCGAGAGACAGCCACACGGTCCGCGATCTATCTATCGAGTGATCCCTGAATGTTTATAAACAAACTCTTGGCAGACCACAGCTGGCTGCGACCCGCATCTCACTAGTTGTTGACGAGACCAGCGGACCAGACGGCCCTGATCGCTGATCGTGATCACCCTTCGCAGCAAGGTATGCTTGCTCTGTTTGTTTACCCCTAGTTGATTTACGTCTTCTACGCATTCTCATGTTGTGACGACAGCATCCACGTCAACCGGCAGCGGTATAAAACAAAACAACACAAATAGGAAGGATTGCTGCCATTCACAAACCAATTTTGTAAAGATAACATTTGTGAATTTGCTCTACCGACGCGACGACTCATGCTCACCGAAATTGGTGGAAATTTACAGTACTTACAAGAACCAGCATTATAAGAACAGTGCTTCTCGATTCGATACCTATGGGATGGGTTTCTTTCATTGTTAATTCACGCTGTTTATGTTACCCATCGTTTTCGTTTAGTCCAAAGTCTCTCCCCCTCGTCTAAATAGCGGGGTGGTGAAGTGAGGGTTGCAACGCTAGGCGAGGGGTACCTACATACATAAAGATCAAAAGTACCTAATGTGGAAACATTCCGTAGATTTGCCTATAAAATTGTAGCTTGTTATATCTGAGTTGCAGAACAAACGATCGACCCAAATAACAGAATTGTTAATTAATCATGCGTGGATTGTCATATAATACTGCGGCATTCAATAGTGCTTAATTGCAATTGCAACTAGCCGACGGAATATTGCGCAAGAAATTCTCGTTTCCAGATTTACAGACCAAGTTTGTGACATTTTTGTATTGCTTAATCATCGTTAGGCCTAGACGTGTGTATATGAAAAAGCTAAACAAGCGCGTTCTAGCTAAACTGGTTTAATTAACTTTGTTTTTGGTAAATTCTGTACCTGTACCGATGGGTCCAGTCTGTTTCCCCGTACCTAACCAAAAAGTCTAGATCTCTACTAATGTAGAGATGTCCACTTATCTGTTTTGGTCCAGTACTAAGTCTTCGTCTGTATAGATGGGTCTTCTCTATCTTTCTGGATATAATTAGGACTCTCGAAGCATTATTAGGTTTGTTGGCAGATTCTTTCGCCTAAGGAAATCTGGCTCATAAATTTTATACTTAAATAGTTTTCACAAATTAAAACTTTCCCAACCCGTATCTCATTTTGTTTAATTTTGAATTGCGTACGCGTTTTGAGGCAGACAGGCCGAGGCATGCCTGCCTCGGATGAAAAATCACGTAGTTGATCTTAATCGAATGTAAATTTATGAATTATTTATTATAAATATGCCCTTGGCCTTTGCGAATTTTGCGCTTATCACAATATAATGAACGGAAGATATCGAAGTTGCGATGCACACACGGTAAATTGAAACAATAATTAAATTGTTGATTACCTTCAAGGTCAATCATACCTTTTGGTTATTTTATTACTATACGGGGGTATTAGCTTTACTTGGTAATGTATTTTTTATGTATTGTAATGCTGAACGCATTACGTTATATGAAATAAAATGAAATGCTTTATTAAAAAAGAACGGCATTATAACAAACATTTTACCTAGTTGGTACAGTGCGATCGATTTCTGGTCAAATACTCAAGCATGGTCATGTATTATAAAATTTATCAATGATGGCTGCAGTCGTTATTTAAAAAGTCTTTACTTTGTAAATGGTTTTTTTCCAGAGTCTTTACTTTATTTAAATATGAATTATTATTATCCGTCAATCTAATGCAAAGTGGCAATTTGTTAAATAATTTGTGGCCTATAATAGTTGGAAGTTTTTTTGAAAAATGTAGTATGTGATTATTAGGTTTTAAATTCATTTGATGTCGATTACTAAGATTATTTTCATTTCCTCTTAATTTGTTCTGAGGCATATTATAAATATGCCTCACATAAATATTTAAGGACTTCATAAATGTATACAGCGGCTGACGTGAGAACACCTAGTGATTTAAAGTGCTCCCTAGATGTGTCACTATTTGGCTTTCACAAGGGTTCTGATTGCTCTTTTTTGCATTTTCAAAGTCTTTCACAATCCGTCGAGTTACCATACATAATAATTCCATACGACATTGTAGAGTGCACATATGCATTATATATTTCCCTTAGAGTTTGTTTAGTGGTTATAGGTTGTAGCTGTTTTAGTGCATATATTCCTTTTGCCATTTTTTTTGCATGTAGTCTATTTGTTATTTCCATGTTAATGCAGGGTCCAGTTCAAATCCCAGTAACTTTGTTGCTGTTGATGTAATGAATGATTTTCCATGGTCCAATAGAACTTTTATTGTAGGCTTAAGTGCAGATTGTGCGTTAAAGATCATCACGCTTGTTTTTTCTTCATTAAGCATAAGTCCATTCATTTTAAACCATTGACCAATTAACTTAATTGTTTCATTTACTTTTAATAGCAGTTCCTTGTCAGTGGCAGCTGATATTATTACTGTGGTATCATCAGCGTACTGTATGATTTTACCTGATGTTTTTATTTATGCAATATCGTTACCACCAAGAAAAGCGTATTTCCTAACGCCGAACCCTGGGGAACGCCTATTTTTATTGTTTGTGCCTTTGATCTGATTTGTTTGTCATTTATTTTGACCACAATAGTATGCTCTCTTCCCTCTAGGTAGGATTTTATGAGATTTTGAGTTTGTCCTCTAATTCCATAGTACGTCTGCTTCTCTAGTAGAAGCTGGTGACTGACAAAGTCAAATGCCTTAGAGAGGTCCAGGAAAATACCTGCGACTTTTTTCTTATTTTCTAGACATTCCGCTATAATTTATGTGTGACAAAGCTTTGCGCAGATATAGTTGATTTTCCTGGCCTATATGCATGCTGACAGTCAGATAGCTGGTTGTTACTTAGCAGGTGGTGCATTAAGGAATCGGACATGATGATGATGATGACACCAGGGTAATAGGCCTATAATTCCCGACATCCTCTTTGTCACCTTTGCGTTTGTACAATGGTGTAAGTCTTGACATTTTTAGCATTTAAGGGTATGTGTTCGATTTAATAACATTGTTAATAAGAAAACAAAAGTGGTCACAAAATACATAAAACATTTAGTATAAAAAAGCGCCTGATATATCAAACAGTCTTTTGTATAAGATTTCTGTATTTTTATGGCAGCTAATTTCATAATATCTATATTAGATTGACACATACATTCCTGTTCCGAGCATGTAACAACAAGGGTACTCAAAAAAACCTTTGTTCGGTGTAGGACAGATTCTGGATTAGACAGATTCGTAATTCGGCAGATTCTCAACTCGACAGATCGTGAATTGGGCAGATTCTTGGATTCGACAGATTAAGCTACACTTTTGATAATTCCGTAGTTTTTTCGTCAGAGCTGTGAAATATTTAATTTCAGTCATAGGAAAGTAAGCTGCTAAAAAAGCTTTCTATCCGTTGCGGGACACACACAGCGTTTCTCCACATCTCTATTTCTTGCAATGGGTTCCTCTTCACCGAAACGGTAGCAATTTCCGCATTGTGGTCCGAAACTCCGGTTGCTAGGGGCTCTACCCTGATCAAATGTAAATCTATGTTAGTTATGCAAGGCAGTCAATCGATGTCTTAGTTTCGTTTTCAATTCGTGTGGCAAAATCTACAATATTTACAAAACCACTAGGTGACATAATATGAGTTCAGTTTTTTTGCGATGATTTTTTACAGAAATCAATCCAATCACCCAATAGAACAATTTTTCTATCAGGAAGACCCGTTAAAAAATCAAATATTTTGAATGTCAGAATGTTAGAATGTCAGACAAAATTCCGAAATTTCCCTTACACAAAAACAATCGTAAAAATTTCATTTCGGACATTATTAAGCCCAGGCTGACCTACCCATTTCTTAGTCAAATTTTGATAGACCTGAGGGGTTTAGGTTAGTAGCTATTTGACGTTAGTAACAAGAAGTGATCGTGACGTCTCCTTTTTCGCGCGGACAGGGAACGCAAATCCCCATTCAAAAAGGAGACATCACAATCACGTTTCGTTACTAACGTCAAAATATAGACTCGTCCCTCAGACACTTAATACATGGAGCATAAATAATATAAGGTTCTTATATGAACTGTTCATACAAGAATCTTATATTAAATGCTACCAGTTGTAATTGTTTTATTCGGTTATTGTAATTTTCTTAATACTTTAAACCCACATCCAAGGTATACAATATACGATATGCTAGTAATGTGGGGCCTACGTATAAAAATATGATAGAGAAACCAATAGGTTGTATTACCTAGGAAATGCGATACATGTTTCCATTTCTCCGGCCATTGATAGAAAATAATTCGCCAATGGTGACTTTTTTGTTAGGACTGGATGGAAAGATAGAGAAAGAAAAAACTTTTATTACACATTTAAATAAATAACAATTTAGAAATGAAACAATGGGCGGTTATATTGTTCAAGAACGATCTCTGCCAGACAACCTGCGATGGACGGGGTTGGATAAATGATCGGTAGGCACCTTGTATCAAGCTTCTTAAAGGGTAGAATATAAAAAACTTACGTGAAATCGTGATCGGATGCGTATAATATTTGAAATTCATTCTTTCAACATCAAGTGTGACGATGCGATGTTATTTTTGTCTATTCTTCCCTAGACAACAATCCCTGACCTTGGGCTTTTGCTTGGAGAAAAGATTATTGTCAGTTTTTTAGGGTTCCGTTGAGGTACAGAACCTAAAAAATTTACCATTATAGGATCATTTTGTTGTCCGTCTGTATGTCTGTCTACCCCATTTTCTCAGGAACGCGTGAAGGTATCGAGTTGAAATTAACATCCGTAACTTCTTGGAGCCGTGATATAAATAAAACTTACGCAATCAAAAGTTACAGCCGTTAAATGTCCGAATGTTTTGAAATTTCCAAGGGAATAACATGCACACAAAACCTATAGGATACTTCCCGTAGACCTAGAATCATGAAATTGGGCAAGAACAAAGGTCTTACAGCACAAGTAAAGGAAAAAAACCGAAAACCTTTAATTTGTAGTTTATTCACCAATAAAAATACTTTGGGATCTCGTCATAGACCAAACCTATAGGGTACTTCCCGCTGACCTACCTCTACCTAGAGTCATAAAATTTGGCGAGAAGCAGGGTCTTATAGCACATGTAAAGAAAAAACTCGTTAAAAAATAGTTTTTTGTAGCTTATTCACAAAAAAAAAACTCTTTTATCCTTGCCATCCTATTGCAAGTATCGGGTCGCACGATATTCATAAGTGTAGTGCAGTAAGGAAAAGTCTTCTGGCTCTCAAAATAAAACTTTATTCAAAGAGCTACTGCTAACAAGGCTGAGAGAAATATTTACCTCTAAGGTTTTATTCTTATTTCCATGATCTCGGGGTTCCGCAGGAACTGGATCCATGAAGGCATATGTGGCAGCCACCGTATCACTGTTGGAATATCACGCCGTGGAGGAGATATCGAAGGAAGAACAAACTGTCAATTTTGTTTAAGGCGAAACTATTTGTTTATACTTTATTCAAATTATACTATATTTATAATTTTGCACACCATTTTAAAAAGTACACAAATTGTGGGCAAAATGTCGATGGCATTTTCAGCCTGCCAACCGCACAAGGTCAACAACAACAAAAAGGCGTGCTCTAAATTTAGGTTGAAAAAATTAAGTCTAAATTATAAAAAGAACTAAACTTACAATAAAATATATCTATCCTTATAATAATAATATACATAATTATTATAAGAGTTCAATACTTATTTTAGGTATCAATTACCTGATAAAAAAAGTAAACTATAAACTTTGTATAGAACGTAAATTATGTAGAGATGAAAGGTCGGATGTTTAATGTACATATACCAACCGATTCACGACTTCGATCAAATAACTTAACCATGAACTTATCTTGTTTATCTTACCCCCGAATACTCAAACGCAACTCAGATTTGAACACGTCTCAAGTTGCGTTTTTTTGACAGTTTTCAATGAAAATCTGTCAAAAATTCGTCTCTATAGACGCGCTTAAATCTGAGTTGCGTTTGAGTATTCGGGCGTTAGTAACCTTTCTACTCTACCTTTGGTTTTAATTATAAATCTTAATGTAGCAAGAATTATGGATTGTTTTGTTTTGCAAGTTTTCTGAGGGGGTGAGAAAAAGAGACGTCACGATCACGTCTTATTACTCGCCCCTCTGAATTTATCAGCGTTCTGCGACATTATTTTTAGACGTTTAGGTTTACTCGTTGGTTTGTCCCTTCACGCTCCGTATAAAACAAAAGTAAGAACAATTCGATACAGCCTTCTAAAAATCAATGGATTGCAGAATGCTATGAACCAATTAACCTCGCAAATCCAGTTTTTGACAGGCTTCAGAACATTAATTCGTCCAATTACCTTGTACACCTTAGGGTACATTCACACAGCAGTTTTACAGTACAGGCCCGTTTTATTGTATACGTTTTTATTCGGCGATGGCGGATGTAGTTGCATGAGCGAGTTCACACACATGACAGTATTCCAGATCCAGTAATGTGTGTGAACTCGCTCTTAGAATTGCATCCACCATCGCCGAATAAAAACGTATATGATAAAACGGGCCTGTAAAACGGACTGTTATGTGAATTTACACTTACTCGACATCTTTCTACTTCCCAATTTAAGTGACAAAATGATTTGAATAATTGAATTTGCTTCATGGTTGTTCATTGTACTCTAGTCTTAGCCTAATACCAACTTATAATCATATTACTAGCAAATACGAACTCTACTATGATTTCTTTCCATAATTCGCCTTTTGCCCAACACTTAATATCAATTAACTTATACTATTTGTCATTATATACTAGCATACATTACGATCACAGTCGCGACCTAGTTTTAGTTGATTTGATGAGGTCATATCCAAAGATTTCTAGGTCTAAAATGATGACAGGAAGAGTGCATATTCTTGTGCTAAACGTAGGACATCCCTATTTGAAGATACGCCAAGTCATTTCAATGAAAGTGGGGCATCAAGAATATCATGCTTGGCAGTTTCAGGAATATTGTGTATGGCACTTCCATTTTATTTCAGTCCGTTCACCTACTTTTGGATAAAAATAAATAAATAAAAATAAAATAAAATAATGCTGGACAATCCACATAGCATCATCTAGCCCCAAGCTGAGCAGACCTTGTGTTATAGGTACTAAATGACTGTAGTACCTACCTAATATAATACATTACATAGATATATATATATTTTTATTATACATAGAAAATACCCAGAACACCCGGAACAAATATTTGTAGATCGTACAAACATTTGTACCAAGGCGGGAATCGAACCAGCAACCTCCAGCGCCGCAGGCGGACCTTCGCCCGCCGCGCCACATCGGTAGTCAAATATAAAAAGCTCGTAACGGCATCACGCCATAATGCTTTCCTAAGATAAATAAATAAATACTAATACGTAATAAATAACCAACCACATTAATTTAGCGTAAACGGAAAATTGTTTATCATTATTGTACATAATGATAAACAATCTCCTTTGATGAAAATAATCAAAGCTTAGGACAGATCGCTCAACTAAGTAAATCAAACTTTGCGAAAAAGGTCAACCAACCAATCACTGTTTCTATATCGGTTCAAAAAGTAAGAACCGATTACAGAGACCGTATCGTCTAAAAAGCTTCTAAAAATACGCCACAGTCAGAAATGTTTTTTTTTGTGGTTAAATGGTTTATGATTGTTACGGATAAAGAAGTGCAGTGCTACCTACCTATCAGTTCAGTTGACAGCTCTTATTCTAATAAAATAAAGTATCGAAATCAGACTATTTTATTGGAAGTCGTAGGAGTCGAGCGTAATTTCGAAGTAACAATTTAACAAGTTGCTCGATCGAAACAGATAAATAGGTGGTGCTGTACAAGCACGATTGCCTGTCACAGTTCCTGTCACAGTTGATGTAGAGTCACGAAGTCTCAAGTTCCCCAAGTTCGATGGTTTCGGATAATTGAAACCATGGCAGCAATGGGCAATGTACGAGATAAGATATTGCATGGTGAGGTGACGTCTGTGACATTATCCCAGACTGATTGTCCACTGTCGCTAATGTGTTCGCTGATATCGTTCGATGACTAGCTTTTCCGAAGCCATCTTTACTCCCAACCAGCTTCTGCACGCGGCTTTGCACTCGTTATTCCTGCTAAACGAGGTAATTGTTAAAAACTTTATGCATATTCCCGAAGATTTTACTTTGATGTATCCTAGTAGATATTTATTTTGAGTAAAACTAAAATGCACTTACGCCTGATTGGAAAATTATTAGAAGTCATGCGAGTGTTTTTCGCATTTAAAATGTTAGTATGGATGAACATATGCCTACCTCAAGGTCTGAGATGCCTCAAGGTGAATCTTTCCTCTTTACTCAGCTACATTGGATAGGATAAGCACGTGTCATTATTGATTAATAATGACATTAATGACTCATGGCCGACACCGCGTTGCTAGGGTGCGGTGTCAATACGGTCCCATGCGTCTTTCTAAAAGCCGGGTTTTCGCCGCGAGCGAGCGGTCCTTATTTAACTCGCAAGAGTAAACTGCATAGGTTTAGGTACATACCTACTTGTATATCCACCAAATTAATAGTCGAGCGGAAAGGACTGAGCGAGCAGAATCCGTTGAAATTAACTCGGCCCACTCATCTCTCATTTCCCTTTCTTTTCGCGGTGGAATTCTGGCTAAAATCCTGATCTATGCGGTATTTGGTACCTAGAGCGGTAGCGGTAAGGTTCGCTTGGATTTCGCGGTCGCTCGGTTCAGTATATTCAGTATTTATTCCACCATGGGTACAAATTTTGCACTTGACGTCGTTAAAGTTCTGTATAATATAGTCATAATACACAGTATTGGTTACACAGAAGTTCTTGAAAAAGGAAGCACCATAAACAGTACACAGGAAGTATACAGAAAAAATAGACAAACAGACTCTTCTCCAACATCGAAATATAGTTTCGCGGGGTCGGCGGTATTCCGTCGAATATTGTCGTAACGGTGTCGTCTGTACGGCACACATAATCGGTATTACCGGTTTTTTTTGTTTTGTCACTTAATTTTTGACAAGGCCTCTATTCAGCTGATAATCATGTTTTGCAATTGTATTTGTCTATTTATTCTATAAGTTTATTTCAATAGTATACTCTTTAATATGATTTTAAACTGTATATTGGACATTACCGTGTGTTCCAATGTGTGTTCCTATGGTTTAATAAATGAACTGAACAGGTAACCAAGCCAAGTTGCAAATCTATGATCGTTAACGCAATAGAAAACTAAGATAATGTATGGGAATTACATTTCTATAACGCAAAGTCACCTGGTCAGAACAAACGAATCGAGACACCGTGGCCAAGTATACAAGCGTTAGCGTTTCGTTTTATTTTCGCTAATTTGGCATCAGCTGGTTTAAACTATAGTATGCGCCATTTTGTATCGTTTTCTACGGGGTCTCAGCGCTCACTTGCCTTACGATTACAAACTTAGAATTCGTTTCGTTTGCAGCGGTTGTCAAAAGTGCGACTTGTCAATCATTTGTAGGGGGTATAGTGATCAACATAATATAATCGACAACATTAATTTTTACATTAACATTAATATTATTCTATTTGTGTTGACGAAACGCTAACTTGTAAACTGGTCTACGGTTTCTCGATTCGTTTGTTTTGACTACGTGACTTTGCGTCAAAGAAATGTGATTCCCATATATTATTTTAGTTTTCTATAGCATTAGGTATATTTGCAACTTGGCTAGGTTACCTGGCTGGATAGGTATCTCAAGGTCTAATCTAAATCGTTTCTACCTAAGCAGCCACGATAGGCAACGTGTGTCATTATTGTTAAATCATGGTTTGGGTGCGGTGTCAATACGGTCGCATGCGTTTATTTAACTAAAAGCTGTATACATACAGGGTGATCTTAGATACAAACCTTCACAGTATAAATCTCCGTATGAACTAAGAATTAGAAGAGAATAAGAATATGACTTGTCTAAACAAAGAGCTACACTGACTAATAATTTGACATACATAGGTAAATGAAAAATGAAATGAAAATGACATGAAATAATTTATTAAGTTGGTACTACGTACATTTTTGTCCCGACATTTCAGCAGATTTAACAACTTACTCTATTGCCAAAACTTTATTTCTAACCGACTCTCGATTCCTGATTGACTTACAACATAATATCTTCCATAGAATAATTTTTGGACATTTTTCAAAATATAGGAAAAAGTATGAAAGCTACAGAAAATTCAAAAACTGTTTTGAGATGTACAAACCGATACCTTTCATTTGATACCCCACTTGAAGAGGTAGCCCCCCCTTTTGAAAATTATTCCCCTCTTTTTTGACGATTTTCCAAAAAGTGTTCTATTTACAGGCTTGCTATATTTTTTCCTGTAAACTACAGATCCATATCTATAAACGCTACATACATTTCAGATAGATCGCTCTGCAAACTCCGTAGATACGTGGGGGGGGAAAGAGAATTTTCTACTTTTTTTCAAAATATTGCAAAAAGTAGCAACCTGCAGAAGTTTCAAAAACTGTTTTAAGATGTACAAATCAACCTTTCATTTGATACCCCACTTGACCTTGTAAGTAAGTCTCTTAAAATTTCGACATCACAACTGCAACAACACATTGTACACAAAATTACCATTTTAATTTTTTTTCTTTTAATCTGTACAAGCGCACGAAATGTATTATCATTTTAAATTTCGAGTTATTTGCCGCTGTAGTTGCTGCGATATTAAAGACGGACAGAAAAAGTGAAACCATAAGGGTTTCGAAACCGATCTCCGATCTTCGAAATCCCAAAAACATATGTATATGCCTACAGCCGAACATAGAACCTCCTCCTTTTTTCGAAGTCAATCAAAAAGGAATTAAATGGAACAAACGTCACAAAATGGACCAGTATAACGTATCATTTTAACAAGTTACCTACAAAAAAAAAGGGGGTTATTGAATTACAGAGACCTTCGGTTTAGCCTCCTATCAGTTACGTTGGATTTGAATGCTTTAATTCAATTATAAGTATCTACGCAGATGACTGTGTCAGGTGCCGACCCGATTCGTTCTATTGATTAGATTTAAAAACTTAGTTCTAAATAAGAACTTTCCGTGTGGCCCAAGGACAATGTCTCAGAGCCCCTGTGTCCAATTTGTAGCTTAACTCCTTTGTTCAGGCCCTTACAATACTTTACTCATTATATAAGATACTTCCTGTTCAGCTTCAGAATATCTCTAGCAAATTGTATTTCGGTTTAAAATGTCTCTCTCCCTAAATCCATCTTGAGAATACCCATACTCAGAACGTTGCTTAGCCCCCAATTCCAGTAGGTATATTCTGTGCAAAACCTAAACAGTCCCGCAACACTCTGTATGCCACAACATTCTATAGCACTGACAATCATTGGCGATGAATGGGCGATCAATTTGAGCCCACAGATTCGTTGTCTGCCATTATAACTACAACTACCGCGATATAATAGTGGTTAGCTGTTACACGACAATGGAAATGGGACGCTCCTCAAGCGGATACAGCGGTCATCGAAGTGCGCTAGGCTTATTCTTTGTGACTATTTGTGCTAGTTTCCGACTTGCTTTGTGCCAAGTCTGCGTTCTCTTCCACGACAAAGTTACACTCCCCGTCGTACATTGGCTTAAACTCAATAATACAGTGTCTGACGATGTCGCTGAGGATGAATGTACCATCATCGGCCACAAATGTACCTAGTAGGTAACGGTTATTGGCACGCGTATGCGTGCTCGAGGCACGTTTAGCACTAGACTTGTATCAAGGGGATCGGTGATTGCAGTAGGGGTGTGAAAATACAGAGAAGGAAGCTGCTGGTCTTCCTCTGGTAGGTTCCGCAGTCGCCTCTTACGACATTCACGGGCCAGGTCGGAGGGATCCATTCTTACGCTGCGATCACCACGCACGTAGTAGGTAAAGTGTGAGGAAAATTGGCAGATTCTATAACAAATATTTCCTTCACATAATTAATTGCAACATAGATCACTCGTAGTTTCACTCGTAGTTTCATTATTTTTATCTCCGATGGAAATAGTGATTTATTTCGCAAAAGTTCCATTGATTGCCTTTGACCTTGAAGGCTTAGATTGGGATGGAAAAACCGATAGAGAAGGAAAACAGCTGTCCCAACTTTTATAAGATCGAGGTACCTATATTTCTAGGCAGAGGGCCAAGTTCTCGTCAATAATCTAAACTAAAAAGTACTTGACCTTGTTAGTGACACAGGCATGGTCAATGGTCATTTGTTCCCAGTCTTCTCTTAACCTTCAATTGCCCCTCTGCGGGCAATGGTGATTGAAGTGGTACTTTTTCCTTGACTTAATTGTGTTCAATCAATTTTAAAAGGAATTGATCCAATAAAAGGTTTTGATAAAAATAAATCAACTGAAGCACACAAACCTTATTTAAGAGTGCAATGCGTTTTCTGTTTTGAATTACCATAGGTTAGGAAGATTCCTACAGCTGGTCCAATTTTAACAAACTAGGTGCCGTGAAAGGTTCTTTTGAAAAAATGATTACTAATAATTATGTCGATATAAAATGCGTTTTTCACTTTGCCGCACTGTGACCGAAGATATGATCAACATTGAAAAATTCACATAACATCAATATCTAATATCCCATTTATAATGCTGCCTGGGGCGTTAAACTTAAAATTATGTCAATAATTATGCTTCTCACAAATGCTACTTTTTGCGGTTAAAATGATACCAACTTAAACTGAGATTTGGTATAATTTTTAACCTCCTCCGTCGCAAAAGAGGGTTGTGTGTTTGTTGTGACCGTTTTTGTGTCAGTGGGTCTCAAACGGATGAACCGTTTAGGTTTTTGTTATTTGTTTGAATGTTATCTTTCATCAATAGTGTTCTGTTTGATAAAAATCGGAATAGCCGTTAAGTTAGATTGCTTCTAAAAATTTAGTTTTTAGTCCTCAAGACTCAAGACTCACATAGCTACCAACTCAAGACTGTTGGTAGCTATGTGTAACAAATATTTTTTTATCTAAAAACATATCTTTCTATGTTTGAAGAAAATCGGAGAAGCCGTTCATAAGTTATCATGGTTCAAAGTCAAGTTAGTAAAAATATGCTTAAAGGCATCTAAATTCCCTGATATTTTACAAATGGAGTACCATAAACATTGAGGGTTATACAGTACGATTGAAACTCCTTACACAAATGTGTTATGGGGTAAATAACATTATTCAGGCGACACGCGATCATGCTATTAACACTTCGACGGCAAATTGATTTGGTTTGTCGAAGAATTTCATGTTTTACATAATTCGTACATTGCAGCGTTTATCGCGCAATATTGTTGCAATAAGGGGTTAATTCACGAACAACAACTGCATCTGTTAAAGTGTAAACGTCGTGTAGATAAACAATGTGATTAAAGATGTCATGCTGTCGCTCTTACATCAGGTTCGACAAACTTGATATAAGCGGGACATCATGATATTTTCAATCCCAATCTTTATCTACATGACTTATAAAGACCTAGGAAGCGAAAAAGGAAAGAACAGCGTCATTCACTTACCTACTAACGTAAGATAACCTAAATAATGTTTGTGTTGGAAATGTTGGAATGCTCCCAAAATTATAAGAATCCCTTTTTAGGCCAGGCCAATGCTCTATATATTTGTAAATGCATCATTGTGGAGATTTATACTTAACTAGAAGCTAGCGCCTAACAATATCGTTGTGAGCGTTTTAGTTCCAAGTATAGAGTCTAGTCTAGCCTAGTCCAGAGCAGTCAAGTCCACTTCAGTACGAAAGAAAATAAATGGGAAATAAGCCGGAGCACGAGGTCATGGAAGCTCTAACAAATAGCATCTCGTTCTGGTTTTCTTTATTCATTTAATCAAAAATTATAGATGCTATTTATTATTGACGTAAGCGACTAACTACGAACCTAGTTTGTATAGTTTTTTTTGCGTGCACGCCCCCTTTTATTTTGTTTATTTTTTTTTAATTATCTGCTGTTATAGCGGCAAGGGAATACACATTCTTTGAATATTTCAACTGTCTATATTATTATCTTACGGTTTACGAACCCTGTGACAGACGGACGGACGGATGCCGGACAGACGAACGGACAGCGGAGGCTTAGTAGTAGGGTTCCGATTTTGCTTTTCGGGTACGGAACCCTAAAAACCGGCCAAATGCGCGTCGGACTCGCACACCACAAGAAGGTTAGCCAAAAATTACGTTTTTTTGTAATTTTTATTAAATTTTTATTGTTTGTAGATAAAGCGACCAGAGAAATACACACTCTGGGAAAATTTCAACTGTCTACCTTTTACGATTCATGAGATACAATCCGCTAAAAAACGGACGGACGGACGGACAAACAGACAGCAGAGGCTTAGTAATGTCCTGTAGGCACCCTTTTGGTACGAAACCCTAAAAAAATTAAGGTGCCTGCTTTTCCCTTACTTGTAAGAGACTTCTAAGAGACGCAATAGCAGCGAAATGTCAAATCAATGACTTACTTTTTGAAAAAAAAACTGAAAAATTTACTTAGAGATAATTGACGAAAAGTGAAAACTTTGACAAAAACTGGCAGAAGAATTAATTATATTAGTGCCGCGGGAACCAATAAGAATTTTATGAGACGTAATGACGCAAAAAAATTAAAGGAAAATCAATAAAACATGATTGAACTTCTGATAAAAAAACAAAACTTCGGTCAAAGATATTATAGCTAAGTATGTTGTAGAATGCGGTATAAGAATTAGTATTTAAAAAAAAACAAATGCAATGCATTTCGGTGTATACTCGGTATATCCAAGACCTACGACTTCATAAAATCTCTACCAAATGAGAGCTCTTGTTGCTGCTACTTCGTAATAAAATACTCCACTTGATTTAATTAATTGATTCTCCCCTCTTCGGACTTCCTTATCACAAAAACCCCGCCACGGATTTGGCCTCACTAACTTACCAGCAAATTTCACAAGTCTTAGCAGCACACCTATCAGACTTCACGAAAATTCTCGAAGTGACATACAGCCAAATCACCCAAGCTGCCAGTGAAATCTTCGTCAACAATTCACACAGCAATAAATAGCCTCAAGCTAAGTAGAGCTTGTGTTGTGGGTATTAGATAACTGATAAACTTAATACAATACACTACATAGGAAACATCCAGAGCACCCGGACACAACAAATATCTGCAGATCGTACAAACATTTGTCCCGAAGCGGGAACAGAACTCGCAACTCCTCCGTGCTACCGAGATCTATTATTGCAATAAGCAAATCGAGTGCTGAGGTCAGCAGCAATGGCATTGAATTAGATAATTATGTAACGTCCCGCTAGGTCTGTTGATCGATAGCATAGTATACAGTTATGCAGTATGTCATGTGTGTTTTCGTATTTTACTAATACAAATGTAAAAAAAATACTAACGTTGTAATTTATGAAATCTATTAGCTTTGATCAATATATGAGATGTGGCGATCTACAAGCCACTTCTGAGGGACCATCTATAACTGGTTGTAACTATTGCCTGGATACTTTTACAAATCAGCAAATGTTTCAGAACATTTACTAATGAATAGCGTATTCAGAATTATTAAATTCCAATGTGGACCCTCAGTCGTAACGACACTCACGCAGTCACGAACATTTTGACACGGTAGGACACAGTGTGTACCAAAAAAGCGTGACCGACATAATTTATAAAAAAATATACTCTAGCATTGGAAAATAATAAAACATGCAGTTAATCATACGTACTTAGACGCTTTATTAGGTGTATTCCCATCTGTTCCTGCTCTGTCCCCCTAGAGTGAAATTTGGGAGAAAAAAGTTTGTTCTGTCCCCCTTTTTGCAACGGTGGAACAGATTTCAATAAGGTGTCCAAGGTCTCCTCCATCATAATAGCTTGGCAACTTCGGGGCATACTTTCAACATTT
This sequence comes from Eupithecia inturbata, assembly GCA_963662085.1. Lineage (NCBI taxonomy): Eukaryota > Metazoa > Arthropoda > Insecta > Lepidoptera > Geometridae > Eupithecia > Eupithecia inturbata. Next base: position 7,830,422 of record OY759176.1, on the reverse strand, counting down.
TTCTGCGTATTTACGGGATAATGCTTTTTTTTCTCGGAAGTTTAGGCTTCATCAACGCACAAACGTGTTTATGGGAAAACGAGATAAATTGTAGATAATTCTGTCTAAGTCCCATTGCTAAATGGGAAAATGATAAATTATACCCATGAATGTAGGGTTTTATCAAAGATTTTAGCGACAAGTTATTTCGCGTTTGCTTGTATTCAGAAACCGCGAGAACGAAGAATCTGGTTCCTATAGGTAGGGAATAAATATATAAAATAGTGTTCGTAGCGTAAAATACTGCACGAAACGTATGTTTATGGATAGTTTGCTGTGGTCAATGACTCCGCTAAACTCAAAATAGAGCTCATTTACAAACTATTCGAAAAGTTAAATCTTTTTACAGAGTTCCATGTATTGACCGATATAGAGCCCTGCACATACCTACCTAAAATAGAGTTATTTAGAAACTCTTCTTCAAAAAGTCCTTTTAATTTTTTCTACATAATATGAAAAAAAGATACCTTCTGTAAATACTATGTATACTAAGCCCAGTCACTGGATGGGTGAGCGCAGGGGGCTCTATACCGGAGCTATCACTTTGTTAAACATGTTGCTAGAACAATTACAACGCAACGTGCCTACTGGCTGGAGTCTTAACACTTAGATAGATAGAGATAGATTAGATATTATAGAGTCCCTAATCGATGGCTGTGAGTGCCAGTTTAATTAATTGCTATCACTTTTCTCCTTTAGATTCTTCCTCTCTTTCAAACGAATCATTAGGTATTCTAAATGCTTTCTTAGTAAAAAAATGTTAAGACAAACCAATCGATTGCTTTGCTGTAGTAAATTGTAATTTTGTCTTCACTTTGTTTGTCTTATTAATTAATTAATTAATTTATTAAAACAGGTACACCACCTGTATACATATTATGCTTATATAATAAATGTTAACATGAGACAGGTTCTAATACATATAAAAGGAGGACACAACATTCAACATTTCTCCTCATCAGGATTGTTCTTTCAAGAGGCTCTAGGTACTCTATTTATTGTACTATACTAAAAAAATATGGCGTTAATAACAACAGATATAGTATACCAAATTTATCACAGACACTTTATACTATGAACAAAAACACAAACCTGAGAGGACACTCGCTGAAGCTGCAACGCGGGCCAAGCACTAGCACACCTAGAGAGCACATACTGCCCAATCGCATAGTGAAAACTTGGAAGCGGTTACCGGAATCAGTGATCATCAGTGCCCACTCAGTGAACCCTTTCAAAAATAGATTAGACAAATATTTAAACTGAATTGACAAACACGCATCAGCTTAGGAGCTGCCTGTGTATCACGAATAACAATAATAATGGCTTTATTCAATTAAACTTTTGTTTATGGTCCCTCCCCTAATATCCTCCCCTAGAGATTGACAATGACGACCGTGAAGCTCGCGGGAAACCGCAGGATACTGGCAGGTCCGATTCAACCGGCAGCACCGAATAACTATATAGATAGTCGGTAGAACTTAAACAGACCTAGGCAAACCCTAAATGATCTTAGGATCTAAGGCGCTTTGCAGACAGAGCAACTTTAGTTGAAGAAACTGTAAAAAAAATTATTGCTGAAACTGATTCTATAACTGTGCCTTAAAGATACAGATTAAGACGTTAATATGTATGTAACTAACTAGCGGGTTGCCTGCTGCCTCAATAGTTGCTTTGTCTGCATAGCGCCTTAAGTTTTAAAGTTATGATAGTTAAGACTTATGATAAGTCGTCGCAGTATGAGTTCTGAGCACCATCGCTATGCACTTAAATTCAGAAGTTATTAAAGTGTAAAAGGATCCGGAAATCTATACAATTATTATAAAAGCTACAGTTATTGTGTCTGTCTGTTACCTTTTTACGGCTTAACGGCTGAAATTTGGTAGGGTGTCGGTCGGTATACCAGGGACGGACATATGCTACTTTTGGATAAGAATGATGGAAGATGTGTTATATTGTCCAGTAGTCCAGTAGTTTATTCTTTTACTGAACAACATAATACGTACGAGCAGTCAACAGCATTATTTTTACTTTTGTCCTAAAAATAAACCTACTGTGTTGTCACCCTAACCTTAGTTCCCAGGGAGCAAATTGACGATTTATTCAGAGACGACACATTTTTAGGGTTCCACGGAAAGGGTGAAAACGGAACCCTATTACTAAGCCTCCGCTGTCCGTCCGTCCGTCTGTCAGTTTGTCCGTCCATCCGTCCGTCTGTCGCAGGGCTAGAGCCCTGCCAATTTCAATTGTCTTACGGTTCATGAGATAGATCTTATGAACCGTAAGAGGTAGACAATTGAAATTTTCAGAGAATGTGTATTACTTTTACCGCTATAACAACAAATAATAAAAATAAAATAAAACTCTAAATTAAAGGGGGCATCCATACAAAAATCGTTAATTATTTGGGTATTTTTGCTCTTTGTTTGTCAAGGCCATCCCTTGAACCACAATAGGTAGACCCATGAAACTTTCTACAAATAAGTACCTAACACTTACTTACACTTAACAACAAATACTAAAAATATAATAAAGTTAAATATTTAAAGGGGTCTCCAAACACGTGAAAATTTGATGTTCTTGGAAAAAGTAGCCTGATTCTTACGGTACGGAACCCTTCGTGTAAAAGTGGTTGTGTGCACTTGGCGGTTTATTTAACAATAATATTTTTTTACCACGGGTTGGTCTATTCTGCATGTGTATTTATTCTCCGGATTCTGTCTAAAATGAGTTTTATTTTGTGTAAAAAACAAAAAATCGCAGCTTTGACCAGTCCTACCTTTTTAGGCTTGTTTTAGAAATTAGGGACTTTATTTATAATCGTCCTAGAACTTTTACAAAAGCTACACCCATGCTATGTGCGTTTACTCACATAGCATTTATGAGATTTCCAGACAAAAATAACCACAATTTTATATTAGTGCATAAAACCTCACACTCAGGGTAATTTGAGGAAGGGGTTCAAGTCCCGTCGAAGCTGAAAATTTTTGGGTAATTATTTGATTTCATAAAAATAACCATTCCCAATTATTTAATTTTCGTTACTGTCCAACTGCTGGGCAATGGCTTCATAAACTCAAAATTGCTAATAGCTCCTAAGATAATAGGAGCGTATGTGCAGGTACGAGGAACCTTCTGCAATTGAGTTTATTTGTTCCAGTGAACGGAACGGGCTTATTATTTTTATTTTCTTTAACAAATTATTTACTAAATGTAATTTATGGAATCTATGAGCTTCGATCAGCTAATGAGATATGACGAGCTACAAGCCACGTCTAAAACAATAGTTACGACCAGTTACAGGTGGTTACCTGTAACTGGTTGTAACAATTAACTAGTATGGACTGTAGTAAATGTTCTGTAATGTTTGTACGTACAGCAAACATTACAGAACATTTACTAATGAACAGCGTCACCAGAATCATGAAAATCCAATGTGGACCCTCAGTCGTAACGGACACGCTACTTCTCATCCCGGAAAAGAGAGTGCTAAGCGGCGGACAGGAGCTAGTTTATTATAATACTACTAAAACCTACTAAATGTACAATCAACCATAAAAATTGATCCATCGGATCAATTTCAAAAGAGCATTGAACACACTATATGTACATGTCACCCATGTCTCCCCCTGATAATTATTATCAGGGGGAGACATGGGTCCAGAAGTGGACCAATATAGGCTGTGGAGATGTACAGATATGTTCGTGTTATTAACGTGTTTGTTTGTCTGTAAAACATCGCGTCGATTTTGATTTGATTATTTGAAATGTGAATTGAAAATGTAATTGTTTCTCCGGTCTATGTTTGATGGAAATTACTGTTCTTAAGCTAAGATGCTATTCACGAAAAACCGTCAGAACATTTTATTTTATTTCTTGTTAAATAGCTTAAGGTACCTATTCCATGAAATGATTTTCTTTTTGGTAGTTCGACTAATAACAATTACCGATTCGATTTTTTATGACAATCTATTGTGTTTATGAAGATGTTGTAATCGATTTTGTTATTGTTACTCAAAATTTTACAGACTTTACTCAGGCGTCTAAGTGACTTTTTTTAGGAATCAGAATATTCAATCAAATAATATAGTATATTTTTGTTGTTTTATTTGCTGTCATTTTTGTTGTTTTAAGTAACTGTGTCTATGAAATACTGCATTCTGTCATTCAGTCTTCATTTACTCACCTGTCAACAATTAGGGAACTTTATAGCCGTGCATGTACCAAAACAGCAAATCATAAATTCGTGGACGGGGGGATAGCTATGAATAACGAGATTCATTCGTGGCTTTGAAAATTGTGAATGTTTAGCGATATTTATCGTTGACTGTACCTAATCACTTGGTGTTGGCCTTATCTCGACCATAACATGACTAAGTAGTCATAAAAGAAGCAATAAAGTTCTTTATTAAAAAATATCTTTACCTCCCCTACGTCATAGAATAGAATAATACATCGGGACGGTCACCTGCACTGCACTAAGATAATTTAGTACCTTGTCACTTTAAGGTTGGCTTATTCGACGACGGCAACAGCGGCGGTGTTAAGCACTCGTTCGTATGACATGGTGCTATCGTAAATGCAACTTAGCATTGCAACTTCTACCTCTGCTCTTCACTTTTGCTTGCACGTTTATTTTAAAATATTTGTATTTTGGTTGTTCCAATTTCACAGAGCATCATCTAGCCCAAAATTAAGCAGAGCTGTGTTATAAGCACAGAGGTCCTAATTACAATGGATCGAAGGTTACCTAAATTACAATTAAAACAGTTGAGCTAACTGCAGACCGTTGCTAACAATCTACAGGTAGCTGCAACTGATCCATATCAATACCAATCCGAAATGTCCCTATCTAGACGCGCTGGCTGCATTGCCCCGCTGTATGGCAATGCTGATGCGCTGCGCCAGATGCTAACTAGCTATCGGGTCGGGTCACGCGTGTTCGCTTTGACTAGACGCTCTGATAAATAGATAGATATTGGTGATATTAATGTATAGGCATTTAATTTTACCGTACATACGGTAAAATTAAATTATTACGTATTTACGTATTTTAACGTAAAAAACGTTTAAATGTTTGTTTAATGGTGTTATGCTTATTTAATACTTTGGTACTAGTATTAGTATTGTTACTGGTTGTTATCTTAATTAAGCACATGTTGTTTCTTAGCTTTATGTTTAGATACGACATGTAATAATAAAAACAAAAAAAAACGAATTGAGAACCTCCTCCTTTTTTAAATCAGTTAATTAACAACGTAATAACTGGCCAAGTGCGAGTCAAACTCGCGCACTAAAGGTCTCGTAAGTCGTACTACCTATTGGTATTGGGTCTGTAGTGGCCGTCCATAGGAACATCGCACATCACGATCCAATACTTACCCCGTCCACGAAATAATTTTCTGTGTGCCCGTCTATGAAGTTTCCTTATTGTTGACAGGTGAGTGAATGAAGACTGAATAACAGAATGAAGTATTTCATAGACACAGTTACTTTTGACAGAAGCAAGTAGCAAATAAAACAACAAAAATAACACTATTTTATTCTATTGAATATTCTGATTACAAAAATAAAGTAATTTAGATGCGTAAAGTCTGTAAAACAATACAACATGTTGAACAACATCTTCATAAACAAAAACGATTGTCATTAAAAATCCAATCGGTACTGCATTAGGACATGACTATCTGATTGTCAGTCGAACTACTAAAACGAAAATTGTTTAATGGAATAGGAATAGGCAACCGTTTTTTTACGTTTTAATAACTTAGTAATTATAGTATAAGTAGTAATAATAATAATTTCCAATTAAATAACAATTGGTACGGTTTGTACAAATACAACGCAAATAACAAACGGACAGACAGTGTGTATGTTACGGAACCCTAAAAACCAGAACAGGGAATAAGTACACTTTCAGTGTAGGCTTGTCGCAGTGCAGCATTCACACGATATTAAATTACCTCAGAATATTGTCACAGAGCAAGCACTTACAGTGAGTAGCTAATTTATATTATGTATATTCTGTCCTATCAAATTATTTAAGTAAACCGATGAAAAACATTATTTTATTATTAGTCGCCTAAGAAACCTACGTAAAGGACTATGGACAAATGGACCACAGGAAATGGGGAGTAAAAGGATGGTGTTGCTCTACAAAGTATGATAAATGCTTAACAATCAGCGTACAAGCAACGTAGATAAAACAATACCTAAGAAGGGACGGTGGGCCAATTAACCGCAGGAAAATAGAGGAATACCTAGAAAAGCGGGTGCACCTCTACTAAGTATGTTATAAAGCAGCGTACAAGCAACGTAGATAAGACAATACCTAAGAAGAGACGGTGGGTCAATGGACAAATATCAAATATCGAAGTGCTTTATTTCCTTTCGACCTTATTTACAGGACTCTTGGACGACTCACAAAATTCAAATTACATAAGTAAAACTAGGAAATAAAGTGATCACTTTGATATTTTGTTCACTTCAATCTTTTTCAAGAAGCGAACAAGAAACCTTTACCTTGTTAGTTATTAGTTTTCGAGTTGGATTACAACTCGTCCTTAGGGTCTAGACAGACGGACTGCAATTCAACTGCAATCCGACTGCCAAATGGCAGTTCAGATGCAGTTTGAATGCAGTTGGCTCGACTGCAATCAAACTGCACGTCGACGGGCAGTTGGCGTGCAGTTGGATTGCAGTCTGAGTGCAGTTAACCAACTGCCCGTCGACGTGCAGTTTGATTGCAGTCGAGCCAACTGCATTCAAACTGCATCTGAACTGCCATTTGGCAGTCGGATTGCAGTTGAATGGCAGTCCGTCTGTCTAGACCCTTAGGTTTTTTATCCTCTCTAGATAATCTGATATTGTGCTACATGCAAAGGATGTTTGCCAATTTGTCGGAAATTATTTATTGATAATTTTTTCAACTCATTTGGAGTTTTGTTGTAGAAGCGTATGCATCGCCTTTTAAAAGATACGTTAATCTTATGTAGCCTAGCTGTGGGCACAGCGAGATTTAAATTACCACCAGTCCCACTAAATGATAGTGATAGTAAAATTATTTTTGTAATTATTTTTATGTCGCATAAAGTATTTTTGTAGTGATTGTATATGTGACATTCAAAACATACAATTAAGAGGCACCCTACTGTATCAGTTCAACTATGCCACCGTTGAGTGTTCAAGCTCTTACCTAGACTAGCGTAAATATGAGAGTAGGTGAGTTGACAAGGGTGCTCGGTATCAGAGGCTTCTGTTGTTACCACTCGTTGATAATGAGCTTTTGTGGTAATTTGTAATACTTATTATTAGAATGACAAAAGAAAATAAAAATGTTTACATATTTTCATTTCCTTTCATTACAACATTGACAATGGTTTGATAGTTTTGAAAAAACTAAAAAGCGACTTGGGATCCATTAGTTTTACATTGTTTTGAAATTTTGCGGGATAAATAAATACTACTCGTAATTCCTCGGGAAATATATTTTTGGGACCACCTCTACACCGTTCCCTACAGTCTACAGTGTAGACTGTTTCGCTAAAATAATTGTAAAATTATTTTGCTTTTAAATTAATTTTAATTATTTTTTTAAATTCGGTTCATAATTGACGGAGAAATCGACGAACATGCGTAAGAACAGCCGAACATAAAACGTACTGCTTTTTTCGAAGTCGGTTATATGTTTTTTTTTGTTGTATGTTTGCGAATAAAAACTGAAACAGAATATCCTCCATCTATCGATGTCCTGAGATTTTGGAGTAAATAACTAGATCACTCGCATATGGTATCTTTTTCCAAAAGATGATAGTAAAGGTACTCAAACAAATAAGAAATAAGCATAACAGGCTAGTTTAGCGTTAGTTTATAAAAGTATTTCGATGGACGATGGACTTCGATGGATTGAGTTGGCACGCAGAAATAATGCAAGATGTCGTCTTGCATTCTTTCTACACCACACCAAACCGTCTTCTGCATGGTACACTTGATGGCCCTAGGGGACCAAACCCCAGATGGCTTGATGGGATTCCACAAGGCCTAAATGTCTAATTAGAGTTACCGGCAGGGAAAACCCCTGAATAGGATCGAATGGAGAAATTCACTTTCAATTCAACTTTTTTCGTTGCGATTTATCACGTATCTAGCAGAATCTATTTGATTCAATTTGATTTTCTATCAGAGGATGTTTTCACAAAAGTTAAGTCAATAGTTGGGTTTGCCCCATAATTAGGTACCTACTGTATCATTGAACATAATTCCTAGTTTAACAAAAGAAAGCAAGACACAGACACCATAATGTAAAAAACAAAAGCCTAATAAATTAAAAGTAATTTAATTATAACAAAGTTAAAAACTGCGTTTTTGTTGCTCTATACTTGCTTTGTAATGGACGTTTGCCGCATTGCATTGCACGCCTGCAAGCAATGAAAAGTTAGACAGGAGATTCTAAACCTTGCAAATTTTCAAAACAAAAGCTTTATCATCAACTAGTTTCTGCCCACGGCTTTGCACGCCTTGTTTCTATGGAAAGGTGTTAAAGTTATATACATACAAGCTGCTGCTCTCGGCGTTGCACGCTCTTTGCCGGGATAAAAAGTAGCATATGTCCGTCCCCGGGATACCATCTACCACCCTGCCAAAATTAATTAAGATCCATCCAGCCTTTAGGCGTGAAAAGGTAACAGACAGACAAATAGACAGACAACTCGATTTATGGGATAATAATTTGATTGTTTTGAAAAAACTAAATACTGACATCAAATGCCACCATTTTTCTAAGTTTTGCGGGACGAATACTAATTCATATACTTACTTTTTATTGCACACCAAAATAAAGTAAATAAAATGATAAGACCCCACGACGAGAGAGCTCTTAACGAGATGATAAGATTGAAGAGAAATATGGACTGATATCCATATATCATAAAATTATCGTTTTATGTTCAGCAGCTCGGTGCCCTCGCATGCTGCTGCACACCTAGCTGTTGAACATGCGTACGAGTTACCTACCTGTGAAAGTGGTATTCCTAATAGCACTTATTAGGCAATTATTTATTACGTTCTATAATGTTACAAAGGTGCTTATTGCTTATTTAAGATCACTATAGACCCTCCAGCTGCTGGCCACAACAATGATGTATGAAGAGAGAGAGAGGAGAACGTCCTATTCAATGTACCTACCAACTGTATTTTATTATTATTAACGTAATATTTCTTATTTGTCATACCTAAGTGTATAATAAGTTTTAGTAAGTAATAAATTCTATTTTTATTTAATATTTATTTTTTTTACGTTTCGGGTAATGTTTTTTAATATACAAATAATAAAAGTTTAAGAGCCTGTTTGTAATGTCAAATTAACAGCTTTAATAAAGGCCTAATGAAAGTAGAGTCTGGGTACTGAGCGTTGATAGTGAAAAAGCGCTAAGTAATTTCGGACACGTAAACTGGCTACTAACATCTTGCAAATATTTCCAGTCTCAACATTTTTCATAGAGGTAGATAGCTAGACTCTATAGAGTCTGGCTATTATACTTTCTATAGAAAGTAGGAGGTACTTAACTTCATTAAATTTTTAATAATACATTTCGAAAACGAGGGTGACAAGTATTCACTCAGCAGCTTGGCAGGAGCCACCTGACGAAAATTAAAACGCACGACGTGTTAGCTCTGAGCAGCTTAAAAATGGAAAAGCCCCCGGTGAGGACGGAATCACATCAGAGCTTCTGAAAGCCGGAGGAGCCCCAGTAATACAGGAGCTACAGAACCTCTTTAACACCGTCCTTGACACAGTGGGAGAACTCCTAAGGCGTGCAGCGGGAGTTTGGTGGTGCTCTTTTTTAAGAAGGGAGATTAAACCCTCCTTAAAAACTACGGACCCATCACACTCCTGAGTCACGTCTATAAGCTGTTCTCGCGAGTGATCACGAATCGTCTCGCCATGAGACTTGACGAGTTCCAGCCACCAGAACAGGCCGGGTTCCGAGGAGGATATGGCACCACAGACCACATTCACACAGTAAGGTAGATTATACAGAAGTCCGAAGAGCATGCCCCTGTGTCTCGCTTTTGTGGACTATGAGAAAGCCTTCGACTCCGTCGAAACCTGGGCTGTTCTGGAATCCTTACAGCGTTGCTAAGTAGACTATCGTTATATCTGGACTGGAAAAGGAAGGGCGTTAACATAAACGGCGATTACATCTCGCACCTACGATACGCTGATAACATAGTCTTAATGCGGAGTCGCTAGAAGAGCTGAACTGGATGCTGGATGGCCTATCCACAGCCTCGCGATGCATCGGTCTTGCCATGAATTTGGATAAAACCAAAGTCATGATCAATGGCCACATTGATCCAGGAGCGGTTGTCGTACATGGCCACCTTCTCGAAATTGTTTCCGATTCTGCAGTTAGGTAAGAACAATTTCGAGAAGGAGGGCAAGAGGAGGATTCAGCTAGGCTCGGCAGCGTTCGGGAAACTACGTCGAGTTTCCTCGTCATCCATACCGCAATGCTAGAAAACGAAAGTTTTCAACCAGTGCGTCCTATCCGTTATGACCTAAGGAGCTGAGACGTGGACACTCACAGTAGGGCTGGTCCACCATCAATATTATGATACTGTAAACCTAAAAATATATATTTTGTTTAATTTGGGTAGTGTACAAAAAATAAAACAACAGAAATTTTCGTACAATTCACTTTCTGATTCGCTTGAATCTGAATCATACTCCAAGCTTATAATAAAACGTTCTGCCATATTTTCTACGTTCCTATCCATAACATCCATACCAGACTCTACTACATCACGTCCGCACCGCACAAGAGACAGATAAGACTAACTTTTGGCCACACAGCGTGCACAGTGTGCACGTGCCCTATGTTCGTTATCTGCGACCAATAACGTGCAGTCTATGATTTCCCTATTAGCTTGTTTCGGCGAACAGAGTATAGATAATATTCATCTATGTCTCGGACGAACGAAATCACCCCTCTCTTACTTTCCCTGACCGAAGGTCTATGTTCACGTGCAAAAAATTGAGTTTACTTTGGCGGCATCTAGTTATTATTCAAGTCTAATTTAGTTTGATGATGATGATGACACATGGATGAAACTGTTCACGCCCGTTGCCACGGAAACCATTAGGTGATAATGAAATTATCATATTCTGAAGAATTTTACAAATCTACGTTTTACGGCGCACATAGCGATTCCTCGAGAATAAAACTTATAGGAGACCACCTCAAAATCAATTTTAATACAACAACGAAAGAATCATCAAAATCTGTTGTAGCTAGTCGTGTTTCTCCAAAAATATTAGGTATGTTGCTTTTTAAGTTTAAGGGGATAAATACTAATCCCTCGGGAATAAACATTTTAAGCGAGCACCTCGGGATTATTCTCTATACAATAGTGAAAGAATCAGCAAAATCGGTTACCCATAGGCGGAGATATCAAGTAACATACAAACATAATAAAAATAAAGAACATACAGACGAACTGAGAACCTCCTCGTGTTATCTATCCAAACTTTCGCATTTATAATACTAGTCAACCAAGCGGGAACCTGTACTGGAGGTATTTTTTTTATTAGCCTGTTCTTTCCCATTCCCACTGCTGGGAAAAGGCCCTGCATTCACACTTCTCTATTTTGCGCCACTGGGGCCCAATCTTTATGCGCGTCTAGTTCGTCTCTCCATCGACACTTTGGTCTGCCGCGAGGTCATTATCCGTCTTTGGGGATCCATTCTGTGGCGGACTTTGCCCACGACTCATCCGACGTAGGTACTAAAATAAAATATACTGCACGTAATAACGTTAAATATTCAGTTTCAGGCGACTTTCGGAATGCCAGGGTCGGTGGCGGCGCCTAAAGGTTTAGAATGAATTTGCATTTTTATTGTGTTAGTTAATGTAACAGCAGCTAACAAATGAAAATGCATTCATAAATCCAACTCGGTAGAGAGTGGCTTAGAAGGTAGAGCATTTCATCATCAGATCCGCTGTGGATTTAGGGTGATGCCAATCAATTGACTTGACTTTTTTGTTGGTGGAAACATGTGTCTGGTTTGCCTCTTTCCGGCCAGTGTACATTAGTGCAGAAAAGACTGAAAAAATAGAGCCCCAACAAGAATGAACATGATGACCACGACCGCTCTGACAAGACTGTTACAAAGAAGAAGGTCAATTCAAAAATTTACTTAATTTTAAAAAAAATTCGAAAACACGCGATGAAAATTTTAGATAGAAAGAGAGTAATATTTAAATAGCTGCACCCATTTTTTTTAAACGTAGCTATGAACATTCTTACTTCACAGGGATCGGGCCCCGTAAGAAATGACTGATGATCACAGAAAGCTGAATTTTAGATTTCTGTGCTGATGACGGACACCATTGACCAACATGGCATAGAACTTTTTAATAAGATAAAATAAAAAACAGTTCACTTATTGTTTAAACTGAGCATTATTAGCAATTAACTGTTGAATTTTGGGTTTTCTCACAAAAAACCAAAATAATTAATGAGACTGTCTTCAGTAGGCCAAGCACGGTGATTGTTCTCTAGGGTAGAATAGACAATAATGACATCGCATCGCGTACATTACATTACACATTGCATACATTGCGTACATTATTGAAGTTGAAGGAATGAATTTCAAATAATTTACGCATTCGATGACAAAGTGACGTAATTTTTCTCTATTCTACCCAAGACATCAATGCCCGTGCTAGGCCTACAGGTGAGTGGAGAGAGAGATGGAGGGAGACACTAGAGCATTTACTAGTCACAGAACATCGAGCATTCGCTGTTTTTAAATTTTCTCGACCCACATGACGCTCGATTTTTTGTTACAACCTGATTATAAAACCAAAGAGCGTTTTGGGTTAACATTTTATTGAACGAAGACACGAGCGCATGTAACGGGGGACAGTGAGCAGCGAGATGCGCGGGCCGAGGGAAAATGAACCCCAGGTAGAAATAATTAAATATTACAGGTAAATGATCACTAGCCGTGAGCATTACGTCAAACACATCGCCGAGCATTCGCAAGAACGTTACATTACAAATGCTTTAGGAAACTGAGAATTTGTCTGTATTGTACCATTAGTGTACGTTAAATTACATTGTAATGCTCTAGAAAATGCTCTATACTTACTATATATGTACCTTTAGACAACCATGACTCAAATGGTTCTAAATGTTCTATTCTAGCTCCTCCTTGAAGCTTTACACCCAGCTAAGATAATGTCCACAGTATTAAAATGATATCACGTCACGTCTACATATATGTACCTAGTACATGTTTAATAACTATGTTGAATAGCATGTTTTGTTACCATAATAAATTTATTTTCTTATAAGTTCTTGACAGTGAAAACATTCAAAACAACCACACAGCACTTTATTAACATAATGTGAGATTTATATTCGCCATAATGTCAAATACTAAAGCTTTTTGTATAGAATATCCAGGATTGGCATCTTACTCTTGATTACATGAAATATCCACCCTATTTCAGAACAGAGAATATCATTAATGAAAGTATAGTCAAAGGAAGGCATAACTTTTTTAGAGGATGGGAACTTACAAAGCGATATGTGTAGTCCTTTTAGAAATAAGACATATTCATTGAAATTATTATAATGCCTCGTAGCCAAATTTTGGCCACGGCGCGGCCAGTCTCAACGGAGCCATGTGCGCAGGACATATTATATTGCACAAGTGTGTGAGCAAACTCAGGTGCACTCTCTTTTCCCTCAATCTCATTATACGATGGGACGGCAGGCCAATACGACCGGTGATAGGTCAGGCGCAGGACACGGCTATACGAGCTTTCAGAGGTACGAGGGTGTAACACCGCCAACTTTTTGACTCCTGGGCTGCTACCGTAAATTTTGCACACAGCCAGCAGGTTATTTAGACTATTCTCAAAGGGTCGTCATAATTTTCTTGCTTCTAAAAATATTAGATCCGCAAAATATTACATTTGCAATAATTAAATGCGCAAATTATTCGAATTTGGTCCAGTTACGGCTGGTTACGGTCATTATATTCATTAAGACAAATTTTAGGTTGGTAATAGGAATTTTAGGTAGGCATTTATTTTATCTTTACTATCTGTTGATGAAACGGCACGCTATGTGAAAAATGGCCTGGTGACGGACTGACAGACAGACAGCGGAGCCTTAGTAATAGGGACCCGTTTTCACCCTTTGGGTAACCAAAGGGTGAATATATATGTATATAATATATAAATATATATTTCCAGTTCTAGGTGGTCCCTTAGACCTGGATCTGGAGAGATCGTCATATCTCATTAACTGATCAAACCTCATAGATTCCATTAATAACTATGTTTAATTAATCATTTGTTAGAGTAAATTGTAAAAAAAAATGTCTTTTCCGTTCACTGGAACAAATAAAATCGAAAGCAGGGTGCTACATAAAAATATTGTTCTGCATACCTACTAAAACACCTGTTTTTGATCAGTTACATGACTGGAACCTGGCACAGGTTACAGTCATGTAACACCACTCCAAAACAATGGAGTGCATTGTCCGCTTTAGGACAACCATGCATCACTTGATTCAGAGATCAGGAACAAGTTTTCGAACGATTGCTTGATTTAGTTAAGGAAAGCTTACGTTCATGGCAAACTATCTTCCAATTCGTGATCCTATTTCGTCTTCGTTGCTTTTGAAAGAGTAAGCAATACCAAACAATAAACATGCCAGGTGCAAGTCGGACTCGCGGTCTAAGGGCCCCTTTTATATACCTACCTACATATAGTCCGGTCAATTTAGCTCGAAAATAGAGGTAAGCTTTACATAAATTCGCATAAAGCTGAAAATTGATATGAAAGTTTGGAACACCATAATAAACAAAATGTGAAAAGTTCCCCTCGACTCACCTCTACAAAAAAAAAACATTTATGATCAAAGTTCTCAAACAAACATGGTTTTAGATTCTTATGCGAAATGGTAAGTGTTATCATAAATATACCTATGACAAAATTGTAGAACATGAAATTTTCTACAAAAATGATCCTCACACTTCTTTCCTGAGAATTACCATTTTTGAGATATAGCGATTCTTCGTCCTAAAAGTCGCTCTAACTAACATACATCAAGACCACATTGTTAAAGCGGTCGTTTTTTACGTCACATATTTTATAATTTGTCCTAGTAGTGGCTAAAAATAACGCGTACATGCCTAAGTACCTGCTTATTATGTAAAAAAATTAGACTACCTACCTAATACAACGTTTGGAGAGAAAAAGCCAAGCTGTGATGAACAGAATGGACAGACAACAGATGGCGACCATAAAAAAGAAATATATATATTATTAAAACAATTTAAATCAGTGTTTTTCCATCCGTCCCTAATTCAACAAACAAAAAAAAACGACTCTTCACGATAGCTGAACATTATAAAAGCTTTATGTTAACAAATCGCGATAAATTAAAAAGTTTTATAAGGGAGTTAGTAAACAGGGTCAGGTTGGTACATTTGGATACAGAAAGAACACTATAAATATCTACCAATAATGTACATAGCATTTCTTTCATATGACACGATCTGCTCGGCGCTCAGCATAAAGGCTGCTAGGCGTCAATATTTCTTTGTTGGGGAGACAGGTGTCCCCGATACGTCACTTATCTATCAGTTACAAAGAACTTATAGGTACGGCCTACGGCCGTTGTACGTAAGTACTTACCATGTCCCTGTGGGACAGATAGAGAATTCGTTGTCAACAAGTGATGGAGCGATGGACATTTGAAGAACTTAGGGGCTTTTTAAAACCTCGCTTTTACCACAACAAACCACGAAGTTTTCAGGTTTCTGGCTCCTAATTGGCTACTATTTTAGCTTTCACGACCTGCAAGGTTCGTGGTTTGTAGTGGTAAACGCGAGATTTATAAAAATCCCCAAAGGAAAAAGACTGGCGCCGTTAGATCTGGCGATCCGTTATAAAGTTTAGGGAAACAAAACATGATCAATTTAAAGTCCTTTAGTTCTTCAAAAATGTTCTATCTACTTTTGTACATGCTTCCTCAAAACGAGACGAATAATTTAATGCTGACATCATCATTTCGGTACCTACTGCGGTCGAGTAGGCCGTTATTACTCAAGCTCTCTGCCACGTCACTTTATGACCTCGCTGCTCATTTAGAGGATAAAAATAGAGAATCTAGATTACCGAGGTACCTACATAAAATGGTCGCGGATCTTAAGGGGTCCATCTGTACCAACGAAAGTATTTTAAGACTCTATGCTCGAATAACATACGTTATACGTCATGTAGCTCTAACAGAAAGCAAGTGATTACAGTCCAGTTGGCTGAAAAAGGTGAAGGTTTTACCAAATTCAAACAAATCGAATAAGAGATTGGTCAACATTTCGATACATATTTTGAGGTTCCAAATTCAAAATTCCTTACTCCTTTGGGAATAATGAACATTACTCCCAAGGTAATAGTGAGATTATTATACCAAGCAGATCCTAGGAGGAATTGTAAGATCTTCTTCAAAATTCTAACTAACCTCTGTTCAGAACGCGGCACTAATGCCGCGAAACACGTTACAGAAAGTGTGAAAAGTAGAGTAGGTATTCCCCTCGTGCATAATGCTGTAAAACGTCTTGGGCGTGATTAAATCCCTTTCGCATCGCAACATTTAGTAACTCTCTCGCTTCGCTCGTGAGTTATTCTAGAACCCTGACAGAAACTGATTCCATAATGCCCGTGACGTAAGAGACTGCTTTATGCCCTCGGTGCATAATCTACTTAACAACGTAAAATCTTGTCCTAAT
The DNA here is from genome assembly GCA_963662085.1 of Eupithecia inturbata. Lineage (NCBI taxonomy): Eukaryota > Metazoa > Arthropoda > Insecta > Lepidoptera > Geometridae > Eupithecia > Eupithecia inturbata. Next base: position 7,813,571 of record OY759176.1, on the reverse strand, counting down.
TCATTTTTAAACATGACTGTTCAATAAGTAATGATTTGAGAATGTAATATTTTGCGAATAAATTATTTTGAGGATATAATACACTAGCTCCTACTTCCGCTTCGCACGCGCTTTTCCAGGATAAAAAGTACCCTAAGTCCATCCCCGGGATACTGTATACGTTTACCCCGCTGCCAAATTTTATTAAATTTTGTTCTTCCAATTCTGTCTGTCTTTTACCTTTACACGTTTTGTAATGAATTTCTTTTTTTTTTATATTGTGTATGCTTTGAAATTTTAAAACAATAATTATGTAAGAATACACGTATGAGAATACGAATATGAAAAAAAAAAAACAAATTTTTTTAAAAAAAGTTAAGAGAAGTTTGGTAGTTCAAAAAGTCGTAGAAAAAACGTTGACCCCCTCGATGTCCAGAATCACCCCCTTTCAGTCATTTCCGTGGCACCCTGTATATTAATACAATAAATATTAATATGTAGCAATGACCCAGACTGGATTCCATGACTTGTCTGGGTAACCCGATGAACTAGCTATCTGAATTTATTTTGTTATAAAAAAAAGTCCATTCGGTAAAGTCATAGACCGTTCTTTAATTCTTTACCCATAGGTATTTAGCGAATGAAGTCAGGCGCAGATCCAACGGCTAACGTGCTCTCCGATAGGGATAGAGAGAACTCATTACGAGTGCACCTGTGTTTGCGCACACATATTTTGTGCACTCTCCATACTTCCATACTAATATTATAAATTGGAAAGTAACTGTGTCCGCCTGGCTGAAAGGATCTCAATGAAATTTGGCAGGGAGGTAAATGTTATCCCGGGGACGGACATAGGCTACATAAAAATCGAGTGCGATGCCGCGGGCAGCAGCTAGTGTATAAAATGTCCTGCGAACATGGCTCGTAGTCGTTGAGACTGGTTAACGCGCAGTGGCCGAAATGCGGCTAGGAGGAAATCATCATTTACCGAATGAAAGTTTCTATTGCCTTAACTAAAATGACGTGTTAATATTTGATTGTTTTGGCTGTGCGCGCAACCCAAAGTCAATGTAAATAAATAGAACTATTTAAAGATGATCTATTTGAAATGTTTGTTTGTTCATATTGGCATTTTGACTGGATTGACACTATGGACGTAAATTATGTTGAATTAGTAATACGGTTAAGTATATACAAGGTGGCTTTTTGAGATGGGAGTCGATGGCCAAATCCGAAACTATGAGAGTAAGAGAAGAGTCGTGAAAGGAGTCATGATCTAGATTTATAAGGAAACAAAAACTGCATATTGAGGTTTTTTTAATCTTTTGCTTTTGCAGGAAATCGAACCGTTAGATTATTAAAAAAATATCACACACTCTGTATTTTTGCACCAACGGTTTCGGTTGCTGATATAGCATATTTGCAATCAAAAGCATTATTTTAAATGTAATGAAGTGGTAATTTTTTACAATTTAGTTTGAATACCTACCAATCATCAATGTGAAAATTTTAGATAATCTTTACGAACAACTGGTTTACTTGCCGCTAGCCAGGATACGTAGCCTGTATTTTAATAAGGTTTAATCTCGATAAAACCTCTATTCGTAATGAATTTTACAAAACTTTAAAGAAACATTTCTCTTAAATTGGGCCCGACTCTTCACTCGCTTTCACGACTTTTCGAAGAGGCTACCTCTTCGTGCGCAGCGGTGGGGCAGCGACTTTAACCCGCTTACGTTTATAATGAATTAAATTAGACAACGTTTTTGAAAAAAATAATTAAAAATCTAAGGATAGGAGAAAACTCACAATTTTCGACGAAAAGTGAAAACTTCGTCTGAAATAAGCTAGATAAGAACTATTTTGGTGCAAGGGGGATTATATGTATAATTTAATGAAACGTAGGTAATAACGCAAAAATATCAAAGAAAGATCATTACATAGTAGTTATTGAAAAAAAATAATTTATTGGGTAGGCGCCTACGTATACGATTTCGTATTTCAGATCAAAACAAATGAGAGCATGTAGCAATGTCACTGGAAAACAAAATAAACCGCCAAGTGCGAGTCCACTCGCACACGAAGGTTCCGAACCGTAAAAATCAGGCAACTTTATCAAAAAACATCAAATTTTCGCTTGTATGACGACCCCTTTAAATTTTGAACTTTATTATATTTTTAGTATTTGTTGTTATTACAGTTGAAGTGTTACTTATTTATACATAGAAAGTTTCATGTGTATAGTGGTTCAAGAAATACAGCCTTCACAAACGAAAAGCAAAAATAGCCAAAAAATCACGATTTTGTATGGAAGCTTCCTTTAATTTGAATATTTATTTTGTGTTTATTATTTGTTGACATAGCGGCAAAAGATATACACGTTTCTAAAAATTTCAACTGTCTACTTCTTATGGTTCATGAGATAGAGCCCTGTGACCGACGCGACGGACGGACGGACAGCGGAGTCTTAGTAATAGGGTTCCGTTTTCACCTTTCGGGTATAGACCCCTAAAAACAGCAGCCATTGAAAAATTTACTAAACGAAGTCATAAAATCACTGCCAAAGAGAGCTCTTGAAAAGTATAGCTTTCTTATGAGACCCCTTTTCAATTCATCGATTGATTTTAACGCCCTTTTTGACACAGTGCTCACAGTGACGCATCGGGTCGGTAAATTGATAAGATTTGTATGGGAAAACTGTCAAAAATCTGTACTTGGCTTGCTACCGTACAAAAATATTGTTCTTTAATACGGATGTAAGTTACCAGCACATTTCACAATTATTATCAGTAAGGTATACCTATAACATTTCATGAAAATCTGATCAACATGGTTGGACAGTTATGCTCGAAGTGACTATTGCACCATACAGCCAAATCACCCAAGCTTACGCTGAGATCTTCGTTCACTCCGATCAACAAGCTGCGGATCTGTCGTGTCGAATATGAACGCTTGATAGACGTCGAGTCTATCAAGCGTTTATGTTCGACACGGGTCGGGTCGGGTTAAACTTATCAAAAATTAATGGAAGAAATCAAAGACGCTATAATTTGCCTTCATTTTCTGTGCGTCGTCGGTTGGTATGACCCCAAAAATTAAAGCAGCCATGACAACCGATGGCTATCAAACTAGGATACAGGATTTCACGACTTTTTTAATGACCTGTAACACCGCCAACTTCCATGCTTCGGAAAGCACGCTAAGCCGTTGGTCCTGCGCCAGACCTCTCCCCGGTCGTGTTGGTCTGCCGTCCCATCGGTTTACTAGAGTGAGGGAATAAAACGTGCGCCCTCTCTCTCGTGCACTATAATTTGTCCTTCGCACATGGCTAGTCTCTGTCGAGATTGGCCGCTGAGTTCATAATTTGTGTAGATTTCAGTGAAAAATATTCAGATCAAATATTTAGTAAAAATTCTGCGTAAAAACTGTTTACTTACACATATTCGTTAACTTTTTACTTATTCCGCGCTTCTTTTAAGAGGAATCGTTACTAAATATTTTTCGTCTATAATATATCTATACATACGTATAAAAGAAAGTCGTGTTGGTTACACTATTTATAACTCAAGAACGGCTGAACGGATCTCTGTGAAATTTGGCAGCGGGGTAGATGGCATCCCGGGGCCGGACATAGGCCTTTTATTCCGGAAAAAAGCGTGCGAAGCCGCGGGCTGCAGCTAGTATTTTATATATTGCAATGTATTTCCGCAAAGTAACTAACGCCTTTCCTTTCCTAAGGCCCGTATTACGAAAGCTTGCCCAGTCATCGATCTATGCTTGAGTAAGGCTTATCTATGCCATAAGTAAACGTCGCTCAAGCATAGATCTATGACGGAGCAAACCTACATAATTACTCTGGCCGTAAAATCTATTATTTAACTTAGATATCAGTGTTATTTATGCTCAATTCATTATTTCAGGTCGGGTTAGGCGCATCTCAGCTCGAGTTCGGAAGATGTTTTGAAGAGAATTGCAATTTGGTAAGGTGCATCAACGTAAAAATTATTATTGTAGGGTTGAAATTACCTTGAGATTGAGGACAAAGGGAGAATGTATGGTAGTTACAGCCATTATTTAGAGCTACGGCGTCTACGTTTTTCCTGAGGAACAGGTGAACGAAGCTGCCAGCAACTCTCTTCCCAGCAACTATCTTCCCAGCTGGTCCTATACGAAGGAAGAGGAAGAAAGTCACCAGCTTTATTGAAAACCTACTCAAGTGTGACACCATCTTTAAGGTATCTACTTTATTCACAGGGGATAAAGCGGGGGATAAATAGGAGATCACCCCATTAAGCTCTCTCCTCGACGTCGTATTTGGAAGCTTGGAACTCTCTTATAACTTTAAACCCTTTTTTCGGTTTAGGTCAGACTCTGTTTAGGTTAGATTAGGGTAACGTCAGATTCGTTTTATGACAGTTTCACTTTAGGGGGCGAACCTGAGTTTGCTTTGTCAAACTAATCCCCGTGGTAAATAACTCGAACTACATAATTTTTATGGCATCGCTTTTTCTGTCCTTTTTGCCGCCTTTAATATCTCTGCAACTACAGCAGCAAATAACGTGAAATTTAAAATATTAATACATTTCGTGCACAATATTAAAAGAAAAAAAAATTAAAAATGAAAATGAAAATTTTCAGTACAAATTGTGATGTCGAAATTTTAAGAGACCTACAATGTCAAGTGGGATGTCTAATGAAATTTATCAATTTGTACATTTCAAAACAGTTATTGAAATTTCTGTAGGTTTCATACTTTTTGAAATATTATGAAAAAAGTCGGAAAAATACCCATTCCCCTGGAATACCAAAATATTAAAGGTAAGATGGATCGCTCTGCAAACTCCGGAGATGGGGTCTCTGAAGTTTGCAGAGCGATCCATCTGAAATGTATGTAGCATTTGTAGATCTATATTTTACAGAAAAAATACAGATGTGTCTATAAGTAGACAACTTTTTGAAAAATTGTCAAAAAGGGGGGGATAATTTACAAAAGAGGGGCTACCTTTCCGCGTGGGGTATCAAAGAAAAATATTGGTTTGTACATTTCAAAACAGTTTTTGAAACTTCTGTAGGTTACATACTTTTTGAAATATTTTGAAAAACTCGAAGATTTTACTATTACCCTGTGTACTCCGAAGTTTGCAAACCGATATAATATCTGATATGTTTACTTTTCTGGTATTCATCAAATAGCAAAGTCTTATCCAGTACCTATAGTAGGTGCATATATGTAGGTGTACTGGACAACCGTTCGAAACCCTCCTCGGCGCACGAGTCGCACTCGCACTTGACGGATCTTGTTTTTTCTTAGGTTCCTTGAAAATGAAAATACGATTGAGAAAAAAGTACAATAAAAAAATCATGAAAGTGCACTGTTTCGCACATAATTTGGCCGCACATAGAGTCGAGATCTCAGCAACCCCGCGTTCTATTGAAATGACTTAGGTATGTTTTGATTCGTAGGTTTGTCGTACAAATTGCTTGGTTCCTCGAACCAGTTTCTTCATAAGTTGTGTAGTTTTCTTGTAAGTAAATAAGCAAAAACTTGATGTGTCCCGCTTCTATGAACGCGAAATCCTATGCCTATCCTTTTCACAAAATGGCGTGCATTGCACCCTCACCAGAGGTATAGTGAAAGGAAAATATTGGTAGGTAACATTAACATATCATTCTACCTTGTCTTGAGTCTCCCTCTGAAATGGACATGCAAGCAACGCATCTGTTATTGATATCTCGCTTGTCTAATCTAAAATGTGCCCTATTACTTTGTAGGTACAACACAAACATACCCAAAGACGGAATGAGATAAATAACATCTAATTTAAGCTCATACTGCTTGGATAATCTAGATCAGATGTTGAACTTTGGTCTACAAAGTTGCAAGGCAAACATCCGGTGGAATATTGTATCGATGTGTATCGAACACAGAAATCTAATTATTATTTAGTTTTCTGTGGTATCGAGCGATCCTTTTCAGATACAAACTAAAAGAACCGTGTGATTCTAAAATTAGCGACGATGCTGTATAATAGGTACTTACCTACAGGCTGTATTCTGTTTCAACAGAGGAATTATTAAATGACTAATTTCGTCCGCGCTTGATTAAAGCGCTGTACCTAGGTACCAAAATCTCATTCAAAAATTGGAACGAGTACTCAATCAACTTGACAGCGCCGTGATTGAGGCCCTATACGAGTAGGTTTCAAATTTCATTTAAAAATGGAACAATCGTTCAATCAACTCTACAAAGCAGCGCCATGTTTCCGACTCTGTTTTCCGGCTCACCTGTTTGCACCAGTTTCTCTAATTTCCGATAGGTAGGCTCCATTCATGAAATTATACTTCAGTATAGTCTCGCGACAGAGCTAGTCACCTGCAGCGGTATGCGAACGGCGGGGTACTGGCAGCTAACGAATAACAAGATGTACGTATTATTTGCTTTTATTTTTCGATGCTGCGAACGTTGCTAACATTTTCTGCTTCCTCCGTCGCTCGCATAACTTTTAAGTGCTATCTCTTGTGCTCTAGGGGTATGGTTATTAAAAGTGTTATAATAACAAAAAATTACAAGACAAAAAGACAACAAATTAGGGTAGATCGGTACTATGCCTGATCTGCCAATAAGAAGTCACTCACAGTTCCTTCAGTTATTCCGTGATCATGACGCATGAAACTGTGCCGAAATATTGGAAAGCTCAAAACTCAAATCTTGGTAAATATCCCGTTGTGAATTACCTACGCAATGGTATACGTATGAGCAATGAAGTATTATATGTAATTACTAAACTAACCGTTAAGAAACAGTTGTCCCTAAGAGTTCAATCGTCAGTTCAGAACCCTGTAGGACGGAAGCTATACAGATGTGTGAGAATTTCCCTACGCCATTCAAGATGTGCAGCAAGATATAACTAAGTAAACCGCGAGAAATGATTACCCGTTCGATATTACCACGGAATAATTATTAAGCTTCTACACTAATCTATACAAAAATAATGAAGCTGGTGAGTTGGTAGTACATATCGATGAGCTGGTGAGTGTATTGTTTGTTAAAGCAAAAGTGCTAATATCTGAAACTACCAGTCGGATTCGAATAATTATTTTGTTTAAAATAGCCAGATTCATGTGGTGTACTATATACATATGTAGATTGGCTATGGACCCGAGCCGTAAAACAGCTTAGCAGACAGGAAACCAAAATCAGGAAGATCGAAATCTGAATGTGTTAAACAATGTGTGTGCACTGTGCACCTGTATCTCTTGTATGTCTTTGAGACTCTGTCCTTATGAGTATTTGTCCTTTTGAGAATCTGTCTATATGAGAACAAACAAAATATGTGACGGGGGATTCCAGACCGAAAACCGACAGCCTAAGTTTGTTTATGAGAGAGTAGGAGAAGGAGGCTCAGAGTAGGGATAATCTCTGAAACTACTGGTCCAAGATTACTCCTGGTATTTAAAATCTTTTCTTTTTACTTTATCAGCTCACAAACGTCCACTGCTGAACATACCTCCCCCAAAGAAGGGGGTTTTCGTCATAATCACTGCGCTTGGCAGGCGGATCGGTGATCTTTCATCAGAAGGAAGCTGCTGCTCTTCCTCTGGTAGGTTCTCTTAGTCGGCTCTTACGACATCCACGAGCTGAGTTGGAGGGGACGATTTCCTTACACCGCTGCCGACTGTACACCGTAAGAATAAAGCGAGATCTTCAGCGTTGGGGACATTCAAGCGCGGTCGACTTTACAAGAGTCGCCATTACGGGAAACGACTCTAGAGGAATCGGCGTGCAAGGAACAATTCTTGTAACGTCGACCGCGCTTGAATTCTCCTGACGCAGAAGAATCGACGTTACGGGATTCGGCGTGCAAGGGACAATTCGATTCTACACCGCGACCGACACGGCCTATTTATATTAGAAAGTTAGAAAGACTATCCCTTATGTTTTATCCAAGAAGCGTATGAGCGAAGCCGCGAGCCGAAGCTGGTTGAATATAACCACAGGAAGCGGAATCCAACGCGTAGTGTAAGAATAATACAAGAATGGGAACAAAACCACAGATTAAAGTTACTGCTGATTTGAGATGCTGCATTTGTTAACTCAATTAGGGCGTTCGTGTTGTTTCAATTAAAAGCGATTTTGTAGAGTTATTACCAGGTTATTATAAGTACGTGAAAACGATTAATTATGTTGCTTATATCGTGTATTAAAACATAGGCATCTTGTCATCCTGGAAAAGAGCAGTTTTCCCGTGGGATGATCAAATAGTTCAAATACGTGTGTCCCTTATAATGCGGGTAACATTGTGGGGCGAAGCTGGTAATTTATAATTAGACTAGTTTCTGCCCTCGGCTTCGCACGCGTTGCTTCTATGGAAACGTTTGAAGGTTATTTATATCCCATGGGTACTGATTTATTTATGGGATGAAGCCTTTGTTTTATTCCAAGCTTAGAGCTACATCTTTGCAAAAATTCAGCATGATCTGTTCAGTAGTTGTGACGTGAAGAAGTAACATATGCCGACTTTCGCATTTATAATATTAGTGTGATATAGCAATTAAAACATTTGACAAAGTTAATGATTTTTGTTTTGGTTTTACATACTACATATACATACACTGGCCTGCAAAACTAAGTAACACACTTTTAAAATTTAATTTCTTTATAAACTGTAGAAGTTATAGATTTAAAATCAGTCAATCTCATAGTGCAAAATAGACACATAAATAAAACTTGTACTTAGTATCCTTTATGAGGCCGTAGGTATGAGCCCTCCCTTCTAAACACAAGTGCAATCTTAGTTAGAGCGAGGAGTCACCTTGACTCTAAAAGGATAAGTTCAAGTACTTACTACAAAATTATTAGAATATTTTAACTGTACACTGGTTTTAAATACCTACTTGGTAAATCTTTTTTTTATTAGATAAAAAAAAAGAACGCAAATTTTATCAGCTTTCTTTGAAACTATACATTAGTAACATTTTTAACTTTAAACCACTTTTTTTTTTATCTTAGTGTCCAAAAATTCAATTATTATTTTATAATTATGTTCTACATGTTATTTAATTTTTAATAACTGGTATAGCCTCTTCGGGCTCTGATTACAGCTTCGAGCGGGTTTGGCATACTGAAACACGAGGTTTCGGAGCAGATTTTGGGGAATATTCTGCCATTCCTCTATTTACAAAATAAAAATAAATAATTATAACATACAAAATTAAACTCTTTTTCGAGTCCTTTTTATTTCGAAAGTATATCTTGTGAAGTTATTGCAATTTTAAAAGTGTGATACCTTGTTTTGCAGGCCAGTACTATTTGTATAGTATTATAAAATATGTGATACTATCAACAAACCAAAATCGACTTCAAACTTGTAGGTACTTATCGTGAAATACCTCTCCATCGTTTCTGCTCTCCTGGTACCTGATATCGACTTTTTCTGTTTTCTTTACACTTGACTGTACTCTGACGATTTGAAAGGGTGACGATTAGAAAGAGCGACTATTTGAAAATCGGACCATTTCAAAGTTTGACATTATGAAAATTAAGGATGATTTCGTCTTACCTAACACTCTTAACCTAAGTATGTACTATATTGAGCACGCATAAACTATTGTACGAAACTCTAAAAAACTTTCACGGTATTAAATTTAGTCTAGATTTGTAGATTAGATGAGGTAGGTTAGGTAGATTTAGGTTAGCAACACAATTTTGATAATATATATAAATCGGCAATTAAATGACTTCCTGATGTCAATAACAAAAATACCCTCCGATTAGGTGCCACCTTTTGTGAAGTCGGTTAAACATTCTAAAGCTAGAATGCACCTCTTTCAATTTGTTTTACATTCCTACCGAAGTTCCGCATTAACATAGATAATTATTCAGTCTACATGTGCGTAATAAAGGCGTCTTTAAATAAACCAGTAAAGGTGAGTTCCGGCCAAGGGCGCGCCGCGAATAAAGTCATTTTATTGCTCTCTATTCGCGCGCAAAACAGAATGGATCTACCGTTGTCCGTGGAACGTAGTTGGTTGTTAGCTTGTACTCGCGTGTAGAGCACGGTGCCGAGAGGTGGTGACTCCGTTGAATTTATTTGTTATTTGGTAGAGATTACATAAAAGTTTTTTTTACATAAAACTTGCAATATAATGAAATGTATCTAGCAATACTAGCTAACAAGTAGTACTAAAAGCCACAGTAGAAGAACAACTTCTACACCTAGTCCTAGAGTTCTTTTAAACGTTATGGTTGAGTAACAGAATTAAAATCGTGAAATAACAAACGTCTGGTTTCTGTAATGCAAGCCCTACAATACCTACATATTAACAGATTTTATAATACTTATACATAGTTAAGAATTAAAATTGAACGGAACAATAGAACGCATGGGTTTAAAATTTTTGTTCGTTTATTATACATTTTGTAATATCAATATTCTTATAGCATTTCCTTCAACGAGGGCGTTATAACTTGGCACCAGATTCTGGATGTGTCACCGCGGATGCTTATTCTCGCCACCTTGAAGGAATACAGAAAGGTCGCACTGATTCACCACAACAAACACAACTTTACGACCAACCGGTATATAAATCACAATGAGGAAGAAAGTTTGGATGAGGGAATAGCAGGAACTAGAGTATAGATGGAAAGCATCCTACTCAGGTATACCTATCTATATGTTTATGCAAGAGTATGCTCGATTATGAGCTTCTGCACCCGACTTTGCACGCTTTTATGATCTTCAGGATGCAATTTGTATCATTAAGTTTCGAAATCTAATGATTTCTTTTGATACTTAGGTATAATCGGAGGCCCTTGGTACAAGTAGGAAACTTGTACCCTACGTAGGAACTTGTACCCTAGGTATGAAGGGTGGGTGCCTACGACTTGCTAGTAAGTAAGTACCCTCCTCCGTTGGTAGTCGATTAGTTGATTATCGAGTTGCGATTAATTTAATAGAAAACTGAAAAATAATGATTTATTTCATAAAATTCAAAATAAGGAACTTTCATGCTCGTTACGATTTTCAATGAAAGGCAACCTTCTTGCAGAGATTTTTTGCGGTGGATTATCGATTTATGAGGATGGGATTTGGACACGGAGTTCTTGAACAGATGGACATATTTTTTACGTTATTAATTTGTTGCAGATCTCTACGGACTGACGGCCACAACTGATTGTGATATGAACGAGTATTAAACGTAGACTGAAAGAGACTTTATGTCAATAGAGTAAGGAGCTGACAGCGATGCTGTCCTACATGGTACCAGTTGAGGAGAAACCGCCTCCGGTGCCGGGGAAGGGGCGTATGGCATTGGAACTGGTGGGCAGCCCTGGAAGCCCCGAGTCTGCGGCGAGGCGTCTACGCTCCAACATCTCCAAAGACTCCTCGACCAGCTCGTTTGCTAGCGACCTGACGCTATCTTCTTCAACGCCAACTGGCGCACACGATAAACCAAAGCACAAACTCTTGGGGAACGGAACCAAACACCAGACGCTAAAAAGGTAAGCCCCATTTTTGAAGATAATTTTTTTTAGGTTTTTTAGCCGTGATTTATCTTTGGTGGTCTTCTTTGAAAGATAGGCCGCTCAGCAACTGTTGCTAGAAATTCTGTTAAAATCTAAACCACGTCAGTTACTCGAATTATGTTCATGAATAGAAGTTAAGTAAAGCTAAATTATGTTAACCTAAACTAATAATTCAATTTTTTTATATATAAAGTTTTTCCTGAAAATGTGTCAAGGGCAGCAGCTTCCTTCTGTGTATTTATAAAACCTCCACGACAGTCACTAAACCGCCGCCATTGTGACAAAACACCTTGTTTAGAATAGAATAGAATTATTGATGTACGTAAAAAAACAACATTACATTTTAGTAAGAAGTGTCTATGTTAGGTTTATCTAGACACAGAGCTATCACCTGGTTCAATAAGAGGTCCAATCAAGGGAGGGGAGGGAAGGGAGGTGGGAGGGGTCCAATCAAGTACGTATAATAATCCGAATAGGTAAAAATCTTTTAAGCTTATTTTTGTTTGGGGAAGGCATGTTCTGTAGTAGAAGTACGAATGCTGTTATGGAACGAAATGTTAAGTTCAGTTATGAATTTTCAATTTATTTTTTAGTAGTGCTTTGTTGACCTTATCGTAAATTTTTACGGATATTGGGTTTAATCCAACAGCTTTCACGTCTAATAGTAACAATACATCTTCATAAAGTCATGCATCCAATAACAACAACGTTTATTCTATATTGACGACCACCGTGGCGCTGCGGGCGAATGTCCGCCTGCGACGCAGAGGTTGTTGGTCCGATTCCCGCCTCGAGACAACTGTTTGTACGATCTGCAGATATTTTGTCCGGGTGTTCTGTATGTTTTCTATGGATAATAAAAAGTGTTATCCATGTAGTATTTTGCATTAAGTATATCAGTTATCTAGTACCCATAACACAAGCTCTGCTTAGCTTGGGTCTAAAAAATGCTGTGTGAAATGGCCAGCATTATTCCTTATTTATATTAAAAATTCGAAAACTTCCGACGATTTACTTTCAACATTACAACGGCCGCAAAGATTTTCATCAAACGTAGCTAAGAAAGAACTCTCTCAATGAAGTCACTTTCGATAAAATTAATATCACAACATTCACTATCCGAACTTTATTTTGAGAGCTACGATGACACAGGCAGACACATCTCATCAGGACACATGCTGAACACGCCTTCCCCGAACAAGGGGGGTTTTGCTATAATCACCTCACTCGGCAGGCAGATTGGTGACCGCAGCAAAAGTGTTAAAAATACACAGACAGACACACATATAAACAATTGAAACCTCTAACACCCCTACATTTGCATCGGGGTTAAAAATTGTACCTTGGCAAACACGCAGATGTACCAGAAGTTTGCACTTTACCTCTATAATTGCTTCCAGAGTCAAATTTGCAGTTTAGAAAATTACCTGCATTGAAATGCATAAAGTGATAACTGCATTATATTCGTAGTTTAGCTTGTTCATGTTAGCATTATATTATGCACAGCAGAAATTCTGAAACGTGCAGAAGAGAGTATTATTGTACAGACTTCATGGATGAAAACTTTTGGCTCTCATATTTTTGCCTACTTAGTACCTACCTAATTTCATCGATTTTTCAGGCAACATAGGAAGAACAAAAGAGCAAGGGGAAGATGTCGACTGCTGGACGCAGGCCTCCCCCTGATAAGCGTCATATTGGCATATATAATTTTTGGGAGTAGCCTATAATCCCCACGCTGGGCCGCAGTTCGATGGATAGAATTGTTTAGCAGGAGACGCTGCTGCCTGCCCCCTCTCTTATTCGCCTCTTACGACACCCGCGGGAAGAGTTGGGGTGGTGCAAATTCTAAGTCGGCTCTACACAGCTAAAAGACGAAGTATTGACATTTAATTGAAGAGGGCAAATGATAAGGGCTCTTGTTCACACACGTTTTTATCGCCATAACTGACAACCGTGCCTTACACACGGCGAATTACCCGTAGATTTTTACGGCGATAAAAAGCGGTGTCAACATGCTCTTTAAACTTCATAAAGTGTTCACTTTGCAACTGTTATTGATCCTTTTTGCCACCGTGATATATGATCTAAAAATAATTTGTTGTGGGTTTGTATATCAACTGATGTAGAGTTTCTAATAATCAGATTCAGAAGTTGAAGAATATAGGCACCAAATGTTTAGTTTGTAATCCGTAAGTAATTTTATCTTAGGTAGATATGTATTTCGGTTCAACGCACCATCAAAAGGTATTTATTTTGGGATTAGCTCTGCAAATAAATACAGATATGAGCGATTATAAATCCAACATGCGGTAAGATTAGCTATGTTTAAAACATAGCTTATGGATTTCAAAATACGCCGTTATATTAGTAAACAGAAATGCGGAACGAACTAAATATTTCCAAACACAATTAGCTCTACGTCTACCGTAATGTGTGATATTCCGCAACAAAATAATCTTAGAATATTAACATGTCTTTAGAACTTCCTCTGTTCTAAAGACATGTTAATATTCTAAGATTGTATTAAAATCGTGCTAAGAGGTGAAAAGTTCTGAATTGTCGCTGAAATTTTGCAGTAAAGGCTGTCTCCTTAAAAGTACAAGTGCGGGAATCATAATTTTTCTCATCATTTGGACCTCACAATAATTCACATATTTTTTCAGGCGCCATATTTGTTACCTTTTACCAAATTGTTTTATATATAAGTACTCTGAATAAAGCTTTATCTATCAATCTTTCTTTTAGAATTTTGACCCTACTATTCAGCGACTTGTCGTTTAAACAAAATATCAGTATGCCTATGCACGTTGGTCCGACAACATCAGAAGTACCTACTACTGGGAGACCACAAGATTCGACTCGCAAAAATGGGACTGGAAGAAATGACGTGTTCTAGAAGAGACCCAACGGGTGATAGGGTCAACGGGCTGAAATCATGCACATGATGAGTACCACACTGGCAATTATCCTATTGAACAGAAGCGAATAGTTACAAGTCCCAATGGAATAAAACAATGAAAACTCGTGTTATGTCACGTATTTTCTAATTGCTTATCCAATTAGTGCGGTTATAGCCAGCGAGCTACCGTGTTGGCGGAAATTTTACAGCGACGTTTCGTTTTCACTGGGAATAAAAATAGTGAATGAATGTTACATTGGTTGTGGTCACGGCCAAGGTTATTGCATGAATAGTTCTACTGACCTGTGCCAAGGCAGGACTTTGTACCATGGTCAATGAAAGAAAATATTTCAACGAAATTTTAATTTCGAGACACATTTGAATAAGAATTATCTTCATTTGCTTCTCTTGACTATTGAGCGTTCGCAATTTTGGAGTAAACTACAACCAAAAAATTGTAAAAAAAAAATACTTATTTTACCTACTGCTCGTGGTCACGCCTAAAAAACTAAGCAATGCTGTAATTGAAAAGACAGTTATGGCCATGCTCTAGGCTTAGTAAGTTCCTAGTAGTCATATTGGCCATGACCAAGGTATAACTTGTTACCTCAATTCTGTTTGAGAGGCCACACGGCCAAGAGTTCAAAGCAATAACTTTGGTGGCCATGGCCAAGGTAAATTATTTTTGTTTTTTTAGATATTGTATACCAAACAGTAGTAGTACCTTATTTATCATCGTAATAATTTCAGCCCGTTTGTGTTAGTAAAGACATCTTCAATTCTGTACGGTTCTTTGTGAATTGGGTCCAGTTTTTCTCAACTATGGTCTTGATATCACCGAACCATCGCATCGTCAGGCAGGGGGTGGTGTGCTTCTTGTATTCTTGATCATATTGGGTTCCTTATCCTTCGTCATTCGTCCACCTTCCGTCAATTTGAGTTCAGGAAAAGTAGTTATCTCTTCTTATTAAGTATGTAGTCAGGACTGTCCCAAACATCGGCTTGCCGCACTGGTATGTTTGGTATCCAGGAAGTGTAGATCTCCAGCGCACATTCAGGCCTAGAAATAAACAAAAACAATTGTTTTGCTGCCATATAACTTTCTTAGGATCGGGGACCAATTTCAACAATTCAGCGTCGTACTATATGCCACATCAATAACTAAACAGAAATAAAAGTCTCTTTCCTTTCTCTACTGCAAAATTTAGCGCGACCTTGTCGCTTTTTTGATCGGATCACAAAGTAACACTTAAGACAACGGCTTGCTCTTTCTAGTGATAAACTGCGCATCTCGCTCTTACTTGAGTTGTGTTAATCCGTTTGCAAAACCTTACTTGTCGTAGAACTCTACCATTATGCGACACGACGCAAATTGCATGTTGATGTCTAAAACCCATAACCAAGATAGGTCACGTACAAGATTTTCGCCTTTCAAGTCCTGGTCCTTTCATAACGAGGTAGGTTTAAGTTAGAGCCTTCTAAGCGCAGCCTTTCACGGAGATTGCGTCGCTTCTCATGCAACTAAAGTTCGGAACACAGCAACAGCTTTGCACAAACGCTGTCAAAACCTAAGATTCAGTTGGTAGTTTTAAACTGGTTTCAACTTTTTTAAATGGATGTGTCAGGTGAGCTTTTAGAGGCCACGACCGCTATTGAGTTGATACCTCTTGTCTAAAGTGGTGTATATTAAAGATTATTTATCAGCGATCGCTCGTGACCACGATCACTGCAACGCGATGGAAACGTAGGTGAAATAAAAACACAAGGGACTCAATAAATAATTGATAATTAATCTTATCAAATCGCGATTATTTTTAGTTTTTGTTTAAATTGTTTTAGTAAATAAATCTTTCAAAACGGGGATGTGGCGAGTTTTCACGAAATAAATTTGGGGTATTAATACAGGCGCAAATTTTACGTAATTTTCACGAATTCTGCAAATTTTTAAATGTTAATATAATATAGTGTTTAACACATCCGCAGCTTAGCATTTCTGGTGGTAAGGTAGCTTTATTCTCTGCATCGTGAACTTTCTCACGGTGTCTATGTAAAACGAGTTCATAAAAACTGCCTTCATGAAGCGTGCAATCGTGCGATGAATTTGTAAGGCAGCCGTGATATCATTTTAGCAACGCGGAGATTTAAGAATTTTAAATTATCTACAAATTAGTTGTTTACCTTTGAATGGACATAAACCAGCTTTATATGCTATTTTAGTTTGATTAGTCTAAGATTACTCTACTAGCATTTTAGGTAAAAGAGCATCTAAGTAGGTAAATAAATAATCTTTCTTCATTCACACATGAATTGATAGACGTCTTATAAAATTCTGTCAACTATGTGTTATGGACGACTAGCTTCTGCCCGCGGCTTTGCTCGCGTTTTCCAAGTAGGCTATGTCCGAATGTCCAATATTGTTTACCCCTTGCCAAATTTCATTAATATTCCGACAGCCATTTAGGCGTAAAAAGGTAACAGAGAGACAGAGTTACTTTCGATGTTATAATATTACTAGCTGCTGCCCGCGGATTCGCACGCTCTTTTCCGAGATAGAAAGTAACCTATGTCAGTACCCGGTATACCATCTATCTCCATGCCAAATTTCATTAAGATCCGTTTAGGCGTGAAAAGGTAACAGACACCCAGACAGATACACAGACAGAGTTACTTTCGAATTTATTAATATGGATTAGTAAATTAGTATGGATATAAGTAGTCGGTAGATGATTCATCAGAAGTCTAAGCTAGATATTTTTAAGATGTATGAAAGCCCTGGTGGAGCTCTACATCCACGCCCATCTAAAGGCCACGGTCGCGTCTCAGTCATTGTGCTTCATCCTAAAATTTGTTAGTTTGCATTGCATGGTCATGGTCGAGGAGTGGCATTGTTAGTACCGCCGGCGCCGGTTTGCGCCATCAATACGCAAACGCAGCCTAGTGCGCTCATGCGTGAAAATACCGATGCTTTGCTCCCTCATTGAAGTTAGAAGCAGCCATAACCGCTTTATGATTCTACAGAAAGCCCTTTTGTTCACTACGAAATTAGAATGCCGATAATCCGATGGTTTCGGCCCATTTCACCAATAAATCAGCTGCTATTGTTAAATGTTCATCAATGCAGATAATATGTGGTGGAGTTCTTTCAGACTAAAATTGCGCGGCATTAGCGCACAAAATGTTCATATAAAACGAGACAAAAAGTGGTGGGGTGAGTGGGATGCGCATTTGACTAGCGGTTTTTTTCGGTAGTACAGGGCCTCATTTAATTTCATATGTCAAAAAAGTTGCTTAGAGGCAAAAGTTGCGATACTTACGTCAACACATTTAATTTATCTGTGTGACGATATGCAACCTTTAGGGAGCTGACAAATTAATATTGGGGAACTGTGGAAATTATCAACCCCTAAGGGAGTATGAAAATGAAGAAATAAACCGGCAAGTGCGAGTCGACCCGCACACGAAGGGTTCCTTACCGTAAAAATCGTGCAACTTTTTCAAAGAACATAAAATTTTCACATGTTCCTTTTAATGTTCAACTTTATTATATTTTCAGTATTTGCTGTTATTATAATTGAAGTGTTACTTATTTATAGAATGTTTCATGTGTCTATCTACTGTAGTTCAAGAGCCACAGCCTTGACAAAAGAAGAGCAAAAACAACCAAAAAACTCACGTTTGTTGTATGGAAGCCCTCTTTAATTTGGATATTTTTTTTATATTTATTATTTGCTGTTATAGCGGCAAGAAAATTACACATTCTCTCAAAATTTCATCTGTCTACCTCTAACGGTTCATGAGATAGAGCCCTGTGACAGACAGACGTCCGTCTGTCTGGGCGTACGGACAGCGCAGGCTTAGTAATAGGGTTCCGTTTTCACCCTTCGGGTACGGAACCCTAATATATATAAAAAAACCATCAAACAAACATCATCATCATCTACAAGTACTACAATGGAAAAACATGAAAAACTTATTGTTAATATTTAATTGTACGTAAAAAGTTTCTTTTCTTAGGTCGCTTGTTGCAAACGTAAGGAAATAGTGCTGTAAGGCGTATAGAAGACAGAATACTGCTGTGGAGACTACATATTTTTACATTAGTAGTTATGAATTTTATTTATCTAAAGGAATCGATTCTAATTGTATTTACACAAACCTGGGGCCCAATTCAGCTAACCGATCGCTTCACTACGACAATTCGCAGAATCGACACGTATCCTTAGATGAATTAAACTCCAGATAGTGCGTGTGGTGTTATTTGCACGGAGAGATGATATATTGGTTTTAGATTGGTTTAAATTCAACCTCGACACTTTTGACGTGCGCCCCTCCATCTGAAGTTTATTTTATCTAAGCGGTTCTGAAACTTTTTCAGCAACGGAGCCCTTTTGGAAATTGGAATATTTGACGGAGCCCCAGTGACACATTTCATACGTGCTACAATAATTTTGCCACCCCCAAGTTATTAAAGAGCAAAGTGAGCCGCTATTCTTTTGGTGAATTGAAATAATATTTTCCTTTAAAGAATACAAATAAGAATATAAACCTTTTGAAGTCATGCATAAACCCTATTGTGTCTAAGTACCTACTTAGAGGCAATCCATCCGATAAATCCAGTGCTGGTAACGGGAACTGGCTTTAAGGACTGGGTTATGTCTTTCTTGATGATCACTTGAGGGAGGTCCGCGGCTGCTTTGACACGAATTGCCTGGGACTCATCTTTCAGTATTCTAAAAGAGATAAGGTATATTTTCAATTGCCTGTACTTAAGACTTAGGCCCGTATTATTAAACCATGCTCAGTAATCGATCTATGTTTGAGTAACGCTATTACCATAGAAAATCTTTTCTCAAGTATTATAAAAGCTTGCTCAGTCATTAGTCTACGATGACTGAGCAAGCTTTTATAATACATTAGCACACACTTGAAATCCGATTAAGTACGATGCCTAGGTTGCCTGTTTTAATAAAGCACGTCCTGATCCCTACATGCTTATAAACTCTGGATTAATTCGATTCAATTTATTTTGCTTATTTTACACTTGCGAGCTATAAACTGGAATCACTTCATCGCTGGTTTTTGCAGACCATATTTTACAGTTTCCATGCAATAAACTGTAAGTTGTGGTATATTATTTTAAAGATACTCTTTCGATATCATTGCGAAAAAAATGTTCATCATATGTCATGGAACGTGAAAACAAAAGACATAAATTTTTGGAACGAAACATCAATTTTTTCAAACTCCTGAATCCCTATAAAAACTGGGAATTTATGCAATTTTGTCATCAGTCCAATATATCACGTCACTCAAAATACTGGAATTACAAGAAAATGGAAACCACACCAATAGAAGCCGCTCAAATCGTCACCCTAATCCAGCAAGGGTTCTCTCAGCGTACTATCGCTCGACAACTTCATCCGAGCCAGTCCTGTGTCTCCAAAGTATACAAGAGGTTTAGAGAGACTGGAAACTTAGTCCGAAGACCAGGATCTGGACGACAGCGATGCACTTCGGCGAGAGATGACCGATTTATTGTCAGCACTTCTCTCCGAAATCGACATCTAACCGGCGTTGACGTCCAGCGGGAGCTCGGAGAAGTTCGAGGGAGAACTGTCAGCGAGTGGACAGTGAGGCGAAGACTCAAAGAAGCTAACTTGACCCCAAAAAGGCCAGCAACGGGACCCAAATTGTCTACAGCCCACCGACAAGCCCGACTTCAGTTTGCTCGTGATCACTTAGATTGGGATATACAGCAATGGAGCCGAGTTTTGTTCGCGGACGAGACTAGGATGTGCCTGCATGGCAGCGACCGTCGACGGAGAGTCTACAGGAGACCGGGAGAGCGATACGCACAATGCTGTATAGCGGAAACAGTGGCATATGGGGGTGGGTCTTGTATGATGTGGGCGGGGATTTCAATTGAAGCTAAAACGGAGCTGGTATTCGTACCCGGTGGAGGTCGGGGAGGAGGACTAACCGCAGAAAGGTATATCAACGACATTCAGCTGGGCCATGTAGTCCCTAACGCCAGGTTTATTGGCGAAAATTTTCTGCTAATGCACGACAATGCCCGCTGCCACACCGCTCGTGCGACTAGACAGTACCTGGAAGAAGTCGGGATTCCCACAATAGACTGCCGTCAGCCCTGACATGAACCCTATCGAACACCTGTGGGACGAGCTGAAAAGGCGGGTACGAGGAAGATCTCCAGCTCCGGCGTCAATAGAAGACCTAAAAACTGCTCTTATCGAAGAGTGGCAGGAAATTCCACAGGATTCCATCAGGAAACTCATTAGGTCAATGAAAAACCGTTTACAAGCAGTCATTAGGGCCAGGGGGGGCAATACAAAATATTAAGCGGGAAATAACAAAGATTTTAAATAAAAATTTGATATTTTCATATTACTTGTTATTAATTTAAACATCCACAACTTCGACCTATTGTAATAATTCACTAAATGAAGGTAGGAAACTTAATTAAATTTAAATAATTTTTATACCATTCGAAAGCTAACAAAATTTCTTTTCAAATGGTATACACCAATCTGCAGTTTATTCCATGGAAACTGTAAAATATGGTCTGCAGAAACCAGCGATGAAGTGATTCCAGTTTATAGCTCGCAAGTGTAGTTCCTGCCCGTGGCTTCGCACGCGTTGTTTTTACTGAAACGTAAAAAAAGGTTATTTCTATCCCCCAAAGTAGTCTACGTGTTATTCCAGATTCAGATCACTTTATTCTAGTCTCATCTAATCCGTTCTGTATTTTTAGCGTGAAGAAGTAACAAACTTCTATCCATCCAATACAAAGTTTCGCATTTATAACATTATTGTGATAAAGTGATGTTTTCAAAAAGCAGAAAAGCCAAAAAGTAAATAATAGAGAAATGATAATTATATGATTCCCTTCACTTCAATCTTTTTATTATGTACTTAGTGTATTGTATTATAAAATATGTGAATTAGTAAAGAAGTGAAAGAAAGCACTTGATAGTTACAACCGAAATAACAGTCATCAGAGACCGAATTACATGCAATTGCATATTTGCATAATATGCATTTACATATTTAGGCTAATTTCATAGTTAATTGCATATTCTACCTTAAATCTTGGGATGATGCATATTAGATGATTCACAATATTTGCAATATTTCTAGGTAGGATAGTTAAGGATAATGAATTAATGAACAAATGATATCTTACGTTATATAACTCAGTTTCTAAAATGCCGCGATCATCTTTTGTTTTTCGTATACTGGAGGCCTACTTCATTACAAAATTTCGTTTCGTTTCATTTGATCGGTATTCTAAACGAACGAAACTAAAATTTGTACGAAGTTGAATTGCCTTTTCATTTTGACTCATCATTCATTCATTTTTTCATTAGTGTCATGCATATTCCTAATTTTACTATCTACCTACATCATCCCAATTTTGCCACTCATACCTACCTACTTTATTTTTTGCTTCCGTTTGCTGTCAATGCCCTTTCCAACGCGGTGTTCCAGGGACGAGCTCGACAAACGAATCTAGATCGTTTTTCAATCCCCAGAATTCGATATTCATTACGTGAGAGTTTTTATGGATGTCAAAAAACAAAGCTGGTTTCTACCTATTGTCGCATGAAAGCAATAGATCGTCATCTGCACAATCATAACTACGTCAACCACTGAACGTGCCTCCCCAAAACTTTGTTGGGGGTTTGCCATTTAACTACAATGGCTGGCGGATTGGTGATCGCATAGGTATGACAAAAGGAAGCTGCTGACATTTCTCTGGTAGGTTCTCTTTGTTGACTCTTACTATATTCACGGATTGAGTTAGATCCGTGGATATCGTATCGTATCGGACTGGGGTCGATCTTTACGCTGTGACTGCTACGGCATAAGCAATGGCCTTTATTAACAAAGAAATTTCAATCAAGTGATAAACAAATTAGAACTAGTATTTACAATTGAAACAATTAAGCTAACTGCAGACTGTTGCAAACAATCTACATGTAGCTCAACTAAACCATATCAATACCTAATCGATACATAGGCAAATAGATGATATATTATAAATAATTGATTGGAATTCCAATCTTGTGTGACATCTTGGGCACATTTCCGAGTTTATGAACCACTTTGGCTCAAGCTATGATACATTTTTAGGACTATACTTACACTAGCCAAACTCGATGTAGAATGTTTTTAAACAAACCACGACACAAATAACTAAAACTCACTTGCTTGGCGTCGAGTTTCAGTTATAAATGTAATTTATTAAAGGAAGGACTCATATCAACAAGTAATGTAAATTGCGTATAAGAAGACGCTGCAACAGAATGAATTTTAGGTTAAGTATGGGCGGTTTGTTTACAAACTTTCTACATCCAGTTTGGCTAGTGTATAGGTACTTTATTAATATTAGGTAGAACCTTCTGTAAGAATAGAGTTAAATGTTTCTCAGGCTCGACTATTACCAACAAAAAATACGGAATCCTAAAATACAAACACATTTTGCCTAGTTTTGCATAGCCAAAGCCAAGTTATTAATCTCTGTAGGTCATTACTAGTATTTGCGGTCTTATGGTAGAGCTCGAGTTAATTTTATGTCCGTAGCGAATCTCCTTTGATGCGGCTGCGGATGCTGCACTGTTAGAGCCCATTACAGAAATATTCGCTTCTCTTTGTATTTCACATTATTATTTGTATCCGAGATCTCAAAAGACACAATATAATTTTTAGTTCCGTACCCAAATCGTGAAAACGGAACCCTATTACTAAGATTATTTATCGGGTATTTATCGCGTACCTGTTGTTTTATTTTCCCCTACGTTTCCATCGCGTTGCAGCGATCGTAACGTATAGGGGAAAATATCCCCCGTGATAAATAATCTTTAATATGATAGATAACAGATCGCGAAAGTTTAAAAAGTCCTATTACTAAGCCTCCGCTGTCAGTCCGTCCGTCCATCTGTCATTGGACTCTATCTCATGAACCGTAAGAAGTAGACAGTTGAAATTTTCAGAAAAGGTGTATTTCTCTTGCCGTTAGAACAACAAAATCAAAATTAAAGGGGCTCCAATACAAAACACGTGATTTTTTTGCTGTCAAGGCTGTATCTATCTAATTACAATAGGTAAGCACATGAAACTTTCTATAAATAAGGAACACTGACACACTTCACATGAGTAAATATATGACATTATTATATATTTTTTAACGTTATTCCAATTTTCAACAGTAATGCGATCTATACCATCGTAAACTATGGGAATATATCTACGTAACCCGCTCATATTTAGTTCTGTACGCCGCTGTGTGTATGGTTTCAGCACCAAAGTGCCCAATGGCCGATTCATCTTTCATAGCCACGGAATATGTCAATGGAAGAAGACAAAGTGAGAATTAATTAAATAGTTAGCAGACTATTTTGAATAAGAGGGTAAAACTTTTTATTACAACCTGTCGACTTAAGATTCTACTACTACGATAGTTCGCGGCCTACAAAAACTATAGTCTACCTAATGTTGAGTCGACTTTACAGTCGATTCCTACACGTTACGTACTTACGTAAAAGCTGCTAGACTTTTAACAAAACCGACGACTAAGCCTTAACGAACTCGAATACCTACCTAGTTCCTGCCTAAGTTTTTAAGCTGAGAACGAGGGTGTGCGAGGTTCTTGTTGTAACAATTTTTAGAAAAACTAATATACCTACCTTGTTAGAAATATGTAAGAGTTAGCGCACATGCCCACTGCGGAACGTGCTGGAAAGGAGGGGGGATTTGCCCGCTTGGTTTTAAAAATACACAGAAAGTTGCTGCTCTTCCTCTATTAGGTTCCTGAAGGGTGAGGGGTGATTGATTCTTACGCCGCCTCACATAGGTATCAATATAATCTACAAATAGTAATAAACTAACTCAGTGACTAATTATGTTAAATTAGTGGTAGATAGTATTTATATTATATTATTTTTTGTTGTATTCTATTACCGTACCGTTTTAGCCGTGAGAACCTTAATTTAAGCTTCCTAGTATATATTTATAAATGTTATTCTGTTTAAATAAGCTTCTGGTTTTCCAATAAATAAATAAATTACTATTTGTAGATCATGTAATGACGGCGTAAGAATCAATCACCAATCCAACCCTTCGGGAACCTAAGAGAGGCAGAGTAGCAACTTCTAACCTGACCAGAACCTGTTAAGCGTGGTGATCAAGGCAAAACCCCCTCCTTTGGGGGCAGCACGTTCCGCAATGGACAGGTGCACTAATGAGGATTTGAGTCAAGGCTATGACTAAAGATCTTTAGTTTTAATCTGGACTCAAATCCTCTATCCTCTATGGTGTATCCCCATGGGTACAAATGATGATTTAATTTCATCATTAAGCGATTGCAGTGTTTGAAATTATATTACTTAAACATGTGTCATGACATGACTAGGTACTACTAACATAGAATTATTATTAATTACCATAATAATGGACCTAAATTGATTTTTGTGTTGTCTGAAATAAATGAATTTTATTATTTATTTATTATTAAGGCATTGCTGTAGTCTTTTAGTTAAAAAATCACACTAAAGTACGTCGTAACACGCACGCGTATCACGAACGCCGCCGCCGCCGCCGGTCCGACAATGACTGAGGTGGATGGACCTAATTTGAGCCTTCCACTATCAAGAAGCTAGTACCTTATCTCCCCTTTTTCACTTAGATCAATGGGGTCGACTTACTTATTCTCGTCGAACATCCAGCTCCACTTGTCATGCCACATTTTCTTGCAGATCTCCGCCTTCTTCCACTGCGCTCGCATCTGAAAGGCCTCTGTGTTGGGGTCGTATTTTACACCTTTCGACTTCTCCTGCTCCATTTTCTAAAATAAATCAAAATTATATCTATACTGATCCGTACTAATATTATAAACTCGAAAGTAACTCTGTCTGTATATCTGTCTGTCTGTCTGAAGGTAACAACCTTTACACGCCTAAACGGCTAAACGGATCTCAATGAAATTTGGCAGGGAGGTAAACGGTATCCCGGGGACGGACATAGGCTACTTACCTCTATAAAGCACTTGCGAAGCCGCGGCAGCAGCTAGTTATAAATAAAAACACTGTGGAATTATGAAAGCTTGTCATCGATCTTTGCTTGAGTAACGCTTATGTCATTGAAAAGCGATACTCAAGCATAGATTGATGACTGAGCAAGCTACGGACGGAGCTAACAAAAGGTCGGACGAAATCGAAACAAATAAATTTAACCTATTTAAAGGAGCAAGCTTCTACCTAAGTAAACGAGAAATAAAAAAAAAATCTGCATTGTTGGTTTATACAGTTCGCTACAAAGTTTAAAATAAGTGTACCTTTCAGGAATTTCTATAAATGCTACTTTCTAATAGGTACTTGCATTTGCACATAATAAATAATCCAAAAAGAACAAAATTAGTACCTAGGTAGTGGGCAATAAATTATTTCGAAATAGAACTTTTGGCTGTAATAACTTTTTTTCTAACCATTTAAATTAACACTCGTAGGTATCAATAAATTCGTAAACCAAAGGTTTTCGGCCCTTTTTTGCTTGACTACTAGTTTCACTATTACAAGGTGTCGTCACAAATTGACACGTTTTGGTATTTTATCTCAGATGAAACAAACTACATATGGAAGGACGCTCATCAACATTCTATCATCTCTCCATGCAAACAGCACCGCACGCACCATCTAGCTAGAGTTTCTTCCATCTAAGGATTCTGCGTGACGATGCGACTGACGAATAAAGCAAATAAAGCGAGTAAAGCGATTGGTCTGCAGAATTATGCCAGAGAGATCGTTTAAGCTATGTTTGTGGTCATTTCGATGTTATGAAAACAGAATGGCGACGAGTGTTTGCACACTTCGGCTATTCAATTATCTGAGAAATACCTTGCTAATCAGCACACACACATACGCCCACTGATGGGCATGCCTCTCCTCAATGTGTTAGAGATTGGTGATCGCAGTGGATGTGTTACAAATACACTGCTGCACTTCCTCTGGTAATTTCTCTCAGGGCTCTTGTTCACGACACGGTTTCTTGAGCGTACGGCTAGCACGCCATACACGGCGTATTAACCGTATATTTTTACGCCAAAAAAAGTTACAAGAGCTCTAAGTCTACTCCTACGGCATCTACGAGCTGAGCTGGAGGACTACCTAATAGCATTCTAATACATTCTAAACAATAGAGACACGTACAGTACATTGAGCTGCACCGATAGGTAGGTAATCCAGTTAAGTTAGAAGCTAATCGATGCCGCTCACTGTACCTTGCCTACTAAGGTAAGCGTGGCACAGTTACGTTCTTTAGGCAAGTGCCTGCAAAGTACGGCGGCAATCTGAGTGTTGGACAAACCATTATTACAATGGAGTGTTCATCTTCAACTCATTTTCCTTTGAGACTAGATAGGAACCAAATGCGTCCAAATGCTGTCTAAGGTTCGATGATTATCAGCACCATTTGAGAGTGGGAATCGATCGCTGGTCCTGATTTTCAATGGACGGAAAAAAATGGCGCATAACGCAGTGCGTGCAAACGAGCTAAAATGATGATGATGAAAAGCCCAAAAGAGGTTTTGTTCATGTAACAACAGCCATGAGCAAGTTAAGTGATCAACATATTTTTTTATTGAGGGGTTAAATCTGCGAACAGATACTTACTGCATGTTGGGTTATGTGGAGTTGTCATAGAGAAGCTTCGACGACCCACTAAACAAACCCCCGGGTGGCTGGCCTCTAAGCGTAATCAATGGGCCTGGGAACTCCGATGGACCCAACCATATCAAGTCATCTTCCTATCCTAAGTCCTTCCTTGCTCGCTTCCTTTTCCTTTTCATCCAGATGGTTCTGATTTTACGACTTTAGTGCTGTACCCAAGCATAGATAGCCTAGCTCGACAAAGCCAAGTCAAGCCTCTAGGAATTTCTAAGGAATTTCTAGGAAGATTTCTAAGTACAGCCATGAGTCTGTAGAAATTCCTAGAGGCTATCATCTAAGTGGCTAAGCCTACTGTTGACAGTATTCTGCAATCAGTATACTGATTACTAGGGTTCTGCTATTCTGCTATACTAATCTCATCACTACGACAAAGGTATGGTCGCAGAATATCCCTAACGACACGTTTTGGTATTCTGCCAGTTGAAAGAAACAACGTGGTTAAATCGTCCTAGGAAACAACAAAGAGGTTGAAAACAATCTAGAATGATCCCTGCCAATAGAACCGCACGCATTATCTAGAGCTCTTTGATCTTAGGATTCCATGTGACGGTTCTGCGACGGTCATAGTAAACCGATTGGTAAGCAGAATTGGGACCTATTTTGCTCATTCTTAAAGGCATAGAATAATCAACAGTAGGTTCCTGTCACAGTGACCAGCTCCAAATACGGTAAGTAGAGCAGCAAGAAAGTGTAGCGTATAATAACGTGATCGATTGTTGAACTAATATTGATAGTTACTTTCTCGATGTTAATAATCTAGATCATTAAAAGATTGTGGGCAGTGTTAGCTATATCTAGGTTAGTCTAGAATGCTACATAGACTGTGGTAAAAGGCTTGTAAGATTTTAATAAAATTTGGCATGGATATAAGATGGTATCCCGGGAAGGACATAAGCTAGTTTTGATTCCGTAAAAACGCGAGCGAAGCCGCGAGAGGAAGCTAGATTGTTTATAAATTGAAGCCCTAAAAGATGATAGGTACTTAGTCTTCGTTGTAATTATACAGGTTAATTGTTTACCGTTTTTATAGGTACTATGCACAATAGGAAAACAAATAGAGTTTGATAGAGGTTCCTTACTTCCCGTCTTCTTATTCAGTGTATTTATAATGTACTTATACTTTATAGGTACATACGTACTGTAATAAACGATACTGTACTTTACTTACTGCTTATTTTTCTGGTAGCAAAGATCAAAATAATCCTTAGCAAATTATAATATTTCAGGTAAAATCACTCCATAGACAATTTTATTTATAATAACTATAATCCTTCGATCAGGGAGTCTATTGGATACGCTATCAGACCTTTTTTGAACAACCTCATATATGTTTATAAGTTAAGCTTTAACAACATTTTTTATGGATGCCGAGGTCATTTGGTAAGCCAATAAATAAAATTTTGCATAATTAATGCACAAAATAGCGATAATACAATTATAAAATACTTATATTAGCTGAATTTACGCAGCTTTACCCGCGTGGTCGATTTAATAGTAAATACTTACAAAAAATTTAACTTCAAATGAAAATCAAAATAAAATGATGATTATCTGAAGTGTCACAAGACAATAATTTATAAATTTATTTATTTATTGCATCATATTATGGTACATACTACATTTGTCAGGACTTATTGACTATATTATGAAACACACACAATATGTACCTAACCACTTAGGGTGTTGCAATGGAAGACGGCCAGATACGTTACACAAATATGAAAGATACATACCTACTAATTTAATAAAATGGTGTGAAAGTTATATACGTCTAATAACATTCAAAATAATGCAAGATTTCAATTACAAGTCACCAAAAGTATCACTTAAAAAATCACTTAGTTCGTAGTAGCATTTTTTTAAGAGCATCTCTTTTAATCTAATTTAAAAAATATTATTAATTTATTTAGGCTTTTAATCTTGTCTTTAATTTTATTGAATATTTTTACAGCCATTGAGTGTGGACTAGATTGATGTATAATAAATTTTGATTCAAGTATCACGAGATTATGTTTTTACCTACTTTGATAACGACACGACAATTTTGCACAAGCAAAAATTTTTTTTTTCTAAACGAAAGTGACTATTTTTATACAAATTAAATTTTCTAGGATGTAAATAGAAGTTGATGTCAAGATTAGAAGCTCGCGGAAGTGTGGTTTACCAGAGTCTGGTATTTTAATATTTACTAAGACGCGAATGCACTTTTTCTGGCTGATGAACAGGTCTTGTGCGTCTACGCTGGCCTCCCAAAGTATTACCCAGTAACGGAGCCATGCAAAGACATATGCTGCAATTGAAGGTAGGTACTACATATATTTTATCTACAATTACCTCATAGTCCCTGAGATGGGTACTAGGTTTTTTTCTTGATGATGTAATCTCCGAAAGTCTGACTAAAAAGCTAAATAATGCAAAATTTGTTTTGACGGAAACCCGTATGTATTTTTTTTTTTTTTGGCAAATAAGACTTTATTATTTAAGACCTTACTGCCTCGTCTTTCGTTATTTTATATTTTGTCTTTAGTGTAGTGAGTACCTAGTTATAGTTTATAAATTATTTATTATAGTTTATAAACTAATTAATACAACAATTGAACATTATAAATATACAAAGTGTATTGATATGTATGTAGGTACATAATGTATGTATTAACAAAACAAAGCTGTAAGTTAAATTTAAACAATGTTACTTGCAGCATTCTATTCGTTTGTGGGTACTACCTACTTACTTGAGACTGAACTAATAGAGGTACAAACAACTTCGATCAGGGAGTCTAGAGACTAGATTTTTTCTCGATAGTAAACAATGTTTATTTTGTTTGACGTTTTCAATTTTGATAAAGTATTTTAACTCCTTGGTTTGCGCCCATCTCATGCAATGAGAAAAATAAACCCTATCCTATGGTTTATGGAGATACCTGGGAGCAAGTATCGTACATGTATCGTAGGCTACTAGAATCAATGGAGTGAAGTACAAACACACTTTTTTTTTTTTGCCTCTTAACTATATTAAGTTTAACTTATATATTCATAGCTTGACAATAGAATATAATAATTTTAGTGCAATATAATGATTTAAATAGTAATTTCGAATGATTTAATAATGAGAAATTTCAAGTCTTTTTTATATAATGAGTGTCACATTAATGAGGGATGGCATAGATATCTAAAACACAGGCTTTACAAGCGTAGCGTAGATATCTAAGGCTAAAAAATTCAATCAACGCATATTCATAGATTTAAAGTAAGTTATTATCATTATACCTACTCCGGCTGTTACTGCGAAAAGAAAAAGACAAAAAAAAAATATAATCTAGAGGTATTATATACACTGGCACTTTATTGGATCCCGTAACTTTCCGTATCGCAACATGTCTTCGGTTGGGTGCAATGTGTTGCGCGCCTCATCAATGCCAGTGCAGTACTGCTGTCGAACAGCTTGGTCATCACGGATTATCGTGTACTAGGGCCGCCGGTCGGATATCTCTTCATGCCAGCCTTAACGACGTCATCCGGCGGGCCTTTGTCACCGCTAACGTACCAGCTATTCTCGAACCGAATGGTCTGTTGCGTGACGATGGTAAGAGGCCTGACGGCATGACACTAGTCCCATGGGAGTTGGGGAGGCCCATTGTGTGGGACGCTACATGCGTCGACACACTTGCGCCTTCCCATCTTCCGAGGACATCCGTAAGGGCTGGTGCGGCGGCAGATTTGGACGAGGATCTCAAGAGACGCAAATATGCAGGTCTCGAGAGAGCCTACATATTTGCTCCCTTTGGGGTCAAGACCCTAGGTCCGTGGGGTACCGAGGCTCTCCGGGTTTTTAAAAAGTTATCTGAGCGTCTGGTCGACGCGACGCGTGACCCAAGAGCTGGCGGATATCTGGCGCAGCGCATCAGCATTACCGTTCAGCGGGGCAATGTAGCCAGCGTCTTGGGGACGCTTCCGACTGGTATTGAATGGATCAGTTGAGCTACCTGTAGATTGTTTGCAACAGTCTGCAGTTAGCTTAATTGTTTCAATTGTAAATACTAGTTCTAATTTGTTTTTATTATTGAATTGTAATTTTCCTTATATACCTATATTATTATTATTTTTATATCTATCTTATACCTCTATGAATAAGAGAAAGTCGTGTTAGTTAAACTATTTATAACTCAAGAACGGCTGAACGGATCTCGGTGAAATTTGGCAGCGAGGTAGATGGTATCCCGGGGCCGGACATAGGCTACCATTTATTCCGGAAAAAATCGTGCGAAGCCGCGGGCTGCTGCTAGTAGTTACTAAATTAACTAGAATCGCAGTAATGTTTTTGAATTTTTCTCTACTAACACTCTTCCGCCGAAAAACCGAATGCGGTTATCCGCTGTGCGTGCGCCACCACTATTACCACATCATACTCATTGTTATTTATATTTTTACTTGTTTTATTTATACTGTGCTATTACTATGGGACACAAAAAAATCGCGTGTTTACAAACCGCGAACCAAATGTATCAAGTTACAGTTTTAAAATCAGTCACTGAAAGAAAAATCGAAAGAATCAGTTTATAATGCGTGCGCTTGAAAAAATTTTACACTTTCTGTGTAATTTTTTTTTCTGTTTTAGACCTACGATTAAACACGTGCGTTTAGTGCGTGCTAGGCCTAAAGGTGACCAAGCACCTGTCCTGGTTTGAGATTGAGAAGGAACACAAGTGATAGTATGTGTACTCGTATCGTACTGTCTCCCCGTACGGTACCTATGCGAGCGCATTTCACTCAGGATAAAAAAAAGTACCACTCTACACACTAGATAGTATCTAGCGCATTTCCAATGGAAGACCACCGTAAAGCAAATCAGAAATCAATAACTTTTAGGTCGTTCTTTAAGCTTACAACATATTTGAAACTAAATTATCACACATATATATAGTCTTAAACAAAATGATTATCAAATCAAATAAGAAATAAAGTGTACATTAAACAAAGAGTTTACATAAAACAAGTTATTATAAATAGGTAGGTAGGTAGTATATGGCAAGTACGTAGTGTAGGCATAGATGTAAGTAAAGTTCGGGAGTTTATTGTCGGGTGGTTGCTTCTCGAAATTGGAAGGCTCAAATTAGGTGCAAATAGGTCCACCCACCTCATTCATAGTCGGACCGGCGGCGTGGCGGCGCGGCGCGGTGCCGTCGCCCCTCCGCCGACGTCCGTATTTCGCATGCTTGCTACTACTTGGGTACTTTTGTGTGATTTATTGACTAAAATGCAAAGCCCTCGTGTTCACTAGGTGTACAAATAGCTCCAGAACAAATTTTCTAATTACTCTACTACTGCCTTATTTCGCCGTTTGCAGACTGGGATAATATACAATACATTCGTGCGTACAAAGAGACAGCAATACTCGTCTTGGTGCGAGTCGCCGTGCATGGGTGGAAGAGATCGCTCAAAGCGATAAGGCCGCCCTTTGTCTTCCATAATTCTCAGCATTTCCTTCTGTATTGTATTTTGTGTTTATGTGATACAATAAAGAGTTATCTATCTATCTATCTTCATTCTCTTCACTTAATTTTTTTGTCTACCAGTAGAAGAAGTAAACATGAAAAGTATCATAACCACTAGTTTATTTACCAAAGGTTTTTTTATTCGCAGGGTGTCGTTCGGCAGTTCCAAAGGCTCCATGGTGGAGACCCTGATCTACGAGAGTCCTCTGCAGGAGGAGCCGGAAAGCAGCCCTCCCCCCCGCGCCCCGCAGGCGACCAGCTTCCCCTACCCCGCTGATGACGAGTATGTTCAATTTTTCTTACTGAGTATGTTCTATTTTGTTTTTTGGAAGGCCATAGCGAATTATTTTGCTATCTTGGCAGTCTTAATACTTTATGTACTTACATACAAGGTTACGAAATTGATGTTCTAAGCGGACTGGGACCAGATTCCGGATAACGGGGAATTTTTTCAGAATTTTTGAAGTTTGTATTTTTTCTTATTTTGTGTTGCGTAGCAATTTATTCATTCATATGTGCGATCACGTAGTAAAATTGGTACTCACCCTTACCTATTTATGATTCT
The DNA here is from genome assembly GCA_963662085.1 of Eupithecia inturbata. Taxonomy (NCBI): domain Eukaryota; kingdom Metazoa; phylum Arthropoda; class Insecta; order Lepidoptera; family Geometridae; genus Eupithecia; species Eupithecia inturbata. The sequence goes on along the minus strand of OY759176.1, from coordinate 7,780,363 downwards.
AATAAAGTCTACGGCAAATGGTACATATCGCCTTTTATACTCTAAGGGAGGCTACGAATGCCATGATAATTTCCCAGTTCTCAGCCTTGATTGTTGTATATGATCAACAGCATGATAGTAGGCAGTACCCTTCATCCATCGTTATCAGCTTAAACTGATCCACTGCTGGACATAAGCCTAGCCTATTGAGCGCCATAGCGCCCCGTCTTCTACCAGAGAATATATAATAGTATTTATGAAGGTTAGATAAACTAGTTTTGGGAATGTTTCTTTTCATCTTTAGATGAAAAACTGAAGAAAATTGAAAGAAGAAGATTGGGGGGTAGTTGAGGTGTACACACAAAAATAAATCAACTCCTGATTTAATTAATTTTTATAATTAAAATAGACCAATTTTAATGCATTTTGAAAGTTATTATTGAACACTAGACTTTCCTTCACTCGTTAGTGTATCTTCTCTCAACTTACTGCGTCCATCACAAAAATCAAGCACAATGGACCTGTATGCCAAGTTGGCAAGTAACATGGAAGAGTTGGCTGGAACTTTTGAAACAAAGTTTCAACAGATGGAGGGAGACATCCAGAGGCTCGCTAGCACTGAGCATGGATCATCACAGGCACCAGGTACACCACACAAGGACTTGCAGTCACTTTCACATGAGTTCCGGGACTTCAAAATGCTAACTTGGAAGTCTTTAGCTATGATGCGAGCACAAATGGAGCTCCTAGTTCAGGGTCTAAACCGCCAAGAAACTGCTTCTCGCAGAAATATTCTTCTTTTTCATGGCATTCCGGAGTCCAGTGAATATTCAGTTGAAAGCTTGGTTATGAATTTATTAACCAGTCAATTTAAAATGCCTGACGTTGCAAGGGAGCTGCTATCGTCTTGCTACCGTCTAGGCTCTAACAGTAGCAAGCCTAGGTCTATCTTAGTACGGTTCGGCAGTCACCAGCTGCGTACTCAGGTTTGGAATGCCAAGACGTCTCTAAAGGGCTCCGAAATTACGGTGTCGGAGTTTCTGACTAAACCAAGGCACGATGTGTTTATGGCAGCGCGCAAGCACTTCGGAATACATCGGTATTAGACTTCAGAGGGCAGAATTATCATCGCTCTGCCCGATAACAAACGCCGCAAGATCGAAGCGATGTCGGAGCTGAAGCCGCTGTTAGCCGAGTTCCCCGCGCATCAGTCATCAGAGGAGAAAGCGTCGACCGTGTCGCGGCCCAAAGCAAAGGCCTCTTCAGTTCCTGCAGCAAAGCCAGGCCCCAGCAAACCCGACACAAGGCTCAAGCGTCCGCGGTAGTCATCTACAACTCTCAATGAAAGACGAATCGCTCACGGCACATTCGATCTCTTGCGTATTTTGTTACTACATTACTTGGTAGCGTAACATCTAATAATTTCCAAAGTTTGAGGTAGAAATCTAGCGTTTTTCTAGCATATTTTTGTTGTAAAGTAAAATGTTTGTCTATCCGTCAGATAACTTCTTCTTCTTCTTGTCTTCTTCTTCTTGTCAGATGTTCTTCTTGTCAGATGGCTTCTGCGACTGGGTTGTCGCAATTTCGCCCAGATAACTTCAACTTCAATAAATTTGTGTAAACACTATTGTGACACATCGAGTGACGTGCGTGACATTTGGTATACCTAATGACTTTGACACCTAACGTTCGAATCCTTTTTTATTTTTATTTTACTGTGTTTATCGCTAGGCCTTGGACTGGGATTCCTGGATGTAGGTACTTATGTACCTTCTATAGAATGTGTTATTTTTGTTTATTATTTTAATGTTTTGTAATGTAACATGTTTTGAGTTTGGTTGTACTTACCTTACCTAACTGGCGAGTGTTAGGAGATGCATTTATCTAAAGGTTAACGTCCCCTTTAGGAATTTAGGTTATATTTTATAAAATTATTTTTTTTCTTTCCGTTTAATTTAGTAAATACGTACGTAGGTATATTATATATAATAGGTATATTTATTCTTGTTTATTTAGTAGCTATGAATTTAGACTTCAATGATAGTTTTTTCTCGTGCTCTTCGAATACCGATTATGCTAGTGCTCATAGCGCTATCAGTAGTGATGACTCGATGGTGGGTTCACCTCAACTTCGAACCGTTAAAGAAAGCAAGCTCCACGTTTGTTCTAAAAATCTGAACTTTGTCCATATTAACGCCCAAAGCATCCCTGGCCATTACTCTGATTTGTTAGCTTCGTTTGACCATAACTTAATTGACGCTATTCTTATCTCCGAGTCATTTCTAAAGCCTTCTTTACAGGACTTTTCAGACTTTTCAGTACAGGATGAATCCTGGCAGGGAATATTGAGTAGACGCTCAATATTCCCTGCCAGGATTCATCCTGATAAGAAATGATCGTGTTGGCAAGGGTGGTGGTGGGGTCGCGATATACCTACGTGCGGGTATTCCCTATAAAATTGTTGATCAATCGCCAGGACAGTACTCCAAGTTTGCAGATCATCTATTTATTGAAGTAATGTTAATAACTCTAAAATCTTACTTGGTGTTAATTGTCCTCCATCTAGTAGTATAGACTACTTCTCCTCTCTTGAATTAAAACTTGAGTCTTTTTCTACTATTTATGATCATACAATCTTACTCGGCGACTTCAACACTTGTTTATTAAAGAATGATACCCGCGCTGTCAAACTCCAATCTCTTCTCTCTTCTGTGAACTTACATATTCTTCCTCTCTCTGCCACACTGAACGCTCTGCATTGCTCTCCATCCCTCCTGGATCTTATTACTGTTTCTAATATTGACCGCGTGGCTACACATGGACAAACTACGGCTCCTTTTTCCTACCATGATCTTCTCTATCTTTCATATAAAGTGCGTTCTCCTAGGCAAAAAGTTAAGTTTCTCCATCTGCGTAGCTTTAAAGACATCAAACTTGAGAACCTTAAGGCCGATGCCTCCAATATAGACTGGTCACCCAACTATACACCCGACGCTGTTAGCGTGGACGACAAGGAACTCCCCATGATATTCGAGCCAGTCCATCACTAAACATATTTAAAGCTAGGTTAAAAGAGCACTTCCTACTATCATAAATATTATCTATCTATAGTATATTATTATTATAAAAGGTATTTATTAGATTTATTTAGTGATTATTATTTTAATTTAAGTATGTTTATTATATGTATTGTATATAGCTACCTACTATTACTATAATTGTCAGTTTATCTTGTTAGATTCATTGTTTTTGTACACTTCCTCTACCTGTTCCATCGCCTCTCCTATAACTCTAAGGTTTGCTGGAAGAAAACTCTTTTCAGGGTTAAGCTCGCCTATGTACATATCCTATTAAATTAAATCATGCTTAGTGTACAATAAAGAATTACAGAAGAAAAATTAAATCTGATACATCTATCTACATATATCTTCTATATATGTATCTATATATATATAAAAGAAAGTCGTGTTAGTTACACTATTTATAACTCAAGAACGGCTGAACGGATCTCGGTGAAATTTGGCAGCGAGGTAGATGGTATCCCGGGGCCGGACATAGGCTACCTTTTATTCCGGACAAAAGCATACGAAGCCGCGGGCTGCAGCTAGTTATACTAATAAAAATACGTCATGCCGATTTGGAGGTAATATTTATTCTGAATGGGCGCGGATGTGGTCTTTTTATTAATTCGAATAACTGTCGATTACTTCGCTATGCTTTAGAATACGCATCGATCTAAGTAAAAAGTGGAGGTGAGGTACTAGCTTCTCGAAAGTGGAAACTCAATTTAGCAGCAATTAGGTCCACCTACCTCAGTCATAGTCGGACCGGCGCGGCGGCGGCGTTCGTGTTACGCGTGCTTGCTGCGACATACTTTAGTGAGATTTATTGACTAAGACTACTGCAATGTCCTACTGTTGGTTTATTATAATGATTGCACAGATTGGAAATGTAACTTTGAGCGAGTATTTGCGTGTAGTTGTAACACAGGACAGTTATTGCGTAGGCAAGCGCTGGGAGAACGTACCATATCTACAGATTTTAAGATCTATGCGAATTCGCCATGTATTTCACTGTCTTAACTTTATGTACGTTAATTTTATGCGCACGGTTGCGTTAGCGCCGAGTATACACAACAGTACCTAAGAACAATAGGTTGTTGTCAGTGTAACTAGAGTATATATACATTATACAAAGTAATGAAAGGAGTCCCTACATAACAACATATTGTAGGTACTTTACTGTTTTCAATAATAACCCCTCGCTTTCTCCGCATCAGATACAGATATTTCAAAAAAATAACAACTTTTGGCGATTTTTTTTTTGTCACTCAAACACAACAGTCACCACCGTCGACGTCGTCGTCTGACAAACAGAAGTGTGTTGGTCTTACCCCAACACGCTTGCTTCCCTAACACGTTATATAGAGACAATAACCCATTATATCTTGAGCACAAGCCCATAATGTAACCTAACCTAAAACAACTTATACTCGTTGACCCGTTTCCAAAGTAGGTGTGATATGCTGAGTACAAGTAGTCTTCGCGTGCCAACGGCCTACTCAGCGCGAATGGGGTGTCTAATCTAGGCTGCGGTGTCGTGTCTGATTACGTAGAAAGTTTTATTTGTACTAAGTACCTTCTAGAATATTCACAAAACAACAACCCGTTAGACACCAAACAATCGTATGTATGAGGCTGTTTAAAGCTGTAGAGTTAGTCTAAATCTAAAATAAAAATAAATCTTAGTCGATATGCTACGATGTAGCTCCGACGACGACGCGACGTTGCTATGCTCGACCGCGGTCGAAAGTGGTAGACCGCTCTACGCCTGCTACGTACAATAAAGCTACGATGTAGCTACAGTACGCTAATACGCCACGAGCACAGGCTACGAGCGATATATACCGCAGTACACCTGCTACGAAATACCTACAACGCACGTAGCAACGCTGCGGTTTAAAATACGCAGTATAAATTTTGGCCTTTATAAGTATTTTTGTACTTTTTACGTAATGTGCCTGGTGCATCTGTTCAGATCCTGCGGACATGGCCAGTCTCCGGCCAGGCCGAAATTCAGGTAGGAGGACATCTTTAACAGGTACCTACCTAACGTAACGGTACCTACCTACCCAAACTCCATTTATAGGTACTTTTAAAACTGTATCAGGTCCAATTTTGTACAAAATAGATATTTTGAAAAAAATTAATTAAGGGCTCTCTATTATCGATTCTGAAGCCAAATATAGTAGTATTTTGTCAATGTTTGTATATAAAAACAATTGAGGGCACTCTATTATCGATTCTGAAGTCAAATACTGTATTTTTCTCATTTTGGTCTGTCTGCCTGTTTTGGCATGATATGAGTTCATACTACAAGCACATATTTGCAAAAGTGTGTCGCTTTTGTTACTACGAGATGGGGTATCTGTACTAGTAGGTACCTAAGTATAGTAGGTATTATAAAATAGTAAGTATTATAAAATCCTAATAAGTCAGTGGAAACATAACGCTTTATTACACTCTATGAAAATTTCAACTGCCTGCCTTTTACGGTTCATAAGATACCTACAGCCAGCTGAGTAAGCGGACGTGAATTCTGAATTTGAAACGTAATACCTAGGTAGGTACGACAGCAAAATCTGCTATACCTATTAGAACACTGCTGAACATAGGCCTCCTCTAATGAGAGCAATTGGGCCCTGTCAACGACAGCTTAGACACAAACCTGCTTTCAGTCGTTGATAGAGATAGATAGAAGATAAATAATACTTTTATTCATCATCTTATAGGTATACCTATCCACTCACACGTCTAGCCGGATCGTTAGCACTAGCCGCAAACGTCCGAGCCTCGCGCCGCCGCAAAATCACTCGCCACGAGCGCGCCCCATTCTAAACATAAATGGTTATATTAGGTCCTTACATATGAAATTGGCGTTTTTCGTACTGGCCACTTTAATCACAAATTTCTCCTCTTTGGTAAGGAATTCCAAATTCAAATTTGTACAGCTATAGACTCATGTATTTGTGCTTCGATGATCGTCATTCATTTGTTTTTTTTCTTCTGTTTTTTTCTGTTTGCGTCACTCATTTTACAAAATGGAAAACTTAAAATATCGCATTATTTACGAGTACGAGTTCCGCCGTGGCACTAGTGCTGCGGAAACAACTCGAAGGGTGAATGATGTGTATGGCGGTCGTGTTGCAAAAGAAAACACAGTTCGTTTTTGGTTCCAACGTTTTCGTTCTGGAAATTTTGACCTGCAGAACAAGCCCCGTGGACGGCCTGAGACTCAAGTTGATAATGAAGAGTTGAAGGCTATTGTGGAAGCGGATCCATCGCAAACCACGTCCGAGTTAGCTGCAGGCTGCGATGTTAGTGATAAAACTGTTTTAATTCACTTGAAGCAAATTGGGAAGATTAAAAAGCTTGAAAGGTGGGTACCTCACGAATTGACTGAAGCAAACCGGCAAACGCGCGTCGACTGCTGCGTTACATTACTAAACCGGCACAATAATGAAGGTATTTTAAACCGAATCATTACCTGTGATGAAAAATGGGTTCTTTACGATAATCGGAAGCGCTCAGCGCAATGGTTGGATCCTGGCCAGCCAGCCAAATCCTGCCCCAAGCGAAAATTAACCCCAAAAAAGTTACTTGTAAGCGTTTGGTGGACTAGTGCCGGTATTGTTCATTACAGTTTTCTCAAATCTGGCCAGACTATTACGGCTGATGTCTATTGTCAGCAATTGCAAACCATGATGGAAAAGCTAGCGGCTAAACAACCTAGGCTGGTCAATCGCTCCACGCCACTGCTGCTTCACGACAACGCTAGACCACACACTGCGCAACAGACGGCTACTAAATTAGAAGAGCTTCAATTGGAAAGTCTAAGACATCCTCCGTACTCCCCGGACCTTGCTCCAACAGATTACCATTTTTTTCGAAATTTGGATAACTTCTTGCAAGGGAAAAAATTCAACTCCGATGGGGCAGTCCAAATCGCCTTCAAAGATTTTATTGATTCCCGTCCGACTGGTTTTTTTAGTAAAGGGATCAATGAACTACCTATAAGATGGCAAAAGTGCATAGAAAATAATGGTTCATACTTTGATTAATTAAATATATTATATTAAAAAATATTCGACTTTTTGTTCCTCCCATACAAAACGCCAATTTCATATGTAAGGACCTAATATCTCGGTAACTACTACAGCTACGCTAAAAAAAAATATACCATAAAAAAGCGAAAACTATACGGAATCACTAAATCTATAGACCTAATGACTAATGAGCGCTATAGCGCCCTGTCTTCAGCTTGCCGCAGATAGTCATCCCCGAGGGCGGAGGGCGTCCTACACTACGTTTGCCCCGTCGCGGTCTCCACTCGAGAACTCGTTTACCCCAGCGGCCTATATATGCTTATACTAGATGATACAAGCTAATTTTTGATACCAATCAGTCACTACCTTATTTCTAACACTGCTCAGTGTAACACTGCATGATTTTTTTCAGTATTGCGGGGGGGGCAATTTTTCAAAATATTTCAAAAAGTATAAATTCTCCAGAAATTACAAAAACTGTTTTGAAATGTACAAACTGTGATATCTTTTATTTGATATCCCACTTGTCCACTGGTCCCTGTTAACTACTGAAAATTTTCTTTTTCTTTTAATCTGTGCATGGGCAAATGTATAATTAATTTAAATTTCAAGTTATTTGCTGCTGTAGTTGCTGAGATATTAAAAACGGGTAAAAGGACAGAAAAAGCGAGATCGATCTCCGATCTTCGAAACCCTAAAAAGAAAATAAATTGTTACACTTGATTTGAAATCAAGATAATCTAATATATGTATATATTTTATTTTTGCAATAATAAGACTGCGCTACTTTTCTAAGAATTACCTTAAGTTGGAGTTTTTTATTATCAAAATTCGTATCCGCCACACACGATCCATGCCTACCTACCTAAATTACAGTAGGTACCTACACTGTGTTATTTCTCGGATTTTTCTTTTGGTGTAGAAAACAGTAGGTAAATAACAGATACCTACTTATTAATAACGAATTCTTACCCTACTATATTGGTAGTAGCAGAGACTAGTAAATTAATTATTAATTACTACATACTAGTCTCTGGTAGTAGGTAGGTACCTAAAGAAATATCCACACTACCTACGTGTGACCAATGTTTAGTGATAAAGCGATTTGTAGGTAGGTACCTACCTCTGTTATGTCGGAGTGATATAATATAAAGTGATAAATAATACGTAGGCACCTAAAATAAGGCGTAAATTATATTTTTGCAGAATCGCGACTCTAACGCCATCTCTTAGTAATGCAACAACAACTACCATAAACCATGAAGTTCTTTAAATTACCACAATATGGCGCTAAAATCATTTATTTATTTTGTTTTATTAACATATGTAGGAATACTAATACTATTAATTAAATAACGAAGAATTTATGAGCAATGAATTTTGTTTTACTAAATATTAAGCAAATAAAAAGAATAATCTTGGCTTTGAGGTGTCTGGTTGGAAATAATAATGGTAGTATATGAGCTTCGTTCCAGATAAGAATCATTTTTACATCCCAGCAGGCCAAGCACGGGGATTATTTTCTAGGGCAGAATAGACATTAAAGACATTGCATCGTCATACAAACTAAAATCAAATTTTTATGATGATTAATGATTATCTGAAGTGTCACAAGACAATTGAAGGTACTACTTAGGTATTTACTTTAAAAAATAATGTTTTTGGCATATTTTATTTAATATTACCTCATAGTCCCTTTGATGGGTGGGGTTGTTATAAAAACACATGCCATCTGTCGGAAAATCGATAAAATTCAAATACCTACAACTCTAGCACAAACGTACGTCAAATAATAGTTACGCATAAACAATGTCAATCTAGTAAAAGCTTAGAATATTTAGCAAAAAATATTCTAAGAGTAAAAGGCATCACGTCTCCTCTAAAGACTAGATTTTTTTCTCGATGGTTTTAGAAATTTCCGAGGGATATCCAAAATACCAACTTTTAAATGATTAAAGTCGTAGACTACTAAAATAATTGAAATAATATGAAGAGAATACACTTTATTTTTTTGACGGTTTTTAAGTCATAAGCAAATAAGCATTCATCTCATTTTGATTGTTCTCACAAACTCGTGACGTCACACTTATCAGCCAATGGGATTCCGCGCCCTAGATCGCGCAAACGATGTTTTCTCACCTGTTAGGGTTATTGAAATTTTACGATGTCTTCCATCGGGCAGTCCGTGGCTAAGCGGTAAACCGGTGTTGACGAGGGGCCGGTCTAAATCCTCGTTCATTTGAAACTTGACGAAGGGGTTAAATAGCTCTGGATAAAATATATAGCGTTGAGCGATATGCAGTCAACCGCGAGAGGTAATATCTCAACCCCACCGAATTAGCCGATTGGACTGCCTTTTTTTACTCACCAGGCGTGGTTTTCGAGGTTTTTTAAGTATGTTTTTTTTTATTATTTAACCCATTGGTTAGCCCTCACACTCGGGGTAATTTCTAAGAAATCAAATAATATCCAAAAAAAAATCTATTTAGACGGGAGTTAAACCCTCGACCTTCCCTCAGTACGGAATGCGCTAACCAATTGCCTCGACGCGCAAGGTTGCGGGTTCAAGTCCCAACGAACTAGTTTATTTTTGGATTTTATTTTGTTTTTATGTGGACATTATAAAACTTTTTTTTTGGTTTCGAAGATCGCGGCCCTGGATAAAATATATAGCGTTGAGTGATATGCAGTCAACCACGAGAGGTAATATCTCAACCCCACCGAATTAGCCGATTGGACTACCTCTTTTTACTCACCAGGCGTGGTTTTCGAGGGTTTTTAAGTATGTTTTTTTTATTATTTAACCCATTGGTTAGCCCTCACACTCGGGGTAATTTCTAAGAAATCAAATAATATCCCAAAAAAAATCTATTTAGACGGGAGTTGAACCCTCGACCTTCCCTCAGAACGGGAATGCGCTAACCAATTGACCTCGACGCGCAAGGTTGCGGGTTCAAGTCCTGACGAAGTAGTTTATTTTTGGATTTTATTTTGTTTTTATGCGGACATTATAAAACTTTTTTTGGGTTTCAAAGATCGCGCCTTTATAGATTAACGTAAAAGCAATGAAAAATAGACATAAACATTTTGAGTACAAATTGTGATGTCGAACCTATATAAGAGACCTACAAGGTCAAGTGGGGTATCAAATGAAAGGTTTCAGTTTGTACATTTCAAAACAGTTTTTGAAATTACTGTAGTTTATATTTTTTGAAATATTTTGAAAACCTTGATGCATCTGAAATTTATGTAGCGGTTGTAGATATGGATCTATATTTTACAGGAAAAATATAGAGAAGTCTGTAAGTAGAACACTTTATGAAAAATTGGAAAAAGGGGTGGAATATTTTTCAAAAGAGGGGGCTACCTCACCGAGTTGGGTATCAAATGAAAGATATCGGTTTGTACATCTCAAAACAGTTTTGAAATTTTATTTTATTTTTCAATATTTTTAAAAATATTGAAAAATCTCAAAAAATGCAAACTTCGGGAAATAGGTACCTATTTCCCGAAGTTTGCAGCGCAATCTATCTGAAATGTATGTACTCGTAGCGTTTGTAGATATGGAATGGATCTATAATTTATAGGAAAAATATAGAGGAGTCTGTAAGTATAACACTTTTTGAAAACTGTTCAAAAAGTGGGGGGAGGGTAATTTTAAAAGAGGGGAGGCTACCTCACCGAGTGGGAAATCAAATGAAAGGTACCGGTCTGTACATCTCAAAACAGTTTTTAATATTTCTGTAAGTTACAAACTTTTGAACTACATTATACCTATACTGAAAATGTCGAAAATTTTACCATCTACTCAGAAGTTTGCAAACCGATCCATCTGAAATGTAGGTACCTTCAATTATTAGGTAAGGTAGGTATTCGTTAAATAGCAAAGCCTCTAACCGGTACCTAAAAGTAGTACATTATTGGTATACTTGAAAAACGTTCGATACCCTCGGACGCGAGTCACACTCGCACTTGTCGAATCTTGTAATTTTATTTTTACATACTTTTAATTTTAACTTGCCATGTTTGTAGGTACGAGTATGTACCTACCTACTTATGTGTGGGACAAATCTTGCAACTGAATTTTAGACCAGTTATCCTTAACCGATTGAGTTGAAATTTGGCATATTTAATATGTTCGGTGACAATGCAATGTTATGCTACCATCGAGCTGGTCTGATGATGGAGACCGAAGGTGGCCCTTACCTAACCTAACTCCTAAACGAAACGATGATGTAACCCCGTCGAGTTTGGGTTCGTTGGATTTGTCTTCCCAAGCACTTTGGTCATAGATTATGACCAGGGTCCTAATGATGGAGCCGGAGTAGGACTTGCAATATCCGAAAATTTTGATATTCGAATATTCGATTTTTTTTCGGGTACTTTTCGAATATTATTCGAATAACAGAAAAATACATGTTTTTGTTACGACGTCTTCTTATAATCATAAAATTGTTATTTGCATGAACAAATTTAAAATATCAAATTGAAATCAAACTAACAAAAGGTTGTGTCACCGTAACGAGACATTGGCGATTAACGCAAACAATCAACGACAAATTCTTAGTAAAAAAACAGTCTTGTTGATCGAAGAAGTAGAAAAATATACACGGTAAGTAACTGTAACACGGTAGTACAGTCCGACCAGAAAGAGTAGACAATAAATGAGGGCGCCACTATTGTTTACTTGGTATCACCATATACTACGGCAGAACGCTTTGATACTTGATATTTTTTATAATATATTTTTAACAATTGTCATAAATGCTCTTATACCTACGTCATAGGTAATATATTCTTTTAAAACAGCTAGCAATTTGGGCAATGTAGGATTTTCTTTCTGAACTGAATAATAATGATGATTTTTTTATCTGACAGCACTATTAATCAAAATCAGCTAGCACTTTCTTAGGTCGACCTTTTCTGTGCTTCGCAGAAGTATCAAATTTTCCGCAATTTTTTGTGCCTTTATCAACAATCCTCATATCAGTGCTTTCAGATTTTCCTGCAACCAAACCTAAGTAAAGTATCAAAAATAAAGGGTTGCACTACAAAATACGATTTAATGGGAAATTGCAGTGCTGCCGCTAGCAGAAAATTATTCTGGTTAGTTCAATAAATAAAAACTGCAAGATTTCAAGAAATAATTTTTTCACGTCTGTTTTTTAATTCTGTATAAGTGTTTTATTCTTATGAAAATAAATCTACATACATAAATCAGTACCTACCTATATTGTTTTTTTTTATTTATCATAGGATGGTTGAAAATTATATATTATTATCGCAACAAAACCTTTTGAATGCATTAATTTTGTTATATAAGCATTTTTAAATATAAGTAAAAGTAGGTAAGTATCTAAGCTAAATACGTGCATATAATTTTGCAAAGAATCTGGCAACAAATTCATTATGGCAGCCACACTGACCTTTCATAAAGAGTGGCTAGTCAGTTTACAGTAAATTTTAGTTCCTCGATTTCTACTCCTGCTTGGACTGTACATTAAATTGGCATTTTATAAATTTTTGTGTTTTTTAATAATTTAAAAATCATGAACTTGCACTGTTTCGCACATAATTTGGTGATAACTAACAATAATAATGATGATGATGAAAAAAACATTAAATAAAAATGGAGTTCTTCTAAAACTAACCATTTTTAACTTTTAAGTCCGTTTTTAGGGTTCCGTACCCGAAGGGTGAAAACAGAACCCAATTACTAAGCCTCCGCTGTCCGTCCGTCCGTCTGTCACAGGGCTCTATCTCATGAAACGTAAGAGGTAGACAGTTGAAATTTTCAGACCATGTGTATTTCTTTTGTCACTTTAACAATAAATATTAAAAATAAAATATCCAAATTAATGGGGGCTTCCAAACAAAAATCATGATTTTTTGGCAATTCTGCTCTTCGTTTGTCAAGGCTGTATCTCTTGAACTACTATATTTTTACGGGTAAGATCCCCAAACCAAAATAAGTTGGCAACCCTACTTTCGTTTGTGATTACTACTTTGAATGATATGGGTGTTTAAGGTAGGTATGTAGTAGTACGTAGCTCAAGATAACTACATTTTCCGTGTACGTCCATAATTTAGCCTGCATACGTCGTCGTCGTCGCGTTGTAGCGGCAAGTAACCGTTAGACGCCCCAACCATCCAAGGTAACCGACTGACTGACATACCTTCGACGTTTCGTTCTTTGACATTCACCTCCTTCACGTAAGGTATTGCCAGCTGAAGAAAAATCATGCAGCATTTATATAATCTTTTTGTGAACTGGAACATTAGCACAACTACACAGCCTGTCAAATGTTTTGGACCACACCTAGTTTATGGATTCTGTCGTAGGTGATTAGGAACCTAGGTATTACATGTTCTTATCAAATATAATGTTATATAATATTATGGTATCTTTATAAAGTAAACATAGTGGCATATTATTTTATTTAATTTTACCTTACTACAGATTTTTTTTTGGAATAATACTTGCACAGGAAACATACATGTTGTTCGGTCATATAGTAACAGGGGGTAGGTGGAACCAATGGAAATAGCTTGGTGGTTTTTATTCTCTTTATAACTCTGAAAAACCTCTTGGCTATTTTTAATAACTATTTAAAGATTTTAAGATTTTTGACTTTTCAGGATTAATAATGCCGCCAAGGTTTTGCACTTGGTTCCAGGTATCCCCAGTTACCATTATGGCACGGTCTGCCGAACACTGTATATCAAATCCTTTCATGTAAATGAGTTAAGAAGCAAGCTCATATTATATGATTTAGATTTCCTTACTTTGTACCTACATAACAGATAAAAACAAACTATTACACTGATTATCATCTTGTACAGAACTAAAACGTTAGTCGTTATTATTTTGGTTCCGTATTATGTACGTTTGAAAGTAAGGCAGAGCATAGCGGCAACACTCCAGACGGGACGCGCAACGACAGCGGACGACCACCGACCGACGAACGTGCCGAATGAGCGAGATCGATTCGTTAGGCCCCGTTCTTCTTCCCGTTCCGTTGTGTTTGTGTTGTACTTGTATTGTAGTCTGTACCTCTGGAAAAAAAACTGTTGTGTGCGTTCTGTCTTTGTCGCGTCGCGTCGTCAAACCAAACCCCACAAAGAAATTCAAAGAACTACGCCGATGTTTTTATTCTTTTGTTGAAAATCCAGTGAGTAACTGTAGAGTGATCGGTTCTGTGAAGTGTTTTGTGAAAATAATACTGTGTGAAAAGAAAAGGTTGGTATTTACATTATTCTACTTGTACCTACGGCTGGGTGTTCCCCTGATGATTTCTGGCCATATCATTCGTATTTTACTGAGCTCTACTGTGTTATTTGAAATGGCTTCCATAATTTCCGAGTAGATTGTCATACCGTATCAGATTTGCGGTTTTCGTGTAGATAAATCGGTCGCTATGACGTCACAAGAAATGATTTATAAACTGAAAACGAGTGTTTCTAATAGCATTCGGGAGAGCAAGGTCATTAGGCAGATTCTGGTAGTAAACATGCATTGCCAATGATTTTACGGGTCTATTTTTAATGTTATGGTCATATAGCGCTGAACTATGTTGTACGTAACGCAGGGACCCGCCCTGATCATCACACAACTATTCTAATTGATACTAATGATTTTTATCACTTTGTTAGTCTCTAAGTGTCTCTATGCACAGCCACAAAGGCTAATTATTCATAACCTCTATTCTATCTGTTTAAGACCCAATGCATTCTAAACTGTTAACACCCGATAGATACCAACTGTTTTGAGTAGAGGATATAAGAAAAAATGGTTGTGGAGTTGAAACCACTTCTAGTTTAAACTCATTGGTTGACCGCTGGGTCCTCCGATAATAAACTTATGATTGATAATGTCCAATTTAGAATAGGAATACCGGTGCTTTTGTTTTGGATAGATTCTACTTCATTCATTTGTTTATTTTTTAAATCTCAATTCAGTTGTTTTGTTAATATCAACCTATTTTGAATGAATGTTTCTTTGTTGTTAAACAAGCACACTGGTTGTGTAACCTACTTGCTATACTAATTCAATACAATTAGATCAATTAATTTCCAATGAATCCATTTGAACCATGTCATTGGGACATCACGCTCAATTAATTGAACTTTAACCACCACCTAATAGATGCTAATTTTCATCACTGGATTCCAGACCTCATTCGCACAGGCTGTTAGACCAAGACAATGGAGTTTAAAAAAACATCAGTCAGTCCAAACGGAGTACAAAATAGTAACCAAATTGAGTGCCCTCAATGACTGCAAATTCAACAAAATTATGCAACACCCACACTCTAGACACATTGAGTTGGTTGAGTACTCAATGGCTTAAAAATCTGACATCACACATTCCTTAGCGAGTCGAGTGGGCAAAAATAGAAATATAGCTTAATTTATATATATAATTTATTCCAAGGTCATCTGCAAAGACTCCCCATGGCCACAAACATTGTGGAGAATAAAGAACGGGGTCACATTGCAAACTGCATTGATTGGTGATGTCATGCCACAGATCCTGCTCTTTATGCTTCCAGTGTTTGACATTTCAGCCGCATTGGCTCTAGAATTGATTAGGGTGTACCTTTCACCCGTTTATATGTGATTGAATAGGTATGGAGGTAACTGAACTCAGGCATGACATCACTCTTAGTACCTTGAGGAATCCAGAGTGAAGAGGATCTTTCTAGACCTTTGTGATCATTCATCGTCTGCATTGACTCTTTACTACTGTCCAGATAGTGGTGAAACAAAATGAATTTAATAGATTAACAACATTAAATTCTGTATTTATTAAAAAAAATTACAATCAAATAATAAAAACAAATTAGTATTTACAATTGAAACAATTAGGCTAACTGTAGACTGTTGCAAACAATCTACAGGTAGCTCAACTGATCCATATCAATACCAGTCGGAAGGGTCCCCAAGACGCTGACTGAATTGCCCCGCTGTATGGCAATGCTGATGCGCTGCGCCTGATACCCACCAGCTCTCGGAACACACGTCGCGTCGACCAGACGCTCAGATAAATTTTTAAAAACCCGGAGTGCCTTGGTACCCCACAGACCTAGGGTCTCGAGCCCAAAGGGAGCAAACGTGTAGGCTCTGTCGAGACCTGCATATTTGCGTCTCTTGAGATCCTCGGCCAAATCTGCCGCCGCACCAGCCCTCACGGATGTCGTCGGAAGATGGGAAGGCGCAAGTGTGTCGGTGCATGTAGCGTCCCACACAATGGGCCTCTCCAACTCCCATGGGACCATTACACACCAACTACTGAATTTTCCAATGATATTGTTTTTTTCTAAACAAGAGTCCGAAATAAAAAGTACGCACTTTGAAAACTAATTCCAAATCTATTTGTCGAAATTCATCTGTGATGATTTATGGATCATCGAAACCTGTTCTGTTACCTCTCCACCTAATGTTCCGTCATCCAAATACCAAACATTGAGCTTGGATTAGAGACGTTGAATTATCGGTTGGAAGGCAAAGCATAATATGGCCAGACCAAGAGGGTCGCCCTGCTGACATCCAACAGCGGACAAAATGACTTTGTTCCTGTAAATTAATTTTGACGGTGAACCGTAACATTGCCAGAGAAAAAGGTAAATTTCTGGAATTTTGTCTTTAATTTATTTTAGCAAGGCACCCGTGTCTATGGAATTGAAGGCGTTTTTGATGTCTAGCAGAATCAGAATTGCCTCCCTATAATTTTGGTTTAAAAATGTACGAAGGGAATGTACTGCGGCCTCACATCCGCGTCGCGAACTAAAGCCTAGCTGAATTGGTCGGAAATAGTCGCCTAGATAGTCAGCTTCTTTCCGACTGCAGACTTTAGCTCAAGGCGGCGGAATGTGGTGCCCACGGCTATGGGTCTTATACCGCCGTCCTTCATTTTTAGTGCTTAAAGGTTCGTACCGTATAGGAGTTCTGTGATCTCGCTGTTAACTCAGTCTGTCAACATTAGGTTGATTAGAACGGTCAAGTTCTCCAGAAGGACTTCACCTGCATGGCCAGACCGACAGAAGATCTTTTAGATGCTGTGGGTGGAGTCACAGCATCCAGGCTGCCGTAATAATGTATTATTGATTTATAACATTACCAACAACATGTCTACATTACAAGCTCTAAAGTTAGTGAAGAGACTGATCATCATCCTCGGTTAGTTTAAGCCACTGCTAGTGCTTATACGCAGGCCTCCTTGCCTGCCTCCGTAGGCCTCCCTGATCTACTACGATCCTGCGGTAATCCATGGTTGCGTGCGACCAATCCATAATTTTCTCCCGGCTTTTAAGATGTCGTCCGTATATCCATCTCGTAAATTTTTCGTACAACAAATTTGTCGTTGAATATAAATCCCAAAGTTTCGTATAAATTGAATTGGCGTGCATGATTTTGACACCCTTGAGTTTAAAAATTCGGTCGAAACTGAAGAGATGCGTAGGCGCACCTAATGCTGTCATTCATCAACTAATATGTACGAAGAGGAACTGAAGCAGGTGAATTTATATGTGCTTGTGGCTTTTAGGTACATAATGGTAGGTAAAAAAAGCAGCGGACCGAAATAAGAAATATTAACTATAGGACAAAACTTGAGGAGACATATATCTCAGACGAACGTGTTATAAAATATGGTGTTCCACAAGGTAGCGTGTTAGGACCTTTACTATTTATAATCTATATTAACGACTTGCCGAAGGCTACAATTCAACCAATGTCTCTATTTGCTGATGACAGCACTGTAACAATATCATGTAATAATATTGACACGTATGAAAACGAAATAAACTCAACTTTGAAATCAATAATAACGTGGCTAGATAATAATAATTTAAAAATAAACATTAATAAAACCAATATTATACATTTTAGACAACGCGATACTGCTGCACATACTCACCTTGACATTCAATATAATCATAATAAAATCAACGAAATTGACTCTACAAAATTTTTAGGACTTCATATTGACAAAAAACTTAATTGGAAACCACACATTGAACATTTATGTAAAAAAATTAATAGTCTCGTCTACATTTTACACAAATTATCCCATGTTGTTAACTTGGAAACGCTTCTCATAACGTATCACGGGTTGATTGCGTCAAATATTCGCTATGCCATAATATTTTGGGGCAATTCAACGGACGTTGACAAAATTTTCAAGTATCAGAAGCGTTGTTTACGAACTATGTTTCGTCTTAAGGTAACAGATTCCTGTAAGCCTTACTTTGCTCAATATAATATTCTTACTCTACCTTCACTATATATTTACGAAACGGCTATGTTTGTGAAAAGTAACCCTGATTTATATTGTCAGCTTTCCGAAGCTGTCCCTCGCAATCGACGAGATCAACACAAAGTCTGCATGCCAAACCCAAAGACTGCTTTGATGCGCAAGGGTATTTTCTGCATGGCCCCTTCCATTTACAATAAACTGCCAAAATCTCTTAGAGAACTACCAATATCACTGTTTAGGAAAAAGTTAAAAATTACCCTGGAAGGTAAATGCTACTATACAGTAAATGATTTCATGACGGACAGACATTTTTTAGATTTATGTAAATGACAAATTGTTAGTTTTTAATTTTTTGTAATTTCAATTTTAATTTAATATTCAGATTTCTTACCAACTAAGTATTCGTTTTTAATTTTAATTAAGTGACATTGTACCCAGATTTTGCACGCCGAAACGGTAGAAATACATTGTGTCTTCTTTAAACATACTCCACCTATGTACCTTATTTACATGTATTTGATGCAATAAATTTTACTTTACTTTACTTTACTTTACTTTACTTTAAAAACTGTGTTTACCAGAAGAGTTTGAAAAGTGTGGGTCCAACTAGTTTAGGATCGTGATTCATGAAGTGATTAGGGAGAAGTCCAACTGTGTAACGTTTCGGGCTAATTGTAATTGTAGTTTTTGACCCAAATTAACAGGAAAATTCCTATTGGATAATCGGTCCATTTAGTTTCAAGTAGGTACTACTATTCTGTAAATGCGTCCATAAAATCCTTTCGTGCTCTTTCATTCACCACAATGAATATCCTCGCAACGTTACGCAAACCGGCTATGGTTATCGTTTCGCGATCTTTATTGTGTCCAAAAATTACGTAATAATGATATCGTAACCTATTAATGGGGCCATAACGGCTGTGATACCCATTGCCAGTTCGCAGTGCTTGCTGTTCTGTACCTGAGCCCATTAACCTACTTAACAGTTTGTTTTGCTTAGGGGAACCCGCGCTAAGCGTCGATAGGATGGCGGTTAATCACTTTTAGGGTTCGTTAGGCTCACAAAGTACTCGTAACATCCTATTTTCCGTCTGCCTTCAGGTATGTCTAGAAAAGTTGATTGTTCTGAATGGTACTTTTACATTTCTTCAACAGTCAAGTAGTATGTACATCTATAAAAACGAATTCTGCATAGTTTCCTCTCCTACGAAGTTATGAATCACCTATAATTATAATGCTTTGCTGCCGACCGCGAACGTTTTGCCTGGCTAATGTATTTACGTTGCATAATACTAAACCTGTTTCGTTGGATTGGAACAGATCGCTTATTGACCGGAAATCCATTGATTTGTGGCGAAGTTTTGACCTGGTAAAAGCATATGGCTTTGGCTGTATGACGTCACTCACAAATATCTAATTCTATTTCGCTTTGCATGCTGCTCAGTAGGCAGTATTTTTGTACTGATTTGATTTCAGTGACATAACAAATACAAACGATAGGGCTGATACAAAGTCGTCTTAACTATGTATTCTCAAAGCAACTTTCAATCAAGCGGTTTCTATCACCTCGTGTGGGAATGTTTGTATTCTTCCACGTCAACAATATAAATATATATAACTGATAGATGACTCACTCATATCGTATCGAGTCGCCAATCAAATATGTAATACAAAGTTTAATGACAACAAAGGCGCTTAGAATTGCCGTCGGCCGCGCCTGAGGTGAAGTCATAAATGACTAAATTAGGATGCTGTTGTTGTCAGCGCTTTACAGACGTTTGATTACGCAATCTTAAATTAGAGAAAATGCCTTTTTATTAACGTTTGTAGGTTTGTTTAAATACGAATATATATACGTATAATAGTTATGTGAGTGCTCGCAATAATTGGTAAAGCTAGCTGAATAGAGATGTAAGTTTTGATGATGGTTTTGAATTCGCGGGTGGTGATATCACTGGACTCCAACATTCTTAAAATTATTGCAACTATAAGTACCTTCTTGCAAAAACAGGTTTCTTTTAATCACGCAAAAGCCGCGAGTTAAACCTAGTGAAGTTTACAATGTAAACAACATTGGCACCTTAAGCTAACATATGGCTTTTATTGCCACGATGATCTCATGTATATTTATATTTTTGTACACAAATGTATTAAACATGTTAAATTTAAATAAGTAAAATGCTGTGCTGTAGTTAGCTACAAGTTGATAAGATTCTATAATCTATCAGTGACATAACTCAAAGTAGATTATTGGTTATTATTAATTATTATTGGTCTATCATCGTCAGCTGGTCTAGGGCTTAAGGAGTTGGCTTAAATCTACTAATATTGTTCTGTCTGCTTTTACCCTTTTGTAATTACTAATTGCGAGAAGCGAAAATGTTCAAAATGAAATTTTGTTTGTTCAATACTAGAGTGAATATGTGTCTTGACCTTCGTGATACACCATCGGCTATATCGTCACCTTCCATCACATGAGATTGTGGTCAAAGGAAGGTCTATTAATGAAAAAAAGAAGTGACTGATGTGTGTCCCCTTTATAGAATAACTAGATGCTGCCCGCGGCTTCGCACGCGCTTTTCAAGTAGCCTATGTCCCCGGGATTCGATTTACCTCCCTGTCAAATTTAATTAAGCTCCGTTCAGCCGTTTAGGCGTGAAAAGGTAACAGACAGACGGACAGAGTTAATTTCGTATTTGTAATATTAGTATGGATATTTGAACAAAATTATAATTGGTTGCATCTGTGCATCTTGTTCCGCGGCGGGAATCAAACCAGCAATCTTCTGCGTGTCAGACCTTCACCCGCTGTGCCACAAAGGTCGTCAAATGACACAACTATTCCAGTGCCCCAGAAAAATAAAATATAACGCTGACAATGTAGGTAATAGGTAGGTACTTCTGAGCTGTGATTGCGAATTTAATGTTACGTTTCAAGCAAATTGCGAATCCTGTTTCCTGTGTTACGTATGGACCATTATTTCAAAGCAATATAAGCTTTATTGTCCGCTGCGCGCTGGTGGTATGAATTTGACCTTGGAATAATTTTATGCTTGTTAGGTTTAACAAAGACAGTAAGTAAGTACCTATATAAATGTTTGTTGGCACTGAAGGTAAAGAATACGAAGCGTTATTTTCCTATAGCAGCTACAAATCTTTCGATCGATAGTGTACTTTTGCATTTGCAATTTGCTTCAACGAAAAGTAGTATGAATCGATAAATACATTTATAACGATCCCGATAGACGTAGGTTATGGAGCCGAGAAATTTCTGTTTGATTCACACCTACATCTACCTACGTCATAGATACCAACCATGAATGAGATTCTTACTCTACAAATACATGTATGAAACAGATACATGATTATTCTCTTTAACCTTAAACAAATTATTATACGTATTTAGGTAGTGCGTTTATCGAAACGGTACTACGAACGGCTTTCTTCTGATGGTAGGGTACCAAGAACCTCGAGAACGTTGGTTTGTTACGTTAGGGCCCACATATTTACCTATTCTAAGGGAACAAATATCCTGTGACGAGCCATTCTGAGATAAGACAGACATACTGACTTTTTATAGTATACCTACGTATACACTAGCCTAACTCGTAGAATTTTTGTAAACATATTATGTGTAGGGTTTGATAAATTTATCTGCGTACGTGTTACATCTCTGATCATCTCTGAGATTGAAAATGAACCAATTTACTTGGGGTTCTTTCTTACATTCCACTGCTCGGCTACGTACCACATATCTGGTGGAAAAGAACATATCTCCGCACCTCGCGCGAGAATACAACAACAACACCGGTCACAGATAGGCTCCTATCCCAATAAGCGCCTCAGCTCTTATTAGGTGATATGCCATAATCCCCACGCTGGATATACGGGTTAGGGATCGATTCTTAGGCACTGCCGACGCTGCTGCCTGAGGGCGGCCATGGGTTTTAGCTGTGCCTTTATAGGCTGTACTAAACCGCAATCTGCCGATCGGGAAACGGAGAGTGGAGAAAGGGAAAAGCAGGACAGGAAAACGAGGAATGGTTTCTACGGCCACGGGGATAAAAGGGATGTGGGATTAGCACCCGTGTCGTGTATCCGGCCAGCTATCGGACAGATACCTAATAGATTCACCCTCTGAATGATCTATTGATCACACTCGAGAATGCCATAAGAAAAGATAGCCCAACATTGCTTCTCTTTACTTCCAGTTCAGAGCGTTCAAAGGTCCGCGTGTCGTTCTTCCAAGGGGCGCGACCTCAGTGCCTCTCCCCGCCGCCAGCGCAGGAGTCACACGTGTACTACGCGACTTTGCTGTCCAACGCAGCTCAAGACATGGCCGAGCACGGGATGTATAACCGCCAGACCAGGTAAGAACCACGACCTTTTGCTCCTAGCTTAATAATCCATACTAATATTATAAATTCGAAAGTAACTGTAAGAAAGAAAGAAAAGAAAATAAATTTATATGACACATTACAATAATATACAGGTACAAGAAACACATAAGATAATAGTTAAAAAAAACTAAAACTAAAACAGACACAATTACCAGAACTCTGTTACCTTTTCACGCCTAAACGGCTGAATGGATCTCAATGAAAATGGCAGGGAGGTATATGGTATCCCAGGGGCGGACATAGGCTACCAAAAAAGCGCGTGCGAAGGCGTGGGCAGCATCTAGTTTGATCATAAAAGGACGCGTGACCCGAGAGATGCTGAGTATCTACAGCGGGGCAATGCAGCCAGCGTCTTGGGGATTCTTCCGATTGGTGTTGACACGGATCAGTTAAGCTACCTCTAGATTGTTTTGCAATAGACTGCTGTTAGCTCAGCCGTTTCTATTGTTAATACTATTTGTAATTTGTTTATACTAGTTGTAGCTTTCATCTTAAGTCGCAGTAGATACACGACTTTGCAGTTTAACGCGGCTCAAGGTACAGCACAGGGATCTTAAACCGCAAGACAGAACTAGCGGGACGATTTTATTCATGATTGCGAGCACAATAGTAGCCAAGTTGAGGTGCGCGGGCGTTCTTTACAACCACCAGAAGCAAACAGGGTGCCATTTTTTATTGATTGAACCACCAACTAAAGAAACGTCATTATTATACCATTTAAAAAAAAATAGGTTTTATAAGTTATAATAATGCATCTGTATGTCTGCGGAATCGTAGCTCGCAAACGGATGAACCAAATTTGATATAGTACAGTAGATTAGTTGATTGACATATTTTTGAATTCCTTTGGTTTATGTTTATCTTAAGTTTCTAATTTTAAGTTTTATGTACTGTATTTTTCCCAATTAAAACAAAATATTCTTATCTATGTTTAATGAATCGGTGCAGCCTCTTATTAAAATGTTATATACTTTACAGAGATAATATTATTTGCATTTTTGTACCCAAGTTTCCAGAGTAAAATTGTCGGAGCTATCGAATTTTCATAAGCAAATGACGAATTCATTACGGATGTAAGCGGGTTAACTATGAACCTTATTTGTGAAAGAACAGCAACGTTTACTCTCTTAACGAAGGACTTCATCAGGGTCGTCGTCAGTACTCAGGATCTAGAGACGGCGCGCGCGGTGTTTTCCACGCGCCTCTCAAAGAGGAACTCCATATTGAGTCGGGGCCTTTGCAGGCCAGCACCGTCGGGCCAGCGGAAGAATTCGCAAGTGTACCCGTAGGCCCGGCAAACAGGTGCAGAAAGAAAACACAGTGGTGGGTTTAGCCGGTAGGAGTCCGGCATAACCGTTCTTTCGCCCCTTAGGAAAAACGGTATCCAAGAGGATTCACCCACTCAAAAAAAAAAAAAGGACTTCATCAGGGTGAGTGCGGTTTGGCGGTTCCCTGATGAAATCCTTCGTTAAGGGATGAAACATTGGCTTCTTCCAACACAAATAGGGTTCGTAGTTAAGCCGATTACATCTATAATATGCTTGTTCCTCATTTATTTATTAGAAAAAGATAGCTAATCCTTTGCTGAAACAGCATTCCAGACTATATAATAATAATTTATTCAAAATAACTTAGGACCAAAAGGGTAACAAAGTTCATCTAAAATTATAATGGAATTAAATATTGCATTGGTGGTCAGGCAAATTATATAAAAT
Organism: Eupithecia inturbata; assembly: GCA_963662085.1. Lineage (NCBI taxonomy): Eukaryota > Metazoa > Arthropoda > Insecta > Lepidoptera > Geometridae > Eupithecia > Eupithecia inturbata. The sequence continues at coordinate 7,755,908 of OY759176.1, read as the reverse complement.
ACTTTTGTGTATTATTTATAGTGTATACAAAAGCTTTCTCACAACTCGCTACCGACGTCGATTCCCATAACATCTGTCTAGGGTTACATCATCTCTGCATGTACATACAACCAATAGCGATTTAAGAATATGTTACGTAGACTTTAGAATGGTATTTTTTATCGTGTGATTATCACTTGGGAACGTCTGTATAATAGTCGTCGTGTAACTGATAATGACTGATAGCGAGCGAGCTACCTATGTTACCGAGTTCTATACCCCGGCAAAACTCAAGATATTTAACTTAAGATTGTTTGGTAATATGGCCCCATACCTAACCTAAAAATCACTTGCTTGTTATTAATTTTTTGACAGAATTTGCACTTAACTTTTTTAACCGACATCAAAAAAGAAGAGGTTCTCAGTTCGTCTGTTTTTTTTAATGTATGTACCTATGTTACGGGATATCTCCGCCAATGGTTAACCGATTGTGGTGATTCTTTCACTATTGTATAGAAAATGATCCCGAAGTGGTCCCATAAATATTTTATTCCCGAGAGATTAGTATTTATACCGTTAAACTTAAAAAGCAACAATGTTTTTGCGAATCACGACTAGCTACAATAGTTTTGGTGATATCTGCGCCAATTGTTAATAGATTTTGATGATTTTTTCGTTGTTGTATAAAAATTGACTTTGAGGTGGTCTCCTATAAGTTTGAATATCGACGAATCGATATGTGCACCGTAAAACGTAGATTTTGTAAAATTCTTCAGAACATGATAATTTCACTCACCCTATTAATAGTTTCCATGGCAACGGGCGTCAACAGTTTCATCCATGTGTCATCAAACTAAATTAGATTTGAATTAAAACTAGATTTCGCCAGTGTAAACTCATATTTATGCACGTGGACATAGACCTTCGGTCAGAGAAAGTAAGGGAGGGGTGATTTCGATCGTCCGATACATACGAGTTGAATATTATCTAGGTACCGGAATTTGAAGTCGGTTTATCGTTTTTTAAAACACGACTGAAATACTGAAATCTTGCGATAATCAAAATGTACGGCTTTGAGCGTTTTTTTACTTCTCTGCGATAATGGCCAGTATTTTTCACTTCTTCTCCCCGTTCCTCTCGCTGCTCGTATACCTTGTACCAGAGAATATATAACAATACTAACGTATACCCACCTGACGGAGCTCCCTCACCCCGCCGGCCCCTAGGCGAGTTTTATTGCGGTCCAAATGCAATGGACGTACGGCGCACGCATGGGGCGCAGATGGCATTTTGACAGACAACGCCGATGCTGTACGATGTTGTGTGTGTTTGATCATAGATATACGATTTTTTTTTGTTTTGAGTTTTGATTTTACCCTTAGTGAGAGGAAAATTAAATGTCTTTGAGTTATTTCGAGTTATTTCGCAACTGTCTACACAACAACCCTAGACGGCACACACACAGTTGCACGTGTAGCGCAACACAGTTGTGCATGTGCTGAGACGCGACTTAGACCTGTAGACTAGAGAAATGGGCGAGTGTCCGGAGTGTGCTTGTACGCGTAGGCGGTGACTTGGTGCTCTCGTGCGCGGGGCGGACTATAGGTCAAATCTTTGTCCATTGTATAAAGACAAATCTTTAAAGCCGGGTACTGACCGGTCTTATGGGGCGTAATGTACCATTCGCAGCGAGCATGAAACATTATATACGCCGTGTGCTAAAATCTTGCTCGTTGCGAGCGCTTTCATTCCCTGTACTGACTGCACAAACGGTTGCTGTGACACGTTACATTACGCCGTAACACCGGTCAGTACCTACCTGGCTTAATAATAACGTAACCACTTTCGGGACACTGACCATACCTTATATATAGTAGGCTTTAACGCATTCACTGTCCTGCTGGAAGCAGGTGGAGCTAGTTAAATACGACCATGTGCGTGAATCATGGGCAATAAAAATGCTAAAACATTCACTGCGTCTTCGACTAGCTTTACCAGAGGCACGCCGGGTCTGGTCGCACCGCAGCGACTGTGATATACAATTAAACAAGGTATAAAGTGGCACTAATCTTCCGACCGCTATTCAATAACAAACCAATCGAACGCAAATACCACAGCGTCATTGTTCTTGTGTAATCATGCGCATTTCAAATTGCTTTCTTGCTGTACCAATTGTGGTTTTCTAAATTATATTATAATTTTTTGATTTAAAGCGAATCGATACGCTGCGCTGCAGCGCTGTACCTATAAAAAAAACGTTTTGTACATTTTATCTTAACTATTCTAAACTATCCTAAAGACTTTTGTTAGAGTTATACATGAGTAAGTCCGGAATATCTGGAATTTCTCTCTAGGAATCCCCTAAAAACCTGATCATGAACTACAAACGTTTCTGATGCTACTGTACTGTTAAATAAAGATAATTATTATATGTGTAAGACAACTAAAATAATAATCTTTATTTAAAAGTACAGTAGCATCAGAAACGTGATCAGGTTTTTAGGGGATTCTTAGAGATACATTCTAGATATTCCAGACTTACCAAGAGAAAAAAAAGTCTTAACAAAAGTCTTTGGTTTCTTTACTATAAAAAAACTTTCGTAGTTTGACGAATTCATTATGAACTTTGGTGTTCTTCCAACACAAACTAAGTTGGTAGTCAACCCGCTTACAATCATAATGAATTCTTAAGGTTTCATTTGCTCTTCATGGACTGAGAATTTAATACAATTTTCTGTGGTCTACGTACAGTACAATACAGGACAATAAAGTGTGTAATTTTGTACTTGATTGTGTCTGGTGGGGTTTAAATTACCGCCTAAAGTTCTGCGGTAATTATTCTAAACTTAAACTATATATCTAACTATAAGTATCTTTAGATATGTACATCTTACAGTGACAAAAAACATACAGTCGAATTGAGAACCTCCTCCTTTTTTTTAGTCGGCTAGAAATGGCTTCCCACAAGCTTCAAACGTGGCACGCGAGCTGTCTGTTATCTGATGGCGTCGTCGTCGATATAAAATTCATCTATGAGTTAAAGCCCCATATTTGAATGCACATTTTTGTCCTGTGCTGCAGCGGTGCTTTCCCTGGTGTGCGATAAGCTTAAAAATGACTCAAACTGCATGATAATCAGACGAGAAAAAATAAATCCTCTTTGGATCCTAGTTCTATGACATGTGCATGCGCATTGCCCCACTGCGGCCAGGGCTATCCTCATTATCTAAGGTAAGGTATGCACACGAGAAGTGTCTCGTGTGCATACCTTACCTGAACTAGTGTCAGTGGACAGGGACCTTTAAAAGTTAAGCATTGACGTGAAACAATGCAGCATAATTATTTTGAAATAAATCTTCGGTTTACAAAATGTTTGAAATATTTTTTTTGTTGTTTGATAGCTGTAGGCCGACGGTTTATTTTATATTATTTATTTATTTAAATACTTTATTGCACACATTTAACAAAATTATACAAAAGGTGGGCTTTATGCCGATGGCATTATCTACCTGCCAACCACACATGCTAGAAAGTTTTAAAGTTTTTGAAAACAAAAAGGCGTGCTATAATTAGCTAGATAATATTAAGTCTAGTTACAGAGAAAAAACTACAGCAATGTAATAATAAACTTGCATTATATGTATGTATATAATACATATAATATTTATACATATATATTTAATGATAATTATATTATAATAGGTACTTAAATGGGTTTAATGAAGGAAAGTAGCAACAAAAATCACAAATAGTTATAAAGATGGTTATGTTACCTAACTAGAAGTCGGGTAAAGATTCCTTATAAAATGCTCACGTGTCAGCTTTTCAAAACAATCCTTTCCTGATATCTATCATAGGGAAGAGAGTTCCAAAGTCGTAACAGCCTATACAAAATGATTTTTCACGAAAAGATGAGCTGTGTGCCGGTATCTCTAAGAGTAGATTGCTTGAGGATCTGAGTGATCTGTCATGTGAGTCAGCCAGAAATTAAAGACGATTCTTGAGATAGTCAGGAGCAGAAGGATCTCTATGGGCAGAAAAAAGAAGACAAAGCATCCTAATTTTCCTACGTTCGCGAATAGGGAGCCACTTGAGTTTAGCTCGATATTCGCTTTTATGGTCGTATTTGCGCGAACAAAAGATATCTTTTGTTAGATATCTTGTGTAATACTGGCATTCGATTCATATGAATCGAATGCCAGTATTAAGGAGACGGTCGAGTTTATTTAGTATGTATTGATTAATATCAATGAAAGTTACATCTGCATAGTTTGTGATTGGCAAGAGAAGAGAATTTACTATAGTGATCTTAGTAGGAAAATGTTTCAGGCGGATTATAGTGCGAAAGTCAGCATAAAATTTTCGGGAAATTTCCTTAATATGTGGAATCCAGCTGAGCTTTGAATCGAAAATAATGCCAAGTTTCTTGACTTTGGGTGAGAATGGAATTCTGTGTCTATTGTATTATAGTTGGGGAAGGGTGTCAAGAGTAGCTGGCAAGTTGGCGAGAACCACCGATGACGATAGCCTGACATTAGGGGTTGATTTTAAGGCCAAACAGTTTGGACCAGGACTGTAAACGAGAAAGATCATCATTTATAGCTTGGATAGCGTTATTTAAATCATTGAAAGAAGCGGAATTATATAACTGAAGATCGTAAGTGTACATGAGAAACTGGCAAAATTAATAAACAAAGAAAGTAAGAGAGGTGATAAAATATCTCCTCGAGGTACACCTGCCTCAATGTCCGTCCACTCTGAAAAATCTTGGCCACGCCGAGTTTTTTGACGCTTTTTACTTAGATAAGAAGTGAACCAGTTCACGGCCGATTCAGATAGGCCAAGTTTTGGAGGAGCTGCAAGTAAAAGGTCTATTACGTTAGACGCATTACCGCGCTTTATGTCCATGGTAGGTTCCCTAAGTCGCCTCTTACGACATCTACAGGCTGAGTTGGAGGGGTCGATTCTTACGCGCGCTGCCACGGCTATACATCTGCTTTATAATAAAAGTAATGGACAATTTAATCTGTCCTATTTCTAAAGTATGTGTCGCCGGAGTGTATCAAATGCAGCACGGTCGCACGTGATGTCGCTAGGGAGTTAGGGACCTTCGTTGAATGTGTGCTCGTGTGTGGTGAACTTAATAATGTGGCCATGACTCATGACATGACTGTACCTACTATATATGTAGAGTTGAGGGTTACCATAATTTTGAGAACTGCTGTGTGATAATATCATTCAGCAGTTCTCTATTGGAAAAAAATAAATAATACTGGACAATTCACACAGTATCATCGAACCCCAAGCTAAGCTAAGCAGAGCTTGTGTTATGGGTACTAGATAACTGATATACATACTTATTACAATACATAACATACCTAGGTATAATAAATAGAACGCCACAAATGATAACATTTACGAACGGCGCGGCGGCGGTTGAAAGACAGTAGCTGAAAACATAATCATAATCTTTATCCATTCACAATAATAATTATAACATTGTATTTGAAAGTTTTATAAATAACTAGTTACTGCCCGCGGCTTCGCACGCGTGTTTTCTATGGAAACGTTTAAAGGTTATTTGTATAAAGTAGCCTATGTTTGATTCCAGGTTAAAAGCCATTGTGGTCCTCCGGACGAGCTCATTCACAGAATCTCTACAACTCTTGCTATAAAAGATAAAACGAATACAATGAAACATTCTACCCAATGAATAAAAATAAAATCCTCTTGTTTCCAGCACGGAGAGCGGATGGGACAACCCATTCCGCCCCGACGGCGACCTGAGTCGCGAGGCGGACGAGATCGTGTCTCTGATTAAGGGCGGGAAGCCGATCACGCCGACACCCACGGCCGCGCCGCAGATCATCAGCGAGAAGGCAGAGAAGGAGCATGTGAATAATCTCATCGTAAGTACACGAAATCCGCGGTAATATAGAAACACCCTCCTATCCACCAGTTGTCCAGGTCGTAAGTCGACTAAGAGACTGAGTCGTGAGACTGACGAGAAGAAACCTGCGAATAATCTCTTCGTAAGAACGAGGCTCCCCCTCCCTTTTACACATGTAGAATAGATAGACACCCTAACCACCAGTCGAGGTTGTAAGGCGGCTAAGGCCCGTATTTTAAAAGCGTGCTCAGTCATTGGTCTATGCTTCAGTAACGATTTTCTATGGCAAAAGCGTTACTCAAGCATAGATCGATGACAGATGACAGAGACCTGAGTCGCGAGACTGACGTAAAAAAGCATGCGAATAATCTCTTCGTGAGAACACGGAACCCCCCCTCTACACTTGTAGAGTAAGTAGATCCCTCTATCCACCAGGCGAGCTTGTAAGACAGCTAAGAGACCTGAGTAGTGAGACTGACGAGCTAAGAATAATCTCTTCGTGAGTATACTGAAACTGTCACCTGCTGGCTACTGTTGAAGCTTTGCGCACGTGGGACCGTATCTGGATAAAACATAGCTTCTTATCGTACAAATCATACTCGTCGTCTACAACCTACTTCAGCCGGCTGAGTATTTACAGGCCTCCCAAACTTTAGTGCCTTTCCCAGAGTTCTACCTGCGACGTTCGTCCGATCATCACGCCTCTGGTCGTCCGCTCCTGTATCCTGTTCTTGGATGCCAATCTAAAAGGTTTAATCACCTGACATCTTGCCTCCGTGCAAGTCCTGCCCACCTCCACTTTAGTTCAGTTCATACTCTGACTCACGTTATAAGATTGATGCCGAGTATAGCTCGCTCCATGGCAAGTTACAGAGTTACACAAATTAACTTAATACATTTTTTATCATTCCAGGCTAACGCATCGCCTCCATCGCCGCCCAGCAAAGCCGCGAACCCCGTGCTCCAAAGCACACCCAAGGTCATGAACGGAGCCAAGAACGGCAGCGCTGACCCTCGCCCGGGGCAAGTCGACGTCCAGCGCTCCGCCCCACAAGAGGCTCTGCAGGCCGAGCATGTCACCATCAAGAAGAAACCCAAGTGCAAGTGCTGCGTTGTCCAGTAGAGACATGTCGTCGGATTCATAAAGGATTGCTTGCGATTGCTGTCACATCATCATTATTATCCGAAGGACGTCGACTACGTCCTCAGCAGGACATAGGCCTCCCCCTAAAGATCACCCAATGAACCATCGAAAAGACGTCCTATACTGTACACAGGCCTCCCAAAAATCCCCACTGGACCTGCGCTACCCGCTTTCACTGGTTTCCCACAACCTTCACCGGGTCAACGGTCTTCCTTGGGTACTATTTTTACACCATTTTTTTTTTTATTTGTTGCCTCTACATCATATACGAAGGATGGTTTATATAGTTTCGTTGCCGGCACTTCAATTGAATTAAACCCACTTTTTATCAACAAAAATGAAAAAATGATTCGCAAATTAACGTGATTTTAATTTTAGTTGTTTCCATTCTTATGGAAATAAAGCTTATTATTTGATTTTTTTGTATCCTTTACGTTTCTTGTTATGTATGACCGCATAAATTTTGACAAAGTTAGCCAAAATTGATGAAAAAGAAATGTTTGTCAAAAATTGTTAAAATATTGATTATCTCTGTAGTAGATAGCAATCGCAATTACGGCAAGCAATCCTTGGTGAATAAGGGGCCGGCCGCCTGATGTTTCCGACTCCAGTAGGTGACAGCAGTTATAGTCTCTTACTTATGACATAGACAGAAATCAACAAATTTCTGTCAATGTCATTCATAAGCTAAAAAACATATGTTGCCCGTCAGCCCGTCATCACAGAAGTAGTTTGTTTCGACAGTCTGTACAAGACTAGAGGCGAATAAAGGCTCGCCATGGATAATTTAAACACGTAGATGCGTTATTTATAACATGTTCGGACGGTTTTGGACATTTTATATTAGAAATGAAGGGATGTCGCCTACTGGAGGCGGCAACGGAAAGTCGCCACCCGGTGCTATCATCACACACATCGCTCGCCGACAAAGCACCGCGGTGCAAACTGCTATTCTGTCGGTAATTTTGATAATTTTATGTGCTAAGTTTATTTAAATAGGGTACAAATTGAGTATTTATTTTGATTAGCTAGTCCGAATACGGTGTTAGGCGTTTGATTTTTTAATATAAATTATTTATTCTGTGTTGTAATATAACTGAATCTCAGGATACGCACCAGCCAGAGAAATTCAACAAAAGTTCAAATACAATATTATACTTATCACATTAACTTTAAACAAAACCAATGTGGCTCATTTTTGAAATATACAAATTTAAGTATCATTATTTTATAAACTATAATTTATAATAAAACTGTTACTTTTGAAGTTGAATCTGTGTTGAATAATATTAAAATACATAATTTAATGTATATTTTTATATCTTTGTTTATAAAAAAGTATTATAATTCTTACAAAGTGGCTATATTCAAATGATACTCTGTTTTTAAAAGATTAATGCATCAGATTTTTAGTTTGTGACTCTACACATGAATACTGTCTGACATATTTTTGTTCTTCTAACTACAACGACTTTTCTAGAAATTTCTAGATGTAAGTTTTGAATATCTAATTCAGTACAGTACAAATACTTTTCAATAATGTTAAAAAAAATATGGTATCTATTATTTAATCAGTGACGACTCAAAATCAAAATATGCTATTTTTATGAATGATAAATGTTAGTGTAGTTTTTGATTAAATGCCAATACTTTAATCTACAGCGTTCATGTGTAGTAAATTGAAATACATATTCGTACGTAGTCTGTATGTTGTTAGTATTAAAGGTAGCTTTCTACATAACGCCACGCTTGCGTCCAGTAGATGGAATCACAGCCACAAATAAAAAACTTAGTATTTCCATAATATCAGTACGATGTACCTTCTGAAATATTTAAATAGTATCTATGTTATAAGACTGTATGGTTCGCTTACGATGTTTTTGGGTGCTTATCATTTTGCATTCTTAGTTGGTGACCAAGTAATGGACGACTTTACATCACAGGTTTGGCGTGAGTTGAGTTTATAATAACGTAAAGTCAACAATGATAATTCCTAAGCTGATGCCGTATTTCCTAATGCTTGAAAGGATTTGGAATAAACTGTGGCAAAGAAGTGTAATAGAACATTGTATAGATTTGAAAGGGATTGTTCCCATATGAGAAATAGCATCGGTAAGGTAGCTAGGACTAGTAAGTGACCTCATAGTTAGGACATCTGTGTTACTTTGTTGTTAACAGATAAATTATTTTTGACATTGTTTAGGTTTTGTAGCATGGTGGAGTTGTTTTGCAAATCGAAGAGAGTAGATAAGCCAACAGTTTAAAGTTGCCACAGTTGGTTTGGTAGGTAGGCGCATTAATAAAGAAATATTGGACTTTCTAATGCACTGGTAGTTATAATCCTTTACATGCATATCTTGTCTGGTTTTTGAAACGCATTATGATTACCAACGCCGAGATCTAAACAGAAACGGTTCGGCCTCGATTGTACCACCCGTAGCGTGGCTTGGCATAGTTTTTAATATATGATGAAAGCTTGTTTTTTAATGTCATCGCAACGTGTCTAGATATACGTATTTATCGTTAGAGCCCTTACAATAAAACTAGAAACATCTAATTATTAGTAAGAATTCCGATACACATCAATAGTTTTCAATAGGAATCATTTGATAATTTCACGTTATCACGTTTTCATTTCCATTATTATAAATTTATAATTATGTCTCACCTTTTATTTTTATGATAGTGCTTGTTATTGTCTTTGTTTGTTTTATATCTTAATATTAAGTGCGTTTATTTGGGCACAAAATTATATTTGTAATATTTACTAATAAATAATGTGAGGGTTCAAACAGTACTGGAACGTGCCTCGCGCATAAAAATATACCCAAAAGTGACTTTCCTATGATCTACGCACTGGTATTGTTTCTCCTCTCATGTGTTATTATAAAATTATAGTCTTTTAGAAACGTGATTCAATGTCCTATTATTCAATTTGATAAAATATGTTCCTTAATAAAGTTTTTTATTTGTAGGTAAAATACTGGCATTAGGGTTTTATATTTGATTCAATTATTATTTTATTCCCGTACAAGCTTTGATGTAAATTATATAATCAAAAACATATTACCTACCTACTTTAGTATACAACAACTTATTATAAATTGAACGTGGAATTTGTTCTTATTTCCAATATTAAATTTTAAAATGTTATTACCTACCTAGCTATTATGTGTAAAACTAAAATGACATTATATTTGTATAAAATCTACTTTCTAATATATTATTGACAATCAAAGAGTTTGTACAAATCGATGACATTGTAATTATTATCTAAATAAATCTTTAAAGGCGAATTAATCTTTTTTTTCCCCTCAATAGGGAACCGAAAGTATCGCGCGTATTTGCGCGATCTAGGATTACGTCATATTTTGTACTCCCAATTTGTCTTATCGACATCTAGCGGAGATTCATTGAAGCGCTCAAGTAGGTAGCTAGCTTCAGTTTTGCAGTGCTGTTTTTCTTGAGGGACTATTGACTTTAGCTTTGTAGTTCAGCTAACTTCTACTAGAGGCCGCCACAGTAAGGAGGTTGAAAACGATTAAACAATTAATTAATATCACATTCAGTAATATATTTATTAAACTTATTAAAAATAGTTACAAATTTATAATAAGCTTCACAAATGCTAACCAAAACATTGCAGCATTTGTAGAATACTATCGCAACTTACTGTACATAAACTATCCTAAATTAAGTAAATAAAATATCAAAAAAAGGTGTTACAAGCATAATTCCTGGGAAAACATATCTAGTAAATGGTTTTACACCACTGCACTGCTTTCTGAGAAAAATCAATTAATGCAACCACAATACATGCATATTATTAGTTAGGTAAATAATGATAATTTTCATTCTAAAAGAGAACACAGCAAGTATAACAGTTGTGTTATTTTAAATGGCAACGAAACAATACTATATTATTACTAGCTCCTGCCCGCGGCTTCGCACGCGCTTTTTAAGTAGCCTATTTTCGTCCCTGGGATACCATTTACCTTTACCTCCCTGCCAAATTTCATTGAGATCCGTTCAGCCGTTTAGGCGTGAAAAGGTAACAAATGGACAGAGTTACTTTTGAATGTATAATATTGATATGGATTAGAAACTAACACAAGATAAGTTCGTTATTTATACATTGACATGTAGAAACAGTTACCTGAAGAACAGTATATTGTTTTTCTTTTTTTTTCGGAACAACGTATAGCAACAATATTAACAATATCTAGGCCTTTCGGAGCTATCATTATTTACTAACACTTTAATTACAAAAGACCACATTTGGAATGTAAGTACAATATTACATAAATAAATTAATTCATTCTGATACATAAATACACTAAGAAGAGGACTATTATAATTTTAGTAATTTCGGTGATACAATTTCTACAGTTTTTAGGGTTCCGTACCCAGAAGGTGCCAACGGGACTGTACTTATTATCAAGCCTTCGGCGCTGTGTCTGTCTGTCGGTCCGACATTCACAGGCCTCTGTTTCTATAACTGTCTTCAGAAGAGTACATTTTTTTAAGAGTTTACTTGTTACCATACTACCTAGACAATGATAAAAGATAAAATCGTAGAAGCCCCATTAAAGATAGTTACCGTACAAAATTACTGACATTTCATGATGTGGTACGGAACCCCTACTCCGTGACCTGGGCTCGCACTTAGCCGGTTTATTTAGAGTACTTTACCATTTTACGACATCGAGTTGTTATTATATTATAATATACCTTTTAGCTACGTACACATTTGGACTGAGGCTTAAATTCTCTCAATATGATCTCAGCTCTTTTAGTGTCTTGGCAAGTCCAACGTTAAAACAACTGCGATGGATATAAACTTGCCAAGACACAAATTAAATAATGAAAGAACGTAACAAATTAAGGCTATGAACTGCTATGAAACTTGGCACCTATTTATATGATCTAGTAATTAGTTAAGATAGTACGTAAGATTATTGTATGTACTCATTTAAGTGAACATTGTTCTTATGAGTAATTTATTTACTCAAAAGAACAACAGTTAAACATATGATCTCAGCTCTTTTATCGGTGACGCCACTATCTGAACGACCTTGACTAAGTAGTTCTCACACGTATGTTTTTGATTACATTTCATAACTTTTTGACAAGTATGAAAATATAAATAATATAATATAATATACCAAGTTAATTTTTCATCCGCACCTAGTACCATGAGTAAATTTTCTTTAGGTATGTACTCAATGTAACTTACAAATTAATACAATTAGTTAGACACGCGCTTTTCTTTATCCAGGCTTTTTCAGTATAAAATATCAATTAACAACTATGCAATCATTTGAATTGCCAAATCCTCCCAAAACGACCAACGAAAAGTGCTAGATTTTATAATACAGGACATATGATAGTTGATAATTTAAGGGATGAAGAGGACCTAGAGAGGGAGCGAAGAGCTTTGACGGTGAGAGCGAATATGCTGGCCCGCAGGTTTGCTCGATGTTCTGATGACGTCAAAATAAGTCTTTTCAAGTCATTTTGTCAGTCATTCTACACGAGCAGCCTGTGGTTCAGTTGCACTCAGAAAGCCGTCAACACTCTTCGCGTCCAATATAACAATGCCTTCAGGATGCTGTTAGGGCTCCGGCGGTTCTGCAGCGCATCCGGCATGTTCGCCGAGGCGCGCGTGGATGGCTTCGCTGCCTGCATGCGCAAAAAAACGGCCTCACTGGTGAGCAGGGTCCGCCGGTCCACTAAAAGCATCCTGATGATGATAGCGGACAAGCTAGATGGGCCGCTATACAAACACAGCATTGCTGTGTTTTTAAAATGACTTGCACTCCTATGACAAACTAACATAATTATTAAGACAATTGTTACTAACCATTATATGGATTTATTATTATCTGAAATAAATGACTATTATTATTATTATTATTATAATGTATTGCCACCTAGTATTACCAATCTTGGCGAAAAGGAGCACCTCACCGAGGGAGCCATGGCAATATGGCATAAAGGGTTATCTCTGAGATCACAATTTTTGGAACGATATCGCATGAGTCAGCAATACTTTTTTATTTTTTCTCTTGATACTTTTACCTTTAACTATTATTTTAATTCATTTGTAAAACTTTCTTAGGTGCAATGTAATGTGCCTATGAGAAATAATCGAAAGAAACTGACCGAAGGAGGTCGTTCAAACCTGTGCGTTATCGCCAGCGCTAACTAGAACTCGTACCGTACACTTTTAGCGACATCTAGTGATGAGTTTATGGTACTAACAACAACAATTGGTCCCTTTTATTAAAACCCGGATTCGTTTTTACGATCGCTCACATATTTTAACGATTATTCAGAAACTAATAATTATAATATAAATTACTATAATTTAGCAGTTTTTATGCCGAATAGTTGTGGTCTTTTATTTGACACTAAACTTGACTTTCTGGGCCAATTTTATTTTTCCCGCCCCATTTTTTGTTCTATGAGAGGGAGATCTTAATTCTCATGAATTATTTATTTTTATATATTTTCCAGTTTTGGGTTATTATTATGCGTCTATGTGTGAAATTTAAAATCAATAGGTCAATTGGGGTTTTTCGGGTTTTATACCCAGAAAATGTTTGAGAAAACGAGGGCAAATAAAATAAAAAAAATAAAAAGTACCTCGGTCGCCCCTAGGTTACGTCGAGCTCTTAAATTTTGTATGATAGGTAACTAACTAACTAATTGTGCAGAGCTTTCTTTTTGAAAGACCGACGTTTCCTAGATTTCTTTCTTTTTAGGACTTACCCCTTTATTCTAGTTGCAGTTACTAAAATTATTGTCATATAAAAGAAATATTCTTCTGTGTACTTTTCTAAGGCAAATTTTAGGGGTAGGAATTATAACATTTTAAAAGGGAGTACATTTTTTCGAAAAATATTGTTTTACGACAGTATAATTTTCCAAATATTATATTTTGTTTTGTAGAATATTGAGAATAAATAATGTTTATCAGTATTTTTTAGTACACAATGTTTTAGTATAACCAGAATATTCTTCCGAAAAATATAAACAGTGTAGGTTCTATATATATATATCAACAATAAAAAAAAATTATAATACGTAGCATAAATAATGTTTATCGGGTACAGATTTTGGTTTCCAATGTTTTTTAATAACATTCATTATTTAAAAAATATTTTACACAAAAGTGCTTTTATTATTATTTTTATTTGTACAGTCAGCAACGAAAATCGCTAAACACGTATTGATTTTAATTCCACTCCACCATCCACGATTTAAACTGACATAAAAAAACTCCACAATATTCTAAACCACTCCCACTTCCACTGTTCCATAAATTGCTGAACGAGCTTAGTTTTATTAATAATTTGAATTCTTTCGTTTGATTATCCACATCACACACACACACGCCCTCGTCGTAATCCATAAATCGCCCTCAAACGCAGAATTGACAGTAAAATCAAAATGAATTCATCAGTATTTATTTGTATTAATTTTATTCCACCACAGCACATATTATAAAATACTATACTAGTACCGTAGGTTACACTAGATGTCGTTACACACTATATAATTTATATTATAACCATCACACACAAAATTTTGGATTGTTCATAGAATAATAGACATTACTCTTCTAAAAATTAAATAAAATTAATTGGCAGACTAAAATGCTGCTGTACAAGGGCAGTGTTAAATTATACTAAAAATTATGTACAACATTACACAACAAAACAAAGAAAATAATAATGAAATAATGACAGAATTAAAATTATTTAGATTCATAATGTAAATAAAGCGACATCTTTTGCTTTGTAGCCAACACTATTATTTCATAAGTTACTGTACAGCACCAATGACAAAAATGCATTAAGTGAGCAAAACGTTATTAATATAATTTGTTCAGTATCTTTCGGAAAATTGCTGTTCATTGAATTTTGTAACCATAGAACGACATGATTATTTCGTTGTTTATTTTAGTCTGTTACTTATGGAACAGTTTAGTGCTAAACTCTTTTGTTAATTTGGATTTGTTCATGGACTTTCGTTGCTGACTGTACCTACCGATTGTCATTTTTATATATTTACAACAAATCACAAACCGTATCCTAAATTCGAATGTGTATTATTATATATATGTATATGTACATATGTAGGTTTAAGTAAAACAAAGCAAATGCCGCCGCGCCCTTCCATACCCGAGCATTTACGAACCAATTACTTACTTTTACGAATTCAAGACACGATCATGAATAGGTATTATTTCTTACAATTCGACCTCATGCAATAAGCACTACACAAAATACCAATGATATAGATTTTTGTAATTCGATACCCTTATTCTGTTCAGATAATATGTATGCTCAAACCATTGCGACAGCTGTGTTCAGGATCAAAGATATATCGCTGAGTGGATATTTTTGCAGCAATTTGACGTTTGACGAAAAATCTCCAGCAAGAAGAAATCCGCGGACCAATCTGTAAGTAAAATATTATTTTTATTTACTTTGCGACGTACATTTACACAATAATTATGAGCACTTATTTTTAAATTCTAATTGATTACTTGAAAACTATAAAAGACTCGACTAGGTACTCTTTTTTTTTTAATTTATATCGGGCGAATGGCAACGTATTGTTGGTAAGAACCGTATAAGAGACCAGGATCAATCATCACAATCGATTCTATCGTTTTGATACTTGGAGGTAATAGATGGTGTCCACCAACCACATAGAAACATTCGAAAAATAAAACCCACGCCTCGCGGGTTAAATGGGGGAAAAATGAGTGTTTTAGTCTAGTTTTTTGTTTGTTCCACCTTAAGAGGGCGCACTGCGCGCCGTTTTGTGAAAAGGATAGGCATAAGATTTCACAAAATCCTATGCCTATCCTTTTAACAAAATGGCGCGCAATGCGCCCTCTTAATGTGGTACACCATGCGCGTATTCAAAAATGGAGATTTGTATTTGCTAGGCTCTACAAGCAATTCAGCTAGCACATATTAGTGAATAATAATAATCGGAGATATCATCGAAAAGTTATTTACTTGAGGGTTAAAAACTCCCCCCTTTTTTACTAAGTTTTTATTTTGAGGGCTTAAACGACCATCATACTGCACGTCGTATTACTCACCCCCATTTACCCTTTGGCAGCAGTTCTACCGAATATTTAGGCAACAACAGAAAAAAAAATCAGGTTTACCAAAATGACAGATTTTGTGAATAAACAAGGTGTTGTAGTTTTGACACAGACGTGGCAAACCGTTGGAATGGCCATAAACTAAAGAAGAATTCAGTGAATTGGAAGCTCAGAGGAACAAATTTTTATATTTTATTTGTTAAAATTTTCTGCATTCAGTTTTTAATTTCAACACTTTGCATACCCATAAATGCTTTATTTACTTCGATCTCACGTTTATATTGATTTTAATAGTTCGTACAAAAAAGTTGCGAAAAATTCCTTACTAACAATTTCAGATTTCGGAAAACATCGAAAACTTAAAAAAAATAAAAAATTGCCGAGCGGCTTTTCAGGATTAAAAAAGGCGCCAAGCTATTGGACTTGGTTCCACCTAGCGTCAGTTACCATATGGCGTATGGTCTGCCGAACCCCTGTATATTCTCTGCCCAACGTAAGCAGAGCTTGTATTATGGGTACTAGATAACTGATGTACTGTCAACAGACTCCAAAGCGACAAGTGATTAGAAGTTTCTGTTGACTTACAATGGTCGCAAAACAACTTAATGAAATAATATATTTTTATTTCAGACAACAAAGTCCGTATTACAAAGACACTTAAAAATAGGTAGGTACACAAACAAAGTTCAGAAAACTAACAAACTTTTGCTAAACATTCTAAGAACAAAATTTAACATTACCGTACTTAAATAAGCATGTTTACTATACAAATAA
This sequence comes from Eupithecia inturbata, assembly GCA_963662085.1. Classification (NCBI taxonomy): domain Eukaryota; kingdom Metazoa; phylum Arthropoda; class Insecta; order Lepidoptera; family Geometridae; genus Eupithecia; species Eupithecia inturbata. The sequence goes on along the minus strand of OY759176.1, from coordinate 7,738,991 downwards.
AAATAAAAATCTAGACAACGATATCTTTACAGGAACTTACTTTGCTTACGATGCTGTGTGGATTGTCCAGCATTATTATTATTATTTTATTTTATGCTAAAAATGTATATTTTACATTATATTTATTGCTTGTTAAATTACAGATAATAGTTTTAATCTAAAAATCAGGAATCAAAATAGTGGAATCAAATTATAAACTTATTCAGTTCAGAATGCTATTATGACTACCTCTAATACGGCTCATTATAGAAACAATGCGTTTCGAAATAACGCGGGAAAGCCATCAGTTCTAGCTTCCTCAAACATACCGGATGCACTACAATATCGAGATCTAAGCGCTAGCCAAATCCCTTTAAGAACAAAAGAAATACAAAAAAAATCTGGAAAATCCTCGAGCGCGGCCACCGCCGCACTCGATAAAAAATAAAAATAAAACGCCACGAACTACCTTAACATAATAAATAATAAATAACGTATACATACATGATCATGGCCGCACAAGTATTGATAAGCATCTCGAAACGACTGTGGTCAGAAAACAGGCTGTCCCAAATTCGCTCTACATCCGGCAAGGCAAACTCGCGGGAGAGAAGCAGTGTCAGCCATCTAAAGAGTAACAAATTAACATACCGTTAATATGTAGGTAAAACACTGCAGAATCAGCTTTATAATTTCTGTATGGAGGAATCCATACAGAAATTATAAATCCGAGTAATTATGTCTTGTCTGTTATGTACCTTTCGTATGTCAGTGTAAGAAAACGTTAAACGGATTATGTTACTTTAGGCGTTCCCCCACCCACACTAGCGCCAAATAAAGGAAGGTTCAAAAATCCAGGGGGCAGTTTGTGATACCTATCATAAGCATTTTTTTAATGCCTCTGTAATAGTTTTATTTTGTATAGTTTAGGCAGAGATGCGAAGTGGCTCTTGGTGGCCACCAAGCTCTGCTTTATCACAAACTGCCCAAATTCTATCCATTTAAGTGTGCAATAAAGCATTTCTATCTTTGACTTTTAATGAGATAAAATAGGTGGCGGCGCTAGTGTGCGTCGGGGTTGCGCTTTAAGGCGGTTGCCTCAAACCAGCGCCACCGCCTATTCTTTCTTATAATTACGTTAAACAAAGTAATTTTTAAATGTCCATTCAGTTTATGATATCTATCCTAAGCTTTTTAATGCCCATAAAATATTTTAATTTTGTTTAGGCAGAGATGCGAAGTTGCGTTTGGTGGTCTCTGTATTAGCATCTCTGTCTGAATTATAGGAAACTAAACTATTTCAGAGGGTTTAAAAAAAAAAGCTTAAGATAGGTAAGTATCACAAACTATTCAATGGAAATTCCTGTGTATAAACTCGATTCCACTTGCCACCCCAACTATACCTATTACTCTTAACGTATCGACTAGGGCTAGGTCTCTTGAGACCTACCACCATTATGCTGAGTTAGGGCTTTCATGTAACTTTATGCATTTCCTTAAGCTTCGGCCAAACCTGCGCGTCAAAAACGCGGATCGCGAAGCGGGAGCCTCAACACGAAACTTTTCTCTAAAAAGTACTCGCGTCTCGGTCGCATAAGCGTGCAAGGTGTCATACCCGCGTGTTTGACGCGCAGATTTGGCCGAAGCTTTTTACGTGTCTTGTTGTAATTCTCTCACCTGAAGCTGTAATACATCGGTTGCAGGCCCTGATTCTGCAAATGCTGCCACAGCTGCACATCATGTTTTTTAAGGCGTTTGTTGACGCGGTCCATGATGTATTTGATTCCGCTCTGCGAGTCATCCAGAGTGCGGATGAAGAAGTCTCGTATCTCTGCCATTAGGTTGGTGAAACAGAAGAAACAGTCCGCTTCGGCGTACTCTGAAATTGGTGGAAACTGCTGATTATATTGAACTCTTAAATACTTTAAACAATAAACATATAGATCTCTGTACATTTATCTAGCACCTGCTAGCTTCTAACACAAAGAAGGGAAACGCTATACAAAAATTGCCCCGAACACCCCCCTCCGATTTTCAATCAGGGAAGTGATGTAAACAGAGGCCTGTGGGCTTAATCCCGCCTCTGTGTGCAAACACCTATGCACACAGAGGCGGGATTAAGCCCACACGTATGGCACACAGAGACAAACAGAGGTTTGCCTCTGTGTGTTGAGAGGTTACGCTCACATTCACAAAAATTTTTATGTTCCTGTTCCTACAGTAGCAGTTTACTGAAATGCGCAGAATGTTCTAGTAGTGTGCCTTGCTGAGGATAAGCGAGTTAGTAAATAGCTTCTTTATTTTATGTTCGAAGGACCAGCCTCAGCGGTGGAACCCGTAGAGGCATGCCGCCGCTGCAAAACCTGCTGAAGATAGCCAAGCGCGTCATGGTCTCTCAATGTATCAAACACTCACGTCTGAACTCCTTGTCGGGGTTGCAGGCAAAGGTGTGGTACAGCGGGCCAATGATCTCGTTCATCCCTTGCACGTAACTCTGCCCCGAGTTGAGCTTGGCGTATATGAACAACATGCGCTCCACTACCTCCCAATGAGCCTCGCTGCCTTCCTTTAGAGGCCGGTAGTCGCCGGAACCGGTGTCGGAACGACGGACTTCGGGCATTAGCTGAAAAGATAATTAGATTTTATTTTTAAACTAAAAACCTACTTCAAATTCCTTAATATTCACACTGTTTTTTAAGATTTGTGGGGCAAATACTAATCTTAATAATAAATAAGGGTATAACATTTTTATGGGACCACCTTAGATTCAAACTCAATATTGAAGCGATTTAATTTTTCAAAATAAGTCCATAATAGACGGAGAAATCGAACCCATCCTTAAAAAAATGTATAAATCTTTTTTGAATTTGGCTAAAAAACAACTGAATCTAAACAACAACAATTTTGTTATTTTTATTGTTTTTAAAACATAACACCGGTCCACGCATTTAAAGGCCAATGTACACGAAGGTGCTGGGCTAGCATTTTGAGGCAAACAAACAAATTTTGTTTACACATTGGCGTATTGATCATTCTGCTTTGGCGTTTTGATGAAGATGGATGTGGAATTGTGAAATCTCTTTTAGCCGCGGCTAATTACTAATTAATTTTTTTTTTTTTTTGGGTGCCTGTAAGAAATCGCTTTATGCGATAAGGCCGCCAGTTCTTTTGCTGTTCCCTACATTATGTTTAATGAGTACTATCTGTTTTATAAGGTGATGAATAAAGCATTATCTATCTATCTATTTACTTATACATTACGTTTAATTATTACTTATGTAAATGTGTACCAAAGTAGAGTGTCTAAAAAGAGAAGCCGCAAAATAAAATTGTGGATCGTGATTATTTAATAGAAGAACGAACTGTATAAGATGCCAACGTGTGAAATCAGTGAATAACACACACACACACACAATGCGATCAGGTTTACGATTACAATAAACGACCGCAAGATATCATAATACCTAATTGATCCCAAGATGGACGACACCACAACATACGATCTCTTTTTATTAATCTGAGATTTTTTAAACACTGCGTTATTGCTTTAGAAACTTTACATCATCGGCTCAGTTACATTGAGTCTGTGTTACAAGGAATACAAATTTACTTTACAAAACATAGAAAACACTCGACCGTTTTCTTTTTAAACCGGAGACGAAGACCCTATGACTAGGACAGCAGCACCGATTTTCATCAGACATATATATAGAACTTACTATGGATCATGTTCTTTCGACCATTCACATGGCAACCAGATAGACTCGTCAAACTGAGTGTATTATTACAACTTATAGCCCGTCATAAAATTATGTCGGCGTTAGAACTACTAATTAAAACACTTAAATATTAACCATAAGAAAACTTAAATAAACTAAATACTAAAAGTGTGACCAGCCCCGTTATCCACAAGTTACTACAATAGGGGTTAGTGGACTTATAGTACCTATGTATTAATATTAAATACTATTTAGTACTTAGGAGATCAAGATTTATGTTATGTTAAAGTTAAACTAACATGACACTTTATTTTATTTGACAGTTACATTTTTTATATGTTTTAATATGAATAGTTTTAATACAGCCAACTTGACCAAATATCTTACCTTAGACATGCCAAGTCCTTTGCGCTCTAAGGTAGAGATTTTGAGAGGAGACTGCTCCACTCTGGTATGTAGACGTTTCTGCCCATTGCTGTTCACTATCTGAAAAAAAATATCATCATATATTTTTCAGTGTGAGCATGAGAATACCGTCAGATTTGACCTGCGTCCTTTATTCACTAAGGCCCTTTTCACATAGTATTGCTGTGCCGAGGAGGAATTTGAACACGCACAATAGGCTGCCTATTGTTATTGCAATTATGTTTGCTGTCATGTTGTGATTTTCTATATTTTTTTAGATTTTGACAGAAATTGCATTAGCAACCCTAAACCCTTGGTATCTTGATTTTGTTCCGTCGAAGTCTGCGTCAGCTGTAAGGGGCAGTACGCAGCGTGCTGCGTTGTGATCAAGAGACCAAAGCTTAACAGAGCTGAGTTCGTTCGGGTTTGACGATATTTGTCAAACCATATATGGGCGAATCGTATTTCTTATCTGTAACGCATGTTAAAAATAGCTATTGCATCTATTATCCGACCTATAATACCTACATGTTGTTTATTGTAATATTTTTTCTGTAATCATAATCACACATTGTACTATCGCAATATTGACTCACTAATAATAGCACTCCCTCACAACCCTCCGTCGTTTTTTAGGTGTTATTATAATTTTTATATTGTAATAACCTTTTAGTAGATAAACTAGTAATAGTAATAGTAATTGATAGTAACTGATATCGATACTATTGTCAAACCGAACGAACGAACCTTTAAGGGACAGCTTGCCAAATACAATTCTACAGAGTGCATATCCGGGTACATAAAAAAAAAACTGTCTTTATTGGGAGAATTAAAGTTTAATTTCAGGGCTACACAACGGTCATTAACAGGGTATAAAAAATAGAGTTGTTTTGTTGTACTCAGCAAGGTCATGGCAAGCTATGGTCAAGGATGACAGGTGGAAGCGATGTGTCACTTTAACATTAATAAACGACAATCGATACTCGTAGGCTGGGTGGAGACAAGTTTATAGAAAGCAATTGTTTATGCATAGGATCTGACGTGGCGGTCAAGGCAAGGCGTAACGCCAAGGCTGCAAGTGCTAGCGGCGTAGAAAACGACCGCAAGGAGTATTTGAAAGACACGATCGATAGCTGACAATAACTGAAAGTAATTAAGGGTAAAATCGCCTTTGTTTATGAAAGAAAAAAATTAAATATCTCATCGACTACAAATTAAAGTTGAGGCAACACCTGCGTCTTAACATGAGATGCAGCTGTAAAACCTAGTCCTCGAGTTGGGCTGGTTAGGACCTCATAAGGCCTAGCAATGCTTAGCGAGGCCCTAACCAGCCGATAACACAACTCTCCCAACCGAGATTTCAGTACAGATCCCAGTTCAAAAGTAAGCTTAAACTCTTTTTAGATACATTTTACAATGACAAATGGCTTACCGCAAGCTTCAATGAATGGCCCGAGAGCTGGCTGTTATCTAATGCAGTCAATATAAAATGCGTCTAATTATTGCGAGTTAAATAGTTTAATATCCCATATTCGAATACACATTTTTCTGCTGTATGGCAGTGTTGCGGTCCAGTTCTGCGACTACATTAAACCCTGGACGAAACGACGCAGGCTGTTTAATCCAGGTATCACGTGACCGAAGCCACGGGCAGAGGCCAGTGTGCGATATAGGCATTTACCTCGATGCAAGGGAACTCCGTTGCAGTTTGAAAGAAGTTTATATCCGGGCAGAGTCTGCGAGCATCTTTGTCTATTTGTAGAAGCACTTCATTGTCTTTGAAGAAGTTGTTCCATTCGCTGTTGGGGCTTATGCTGAGTGGGTGGTCGTTGGAGCTCATTGGAAGAACTACTACTTCAGCTGGAACGGAAAAGGAGTGTGTTAAAGATATAGATGGGGTAAATAGTAGGAAATAATCTGTGTGTCTGATACCTTTTCATGCCTAGACGGGTGAACGGATCATAAAGAAATTTGGCAGGGAGGCAAATGGTATCCCTGGGACAGACATAAGCTATTTGAAAAGCGCGTGCGAAGCCACGGGCAGGAGCTGGTGGTGGTGTGATTTAATGAATATATCATGTGATTCAAATCAATTGCTTTTTTCACTGCAATGAAAACAGAAAGCAGTTAAATATGTATAGGCAGTGCCCAAATTTAACTTTTGTGCACACACGCGCAATGTGCAATACCTGCTCCCCTGAGTGAGGATTTAGGGAAACCTCTAAAATTAATAATTTTCACGAATTTTCGTAGTTTCTTTCGTATGTTAATTTCATAAGTTTAAATAATGCAAATGTCGAAAAAAAAGATGTTATACCTGTGCTTGCGGCAAGTCATACATGTTTTATAATTTAAATAAAGAATAAATGGACATAGTTTTCGAGAATTTAAATTTATAACATGTAACTACAGAAACGAAAATGTTTAAATCTGGGTGTTTTATCTTTCTGGTAAGCTAATACTTCGTGTGACTAAACGTACGAACCTACCTTTCGTACCCAATTATACAACCCTTAGAACTGGATAGATCAAAGCAACTATCATAAAAATCCAAAAAATCTGATTAAGAATAAGAATAACTATATTGTAAAATTGTGGTAACCATAACCACATGGTCTTAAATTATAGTAAGTATCAACAATTTTATCCTATTCGGACATGCAATCTTAATCTAGGCAGATAATTATCAAAAAAATCCTTCAAATCGTAGTGAACGTTATTACCAAGCCACTTCCTTAATTTAAGTTTAAACATTTTTCCATCAAGTTATATTTCTACTGGTAAATTATTGAATACATGGATAGCTGTTCCATTTTGTGCTTTTGTGGAACATTGAATTGTTGATTTGAGGTATACATAGGTTAAACTCATATATTTATTTCACAAGTTATCAGATCTATTCCATTTTATATCAAAGAATGTTGAGTTTTTTTAAACAAATAAGCAAATCTCTAAAATGAATATCCCAGTTAATGTTAGAATGTTTATCAAATTAATCAGATTTCTATGAGTAAAAAATAACATAATTTTTATCAACCCTGTTAAAACATGTCTTACGCTATATTTGATTGAAGGTCTTACTTGTAAAAGTCTGGTACAGCTGTCTCTTTTTGGCAAGTTCTACTGCCCAAGTGTTTCTCTCTCTCGGCATGTAGTTTAGGAGTAGCATCCACACAAGTGCCCGAATTCCCTTCTCATGTGGTATACCTGGAAATTACGTAGGTACTGTTTGTGATTTTATCAAAATAACTGTGATTGACTGAAGTCAAAAGTATTATTCAGATTTTTTTCCATAAATAAATAGATGTGGACTCTTGAAAAACCCTTGGAAAAGTCATGCCCTGGCTACTTCACAAATGTGTTTGTGATGATGAGCAGAACCCGCAGTTCAAGCAGAGTCAGTGAATTACCAATGACCCTGTATACATGTATGAAATAAATAAATTAAATGAAATTAAACCTACAAAACTAATGATAGGTCAAGATGTTTGACATAGAACTTATACCATTTTTAGACTTGACTTACTGATTAGGCTTCTATTTACCACGAATAATGTATGAAAAGATGGGCAGAAGTTTTTAAATATCAAGTTTAGATAGACAGACACTGAGAGGGATTGAATATTGGGAAGGGCTTTTAGTAAAGTGAAATCTGTGCTTATTCCCAATAGTTTGTGCACCAAAAATAATATGTATCTGTAGTTTGTGCACTAAACATAATATGTTTTTGTTTGCATTGTTTTAATTAATTAGTTGGGATATTTCGGAATCCTTAGAAGACTTTTCAAACATGTCTTTTTTTTTAACAGCGTTAATACACAAATGAATATTTGACAAGCAGAAAACAGATATTACTGTATTTACCATAAAACGCCAGAGCTCGTAGCTTTTCCATATCCACTACAGGTCCAGCTAAGAGTTCTTCAAATGCCTGAATCCTGTAAAAATATATAGGTACTTGGAATAAATTGTTTTTACTTGGAAAGTTTGCTGTGCAAAGTAAGCTAGCATAGCTGAATGTGTGTGGAATCCTTGTAGTTCAGATTATTTATTTATTTATTTTAACATTTAGGTTACCCTACAGCGAGTGCATCATTACTTACAAGGTAGGTAGGTAGGTACATAACTTTTAAATATGTGATGCTATGTGCACCAACCTTTTACAGGTTACACAGCATGCATAAGCCTTTAACTATAAGCACTCTAAACAAGACACTGTTACAAATAAAAATCAAATACCCCAAACATACTAATTCTATTTTAAAATAACTTTGAAATGTTTAGTACCTACCTAACTTTCATGCACCTACATATATGTCAAGTTTGTTAAAGTTGGTGATAGGAGTTTTATGAAATAAATTAGCAAATTTTTACAAAGCAATGACAGGTCTTTCTATTGTCGCGGGTTTCTATTTTATTAGCTACTATTTAAAACAGAACTAGTCATGTTTTTATTTATTTGACTGTGATCTAATGTGTTTAGAGCAGAAGTGCAGAAGATTATGGTCCTATTATTTCTGCCGTTGATCTTACCTTGCTATGACTTTACTCATATTAAATGTTTCGATAGCAAATACAAAATTTATCTTCAAGTGGGAGGCGTAAATCAATTTTTATTTCGGCCGTATTTATATTTACTTCCCCGAGGACGTCGACACCACAAAGTGCTTCCAGCCATAAGAAGTAATTTTTGGCTAGTTAGTTTTTACAGACAATTCCTGGAACTTAGAAATAATTAATTTACATCGGAAAAGTTTATTCAGTAATAATAAGTAACTCAACATTTTGCAAAACCCACGACGGATACTTTGTAATCCAAAAAAGAAATAATCGCCCCCTGGCGAGTGGCCACCATACCACCCAGCTAAGAACCATCAATCTCGAACCCAATAGGTACTGAAAACCGTAACTAAATCGGTCGAGCCGTTTTGTAGATAATTAATTGGGAACATGTGCAAATGCACACACACATACAACAAACAACATTAATATGTACGACCTAAACGGGGAAAGAGATCCTTCCAGGAGACTTAGTAAAGTGGATTAAAAACATTACTAAACGATTTAGATTATTTTAGAACGGCAACACTGATTCGACAGACACCGCAGATAAGAAACATCTGTCAATGTCAGTCGCGTTTACAAACGGTTGCAGCTTTTTCATTCGACACACACACGACTTTTATTTTGGTGGCTAATTTATTGACTGACTGATTGTTGATAACAGGTAAAAAACACAAATATTATGTGCTTTTATTTTCCTTATACCCAAATTTCTATTTATTATTGATTTATATTACTTGAGATAATACATAAATTTGTTGTGATTGGGGAGACATGATACAAAAGATTTGATCCCCGGATCAAGTCTCCCACAAGCAGTGCTGTGTAGGTACCGATTATTATACCCAAGTTTCATGCTTTTACAACTTAGCTAAGAACCATCGCCAATGAACTCCATACCTTCTACAGAAAACCGTGTCTAAATCGATCAAACCGTTCATGAGATAAATGAGATCATTGGTTTTCGCCAAATACACACACAACAGCGCCCCTAGCGAGTGACTACCATACCACCCAGCTAAGAAACATTGCTAACGAATTCCAAACCCAATACAGAAAACCGTATCTAAATCGGTCGAGCCGTTTTGTAGATAATCAGGAACATGTGCAAATGCACACACACACAAACATACAAACAAACAAGCAAACAACATCATGCCCTAAACGCTATATGCGTTTAGGGCGTGATGTTCGTGACCGTCTCCGTCCCGTCGCGGGTAAAAATACCTACGCAGATTTTTAGGCTTTGTAGCAAATTCATTATTAAAATTGACACATCATTTTGTAAATCTGTTAATGTGAAAAAAAGATAACTTTTATGAACATTTTATTTGCCGCGCCGCCGCCGACGCTGCTACATTTAGCTTTACAATAACTAAAATAGTAACACAGAAATTATCGAAATAGACAGTGATACAAGGACTTCTATGACAATGACAATAAAACATAACGGTTTGGCAACGACAAGCTGAGAAAAAAAAATCGTTGACCCGTTGGGCATTGACCGAATGAAACCATCTTAAAAAAAAATGGTACAGTTTCGATACTGGTCCAATAGATGGCATTAGTAGTCAACCCAATGAGGCTTGCTTGGAGCAGCGAGTTGAAAGTGGAATGGAACTTTGTCAACGTTAATATTCAACCGCGCTTATTTGAAACAAAGAGTAAAGATATAGGTAATGTTACTAATAGCTACTTCCCATTTAAATCGCACGCGGGCGTAGGTTAGAAGATCTAAACGCGCAGGCTATACCTAGGTATTTTAGGTAGATAGGTACGTACATAGGTACTTAACTTAAGTTTATATCCACAGTTTTCATGAGAAAGCGATTTCCCAAAGCTATAGTATTATAAAATCTGTGTCCCTAGCACGATTTTCTCTACTGCATGGGTGTTTTTACGTTATTCTGAAGTTGTGAACTTATTCCGTTTTTCCCCGTAGGTACTGTGCTCTATGCACCTATTCAACGACACCATGAGGTATCGATTGATTCGTCTCTTTACCCCGGTGACGTAAGACGTGCGCATGTGAAAACTTTGCTTATAGCTAACTTCACTCCGGCCAAGTTGTTTTAATCGTATTGGACGTGGTCTCCTCGACGTGTGACCGTCGTCACACAGACGAGCGGCGGTTGCTGAGGGTCGATAGGTACCTGCCAATACTAAGGGATTGTCAGACAAAAGCACCAAGTCATTCGCTGGCAATGTAGACAAAACTAAGTCTAGCGTGCGGTTAAGTTGTTTACTTGCCGACTCGATTAAGACCGCGTCCACATTTGCGATAGCAACGAGCTTGAGTTCATAACGCGAGGAAGATGCCAAAAACACTCTTCACTGCTTACGGCGGCCATCCGCTCGATCACATCGAAGAATCTTGAAATCACATGGTATGAGTCAGGGATTGATGAATTTAGACCCGAATCTGTTATTGCAAATAAAACATAAGTCAAGGTCAGCAAAATGATATAGAAGGTTGTAGTTTTTGTCCAGAGTCCCCATGCATTTTGATAGAAAACTGAGAATGCTTGATTAGGTATCAGACTTTTTCGACACTTTTATTGGTTTTGGGGTCTCGAAACTGTGGTTTTGAGCCCAATCATTAAATTTCGTGTTCACTGGTCAATGTTATTGATTTTATCAAAATTCGTCTCCGGTACACCGATCATGGGGGTGCTAGGAATCCCCGGACTACATTAGGCTACCGTTCACCACTTAAAATTTTTACCCTTGCTACGTTTAACGGACGCGCTCTGAGGCTTGACCACCATCTAGCTCAGTTGGAAGTGGAGTTAAAGAACATTAAATGGCATGTTCTGGGGTTATGCGAAATCCATAGAGAGTGGGAGGACACCGTAACCCTAGACTCGGCCCATCTTCTCTACTTTCGCAAGGGTGATAAAACATCCCAGGGTGGCGCAGGTTTTCTCGTCAATAAGGCCCTCTCTAAGAACGTCCAAGAAATCTCCAGTGTGTCGACCAGGGTAGCGTACCTGATCCTTCGGCTATCCAAGCGGTATAGCATGAAGGTCGTTCAGTTCTACGCACCGACCTCGGCACATTCGGATGATGAAGTGGAGGATATGTACGAAGACGTATCCAAAGCCTTACACGACACCACTAAGGCTCACTTCAACGTTGTTATGGGGGACTTTAACGGCAAGGTAGGAATCCAGACGGGCAACAAATCCCGATCTATTCGGGATTCGTTGCCCCATTCATCTCACTCGTGCGCTATACAATTTCCGTAGGCACGTCCCGCTCTCTCGTACCGCTCCGTTCTTCAACATTGGCGAATAACTAGCTCCAATACCCTCTTCTGTTCGGTAATAATGGCAGAAAATTGCGAGTTCTTGATCTTTCAGTTTCTGCGATTGAGCCCCAATTGTTGCCGATTGCGCAGCAATTTTTTAAAACGATTTTTTTTCTAACGAAGCTACTAGCTTCGATAGATCGCTAAAAGCACAAGCAGTGCAAAATTCAATTCGGTAATTTTTACCCGTAAACTGAATTAAAAACACGAAGACCTAAGTGCGCGTGTCAGTCTTCGGAAGCCGAAAAAAAAGTTATGTGCCTAAGTACCTACAGGATGGTAGGTAGGTAGGTACTTATTGGATCTTCGGGACTCCACAACAAGTACGTACCTAACTATATAGGTACGTACTTATTGTACGTACCCATCTAGGTTGTGGTACAAGTACGTACCTACCTAGATAGGTACGTACTTGTTGTAGACTACACTAGTGTCTATACAGATTGGGATGGGTGCTAGGTAGGAATTTATGTATCTAGCTACCATTACTTACCTAAGGTACCTTTACCTATTTTACATAAGCCTAACTACACTTCCGCATATATTTTCAGGGTAGTTTATGATGGAAGGTAAGTTCAAAAGATTCTACATACTGTATATCATACTATGTTTTAATCCGCATAACAAGCAAATCCATTGCGTTTATAAACAGATTAAGTATAGAAATTAAACCTCTATTCAACTTATTTTGCTTATTAGTATTTCCAGTGTCCGCAGGTGTGAAAGCTAACACAGCACAAACGAAATGTAGTACTATTCCAACTGTTAGAAACGTCCGCGTAACAAAATCATCTGCTTCTAGGTTCAGAACCCCGTCTATCAAAAGGCCGAGAGAAATTATAGTACAGGAGCCGTAGACTCCGGACATTAGGAAAGCAACGGCTGTGGTCAAATCGTAGCTCTCCCAGATGTACCAAAGTGCGATTAGAGTCAGCGGTATGTTAATTCCTCGCAGGCACATCTGCAAGAAGTTATAGGACATGGCGAATGTGCAGGCACCACTTCTCGGCTGGTTTTCTGGTGGTCCTTTCTTTTGTAAAGGAAGTTGTAGCAAAGTGATTCAGTAATAATAGTAAGAAATCATTCTAAAATACAAAAATAAACAAAAATAACAACACAAAGAAGAAGCCACAGACATCTTTGTTTTCATTCTCTTTGTACAGAGCGTAGACTGGAATAGATAGATAATCTTGGACAATGGAAACTTTCCCTGATCGAAGTAGAGAATATAATATATAATAGATATTTTGTCCAAAAAGACAAATTTAAAAAAAAAAAAATATCTGTGTAGCGTAGACTGAGAATAGATAGGTATGTAGTAGTATTATTTAAACAATATTGTATATATGTCTTTGTTTTGTACATTTGTGTATAAAATGTATTTGTCTTAGTCTTGTACATTTGTAATATACCTGCCTACTGATGAAGCCCTGATTAGTCTGTCTTATATTTATATTTTACTAGCTGCAGCACGCTTTTTTCCGGAATAAAATCATCTACCTCGCTGCCAAATTTCACCGAGATCCGTTCAGCCGTTCTTGAGTTATAAATAGTGTAAATAACACAACTTTCTTTTATATATATACTAGATATAGCTTATAACTTGATCCGTGAACTAGCACGTGATGCTGGCAAAACCAGAAGAGAAATAAAATTGCCATTAAAAAAAAAGAAAAAACCCAAAATTCTCGGATCTATGTTTCCCGTTAAACAAAAGTACTTTGTGGATCTAAGCTTTGCAGTGTTTTGTTACGTTGCCAGCCAAGCCAGCTGAAGCAAATATTTTCTAGCTTTCTTCATACAGAATAACGTTTACGAGAACAAAGTTATTAAACAATAATGCACTTTATCTATTTACTTTTTATAATTTGTTTAGTGAGTTTTGCTTTATGCTCTAATGAGGTACAGCACGACTACTGCATGCACCCCGACTGTTCCCTTCCGAACCAGCACACGATGTGCGTCGCCCTGCACAAGAAGAGTCCACAGCTCTACGCCTCAGGAATGACTACCTGGATGAGGTACCAAATACTGCTGCTCCACAACAAACACAGAGACAACATAGCAATGGGCCTGGAGGCCGGGCAGCCGCCAGCCACCAACATGCGCAAAATGTACTGGGACTACGAGTTAGAGCAGATGGCAGACGTGTGGGCCCGACAATGTAGAAACCGACACGACGAATGCAGAAACACGATTCGTTTTAACGTGGTGCAGAATATGGACGTGCGGCCGGTTCTCCCGAAGGTGACCGAGGCGCAGTTGCTGGCGGATTCTGTGGGCGCTTGGTTCTCCGGGTCCAGAGTGCTGCCGTTGGAGCATGTGTTATCATTCACGAGGAGCAACTGCAGCGCGCCGGGAGGCTGCAACGCACACTGGTACTCCGCCGCGGCCTGGGCCTCCACTTGGCGGGTCGGCTGCTCTCAGTCCCTCTGCACTGCGCGAAGACGCTCATGTGTACTCTTTTCTAAACGTCATCAGCAGGCTACCGAAGCTACTCGCAAAACCAACGACAAACCAAGCAGTGAGAACATACTGCGTCGAACGCGGTACATGACAGTGGACACGAGCACCAATATCGCAGACTTTGAATATAGCAGACAGAGCACTAAGGAATCGCCTTTGTACCGGGGAAGAATAGATAACTTGAGCAACTCTAGGCGGGCGCCGAATATAATCGTGTACACGTTTTGTAACTACGGTCCGGCTGGTAATATCGAAGGGTTCCCTATCTACGAGCCTGGGAGCACCTGCTCCAACTGCCCGCAAGGCACGCAGTGTGGAGATCGCATGCATCGAGGCATCTGTACCGTTATCGGAGATCCTGATAGTATTTAATGGTTGTTATTGACTTATTTTGATTATTTTATATTATATTCACTGGAATTTTACGAAATCGGGATTTTATTATCAAGGTTATTCAATACTAGGCTACCTATGATCTAATCTTACTAAAGCTAGGTAGGTAGAGCCCCTAGCTGGCTTATAAATAATGTTATTATGATAAATTAAATACACTCGGCATCACAAAAATCGTACCTCCTACAAAACCTACTTAAAAATACTTTTAATCATATTTGGTTATTACCAGGACTAGATTATGGGTACCATCAGAGAGGTAAGTTATGTCACTCTCAGATAACATAAAAGCATTGTGATATTTTTTTTAAATGTGATAAAAACATCAAAGTTTGTGTGAGGTAAGAAAAAACATGATTTCTATTCACGTGATTTTTTTATAAAAAGTACTTAAAATCTAGTGTTCTTCCCCCTGGCCTTGATAACGGCTTCCATGCGATCCTTCATTGATCTTATTAGTGTGATCACGCTTTCTTAAGGAACATAATCCCATTCCGCAACGACGGCAGTTTCGAGCTCTTGCAGAATGGTAGGAGCCGGTTCACGTGCTCGTACTCGCCGTTTGACATAATCCCAGAACTGCTCGATCGGGTATAGGTCTGGACTTCGAGCTGGCCTCTGCATAACGGGGATCTCGACCTCTTGTAGGTAATCCCGTACAATGATTGCGGTGTGGCAACGGGCGTTATCATGCATTAACTTGAACCCATCTCCTACAAAACCAGCATACGGGACCACATGCTCTTCTATGATCTCCGTTATGTACCGACTAGCCATCAGCGACCCTTGTCCGCGACCACCTACAGCTCGGGAAACGTACACAAGTTCTGTTTTCCCGTCGGCAGAAATACCGCCCCAGAACATGCACGATCCACCCCCATATGCGACGTATTCTTCGAAGAAAGCTTGTGCGAATCGCTCCCCTTTTCTTCTGTATACTCTTTTACGACTGTCGTTACAGAAAAGAGTCACCCTAGTTTCATCAGAGAAGAGTACTTTCCTCCACTGATCGTGTGACCAATCACGATGTTCGCGAGCAAACTGCAGTCGGTCTCTACGATGCTGTGCAGACAGTTTTGGTTCTTTAGCAGGTCTATAGGCTGCGATTTTTTCTCCCGTAGTCTTCTCCTAACCGCGGAGACGCTTACTGAAGTTCTACGAGCTGATCGGAGCTTCAACAGCATTAGAAAAGCGATTGCGTAAAAACGTGCTTACAAGGAACCGATCGTCTCTATCGGATGTGCAGCGTTTTCTACCAGATCCACGTCTTCAGATACAACCACCAGTTTCTTGGAACCGTTGATACACTCGCCGAATGGAAAAACGGCTCAAGTTTAGTTGCCGAGCAACATCACACTGCCGCATCCCTGATTGCAACAGTGCAACAGGGCTTCTGCGACTGGGTTGTCGCAATTTCGCCGTATTCATCTTGAAGTGTATTTTTTTTGCTCGTGTTCACTTTAAAGTTTGGATAGTGACTATCCATCTGACATTCAACTGACATTTTACCTGGATCGGCCCTTATACTCCTTTGAGATAGTGCAACTAATGACTACTTTACTTATACAAATAATTTCCGAACAATTTTTTCAACATTCTGTAGCAAAGCATTCTCCTTTGTGTATAAATTAAAATGCTTATTTATTTAAGGGTAATTGAATAAACTTTCAAATAATATTAGTATTTGTTAAAATGTATGCGCTACCTGCTGGAGAAGCTTCAAACATAAATACAGATACGAGTAGGTGCGATTTTTGGGACGCCGAGTTTATTATACATAAATAGAGAAGTGGGTACACTTTGTGGGTATTTGAACCATCGTTTCTGACTAGTTACTGGGGGAAATCCTCTTACCTCCATTATTATCTCAAGAACGAGCTCTTCAGTCTCTTCATCCTATATTGGTCCACTACTGGACCCAGGGCCTCCACCTGATAAGCGCCTTGTTGGCTTTTATCTCACGGGGGTAACGCCCATAATGCCCACGCTGGGCATGTGGGTGTGGGATCGTAGTTCGGTGGTAGAATTATTCTGAAGGGGGCACTGCTGCCCACCCCTCAAAAAAGGGCTCCTCAGACTACAATCCATAAAACCATCTGCAATTTTTTTAACCTTTTTCTTGAATACGTAAAACCTCCAAACCGTAGCTTGTTACCTAGCTGTCAAAAAACATTTAATTTTGTAACGATAGTGATTATTGTAATCTATTTGTTTGTAACATTTTTCGTAGGAATAAATCGTAGTTATATCGTGCAAAGATGCTGTCGGCGGCTAAAGTCCGCATACATGGGATGAAAGACGAGAATTGGGTGATAAAGGACAAGATTAACCAATATCGTGGCCTTATCAAACTATACGGCAAGTCAGCATCAGTAATATTGGGGTCCCTACGGTCAAAGAAAGGTCTTCTACACCCGCGGGCCTCCTCCCGCTACGTCACAATCTGATTAGCATCCCAAAAATACTGTCCAGTAATCGGGACGTGGCTGTTGCGGCGTCAGAATCGTCCCTTCCATTTCAGGATTTTCAGGCCCGTGAATGGCGCAAGTGTCTACTCAGGGAACTAACCAGTGGAAGGGCAGCTTAGCTGTGTATTTTTAACGCCAATCCTCCTGCTTAGTGTGGTGGTGATCATGGGAAAGCTCCCTTTGGGGGAAGCATAGTGAACGTATGTGTGCTGACGAGTAATCGTGCAAATGAGGATGCTTGTAACTACAGGTAGCTACGTATGTGTAGTGGACGAGTAGCCGCAGGAAGTTCCGGGTTCGATTCCCGATCTACTTATCCTTATAAAATTGGTTCCTATGTGTAGTATTTGTACGTAAGCTATATTAGTCCGTTGTTCAACGAGATGAGAAAGTGACTGATTCCTAATATTCCTATCGGGTGTGTCATATGCTTTAAAACACATGAGGTAGGAATCGCACTTTCTCCTGAGTGATATATAGTGCTACTACACCTACGAGGAAAACAAAACATTTTCCGAAAAAGAAGTTGCACTCTTCTCGTTTTTCCAATACACGAAATCTTCATAAGTTGTAAGTATTTATTTCTGGATTTCTAGGGTAATATCCCATCATCATGGGGTGATATAATATCAATCACTGCTTGAACAGTTTCTTTTATTACTGGCGGTGTCATAAAATGGTCACTATCACTCGACGATATTCTGTAGAATTAATAAAATTACCTAACTCAAATGTAAATTTCGAAGAAACGCCTCAGGCACTAGGTAATTTTATTGAATTACTGTTCCAAGAACGGAAGAGGCCAATATCATATGGCGAACTTGGTGTAAAAACTTTTTGTAGTTTAACCTTTAATGAAAATAAACTTCAGAAAATTCAAAAAATAACACTTTAGAAATCTTGTTAGAAATGGATTTCCGTACATTAATCTCTCCCGGTAAACGCGTGAGAAATGAAATTCCATAGAGTTTTTCGACCCACATCCTACTACGCCTGCAATGACGTACTTTACAGCTCAAGTTTGGAAAAGGGATAAGTCACTTTCCGAGCAGCTGTAGTATAAATAAATAAATCATGCTGGACAATTAACAAAGCGTCATCTAACCCTAAATTAAGAAATTAATAAAAAATTGCAATACAATTACGATACAGTACCTACAAAGTTTAAGCTTTTATTTTGATTGTTTTGAGAAAAATACCGGCGCCGCACTAAGCTCTACACCAATCACCATAAACAACAATTAAACAATATAATTTAGTTTCCATTATGAATGTTAGCGGGTTAAACCTAGTTTGTGTTGGAAGAACACCAACTTCTATGAAAGTTTTTATGGTACATTAATTAAGTTTAAACATAGGTACATACAAATACAACATAATTTATTTAGAATAAAGTAGGCACTTAATTAGTTAAATAAATCTCAGACTCGCACGAAGGGTTCCGTACCGTAAAAATCCGGCAACTTTTTCAAAGTAAATCAAATTTTCACGTGATCGGAGACCCCTTTTAATTTTAAACTTTATTATATTTTTAGTATTTCTTGTTATATGTATTGAAATGTTACTTATTTATTGAAAGTTTCATGTGTCTACCTATTGTGGTTCAAGACAAACATAGAAAAAGCAAAAATAGCCAAAAAAATCACGATTCTTGTAAGCCCCCTGTGCGCAGATCAACATCTCGCACAGCAAGGGGCAATGGCAAACTTTAGGTAGATATGTAGATATTTGAATCGTCACTGCAGCGATCATTAAGTTATATTCTATTCAATAAATTGACTTACCTCTGGATAGACGAATTGACCCAATGGAATCTCTTTAACTGGTCTCTTGGCGAATGGCTATCCAGCTGGCAGCGATGATTTTGGTCAGCACAATTCACAGTTCAAAACGCCTTTCACAAGGCTTGATAGCTTATAAACACACACGAAAATTTATAGACCTATGATTAATTTGATTAAGGAAAAGTTATTTTGATGTCTTCGAGATCTGGCGAACAAATCCGGCCCCGTGAACTCAGCCATGCGTATGACGAATCCACACAAGTGTTTTCTCTACGTAGCGCGCAAAGCCAAGTCTCTATTCGCAAGTCTCTCTATTCGCAATCCAGCAAAGTGTCTCGTTGGTCGGGGGTGGCGAGGTTACGTCTGACTTTTAGTCTCGGGGTTCGAACCAAGGTTGTTTAGGATATGTCTCCCTCTATAATGCAAGAGCCTTATGATTGGTCAATTGTATGGGCCGGGGCAGCCCATTGGTGCCAATTCAAAATAGAATCATAACGAAATAAAACGCTGCTTGAATCGATTCGAATACGGGCTTAGTAATAGGGTTCCGTTTTCACCCTTCGAATAGGGAACCCTAAAAACAGTGTCGTTATTATGAAATTGGTAAACTGTAATAAATTAATTTCGTGAAAATTAGCACCCATAATAATTGTAATTTTTTTTTATTACCAGTTTTACTTATGAAAGTCTTGTTATAGAAGTATCCAAGCTCGTAGCTTTGATAATGTTACACGATTAAAAATTTGTGAAACATGATACTGCTTTTTTTTTATGGTAACGCTTTCAGTGTCCGTGACGCACATGTAGATATTCAGAGCCTGGGCAATGAATGCCCTGTTTAAAACGTTACACTACTTGATAACATAAGTAACTTTAATATTTCATTGATTATTGGTAACAGAAAGAGACCGAAAGATCCATGAGGGTGATCTGGCGAAGCAGAAGAAGCGTTACTCGCGCGACATCCGAACTCTTCGGAAAGACATCGCCACACGGCGGGGGGAGCTCGGTGTTGCCGTCTACGGAGACAAGCAATTCCTCAGGAATGCCTTCCAAGAGCACAGAAGGTTGCAGCTCACGTATATGAACAGCACAGCTGATGTAAGTACCTACCGATTGTCGATCACATAGTTCTTGCCCGTGGTTTGGCAGGCGTTGTTTCTCTGATAAAA
Organism: Eupithecia inturbata; assembly: GCA_963662085.1. Taxonomy (NCBI): domain Eukaryota; kingdom Metazoa; phylum Arthropoda; class Insecta; order Lepidoptera; family Geometridae; genus Eupithecia; species Eupithecia inturbata. Next base: position 7,718,732 of record OY759176.1, on the reverse strand, counting down.
ACAGCCTATATAAAATATCGATCGAGTTGAGTAAGCGCTGGGAGAACGTACCATATCAACAGATTTTACTTAGATCTATGCTATAGAAGATAAATACCTTATTCCAAGTCAACAATCCTATTATTGTTCTATAAACGATTTAAGGTAATTAATTCTATCCCATATTGGATTTGTGGGATAAAAAAGTAGCATGTGTTATTCCAGGTCTAGACCTACATACATTTACGAAAAATTTCAGCCCTAACCATTCAGGAGTTTTGGCGTGCAGAAGTGATAAACATCAATCGATCCAATTAGCCGAGAGGCTTTTGAGGGTTAAAAAACCCGCCAAGCTATTGCACTTACACCTGCTTCCTGTTATTCTATGGTCCTGTTTCATTTTATTGGGAAGCACTCAGGATCATGTAACACGTTTTTTTTTATTTAATTGTTGTCAACACTACCCAAAGGTTAGCAGGTAGAGAATGCTATCTAGCATTATGTTCGCCCATGTACAACTTTTGTGCAATAAAGAATATTCTATCTATCTATCTATGTAACAAAATTAACTGAGAAATGTTCGAGCATAGATTGCATAGCCATGTTTGTCTCGGTGGCATATTCAACGTCACAGGTAGAGATGAAGTTCAATCTACATAATTCAGATTTGCCATATTGTCTGAGGTATTCAACTAAAGTTACGGTGCAGTGCATTCAACAGCGAAAATATTAAACACTTCCAAGTTTTCTAAATATTGATTTCTAATTTGACTAAATAGTTGATGTATACAGCGTTAAATAAACGAACGTTAGCTGGAGGGCAAGTTCCCGAAGTACTGAATATACCAATTTTTCTTCATAGGAAACATTCCTTTACTTTTAAAATAAAGTAAATCTGCATTCATAGAATTTTGAGGGAATCGCGCTTCGGGTGGAAAACGAAACCAGTAAAATAAAAAATATGTGTATTTTGGATCAATCCGTATTAAGATTACGTTTTAAATTTAACTCCAGAATATCTAGTTATATGTATTACTATTATAGTAGGGACTAGTTTTTTATATGTGCGCGAGCTGCAAGCAGCTCGCGGCGGCTGAGTAGGTATATTTATTATTTTTTTATGTAATTTTCTCTTCGTAACCTACACGCTCGATTTGTTCGTAATCAATAACCAAGAGTGGATTTTGCGATTAAAAAATGTCAGCCATCATGGATTTTGAAATGGACATCTGTTTCGTAATATACGAGTTTGAGTTAATCGAAAACGATACCCATATATGTGGGTGTGCTGTCACACAGCAAACCCACTTATTAATAAAAGACAGTTCACATTTGACAGTGTCAGTCTTAGCTTGATAGTGAGGTGATATATGTTTGTTTATCTACTATAGAATTTTCGATAAAATTATGATTTTCAAAGGTCGAATTCGAATTCAAATATGTGTTAAGCGCCCTGTCTTCAGCTTGCCGCATCCAGCATCTGACTGAAGTCTTTTGCAGATTAACATCCCACCAGGTCGTAATAAAATACGTTAATCGCTCGTATAAAAATAAAAAGTAGTATTACAAAAACACAACTTTTGTGTAATCGCGAATAAAGTTTTGTGACTTGGAGTATGTTTATTCAATTATAAATAATTACTTTGTCCGTGTGGATAAATTGCATTGTTAGCACTGGTCTTGAGCTAACTGCAGGCCGTTGCCAACAATCTACAGGTAGCTCAACTGTTCCATATCAATAAGAGCCGGAAGCGTCCTCAAGACGCTTAAAATTTTATTGAATCTCTAACTGATTATCAGATTAGCTGCGCCCCGCGGCTTCGCCCGCGTGGAAATTTATTGCACACCCCCTTAGGGGGGGCAAAACTACCCTTAGGGGTAGTTTTGTAAAAATTCAAAATACGTGTATCATTATTTATTTTCTAGTTTATTACGATTCACAAACTTTAATAACACGATTTACCCCTTTTTCCGATATAAATTGAAAAATCCTGAAATAATTGTTCAGTAGTTTTGTATTCTTATTATTCTCTGTAAGTTTCAATCTAACTGGGCCACTAATTATTAAAGTGTTACAAAAAGAAAACCTCTATAGCTTCAACCCTCTTTGTTCCCAATTTTATGGGTTTTTTTTTGAAAATTCCTGAAATACATGTTTACTTTATGAATATTTTGATTTATACTGAAAATTTTAGGTCAATAGGATTATGCATTAAAAAGTTACAGACATTTCAGTATGGAGCCAAATTACGAATTACGAACTTTAATAACCCGACTTATTCCATTTTCAGGAACATTTTGAAAAATCCTGAAATAAAGTTCAATATTTTTGTATTCTTATCCTGTAAGTTTCAAGCTAATTGGGCCACTGGTTAAAGAGTTACAAAAAACACCAATAAACTGCTACCACCCTTCTCACCCCTTTAGGGGTGGAATTTCCAAAAATCCCTTCTTGGCGGGAGGTTGTGTAGTAACAGGTACCTGCTTTACAAATTTCAGCTTTCTAGCTTCAGTGGTTTGGGCTGGGCGTTGCTACCGGAAAATCGCTTGTTCTTTAATAATATGTAGATTAGAAATTATTAACGATTATTTCTGTCGGCTTACAGAATAGCTCATAGACAAGTCAAATTTTCAATGATATACTGCGTAAGAAATAATGTTGTAAGTTGTATTGTTTCTGTCCGCTTGTGGAAGAAGATTCGTAGAGGGACTACGCTTCGTGGAGGGTCTATGGATCGTAGAGGGTCTACAGATCGTAGAGGGTCTACGGATCGTAGAGGGTCTACTGATTGTAGAGGACCTACGCACCGTAGTGGATCTACAGCTCGTAGAGCATCTACGCCTAACAGTGACTTCATCGCATTGTGGTGCTATGTACTAGTTTATGCCCACGGCTTCGCACGCGTTGTTTCTATAGAAACGTTTTAAGGTTATTATTGTTACTATCCAATGGGAACTGATTTATGGGATAATCGGTAGCATCCTATAAAACAGTTCCCATGGGATATAAATAACCATAAAACGTGTCCATAGAAAAGAGGCGTGCGAAGCCGCAGGCTAAAACTAGTATTACATAAAAAAATTAGATATGTATGCTTAAATAAAGCTAATTAAAGGATAACATAGAAAAAGTCAAAACATTTAAACAGAAAGGTCAGTAAAGATGATAAAAGAAAAGCAAAAATATAAATATGAAACTAGGTACAAAATAAACGGTAAAGTGAGAAATTCACTTCAGGGGCTTTGCGACGTATGTTTCTGTGTGAGTGCGTGTTTATGAGTGTACAAGCTATAGCATAAGTACATGAATTAGGTACATTTTAACTAGAACATTTCATGTAAATTTAGCTTAGCTTGCCCCGCTTAGCTTATTGATCGTAACCCTATCATTTAATCCGACTCGAAGGACCAAATGATAGGGTTACTATCAATAAGCTGAGCTGGGGTAAAACGCTAAGGGATGCTAGCTAGCTGAGGGTGGTAAAAGCTCCGAAGTGATTAAAATAACCGAACCCGTTGAGTGATGATGATTGAACACTGAGTTTATTGATTTCACATTAGTTGATAATTGCGATCAGTGCAAAAAATCAGTGCTAAACTAAATTTACATGAAACGTTCTAGTTACAATATACCTACTGCATGTACTTATGCTATAGCTTGTACAATGAGTTTGTGTGTTTATGTGTGTGTGAGTCCAGTTATTAAGTCCTCCTGAGGCAGCACCAGGCTCGTAAGAGACTGGGCAAGAGGAGACACCCGGTGTGTAGAGGTAGGCAACGAGGGACAGCTATGTGGAGACAGGTGAGGAAGAATAATGAAAGATAGGGGCCGTTTGGGTTAATCACATAGACCAGATGAATGGATTGCCTAAAACCAAAAGCTCCCCTGTTAAATATCCTGTTATAAAATTCGTCGCAAGCCACTCTTAAATCACTCAGTGAGCTCTACGCTCATCGACACATTATAATTATTTACTAAGTTATTTATGAAATTAAATCGAGTGCGGGTATTTTTAGTGTAATGTAAGATGTGACAGTTCGACAGAGAACAGAATTCTTGGCAACTTTGAACTTTTTCTACCACATACATAGGTTGAAACCTGAGGGACATTTAATAGTGGTGTTTATATACCCGAACAATTAATTCGATTCCGTCTTTGACACTTCGTGGGCTGCCACTATTTGGTGAAAATAAATAGTGATGTGACAAAATCAAGAGCATCAATCATGTCCAATCAACAAGTATTCACAATAAATATTAAATATTGCAAAGAACAATTTGCCGTAAAATGATTCTCGAACATTTTTGATCTCGGTTGGCCACATGTTAGTATTTTGCATCAATGCAATGCATTTGCAAGACTCTTTCACAACTTTTGCATTTTTGCATTTTTTTATTAAGTTGCATAGACATGGAATCTTTATTTTTATTTGGTGTAGAAATAATCGTACCTATGCTTGATAGACTACGCGTATAAAATTTGTAACAATTAACGAACTTACTTACAAAATGTATGTCTATCCATCTATGAACTTGCGTGGTAATGTTACCTACAATGTCAGATTCCCAATCTGACATTGTAGGTACCTACGTAAACCTCTATGTACTTGTGCGCGATCATGTCGCCCGTTCACATTAAAAAGTTTAAATAGCAGAGGAGCCCTTTTAACCATAATTAAATTGCGTGTAACATACGAGATATGTTTTAGTTTAGTTTCCAACGCGGTAATCCCATCCCGCGCGCGGGGATTGTAGCGAAAGAACAGATTTATTTCTCTGTGTACCTTACCTACCTATAATACCTTTTGCCCTATTAATTTTTTTATATCTATATGAGGGTAACTGTGTTTTTTTTTTTTTTTTTTTTTTTTTTTTTTTTGGACTTGCTAGTTTTAGCATTTGCCATATTTTTTTTTTTTTTATTTAGTATATTTTTTTTTAGTTAAAAAATTTGGGAAACATTTACAACTTAATAAACTTAAACAACGAAACGATAGGTACAGGATAAGGATCAGACGAGTTAGGATAGGAAAATTATACTAAGGGAATTATCAATAATATACTATATACACTATATATTTATATTATTTGTACAAATAAAGGATGCTAAGCAATGATATATAGAGGGGTCTAAGGAGGAAAGGAGGGAGGCAATATTAATAGGAAGCGGAATACGGAGGGAGACGAGATCATTAAAGAAGGAACTGTGATCGTATTTGTTACAAGAAAAAAAAATATGATTTTCGTCACCAAATTCATCACCGCACTCGCAAGAAGGGTCACTTACAATTTTCATCCGGGCTAGATGGGCTGGGGTGCACGTATGACCCAGCCGCATCCTTATGATAACTGTTGTTGCACGTTTATTGAGTTTTATTTTAAAAAACCAAGGTTTGAGTGGGACACTACTTTGTATAAATCTGTAGTGTTTTGCCTTGCTGCCCACGTTGCCCGCCCAAGACTCATCCCAAGCATTCCTAAGATAAATCCTGGGTAGAGCAAGAAGATCTTGCGAAAAGTTTTTGTAGGGAAAGAGATCCCCACACTCCACAGCCTCATTAGCAAGAATATCTGCCTGCTCATTGCCGACTATACCGCAATGGCTTGGGATCCACGCGAAATGCACTGAATATCCATGATCATTACATTGCAAAAGCCTAGTTCTAGAATCCATTATAATGTGGTAATAAGTTTTGGATCGGAATGGGTATTTGATGAGTGACTGTAACGAACTCATTGAGTCACTAAAAATAATGGTATTTTTAAGTTTCATCAGTAATATATACTCCAGAGCTTTCAAAATCCCGTAGCATTCTCCAGTAAACACTGATGTTTCATCAGGAAATTTAATTTTTTGTACGATATTATAGTCCTTGTGATAAATACCAACGCCAACTTTTCCTATCTGGGAATGCTTGGAGGCATCAGTATAAATCTGATGCCAACCGTGCCAGCGATCATCAACGGCAGATTTAAAATATACATTAGCATTTGTATCATCGCGGTCTATGTTTAGATCAAAATGTATAGTAGGAGGAAGTGTTAAAGCTTTATAGCTACAGTTGAAGATGGGAAGAAGATTAGATTGGTGAGTTGGGGCAGACATCGATGTATGCTTGTTATAGCTATGAGTTAAATATGGAGGTCGTTTATGTTTCCAATACGAAGAAGTGGTTATGAGGTGATAAAGATTTTGGATTTTAGGAAGAAGTTGGTGATTTGATTGCTGAGAAGTACGGAAAAAGAACCTATCGGATAGATACTGTCGTCTTAAATGTAATGGAGATTCCCCACATTCCGCCTGTAGCGCAATAATTGGACTAGATTTCATAGCCCCCAAAATGATTCGCATTGCTTTAGACTGAATGCCATCCAATCTTTTGAAAGCAGCTGCTCTACCAGGTTCTAATAAGAAAGTGCCATAGTCCAGCGTACTTCTTATGAGAGCATTGTATAAGAGTTTTAAAGAAAACGGATGAGCACCCCACCAAACACCAGAGAGGCCTCTCATCAAATTCAAAAACTTTTCACATTTCGTGACAACATGTTCACAATGAGGGTGGCCAGTGAGTTTTGAGTCTAATATTACACCTAAGAATTTAGAATAACTATTTACAGGAATAAGAATATCATCATAGTATATTTTCGCAGGTAGCGGATTCAACTGACGTGTAAACGTAACTACGTTGCTTTTGGACACTGAAAGCTCCAAGCCATGTTTATCCAACCATAATTTTAGAAATTTAAGAGCAGATGTTATGTATGAAGATCCTATATCAATGGAACTGCAAGGCGTGTATATAAGCAAATCATCTGCATATTGTAGAATACTTACCATATCGTTTACAGAAGTTTCTAAATCATAAGTGTAAATACTATAAAGGAGAGGACTCAATACAGAACCCTGCGGTAGACCCTTCCACGCTACTCTTGAAGTCTCAGAAAAATTTAATTTAATTATTCGTCCAGCTAGCATGTTTTGAATAAAGTTCGACAAAAAAGGTGGGATTTTTAAAAAATTAAGTTTTTTAATCAACACTTCAATTAAAACATTATCATAGGCAGATTTTATATCCAAAAAAGTAGCTACAACAGACTTATTCAGTGAAAACGCTACTCTAATATCTGTTATAAAGACACTAACGCTGTCCATCGAGCTTCTACCTTTTCTAAAGCCATATTGACTCTGAGGCAAAAGGTTCTGACTTTCAATAAACCATTCAATTCTATTTTTAACTAGGTGTTCAACAATTTTTAAAATGACTGGCGATAGGGCTATGGGTCGATAGGATGCGGAGTCTAATGAATTTTTTGTTGGTTTTAAAAATGGCAATACTATTTGAATTTTCCAATCTGAAGGAATGTCACCTGTCAGCATGACGGAATTGATAATTGTAAGTAAATAATGCAAAGAATCTTCACCAAGATGAGCAAAGAAAGAATAGGGAATGCCATCGTTGCCAGGAGCCGTATCGCGCGTCACTGACAGAATGCCTTTCAGCTCGTGAATAGAAAAGGGTGCATCAAGACCATTCGGACACACAGGATTTTGTGGGATTGTTGGGGTGATAAATAATTCCTTTGGTGGTACTGTCGCTGGAGCCAAACGGTCTATGAAGCTATCACTCAGGAAATGAGGCATTGTAGCAGAAGCAGAATCATTAAGTCCTGATCTGTAACGTCTTATGTTAGCCCAGACTGCTGATGGTTTTGTTTTAGGAGAAATGGTTGCGCAAAAACTTTGCCAACCTTGCAGTTTCTTATGTTTTAATGTTTTCTTGGTTTTAGCTATTACATCAATTAGTTTATTAAAATTTTCTTCTGACATTTCTTGATTATAAATTAACTCTGCCTCTTTTCTTTGAGCAACAGCAAGACTACACTCAGAATCCCACCAAGGTGGGGATGCTAACTTGTTTAAAGCACTATTTTTAAGAGGAAATGTTGCATTAGCTGTTTCTATCAAATTATTAACAAAAATATTAGCACATGTAGAAATTCCCTGGGATATAGGAGGCAAAGTGTTTATCTTATCTTCCATGTGGGACTTGAAATCGCACCATTTATCAGAGATAATTTTGTATCTCATCCTGGGTGGAGCTTTTTGAGCATTATTGACTTTAAATTTGTTAAATTGTAAAATAATTGGGAAATGATCACTACCATGTGTAAATGGTTGTGTTTTCCAAGTAATATCTAAGGCTAGGCTAGGAGAGGTAATGGATAAGTCAACAGCACTATCATTTTCTGAGGGTTTTGTTCGCCGAGTTTGAGATCCATCATTTAAAATACACAAGTTTTGTTTATCAATTATATCAAGCAGGTCTTTACCGTGAGTATTGGATAAAGAACTACCCCAAGTTCTATGATGAGCATTGAAATCTCCCATGACAACACATGGCTTAGGTAATGATGAAAGCAGACTGTCAATTTCATCATAAATTTGTGATGAAGGATGTGGTATGTAAATAGAGACAAAGCAGATTTTATTAATAATGCAAGCTACAGCAGTAAAATTATTAGGGTTATGGGAAGGTAAAACAAATTGAAAAAAAGAACAAGAATTTTTAATAAGAAGAGCGGCTCCACCCCATCCATCAGGTCTATCATCCCTGAGGCAGGAGAAGCCGCTCAATTTAAACACAGAGCCTGGCTTAAGCCAGGTCTCTGTGATGGCAAGTATAAAAGGGTTACATTTATTAATTAAATATATAATTTCAGACTTTTTGCTAACTAGACTCCTGCAGTTCCATTGAACTGCGGATCTGGTGTGATCCATTATGGGTGTGTAAAATACTAATTGTGTCTATTATTTTGGCAGCGTTGGACGGTTCTATTATATTGGACTGTAATAAAGTGGTTAGAAGGGCAATAACATCATTAATATTCAACTTCTTGTTGTCCTCTTTCAGAGCACAACCATTGGATTGTGTTGTCAAAGGCTGACTAGTCAGATCACGGTGGATCCTTTGGTCATAACCCTTGTGTGATTTAGGTGGCAGACGTGGTTTTAAGAACACAGTTTTTCTAGAAGATGATGGGACTTGGTTTATTGTATGAGATGGGATTGATTGGTCTTTATTTGATGTCAAAATTGCAGCATAAGAATGTGTTAAAGGTGGATGTGTTCTTGATGCTTCGGCATAAGAGATACACTTATCTGCCATTGAATGTTTAATTTTAGTTTGTCTAACATACTCAGGGCAAGACTTACTAGTGGCATAATGTGCACCACCACAGGAACAGCAGGACAGACAGTCTTCATGAATGCCACAAGAATCACCAGAGTGTTCTTGGCCACACTTGAAACAGCGTGGCTTGGACCGACACTGCAGTTTGGTATGACCAAACCGACAGCAGTTGTAACATTGTATGGTTGGATATGTGTACAGTTGGACTTGTAAGGCAGTATAACACATGTAGATACGGTTTGGTAACACTTGCCCATCAAATGTTACAACTACTGTCTGAGTTGGCTTCCACACAGGGGCTCCATTGACAATTTCTTTGAAATTGATTCGTCTTACTTTTAAGATTTTCCCACAGCCACTAGGTAATGTAGTGCACTCCATGATCTCTTCTGGAGAGATGTCTGTAGGCACACCACGAACAACTCCCATACGAGAGACATTATAAGTTGGGATAAATGCCTTCAAATTATTTTCACTTAATCTCGCATGGCTAACAAATGCATTAGCATCAGTATGTCTAATAAATGCTATGGATACTTTGTTCCTACCAATTCTTTTCACACTACCATTCACAACATTATCGATAGAGTTGCGTTTTAAGAATTTCCCAAAGATAATTGGGTGGAGCGTGGAGCCATCGTTTGGTAACTCAGTAACACGTTGCACATGTACAATATAAGGAGCACTGTCATTGGAATCATACTGAATTCGAGTAACCACAACTGGAGCCTGCGATGATGAATTTGGTGGAGGTGTGGGGTCTGCCACGACAGGGGTAGGAACAAGATCTTGACTTATAACTGTTGTATCGCTATCACTAGTTTGCGGTAGGTTCTTGTCACAATGACATCCTATCGATTTGTTGGACCCATTTTTCCGCTTCTTTTTATTACAATGTTTGCACATTTTGTTCTTTAGCTTCCGTTTTTTGGAAGTCGATGTATCCGTATCCATCCCAGATTCATTAGAAAGTCTCTCAAAGCTATTAGATATTGTTACATTGCTACCGACCTGAGGGACCGTGCCCCCAGGATCCGGCGGCTCCTCAAAGTCCATCAACAAAAATGTAAAAAAAACTTACCAGATGCTATAATATTTACACTACTCTACTTTATATACAATAATTATGAAAATAAATAGTAAAAACTAACTCTACTGATCAATATTTGCTAGTAAAATAAAATTTTAAATTTCGGTGGGAAAAAAACGCGACCGCCCTGTTTGATGCTTCCCGCCTTTTTTTAGGGGTAACTGTGTTGATTGCACTTATAGAATAACAAATACCACTTAGTGTTCAGCCGCAGACTAGAAGCCATGCCACCTGACGTTGACAGTTACATGACTGTTAACGAACTGTCACTGCCGTTCCGGCATGGAGAAATAGGGTTTATTTTGAGGCAATCTCCTCAATATTAACACTTTTTCTTCATGTTTGTGTACAGCTTTGTTCTATGAAATTTATCAAGAACTTATTGAATTACTGTAAAATATTATCAAAAGTACTAAAACTTAAAGATTACAAGCATCTATTCAATTCAGCCCTGGATATTGTCAGGCAGGAACACTTAGAATAAGTATCTGTTTAATAAAGCTAAGAGTGTAATTCTTTGTTACCCCGAATAAATAAAACTAACATGTATCTATAATGACGTGGTTAGCTGATTGGCGTTTTTTTTCGTCCACGGTTTGTTTCGTCATGCAAGCACTAGTAATCTGCTTGTAGCAACATATTGTACAAATGTCGCGCCGCCGTCCGGCATACAACACTGACGACCGCGCCTTGTCACGGCGAATCAACCGTAAACTTTCACGGCAAAAAAAAAAACGTGAACAAGGGCCCTTAAGGTTGAAACCAATCTATCAATATCTCCGTGAAAATAGCACCGAACGCACTATCTAGAGTTTCTTTCATCTATAGACGATACTGCGACGCCATTGGTTAGCAGAATTCGACCCCTGACAACTGTATTTCATTACTGGTTGACTGAGCACCACAGTGGGAATCAAAAGTAGGACTATGTAGGCTATTTACAATTGGATGTGTTTAATATAAACAAACTGACCCTGATGTTTGATTCTATTTTGCTTCTTTCATTTGATACCCCACTCGGTGACGTAGCCCTCTATTTTGAAAATTATCCCCCCCTTTTTGACCATTTTTTAAAAAGTAGTCTACGTACAGACTTCTCTATATTTTTCCTGTAAAATATAGTTCTTTATAATATAAACTTTGGAGATAGGGTGGGGGGGGGGGGGGGTAAAATTACAGCAAGTCTATAACCAGTACCTAGTACATATTGGTATACTTGACAACCCTCGGCGCGCGAGTCACACTCGCACTTGACGGATCTTGTTTGTATTTATATTTTGTCTTAGGGAATTTATACTCTGAAAAAACGCATAATTATTATTAATTTGTTTATAACCGTCAATAAACAAAAGAGCACCAATTACAAATAAAATGTGCAATGGAGAACAATTTTTGTATAGACTTCTTCGCTAAGCATTGGTAGACTGGAGTATTAGGCCCGTATTATGAAAGGTTACTCAGTCATAGATCTATGCTTGAGTGACGTTTATGGCATAAAAAACCGTTACTCAAGCATAGATCGATGACTGAGCAAGCTTTCGTAATAAGGGCCTTAGAATCGCGCTAAGGTCCCGCAGATGCGAGTACCAATTTAAAATTTAAGTTATGCAAGTATACTTAGGTAGTTATTTATTTTCAGCGAGTGTTGTTGAGCATCCACCAAGAAAACTTCAATAAGAGGAAGCAGCTGGACAGAATTCGGTACATCAAGAACAAGAAGATGGAAAAGTTTCGCAATCTACAAGTAGGTAGCTAATAATTCTAAACATATAAGTCGTGTAGATAAATTTAGGATTGAAAATGTCATGCTGTTGTGTGGATTATACATGTATTTGACAAATACATATGATCTAAGAGGTACAGCGCTACACTGTAACCTGTAACAGCTGCTGTCCTGTTGACTATTTACTGAGAGTTTACAAACTGATAGTTTTGACTATTTTACGGCGACATATCAGTTCTGGCATTTGGTGCAAATCCGCATATAACGCATGTTTTGCTTATTTTGGGACCTGTAGGCCAAGCACGGGGATTGTTCTCTAGGGTAGAATAGAAAATAGTGACATCACATCGTCATACATTGCGTACATTATTGAAGTTGAAGGAAATAATTTCAAATAATTTACGCAATCGATGACAAAGTGACGTCATTTTTCTCTCTATTCTACCCTAGACAACAATGCCCGTGCTAGGCCTACAGATAATCCTGCGTGAAAAAAGTCCTGATTCTTTTATTCTATTGTTTTTATTAAGTTTAAAATGAATAAATAAATGATGCTGGACAATCCACTCAAGATCATTAGCCTTTAGTAAGCATAGCTTCAGTGGCGGATTTACACCTTAGCCGCCAGTATAGGCTATTCAAATTTTGTCGCCCTGACCTCTACAATTTATACCCTAGCTCAAAATGGATACGATCCAGGGCCGTCTAAACCATATTTCAAAAAACTTTTTGCGTATGTTGGATTTATTTTAGAAATTATGGAAGCTAAAACCAAAGAAATCAATGCAACGGAGCGAGCACGCAAAACATTTTGAGACGTTTTAGCGATTCGACAGAAAATTTTTCAAAGGCTAAACAAACGGGGAGCGGAGAGAGCTCTAATTTTTATAAGACTTTGTGGCGATCGGTGGTTTAGCCATCATCGCCTACCACGCCCAGTTGCGCAGCCTGCGCCTCTCTCAGAAGTCACCACAGGGGCCCGTCAAATTATAACTTAAATAGATTTAAGTTATAATTTGACTCAATCTAAATAGATTGTTTGAACCTGCTGTCTCCCCCAACAGGTCTGAATTGCTTAACCAAGATCGCAAGTGTCAAGTACCTACTGATGCTAAATAAGTATTATTTTAGAGATTGTTTGAATCAAAAATTCGCGTTATGGCACTCCTTGCCATCCAGCACCTAGCGACCGCTTCACTTGACTTATCCTAGGACCGGCGCTGATACAGTTTAGCAGTAAAACACAGATGCGGCATTCGTACATGTGCCTTTGAAAATTTCGCGCCCAGTGCAACACTGAGCGAATCTACGGTAGAAGCCTGAATTCGAACATTTACTTTGCTAATTCTTTCCATAAAACATTTCACACAACAACCATTACCACCATTTCCAGTTTTTCCAAATTAAAATGTATTCCCGCAACCGCCAGCACCCTTCGTTTCGCGTTACTGGCTTTTCGGTACAATTATTCTTGATTGATTCCAAAGTTTTAAGTGAAACATTTACATATGTATTATACGTCGATTGATTGTGCGAGTGGAGCTAATAAAATTAGGCAGGTAAAGGTGACAATAAAATAATTTGGGGCAAAACTTGCCGCCCCCGATAATCTACCTAGGACGGTAGATTATTGGGGGGGTTCCAGCCTACTCAGCCTGCTGGTAAATCCGCCACTGCAAAGCTTGTGTTATGAGTATACTTACTGGATAACTGATATATTTAATACATCATCAAAAATCATGATAATTTTGCAGCTAGAGTCCGCCGAGCTTCGAGACCGTCTGTTATACGAGGTATCGGCCAAGCTGCCAGCCGAAGTGAAGGAGCAAACCGTCGCAAACTACGTCCAGCGAGCGAACATCAAGAAAAACGCCGCATTGGCTATCAAAGTGATGTACAAGAAGATTCTTGATATATTGAAAAAGGTAATAATTGTATTGTTTATTCTAATTGTATTGTTTATTCTTTATTAATCAAAAACTTAAACTATTCTTATTTACAAGACAATATAAACCAGAGAAGGTTTGTCTAGTGTCGGCGGATACAGCGTGTTGCCACGCATTTGGCAAGAAGTTACACAGGATGTTCGGCAGACCGTGTGCCACATGGTAACTGTGCGAAGGTGGAACCAATTATAATAGCGTGGTGGCTTTTTTTTACCTTGAAAAGCCTCTCAGCTATTTTTAAGATTATTGTTTTATCCCGAAATTTAAACTATATAGTGCTGTAACTTTTTTTGTACGAAATAACTTGGCTTACCATTTATTTTTATTGTACTTGGCCTGTAAGCCGGTACTATTAAAGTCAATATTGACGTGAGATCTAGGTAAATAAAGCACCTAAGGGCGGCTAGAAAAGTTTTCAGTGAATTGGAAGATCGCAGCCACACTTAGTTTTTTTAAATTAAATCCAAAGATGAACTCTAACCCCATTATTCATAATTGTCTGCTAACTTAGAGCATTGCGATCTCTCACTATGTCTTCTTCTATTCATAAGTCAGAGTGAGAAATAACGCTGCCTAGCAACTGTTTTAAGTTAGCTCATCATTATGAACACGGGGGTATTTCGTACAAGAAAAGTTAAGACACTAAATAGTCAAAATTTCGCAAAAAAAAAATAAACAATAAATCTTAAAAATAGCCGACAGGTTTCTCAAGGTTTAAAAAGCTGCCAAGCTATTGCACTTGGTTCCACCTACTCCCAGTTACCATATGGCACACGGTTTGCCGAACACTCTGTTTATAAAAATATTCTCAGTGTCATCTGTCTCTACCACTAACGTGTTCGCAGCATTATGGAACACAACGCAGTAGTTTGGTTGGTCTTCTTTCTATAAAGTTTAAATCGAGCGCCTTGAAAAAGTCCTCAAAATTTTTGGTTACAGGTACGACATCAATCGAACTCTACCTACGTATGAGGAGAATTTAATACAATCATATTCATGACTCCAGAAACCCATTGTCAATACCTCGACGGGATCACATTTTTCAAAATTACTACAGCAACTGATTCCCCTGTGTTACATTACTTCCATCTGTATAAATACCAGGCCAAGATCTAGACGCCCCTTTCAGCATACTTTTATATTACCTCTTATTTCAGCCCAATAATAATAATGTTGGATAATCCACACAGCATCATCTGATGACACATTCTGACCATAGGGGGGTACCCTATGGTCAGAATGTGTCATCAGTCCAATGATTTTTTATCTAATAATAATAACAGTGACAATACTGACACGACTTCACTTCAACTTCAATGATTCCCCTTTAGGTGGAGCTAAATGCGCTAGAGTCCGAAGGAAGTCTCAAAGTTTTTCGACTCCTACGTCACTTGACCTCGTGGTGTGGTTGGATAGCACATTCCCGTACTTAGGGAAGGAAGAGGGATCGAGTCCCGTCAAAGCTGAAAACATTTTTGGAATATTATTTGATTTCTAATATTGACATGTTTACAAAACGATTAATGAAATCTAAAAAATAACTTTGAACTCTCATTAAAAAAAGTGGTCTAAATTTTTGTAATTCGTAATAAAATAAATAATTTTCTTATTAATTTATCAGTAGCTAGGAAGGTACATACTCAAATCAAATTTATTCATTTACTGTTTCATATATGAACTTTATAATCTAGTTTGTATGCATGCTTTAAACTTGTTTATACGTTACTGTAAACAATTAACTGCTCATTAAAATTCATGATGTGTACACATACTTAGGGATACAATCTAGCTAGATCATAATTATTGTATCTTTCTATTTTTGTACTATTTGATTCTGTTCTGTTTTGTGTACCAAATAAATAAATTTTATTATAAACGTACTAAGTCTAAGTACCGATCATTGTAAGCGGTTGAAACAAATAGTACCAATACCCTACCACTAAAAAAAAAGCCATGGTAACCAATACACCGTATACCAGCCATCCTAGGTTATTTTATCGTAAAGGTAATCGTAAAGGTATCATAAATGACTACAGGTTGATTCGCCTGCCATAACAATTATTCATTTTAGGGATACATAGTTTTTTTTTGTGTAATTTTCCTAACTGTTGTTATTTGTGTGATACGGGCACAAGTATAGATGTATTATGAAAATGCTCTGTAAGAAGGTATAGTTTAATTCTCTCTTGCACCGGAAGTATGCCAGAAAACTTTAATAAGCTCATGACGTTGTCTTTGAAATCAATGTATTTTTTTTCTTTTATTAAATAGACCAATATACGGACTTTTTTGTATTGATGATATTTTTTTAATGGCATGCAGTGTGCCGGCTTAGAATTACATCATCTCCTTCCTCTGCTTATCTTGGGGCTGGATGATGTTGTGTGGACTGTCTAGCATTATTAATTTATTTATTTATTTCCCGCGGTTATCTGTCGTAAGAGGCGACTAAGGGATATCTATCGGAGGGCGGCAGCCTCCTGCAGAACAAGTCCATTACCAAACTGAGATCTACAACCTTCATGGCTAGAGTGGCGATTATTATATTACCCCCTGATGATAAGAGCCGAAAAGGCGCTTATCAGGGGAGGCCTATGCCCAGCGGTAGAATAGCATAGTCTGTGATGTTTATTTAGTTGGAAAGCAGTTTTATGTAACTCATGGGTGCATCGTGTTATCTGCATCGACAATCAAATGAAAATAGAGGGTAGGGGACAACTAGCGAGGCCAAAAAAAAAAACCTACATATTACCTGTAAAGTTACTCGAAACATTATCTATGATTGTTTCGATCACTAA
Source organism: Eupithecia inturbata (assembly GCA_963662085.1). Classification (NCBI taxonomy): domain Eukaryota; kingdom Metazoa; phylum Arthropoda; class Insecta; order Lepidoptera; family Geometridae; genus Eupithecia; species Eupithecia inturbata. Next base: position 7,702,004 of record OY759176.1, on the reverse strand, counting down.
GTCGACTTTTCTATCGACTTTAATTGAATCGAGAAATATATTTGTGGCAACAGTAAAACAAAACTGAGTTCGTAGTCATATTTGTGAAAAAGTTTGGAACAATAATCGGGAGCTGCATGCTATTTATTCATTTTGAGTAATTTTTCGGATACTTCAGCGAAAAGTTTGCGAAATACTGCTCTAATCTGATTTGTGTTTATGTATTCGGGAAAAGAAAGTGAAGAAACAATGATAATACAATAACGAGAAAACTACTTTGTTATTATGATATTGATCTAAAAAGAAACAGCCAAATTGAGAACATTTTCCTTTTTAACCAACTTCGAAGATAGGAGGAGGTTCTATGTTCGGCTCTACGTATGTTTTTTTTTATGTTTTGTATGTTCTCCGATTTCTCCGTCAATTGTGGATCAATTTTGATATTTTTTGCTATTGTATCCTCTATACAATAGCAAAAAATATCAAAATTGATCTCGAATTGGTCCCGCAACAAAACTTTAGAAACTAGTGTAAAATTAACAAATTTGAAACCGGTGTTTAGCTTTTTCAAAACGATAGTTTTGGAAAAAATTATGTTTTAGTCGGTGAAATATCTTTATTAACAAAGAAAATTACAATAAAATAATAAAAACAAATTAGAACTATTATTTACAGTTGAAAAAATTAAGCTAACTGCAGACTGTTGCAAACAATCTACAGGTAGCTCAACTGATCCATATCAATACCAGTCGGAAGCGTCCCCAAGACGCTGGCTGCATTGCCTTGCTGTACGGCAATGCTGATACGCTGCGCCAGATACCCACCAGCTTTCGGATCACACGTCGCATCGACCAGACGTTCAGATAACTTTTTAAAAACCCGGGGAGCCTCGGTACCCAACGGACCCGGCTTAGGGTCTCGACCCCAAAGGGAGCAAATGTGTAGGCTCTGTCGAGACCTTCATATTTGCGTCTCGTGAGATCCTCGGCCAAATAATGTATTAGTCGGTTGAAAATTATATTATTATCTCGCAGGATTCTTCGTACTTCACTGTGGTCCTGGAAGCCCTGAAGCTGGACTGTCGCGCGCAAGGAAAGTGTCTCATGGGGGCCACGGAAATGGGCCAGCTGGCTATGGAGTACCTTGACGACCGAAAGTACGAGTTCTCCAAGCTCGAGAATGAAATAAAAGATAATATGAAGGAGAGAGCACGCACGTTGAAACTAGCTCGACGTGAGATTGGCTTCCTGACAGAGTCATTTCCGGAACTTATTAGAAAGGAGGTAAGGTTTGCCTATATCATAGGTAAATTTTTAAAAGCTGGTGCGATTCCCTTTTATTTTTCGTATATTACTGGAACCGGTTGATTGTCTATTGTTTTTTCATACAGTACAATGTGGTACAATTATCCAATTATACAGGGTGTTGGTGCCACAGGTAGGGTGTACTAAGCTGATAGGGGGTGATTCTGATTCTATAACTTGAGACTAGCGGTTTTTTTTTGCCAAATAAATTTATTTTTCTTGTTCTTTTTTAATTCGTGTTCTTTTAACTCTTGCATTATTTAACATTACAAAATATTTCACAAATGATTTAGCTTGTTTTTATTTTCAGCAAACCAGTGTTTTGTCATGAAATTACTACAAAAAAAATATATATTTTTTACAAAAAAATACATATTTCTGCTGTAATAAATTATTTTTGAAATAAATTTTACAAAAAAAGAATATATAATTTTTACAAATAATTTCATGACAAAACACTGGTTTGCTGAAATCCTTTGTTGTTTAAAAATAATAATAATTTGAAGAATACACGTAAGAGAACACGAATATGAAGTAAAACCGTCGCTATTTTATTTCAATTATAAAATAATACTTATTAAAAATCAATCCGATATTGGAAAAATCGTAGAACAAACGTTGACCCCCTCGATGTCCAGAATCACCCCATTTCGTCTTAGAACATCCTTGACGTGGCACCCTGTATAATTGTATGAAAAACAAAAAATAATCGCGCCAGCTTTTAACAATTTATGAAAAATATGTTGTAGAATCATCGATCAAGGTATACGAAGGTATCAAAACAATCAAATTATTTTACTACTTCGTCAAGATTATTATTGTTTGAAGAAAATCTAGTAGTTAGTATGTTTTAATGATTAGAAGTAAAATTTTGTCGGGGGCGTGTCGTTGATGTGGGTTTTTTTTTGTGAATTTAGCTTGTTTGCATCCAAAACCAGATTCTTCAAGTGCGAGAGACTCACGCGCTGAGAGTTTCGAACTTTTGTTTAATACACAAATACTTTAGGTATCAGTGAGCAGAGCTTGTGTTATGGGTACTAGATGACTGATAAACTTAATACAATACATAACATAGATAGATATTTTTTATTATATATAGAAAATACCCAGAACACCCGGAACAAATATTTGCAGATCGTACAAACATTTGTCCCAAGGCGGGAGTCACCCGCAACCTTCTGCGTCGCAGGCGGACCTTCGCCCCCCACGCCACATCGGTCGTCGTAGTTATACAAGATAGATAGAACATAATATTCAATAAAGTAGAAAGTAGCAAGCCATTAAGACTAATTAACAGGCTCAGAGTCCATTAATGTGGTTGCAACTCCATTTTCCGTAAATGTTTTAATGACGAAACGGCTGATCGAATACTAATGGGTTTTGGCAAGAAGATTAGTTAAAAAAAAAGAGAGTGAAATCATTCTCCAACTGAACCTAGCAAGTGACGGCGGAAGCTGACAAGACTGTCATATCTATATATATAAAAGAAAGTCGTGTTAGTTACAATATTTATAACTCAAGAACGGCTGAACGGATCTCGGTGAAATTTTTCAGCGAGATAGATGGTATCCCGGGGCCGGACATAGGCTACCTTTTATTCCGGAAAAAAGCGTGCGAAGCCGCGGGCTGCAGCTAGTAATATTATAAATGCGAAAGTTCCGTGAATGTTTGTTACCACGTATCTCCGTAACTTCTTAACCTATTTTGATGAAATTTAGTATTTAGATAGTTTAAGTTTAGGAATAACACATAGGCTAATCTAATTAAAAAAAAATTACCTCTGAGTGGTCTAAAGGGTGGTAAAGTTTCTATGGAAAATTATTATTCCTTGGTTCAATTCACTTAAAAGTCCGTATACTCGGTAAATACCCGTTTTTTTTTCGAAACTACCCCCAGGCAGTGTTCAATCAATTTCCACGCAGCTAGTTATTGCATAAATCTCCGCTCTGCTACCTCGCTCCGTGTCAATGCAGCGTGGACAGGCGGCCTTAGATCTTTCTAAACCTGTACACCATAAAAATACATTACAAAGAGTTCTAATTGGTATTATTATGTATCGATGACCGCAGGAAGCAGCGAACCTGGACGACCTATACGAAGATGAAGAGAACATGAGCCTCCACTCCGTTCACTGGGAACTGGAGGAGGTCATGGGCATCTGCAAGCGTCTGCAGAAAGCGACGTTCGTCTCCAACTTTGAACAGATACTGCCTAGGTACTATTATAAATAATAATCACTTGCCCTTTTATTTCCTAATTAAAAAATAATAACAAAATTAATTAGGACTAGTAAATTAATAAAAATAGTAAATTAATTATGAATAGTAGTATAATAATATAAAACAAATAATATGCCACATAATTTATAATATAATTAGATTACATTGAAATTAATAATAGGTTTTAATAAGAATCTCTCATTGAGTAAAAGCCTCCTCCATTTTACTCGTAAGTTAAAAAAATAAGAAATATTTTTAAACTTACGCAATCTGAACATTTATTTATTTAATTGAATAACGCGATAAATACCTATATAATACTAATAATAATGTACTCGTAAGTTTTTCTGTTTTGACATTTGTTTAGCTAGTCTATGCCAGCTGTGCCATGCGTCTACTGTGCGGAAATGGAATTATGCAATTCCCATACACATGGAACGTCGCGATGACAACCTAATTCTATCGAGTAACCGAACTCAGGCCTCAGTCTGTAGGCCTCCCAAAATTTGTAACCCTGTAACGTTCCGCGAAATCACATCACACTAATATTATAAACGCTAAAGTTTTGATGGATGTTTGGATGCTTGTACCCCATCACGCCAAAACTACTGAACGGATTTGCTGAAATTTTGCATACAGGTTTTTATCCCATAAATCAGGTCCCATGGGATATAAATAAAACGTTTACATATACCTCTACATATACAACGCGTGCGAAGCCGCGGGCAGAAACTAGAACGACATAGTACGACTTGTACTTTGTCGTTGAACCATCTCGTCTGGGGGTGCCCGACACTTCTTTTGAGCATCTTCCATTAATGCAATTGCACGCGGAGATGTTTTTTTTACTGAGGCATTCAGCACGCAACTGGTACCTATTACATTGCTTTTAAATGATCCGTTGCCTAGACGTTAATAATTTTTCACAGGCTTTCGGTGAAATGCTTGTGAATGCCTGTGTGAGAGGACTTTAAGGGGTTTTGTCATCTGTTTGATTCTTTTAGCATTTTGTTTTATAATTATTTGGCTGATTCGATCACCGGGACTGCTTCTCAGTCTATATAAAGCACTGAGGTCTAAACTTGCATGGAGTACTGCTGTCACCTTTGGGACGGCTCGGCTAAATACCAGATCGAAAGGCGCGCTGTTAGACTTATAGGCGATTACTGGCTTGCATAGGCTGACCCACAAAGCCTCGATCATAGTCGGTGCGTTGCCAGACAGTCAGTGTTCTATAAGTACCACTTTGGTGACTGCGCCAGCATTGCACGACCTTATCCCATCTTCTCCCTTCCAACATAGGACCATTAGAATAAGTTCTTTCTGGGAAACCGTGCTCCATCTTAGGCAACATCTTCACTTACTTAACTGAGTTGATTTCCAAACGCTTGACCATCACCAAAAAAATAAAATAAAATAACAATAGTATGGATTTCCAGACTGAAAGAGCAGCGCTACCACACAGAGCGTCTGATGACTCAACTGACCCTGAACAGCGCTAAAAGAGACGCTCTTCTCGAAGACAAGAAACACGCCTTACAGATGCTGGACGCTTTGAAGAACGTTGGCCAGGAGAGCACTTGTCTGTGAGTACGAGCATCTATTCAGACCTCTTTATTATGATATTTTTTTCATGACATTTTTGCTTCCCACTGCTTGGCAAGGGCCTCCCCAAATCCTTCCACTAGCTAGATGATATAATTTAAAAAGATATAAAACCCGCGATGCTGCACCAAGCCAGAAAGCCAGAAAGCTACGCCAACCGCCACTGAAAAACCACCACCAGTTTCTGTCTGTATTCATTTTCGTGGGCTCGCTACGCTCTTCTTTCTTCATTTAGTACTTGTAACTTGTGTTATTTTAATTATCTACCGCAGAACAATAAAATATGCGACTTGGTCCATGCCACTGCAGACAAGAGATGCAGAGATTTCTGATTCTGTTTGCCAGGCACCTAAAAAGTTGGCCAAACCACATAATTAGAAAACTCGCTCTGCTCGCCGATAACATTTTCATGCTCTTCCGGTGCCCTTGAGTTCGACTCCCAAGCAAGTTATTTAAAGTTAATGCGGCCTTCACTGTTTCCCAGCCATAAGTTGTTACATAGTACATAATAAGTTTACCGACCTTCATTCGACTCTGGGGTGTAAATAAATGAATAATTGCATGTGGTAAAAGTAGCCTTTGTTAATCAAGGTCTTAAATTTCTTGTCAAACTTTTATATAAATTAATGGAGGCGCCACTTTAGAGCTATAAAATTTTACCATTACCCTCTATACTTCGAAGTTTGCAAACCGATCCATTAGAAATGTAGGTACCTACCTTAAATTTTTAGGTATTCATTAAATAGCAAAATCTCTTACTGGTACCTTTATGTATTATATATTGGTATACTTGACAATCGTTCAAAACCTCGGCGCGCGGGTCACACTCGCACTTGACGGATCTTGTTTCTTATAACGAGTTTGGTCCAGGATTAATTTTTCTCATCGTTTGATCTTCCGCAAAGCGTAAAAATATATGGCGTAATCTTGAGTCCTTAGGATCTGTACAGTTATGAATTTCTCTTTGTTAAGGTGGAATTGGTTTAGTGACGCTAGGCCTGCTATGATAATAGGCCTGTGTTTGTTCAAGCAAAGTTTTAATATAAACCGAAATAGCGAAGACTGTTTATGTCAGGTCGGTATATTCCATCTGCTTTAGACGCTTCTGGAAATGTCTGTGATTTGGTTACATTTTTCTGTGATATCTACAGGATATACTAGTCCACTGATGGGCGCAGGCCTCCTCCTGATAAGCTCTTTTTTTATTTCCGGTTAAAAATAATGAAATTTTCGTTTTTCCTTATCTACGATTCGTAGCACCGCAGGTACGTACTACGCAAAGTTAAATGCTACGCTAATAATAAACGTCGTATCATCTAACTAATAATTTGGTGTGTTTTAAAAAACGATAAACCGACTTCAAATTCCGGTTCATAAATAATATTCTTATGTCTCGGACGAACGAAATCACCCCTACCTTACTTTCCCTGACCGAAGGTCTGTGTTCACGTGCAAAAAATTTAGTTTACGCTGACGACATCTATTATAAAATTCAAGTCTAATTTAGTTTAATGGCACGTGGATACTGTTGTGTGATACTGTTGACGCCCGTTGCCATGGACACCATTAATTCAACCATTCTGAAAACCATTCTGATGAATTTTTACAAACCTACGTTTTACGTCGCTTATAGCAATTCCTCGAGAATTAAACTTATACCTCAAAATAAAATTTTATACAACAACGAAAGAATCATCAAAATCTATTAACAATTGCCGCAGACATCACCAAAACTGTTGTAGCTGGTCGTGATTCTCCAAAAATATCATGTTGCTTATTAAGTTTAACGGGATAAATCCCTCGGGGATAAAATTTTTATGGGACCACCTCGGGATCATTCTAAAAACAATACTGAAAGAATCAGTAAAATCGGTTATCCATAGGCGGAGATATCAAGTAACATACATACATAAAAATAAAAACATATAGACGAACTAAGAACCTCCTCCTTTTTGAAGTCGGTTTAGAAGATAAATTTATCGATGTAAATGTAATCTAATAATATACGAAACTTTTATATAAAAAGGGAACGTTAGGTTGTAGGGTGTACCGATCTAGATGAATTCTATAAAAACTCTTAAAATCGTATACAGATAGAATTTTTTCGTCATCGAGGAATTTTGTGAGAGGGGGGAGGGGACTTTCCAAAAAAGGACTACTGCACACCTTCGGCTTACATATGAATTCTGATTTCCATGGTTCTTTTTATTTGAAAGTTAGTAACTTTGAATTTGTCTCATATAATTTCGGTGAAGATCTGATGAGGATTTTCGGCGTGAGGAGTAGAATAGATAGATAGATAGATAGATTATCACTTTATTGCACCATCAATACACTTATAAAACAAGAACTTAATACTAATTATATATAATGTGGCACAATCGGCGGCCTTATCGCTAACAGCGATCTCTTCCAGGCAACCTTTGGATGGATAGGATCAGTACGTATTGAATCTGACGGTGGCGTAATTGATGAGAATCAAACATAATAGAAGTACTTTAGACAGACGGCAGAAAAAAAAAAAAAAGACAAGAAAACAGAATATCTCCTCAAAATGGAATAAATTACTCACTTTTGGATCTACCTTCACTGTTAAACTACTCTGTCCTCGCGAGGTCTGCTGTTCGCAGAACTACTACTTTACTTCACTTGTAAAACGGCAAAGCCGAACATATTTAAAGCTAGGATAAAAGAGCACTTCCTACTATCATAAATACTATCTATCTATAGTATATTATTATAAAAGGTATTTATTAGGTTTATTTAGTGATTATTATTTTAATTTAAGTATGTTTATTATATGCATATGTATTGTATATTATTATATTATATTACCTACTATTAGTTTAATTGTCAGTATATCTTGTTCGATTCATCGTTTTTGTACACTTCCTCTACCAGTTCCATCGACTCTCCTATAACTCTAAGGTTTGCTGGAAGAAAACTCTTTTCAGGGTTAAGCTCGCCGTACATATCCTATTAAATAAGTTCATGCTTTTGTATTATTGTGTACAATAGAGAATTACAGAATTACAGCAGCCCGTGTTGGTGGTTTCTTTTTAATACTCTTTAGCTTTCCGTTACAATGAACTCAAGGCAAAACTTCTATTGTGCAATCCGATTTATTTCTGCCATAGAATTTAAACTTTAAAAATGGACGGCTGATAGGAAAGTAGGTGTTACATACATAAGATCCAGGTGAGGCCATTGTTGTCTAAGCTTGTGCCGGTCGACTCCACGTGTAAGGGTTACACGTGGAGTCGACCGGCACGAGCTTCTTTCCTCTTTTCCCATTTATCGGGCCAGATGGCAAATTTTATTTTACATTACGTTTTTAACATTTTATATTAACGTTAACGTTTTTAATCCTATGATCGACTCACGAGATCGTGATTGGAGACGAGTCGGCGAATTAGATTGTATCTGGATCAATCTAAAAATAATGTAGTTGTTCGTCTCTTTTTTTGGATTTGGTATTTTTTTATTTGATAAAAGTTATGATAAATTATTTCAGAAAAAAATATAAATATAAATAAAATTATCCGACTGGTATTGATATGGATCAGTTGAGCTACCTATAGATTGTTTGCAACAGTCTGCAACTGCAGAACAATTGGGAATCGGAACAATTAATTAAACAATATTATACATTTTAGACAACGCGATACTGCTGCACATACTCACATTGACATTCAATATAATCATAATAAAATCGACGAAATTGACACTACAAAATTTTTAGGACTTCATATTGACAAAAAACTTAATTGGAAACCGCACATTGAATATTTATGTAGAAAACATAATAGTCTCGTCCACATTTTATACAAATTATCCCATGTTGTTAACTTGGAAACGCTTCTCATAACGTATCACGGGTTGATTGCGTCAAATATTCGCTATGCCATAATATTTTAGGGCAATTCAACGGAGAAGTTGACAAAATTTTCAAGTATCAGAAGCGCTATATACGAGCTATGTTTCGTCTTAAGGTAACAGATTCCTGTAAGCCTTACTTATAATATTCTTACTGCTCCATATAATATTCTTACTGCTTCATATAATATTCTTACTGCTCCATATAATATTCTTACTGCTCCATATAATATTCTTACTGCTCCATATAATATTCTTACTGATCCATATAATATTCTTACTGCTCCATATAATATTCTTACTGCTCCATATAATATTCTTACTGCTCCATATAATATTCTTACTGCTCCATATAATATTCTTACTGCTCCATATAATATTCTTACTGCTCCATATAATATTCTTACTGCTCCATATAATATTCTTACTGATCCATATAATATTCTTACTGCTCCATATAATATTCTTACTGATCCATATAATATTCTTACTGCTCCATATAATATTCTTACTGATCCATATAATATTCTTACTGCTCCATATAATATTCTTACTGCTCCATATAATATTCTTACTGCTCCATATAATATTCTTACTGCTCCATATAATATTCTTACTCTATCTTCACTGTATATTTACGGAACGGCTATATTTGTGAAAAGTAACCCAATTTTTTAACAATTAAGCTAACTAGCTTTATTGTTTCAATTGTAAATACTAGTTCTAAATTGTTTTTATTATTGAATTGTAATTTTCTTTGTCAACAAAGAATCATAAAAAAAATAATAAGAATTGATTTGTAAGCCTACAGCCATGGCGTTATTTGAACCAATTTTTTTCACCCGAGTGCCCAATTTGTTCGTAATCACTTTTAAATTGAGTGACCACTTTCTGTAGTAATTTAAGGAACCGGCTGTTGATTTGAAGAAGGTATACTTGTGGACATAATTCGCAATTTTCCCTGTATAGACTTTCTTTCCTGAAAAACAATCAAAATACTAATGAATTACTTTTACGAATACCGAATTAATTATCATTAAGTTATAACGCGTATAGTTAAAGATTGTGATTGTAAATCTTATGCTGCCCCAGCCCCATTTTGATCATATTTCACATAATATAATCTAAGAGAGACGACATTACATTTTCAATCCCATGTATCAACACGACTGAACTACGAGTATATACTCGTATATGTGTTACTAGAATAATTTATCGATAATTAATATTCATAATATATATATACATATATATTATGTTAATATATATATACATATATATATTATGTTCATAAAATTCGTTATTATTTAATATTTTGATTGCTATAAACTTTTTTTTTATCTGTCTTTATTGACAAAGAAAATTACAATTCAAAAATAGAAACAAATTAGAACTAGTATTTACAATTGAAACAATTAAGCTAACTGCAGACTGTTGCAAACAATCTAGAAGCTACTCACATACCCACAGTATTACTGTGGGTAGGTAGAGGGCGTATTCCCAAAACACTCCAAGATTATTTCCCAAACTGCTCCACGAAAAACTATTCTATAAATAAACCGCCAAGTGCGAGTCGACTTGCACTCGAAGGGTTCCGTACCGTGAAAATAAGGCAACTCTTTCAAAGAACATCAAGTTTTCAATTGTTTGGAGACCCCTTTAAATTTTAAACTTTATTTTATTTTTAGTATTTGTAATTATTACAGTTGAAGTGTTACTTAATTATAGTGTTTCATGTGTCTACCTGTTGTAGTTATATATAGCCAAAAAAATTAAGTTTGTTGTATGGACGGTAATTTTGATATTTATTTCATTTTTATTATTTGTTGTTATAGCGGCAAGAGAAATACACATTATCAGAAACTTTAAACTGTGAACCTGTATTGCCTTATGGAGACTCCTTGTATTGGATTTCTGATAGAAATAGGACCTTAAGGTAGTCATTTGTCTGTTATGTAGGTTAAATAATGTCTATGATTCCCCAGTCGCCCTCTGATCGTGGTAAGACTTGCCTCTGGATGCAAGCTATCGGGTGGTGCGGCTTCGCGTCATAGTCACATATATCAGACGTTGTAGGCTTTTTAGTTCCGTTTTTGTCCAGTTAATTACGCTGAAAGAGTAAGTTGAGACTGGAATTGCATAGGATTTATTGCTTTTTTTGTGTTCTTCGAATTACGTTGGAATTTAAGTTTGGAGTTGAGCCTATTTAAAATTTTGGGTGACTTTAGTTTTTATTTCCTTCCTATGAATCTGTCGAGATTGATAGTAAACTAGGTACTTGTAAGTTTCATTTTCATTAAGGGGTTCTATTACTTCGCCGGATTGTGTCTGATATTCGTGCAGTGGCCTGATTTGGAAGAATAAATTTTGCATTTATCGATTCCAAAGCCCATTCCTATATCATTAGAAAATTATTCTGTAACAATAATTAGCAACTCTATCTAGGTCGACTTGAGTGGAAGCAAGTCGACCTAGATAGAGTTTGATATCATTTTGATATCGTCCATATACAGAAGATGGTTAAGTTTTGTGTCTGCATTGTCTGTCTGTCTGTCAGTAGTGTTTCCGAGTCTAGAGCCTAGATGCATCAGATGAGTTCAGTGTGTTCGATAAGTTGCGTGAAGTTGGTCGTCCATTTGGACATGGAACTACCTAAGAAAGATATCACCTGTGGATGGACTCTGTATTTATTATTATTATTATTTACATTTTAGTCCTAGTGGACTATAAATGATTGTTTCGGTACTATGTGAATATAGGATAGGTTTTCCAGCTGTTTAAACCAATAAGGAATGTTTTTTCATAGCTAAGCGATCATGTCAAATTATGTGTGGTTGACAAATCTCACAGCTCTAATCTACCGTGTAAAAAAGCACCAAGCGTTTGAATCGCAGTAAAACATGAATAACTGAATATTAATCAAATATCATGAAAATGGTTTAGCGGGGTTTAATGCGATATGTTATTATGTTATTTCGGTTTCTCGGGTATTATATGGAAATAATCATGTTTTAATTTTTTAATCTTGTTCGGAGAAGCCGGGTTTGTTAGGATCAGATTAAATTAGAAATAAATGAAATTATTTATTTAAAAAGAACAGCATTATTACTATCTTACTACTTAGTTGGTAAGTAATATGCGATCGATTTCTTGTCAAACACAGGTTACAGATATTATATGTATATACATAAAATGTTACAGAAATAATACACACAAGTAATAACCTTGTATGTCCAAATGTTAAAAATGAAGAGACAATTTAATTGAGACGCGCAGTAGAGCGTCCAGCCAAGTTCGGAAAGAAACTTGCGACGCTATAGCAGTGAGTATCTTTACACGAACCATTGGACTCGCTTTTGCTCCCGTATACAGTCATTATCAAAGCAACATTAAAACAAATGCGGTGGGTATAAACTTGCCAAGACACAAATTAAATAATGCAAGAACGTAACAAATTAAGATTACAAACTGCTATCAAACTTGGCACCTATCTATACCTCTATGATCTTAGCTCTTTTATCGGTGAAGCCACTACGTGGAGCCCGCGGAAACGATGTATGAAGTTTTAAAATTATTATACATATTTGTCATGGAGCTGCTGGGAAACGACTAACAATAGAATCATGGAGCTTTGGGAATGGCTAGTTTACACATTTATGTTTTAGATTGGATTTTATTTCAAATTAGATCTTTCAACTTTTAATTAGCAGAATGTAAAATTGCGAAAGACGGAAAGCGTGGAATTAAATTTCATAATTTATTTTGTGTGGACTGTGTATTCGTTAGGACTTGGCTTGGTTTAGGCGTATAAATTATTTATTTAATAATTTACAGATTTTCTTTATGTTATGAAGTTATTTGCGTTTGCAAAGAAAATTAGTTTTTATGTCCAAATCATTTGTGCTTTTTCAGCAAAATAAATATTTTATCATATTATAGAAAGAGTATTTTATTATTCATTTAACTTAGCAAAAAGTAGAGGAAAGCTGAAAAAAATGCGACGGAAAGCCTATAGTAGATGTCACTTCAGATCTACTAGACTAATACTAATTTGACTCTAATAATAAGGTTGTCGTCCCTAACGATCGAAGTAAAAAGGATGGCATCATTTTTACGTGCTGTCAAATTAATTTAATTTTGTTTCGGCGACATCTGAATTGACACCAATATCCACCAATGCCAATTGTTATTATAATATAATTTAACAAGCTTTTTATAAATTGCCCTGATAAAGTATAGAATCAAGTGACGTAACGTAATGGCTTCGACGGAAGATCAGCGTTGTAGTAGCTATAACCTATAGCTATCACAGCATATGCTGAGTCGAATGCCATTTTGTAGCTTTAAGGTATTTTATAATTGGTTAATATTAATATATATTATGTAGTTTATATGGTGTTGGTAATTTAATTAGTTTTAGTACGTTTTAGTTCTCAGCTACAAATAAAGTATTTCTTTCTTTCTTTCAAAACAAACGGCGAACTAAGCGAGCCGCGAAAATGTTTATGAATGTTTAGTAATAACCACATTCGATACTTTACTTCTACCTAAAATGAAAACTATCAACATCTTACAAATTTTTATTTATTTTATCAATGCATATTGCTAGGTTTAACTAGCATTTTAAGCAAATAAAAACATTTGACGACATTCATTACTGTACGTAGGGAGCGGCGGTTTGTTGGAGTGGAAGTTGGACCTTCCAACTTTGAAACTAAACAGCTTGTGGGTACAACATCCAGGCAAATAATGAGACTCTTAGAGAGCAGTGCACAAGAACGCACTATGTCGTCAAGGCTTTTCTGCAGGTATAAACAAAGTTGAAGTGACTTTTTTAATGTCAATAACAGATTTTTACTAAATGCACATGAAAATGTAAACTGTACTTTTAACAAAACACCAATTAATTTGTGTTGTTTGAAACTCTGATTAGTTTCCGAGTGGTTACTGCTTGTTATAAAGTTTCATACAAAGAATAGGTACTGAATGAACGGGTCAAGTTGAGGCGGTGGCGATGATTCGCTGAGAGTTGTTAAAAGTTGTCCAGTCTGCGTCTACCAATAATCGCACACTAAGTATATAATACTTGGTGTAAAATAACTCAATCTAATCTCTTTTTATTGTAATGGAAACTTCATGGCTAAAAGTAGCTGATTTACTCGTCTACTATTACCAAGTAGTCGGTTAAGCTCCTGGATCAGTTAAATTTTTAATTTAAAACATTTTTATATATATTTGCTTACATTTAGAAATGCATTAAACACTCCTCAAAAGCGCTCCTCACCCCACACTGGCTTCCACGGCCGTGATTGAATGCTGTTTGAAGGAACGATCAAAGTGGATAAATTAGTAACAGTACGGTTCAGTTAGACCAGCCATATTCAAAGTGTGCTCCGCTATAATACAGGTCATAATGAAAACAAAATAGGTGGTAAAGAAAAATATACGACAGTCTCTAATAATTATTATATTATTAAGTACCACCATCTTTATAATTACAACTGCGGGGCGCGCAGTGGTTCACGGAACATACTCACTTCACTTCTACCTATTGATAATTAATATTATGTAGTGCGGGACAGGCACGGGTGGGTGCTAGACTTAGTTTCTTCTAAGAAGCAAAATAAAGCTATTCTCTTAAGCTGTCGCTGAAATAACTCATGGATCAGCCCTTGAAAATAAAATACCGCCAAACTTATGAGACTTCAACCTTCTTCTATCAAGCCTGATAAAAAAAAAATATGAAAATCCATCAAGCAGAATTGAGAGCTCATACATGAAAAAAAAAAACAGTTTTATACCTCTACAAGGTGCCACGTTAATGGCGTACTAACCCGAAAGGGGGTTGTTGTGCACCCTGTACCCAACCGATCCGCATGGTTGATTTTCAGAAATACGTTTTTTTAAGTTTTCATAGTAAAAAATAACTTTACGCATACGCTAGAAAAATGACAACCCTATCACTAACGCAAACACACGTAAGGCCGGCCATTTTACCGACAAAATTTTAGGGTTCCTTTTTCTTAAAACCCGGAAAGTGCAAGAAAAAAATAATGTTCGTGGAAGGGGATCACCCCCTTTCCCCTTAGTAAACCATTAACGTGCCACCGTGTAAAAACCTCATGAGCTTGGTTAGATATATTGATTATTATGTTAAATAATTATTATAAAAAATACGCTAACATTATTTTTTATTCATTTAGGTAAATTACTTATTTTAGGGCTCCGTTAAATATTTTTATTTCCAAAAGGGATCCGTCGTCGCTAAAAAGTTTGAGAGCTACTGAGTTAGACGATGAAAACAGCCTCGGGTTTCTCTTGATTGCAGACTGATTCAGACTGTATTTGCATTTAATAGTATTACTCACGTGACAAAGCTATGCAATACTGCTAATTGACATAAATTACTGTAGTACACATGCTGAATAATAACAGTATTCTGTATATGCACTAATTGTTAACTTATTATGGGATTTCTAGTAAGCAAGGTGTGCTTTTATTTCAATAAAACAAGACCTGCAAAGTGCGAGAGAGATTCGTGCACCAATTTGTAGTTTTCTTAATTTGCCATTTTTCCAGATCTGTACCAGATGCTTTCATATATTGCTTCAGTAATTAAACATTTATTAAGTCCCGTAAAATTAAAAAATGTAGTCTAGTCTACAAACGTTATGAACGACTGACCATTATTTCATTTTCCGATTCGTTGTTAATTTCCTGTTTTATGCCGCATTTTTGTAATGTGTTGGAAATTTTGTCCGATTTTATTTTTATTAAAAGAATTCCACCATAATATGCAACCGGCTGGAACTTTTAGTAAAAAAACTGATGCATTAGATCAGCTTCGTGAAAGAAAATTGACTCTTTATTAGATTTGAAGCTAGGTTAAAACAACATTAGTTAATAAAGTTTTTTTTATTATTATAATGCGTAAGCCTCTGGGTTAATTTATAAGAAATCAAATAATATCTTATACATTTTTTGACTTCGACGGGAATTGAACCCGCAGCTTTCAGTACAGGAACGTGCTAACCTACTACACCACGAGGTCAAGTGACGTAGAAGACAAAAAACTTTGCTAGCTCCAGCTACAGGGGAAACATTGAAGTGTTATCCAATCCTGTTCAAAGACTAAAGTTAAGCTTAGTGCGTTTTACGAGAGGTGTCGCGTTGCTCATTTCTAAAGTTTTTTTTATTATTATAGTACGTAAGCCTCACATTGGTTAATATTAGTTAATGTTTAGGAAGAAACGATTCCCAATAGGAACTTTTTACTTTTGGGTGCAAAGGAGGGTTAGAAAAAAAATCGAGTGGGTTCTCATGAGAAAAGGCTACTCCTGTACTTTTCAGATAATAGGAAAATATAAAACAGAAATGGCCAGATAACAAGAGCTCTCATTTGGTAAATATTCTATGGCTCCGTATGTCATTTTCTGTTGCATTCTTCAGTATAACGTGATGAGCCAAAGTAATCTAAAAACTAAACTACCTATTCAGCGTCTGACGTTCCATTTTAGGGTTTCTGTATCGGTTTTGAGACCCTTATGCATGGTCTCGCGTTTTCTGTGTTTTTTACCGTCATTAATATCTTAACAACTACATCAACTATAAACTTGAAATTTAAGATAATAATACATTTCGAGCGCCTACACAGAATTAAAGAAAAGTTAAAACTTAAATTTTTAGTACAAATTGTGATGTCGAAATTTTAAAAGAGATAACAAGGTTGAAGTTGAAACATTTTAAATCAGTTTTTAATATTTACTTTTGAAATATTTTGAAAAAAGTAGAAAAATTACTCTCTTCGAAATGTGCAGAGCGGTCCATCAGTATATGTAACGTTTGTAGATATGGATCTATATTTTACAGAAAACATATAGAAAAGTCTTGCAAGTGGAACACTTCTTGAATATGGTCAAAAAAGGAGGGATAATTTTCAAAAGGGGGATACTACCTCACCGAGTGGGGTAACAAATTAAAGTTAACGGATGTGATATCTCGAAACTACTATTTTTAACAGTATTTTTTTATGCTAAATAGTTACTTATGTTATATTTGAAGGGCCTTCATAGCCTTAATGTTTGGAGGATACATAGGCCATACATTTGCGAAAACTACCACACGATAAAAATCGCAGGTATACGCGTTCACCTTGGAAACCAACCTCTCCCTCATCATCTGTCTGTTAAGTACTTATTTATTTATTTATTTATTTATTCAAGCATGACTTACAGAATTACAATATGTTACAAAATCTAAGACATAATATTATTACACATAACATATAAACATTAGTTAAAATTTAAAATTATATAAAATTAAATAATAATTATCTGTAGAATCAATACTTAGTCACAGACAGCTTTTAATAGCAGGTCAATTGTATAGTCTAAAATATGGACATGTCAAAGAATTAAATTAAGAAATTATATCTACTCTAATACTTAGTCAAAAATAGCACGAACAGGTCATAAAGTTCAATAAAAAAATAAGAGCATCAACTGGTGTAATTTGGCGATGCTGTCAAAGAAACTTAGCACCAAGATCGTCGTCTAACTTAGAAGAGGCATCTCCAAGCGAAACGCGAACAACTCGCCCTTAAGTACAGCTTAGAGGACTGTACTGGCTACAGGAACTCAATGCTATCTACTGGTAACAAATGGCTCATCTACAAAACTGTTTTAAAACCAATATGGACATATGGGATCCAACTATGGGGGTCAGCGTGCCACTCTTCCCTATACATCATTCAACACTTCCAAAATGTTGCTCTGCACAATTTGACAAATGGACCATGGGTTCATCAGAAACTCAGAACTTCATGAGAAGGGTTTAGAAACCTGTAATACCAGTGCTCTTGCTCCGCAGATCTAACACAGTAGTATGTTTAAGCTTACAATATACATATAAGGAGCTTACAAGACAAAACAGGATGGGACAAGGATGAAAATATTTAGTAATAATTCCGCGCAAAACCTTCTCAGTTAAGATCCAACAAAATGCAATTCGCGTGTACCGCCCGCCCTCAAAAAAATAATAAATAGTTCACTGTGTGTGATGTATTATTTCAGGTATTTTTGAATCCTTAGGCGCATCGCTCACTGGTAAGTCAAAGCGAGGTTAAGGCGGCGTCGCGGTTGCGTTGCGGCCGCATCGCAGCGCCATCGAGGTGATCTCAATGTAGAATCGAGGCGGCTATGCTCCCTTTATACAAATCCCTTTATAACGGCACACCTGCGTCTCTTAGTCCAGAGAGCGACTCGTTATTGAACCATTAACTACATCTTAGCTATAGTTGCGTCTGAAAGACGAGTAGTTCATTAATTTTTGTTATATTGAAGGTATTTGCGTGAAAAGAAGAACTGCAAAGCGCAATTAGAGGCAGAGAAACGGGAAGAGATAATCTTGTCTAAAGCGCTCCATGACAAGGGAAAGTTAATAATAGAGATGAAAACATCACTTCAACAAATCAATGAACTTTTCTCGTGCGTGGGTGAGTTTCTCGTACTTTACCGTTGTCTTTTAACAGTAGGTTTGAAGGTTTGAAAAATTACAGATATTTTTAAAAAAGCTTTTAGGATTTTTGCATGGGTCTATTTTAATATTGTTGTATATTTGAGCAGTAGAAGCATGTTTTAATGAGTCTAGACTGAACAGAGAAATACAGTAACTTTAGTTTTAGATTTTCACATTTGAATTTTTAAGGGCATATGCAACCGAAAGTCATAAACGTAGTATGAAAGTACGTTTTTTGTAGTCCTGCACCCCACACGGATCAATGACCTCGATCCCGCAAGCTTACGGGATTGATATTTTGATACGGGATAGGATTCCCTGAGGATCAAGTAATAACAACATGGTTTCAGGAGCACCGAATGCACCGCGACCGTTCGAGAATGTTCCACCAGCGATTCAGTACAAGCTGGATGACCAGCTGCAAGCGATACCTGAGCTGGAACACGACTGTAAGTTATTCAATAATAATGCTGGACATTCCACATAGCATCATCTAGCCCAAAACTAAGCAGAGCTTGTGTTATGGGTACCTACTAGATAACTGAATAACTCAATTAAATTACATTGATTCATTATTATTAACTATACATAGGAAATACCCATGTAGTGACACAATTTTGCTTAAAGTACGCGGCGCAAACGCGTTTCGGCAACTCAGCTTTTTCAGTAGCTAAGCCGAGTTTAACCAGCTACTCCTCAACCCTCTGCCGAGATCATACATATCCTAAACTAAGGATTATAGACTATCGTAAATGCAACACATATCTTGTGCTCGTGTCTCTGTGTAGTGAATAGACTCAGTACATATATCGAATATACTCTTTTATTTCAACCAACCCACATAGATTAGAGAATAAACAATAATAATATAAAACCCATAACCCCCGGTACCAATATCTGCAGATCATATAAACATTTGTCCCGAGGCAGGAATCAAATCCACTACCTTCTGCATCGCAGGTGGTGTCGCCTTGCAGGTAGCCAGTGAACCGTCGGAACTTAATACCTCTCGGCCAAAACTCCTCACACATGAAAGTTGAGAGATTTTGACTCACCATAAACGAACAGATTTTCAATTACAATTAGCCCGAATGGTCTCGCTGCTGATGCGAGATGACGCTTATGTGCTGCGGATGGAACCATTTTGAACTGAAACAAGCGCGTTTGGACGTTTACTCAGACTAGGTTCTGACTTCTGCCCCATTTTGTCAACGCGCGAATCGTACCCAGAAATGTGCCAGAAATGTGCCGTAAAATATTTACTTTGACATGATTCCTTGCCATTCCTATCAACGAAAATCATTTTATTTTATCCTGCGCGAATGGAAAGTTGGTTTACCTACAGAAGTCACTAGAAGCTCTCGGCATTTTTCATAATACGGGAAAACAAAAGAGGATATGTGAAATCTTGTTTTATCTTACTTTGAAGAAGGGAAAGCCAAAGAGCATTTAGATTCTAGGTGCTCGGTTTCCTCAAAATTCAATATATTATTATCAATATTTTATTTTAATAAGACTTCCATATGACATCACAAGCGCGGTCCAAATGTTTACCTTCGCGTTCGCGACAGTCATTCAATCTAACACTAAAATTTCTGATGATGCCCACGTGGCATTGTTTCGTGAGGAGAGTGATCTACTAAATGTTTAGTTTAGTATTAAGTACCTAGTATTATGTCAAACAACTAACCCTAATTATATGTAAGTGCTTGTATAACATTACTAACTAATTATGGATCCTTTTGTTGTCCGAAACAAAAGATTTTTTTTTTAATGGGGTATGCAGCCAGCTCCTTGAGGACCTATTAGTATTGGTTTGAATCCTTCCAGTATCTTCAGATTGTTTGCAACAGTCTGCAGTTGTTATTATTATACACAGGCGAGTAACTACCTATTGTTATTTTTTTATTGACAGTTGACAAGTTGATGGCGACAGCGAAGCAGAAGTTGATGGTTCTCATGCCGGCTGTAGCAAAGATGGAAGTTACTCCAGCGGTGAGAGCGAAAGCAAACCTGTTCTACCATAATATCCTGGCTCGCTCTATGAGGGAGAACTATAAAGAGGAGGTGGCGGCTGAAGGAGGTAAGATCAGAATTCTAACTAATATTTGAAAGGTGTAAATTTGTGTTTTTTTTGTGTTCTTACTTAATTACTCGCGTTGAGTGATCGTCTCTAGTTATTAGTATTGAATTAACAGCGCTAGTTCTTGTCCTAGCTACCCAAAACAAGCTGAACTTTGTTATTTAATCACAAACAAGATCCGTCAAGTGCGAGTGTGTCTCTCGCGCCGAGGGTTTCGAACGTTTGTCAAGTATACAAATATGTACAATAGGTACCGGTAAGAGAGTTTGCTATTTAATTTCAGATGGATCGGTTTGCAAACTTCTGATTATAAAGGGTACCTAATAGTAATTTTTTTCCAGTATATTTCAAAAAGTATGTAAACTACAGAAATTTCAAAAACTGTTTTGTGATATACAAACCACCCTTTTGAAAATCATCCCTCTTTGACAAATTTTCAAAAAGTGTTCTACTGACAGATTTCTCTATATTTTTCCTGTAAAATATAGATACATATCTACAAATGCCACATACATTTCAGACAGATCGCTCTTTTTTCAAAATATTTCAAAAAGTGTGAATCCTACAGAATTTTCAAAGACTGTTTTGAGATGTACAAACCGAGTCTTTTCATTTAAGACCCTATTCGGTGAGGTAGGCCCCCCTTTTGAAAATTATTTGCCCCCATTTTGATGCAGGGGATGCATGAACGCAGAGGAGACGGCCGCGCATGTGCTTGTAGAGTGCAATAGCGTAGCGTCTCAAAGACTACTCTACCTCGGGACACCGAGGACGCCTAGGGAGGCATGCACCGGCGTCAGCGAGCTGCTGGCTTTCCTAGAGGACATCGGGTGGTTAGATTAGCAGCCCCCCACCCGACACGCAAAAAGGGCCCACCTGTGGCCTAGTTGCGGAAACCAGTCCATAAACAAACAAACGCCCCCATTTTGACCATTTTTCAAAAAGTGATCTACTTACAGACTTCTTTATTTTTCATGTAAAATATAGATCCATATCTACAAACGCTACAAACAATCCCCCATCTCCGAAGTTTGCCTCTGCAAACTTCGGAGATGGGGGAGCTATTTTTGTCAACTTTTATTAAATATTTCAAAAAGTATAAAACCTATAGAAATTTCAAAAACTGTGTTGAAATGTACAAACTGATACCTTTAATTTGATATCCCACATTAGTATAGGTCTCTTAAAGTTTTTCCGTGTCGTAATTTTGAGGCCGGAGAGTGCGTTTTCGTAGTGTAAATATTACGTGAATTTGCTGGTATTTTTTCTGGAAGTGGCCTGTTACTATCCTATAAGCGATGTCATATTTGTCCAAGAACGAAGGATCGAAAATCTAAAAATTTTTGTTATAAATGCCACCAACATGCAGTCACCATGTTATTTCGATATGTCAGAAATGCAATGAAGAAAATTAGTTCCTATAATGAATTGATTTAAGAAAATGTTTATGGCGCTATCTGTTTATAAAAGTGTTTATCTGATAATTTATCGTTGAGTCAAAAATTTCTCATAAATTAAAGTTTGGTTTTGCATGCATTTGGTAGTGGTAGTTTTTTATGATTCTAAAACCGGGCGTAAACACCCCACAAACAAAAAACTACCGAACAAAGATTATGATGAATTGTGATTTGCGTTACGTAGGTACGCTAAACACAAAACAAACTTACGTCCTAAATTTACGACATATGATGCTGGTTACTTTTCTATGGGAATCTAGTAGCAGTTGGATGGATGCTTGTAGGGGCTCGTCGAAGGTGTAAGACTTCAACTAGGGCTGGTCGGGAAGGATGTCATTAGAAACACTTCAGAACACTTAAATCGGATTATTAAGTGTATACGGCTACACTCAACTCAACATACACTCAACTACGAACTATTTAATAAAAAAGTCACTGCACTTTACAATTCACTCTCGTAATTTTCCATTAGACTGGTTCACTGTTTATCGCTTAGAAATGAACTATTACTTAATAAAAGTCAACAAGCTCGGCTTTTATACCTAAGGACCGACCTTAAAAACCTACTAGAATAATCACCTAACTTCTAGAGAGCTAGCGCTGTCTCGCTTATTTACCCTACGTATTGTCAACCGTCCTTATCTTACATTTCCGAGCTTTTCTGGAAGCTATACCTATCTCTTTCTTTACTGTCCTTGCCTTTCTTTTCTATTCGTTCGAGAAATTAACCTATAGGTACACAAAAAGGCAGGTAGGCAAGTCGGTCGCCGACAACTTCCATACTAATATTATAAATTCTAAAGTAACTTGCAATTATCTATTCTGCATTTATCCTGCATATTTTCAGCCTTATGTAATGCACATAAAGTCGTCGTCACTAACAATGGTAGTTACATAAAAGATACATAAATACGTATTAAGTCAACCTTTAAAAATTAACGTTGCTGACTTCTTTTTTTCTTTGTATTTATTTTTTATTAGTTACACAAAACACATAACAAGCAATAATAATATAACACAAAAAGAAACAAAAATAAAATACTTAGTTAACTTTCAAAAAATCGATTCGGTTTCGTAAACCTAAAAACGCTTTGGAAGATAATGCTAAATAAAACGTATGACATATTATTTTTTCTACGAAAGACGCTTGTACAAAGTTACGTTGTTCGAGAACACGTTCAAGCAGTGATAAATATAATGGACGAAAAATAGTAAGGGAGAATGTAGGTCAAGTATCAGTTAACGGAAAAAAGCATTTACAAAGTCAAAGTCCATTCACAAAATATAGTTCTGTAGCTAAAAGGGAAATCCCGCCCTATACTTTACATTATGACTAAAACAACTTGACCGCAACCTGAAGTTGCGTCAATGGCTGCGCAGTACTCGCTTATATGGATAAAATGGGTACGTGTGAAAACTTTGCTTAAATAATAACTTCACTCCGGCCGAGTTGATTTAATCATATTTTACCTCTCGCTCACCTCACCGGCCCTCTGTTACAAAACAATGCGTTATATAGCCCTTTACTAGCTTTTTATGCGTTATATACATAACTGCGAGCGTCCAAAGAGCCGAATTCTTAAGCAACTTTACAGCCGTTGAAGCAAATTATTTATGAGGCACCTTCTTTGTAGTACGCAAGGTTATACCTGGCTATATATGGGTTTTCACATGGTATTTGTTCATTTTAATGAAACAGTGTAGTGTGGGGTGGTAGAAGATTTTCCCGTACGTCTGTATTGTTACCCGCATTCCTTAGTTTCTTTTTATCACGATGGCGCAATCTACTTATAAATAAAATACAATACAATACAATAATATTTTATTGTACACCAGAAAAATAACATTAAACAAGACAAGGCCACCCGCCCTATTCCTTAAAAGTCGTGTAGATAAAGTTTGGGATTGAAAATGTAATGCGCTTAGATCATTTTAATTTTGTCAAATGTGATCTAAGCGGGACAGCATGTCATTTTCAAACACAATCTTTATCTACACGACTTATACTAATTCTGGTGCGCTGTGATTTTACGGGTTCTGGGACCAAAAATACGAGATCCTATTTATCGCATTATTTAACTACATAATTGTCCCGACGACGTGTGGCAGCCGGCAGGTGCCAGGATAATCCCGGCAATTAAATTAATTATACTTCCATACCAATATTATAAATTCTAAAGTAATTCTGTCTGTCTGTCTGTCTGTATATGTGTCTGTCTGTCTGTTACCTTTTCACGCCTAAATGGCTGAAGGGATCTCAGTAAAATTTGGCAGGGAGGTAGATAGTATACCGGGGACGGACATAGGACATACTACTTTTTATCCCGGAAAAAAGCGAGCGAAAACGCGGGCAGCAGCTAGTGTTCTACAGGGTGTTTGGAAGCTCGGTGCAAAGCCTTAAGGGGGTAGTAGTATAGACCATCTAGAACATTTTGAGCCACATTTGTCTTAACCAAAGTCTAATTGTTTTTTTTAGGGACCTTTTACGATTTTTAACCAAAATCCCAAAAAATTCTAATTAAGTGCTGATAATGCAAAGTTTAAGTGGAAATGTCTATTTATTTTGTATGTTTTTATTAGCCTAATGTGTGTTTAATGATATTAAATCATTATAAAGCACAGTTTATGCTAAAAAAATGACTTTCAGACTATTTAAACTTTACAGAAAAAAAGAAAAAGAAAAAAAAAATGTTTTTTAATGACATTTAAAAAAATAAATAAAATAGCTGCAGATGTTCAAATTATTTTAAAAACACGCTGAGTTATTGCTCTTTCTTTTAAGGTATCATTTACTTAGATATCTATACAATTTTT
This sequence comes from Eupithecia inturbata, assembly GCA_963662085.1. NCBI lineage: Eukaryota > Metazoa > Arthropoda > Insecta > Lepidoptera > Geometridae > Eupithecia > Eupithecia inturbata. Next base: position 7,677,151 of record OY759176.1, on the reverse strand, counting down.
GAAAATACGGTGCCTAAACCAGTTAAGGGTAAGAAAATTACTGTGTACCTAATAATAAACTTACCTGAACAACAATGTAGAGAGGGACAATGTAAACAGGTACACAAATGTTTATTAAATTAATTCCAGTCGTTCAACACATCTTTAACAGAATACTTTAATTAGAATCGCGTTTGTTTTAAAACCTTTATAATACACAATGCTCAATTTAAATTAAGATATTAATGTTAAGTTAACGAATTGCATAAGAAATTACAAATAGTTACAGGGAAATACTTTTAAACTTCCCTCCTGACACTAGGTATAGCTTGATTCTTTCCTTATCCTGATATCCATAAACGGCTAAATACTTAAGTATCTATCTAGTACAAGGTTGCTACAAGGTATCAGCCACTAACATGGGCTACGTAGAGCAAATAAGTTATTATAAATAATTCCAACTCCCAAGTCACCGAACAAGAAAGTCGGCAGAATATACATATGATGCAATTACCAAGACTTGGGCCGCACTGCGAAAACCCACCCCCGCGATTTCAGAGTTTCGGTACAAAACGATACAAAAAAATAAAAATGCCTCGCTCTGTCCGTCACCGTCCGTCTGTCCGTCCTTTTACAAAATAGTTTTTTAATTTCTGGTGGAGGATGTTTTTGAAATATTTTGAAAAACAGTCGAATAATGTACCATTCTCCCCCCTCCCCATCCATACTAATATTATAAATTCTAAAGTAGGTAACTCTGCCTGTCTATATGTCTGTCTGATACCTTTTTACGCCTAAACGGCTAAACGGATCTTAATGAAATTAGGCAAGGAGGTAAATGGTATCCCGGGGACAGACATATGCCACATAAAAAGCGCGTGCGAAGCCGCGAGCAGCAGCTAGTAGTACATATTTGCATAATTGACAAACGTTCGAAACCCTTGGCGCGCGAGTTACACTCGCACTTGACGGATCTTGATATAAATCTACTTTTTCTGAGTTTCTTTTAAATCTACCGTATTTTTACCCGCTCGTCTACTGATTTGGTCAAATTCGATCAAGTAACACTGTTGCGAGGTGTTGCCATAATTAATATTACCACTGAATTAAAGTCCCGTATAACTAAAAAAAATTGTTAGAAGTATTCAGGAACTTGAAGTAGCTTTTCATATGAGAAACAAATTAACGTCCACGTAAGGGGTGGCTGGAATACTTTGAATAAAATTCCGACATTACGGTCCTTAAAATTTCTCGAAAGTGCATCTAAGTTATGAAAAATATCACATTATTGATAATGTGAATAATGCTTCTTCTTGAAATCCTTGCTTTTTAAATACTTTGTGTAGTGTTATAATAAATCACTGGAGAAAAACACTCTAAAAAATCACGGGTTTTAACTCTCACAGAACTTATAATAACTCCAAATGAATTAAACTTATGAAAACAACTACTTCAACATTTTATCTTTCCGTTAATCAATCGTATTTTTATAGGATTCAATACAATAATAATAAATCCCAATTAACACATTTTTGTAAGGCGTTTTGCGAAGTAATTGCAACAACGATAATATTTTGCCAATAGAATTTCAACCTTATTCAGACAACCTTTACAATATATGCTCATAATCGTTTCCACTAACTTCAGTCGGAGGCTGGATGCCTTCTCGGACGGACTTGAGGTCATATCACTTTTTTGCATTTTGACAGCAGCTGGTGATGTCATACGAATTACGATGTTTACCAACTTTTGTTTTCCAGTTCCTATGGTCTCTATATCATTGGAATAGAGTTAGAGTTATCAAATTGATATGCAAGAGCGGCAAACTGTATTTGTTTTGCAAATGTTCTAAACGTAGAGTTACACATAAAAGTTTATTGAACAGAAGTTACCTAACTATAATCCAGCTTAAAGTTAGCTACAACAAAAAAATCACGTGTCGTGTTATCAATATTTATTGAAGAAAAGATCTCAAATCGAGAAATTTTTAATTGTATTTAAAATCAACGACATGGAAGTCCTAATTTTTGTTTTAGTAGGTACTTAATTAATAATCAACCCAAAAAAAATATTGCTAAATGCTGTTAAGCGCAAAATTTGGAAACGGCTAGCCCAAATTTAGCTAATGATTTTTTTTTTAATTTCTTGATGTCTGATTAGGGTTGCGCGAAAAATCACAAAACTCCTAATATCTCTCAAAATAGACGTCGCAGAAAGTTGCAGATTTCACCATTGTGTAGAAAATTTTGTTCTCTTTTCTGTGATATAACATACTTTCCTCTACCCTTCCCACTTCCTTTCCCATAAAGAGAAACATATTTTAACGTAGACCTTCGTAGAACGTGCTACGATACTACGAAGGACCGAAGCTACGAAGGCGTAGCATACAAAAGACTTCAGCGCACATTTTTACTGCACACTAAATATTATGTTGTTTCGAGGACCTTCATAGCACGTGCTACGAATTTTGCGTGAGTCAGATGGCTTGGTACCAATAAGTATCAATAGTGAAAACGTTCTTGCAAAACTTTTAAACTAATAGGATAAACTTTTAGTTCTCCAGTTAAGTCTACTCTTTTTTCTACTTTTATATTTTGTTTATTGATATAACGTTGTGATAATATTGCCAATAATATAAAAATTACTACCACATACCTTCTCACACACACTTATAAAATCAGACAACACTACCTACACTAGATATTTATTTATTATTTACTATGTACCTTTCAAGGTTTCCGTACCCGAAGAGCGAAAACGTAACTCATTAACTATACTATATTAATATTACTAAGCCTCTGCTGCTTGTCCATCCGTCTGTCAGCGGGCTGTATCTCATATACCGTAAAAGATAGACTGTGTGTAAATTTCACGGAGAAAAGTGTGTATATTTGCTGTTTGGACAGATATCAACATAAAGATAAAAAAGATTCAGAAAGATGACAAATGGAAAATAAATTGAAATGTTTCTATTTTGATTTTTTGCTAAAATTGTAGATTCAAGATTGGAACGAGCTATGGAAATAAGAGAGCAAGAATATATTTTAAGAGCTCTAGAAAAAAAAGAAGCTATTAACGAAAAAGTAACGCAAATGATTACAATAATAAAACTTAGAAACCTAAAACATCCCGAAATTTAAGTCTAAATGAACTAATATAAATGAAAAAACTGTTTTTTTTTTCTTATATAGTACTCACAAAAGCTATGGGTTCTTATTAAAATAAATAAATAATGCTGGACAATCCACACAGCATCATCTAGCCCCAAGCTAAGCAGAGCTTGTGTTATGGGCACTAGATGACTGACTACTACATTTTGTGTGTTCTTTTTGAATAATAAAAATATTTGCCATGATTTTTAAACGCCTGATTTTTAAGTTTTGTTTTACTAACTGTAAGAAGACTCAAATAAACAAATAAATAATATCAAATAATAACAAATAACCACCTTTTTTAATACTCCTGAATATCAGATAGTATTAAAGAAGGTAGCCGCTTCTAAAAGTAGTAATATTGCATAGATCTATGGAAAATTTTAGCGCCCTCTGACGTCTACATTTGTAAAAATTCGCATGCCATTTGAGCATCTGAGTGCACCATGGTACTCAGATTAAATATTGTAAGAATGACAAAAAAATTTGACGTTATGTTGATATTTCCCTATGGAATGATGTCCTCGATATAATATGAAATTCCGCTTCAAATATCTTATTCACTAAAGGTTTTGCACTCGGAAAGTATGTAACGTGCTATATATAATATAAAAGTTGTATTCTTTTCGTCCTCGTTGTTCGTCTACAGAGTTGTTAGTTGAAGGTTTGTTTTGTTTTTGCACGTATATACAACAATAAAACTGAAGTGAAGTGAACATCAATTCACGCTTTATTTCTTACATGATAATAATTTGTAGTTTTAAATTTGACTTCCCATGGTATCCCGGGGACGACATGTGCTACTTTTTGTTCCGGAAAAAAGCGTGCGAAGCTGCGGGCATCAGCTAGTAATATATATTTTGTTCAATTCTTGTTTTCAAAACATCATAAATCAATAATGTTACGAGGTTTTCTCTGTAACGCGATAGAAACGAAGAGGAAATAATTATATAATGTACGCGATAAATACCCTATAAATAAAATCATTAAATATAGTTAAGAGGGATATTAAGTGGATTAGAGAACTCTGTAAGAGAACCCAATTGTATAAGCTTTATACTTTTAGGTTTTGTAAGTCTATGTGCATTTGGCTTTGATGAGGTATCCGCCGCCGGCGGTTACCTTGATCGATGGATTTTAAATAAAATAAACTATCTCTCTAAGCACTTCACAATAGAGCGCTTAAAAACCAGCAATATTTCCTTAGTACTTTAATAAAATCTTCTAGCTACCGATAAACTATTTCTAGCAGCTACCTATTTATATTTATTTATATATCCACACTAGTACACAATCATGTTACACATGATGTGATTACACTCTATATAATTTAATGTTTAACAATCACACACAAACTTTTGACATAGGACAAAACCACAACCACAAGGGACTGTACAAAGAAAATAAAAAAATAAAAAAAAGACAGACATGACTCTTCAACAAATTAAATAAAAATAATTGGTCAGACGTCAGACTAAAATGAATAATAAATAAATAGTAATTAAATATTCTCAGCAGTAAAATTATTTATTCATAATGTAAATAAATCTGTTGTCTATGGGCAAAAACAAAAATTTGCAATAAAAACAGTATCATTATAGAACAATATCAAAGTAGTAATATATTAATATTGGCTGCTGTAAAGGGGCATTGTCGAATCAAACTACGAGTACATAGTAATGTCGATAGGTATAAAATGCAAGTCAATTTAGATTGCACCTATAACAAAAAAAATTCTAAAGATGGTAACAAACAACATATTTAAAAGCAGCCCACTTCCTTGTTACCGCCTTCTATGAAATAAAACAGACTCTAGTATTTCATAGGGGTAGAGCATTTAAATCTGAATTCCTAGAATGTTGATGCACATGCTTTGAAAACGGAGATGAAAATGCGTCTGGAGATGGAAGCGGTGGAGTGGAGCTGTTGGTATTTGTAACCAGCAACTTCGACGCTCCCGTGTATCTTTAAGGGGCGGACGTAACGGGTTTGGTTGTTAAACTAGGCCTAGATCTCAGTACTCACGGGATCCCCGTGGTAATAAACTCGAGTTACATAAAATTCCTATTTTTTTTCTTTGGTTCCTTGAAGAACTTGCGCCCTCTTAAATTATACATGCAATGAGCTAGGCCCAGCTTGCGCGATTGTTTCAAAATAAATACTTCTGTATACCTGTACGGTGATGGTCTCTGATTAACGAATCATTGCTCTAATCTTTTGTCAACGTCCATTCGGCGAGCGAAAGAATTATTTGGCAAGAAACTTGATAAAGATAAAGACAAGGATACATTTAATTGGCTTCACAGGAATAGCACAGACTTAAGTATAATCAGTTAAACATAAGTAAGCACAAGTTTATTTGAATAGGTGAGAGGTAGAGTTACACATGAGTATTAATTAAATAGATGACAGAAGTAGCAAGTGTAAGAAATGATATAGGTAAAGCAAGAGAAGAAGACAGAAACATCTCAAACAGATAAATTAAAGCGTAGTAGGTTAACATGCCTACTTAACTAACATAGAACTAAAACAAATGATTCTAGATAGGTACAATGATCATTGATTAGTAATGTTGGATATAAAAGGGCGGGATGGTTGCGGATGGTTTGGCCAGTTTGTGCGACGCAAACAAGTTTGGCCTAAATACTTTAGGCTATTAAACTATTTTGGTCTAGGCTAGGCTGGCTGTGTAACTCTTACAGTCATCTAGTTCAGGTACTGATTCTATGCAAAAATTAACTGTACTTTAATTAGCCGGGTTCAGACTTTTATCGCAGCTATTAAAACGTAATATTTTTTATTATGCTTTTATTACACCGACAGTCGGTGTAATAAAAGCATAATAAAAAATGTAGTCGGTGACCGACTACACCGATACTTACACCGATTTTTCTAAATTTAGATAGATATAGTTGGCAAAATTTCAGTGTTTTGTTTGTGTCCGTTCGCAACGTCCAGGCGCAGTAACGCCAAGGTCAGTCAACGCCATAAGAGTGGCACAATAGTTTGGAGGAATATACCCAGCAGTGGATAAAGTCGGGTTGCTGGATGATGACGGTGAAATATGTACATGTTTTGAGCTCGCTGTTTGTTTTTAGGACTTATTGAGTTTGAGATGGAAGATGCAAACGTGCCGAGCCATGGTGTCATAAAACTGAGGAGTAAGCAGCTTGTCGACGCACAAGTCAGCGAGTTTGATGTGCCGAAGTAGCAGAAGAATGCGAAGAAGTAGAAGTGGAGAGAAGCCATCTGATACAGGATTTTTCGTAATTTTCATTTGGGTTGCTGTCAATTAGATATTAACACTAAATTCGATTTCATAGAACACCATTTAGCATTTTTCGGTGTTCTATGTAGAAAACCCTGAACAAAAATGTCTTAAATTCCAATACTAGGAGTCGAGATTAAATCTATTGTTAACAATATTTATTTGAGAACTCAAATCGACAAGGACTGTGAAATATAAATCTGATTTACTAATATTGTGTATACAATCTACAAGCAAGATACTTAATTTCAGGTTTAGTACAGAGGATTTGTTTACCTTTTTGTCGGTGTTATAATTTTTTTTATAGGTACTTTTAGATCTGACGCGGTGAAATCTGGGCGGAGGCAAACCGCCTGGTCCAATACATGATGCAAGATCCGCTCAGTCTAGTTAGTTAGTCATCATCATCACATCACACATGGGTCCACTATTGAACCCCTCCCCCAAACGAGTGGTTTTGCCATAATGACGTGACAAACAGACACAGGAGGAAGGTAATTTCCTCTGGTAGATTCCCTTAGTTAGACCACTCTTAGGACATCCAAGGGCTGAGTTTGCGGGTATGTATTCTTACGCCGCCGCCACAGCGTCTAGTTAGTAAGATTATGATGATTTAGGCGAATTTTCGTCCCCCGGGGCTGGGCCAGTCTCAACGAAGACTACCCGTGTGCGCAGGACATATTAAAGTGCACAAGTGTGTGAGCAGTTAGTATTAATGTCTATTGTAATTAATCTTCAGATTCCGCCGGTGGAGTCAGAATCCGCGAGATTCATATCTGTGCGGTTTCTCCACATTTATACCGATCCCTTATTGTTACCCTTGCCTACGCCTAGTTGTACGCCTATTAATACATTTTCTAGTTAAGTGTTTAATCTGAACAAAAAGAATAATATAAAATCATGGCAAGTTTCGTCTCGTAATACTTACGGCGTAAAAAGTGTTGCGATCACGCGAAGAGCCCAGTCAGCCATTTTATTACTTTCGACTATGAAGTTGGCAAATTACCTAGGTAACAGATTTTATAATACGCCCTAGGTTGACAACTATAAAGTACTAGATATTAAGATAGAGATTTAGGAATAAATAACTTAGATTTAAGTCATGCTTACCCGAGATTTTGATGTATATTTCTTAACTTAGATTGAAGTCATGCTTACCCGAGATTTTGATGTATATTTCTTAACATAGATTTAAGTCATGCTTATCCGAGATTTTGATGTATATTTCTTTACCCCTATAATTGTATAATTGCCTGTCTATATTTGCAAAGAAATCATTAATGACGGCAGATCCTATATAGCTTTGGATGCCGTGCACCGAGAAAACGGGCCTTACTAAACGAATAAATAACTGTACATTTAGATAGAGGGTAGGTCTTTACTTTTTGTCGGTAAGTACTAACTGAGAAAGAAAACTAGAGTTCTTTTTTTCTTATTTATAATCCTGAGTTGGTACATTAGTAATAGATTTTTTATTAATCTTACAACGTTTATCTTTCCTGTCGCTGCCGACTGTACACCCTTTCCTACAGTTCACATAAATTCGACTATACGATTTGTTTTGTTTTTTAAAATTCATTTAACGTGTTACATTTTAAACATGCACAATTTCCAAACAAAGTTTAGATTTACCTATAACGTAAAAGTTTACCACACACCCTTCTCAGTATTTTGATAAAATAGAAATCGATTTACGGACAGTTAAAATATTTACTTCTTAAATCGGTCATAATTTATAGTTTAGCCACAGTAATGAACGACTATGAATCATTTCATATTACATTCACTTTGTGCAGAGTCTTTTTTTAACAATGCGTATTCAACAACATAATCAGGGGGTGCCTATATCCTCATCCCACAATACAAAGAATTGAGGAAACCTATTATTCAAACAGTTGAAATTGAATGCGAACAGCAAACGCACCGGCCGGCCTACCCTGTACTTTTTCCGCCGAAGCATCTGGAATGCGGGCGCGAGCGGCGGAACCTGTTCGCTATAAAAATAACTCGCCGCTTTAAGGCTCCCGATTAAGGGAGTCAACGTCGGAGATATCTTACCCAAGAAAAAATGCGAGGTCTGCATGAAGAGAATCAGGCGCACTCGACGTTGTGGGAATCGACTTACGCAGAGTCGGAATGCAGGGAACAATTCGAATCCTGAATTGCGCTCAGGACTCAATGACGCCCCGCATAATCTACTATTATAAAGTCCGTCGCTAAACATATTTAAAGCTACAGAACTACTACTTTACTTCACTTGTAAAACGGCAAAGCCGTACATATTTAAAGCTAGGTTAAAAGAGCACTTCCTACTATCATAAATATTATCTATCTATAGTATATTATTATAAAAGGTATTTATTAGGTTTATTTAGTGACTAATATTTTAATTTAAGTATGTTTATTATATATATTGTATATAGCTACCTACTATTACTTTAATTGTCAGTTTATCTCGTTCGATTTATTGTTTTTGTACACTTCCTCTACCTGTTCCATCGCCTCTCCTATAACTCTGAAGTTTGCTGGAAGAAAACTCTTTTCAGAGTTAAGCTCGCCTATGTACATATCCTATTAAATAAAATCATGCTTATGTATTACTATTGTGTACAATAAAGAATTACAGAATAAAGTCGCTCACTCCAACAAAAACTACATTCCTGCCAGATTTACCAACTTTCAATCTAGGTACCTAATCCTAAATGGTACCTACACTCTATGCTTACAATTTCTCAATTTTAAAACACAGCAATATTAAAATGGAAATTTAGATTGTCTTCTGTATTTTTGAGGTACTGTCAACAAGTGAAAACCATAAATCTAGCAAGTTAGAAAAAAAAACATCATGTCAATTCTTCAGTCTTCTTTGTACATGTTGCTTGGTTTGTCTCTCGCGTTTGATGATCGAAGATAATGGCATTACCTTATGGACGACGACAACTGATGGTTAAACACAGTGTCAATCAAATATAAAGCAACGCCACTATTTTCACTCTGGAAACGTCTTGGTCTTACATTTTCAGTCTTTGTTGGTGTTGCTTGGTTCTTCTCTCGTGTTTGATGATCGAAGATAATGACATGTCCATAGGGTCTACAATTACTGATGGTTTAATGCAGTGAAAGTGGACCCTATAGCAACGTCACTATTTTAACTCTAGAAACGTTTTGGTCTTACATTTTCAGTCTTTGTTGGTGTTGCTTGGTTCTTCTCTCGTGTTTGATGATCGAAGATAATGACATGTCCATAGGGTCTACAATTACTGATGGTTTAATGCAGTGAAAGTGGACCCTATAGCAACGTCACTATTTTAACTCTAGAAACGTTTTGGTCTTACATTTTCAGTCTTTGTTGGTGTTGCTTGGTTCTTCTCTCGTGTTTGATGATCGAAGATAATGACATGTCCATAGGGTCTACAATTACTGATGGTTTAATGCAGTGAAACTGGACCCTATAGCAACGTCACTATTTTAACTCTAGAAGCAATTTGGTCTTTAGTCGTTGCTTCTTGCTTTAGTTCTGTAAAAGCGTTTCTAAAAAAAAAATGTTGGCGGAATCCAAAAATGTTAGATTCGTAGTACATTTTTGAGTGGAACTGTACTAAAATTGGTAAAAAATGGGGAATTATTTTTTGGCCCATCTGTATGACAGCCTTATATGGATTATAACTCTAAAAATCATTTAAAAAGCCCATTTAAATACGTAACGTACTTGTTAGAGAATTGAGAAGCGCGTTAATATCCTGATTGGTTCTGTAAGAGACTTAAAGTTAGTTTTGTAGAAGCAATAAACGTAATTCGTACAGAGAAGTGGGGTGGTGCAATTCTAAGCCGGCACCACATGGCATACTACTTAACCTATTTAGATGAAATTTGGTATGTAAATAGTTTTAGAATAATACATAGACTAATCTAATTTTCAAAAATATCCCTCTGAGGTGATTAAAAAGGATGGTAAGGTTCTATAGAAAATTATTAGTCGTTTTGGTTCGATTCACTCAAAAATCGGTATAAGTAAACTACAAAGTAAATAATGATACACATTTTTTATTCTACAATACTATCCCTAGGGTGTGTGCAATCATTTTCCACGCCAGCGAAGCCGCGGGGCGCAGCTTGTTAGATCATATCGGTGCATGCACAATATGAACATAGATATTTCCTTTTAAACAAATATGTAAGTATAATTGCCTCATACCTAAGAGATCGGAAACAAGTAACACATATTACACGTTTTAACTATAAGACTAAGTTTGAGGTCGCCTATAAAAACATAATAATGAACGTGTAGTTGAATATGGTGTTCCCCAGGGAAGCGTACATGAACCGCTATTTTTTATCATATACATAAACGATCTCCCATTAATTATCAACAAAATATGATTTATTTTACTTATGACATTATTTGCCGATGACAGCTCTATCACAAACAAATGTAATGAAGTTAAAAATTATGAATCTGACATGAATTAATCACTATCCTCTATTATTAATTGTCTTGATGACAATAACTTAAAAATAAACCTACAAAAACGACGATAATGTATTTGAATGAAACAAAAAATAAAACTGATATTAATTTAATCATTCAATATAATAAAATAGAAAACACTGACTCCATAGGATTTCTAGGTTTAGAGATAGATGACAAACTAAAGGGAAAACCCATTTTGAATACATAACCAAGAGGATTAGTAGCTCGGCATACGCTTTAATTAGATTATCCTTAAAAAAACAATATTGACACGCTAATTGTAGCTTACTACGGCTTATTTGAATCGATACTGAGATACGGAATAATTTTTTGGGGAACTGTACGGATAAAGACATTATTTTTAAAGCTCAAAAACGTTGTACGCGAGCCATGTTTAGATTACACGTGATTGTTAGCAGTAGGCCTTTATTCACAAAGCACAAAATACCAACACTTCCGTTGCTATATTTGAACGAAGTGGCTCTTTTTGTGAGAAATAACCACCACCTGTTTCCGCGCAAGTCAGAAGAAACTCCAGACGTGAAGGTAGGCTTTGTTTATTTCCATCCAAATATGCATTACTACATAAGAGCATAGTGTCAATGGCACCGAAAAATAAAAAAGAGCCAGCAATTAATGATTGTGAATTTAAAAATAAATTTAAGAAATTGTTAATTGAAAAATGGTATTATAAGTTTGATGATTTTTTTATTGATAAATTTTAACTTTTATTGGATATATATAGAATATTATTAGAATTCATTATTTCAGATATAATTGTTAGCACAGAATAAAACAATTACAACTAGTATACATATACACTTATATCTATTTCTTAAAAATCTAAGTTATCACCAGAAAGCAGAGTGCCCAGAATGCTGGCAGCATTGCCACGTTGAATGGCAATTGAATTTGAATTCATTATCGTAATTACTTACCTAATTTTAATTTTTGATATTACTTCTAATAACTCAATTACTATTTTAGTTATTGTCTCTGTTGCATGTCATTTCTCACAATTTGTAAACCGTAATCGGTAAAACATGTTGATACCAGCATACCAGTTTGTAAAATCTTATAGTTTCACATGTTTATGCAAATAAATTATCTTTATTTTAATCTTTATTTTTATTTTGGTTTATACCTAATTAATTACATTATATTGAAATTTTTGATGAAGCAAACAAGTAATAATGAATTACTGGTTAAATTATACCCTCCGTAGGTACTTACTACTCTTTTTGTTGGTACATAAAGTACTTGCTTTTTTAAAACACCTAGGTGTTATAGAATAGGTACCTATCGTACCTATCGTATGATATCATACACAAGTGCATCTACTTGCCCCCTTTTCCGAGAAATACAATTGAAAATGAGTCCTTATTTATTATTATGCAATGAAATAAAAGTATTGTTGCACGCGTTTGTGAGCTAAAATATATACAAAATCCATTAGTTTGTTCCTTAATTTCAAACCACCACCAAAATATCACCAAATATTTGATCTATCTTGTAAGATTTTTGAAAAAAAATATATAGTACCGATTATTGTATTTATATTATAGTATTTTTTTGTAATATGACCATATAGGTATGTAAATAAGTTTAAGTAGGTACTTACTTTTTTGAAACTATATTATAATTATATATAACATTATATAAAATTTTCAAGGCTAGTTAAGTTAAGCATTTCGTAGAAATCGACCTTGATAGATGTCATTCCATACAACTTTTTTAACTTATTTTTTTCTCGGTATGTATTAGTTTTATTACAAAATGTCATAGAATAGTTTCTGGTAGGGTTATTGAGCTCCATCGATTAGCATTAAAATATCTTATTATTGAAAAAAAATCTTATGTCCCCTTTTTAACAGTTTCGACCCACTGTGCGGCGCGGGCGCACCGTTGAAAAAGCCGTATAAGCTGAAAACAGTCAAGACAAGTTGTATCTCGCAGCGGCTATCCAACTACCTACATAAATAGCGTGCGCGCAGCATTGCGTTTATATGCTTGCAGCCTATTGAAGGCTAACCCTCTGTTGTCTGAATCACTGAAATAAAACATAGGATCACTTATAAACTGGTTTATATTCATTTCTAAGGCTCACTACAATATTTATCATAAAAACATTTTCACACTTCCCTGAACAATTAGGTATGACATAGTAGAGTTGCCCGCTCTAGCAACCTATTCTGCCAGTCCTATCACCAAATATTGCCAACTGTTTTAAATAAATTTTTCTGCAAGCTTACACTATAGAGCTTATAATATCTAGTTTACAATATCTCAATATTAAAACTAATCAAAAAATATACGAGGATATTAAATATTGATTAAATTATCGATTATCGATTACTTTAGAGAGATAGATTACTGAAGAGAAGAGAATCTAAATTTTAGATGCTCTTCTCTTCAGTATTCTTAAGGTAGAGTCAAGAAATTAAAATTAAACCTCTTGCTAGTTAGAATAAAAAAAATCATGTTAGTTCTTTAGTCTTCTTTGTTAATGTTGCTTGGTTCTTCTCTCGCGTTTGATGATCAAAGATAATGGCATTAACATGTGGACTACCACAACTGATGATTTATCTCAGTTATGGAAGCCCAATGTAACGCTACTATTTTTATTCTGAAAGAGTCTTGGTTTTAAGTTCTTCAGTCTTCTTTCTTGATGATGCTTGATTCTTCTCTCTCGTTTGATGATCAAAGATAATGGAATTAGTGTATGGAGTGCTACGATTGATGGTTTAACACAGTCGCAGTAGACCACACACAAATGCCACTACTTTCACTCTGGAATTGTCTTGGTCTTTAGTCATTGCTTCTTGTTTTGTACCCGCGATGGAACAGAGAAGGTATATTCGATTAGGGTGTGGTGTGATGTTGTTTGTTTGTATGTGTGTGTGTGTGTAAGCATGCATTTGCACATAGTCTTGGTTTTAAGTTCTTCAGTCTTCTTTCTTGATGATGCTTGATTCTTCTCTCGTTTGATGATCAAAGATAATGGAATTAGTGTATGGAGTGCTACGATTGATGGTTTAACACAGTCGCAGTAGACCATACACAAATGCCACAACTTTCACTCTGGAATCGTCTTGGTCTTTAGTCATTGCTTCTTGTTTTGTACCCGCGATGGAACGGAGAAGGTATATTCGATTAGGGTGTGGTGTGATCTCTTAGTTACGGTTTTCTGTATAGGGTTCGAAATTCATTGGCAATGGTTCTTAGCTGAGTGGTATGGTGCTCACTCACCAGGCAGCGCTGTTGGGTGTGTTTATTGCGAAAACCAATGTTTCCATTTATCTCCAGAACGGTGTGATCGATTTAGACACACGTTTTCTGTAGAAGATACGTTCGTAGGCGATGGTTCTTAGCTAAGTTATATGGTGTTTACTCACCAGGGGGCGCTGCAATCAACTTTTTCATTAAAACTAATGTTCGCATTTATGTCTGGAACGGTTTGATCGATTTAGACACAATTTATACAACTTTTTACTGGGATATATTTTATATATTTGACTTTATTTTTGGGTATTTGGTCGAGTTTTTTCAAAATATTGTAATAAACCTACAGAAATATAAAAAAACTGTTTTGAGATGTACAAACCTACCATACCTGTACCTTTCATTTGATACTCTACTCGGTGAGGTAGCCTCCCATTTTGAAAAAAATGCAAACCTTTTTTAAAATTTTTCAACAAGTGTTCTACTTACAGATTTCTCATTTTTTTTCCTGTAAAATATAGATCTATATCTACAAACGCTACATACGTACTATACGCTACATACGTACCATTCATTTTTAATTCATTAATTAGCAAAGTCTCTAACCAGTAGGTGCTTAATGTACATAATGGTAAAGGTACTTGACAATCGTTCGAACCTCGGCGCGCGAGTCACACTCGCACTTGGCGGATCTTGTTTTATATACGGTGTGTTTACTGTGTTTGTGATAGTGTTTGGTGAGTAGCACTTGCTTATGATCAGAGAGCAGCTGGTGCTCTGCTGATGCACCAGAACCTCAGCGTGAGGAACTCAGCCAAGATACACACATATATTGGCTCATGCAAATTCTAACTAATGAAAACCACGACTCAGCCTCGAACATTCAATATTTTAATCATATTTGCGACAGAAAATACAACAACAACTTACCGATCTGTATTTTTTACATCCCACACTGTGACAAGCCAACAAATTTTTTTTTACTTAGACAAGATCAACAAAATAAACCTTCTTAAACGTTCTAATATAGGTGATGATGATGTCCTCTTAGCCGAATCTGCGGCCAGCGGCGGCTAGTCGCAACAAAGACTAGGTAGGTGCGCAGGACATATTATACACAAGTGTGTGGCAAATACAGAGCACTCTCTTTTTCTTTACTCTCATAATCCGATGGGACAGCTGACTGAAACGACCTGGGAGAGGTCAGGCGCAAAACCAACGGCTTAACAATTTCAATTTCTTTATACTTTAATTAATACGGTAACTTAGGGAAGGCCTATGATGATGATGAATATGGTAACATACACCACTTACGAGTACATGACGTCACTTGCGGTACTTTCTACGTCACATCTAAGAAACGTAGGAAATCTCTAAAGAGATTAAAATAAAAACAAAATAATAATTTTGCCAAGACCCACGACGGATACTTTGTAATCGAAGGAATGGATAAAACAGCAATAAAATATTATGTAGTATATTGTCAAATATAGCCAACGAATTTTTTTTTCCCTACCTTTTATTACAAAGACAAAAAAATCAGTCGGGGCTGCCATTGCCATTCTCTGTTAACATTAGAGAAATGACTAGGTAGGTAAACCCGTACTCTAGTAGTAAAAGTTAACGTATTGTTTCTATGTGTAACATACTCGTATTGTACCAATGTTTAGTATGGTCATTCACCATTCTACCAAAGACAGTTTAATAACCTTGTATTATACTGTCTTTGGTAGAATGGTGAATGACGGTTATTGGTGTACTAAGCGGAAAGGGAGTGGTCTACCCCCAACCCACGAACATTTTTTGTTCTAGCACTTTCCGGGTTTCAAGGTTTTTTACTGAAAAAAAGATCTCGAAACTTTCATCCACAAAATGTAAGTGACCGACCCTAGCATCAGCTGTTCATCAGTAAGGTTCTTGACCTCAAATTGTCACCGCCCATACTTAGGTATACACATTAAATGTGTAGAGTATAGCGCCAGGCCTAGCGCCCATTGGCGCGTTCCTGTTGCGTATGCGTAGACGGTACGATACGTGAGCCAATAAGTCGACCGTGGCGAGTAGCCATCTTTTGTTTTGCCTAGCTCACAATTTTATTATGGTATTTTACGGTGGTTCCGTACATTTTTTTTCTAAATTTTGTTTAATGTTTATCTGTAGGTTTGTTCGTGTATGTTCGTTTCGTGGTAGGTACGTCAACGTAGGTAAAGATTATTTATCGATATTTTAATAAAAGTTACGCGATAAATACCCGATAAATATTCTCCAGTTATGTTAGAAAATCGCGATTTTTAAAAAGTGCTATGAATGTGCCTAGTTTTATTTTTAATGTATTCTTTGTTTGTACATGAACAATAATAAATAAATCTTATAAACTAAGGCAAATCTAGTACAAATAGGCGGCCTAGTTAAAGGAACTAGTGACTTAAGATGCAGCAGGCGTGCATCTTGAGTCACTTAGATACTACTCCTTAAATATTTAAAACATTCTAAATTTGAATTCTAGTATTGTCTATTAGGGATTGGTTGTGCTGGGTTATGTTGTTTTTAGAAGTTATTTTTTAATCTTTTTTTTGAACCACTTTATTGAAAAAGAAAATAACAATTCAATAATAAAAACAAATTAGTACTAGAATTTACAATTGAAACAATTAAGCTAACTGCAGAGTGTTGCAAACAATAATTATGCATGCAGAAGAAGAAGAAAAAAAAAATAAAGTAGTTATTAGTATTTTTATTCTGCAAGAGTCTTGCATTTAAGTTCTTCAGTCTTCTTTCTTGATGATGCTTGATTCTTCTCTCTCGTTTGATGTTCAAAGATAATGGAATTAGTGTATGGAATACTACCATTGATGGTTTAACACAGTTAGCAGTAGACCATACACAAATGCCACTACTTTCACTCTGGAATCGTCTTGTTCGTTAGTCATTGCTTCTTGTTTTTTACCAGCGATGGAACGCAGAAGGTTTATGCGTTTAGAGTGTGGTGTGATGTTGTTTGTTTGTATGTGAGGGTGTGTGTGTGTGTGTGTGTGTGCATGCATTTGCACATGTTCCCAATTATCTACAAAACGGCTCGACCGATTTAGTTACGGTTTTCTGTATAGGGTTCGAAATTCATTGGCAATGGTTCTTAGCTGAGTGTTATGGTGCTCACTCACCAGGCAGCGCTGTTGGGTGTGTTTATTGCGAAAACCAAAGTTTCCATTTATCTCCAGAACGTTGTGATCGATTTAGACACAGTTTTCTGTAGAAGATATGTGCATTGGTACACATTAAATGTGTAGAGTATAGCGCCAGGCCTAGCGCATTGGCGCGTTCCTGCTGCGTATGCCTAGTAGGTACGATACGTGAGCCAATAAGTCGACCGCGGCGAGAAGCCATCTTTTGTTTTGCCAAGCTCACAATTTTATTTTATTACGGTATTTTACGGTGGTTCCGTAAATTTTTCTTCTAAGCTTTTTTTTTATTTTATAATGTTTATCTGTAGGTTTAATTCGTGGTAGGTACGTCAACGTAGGTACCTAATAAAGATTATTTATCGATATTTTAATAAAGGTGGTTCCGTAAATTTTTCTTCTAAGCTATTATTGTTTAATGTTTATCTGTAGGTAGGTATGTTTGTTTGGTGGTAGGTACGTCTACGTAGGTACTTAATAAAGATTATTTATCAATATTTAAATAAAAGTTACGCGATAAATACCCGATAAATATGCTTCAGTAATGGTAGAAAATCGCGAAATTTTAATAAGTGCTATGTATGTTCCTAGTTTTATTTTTAATGTATTCCTTGTTTGTACATGAACAGTAATAAATAAATCTTATAAGCTAAGATAAATCTAGTACAAAAAGGCGGCCTAGTTAAAGGAACTAGTGACTCAAGATGCAGCAGGCGTGCATCTTGAGTCACTTATTCTAGAGGTAATACTCCTTAAATATTTAAAACATTCTACATTTGAATTCTAGTATTGTCTATTGGGGATTGGTTGTGCTGGTGTTATGTTGTTTTTAGAAGTTATTTTTTATTCTTTTTTTTGAACCACTTTATTGAAAAAGAAAATAACAATTCAATAATAAAAACAAATTAGTACTAGAATTTACAATTGAAACAATTAAGCTAACTGCAGAGTGTTGCAAACAATATTTATGCATGCAGAAGAAGAAGAAGAACAGAAGAAGTTATTAGTATTTTTATTCTGCAAGAGTCTTGGTTTTAAGTTCTTCAGTCTTCTTTCATGATGATGCTTGATTCTTCTCTCTCGTTTGATGATCAAAGATAATGGAATTAGTGTATGGAGTGCTACGATTGATGGTTTAACATAGTCGCAGTAGACCATACACAAATGCCACTACTTTCACTCTGGAATCGTCTTGTTCGTTAGTCATTGCTTCTTGTTTTTTACCAGCGTTGGAACGGAGAAGGTATGTATATTCGTTTAGAGTGTGGTGTGATGTTGTTTGTTTGTATGTGTGTGTTTGTGTGCGTGCATGCATTTGCACAAGTTCCTAATTATCAACAAAACGGCTCGACCGATTTAGTTACGGTTTTCTGTATAGGGTTCGAAATTCATTGACAATGGTTCTTAGCTGGGTGGTATGGTGCTCACTCGCCAGGCGGCACTGTTGGGTGTGTTTATTGCGAAAACCAATGTTCCCTTTTATCTCCAGAACAGTGTGATCGATTTAGACACAGTTTTAAGCAGAAGATACGTTCATAGGCAATAGTTCTTAGCTAAGTTGTATAGTGTTTACTCACCAGGGAGCGCTGCAATCAACGTTTTAGTTAAAACCATAGTTCGCATTTATGTCTGGAACGGTTTGATCGATTTAGACACAATTTTCTATAAAAAGTATGAAGTTCATTGTCGATGGTTGTCAGCTATATTGAATAGTGTTTACTAACCAGGGGGCGCTGCAATCACCTTTTAAAATTTAGACACAATTTTCTGTAAAAGGTATGAGGTTCATTGCTGATGGTTCTTAGCTAAGTTGTATGGTGTCAGAGGCGCTGTAAGTCACGTTTATATGGTTTCTAAGATCGGAGATAGGTTTCAAAACCCTTATGGACCCGCTTTTTCTGTTCTTTTTTCCGTCTATATTATCTCAGCAACTACAGCAGCAAATAACTTGAAATTTAAAAAAAAGTAAGTAAATTTCGTGCGCTTGTCCCTACAGATTAAAAGAAAAAACAAGATTGATAGATATATATATCTAATGAAATTAATAAGTTAATAAGATACAACTGTCAAGTTCGAGTGGACTCGCGCGCCGAGGGTTTCGTTCTAACGTTTTTTCAAGTATACCAGTATGTACCGGTTAGAGACTTTGCTATTTAATGAAAACCAAAACATTTCGTATTCATTAAATAAGGGTATAAGGTATGGTAAAATTTTTGAGTTTTTCTAAATACATACTTCTCTATATTTTTCCTGTAAAATATAGATCCATATCTACAAACGCTGCATACGTACTATACCTTTAATTTTAATTAATTAAGTAGCAAAGTCTCTAACCAGTACGTACTTAAAGTACATAATGGTATAGGTACTTGACAATCCTTCGAAACACACTCGCACTCGACGAATCTTTTTTAGATACGGTGTGTTTACTGTGTCTTTGCCGCGCAATTTTTGAATTTGAAACATCTTAATGTTCAGCGCCAAAGAAATCGAACGCAAATATTATTTGAATAAAGACTGGCTGGCTGGTACTACATCCAAACAACGAGATTCACCGTCACATTTTCCTCAAAATGAGCCAGATTCGGACATTATTTCAAACACGCAGAATATAAAATTTACAACAAATTATGTATTCCTAATAAAACTGCAACAATAAATTTTCATATATGCGAAAATGTCTCAAATGTAAATATAAGTTTTTAGTTGATTTATTATTATATACTATTCAATTTCAATTTAGTTTTACTCTATGTTTTATTAAATAATAATATTACAATAAAATATGAGGCGCCTTTTATTTTCTCATAAAGGGTGATGAAAAGAAAAGTGTATCACTCGGGCGCAAAATATATTTTTGGATCGGGCGACGTACTTTGAACCCCTCGCTACGTTCAGGATTCTACTCTAGAATCCCTCACTTCGCTCTGGATTCAAAAAAGCGCCCTCGCCGTAAAAATATTATTTTGCTCCCTTATAATACAATCTACTATTACATAATTATATTACCATTTTGAAAGAGCCCTCCAAAAAAAACCGAAAAATCTTCAATGTGCAAAGTTTTATCATAAGTATTCTCGAGTGCACTTTGACACACATGGAGATGATATTATTATTTTAAGTGTTTCTGATTTCCATGAATAAGATATATAATAAACAAGAATGTGATTTTTATTATTATAATATAAGCTTTATTAAGTCACATACATAGGTTTATTTAAGTACCTTACCCACAACAATAGCATAGCCGAGGCTAAATGGTAGTAAGTTTTACATTAGTACCTTGTGATTTTGCCATTAACCAAAATAACAGAAGTTTGCCTCTTCTACAATACATAAAGCATATGTCAATGTATAAATAAACGCCCTCTGTCGACTAAATTTTGTAATATTGACATGCAATCTGACAGCGTGGCAAATCCTTAGCAGGCGTGCATCTTGAGTCACTAGTCCTAATACTCCCTAAATATTTAAAACTTTCTACATTTGAATTCTGGTATTGTCTATCGGGGATTGGTTGCGCTGGTGTTATTTTGTTTTTAGAAGTTATTAGTATTTTGAGATTATTTATGTGTATTTTGAATGAAAATTGTTTAAAAATGGTATTCATAGTTGAAATTAAATTCTGTAGGTCCTCTTGTGTTTCCGCAATAGCCGCGAAATCTTCTGCGAATCTTATGAACTTGACTGTCACCCCGTTGAACCTTACAACCCATGAAAAAAATCTTACTATAGTTATCACAAACTGCCCAATGGTTTTTATTAATTACTTTGTTTAACGTAATAATAAGATAAAATAGGGGCGGTGCTAATGTGGGTCGTGGTATATAGCGGTTGCTATGAAGATGTTGAATATGGGGTGAAAGTAAGTAAGTTTTTTTGAAATTTTATTAGAGATCTATAAAAACTCTAATAAAATTTCAAAAAAACTTAAAAACTAAACATTTGACCTTATAAGGTCAAGTGGGGTATCAAATAAAAGGTATCATTACAAAACAGGTTTTAAATAAATTTTGATCTATAAAAAAAATATTATTGTTCCCCTTCCTATCTCCCAAGTTTACAGAGCGATCAATCTAAAATTTATGTAGCGTTTGTAGATATGGAGCTATATATATTTCATAGGAAAATTATAAAGAAGTCTGTGAGTAGAACACTTTTTGAAAAATTCTCAAATCGGGAGGAATAATTTTTTAAAGGGGGGCTACCTCATCGAGTAAGGTATTAAATAAAAGGTATTGGTTTGTACATCTCAAAACAGTTTTTGAAAACTGTAGGTTTCATACATTTTGAAATATTTTGTTAAAGTTGAAAACTTTACCATTGCGTATCTAGGAGCAGTGTTGGAAAATTACACGTTTTTATAACAAAATCCAGAAGGGGATATAGGTGATGGACAACGGCAATAATCCAATAACCAATTTTTTTGTTCCCGTTTTCCCCCAGTGCGAAACGACGTAACCTTTTCCGTACCACGGGTTCCTACCAATAAGTTTATACAATATTGCATTATAATAATTACATTCCATCGCATTATCTCGTTATCAAGCCTCAACACATAACAAATATTGATTCTGAGAGCAAACCACACTTCTGTGTTCATTGATAAAGTAAAGTGGGTACTGTAAAAGTGTTAAATAAATGTTTTCAGTAGATCGTTGAAATACTACTCTTCAACACAACATCTGGGCACTGGAAAGTACCTACATATTCTTGTGTGCTATGAATTTTCATTTGGTAGGTTAGTAGATATGAGATAATGGTTATCGGAGGTTATCTATCACTGAGATAGTGCGAGGGACACGAGATTTGTAAGAAGGCCAGGCCTGTTTGGTTGTCGGTCTGTTTGGCAACATGTTTGCTCTAAAATGACGTATGCACGATGTGGTTTGTTGTACACCGTACATGATACTTCCTAAGAAACATATTGTAGTAATTTGAAGATCGAAGTGAACAATATTACCATACGAGTGCTCGCCTTTTTATTGGCCATGATTCGATACAGTAAGTACCGACTTCAGCGATAAATTGTTATCGTAGAACTTCCTTCACTACGTCGGAACAGTTTGTACAGGTGTATAGATGTGCGCAACTATCATAAAATAGTTTTAAAACTGAAAATAATGTGTTAGTGTTTTTAACCTAGTGAAAAGTGATCTTGGTACTACCAAAGCATGAAAATATGGAGAAAACGAAACAAAAGTCAAAGAAAGAAAAGCCTAATAAATACTTGGAGAAGGAAAAATCTTCCTCATTCATATCAGACGTCAAGGCGTTTAAAGAAAATTTGAAAATCAGAGAAATATTGAAAACGGTAAAAATGAATCGTAGTATGCGAATCAAGGCACCTCGCGGAAGTAAAGTGATGCAAAATAAAGATTTTAATGACAACGAAGACATATATGATGATGTGGTCTTCAGTGGAGGTCAACAGGTGGATGAACCGCCGAGTGCCACCAATACTGTCCTTAATAATGAAACAGAATCTGAAATAGTTCACGAAGAATACATCGAGGAAGAAGAAGTTGTACCTACACTTAGTGGAAACAAAACAGATAATGCTTCCAGTGTATTTCAAAAATCTAAAAGTGTCTCTGAAGGCATAGATGATTGTAGTAAAGATGACGTCACACCAAATACTCTAGCATATCCGCTTCCACCAGTTGAGAGGGCTGGAGCTAAATGTCGTGATAGGAAGCTGTCACTCGACCATACAATGTTGCTGAGGCGTGAAGGTTTATCTCAATCTGAAGTAGATCTTAACTCCATAGGGAAGTCTCCTTTGGAGCGAAAATCATCATTTTTCAGAAAAAAGATGGACAGTTTTGTGAGGAACACTACAGAGATATTCAAGCGCCAGTCTATGAGCAGTAAATACACTAGGTCCCCGGTTACTTCGCGGAGGGACTCGACCAGCTCCAGGGTGTCGGTTTCCTTGCAGTCTCTGAATGAAGATTCAAAATTTTTTGAAGGGTTTAAAAACGTACCTTTGAATACTTACCGAGTAAGTTATTTTGGTTTATAATTTTATGCAAATGTTATAAAGACTAATTTATGCTTGCGGCTTCGCACGCGTTGTTTCTATCCAAAGAGAACTGATTTTTGGGATACAAACGACGAACGGGAGATTTGGCCTATGTATAATTTCAATTCTAGACCTACATCTATGCAAAACTGTAGCCCGATCCGTTAAGTAGTTTTAGCGTTAAGAAGTAATGAATATACATACATCCATCCACACTTTCGTAAGTATATTATTAGTAAGATGTAAAATTTGTTTATTTACAACTAGGAGGTAATCTCAGAGACCGATTGGAATGATTTTAAAATAATTTCACTAAAAGAACGCTACAGTATCCTTGACTGCATGTCACTCAAAGATCAACGCGTGAGCAAAGCTGCAAAGAGAAGCTAAAACTCCTTATAAAAAGGGAAAAAGGGATTGAATCGACTTATTGGTCTTTAATAGTTAAAATTTATAACGTTTAATAAAAACTCTAAAAAGGATTTTCTGTCGTTCAAGTTTGTATAGTTCTCTCCCATTTGTGGTTACCTAAGGGATAAATATATTTGACGTTAGTAACGAGACGTGATGTCTCCTTTTTGTATACCTTACCGTATACTTTTTGTATCTATCTGCGTAGTTCCCTGTCCATAGGCTTTGTACCAAAATGTATGGAAAAAGGAGACGTCAGGATGACGTCTCGTCACTAACGTTAAATCTCGTCAAATAGACTCACCCCGTGTATATTTGGCCCTCTTTACAAACAAAAGCAAACTAATCAACATTTTGTTTGAATGTGTAATTATATTTATTCGCTACTAAAATAAAAAACGAAAACAAAATTACCGTAGAGCCACAGCAACAATTATTTAAATCCATCAATAAATCATTCGAATAAACTAATGTTTTAATATTGAGTTATTTCATGATATATATCAGTTATATAATACATGTTTCCAAAGGGCCTGCCATAACAGTTTGTACTGGTTCGATGAAAGTGTCGGAGGCTCTTCTTTTTAAAACCCCGTAATCCGTTTTAAATTAAAACTCCTGCCAATTGTGGGATTTACCTACAGTTGGGAAAACTCTTTTGCTCTTTACCAATAAATAGAGCAGGGAATAGGACCATAAATAAAAACTTACAATTGTCACAATTGTGTTACAATTGTTACAATTGTGTGTTACAATTGTTACAATTGTGTTTTAAGTCCAGCAGTCGTTAGGTTGTAACAGCTTTCTTCCTTTGAGACTAAAAAGGTACCTACCTAACTTTATTCATTAATAAGTTAAAATGTCAACGAAGGTAATCATGAAACTTTATTAATCTGCTTGCTTTTATTTGAAAAGATTTTAAGTTGGTTTTGTAAGTATTAAGGAGTCTTCCAGTCAGTCATCCTTCCGGGACGAGTCGCTCGTTCTTATTAATAAAATGCTTTTTATTAAACGCAAAACGTTTATTGCACACACGAGTAGCATGAGATCCTATATAAATTTAATATCCAACATGCACACTGCAAGGGCCCAGCCATCCTATTAACTCTAGGATGATAATATTTGAAAGGCGAAATTTTGTGCCGCTGTGCAGTTGTGAAGATGTTTCGTCGACAATATCCCCAAAGCTATTGAATGGATGGAGCTCAAATTTTGCACACATAATGATCTGGATCAGAATAACATATTAAGCTTTTTATTCCAAAACACCGCGGGATACCGCGGGCAGAAGCCGGTATAAAATAATTCAATAAGTTCTAGTAGTACTATTAACAAATTATTATAATTATCAAAATATGGAGGTATTTAAATTACATTATACCGAAAATAACGAGTTTATTGTGTAGTTGTGAAAATACTTTTCTTCATATTTTCTCCGGGTCAAAGTCAAAGTCAAAAACTCTTTATTTCCATAAATACAATAAATTTAAATGTAGAAAAGGTCAAATTCGTAATAATTAATCACTGGAATAAGGAAGTAAAGTGGTATTTTTTATTTCAGTCGCTTTGGTATGTTGACTAAAGTAAAGCTCAGCGGGTTTAGGACACTTGAAAAAAATTATATGATAAGCCAGAAAATAAACCCCTCAAGCAATATTTCCGAATCCAAGGGAGATAAACCTATCGTGTCTACGTGATCAACAGGAAGAGCTCTCCAACTTGGC
This sequence comes from Eupithecia inturbata, assembly GCA_963662085.1. Taxonomy (NCBI): domain Eukaryota; kingdom Metazoa; phylum Arthropoda; class Insecta; order Lepidoptera; family Geometridae; genus Eupithecia; species Eupithecia inturbata. The sequence goes on along the minus strand of OY759176.1, from coordinate 7,651,720 downwards.
TCCAAGGGAGTTTCAAACCATCATAACACCGGAACCCCTACACACAGACCCACGTTGTTGAGAATAAGCTCTATCTTGGGTGGGGAAGGTATGGAGGTTTATTGCTCACATGGAGCAATGAACCTCCCCCCTCCCCCCACCCAAGCGAAGAACTAGGTACTCGCACCGTATCTCCGTATCCAGGGGGGGAAAGACACACCATGTGGGGTCAACGTGATCATTTCGTTAAATTCAACAATGAATTTTTCAGCTGGTCGTTGCCATCCGACAGAATATGTAAAATACTGTTAGCTTGATTAACGTTGACAGATTTTCAATAGCAATAGGGGGTGCGATCAATGCTCTTAAAATTTCTAGGATCAGCAAAGCAGTGTGTCCAGCTTAGCTATACCTCGGACGGACTCCACGCTCTCCATCAATGTGAACGACAGGCTGCTTGAACAGGCAGAGGTGTACACAATGGCCGACAGCTCTTTACCGGAAGACCAGCTAGCTGATACTCCGTCTACTAGCACACACAGTAAGTACAAAAACAATTTAATCTTTGTACTAGTAAGCTACGGCCGCATGAAAGATGGTAGCTAGGATGACAGATGACAAGATTGATAAATTATAAATTAATCTATTTCTGGTGGTAATGGTAACATTACGTTGGTCCTATTTTAATCTATAGAAGCAACCACCCAAGTTACTATCACTAATGATTATTAAGTTTTTACTTTCGTCAGTCACATAGAGAATGATTGACCTTTGGAGTTCCGTTGCTAACTGTAGTTTGTGCTCTCATTGTGACCTTCTTTCTTTGCAAATGCTAAGGCTCCAACAATGACATCTTTTGATGAGCTTTTTAGATGTAGCACACTGATTGCGACGGACAATGTATTAAAACAAGCTCATTTGCCTCCACCGGTCGGACCCACCACCACTTTTGCAAACATGTGCCGAATGAAAACAATTAAAGAAAAAATTTACGCGTTAATTTTAATCATATTTCTGCTTGGCTTTTGCGGTGTGGTCCTAAAACTGCGCAAACGTATCGTACCTCTTCTCGCCACAACTACAGAACGGATCGGGCTGAAATGTTGCATATTATGTTTGTCTAAGCCTGGAATCAAACATACTTTTTATCCCATAAATCAGTTCCCATGGGTTAGAAATTACCTTTTAACTTTTCCATACAAACAACGCGTGCGAAGCCGCGAGCAGAAACTAATAGAGATATAAAGTAAAACTCTCAGAAAGCTCTATATATTGTAATTGGAAACAAATAAGCGCATATTTTATGTGATATCCAGTAGTACCTAGGAACTACATAGATTCTGTCCACGCAGCAGCTTTATACGCATTCATTAATAGTACATTACGTCCAAGGTCTGTAATGGGTGGGTTGCTGGCCGTGGCTGAAGATGGCTGAAAGCGAAGCGTAGCGCAGGTCCAGGCAGTTACAGTGCGGTCAGCATTGCAGCCCTTGATGGCCAAGCTGAAATGAAGGCCGGGACCGAAAGTCGAGGCCTTTATCACGCGGACAGCAAGGGCTGCAATGATAACCAAGCTTGAAGGCCGAGGGCCGAGACCATAGCAAGCTTAGCTTGAGGCCAGCTTATCGTGGTCAGCAGGGCAATCCTTGCGGACCGAGGAGTAAAGCACTAGCTTTACTCAATGCGAGTAATTTAAAAGTCAATAAATTGGAGGATTCGTCGCTTGAAGAGTTCATTTTCAATTTATTCACGAAAATTGATTTGAATGTATCCCAAGAGAATATAATACCTACCGATATCATGCAATCATTTTCACCGCGATACTCTTTTGTCAGATTCCCGCGTTTTCTTTTTAGGGATTCGAAGATCGGAGATCGGTTTCGAAACCCTTATGCATAACTTTTTCTGTCCTTTTTTCCGTCTTTAATATCTCAGCAACTACAGCAACAAATAACGTGAAATTTGAAATAATGATACATTTCGTGCGCCTATACAGATTAAAAGAAAAAATAAATAAAATAAATGAAAAATGAATATGCAAATTTTCAGTACAAATTGTGATGTCGAAATTTTAAAAGAGACCTACAAAGTCAAGTAGGGTATCAAATGATAGGTATCAGATTGTAAATTTCAAAACAGTTTTTGAAATTTCTGTAGGTTTCATACTTATTGAAATATTTCGAAAAAAGTCAAAAAATTACCCATTGCCCCCCCCTATCTCCGAAGTTTGCAGAGCAATCCATCTAAAATGTATGTAGCGTTTGTAGATATGGATCTATATTTTACAGGAAAAATATAGAAAAGTCTGTAAGTAGACCACTTTTTGAAAAATGGTCAAAAAGAGGGTGGATAATTTTCAAAAGGGGGGGCTACCTTGTGAGGTAGCCCCCCTTTTGAAAATTATCCCACCCCACTCTGTGGAGTGGGGTGGGGTTTACAGAGCGATCAATCTAAAATTTATGTAGCGTTTGTAGATATGGAGCTATATATATTTCATAGGAAAATTATAAAGAAGTCTGTGACTAGAACACTTTTTGAAAAATTCTCAAATCGGGAGGAATAATTTTTTAAAGGGGGGCTACCTCATCGAGTAAGGTATCAAATTAAAGTTATCGGCATGTACATCTCAAAACAGTTTTTAAAATTTCTGTACTTTTCATACTTTTTGAAATATTTTGAAAATAGACGAAAATTTTACTATTACCCTATATACCTACTCCGAAGTTTGCAAATCGATACATCTAAAATGTACCTTTAATTTTTTGGTATTCATCAAATAGCAAAGTCTCTAACCAGTACCTAGTATATATTGGTATACTTGACATTCGTTCGAAACCCTCGGCGCGCGAGTCACACTTGCACTTGACGGATCATGTTTTATTCTAACCAGCCAGTGAAGCTTGTACTGCTCAGTATGCATAAAACCTTTATGCACCTAACTATTACCAATCAAATTACATTACGGACCGCATAGAGCGGACAGTAATAATATTACTGTCCGCCTGTTCGGGTAGGCCCGAAAGGTCGACTTTGCATAAAGACTGTTGTCGAAATAATCAGATGATTGCATGCTATTTTTGAGTCTAAATTATAAAGTAGAGAAGGTAGATCTTTATAAACTGTAGGTGTTTTCAGATGTTGACAACTTTAAACTACATCAATGCAATTGTTGTTACGGTTACAACGAAGTTTGTTAAGAGGTTGGTCGGTACTTACCTACCTACCTATTAATAAACTTCGTCTTTGTAATATTAAACTAGTTAGGAAAATCATGTACGTATTTATTAAGTACAGTTGTGCCCTGTATATTAGATACGTACATGATTTTCATGGGACTCAATAATTAAATAAAATAAAATAAAAAATGGCCATTATTCTACATTATTTATAAAATAACCATTTACAAACTTATTCTAGACATTGAATTAACAGTACTGTACTATAATTATAGTAGTAGAGTATAATTTATTATATTATATGGCGCAGCACAACAGCATAGCCATACAGCGGGGCAATGCAGCCAGCGTCTTGGGGACGCTTCCGACTGGTATTGATATGGATCAGTTGAACTACCTGTAGATTGTTTGCAACAGTCTGCAGTTAGCTTAATTGTTTCAATTGTAAATACAGGTTCTAATTTGTTTTTATTATTTGATTGTAATTTTCTTTGTTAATAAAGGCCATTGCCGATCTTTAATTAGGTACATAATTCAATTATTTTAACTAAATTAGGTAAATTAGTAGTCGCCTCTTTGGCGTAAGCCTCCCCCAGCTCCATCTACAGTTTTCTGTCTCTGGTCTTTGTTAGTTAGGACCTCTCTTCACAAAGATCTCTTGCCATTTCTTTCGTAGATGAAACCTTTACCGTATCATAAAAAACTGGACCGCTTGCTGGTTTGCCATACCATGCCCAGGTGAAAAATGCAGACATGGCAATCAGGTGAGAATCGCTTACATGCTTATTCCATTCTACCATTATTTTTTTTACAAGGATTTTTAACTTTGACAGAGCTGGTAGCACTGGCTACATCACCAAGTATACCAATAACAGTACCTTTTATACAATTTATTTATTTATTCCAAATGTTGAGAATTGTGATTTGTGACATACATTACTACAGTTTTTGAAACTGAGTAGGTTGAAGTTTATACATTTTAATTTTTAATTACAGATTGACTCTCCTTCCACATGTATATTTAAGACTTTTTAGTCTAAATACATCAACATATAAAATAAAGGGCCATGCAGCCTGTGTCACCACACAATGGTCAAGCCAACGTATACAGTTTTTATGCATTAAATCTTGAAGTCCCATCGTTCAAGGTTTAATGGATGGGATGGAACCCTTCGTGCTTTTAAGCCCGACTTGCACTTTGCTGGGGTTTTGTAATTTAAAACATCAACTTAGGTAAATCATCTATAGTTTAGTTTCAAAATACATTTTTGGCAGTTATGAACTTTGTTTTTTCTTCTGCTAGCTGCTCAGTGTTTAACTAGTTCCGAATAGGCAAGTACTACTTACTTAAAATAAGTACATTTTGCTTTCAGTGAATAAATAAACGAACAGAACGGACAGACGCACTTGATAGATTTTGTAAGCTCTACTAATTAAAAGAATATATAACACCATAGGCAAAACCAAATTTTAACTACCTTGATATAAATTTTCAACAAAATGTTACTAGATAGCCTAATAGGGTTGCTATTGAGGGTATTAAAAACAAGAAACAGAACTCAAAACATGAATACTTTTATATTCAATAAAACAATCTGGTTAGGACACAAATTACGAAGAGAATAAAACATTTTTAAAGAACATTTAAGGTTATATTACACAAATTGCTAGTCACAAGAAACAGGACTATACTTAGCTTTAAGTTCCGTCTGGGTAGGCTGCCGATCCAATAATGGTCGTGCCCCTCCCTTTTGGATCGTTTATAAATGCTAAGACATCGTAAAAGAAAACCTGCTCTGAGCTACCGGCTAACCGGCTTACAACACTTGTTGACGCGGAGAGTCGTTACAACAATTTATTTAGTTTCTTATTACTAATAAATACTTTCAGAACAAATCATTGATACCAAGAATTGTAAAAATAATATTCAACGTATTTTAAATATCTTGTGACATTAAATAAATAATAAACTCTAAAAAATTATTGACGCTTATCAAAGCTACGCTAATGATTTTATTACATTAAAATACCTATGAAATAGGTAATCTAAAATCCGAAAACTATTTTAGATGACATTTTACATTTCTTTACCATAGTTTTCAATATTAATCTGATACACTCATACGAAGAAGCCACTCAACCATTCAAGTCGCCAAATAAGTAACTGTGAAAGTATCTAATTATGTTCATTTAATTAATCCCACCAAAGTGTTAATTCCAGAGATAATAGTTTTCGGTAAGCGCTCAGTGTGTCTACCATGAGTTTTACAATCTATACTCGCTAGCGACTGTAGATAGAAAAATGTATGAAAACTTGAACAGCGCCGCTAGCGGATAGTTGGGTACCAAAAATGCGCGGTAATATTTACGTAACTACTGTAGTAACGTCAGGCGATCTAACTGTGACAACTCATGTTAGACACACAGAACAGCGAATAACTCATAAAATTAAACGTAACAGTAAAGTTACAAAATTGAAAGGATAGATGTAACTCGCCTTCCTGGGGATGGTAAGATTTTTTTGTAGGAATGATATAACTGGCTGACTGTAGAATTTGTACCTTGTGATATCGCAAGAAAGAATAAATTCAATTGGCGTCAGTCAGATCCACGGTACTGCCGCTGGATTTTTAATCTTGTGGACATTTCAGTCACGGCAGCCGCCACAATTAATTTTAAATAGCTGCACTAATTTGCGATCATGACCACAATAAATAACACTTAAAAATACGAACCTAGGATCTATCTTTTCTACGTATGGAACTCGACAGTTTTTAAAAGTTTCAAGGTTCAAACTTTCTTTGTAGAACCGTCCCTAAAGGCCGAAAGGCGTAAAACTTTTTGCAAATAAAGTATTGTGTGAATAAAACTTGATATTGCAACCGAAATAATTTGCTCCCTAATTTGATCGAATATTGTTATGATTCCGCTGCCTCGAATGATTCGATCTCCGCTTTCGGTGCCTGAACGCACAACGGAGATTAAAGCCGTTGGCCCACTGCAGTGCACGCTGCCGTGCTTCGTGCAGCCTCTGCACGGGGCAGTGAGCCAGCGGCTAAAGCCGCAGCGAGCGCCGCAATGGGGCTGTGCCTTTACGTTTATGTTACTGAAATCTAACTAAAAACATAAACGTATAAACTTGCCAAGTTCGTTCAGATAGTGGCTCCACCGATAAAAGAGCTGAGATCATACAAGGTGTTTGGTATTGGGAACGACATAATTTATTGGAAACTTGGGAGGTCATGGGCTATATTTCTCCGGTAGACCCAATGTTATAAGTATCACGGTTGCTGAGATATTATTTATATAAGTTTTTTTAAAAAGCACCCAAAATCTCGCCTATAAATCGCTTCCCATAAATGATATCGGTCCTAAAAACAAACACCGTGTATAGCGCCAAGTTTCATAACAGAAATAAACTAAAACAACTAACTAACTAAACTAACTAAAGAACAGAATTCTTTTAATAATCAATTTGTGTTTTGGCAAGTTTATATCCAAAACATTAAACTTGCCAAACCACAACAAAACATTACAAACAAATTTTGTTTATAATGTTGGACTAAAATTTTCAATATGTACCTCTATGTAACTTACCATACAATTAGTACGCGTTTTTTTTTTATTCGGCGTTTTTCAATATAACACATTACTTATTCTTCTATGCAATCATTTGAATTGCCCAACCCTTCCAAAAATACCAGTGGATGTCGTTCAAACCTGTCAGAAAGAGCCAAAAGCGTAAGTAAAGCGTAGAACGAAGAAAATTAATTCATGAGGAAGCGTGAAAATAATGGGTACAGGCGTACCTAGGTAGGCCTTAACAAATGGATGGACTGTGTGAAAGATGCCATGTGTAAGAAAGGAGTGAGTGTCGAATGATTGAAATGACGACTAGAAGAGAATGGTAGAGGAAAACTTGTTGTGCCACCCCACCTGATTAGGTAAGGGCAAGAGAATATTGAGGCGTAAAAATCATCATAATTCTCTTGCCCTTTTCCCAGGGGGCAAGAGAACGATGATGTCCTTTTTTGAAATGCCATGAAATCTGACTTTACTTCATTCTCGGACGGCCCCTTTTGTATGCGGTTGATGAGTCATCCTGCCTAGCCAACATGTTTTTAGGTAAACAAGCAACCCTTTTAGGATTCGCCATGTCCGTCTGTCAGTCCGTCCCGACCGGCCGTCCGAGGCTTAACTCAGAAACTGTTATTACTGTAATTTTGCGTGTTTGTCGGCATATTTAATATGTATGGGTATACCTCTATAAGCATATGAAATATGCCGACAAAGTCGTAGAATACAACCATGAAAATTGTTTTTTTGGGTACTCCCCTGTACCATACTATATATAGTATGGTACAGGGGAGATACCCAAAAAAAACCCAACCTGTAGGTTGGGTTTTTAGGACGGGGCAGTAAAAGGGTGTACCTTAACCGGTGTAGCAGCTGGAAAATCGTCTTAGGAGACTATATATATTTTTAGAGACATTTTCATCCCAATAATTCTCAGATTTTCCAAAACAGAAACAGCGAAAAGTGGGCATTTGCACGACAACTTTTTTTGATGCCAACCGATCCTGTTTCATAAACTGATCAAAAACTTATTTAGGACCAACTGTGGTTACAGTACTAGTTTATTTTATGAGGAGTCCAAGAGTAATTTTATTTTTTTAATCAATAAAACTTTTTGTAAAAGGTTTGGTAGGAAAAAACTACATATTAGAAATAAATAAACCGCCAAGTGCGAGTCGACTCGCACACGAAGGGTTCCGTACTGTAAAAATCAGGCAACTTTTTCAAAGAACATTAAATTTTCACTTGTTAGGACCCCTTTAAATTTTCAACTTATTTCATTTTTAGTATTTGTTGTTATTACAGTTGAAGTTTTACTTATTTATAGAAAGTTTCATGTGCCTATCACGTTCATGTTCCTATCCTATCATGTTCCTATCCTATCACGTTTATGTGCCTATCATGTTCAAGAGATACAGCCTTGATAAATTAAGAGCAAAAAAAAAACAAAAAATAGACGTTTTTTGTATGGGAGCCCCCTTTAATTTTGATAATTAATTTTATTTTTATTATTTATTGTTCTAGCGGCAAGAGAAATACACGGTCTTCGGGGTCTGTGTGTTTGTATGGGTGTACCACAGGGTTCTATCCTCGGTCCTTTCCTATTTTTAGTTTATATTAACGACTCATCTTGTAAAGGATAACCACGAGATCGTATTGTTTGCTGATGATACTTCTATAATTTTTAAAATGAAACGATAAAACACTAATTTCGACGATGTGAATAATGCAATCTCAAAAATAGTCCATTGGTTTAGTGTCAATAACCTTTTGCTTAATGAAACCAAAACGAAATGTATTACATTTATTCTACCTAATGTAAAACAAGTTAAGGCTGATGTAACCGTCAAAGGAGAAACGTTAGAAATTTTTAACACTACCATATTCTTAGGAATAACCTTAGATAGTAAACTTCAATGGGATAGAACCTTAGATAGTAAACACATAGACAAGCTATCGAAGAGACTTAGTTCTGCAGCGTATGCAGTCAAAAAAATCTGCCATCTTACAGACGTTGATACTTCTAGACTAGTTTATTTCAGCTACTTCCATAGTGTTATGTCTTATGGCATACTGCCATGGGGGAACGCTGCAGATATTAACACCGTATTTGTGCTGCAAAAGAGGGCTGTTCGTGCAATCTATAATATGGGTCCCAGAGAAAGCCTACGTGAAAAATTCAAGGAAATAAACATTATGACAGTACCATGTCAATATATTTATGAAAACCTATTGTACTCTCATAGAAATATCAATCGCTTCCCTAAAAATAGCGATGTACATTATTTGAATACAAGAAATAAACATAAACTCGCTGTGCCCACAACTAGACTACACAAAATTAATGTATCTTTTAAAGGGCAATTTATACGCTTGTACAACAAAACTCCTAGTGAGTTGTAAAATTATCAGTAAATAAATTCAAACAAATTGTCAAAACCTTCTTGTGTAAAAAGGCCTACTATAAAATATCAGATTATCTAGAGGATAAAAAAGCGTGGGACGGGATTTGTTCCAACTCGAAAAATAACAACTAACTAACAGGCTAAAGATTTCTTTGTCGCTTCTTTACTTTAGTCTACATACCGAAGCGACTGAAATCAAACTTTATTTCCGTGTCAGTGTTTAATTATTAAGAATTTGACCTTTTCTAAGTTTTACATTTATTGTATTTGTGGAAATAAAGAGTTTTTGACTTTGACTTGACTTTGACTGTGATAGAATAATAATAGGAAGAAGTTATAGCGAGAGCGGTGCAAAACAATAGGTTTTACAAAACAACGCAAGGTAGAGCGCGCGGTAAACAGATTCCGTACGACTGGCTCACGTGACAGGAGAAAGAGGTACGAGACGCGGGGGGTTCCGGGTACGATACCGGTCGGCCTAAGTAAGCGGCCGAGTATCGAGAACTTAGTGCAGTTGTGAGATTGATTACAATTAAATCTGAACCTATTATTTTACAATAATAGGCTTTCACAATAAACCAGGAACCTTTGTGTAATTAATATAAATGAAGCAATCAAATTTTGAGTAGAAAATCATTGAGGGTAGCGAAAATAAATGTGAAGTAAACATGTAGGAGTAGAGAGTTTAAACAGGGTGTATGAGTACGAATGTTAAGCAAGTATGAACGGGAGATTGTATGGACAGAGTATGAACATAGTATGAACAGTGTGTGAACGTGTAAATATGTAATGTATGTAGATATTATAGACTGAATAAATAATGAACTTAAAGAAAACATTTAAACTGTAAATTATGGGGAGATCACCACACCGTTTTTACCCTTCGGGCATGGAACCCTAAAAAAATAAAACCTGTTTAAAAAACATATTTAAAGTTAAAGTTTAAGATACTCGTACCTAGACATTTTAAAATTACATACCTACGTAATCAGTCAGTATTTTTATTTTTTTTTATTTTAGTTTCACAAGCTTTTGGAAGCTGCGATGATTTCCTACAAAATGTATGGAAAAGGTTTTTAGATTTCTGACTTTTATAGTACTCCAACCTCAGTTAGTAGAAGTTTTTGATCAGTATAAGAAACATGCTTAATTGGCATCAAAAAAAGATTTTGTGTAAAAGGCCCATTTTCTTGCTCACTGTACAATGTACAAGTATAAATCTTAGAGATGAACAATATGGGGGAGGCCTATGTCCAGCCGTGAGCATGAGTATGAGCAGCAGTGAGTGTATGTGGACTAGGATAGGTTGATGATGATGATGATGAACAATATGAACACTTCTCTAGAAATTTTGGATAGTCTCCTTATACCATTTTCCTGTAGCTACACCACCTTTTTACTGCCCCGTTGAAAAAAACATCCTGTACTTATAGTTAAATAAATAAATAAATCATGCTGGCCAATATCACATTCTTTTCTAGCCCCAAGCTAAGCAGAGCTTGTGTTATGGGTACTAGTTAACTGATATACTTAATACAATACACTACATAGATAGATATTTTTATTATTTTATTATTAATATATAGAAAATATCCAGAACAACGGGAACAAATATCTGTAGATCGTACAAATATTTGTCCCGAAGCAGGAATAGAACTCGCAACCTCCTGCGTCGCAGGCGGACCTTCGCCCACCGCGCCACAGGTCATCAATATTATTTTTTTTACTCTATTTCTGTAGGCTTACAACATAAGCACTTATAGATATGTTTTACTACAGGTCTGAACAAGGTGCCGATTCAGGATTCCCTACTAAGCACTCGGGCTATCTCCATGTCTTCCGGACTGGACACGGCCACCGGACAACGCAGACGGAAGACCTCCAGATCTAACAGGTGAAACATATGTAGGTAGCAGACATACATATGGGAGACCGCCAGCTTCTATAACGCAGATCAATTTAATCAACGGTCAAACCTCCTCAAGTGCCTGGTGGGTTACCTAGTTTAATTATATACACAGATAAGTTGATTATCATTCAAACGAATACTGTAAGTGATAGGTGAGAATGAGGCCCCGGTGTAAAATCCTGGGTCGAGCCAAAGTTGTTATTGGGATTTTCGTTGCAAGAAAATTTCACAGTAACAGCCCGTAATCGGAAATTGGTGGTCTTACACCACCGTACCTCGGAAAGCACGTTAAGACGTTGGTCCGCGCCTGACCTTTCCCCGGTCGTGTCGTTCTGTCATCCTATCTGATTATGAGAGCAAGGGAATAATAGTGTATCTGTTTTTGCGCACAACTTGGGCACTATAATATGTCCTGCGCACATGGCTAGTCTCCGTTGAGACTGGCCGTAGTGGCCGAAGATTCGGCTAGGAGGACATCATCATCATTATGACGTATGAAATCGGTGCTTTCCCACACGACGAAATCAAAATTGAGATAAATCGTATTTATTTTTCAATAAAAATCACCATTATACATAGGTACATATATTGTGACTTGTCAGGCGCGCCCTACGGCCTGCGCCTGTTTATTTTCATATTTCTTCCACCACCTACACTATTATATTCTTATCATGAACGTATTTATATTTAGAAAGACCAGATGACCCGGTGTACTTCGTATCACCTATCCTAACAACAATAAAACTCCCCCTTCGCTAAAATGGCTGAAAATTTTGATCGGTAATATATGTAATATATTATATAAATAACGCCTAACAAGTCCTTTATTCTATCTATATATATAAAAATCTCTTAATTTAATTTAGAAACCATGTGTAGGAGGGAAGACTGGTTCTCTGTAATACAGTTTAAATTAAACTGAAAAAGAAACCAGGTACACCTGCCACTTGTATTGTATATTTACTTTTGAAATAAATGTTTACGAATTTTTTGTATAATAAATTTATGTTAAATGTGAGAACCTGTTGACGAAAACATTAGAGAGCGAGTGAAAAGAAATGAAATGTGGCTCGGTCCGCTATGTTGCTAACATAACCAACCGTTTTATGAGTCAGTTATAAACCTTATGATAAAAATTGGCACTGCTCTAGTAACTAGTAAAAACAGTTGTATTGTGTTCGGCAAAGGGCAGAACTCTTAATCCCACTCTAATTTCCTTCATAATTTTTCCTAATCGCTTTCACTTACGATAAATATTCGCGGCTCTCGCCGCCGCTCTAACACTAACGATTATTTACATTTATAAAAAATTAAAAAATGCCGAAACCATCTATATTTTCCCAGAGTTTAAAAATATGAACAAATCGCTCGCCACACAAGTCTTAAAAATTTCGCGGCTCGCTCCGCTCGAAACTGCTACATTATTTGTATTCTGGTCGGTAAAAGCTTAGAAAGCCAACACAATGGCGACCGAGTACTTAAGCCGCACTTACCTAACACAGCTCATACCGCTTGCCGCCATTAGAAACAGCTACGTGTTTTAGATACTCGTCGGTAAAGAGCTTAAAAAGCCAACACAATGGCGAGAAGAGTACCTAAGCTGAACATATTATCTTAATGCCCAATAGGTCCGTTACAAAATGCTTAGCTTAGAAGCAAGTTTTTAAAACAATTTATCTGAAACCCATTCAAGAGGGAGGACCCATTTCAAGTTTCAGCCCCCCTCAGGAAAATCACACAATTTTAGAAGTTCTTAAGTAGTTTTAGCTTTCTCATCGCCCGAACATCTCACAACTTCACAAACAGAATTTTAAATCAAATTAGCGTGCGATAATTAATAGGTACAAAATATGCAAAGCTTGTAAGATAGTCTCTTACACTATTTTTTATTATTTCTATTTTCTACCCACGGCTTTGCACACGTATTTTCTGGGATAAAAAATACCATAAAGAAATCGCTTGCCGCGGAGAATAAAGTCGTAATAGCAAAATCTATTTTTGTCAGAAAAAATAAAAGAAAGTAATTCTATTATTTCTAGGTGCCTAGGTACTTTTACAAATTATATATCAAATGAAAGCTATTTTTTTCCTATTTGACGATATAAACATTGTTGTTATATATTTAGTGTAAATAGGCAAAAATTAACAAAATGTACTTTAATGTACAGTAATTTATCTAATTAGACTGAAGAGCAATAGCATTTTACGATTGTTACACTGTTTGAACAAAATTATGAACGACACAGTAACCGCATATTGTGACGGTAAAATTGATGAATGTCTAGAACGTAATAAATTATTACCACTCCTTTCGAGGAAATGTTATGAGAACCTTATTGTTGACGGATATTTTACAAAAGCCCTAAATGAGCCTCGGCACTGTTGAGAGGTTATACGGAAACATAAGGTAATATCAATTACGTTTTGATGCGTCCTGGGCTTTTGACTCAAAACTGTCGTATTAACTTTTATGATTATTTTGTAGAATTACAATCTAAATTAAAACTATCTTCATGATTGTTGCGTTTTATTTCCGGAAAGTAAAATTATGTAAACAAAGTACATGTACAAGTTTTATTAGGCTAAAATGAGTACAGCTCAGAAAGGAAAGGTGCATCTCCAACGCAATACAAGTAGCAGTCTCCTTTCGGGATCCTTTGACCATTCTGTTCTACCACAGGATGATAACAATAATGGTGCAACTGTCTAAATCCGAGGCCATAGATGTAGTTACGTAATTAGTTTACCGTAATAATAAAAAAAATATATAAGTAAGAAATCGAATAATATCCCAAAAAATTTACAAAATTTAAAAGCACCTAGAAAAAAAGGTGTGTTAAATTACTTCTGTATTCATTAAAATTTACTTTAAACGCAGCAGTTTTACCTAACTTATTAAACATATTATCTGACCTAACAATGAACTTCACTGTATCTAACATAAGTCAAGCTTCGGAAATATTGTGGAACAAATGTTTTCCCCCTAGAGGTGTTGTCCTGTGTCACCCTTTGGGCTAGCACACCTTTACGTAGCACCTTGAGTACTCAAGCTGTGGACTGCTTGTCTACGCTATGAATTGGGAGACTGTAATAATAATCTCTTTATGGTAGGTACTGTAGGGTAGCCTGGGAAATACCTATTTGAACTCAAAGATCCTAGTCAATATACGCCCCTGAAAGTTAGGTTCCTATATTTTATTACAGCCTATAAAAAAAACATTTATGAAAGTACTGTTATCACACAGCAAGGCGAGCGAAGCGGGCCTTGCTCTGTGACAGCACGAGCGGAGTCGTATTGCGGTAAGAAATGCGAACTGCAATACGACACCCGTCACACAGCAAGGCGAGCGAAGCAAGCCTTGCTGCGTGACAGCACGAGCGGAGTCGTATAGCGGTAAGCGAAGCGAACCGCAATGTGACTACTGTTACATAGCAAGGCGAGCGAAGCGAGCCTTGCTGTGTGACAGCACACCTACTAATATGGATATCGTTTTCGATTAACTCAAACTTGTAGATAAGGAAAAAGATGTCCATTTCAAAATCCATGATGGCTGACAGTTTTTAATTGCAAAATTCACTCTTGGTTATCAATTTCGACCATATCGAGGGTGTAGGTTAATATGGGTATCGTTTTCGAACAACTCGAACTCGTAGATTACGAAAAAGATGTCCTTTTCAAAATCCAAGATAGTCGCCATTTTTATATCGCGGTTTTCGCTCCTGGATATCGTTTTTGACTAAATCGAGGGTGTAGGTTACGCAAAGGGGAATGAAATAAAAAAAAAACAATAAAAACAACTTTCGCGACACATAAAAAACTAGTCCCAGTGGTATAAACGTAATAAAATGTAAGTATGTAGGATAAAGAAATTATATCATATACCTACCTTTTCATTTTAACTCCGCGAATGTGATATGTTATCTTCTTTATTCTTTATAAGAATTAAGACCTGGCGTCTTCACGAACGTGTTCGTGATGATGGGCAGAACCTGCAGTTCATGCAGTGTCAGTGAATAAACAATAACCCTGTATAAAGCAAACGTTTTTAAGAGTAGTAATAATAATAATAATAGTAACCTCTATTCAACAATCTTACTAAACATAAGTGATTATCTTAACTGGGTATTTATACGGTAACTTATTTATCTATATTAATAGATAAATATACATATTTAACACCGGTACTTAGATTGTTTTGCTTTCCCGCATAGGCCTCTCCTGAAGTAAATTTTAAGAGTAGTAGTTTAAGTAAATCAAGGCTTTCTTTAAAAAAGTATCAGAATGCGACCGGCAGCAGTGGGACTCTATCAGCTAAATAATAATAATCATTCGTTTCAGAGTATCGTGGCTAGCAAGTGAAAGCCTTACAGATTACTTCCGTCGTCTCATCCAGGATGAGAAGAGCAAGGAGATCCAGGGCTGGCAGTCCTACCAGGATTTCTCCGCTATACCGGAAAATCGGGTCGATTCTAAGATCGACTCTAAAGGGAGGAGGCTGTCTTACATGCGGGCAGTGTCTGGAGAAGATCCCTCTCCGGCTTCGAGCTTTAGGAAAAAGAAGCTCATGGAAAGCGAGGTAGGTCTCAAGATTTTGCTATCAATAATAATTAATTTTGACGAGTTCATCTTGTATGTAAGCCGGTTAACTACGACTAACTACGAAGTGTTCTTCCAACACAAACGTAGTTCCCTTTTACTTTCGTAATAAAGTCGCAAGATTATTCAATCGTCGTCGTATCCTCAAGTTATGACAGACTTTTATTAAATTGTTTGTTGCCACGAAATTTATTAATTTTTTAACTATAATATTTTCTTCGTTTTACAATGCATACAACTAGCGAAAAAATGAATTACAAAAAAATATTTAAAAAAGTATGAAACCTACAGAAATATCAAGTACCGTTTTAAGATTTACAAACCGATACCTTTCATTTGATACCCCACTCGGTGAGGTAGCCCCTCCTTTTGAAAATCAATCCCCTTTGTAGATAATTTTTTTGTAGATACAATTTAAATTTTGTCAAAAACCCCCTTTTTGACCATTTTTCAAAAAGTGTTCTACTTACAGACTTCTCAATATTTTTCCTGTAACATTTAGATCCATACCTACAAACGCTACATACATTTCAGATGGATCGCTCTGCAATATTCGGAGATAGGCGGAATGGGTATTTTTTCGAGTTTTTTCAAAGTATTTCAAAAAGTATTAAACCTACAGAAATTCCAAAAACTGTTATGAGATGTACAAACCGATACCTTTCATTTGATAACCCACTCTGTGAGATAGCCCCCCCTTTTGAAAATTATCCGCCCCCCCTTTTGACCCACTTGTCATTGTAGATCTCTTAAAATTTCGACATCACAATTTGTACAGAAAATTTACATATAATTTTTCATATATTTTTATTTTAATCTGTACAGGCGTACGAAATGTATTATTATTTTAAATTTCACGTTAATTGCTGCTGTAGTTGCTGAGATATTAAAGACGGAAAAAAGGATAGAAAAAGCAAGACCATAAGAGTTTCGAAACCGATCTCCGATCTTCGAAACCCTACAAACAAATATACTTTAGTCGAAAATACTCGTAATCGTCATTATTTTGACAACCTTCTTTGAGCAAAGTTAACCTTTCCGGCTTACTCGAAAAGGCGCCAACAATGTAATGGCACTTCACATCGCAATTTAGTATTCACGTTTTTTTCTGTGTTTTATTCGGCTAGTGTAAAAGTAAATTTCATTGAGATCCGTTCAGCCGTTTAGGCGTGAAAAGGTAACAGACCGACAGGGTTACTTTCGAATTTATAATATTAGTTTGGAAGTATGGCTATTCGTAATCCTTTGATGTGTGACCATAAACCGACACATGGCGTATACGAGTGTGAAAAATAGGCAAATACATGCGAATAGATTATATTCACATCGTCGTATTTGGGCAAATAAGACAAATACCCGAAAACGAATAGCGATGTGAAGTGCCACCAAAACATTGCTAGTGAGTTTTAGCCACCAGCCTTTTTTTTTAAAGGATTGGTAAGAACCTTATTTTGGACTTAAACCAAGGAGGTAACGAATGCTAGTTTGAGGTAAGTATAAAACCTCTTTCAAGCCATTAGAAAAGTATTCAAGCCCATGTTTTTTTTTCGTTGGCAACCATGATGTCGATAACTAATTAAACCACCATCGAAAGCGAAACGTAGTGTCTACAGCTGTGAAATTTTTAAACTCCAATTTTGATATCCGTAGTTATTACCTTACAGAGCTCGACTGTAATGTATCTACTATTAAACACTGATGAGGTTTGATTTAATGAAAACCTATACAGTTTCAATTCTTCTGTTATCTTCCGCCGGTCCACGCTGAGTTTTAGAAGTAACGTCTGATTTGGAAAACGAGAACACTTCACGGATCTACAATGTTTATATCTTAACAAAACCAGACTTAACTTCCTCATTGCAACAGAAATTTTCACTGTGGCGAAAGGAATGAGACATCGTTCACGTCAAAGTTGAAAGTAACATTTGCAAGATGTTACTTTCAACTTTGTGAATATGTGAATCGCGGCTACCTCTTCAAGGGATGCTGATATAAAAGTCGCGTATTTGGAACAATATCTATAATTAATGTATAAAACTAAGACAATTTATGAAGTTAATGAGTGCTATTTTACTATAAAAACTATCGTAGCTTGACGAATTCATTACGGATGTAAGCGGGTTAACTACGAACCTTATTTGTGTTGGAAGAACACCAACGTTTCATCCCTTAACGAGGGACTTCTTCAGGGTGAGTGCGGTTCGCGACGCGCCTGTACCGCTGCCGTGTGCTCACTACGGGCCAGAGCCCGTAACACGCGGGTCGTAGGCGCCGGAGGCGGAGGTGTTAGGAGGCACGCTGCTTGTTAATGCTGGATAGTAGAAGAGTCATCATCTCGCGGAGATCCCATCGTGCAGGGTAGTGTAGGTATGCTCTGTGTGCATGCGGAACTAACAGTATCTACACCCGGCTCTATACTGCTAACAGACTTCCCATGGAGACACGGCTTCCAAGCGGGTGGTAGGTTCCAACCTCTATCTCTATTGAAATTAGGCCGTCGTCCAATCTCTATCACCTCGCGTATTTTGCGGGGAACAAAGAATTTTTCCCTAGACAAGACACGGGCTTTGTCGAAACGTACGTTATGCGATGGTCCTTATTCAATAAAGTGTTCTACCACCGCCGAGCTATTAATGAGTGCTGTTGAAATGTTTGCTACTGATGCACTGACCTCCGCGGGCGCGCCCGGTCCGCGCCCGCGGCACGAATGAGAAACCTACTTAGGTCAAACTACTGATGATACTTATACGAGTATAGCTACCTACGTGATCGATGTATCGAACATACTATACCCGGAAATTTTTGCAGATTTAGTTAAACAAATAATTTTATGGTTTCAAGAACGTACATTTTACAGTTTAATACTACTCTATATGTACATAGCATGGTAAGGCTCTTTGCAAGCTGAACGAAAGGGCAGCACAAAGTATATACCTATCCTATAGGCACGAGTACGTACGCGTGGGCCAGTACGAAATTATTAGGTGTAATGACATCCGCCGGAAACCCATATTGCAGAAGTACTTAAGATACCATCCTGTTAATATTTACATCAATGATTCTCGTCTATCTTTGTTCTTGAATCGCCAGAAATAGTAGCTAACCGGAGGTAGAGTCACCACAGTCATATCAGCTCGGAAACGCATTGCCTCGTTGTAAGGGCCTGAAGTAGGTAAAAATTAGGTATTGCAATTCTGGATCCAGCGTATTTTTGGGCTTGCTACATCTGGCGCTGAATCCAACGGTGTGGATCCGCAATGTACTAATAACAAGTAAATACATTTATTTCTATAAAATAAAACTTTACACTGTTGCTTTGCTAGGCAAGTCATTTTTCAGCAAAACAGCTCTAGCAAACGATCACACAGTGATCGTTGCAATACAGAAATATTGATTGTAAAACTGTTGTACATAGAGATGTTAATAAGATAAACATACATTGTACAGCTTATCCTTAAAGGACTACTAGCTGCCGCCCGCGGCTTCGCACGCGCTTTTTAATCCTATGTCCGTCCCCGCGGGATACCATTTATCTCCCTGTTAAATTCCATTGAGATCCATTCAGCCGTTTACGCTTGAAAAGGAAACAGACAGACAGACATACAGAGTAACTTTCTAGCGATTTCCGTTGTGACTTAAACATAAGCCGTTGTAATTTTTAAGGTAAAACAGCTGCCCAAAACTCCATAAGTAGTCATCTAATCATAAAAATATACAATAGTGTAGGGAAAAAAACTGTAATTATCATACAGAACAAGATCAGAAAAGCTAGTCTAATATTTACCAGTAGCTGCAACACGGGTTGAAAGAAAACTGCTTAATGGCTGCTCTTATATAAAAGTTAATCACAGGAAAACTCTAGTCAGAAGAGCTTAAACATGTCCGCACGAATTTCAGAACAATCTGTCTGCAAAATCACAACAGTATTTAAATAAATAAATTTAATTAAGCTGGTAGATCAACTACCAATTATTTCATAAACATGTAAAATTGTATGTGTAATTTTATTTTGCATAATAATTAACAACAGCGGCTTGTGAACTGCGCGATACTAAATGGTGAGTTTCCAGTGTTGGTTCCCATTGGTAGCACAACGCTTTTCCTGGAAAAGCGCGAAATAGCTGCCAATCAGATAGTGACAGCAATGTTGTGGGTTTGGCCACTCCCCCTACAAGTTTGCAGTGACACAAAAACGTACTTGATAGCAAAATATGGGAAAAATTTCAATAATTATCTAAATAGCTAGATTTCGATGGTGAATTCAGGGGATGACTTTAACTCTTTTGTCATAAAAATTGTTTATGCATTGCAATAGAGTCGCATGTGCATTGTCATCAAGTCGAAGTGGACGTGGATATTGCGCAAGCGTGGTTGGACAAGCGGAGAATAAAGCGGGCCCGCTGAAAACCTCTCCGTCAGTTCCGCGCCAGCCGACGGAAACTCCGAAGACGGCGAAACCTCCTTGAACGAACAGCGAAACCTGTACCTCCATAAATCTCACTAATTCCTAAAAATTGTTATTACAATTCAGTTTTTTATTTTTTTTTTAATTTTATAGAGTGCTAAATACTATTTTAAGTTTTTTGAGTGGTTGTAGGACTTATCGATAACTTTTCGTGGACTTTTTCAAGTTTTGTCAACTTTTTTAAGAACTTCGTAAGTAGAATACTTATTTACGGATT
The DNA here is from genome assembly GCA_963662085.1 of Eupithecia inturbata. Classification (NCBI taxonomy): domain Eukaryota; kingdom Metazoa; phylum Arthropoda; class Insecta; order Lepidoptera; family Geometridae; genus Eupithecia; species Eupithecia inturbata. Next base: position 7,631,397 of record OY759176.1, on the reverse strand, counting down.
TATTATGGCTTGAATTATAATTTGTGGCTTTTTTCTTTTATTTTTAATGTAAACTAGGTTTTAAACTGTGCTTGTGCTTCGCGTGCTATTTTTAAAGTTTTCGTATATTTGTGCCAGTTTTTTATAGTTTATATTTACCTATCTTGTATACAATCGTTAATTAATAATTTTCCGGTTTCGTAAAGTTTCCGGCTGAAAATGCTAGTCAATATAGTAAATAAGAAATATTTGTTAGTAATACTCTAATATTTATCCGCAAAAGTATTACAAATAGCAAAAATTGTTATTCTGTTCTAACATTTCAATTTCAATAATTAAAATCTAAACATTGTAAGAAATAATATCAATGAGGCTATGGGTCCTTTGAAAAACTAATAAATTGAATGTATTACATGTAAAGACTGATAATAATAAACCGCCAAGTGCGAGTCGATTCGCACACGAAGGGTTCCGTACCGCAAAAATCAGGCAACTTTTTTAAAGAAAAAAGCTACCCGCGGCTTGGCACGCACTTTTCAAGTAGCCTATGTCCATCCTCGGGATACCAAATTTCATTAAGGCTGGTGTATGGCCCAACGGCCTTGAGTATTTATTATGAGAAATTATGTAACATACTGCGTTATCAGTTTTTTTTTTATCTAGGTATAATCTTATGTGTCTTAATCTTATGTGTCTTTGCACTTGTTTAGTATTGTAATGTGTCTTATTATATGTCGTATTATGTACTAATGGGTCTTAAAAAGAAAGAAAGAAAATAAATGTATTTTCTTTATTTCTTCTTTTTTCTAGAATATTTCTTTATTATTCGAAATTTGGGTATTTCATCTAAACGCCATGAGTTTGAGTATTCTTATTTAACTCAAATATTTCTCAAAGTATTCTACACAAATTGAACATTTCACGAATAAAACAAACTATTTATACGGCTACAAATAATTATTTTGTGTTCTCAAGGCCGTTAGACCATACACCAGCCTTAAGATCCCTTCAGCCGTCAACAGACAGACACACAGAGTTACTATTCACTTCATACCTGCTTAATATTAGTTAGAATTTATAATATTAAGCAGGTAAAAGTATGGACATGGATTTGGATCAAAGAACCTAACTTTATAAGAAAATAACTTTGTTGGTTTTGATAACTTAATTGAGCATTTAAAAACTTTACCGAGCGTTTATAAGGCTAGATTGCTAAAATGTTTACTCATAAAATAAATACATGAACTTTCTAAAATGTTGATAGAATGTATTTCATCTTTAAAACATTGTAAGACAAAATCAAACAAAATAAAGCAACAATTGAATAATTACATCCAGGTATAATTATAAAACAAATAACTACGGTTAAAGAGGCAACCGCTTCGTTTTCTTCAATATAAACTCTTTCATTTAAATATTGTCCGTCTCGATAAATCTTTTAAATAATATTGGAAAGGTCAAAACTCAATTCATGGTAAATATTCCGTTGTAAATGACTTTAGTATCCCGTTGTAAATGATTTTCCCTCTCGTTCCTATTTTTCTTTTTCCTAACCATTTTCGCCGTCATCGTTTTGCTATACTGTTTCATTATGATAAGAACTTTTGTTTAGAGCATACATAACTTATGTTGTTCTCGAATTTCAATTTGCCTACAGGTTTTTACCGGTTCTTGAAAACATTTAACCAATAAAAAAACTTTTGAAACTATCATGATTATTAAATGAAATCACAAATCATGGTAAATATCACAATGAAAGTGATTTTGATATTTTACATCAACTGCCTTTAAATATGTAATGATTTATTACAACCTTATATGTTATTTGGTAGATAGTTTAAGCGTTTAGCGGTAATTTACTTATTTTGGGTACATTCAAGTAAATAAGGCTATCTTTGCCTCGAGCCACTGAAGAGTAGCGTCTGAGCCATTCATTTATGTACGGATAGCAGCATCATTTGGTAACCCCTTTAACGTTAACACTTCTACCGTTGGAGGGTTACCAGTTGATGATGCTGACATCGTCAATTTTGTTTGTTAGATCAGTCAAAACAGTTTTAGTTAAACACTAGTCATTGTGATAAATAATTAGTTAGTACAGAACCACCTACTGTTTTCAGATTCGTACAGGTAATTTATGGAGCTCGATCTTACGCTACTGGTGGTAACTCCAGAAAACAGATTCGTCTTCTCATTCGCCGATGGCGTTGACGACGTACATATTAGGTCCTTACATATGAAATTGGCGTTTTGTATGGGAGGAACAAAAAGTCGAATATTTTTTAATATAATATATTTAATTAATCAAAGTATGAACCATTATTTTCTATGCACTTTTGCCATCTTATAGGTAGTTCATTGATCCCTTTACTAAAAAAACCAGTCGGACGGGAATCAATAAAATCTTTGAAGGCGATTTGGACTGCCCCATCGGAGTTGAATTTTTTCCCTTGCAAGAAGTTATCCAAATTTCGAAAAAAATGGTAATCTGTTGGAGCAAGGTCCGGGGAGTACGGAGGATGTCTTAGACTTTCCAATTGAAGCTCTTCTAATTTAGTAGCCGTCTGTTGCGCAGTGTGTGGTCTAGCGTTGTCGTGAAGCAGCAGTGGCGTGGAGCGATTGACCAGCCTAGGTTGTTTAGCCGCTAGCTTTTCCATCATGGTTTGCAATTGCTGACAATAGACATCAGCCGTAATAGTCTGGCCAGATTTGAGAAAACTGTAATGAACAATACCGGCACTAGTCCACCAAACGCTTACAAGTAACTTTTTTGGGGTTAATTTTCGCTTGGGGCAGGATTTGGCTGGCTGGCCAGGATCCAACCATTGCGCTGAGCGCTTCCGATTATCGTAAAGAACCCATTTTTCATCACAGGTAATGATTCGGTTTAAAATACCTTCATTATTGTGCCGGTTTAGTAATGTAACGCAGCAGTCGACGCGCGTTTGCCGGTTTGCTTCAGTCAATTCGTGAGGTACCCACCTTTCAAGCTTTTTAATCTTCCCAATTTGCTTCAAGTGAATTAAAACAGTTTTATCACTAACATCGCAGCCTGCAGCTAACTCGGACGTGGTTTGCGATGGATCCGCTTCCACAATAGCCTTCAACTCTTCATTATCAACTTGAGTCTCAGGCCGTCCACGGGGCTTGTTCTGCAGGTCAAAATTTCCAGAACGAAAACGTTGGAACCAAAAACGAACTGTGTTTTCTTTTGCAACACGACCGCCATACACATCATTCACCCTTCGAGTTGTTTCCGCAGCACTAGTGCCACGGCGGAACTCGTACTCGTAAATAATGCGATATTTTAAGTTTTCCATTTTGTAAAATGAGTGACGCAAACAGAAAAAAACAGAAGAAAAAAAACAAATGAATGACGATCATCGAAGCACAAATACATGAGTCTATAGCTGTACAAATTTGAATTTAGAATTCCTTACCAAAGAGGAGAAATTTGTGATTAAAGTGGCCAGTACGAAAAACGCCAATTTCATATGTAAGGACCTAATATATAGGACTTGTGTCACCCACGTGATCGTGATGTCTCGGAATGCCATACCTTGTATTAATATACCATGTTAGGATTATTTGTTATGTGGGTGTTTATGATATAACGTAAACTTTTAGGCCTTCGTGTACAATATTAGCTACAATCAGTCGCTTAGATGTTCATTATCCTAATTAAACATTATGGTCTGTTGTTTTCAGTCTTAGGAACCTACGTTACATATGACACTGAATGAAAGGGAGAATCCAGTTTGTAAAATCGTGTTAAAATCAAGTCACCCTCGGCACAATACACAATCAGAAGGCAATGAGCGATTTAAGATTGTTTAGGCGCGTGGCATTCTATATCAGCGCGGGCAAAATCTGATGGGCTTTTGGTGAGAAATAAATGGGCCTTGATTAACAATAGCAGTTGATAGGTAGGTACCTACTGTATGCGTGTATTAGCTTGCAATACGAGGGGTAGTAACAATTCAATAGTGCATTAGGAACTAAAAATTCAATTATAAAAAATAGAACCCAACTGCGTTGTTCTAATAGATAGTAACTAGAAAAGCAAAAAACTAGCTTTCTATACAAAAAGTAAAATCGAAACTGCAAAAACGTAACAAACATACTTTTTTGAAAATGTATTGGCCGGCCTGGCCGGCGCATACTTATTGTTTAGCAAGCTTGTTTTTTGCTTCTTAGTTACGCTCTCGGGTTTTATTTTTTTATTGTTTAATTTATTTTATACTTTCTAGTCATCAGTGTTAGTGTTTCATAGTTCGAAAGCAAATTAGAACATCATTTGATTTAAGAAAAATAATAGCAAATATCAGATATTACACAGTGTACCAAGGCGGTCACGCAACAAAGTACCAACTGATCGCGCCCGACGACGACGTTGCTTAATTCGTAATCGGACGAAAACCGCAAAATTTAATACCTTACTATATTTTTGCTACGGCCTTTTTAATTTCTTGTACCCTATGACACTTCCACTATTATGACGATTCATAGGACATCTCATATGTTGAAATCCATTCTCCAATGTGCGTAGAGAGTGACAAAGAAACCTCATACAATCTCTCGAAAACACAAACCTCCTTCTTGTGCAGTCGGCTAATTAAAACAGGAAGCTTTGACACCTTAGTTTCTGTTATATGTGTTTGAAACTAAACTCAGCGTGGAGAATACATAACTAGTTAGTTACTAATGCGTCTTAGAGTTTCAAAAGCTTTTATGGCTTACTGGTACTATAAGTTTATTCCGTCAAGATTTAGTAACGGAGAGTTCAATCTATTTTACTACAACTATCAACGCGAGAAGTTTCTAACAGGTACTTTACTTGCTGTGTGGTGCCAGCTTAGAATTTGCACCACCCCAACTCTTCCCGCGGGTGTCGTAAGAGGCGACTAAGGGATATTCCACCGGGGGCGGGCAGCAGCGCCCCCTGCAGCAATCCCCTGCTGGCAACAATTCTACCACCGATCTGCGATCATCAACCCGCATGCCCAGCGAGGGGATTATGGGCATTACCCCCATGAGATAAAAGCCAATAAGGCGCTTATCAGGGGGAGGCTTGGGTCCAGCAGTGGATCAACTATACTACTACTTTAACTAACTACTTTACTTAACTAATAAAGTACAACCTCTTTAATAATGCGGTCAATAAAAGTATTATGTATCTACTTATCTATTATGACGATAATTAGTATTTTTAATAAAAACTCACGAATTAGTGCAGGTAATTTCTTGCAGCGAAACTACCAGTGAATAAAATCAAAATGGCTTCCGGTTGCCCAAAATTTATCGAATGACAAAAGTACTGTAGGTAATTTTAAAAATAAATTGAAAACTCATTTAAAAAAAATTAAATGAGTTCTGATATTTAACTGTGATTTTAATCTGAGATCTCAATCGCAAAACTTCTAAACGCGACGCTATTGGCTAGAGCGAACGTGACGTTACCTCTCACATTTCGTATTGGCATGCATGAAGCTTTGGCGGGATATCTTTTTTGTTAGGGTTCCGTATACGAACGGCGAAAACGGAACCCTATTAATAAGCAAGCCTCCACTGTCCGTCCGTCGGTCCATCTGTCACAGGGCGCTATCTCATGAACCGTAAGAGGTAGACAGTTGAAATTTTCAGAGAATGTGTATTTCTCTTGCCGCTATAACACCAAATAATAAAAATAAATAAATATCAAAATTAAAGAGGGCTCCCATACAAAAAAAAATATTTTTTGCCTATTTTCCTCTTAATTTGTCAAGGCTGTATCTCTTGAACTACAATAGGTAGGCACATGGAACTTTCTATAAATAAGTAACACTTCTACCTTAAAAACAACTCATACTAAAAATAAAATAAAGTTAAAAATTTAAAGGAGTCTCCAAACAAGTGAAAATTTGATGTTCTTTGAAAAAGTTGCCTGATTTTTACGGTACGGAACCCTTCGTGTGCGAGTCGACTCGCACTTGGCGGTTTATATAATTTCACGGTTGTTTGGTGTTTTCTGTAAAGCGTACCTAAGCAAAATTGATCCCAGTGAATAATTTTTGTTTTTGGGAATTGAATGCACAGTCGGATGATTTATCTAAATTTACCTAAATTGGATGTACCAATTTCGCATTAAATTTCTTGATTTTACAGAGGTACCGTACTATTAGTTCACGATAAGCGTTAGACGAGATAATTAATCATAACATAAATTAGGCATCTAAACATATTTATTTTTGTTGTGACACAATCTGAACGAGAACCCTATGGCAAATCAGCCATTGGTTAAGTACAAGTAATCCCCTCTCAAAAAACTCCTTACGCCATATCTCCGTACCCAGGGGGGATAGACCCGTCATGTGGATCAGCAGGATGAGCTCTACAACTTGGCTCCAAGATAATTTCAAACCGTCATAACTATACAACCATACGACCACCCATGTTGGGTCTCTATGAAATCAGTAGGATGAGATCTATCACACGGAGCAATACCCCTCCCCCTCCTCAAAAAACCCCAATTGTAACGCCCTGACAGGGTCTTTATGCATTGTGTACCCCACAAAGACTACAAACAACTAAGAACAAGATTGATCAATAGGTACCTGTGTGCATAAAATCACAATAAATTATATGAATGAAATTATTATTATAGTTTCTTTTAAATTATAGGTCGTATTAGCGCATTCTATGCGTATCTTTGCGTTGGTTCCAAAGTATTCTGGTCGCGCGCGGATTACACTTTTAGGAAACATATTTCCTGAAGATTGTTGAAGAGTCTGTTGCCCACTATAAATTACTATATTCCGCCCGCGGCTTCTTACATGTTTTTCAGCTCGAACCGTGTCGTAGTTTTGGCGTTGTTTTGACAGAATTATTTTCGCATTTCTGATATTAGTAGACTTCTAATGCTGGGCCACACTACCGGGAAATGCCGTTAATTTTCGCGATGTTGGACGTTGAACGTTGGTGTGGCCACTAATTCTCGTGATAATTTTACAACGGAATTTACATTGCCGTTCGACGTTAGGCGATAGATCGATGGCGGTACGGTACATCAAAGAGACATCGCGAGAATTATTGCGTTGAGGCGGCCACACTATAGCTTTAATTATCGTGTTAGTTACCGCGAGATTTATTGTGATGATGAGCATTGCCATTTCCCGGTTGTGTGGCGCCAGCATAATCGAGTCCACAGGTGAAAAGGTTTGCATTTATTTTGATCAACGAATTAGCATTGGAATTCAACGTGCCAATGCTGCCAGCATTCTGGGACTTTTCATTTGGTGGAGGTTTAAACTGCACTGAAAGGTTTATAAAATGGTTTTAACCTTAACAGTGGTGACGCGCGTCTCTCTAGTCTGGATCTTTAATTTCATTTAACTAAAGTAGAATGCCAAAAAGTTGCATTCTGTGACGATAACATTGTCAAAGTGACTTGACTTCTTTGTAATTGGCAATATATGACTGGTTTGTCACTTTTCTGCCAGTGTCCAGTTTATTTGTCAAAGTGAAGCAGGATAGGGCAGAGGGATACATGTCATATTATGTTCATCGGGGGAATTTCCAAGCGTATAAAGTGAATAATAGCGACGACAGGAAAGCCTAGGGTGATCGGTATTGTATTACACGACGCGACGTTACGAGATTAATATTAACATTTATTATAAACGATGTGCTCGTCTATTCGGATGTATTTGTCGGTGTATCACTCATACTATTTTCACCGATAATAATTTAAAACCGATGGTCCATTTTGTTACTGAAACCTTAAGTTTAACTTAGATTTCTCGCGTCTGGATAACGTGAAATGAAGTGCTATATGTGTAATAAGTAAAGTTTGAAACAAGAACTCCGGTAGAGGTTAGAAAAATCACTCGCATAGCTTCTAAGTTTTATATTTTGATAATAATATTAAAATGGTATCTAACCCTACTTAATATTCTACGAAAAAGCAGTCATTTACCCATTTAACAACATTTCATTAGATTATCAGCCTAAAACTCATTAGAATATAAGGAAAAGAACTGAATAAGCCGAAATGGTTTTTCATGTGATGTAACATGGAGTGGGGGATTCGACCTGATTTGGTATTGCCTTTTGTCGTCCCTAAAGCCAGTCAAGCGTCAATTGACCGCGTTTGAACGCCTAGTGTACCCGCACCCTTAAAGTTACAATGCTGAAAAGCTGGTTTTCGATCCTCTTTTTCATTAAAAGAAATAAATAATTATGATATTGCATTTCAAACCATACATCTCTTTTGATTTTTGTGTCGAACATTATTAGTAAATTTTTAACAAGAGAATTGTATCTAAATTTTTTATCAAACAAATTAAAGCCTAGTTGAAAATTGTGGGAGTGCAAAAGACGGGCTTATCTCTACGAGCGATCTCTTCCAGACAATCTCATAACACTTAGTCCAAATTTTATTCTAACTGAAAGAAATCCATTTTTAAAAGGTATGACTTTATTCAAATTAACATGAGGTACCTACAGATGGTTCTAAGTCGTTAAAACTACATAATATTAAAATAACAAACATACACGCAAAAAATATTGAGTACAAACAGAACAATTTATTTCCCTGCCGATAATTTCCGTGTTTCAATTCAACAGAATCAAAATTTCATGATAAGAAATCGTGGTGCGAAGAATATCCCAAAGGGAGGTAAATATCACGTAATCTAGGTGGGAATTCAAGGTTGAGCCGCGAGGGGTTTACCCCCGACTCACCTCGCGACCTACTAATAAAAACATTCAATATATTCACGACCAATCAGGTCAAGAAGATTGTACTCTGTGTGATACATATTATAGCGTTTAACTTAAGCGATCAGAACTCAATATATTCATTAGAATATGATGATGTTGTGTGGATTGTCCTGTATTATTTATTTATTTATTAATATAACTATTGACGGGTCAATAAATAATAATAATGTAACGAGTTACAATATTACTCGTTTATAAAGGTAGATTCCAGATTGTTTAACGTTATTTTCTCAAAGTTTAAGCAGATTTACAGGAGACTTACCCCGAATACTCAAATGCAACTCACATAAGCACGGCAAGTCTAGTCTCGATTTTCTGACAGTTTCAATAAAAATCTGTCAAAATATCGTAATTGAAATCTGCTCAAATCTGATTTGCGTTTGATTATTTGAGCGTTCGGTAAATAAAAGTTGTACGAGTAAGTAACCGTGGGTATTTGTGTCATGTTTTCTGATCGTTTACCTGAAGATCTCTGTGGCGCGGTAGGTCGCCTGCGATGCAGCAGGTTCAGGGTTCGATTCCCGCCCCGTGACTAATGTTTGTATAATCTGCGGTTCCGGTTGGTCTTGGTGTGATCTGTGTATAGTAAAAATATCTATCTATGTTATGTATTGCATTGAGTATTTATTTGTTATCAGTACCCATAACACAAGCTCTGCTTAGCTAAGGGCTAGATGATGATGTGTGGATTGTACAACATTATTTATTTATACCTAAATTTTAATACTTTATACCCGTACTAGCTTCTACCGGTCGTTTTCCAATATAAAATGTATCAAAAATAATTCCAGGTTCTACATCTATGCAGATTTAATAAAAACCATTAAAACTAATACACCTATCCAATCAGTTTTGACGTGAAGAGGTAGGGAACACACACACATCCATCCACTCTTTTTCATGTAAAGCGTTAGGAGTTTCCACAGGACTTTCCATGAAGTTTTCACACAAAAGGCTGTGTACATACAAAGTTATTTTCTGTTTTGTTGATTTTGGCACTATGAAGATTTCGAAACCAAACTTGTAGGGCCTTTGTTTAATTGTTTGATTATAACAACAAAACAACAAAAGTTATTTTAAAAGTTAAAAACATGATGACGCGATTTCAGTTAGGTAAAATGGATATTGTTGTGAAATATTCTTTAAAGTTTGCTTAAATGTTACATTTCGGGTAGTAGGTACTATATGCGTTTCGCCGAAATAGTATTGTTTTGAGTTAGTAATAGTATTGTTTTGAGTTATGCCCATCGTGATATGGGATCCACACAAGGCCAATTAAAACGAGATGGTAGAGCGCATTCAGAACAAGTTCACCCGTTACCTGTATCTAAAGCTCTACGGCGTCTATCCGTTCTACCCGCTCATGTATCCAACCCTGTTTGTTTTAGGCATGGTTGGACATAACAAGCTGGAAGCAAGGCGGGACGCAGAACTGGCTACTTTGTGGTAAAGGTTCTTCGGGGAGTCATTTATAATCCAATCATTTTATAGAAGGTGAAGCTGAATGTGCCGGAGGAATTCGTGCACCGGAGGCCACCCTTTTTGCTTTACCTCAAGCGAGAACCAACCTTCTGCACAAGGCTCCCTTGACGCGATGCATCCGCACACTCAATTCACTTGCAGAGAGACGTGTTTTACTGCTCCCTAAAAGAGTCGGCAAAGGCTGTATTATTTATTGTATGTGATTTTAATGTTTGATGAATGATTTATTATTGGATTAATTTTATTTTGTTATAATTAAAATTCCATCAAAATTTGAGTATTCGATTCTAGAGCACAATGTAATGAGTCCCATTAGAACGGTAAAAATCATTTTTACTAATCTAGGGATTTTAGAAACGAATACGCCGTCATAGCTTGTAGTTTTACCCAGCTTCTGCCAGTAGCACTAATATTCTAGCTTAACACTAACTTATTCACCATTTTTTTTATTGATTATAGATATAGCTACTGAAACGATCTGTAGCTTTGATGTTTTTTTACAGAATCTCGCCTTAATTTTGTTATAAGTAAAACTTATAACAAAATTTATAATATATCACACCAGCGTAACCATGATCAGCCACCGTAAACATAATCATCATGTTTTCTTCGTAATACAAGATGTGGCTCGGTAAAGATGCGACTGACGATGGATCACGATGGTTTAGATTATAAGATACTTACGAATTGTATTCTTCTTAAAGATGACGATTTAAATAATCACCGGTCGTCGGTTAAGTTTAAGGAAGCTTTGAGGTAGGTACAGAGTACGACAAATTCGTCTAACTCGTCGTCGTTAAAGACTGACTTCGAATGTCTTATTATTTTATTTCACACAGTTTTTATGTTTTGCGGAACAAATACTAATCCCACGGGAATAAACCAACTCGAAATCATTAAAATCGGTCCATAATTGACAGAGAAATCGAAAAACATAAATAAAAAAAAACGTACATCTAAACATAGAATCTCATCCCGTTTATCGAAGTCGGTTAAATAGCTGGACTTGGTACACGTATACTATCGGAGTTTAACTTTACAATCAGATAACTTTTTAAAAATCCGTTGTGCCTCGGTATCCCACGGACCTAGGGTCTCAACCCCATAGGGAGCAAATGTTTAGGCTCTGTCGAGACCTGCATATTTGCGCCTCTTGAGATCCACGGCCAAATCTGCCGCCGCATCAACCCTCACGGATGTCCTAGGAAGATGGGAAGGCGCAAATGTGTCGACGCATGTAGCGTCCCACACAATGGGCCTACCCAACTTCCATGGGACTAGTGTCATGCCGTCGGGCCTCTTACCATCGTCACGCAACATACCATTCGGTTCGAGAGTTCGGCAGGCCTTTATCACCGATAATGTACCAGCGATACGTTGTCGGTGTCAAAGCCCGCCGGATGACGTCGTTAAGGCTGGCATGGCGAGATATCCGACCGGCGGCGGCCCTAATACACGATAATCCGTAATGACCAAGCTGTTCGACAGCAGTATCGCACTGGCATTGATGAGGCGCGCAACACCTTACACGCAACCGAAGACATGTTGCGATACGGAAAGTTACGGAATCCAATAAAATGCCAGTGTTAAATGAGGGAAATGCTTGCAACCAATGTTCTGACTCCCATTTAGAAACGGCCAGGAGACGGGCACGATCCGCAGAGTTGGAGCACGTTTGTAACAAACAATTCCGTGTCAACTCACACAGAGGCCCGTCCCATTGCCGGTTCATAGTCACTTCGACAACGTACCTCAGTCGCTTCGTTTGGTGCAGTTGTGCTTCAGTCTAATGTAATATGTCCCTATCACAAAGGTATATTGTCTCTTCGACAATGTACCTCGTCCCTTTGTTACTGCGTCTAAGATGATTTGTCCCTATCACAAAGGTACATTGAATCTACCTTTGTCACTACGTCTAAGTACGTTGTCTCTTTGACAATGTACCTTTGTCACTAGGTACGTATAAGGTGATATAATGTCCTTATTCTTGCACTGTCGCAAAGATCTATAGCGGTGTGTTACTATCTTTATGATAGCTGAACTGCAAAATAAATAAAATCCACAAAGACTGTTAAAATACAATTATATTAATTATACAAGACTTAGAACAAGTGTACCATAATACTTACTTATTTTAATTATAGAAAAAAAAAAATTTAATAACAGCAGGGTGTAATATTGAGGAAAACCTATATTACATTAAAATTATTTAAATGCAGTTAGATTTAAATAAGTACAAATGTAAGAAAATATGATGGTATGAAATAGAAGACAGTCATATAATATTCTTTCTCAATAATTCTTCATACAATATCCTATAAAATAATTTTAACACTAACTTTTATGTCAAATAATCCGATCATAATCCGAAAAATACTTCAATAGAACGCTAAAAAAATAACTCAGATTAAAACTCATCGTTGATTCAATAAAATAATAGTCAATATTGAATCCACGATAAATTACTATTAAATGACTCTTTATAACCTTGATACGATCATCGATGCACCTTTCAACGTTCTCTGGTGAACTCACGTAACTGATGAACGCATTTAATACTTCAGAGCGAGCAAGCTTCCATTTTTTTCCTTTGACTTCTACCGGTATGGGGGATATTTGTTTGAGCAAGAACGGAATCTCAGGGCAGCGACACTTCCTTGCTCCTCTCCAACTATTTAGAATAAAAAATAATTGTTAAATGATATAATCTGACGAAGCCGGTATCAATCGACAGTGTAAGTCGAATTTGTAATCACAAATAAAAAGTATAGTTTTTTAAACTTTCACGATTAGAACACATAATTAAAATTAATATTCAGCTGGTGGGTATCTGGCGCAGCGCAGCAGCATTGCCATACAGCGGGGCAATGCAGCCAGCGTCTTGGGGACGCTTCCGACTGGTATTGATATGGATCAGTTGATCTACCTGTAGATTGTTTGCAACAGTCTGCAGTTAGCTTAATTGTTTCAATTGTAAATACTAGTTCTAATTTGTTTTTATTAATTGATTGTAATTTACTTTACAATAATGCCGTTTAAAGAATAAAACTATAAAACCGTGAAACGTGTTAAAATAGAGTAAACGAACCGACGACGGTCATATTTTGCCAACGAACATAAACCTTAGTATAAAACTTTATCAGCAAAGAGGTAAAAATCAATCCTGTGTTACCTAAAAGTAGTGTAGGCCAAATCACCCCTCGCCGTTTGCTATAGCGCGATACTTATTATAATATACACTAGTCGTTTGGGTTTCCGGCGTACTTGCACACCCAGTCACAGGCAAGTTGTATAACACCAGTAGGTTGTTGACCTTGAATAGAGGAATATCATTGACCGTGAAACTTAGTTATTGGTACGAAAACTAAGTTAATGATGAGCTTGAAACTCTAGAAAATGTTCTTGAAAATTAATGACGTAAAGATTTCTTTAAATAATTCAGTGTGTCGTCATGCGAGAGGTTATCGAAACATGTTATTCTATTCTTCGTCTCCTACGGCACAAGTTAGAGACTTTCAAAGTATGAGTTTGTATTTTTACAAAAAATTTTTTTTGGTATTTGGTCATATGGTTTTAGAATGTTGTTTTCGGAATAGAGAGTGCACCTGTGTTTGCGCACACACTTGTGCACTATAAATGTTCTGCACACCTGGCTACTCTTCTTTGAGACTGGCCGCTTTGGCCAAAACTTCTGCTAGGAGCTTTATAATGCAAATGCTGCAAGTTTTGGAGCTAGATGATGCTTTCTGAAACCTCCAACATTATTTATTCACTTCGACAAAGCTTTTAACATAAGAGGGCGCAATGCGCGCCATTTCGTAAAATGGTTAAGCATAGGATTTCGCGTTCATAGGAGCGAGTTTTTGGGATAAGGAAAAATACAAACGCAACTTATGAAGAATCTGGTAATTAACAATTATTTTACGAAACCAAATAATTAGTAATAATCTACAACTCAAAACATAAGTCATTGCAATAGACCGCAGGGTTCCTGAGATCTCGACCAAATTATTTGCAAAACAGTGTACTTGTGTGTTTTTATTATCGTATTTTTTTTCTCAATCGGTTTTACATTCAAGGAACCATAGAAAAAATTTAGAATTTTTTTGTAATTCAAGTTTTTTACCATGGGGATCCCGTGAGTACTGAGATCTAGGCCTAGTTTGACAACCAGACCCGTTAGTTTCGTCTCTTGAGTAAAACCATCTATTAAGCTAACAAAAATGGAATACCCGCACAATTCACGAGGATATTTAACCGTTTAGAGAGATTTAGAAATTTATGATGATATTTTAAAGGAAGAGGGTGTAAAATGAATCTGTGCCCGCGGGAGTTTTTAACAAATGATGACTAATAAATCAAAGTGGCAGTGGATGGGACTACGGGCCGGATATAACTCGCCTAAATCCAGAATTTCTTAGGATTTTTCGAATCACTAACACGTAAGCGTGTTATGTTATGTGTGCTAACAGTAAAATGCCTTCCGATATAAAAACCGTTTATTTCTCACTACATTATAACAGTAAGAACTGCAGCCGATATGCTGCAGCTGATGAAAAATAGACATGAAGATGATTTGGTGCAGGTATACATGTACTGTCAAACGTTTACCGTCGAGCCATTGTGTGAAACACCCATAATTTAAATGAAATTGCAATATTGAAATGACAATTCTGTCTGTGTATCCCAATGATCCTATGTATCCTATGTGTATGTTCCGTAGTCTATCCATTGATCCACTGCTGGGTATAATGGATATTCGTTTGGTTGGTGGTTTGCATGGTTGGAAATCAATAAACAATCTTTGTTTCCAACAATTTGATTTCCAACCTCGGTTTGCGGCCACCGTCGGTTGCAACCTATTGTTACTTAGTGGCTATGTAGCCAAATAGTGTGTATTAGTGGATCTCGGAACAATAATGACGTATGGCGGCCACCGTCACCCCATCGTAAAAATTTTTGTAAGTGGCAGGCGATCAATCAATAGAATCCTGGGTACCTATATAAACGTATGTATAGTCCATCCAGTCTTAGCTGGCCTTCACTCTCATTAGCAAACGTTACGTGCACTGCTGAGCATGGTCCCCCAAACAAGGGGGGTTAGTTATGTCATAATTACCACGCTTGGCAGGCTGATCGGTAATCGCAGGTGTTAATAATAATAGAGAAGGAAGTAGTTTCCCTGCTTTTAGTTGTTTTCCTAAATCGATTAGGACCACAGATATCAGAAACTAAGCCTGTGATATTCAATACCTCTGTGATTAGAACATTCACGGGCTGAATTGCAGGGATACTGGGTATCAAAGATAGGAACGTAGGCTACTGTCCTTGTTGGTTATCAAAAAGCTTACATGATGCTTCGTCTCCAAGAAAGGACTCTGAGGCTGCCTGTCTAACCATTTACTTATCAAATACCAAAGTAATATAGGTATACTTGATGAACAATGAACATAGAGTGTACATGCGAAGGTCCATAATTTATGAAATTCATGAACACTAACATGTTCCTTTTTTTCACACAGGTACTTTGGAGAGTTAGTTTTCGTTTCTTTTTTCTTATGTTTATTTTAGTTCTTTGATTTTACCAAGATGCCGCACCGTTATTTGTTCGGTTTGCCGCGCACCACACACTTCGAGGAACAACCTGATCATGTAAGTATTATCCTCTTTTCTTCTCTTCATCTGCACACATACGTACACTGCAGAACATGCCTTCCTCGAACGAGCTGAGTTTTGCCCATACCATAAAAACAGACTCGTTCGTAAGTGTCGATGAATGGTCACAGCATTTTTACAACATTGTCTATGATACTTATGTACAAATACAATACAAATACAGAAATACAATTTATTTATAAAGCCGATTTACATGTCAATAACTAATTTATAAGTATACAAATTGTATACAAGTTCTTAAATAATTCTAAATTGCAATTAAGTAAACTTTAATAAATTATTAAAAAGTCAATCTCGCCGGTACATAAAATAATACAAAATTAATTACGTCTCTTTTTTCTCGAGTAGTTCACCCAAAGAATAGAAATTGTGCTCGATAAGCCAACGCTTCAGACGGAACTTGAAGCTAGCTAGACTGCTATCAGCTGTGACAGAGTCTGCCAGTTTGTTGTACACTGCCGGACCCATAACGTGAGTCAACTTTGAGGACTTCGTGAGGGAGCGGGCAATAATCGACAGCTTTCCTGCGTTCCGCGTGCCGTGCGAGTGGGTGTCGCCGTTCTTCCTGTATTCATCCAGGTTCAGACGAACATACACCGCAACCTGCATTATCACAATGCTGGGCAGTGTAAGTATGCCTAGTTCTTTGAAATGTGGTCTGGCGGAGACGTCACGTCTTATGTTAACTAAGGTGCGTATGGCTCGTTTTTGCATCCGGAAGGCACGCTCCCAGTCAGCAGCGTGCCCCCATAGCTCAGCACCATACTGTAGCACCGAGTGAACTGTTGCGAAGTAACAGCTTCGTGCCACCTCCGCCGGAACCACACGAGCCACCCGTCGAAGCGCGAAACATGCACTCCCTAACTTCCCGCAAATCTTATCTATATGGCTCTCCCAAGTAAGGGCTCTGTCCATTTCAAAACCAAGAAACGTCGTGGCTTCGGATTGGCTGATGGCCGTTCCGTTGACATAGACTACAAGCCGTCTCGTCGCTCTGCCAGATAGGCAGAAATGTAGGTAGTGGGTCTTACTTAGGTTCAGAGCCAACCCATTCATCCTGAACCATCCAGACAGTAGGCCGGCCGTCTCGTTCAGCTTCTCCTCCAGCGCGTCTACGGACTTTGCGGTGACGATCGCGGCCACATCATCTGCGTACATGAGGGTCTCCGCGGACGTCACCGCTCCAGGCAGATCGTTCAGGAGGAGGGAGAACATTATGTTTGAGACGGATGACCCCTGCGCTACTCCCATGGTGGGGGAGAGGGGCTCAGACCGCTCAGTACCCCCGACAACAATTTGTGATCGCTCACGCATCATTTCCGTGAGTACGGCGAACGAAGTCCCCTCGATCCCATAGTAGCTCATTTTGGCAGCAAGTACGGCATGGCTGGCCACGTCAAAGGCTTTAGACAGGTCGCAGCACAACACGGCCACCTGCAGCTTCTGCTCGCGCGCTGCCAGCACACGCCGCACCACCTCACGCGTCAGCGACGTCGTGGAGTAGCTGGCGCGGTACGCGTACTGCCGGGGCGACAGGGCTTTCGTCACCAGCAAGTACTCCACCAGCCGGCTGCTCAGCCCATTCTCAAAAATTTTAGCAATAGCTGGTATGATCGAGACTGGCCTGTAGCTATCCATGTCCTCTCGCCTACCCTTACCTTTATAGATGGGAGACACTTTGCTCACTTTTAGCGTCTGCGGGTAAGCACCTTACTTAATAGACGAGCCATTATAGGGGCCAGTGGCTCTATGACGACCCTAAGCAGGTCCATGGAGATTCCATAGATATCTTTGGACCGCTTGGGAGGTATGCGCTTAGTCACAATGCTGGCCACCTCCTCAGCACTGAAGTCACGCAGCACCAGCCGGGCGTCAGCATGCGGCCGCACCGCTGCCGCCAGCGCGCGGGTGGCACCCACGCCGTCAGCGATGGGCGCGCCGCACGCCGCTGCTGCATTCAGAAATCTGTAATTTATCGCGTCTACAGCATGCTTTGGCGTAGGAAACCTGGCGCCCGTATCATCCCTGAGAATGGAAGAGAAATACAATACAAATACAATACAAAATGTGTATTAATAATTATCTTTAGTTACATTGTACATTGTTCAGTGTTCGAGACCTCCTTTTAAGTATACTATAAATACCTGTATTAGGAGGTACCGCTCTTCATACATTATGAGTTAAAATAATAGGTTATTACAAAACATTTCACAATAATAATCCTATTAGAAACATGAACAAAAATGTTTACTTAAGTTGTTGAGGGTAGGTTTCTGTAAACTTTATTCTATTGTAAGTTCAAGAATGTTGTGTGGTACAAGTGCAAGTTAGCAAGTTATGTATCATAAATAATGTTAAGAGTATGAGATGAGTATAAAAAGAAGAGACAGAAAAAGAAGTTCAGATATAAGACACTCCACAAACGTCATTGATGCTTTGAAACACTGCAAAAAATTGAAATGGAAATGGAAATGGGCTGGCCATATCGCACGCATGGAAAATAACAAATGGATAAAGAAAGTAATAAAATGGATAGAACCGCAAAACAAAAGAACAAGGGGTAGACCAAACGAGAGATGGATAGATGAAATAAACAAATCAGCTGGCATGGACTGGCTAAATAAAGCACAAGGAAGGAAAGCTTGGAGTAAAATGGAGGAGGCCTTCACTCGATGAGAGGTCCTTAATAGTTTTGTTATAAATCTAATTGAAAAAATATTACGTAATTGTAATACAAATTAAGTTTCATATTTAATCCATAATAATTAACTTTGTATATTTTTATTTTATTAAGGAAATAAAAAAGGCTTTATTCATTTTCATTTATGATGTAATCATTGAATTATTATTACTAGAAGTAATAATAACTCAATGGATGTAATTATAGTTTTTTTTTACCTAAGCGTAAACCTACCGAGGGGATAAACTAGCAACCCAACCTGGGTTGCTAGTGTATCCTAAATTGATTAATCATAGCCGGCATAAGGTTTCAGTGCTCGGCTTAGTTTTATAGACGATACGAGCGACGACCCGGTATTGCTGGCCCGCATTGAGAAATGTAATGCACTACACCTGCACATAACACGCTGTAGTTCAATTTTGACACTTTGACAAGAAAGAATCGCCTTTTTGGGGCCAATGTCCATACTACGTTGCATACCGATCATCAGTAAAGCAACGTCGGGCGCGGTACTTGGTGACTGCGTGCCTTTTGCTATTTTTCAATTCAGTTTTCCAGTTTCTATAGTTACTTCTTTTAAGTTTTGTACGATGGTACAGAACCCGTAGTGTGTGAGTCGACTGGCACTTGACTGGTTTTATTTTTCGTCAAGGAAGTGGCTAAGTTTGAAGAAATTCAAGTCATCATAATAGGGGTACAAAGTAGAATTATCGTGAGGGGTTTTATTTTTTCTGATAACAACTCAATAAGGCAAAAGTACTCAAATATTAAACTTTTGTAACCATTCTGATTAGCTTTGGGCTAGATGTTGCTGTCTGAATAATAATTGTCCATCATTATTTATTTTATTTTATTCGATTCTTTATCAAATTCAAAAACAAACACATGCAAATTATATCTTATTTCAAAAACAAATTTGCTTGATAACGTGCACCTAATAAAGGCACAATGCTTCGTTAACTGAAAATGCCAGAGAAAGGGCACTTGCTAATAATGTCAAGGGACTGTATTTAAATAACTATAACTCCGCCCACGCATTTATTTTTTTATTGTCACATGCACCCCTATGAAGTTCCCTTATTGTCGACAGGTGACTGATTATAAACTGAATGAAACAATGCAATATTTGGTGGTAGGACGTTTGATCGAATGACAAAATAACTAACATTTACATGACCGAATTTCAGTTCGTAGAGTTTCTTTTGATTATAATTATCATTTGAATATAAGAAGCGTTGTAATACCGAACGTTATTCAAATGAAACTAGTTATTTTGTAATTTTGCCAAACGTAGGGCTGCAAAATTTAATAGACACAATATCTTTTTACAAATAGAGACGTCTTATGTCGTCTTAAAAAATATCGGGTCTTACAAAAGTATCCTATATCGAGTCGCCAGACGAACGAAGATTATTCTAGTTGTTTTTTTCATGAATATAGTATAAAAATTTAAGTTTACTGTAGTAACTCAGTTTGCTTACTTTTAATCCCGGAAAAACAGGTGATATGTCCCGGCCAAAGCAATTAGTAGGTAACAAAGAAACAACTTCTTCTTAAACAAAATCGATTATCATAAGATATCGCATCGGTAAAGCTTTAGGATATATGCCTAAATTATTGTCACTCGAGCTGTCAAAAAGAAAATAACGCGTGGACGGCGTATAGATACTAAATACATATAAAACCACTTCGACAAAGACCCCCTGTTTAAAGTTGTATGCAATGGATCAACTAACTGTGTACTTTCTTTATTTTTGAAACATCTGTGAAATTGCGGTCTGAGATTTGATTATGATAACCTTTTTAACCACGACGACCCAAAAAGAGGATATTTTGTAGTTGTGCATTGTAAATATTTCGGAATCTATTCACAGTTTAATTAATTGAACTAAAGTTCACTTCCTATAAAATTCAATCAATTTACGATATTGTATTCAAAATCTCTATAAAATAAGTAATAGACTCAACAAAGTACTAGCTTCCTCTTATATGTACTTCAAACACCTAGAAAAGGTTGCGTCGACGTAACTTTATCGCCTTCGTCATGGTTGTTTTATTGGTACAAAACTGGCGCGATAGTTTCACTCATAATAAACCTTCGCAGGTACCCAATAAAGTTGTGGTCATCGATATACACTGGCGTGTAAAACTATGTATCACACTTTTAAAATTTAAATTTTTTCTGAACTGTAGAAGTCAGACATTTAAAATACAAAACATTTTACAGCAGATTTTATCAGCTTTCTTTGAAACTATAGTAAACTATTACGTTAGTAACATTTTTAACTTTAAAAAAGATAAAACAATAAAATAGCTATTTTT
Organism: Eupithecia inturbata; assembly: GCA_963662085.1. Lineage (NCBI taxonomy): Eukaryota > Metazoa > Arthropoda > Insecta > Lepidoptera > Geometridae > Eupithecia > Eupithecia inturbata. Next base: position 7,610,498 of record OY759176.1, on the reverse strand, counting down.
AGCTTAGTGTCCAAAAATTCCATTAACATTTTATATACATACTTAATTTTTTTTTGTGTTACATGTTATTTAATTTTTAATAACTGGTATTGCCTCCTCGGGCTCTGATTACAGCTTCGAGCAGGTACCTATGGCATACAGAACACGAGGTTTTGGAGCCGATTTTGGTGAATGTTCTCCCATTTTTCTATATACAAAATAATAATAAATAATTTTTATATACAATATTAAACTCTTTAGAGTCCTTTTAATTTCAAAAGTATATATTGTGTACTTAAAAAGTTATTGCAATTTTAAAAGTGTGATACTTAGTTTTGCAGGCCAGTGTATATGTACAGTACATAATAACTCAGTGGTTGTGGTCAATGGCACTCAGTGATATTGGTTGCGGGTTCGATGCAATACACTTTGTAAGTTAGCTACTCGTTTATGGATTTTAAAGCTTTAGGATGAGTTTTGCATAGTTTTGCAGAGTAAAATAGTGCATAGGTGGTAATTACCTTTTTTTTCGGTTTTTGTATAAAATAAATGTTCATTAAATCCATAGGTAACGAATATATGTTTGATCGATGATGAACCCTATGAAAATACAGGCTTAAGTATTCTGGCTAAAGGCAAGTACTTATTGCACGAAAAAAATTTTTTTTACGTTGATGCTTGGTGTTGTATTCAAACTAAAATTGCAAAAAAAACATTTCTTTTCATTTCCTATAATGCAATGCTTTGCAAAGATTGTTCCTTGTCAGCAACCGAATCCGTTGGTGTCAAAATAAAGGTCATATTTTTATTATAATCAATCGCTTCGATTTTCTGCAAAAGTAAAAGATTTAATAAATCTAAATAGTATAATAGTGCAGTTTTGGTTATCTTATAATTAGAGGTCATGACTCTTTCACAACTTTTCTCAACGTAACAATTAGGATCCACTTGCTCACACGTTTTAGATACGACATGATGTTGCCACTTCGCTGAATCAAACCCAAAGTTAATTGTAAGTTGGCAACAAAAACCTTTGATTTCAGTTCGAACGCGCGCATTCGCGGACCCTTTTATGTGAGGGCTGGGGTCAAGGTCAGGGTAAGACATTTTGTGGTATACGTTAAACATAAAGCAAAGAGTTTTAATTTAAATGTTCACAATGTTCGGAAGGGAAAACTGGCAATGCGGCCAAAGATTATAATGATGATATGATTGAGAGACCTGAGGACTTAATATGAGTTTCCATCCATACATTTAGCTGCTTGCACCACCCCTACCGGATACTGAGAGGAGGTACTTTTTATAGTTGATGGTGATCCAGTCTCGTTTAATGATTTTCAGTGAATTGTTGCATTTTGGTAAGGGACATGGCAAGTACCTACGTAACGTACGGCCGTAGGCCGTACTTAAGGCTCGTATTATGAAAGCTTGCTCAGTCATAGATCTATGCTTGAGTGACGTTTATGCCATAGAAAAGCATTACTCAAGCATTGATCGATGACTGAGCAAGCTTTCATAATACGGGCCTAAAAGTTCTTTGATTTTGACAGAACGAGTGCCACCCAAGCTTAACACATTTAAAAAAGTCCCGTCTGTGGCCTGACTTGGCGTTAGTAAACTGTGACGTTCTCGAAAACTTCACCGATTTCTTATTTTGCAATCTCCTAGCAAAGATCCTATGACTATCTTTACTATCTTTAACTCATAGGCATAAGCTGAGAAAAGTAGTTGACACAAACGAGGTAAGACTAAGAAAATGAGTCCAGACTAATTCTGTATTTCGAACTGAGGCGTGAGTCAGTCAAGGTGAGACGTGATGGATACGTAGACGTCTCCATCACGTCTCGACTGTTGGGAGTCCGGTAGCTATCGTGAATGTGTCGAGTAGCTGTCAAGCAGGGATGTAAAAATGGTTCTTATCTGGAACGCAGCTCATATATACGAACCACTGATATTCCCAACCAGACGACTCAACGGACAAATTATTATTTTTATTTGCATATTAAAAAATTTTATTCCCGAGGGATTAGTATTTATCCCGTTAAACTTAAAAAGCAACATATTATTTTTGGAGAATCACGACTAGCTCCAACAGTTTAGGTGATATCTACGCCAATTGTTAATAATGATTATTTCATTGTTGCATAAAAATTTATTTTGAGGTGATCCCCTATAAGTTTGATTCTCGTGGAATTACATGTGCGCCATAAAACGTGGCTTGGATTTTTCAGAATATGATAATTTCATAATCGCCTAATTAATTGGTTCCATGGCAACATTTCATCCATGTGTCATCAAACTAAATTAGACTAGCATTATAACTAGATGTCGCGAGTGTTTTACAAATTTTTTTGCACGTGAACATATACCTTCGGTCAGGGAAAGTAGGGGAGGGGTGATTTCGTTCGTGCGAGACATAGATGAATCTATATCTATTATCTTATATCTATATCTTATATATATATATATATCTATCTATGTATCTTCTATATATATAAAAGAAAGTCGTGTTAGTTACACTATTTATAACTCAAGAACGGCTGAACGTATCTCGGTAAAATTTGGCAGCGAGGTAGATGGTATCCCGGGGCCGGACATAGGCTACCTTTTATTCCGGAAAAAAACGTGCGAAGCCGCGGGCTGCAGCTAGTATTATCTATAAACCGGAATTTGAAGACGGTTTATTAATTTTTAAAACACGCCAAATTATTAGCTGAAATTATCAATCTCTACGATATCCCACAACAAGAGGTAAGTGAAAAAATAAATAACCAACTTAATTAAACAAGTATACAATAAAAAAGCAGGGTTTTATTCTATGACTTTTTCAGCTGGGATTGATATTGATTAGATAAGCTGCCTCTAGATTGTTTGCAACACTCTGCAGTTAGCTCAATTATTTCAAATGTAAATACTAGTTTTGAATTATTTTGTAAAAAGTAATTTGTGTAAAATTTTAATCTTCTCAGAATATCGTCGAGTGACTTTGAAAATTATAAAACTGTGATCTACCTCGCAGGATTCGAAATCCTAACCCATGTAAAGTCCACTCTTTCCTCTACCAATTTCATATTTTTTTCCCCCGTGCATAGCAACATATTCACGAAAATGCTTGACTAAAAATGCTTGACTAAAAATGCTCTATTTATTTGCGAGTTTTGATGACTCTTTTACGCAAAATAACAAATTTAATATTAGTACATACCAGTGAATTGAGACTTTTGCAGTGTTGTTTTTCTTATTACTGGTATTTGAACTTTTCACCGTACAATACAAAATAATATACAAAATCATTTATTTCAAAATTAAATCTACAATACAAGTGACATGTATCCCTGGTTTCGGTTTTAGTTTAATTAAAACTGTATTACAGAGAACCAGTCTTCTCTCCTACACATGGTTTCTAAATTAAATTATGAAATAAACAGCAAATGTATCCCAATAGTAACACTAATATATTAACTAAAGTAAAAACTTAAATTACGTTTAAATTAGCTCATGTGGTTAAGTTAGGACTTCGACTAAATATTGATTAACTAGGGTAGTATACATACATTATATTATTATTATTATTTTTGGCAAATAAGTTCTCTTTCAAGAGTTTAATTTAATTTTACAAAAAGTTTTTCTGTTTTCTCATAGTCGAGCGTTTTTAACCATTATATAATAATAGGCTTAAATTTGCGTGACGTAAGTTGTCTCGTGTCGCTAACTTTTTTATTAAGATGATTGTATAATGTAGGCGCCGTGAAATGGTATTGCCTCCGCGCAAGGGAGCTTTTAAAACCGGGAACTGGGCATTTTTTGACCCTATATTTGTCCGCGGTAGTTTTGGTATTATTTCCTTTTGGTATCTTCGAAGGCACTCAAATATGTATATATTTCTTACAGACAATACACCGCACCGATTAAACAAAAATAATATGTTGCTTTTTAAGTTTAACGGAATAAATACTAATCCCTCGGGAATAGTTTTTTTATGAGACCACCTCGGGATTATTATCTATACAATCGTGAAAGAATCAATAAAATCGGTTACCCCTAAGCGGAGATAGTAGTAGTAACATACATACAAAAAAATAAAATAAAAAATAAATAAACAAACAGACGAACTGATACTCCCTCCTGTTTGAAGACGGTTAAAAATACGATAAAATCATAACTTGTATTTTGTACAACGGTGCCTAACTAGAGATCGCAATCTGAATTATCAGAAATCCGAAGTATCCGGATAATTGGGAATATATATATATATATATCTATCCGGATTTGAGCATCGAAATCCGAATAATTCGTAACCTGTTCATAACCTGTTGTAATTGACAATATTTTTAGGCAAACATTATTAACCTCGCGGTCGTAAATAGGCTTTAATTTGAACCGTTAAATAAGTTTTAGGTGCCTTTAACCTACCTAGGGTAGACATGCTCCTAAAATAATAATAATTGCGAAAGTAAGATGAAACTTAGGTATGTCAAAGCACTAAAATAAATTAGTTATCTGTAATCCTTCTGAAATTACCAATTATATTCTACATATTTTTTAATATCCTTTATTAACAAAGAAAATTACAATCAAATTATAACTAGTATTTACAATTAAAACAATTAAGCTAACTGCAGACTGTTGCAAACAATCTACAGGTAGCTCAACTGATCCATATCAATACCAGTCGGAAGCGTCATATTATATTTGTAATATTTCAGACACAAGAAATATTGGCAGTGCCAGAAGTCGACATCGTAAAAAGAAGTTAATCAGGAAATTGGAAAAGAAGACAATATTATGCAATAAGAGAAGGAAGAAAGTAGCAGTTCGGCAGTTTTCTTTTGTAACTGGCGTTTGCAAAAGAAAACTGGCGAACAATCTAATGTTATTGAGGAACTAAAAGAATATTAGTTCTTGGGGAAATGAAACATATCACGTCAATAAATTGTATTCCGTTACAACATATAAATATTTTAACATTGACCAAACTAGAAAAATACATTACTTTCTTAAATTTTATTACATGCTCACCTATTTAGAAAATAACAATAAATATACCTTTAGATGACAGAACATGGCACCATCAGGCCACTCTTCCTATTAGGATGGTACATTTTATTGTTATTCGAATTATCCGAATTACCCGGATTATCCGGATCTGTGAATAAGAAAACTTCATTATTCGAATTTTGCAATCCCTATCAAACTATCGCTGTCTCCTACTGTGTATGCTGAGGACTGGTCTATTATCTATTCTCAGTCTACGGTTGCAACTAAATTTTCAAAAACCTTGGGAAAAGAACGCAACTGATCAGCTTTCTAATAAATTAGCACAACACGGCACGTGTTAAGGGAAACTGTCAGCCAGCGAGCGATTTATAATTAGGTTCAGGTTAAGCTGTTATTTTCCGCAATGTTTAACAAACTTCCCACAACATTATCGCAAACCAACTTACAAAATGAACGTGTTACACATTAGTGGTGTGATCCGATTAGTTCGTTCAGGTACGAACTAATCGGATCACACAACTAACGTGTAACGACGTTTTACTTGAAACTCAGCTTGGACAAGCACAAAAAATAATTATTTAATTGAAAACGGGTTTCGGAATTTCAGACTGTAAGTCTGAAATGACGACAGGGAATGAAGGCAGGGCTTCAAGTGATCTTGAGAAGATGTTGTATCCTAAAGTCTAAGAGAATGAAATCGCGAGCCGATCAGCTAGTAACAATAAATGATAATAAAAAACAATTGGACAACTCACATAGCATCATCTAGCCTTATCATAAGCAGAGCTTGTGTTATGGGTAGGTACTAGATAACTAAAAATATTTAATACTTTTTATACATAGATATTTTTTATTATACTTAGAAAACACCCGGAACAAATACCTGCAGATCAGGGAATTGAACCCTTAGTGACACAACCCCCTGCGTCCCAGGCGGACATACACCCGTCGCGCCACTGAGGTCGTCCGTTTCTTTTTTACTTAGTTAATGTAAAGAAGCGAACAAGAAACCTTTACCTTGTTAGGTTGTTAGTATTCGAGTTGGAGCAAAACTCGTCCCAAGCCAATGTCTCTGACCTATGATCGGTTTGTAGTCTATTAATAATTATTAATTTTTACTCCAAGATTATATTCCAAAGTATTTGTTCACATCAGCAAGATAAAGCTTTTAATACTTACTTGACTTTCTTACTTGTAGAGGGCTCTTGAAAAGTTACTTAATATCAAGAGCCTTCCCTGCGTTTATAAGCCTTGGAAATATTCGGAAGAGAATGCTTATCAGAATAATCAGCCGAGAATAAAACAGTGCTTTACAAACGGCTACTTAAGTTTTACGTGAGATTTTATGAGCGTAACGATAAAAGCCCTTTATATCCTTGTTTTACATATGTAATTTGAATTTTGTGGCGTGTCCAAGAGTCCTGTAAGGTCTAATCTAAAGGAAATAAAGCACTTTTATATTTGATATCTGAGACAACTAATTTGACTTGCCAAATCTAGGAGCGTAGGCTGCTAGGAGCTGTGTTTCAAATAAATATATAATTCGTTCGATTCTTTTAGAATTAAACCCACCGATTGTTTTAAAAGTGTTTTGAAAGTGTAGCATTGGTAAGAATATTTGGTAACAATTTTTTTGAAAAAGGTTCTATGAAAAAGGGTCTATTCAACCAAGCAAAAGAAATAACGTAAACAAAGAATCAATAGTTCTTTTTTTCGTAATATAGTATGCATTTTTGGATTTGCCTATATCTTTTTATTAGCAAGCATGCATCATAATCTTTACCTCTTAAAAATGTCTTCATTTACTGCATTTAAAACATGGTCAATTGTTGGCAACTCATTTTTAAAATAAAATCCACTTTTGCACTCAAATTGAACTCATCCGACTGCTTATAAATTGAAAGTTTTTGTGTTGTGAGGGTGGTAGCGACGCGGACGCCAGGCCGCCTAGCCTGTGCCAGCGTTTATGTTCCTGTATTATTTTGTACATTAAACACAAAAAACAAAAAAAACAAAATTAAAAGCATGCCACACGCATGTAAATTGGCTACTTTTATTGTTCACTAGCTGCTGCCCGCGGCTTCGCACGCTTTATTCCGGAATAAAAGGTAGCCTATGTCCGGCCCCGGGATTACCTCGCTGCCAAATTTCACCGAGATCCGTTCAGCCGTTCTTGCGTTATAAATAGTGTAACTAACACGACTTTCTTTTATATATATGTATATATAGATAGATATATAGATTACAGTAAAAGCTCCTTATTTGCGATTTCGCTATTCGCGGGTAAAAATATTGCTGAAAAATCCTGTATTCGCGGATAAATATTTCGCGAAGAGAATGTTACTAAGTTTTGTAAATCTTTGTCAAAGTCAGATAAAAATTAGTGGGTATTGTTAAAAAACGAGTAACGTTTTGTGATTAAATTGATTTTTAGTATGATTTTTTCTTTTATTTTGAGTTGTTGGAACGTATCCCCTACATTCCTATACAAATTACCGTTCCGTATCCACGGTTTCTATATATATTCTCGGCATATTTACGGAACCTATACCCTGCGAATAAGGAGCTTTTACTGTATTATTTAGTAGGGTTAGGTATAATAGGGTTATATAAAAAAAATATTATATATATAATATTCTATCAACATTCTATAGAGTAATTCGGTCTAGTCTAGGTTTCGTTCGTCCAAGGTGACTTGATAGTTTGTTCTATAAAGAACCTTTTTTATGGTTTGTTTACGTTATTTATTTTGCTCGGGTGAATAGACTATGAATTAAGTCAACTAACAACCAAAAAAAAACTATCCAAATGGTTCATCCGTTTGGGACAGTCTGACACACAGTCACACTATTTTTGAGGGAAACCCCTCTTTTTGGGTCTGACTTTTCTTAGGGGATCACGCCATGCTTTTAATAATTTATCTTCAAAATGTTATGGTACGTCCATTATATTTAAGGGAATTTTTAAAATACTTTGTTTCTTAATATCACAGCTACAGATTAAATATTCTGCATTAATATGAAAAAAGACGTTAGTTTAAGTAGTTTATGTAATAAATAATGCTGGATAATCAGCATCATCTAACCCGAAAGGAAGCATAGCTTGTGTTATGGGCACTAGATAACTGATATACTTAGTATACATTATACCGGCAGATGGTACAAACATTTGTCCCGAGGCGGGAATCGAACCCGCAACCTCCTGCGTCGCAGGCGAACCTTCGCCCGCTGCGCCACAGAGGTAGTCATTATTACCTATAATTATGAAACAAATCGTAATTTTTCATAGTTTTGATAATAATGTAACCAGAAATCCTAACTTGTGTTTATTTTCAGGTTCCGCGGCCACACTCCGACCTTGAGCGAGTGCTGGCTGGCTACGTGGAAGATGGAATCCCAAAATTAACTGATTATAAACCGTACGTCATGCCAGAAGAGGCACAGCGTTTCATGGAGGGGGCCGACACGGAGGAGGGTTTTCGCAGGCTCTTCCCGAGGCGAGCAAGTAAGTCAATAATTTGATGTTTTACAGAAACTAAATAATGCTAGCTATGTGGCAAGATGACGACAGAACGCAATGGAGCTCATTTGGGGAGGCCTATGTCCAACAGTGGACTATTATGGGCTGATGATGATGATGTCGGAAACTAAAAGCCGACTTCAAATTTCTAAATAATTATTCTGTTTTTTTTTAATACTGGCAATAGTCTTTATTAACAAAGAAAATTACAATCACTATATCAAAAAATTACTATTTACAATTGAAGCAATTAAGCTAACTGCAGACTGTTGCAAACAATATACAGGTAGCTTAACTGATTATTATCACATTGCTGTGTTTTCAAATCTTTCGAGAAGAATAGTCTGCTGCCGACAACTGTTGTATAGTTTGGCAGAAACTTTATAATGTAATGTAGTACTTTTCATTTGCAAATTAATAAATAAAATAAAAAAATAAAAATCCGTTTGGGGTTAAATCTAACCCTCTCATCCCTTTTATGGGACCACTCCAGGGTCATTCTCTGGACAAAGCGTACAACTTTTTTGGCGAATATATCTCAACTAGTTTCTGCCTGCGGCTTCGCACGCGTTGTTTCTATGGAAATGTTTAAATGTTATTTATATCCCACAGGAACTGATTTATGGGGCAAAAAGTAGCCTATGTTTGATTCCAGGCTTAGTGCTACATCTACGCAAAAAAAAAACTATGCAAATTTTAGCCTGATTGGTTAATTCGTTACCGCGTGAAGAGGCACCTAACAGACATCCGTCCAAAACATCGCATTTACATTACTACGATCAGAAGTTACCGCGACCGGCGTCGCCTCCGCCATCGGGTCACTCACGTGTACGCTGTAGAAAAGAATAAAATATTAATATTGATGCAAGTACATTATTTGTAAAAACTATGTGATTTATACGCAAAGAAAATTACAATCAAATATTAGAAAAATAAATGATATAGCTTATCATTTATTACAATTCATGGCAACCATAAAATTGTTAGTTACAAATCAGCTGATGTAACGCGCGTACTTCGTGATGTTCCCACGAAGTACGCACCATCGCTTTGTAGGGAGATCAGTGATTATTTATTAATACAACAACCAAATCACTAGTCTTCCACACAACGCCAGGCTTCGATGTGTGATATCAAGATGGATATTAAGAGTTACATGGAAATAGATAAAGCCGAATTAAGACATTCCTCCTTCTGTTTGTCAGCGGTTGAAAACATTATTATGTCAACATTTTTACCGTTACATTTCCATCTCTGCTGCCACACTCAAACTCATGTCGTCTTGGGCTGACCGCATTTTAGTGGTGGAAGATCACCTGCTATGCCAATGACATTGCATGAATTAATAGCAAAAAAAATTGTTGGCAAGGTCACATGACCTACTCTGAAATACGAATTACGATGATTCGGGTGTCGGATCACACGAAGCGAAATATCTTACCACCAAATTGCATCAGACGCGTGACTAACGGACCTTTCGTTTCGGATCTTAAAGAAATACATGTCATAAAATTAATGTCTTAATAGGGTCATCGAAAGACGGTTCGGCCATTCGTCGGTTCATGCGATCCGTCATCCGTCAACTTCGTAATTCGTATTTCAGACCTCCTGGAACGCGAGCACTGACTTCAGGATCGTTATGCACCGATTTTGTCTTTGGTGTCGATAAATTTTACAAGAACAGACTGTTTGGATTTACACCTACCTTATAGTAGGTGTAAATAACAGTAACATTTATATATTTTAAAATTTACCAGTACTTTTTATTCACGCGTAAAAACGTTTCAACAAGGAAATTTCACGGCCCCTGTCACATAAAGTCGAGGGTTCTTGACATAAATATCCCGTTAGATAATCACGTCGTCGTCGAGTTCCTTCGTTGGAGGCCTGCCATGTTTGCGGGCCCTTACTCTGGGAACACGGGACCTGGTTAGAACCGGGACTATTTTTTTATTTGATATGTTTTAATTTTAGTTCGACCTACGGCCATCCCTTCTTACAATAAAGGCGTATCTATAATATTCTACTACTAAAGTAAAAGCCGAATTTAAATTTTTGAATTACCTTCTGTAAAATAAAACTAATCACCACATTTTTTTTAATTTTGCCTGGAAAAATAGCCCTAGAGCTAGAATAAAATGGATATGGAACCGTGGGATCATTATCTATACTAAAGCGAAATAATAATCAAAATCGGATAACAACTACCGAAGATAACAAACAAAAAACATTCTTAGCCGAATTCAAAACCTCCTTTTTAGGGTTCCGTACCCGAAGGGTGAAAACTGAACCTTATCTAAGAATCCCCTTCGCAGGGGATTATTAGACCAAGCCATTACTAAGCCTCCGCCGCTGTCCGTCCGTCCGTTCGTCGACAGTTGAAATTTTTAGTGAATGTGTATTTCTCTTGCCGCTACAACAGCAAATAATACCTATGTTTCTTTTATACACGATTAGTTCCAGGTCTAACTTATACTAATGTCATTGTATTGTGATCCGTGGAGTAGGGGCCCTGGAGACTTGCAGTTACAGGTTTTTCTAAAACCTATAGCAAGCTCCAGCCTCTCACAATACAGGTTTAAATATAGATCTCTGTGCTTGTAGTAACTAAATTTTAAGTAAACCTATTGTGTAAAGAGTAAATAAACCAGTTATTATTATTAATATAATAAAAATATAATAAAGATGAAAATTGAAAGGGGTCTCCACACAGTGAAAATTTGATGTTTTTTGAAAAAGTTGCCTGATTTTTACGGTACGGAACCCTTCGTGTGCAAGTTAACTCGCACTTGGCGGTTTATTTTTGAAGTCGTTTGAAAAGTACAAGTGATTTGCTGGAAACAACGCACGCCCGAACCTATGAAGATAGAAAGCTGAAATTTCGTAATACCTTTTATTACACTACCTTCCAAGGGATATTTCACACCCCTTAGGGGATAAAAGATACCACCTCTTACTCCGCACCAAATTGGTTTGGGACAATAAGAAGCAACGTAACATTTCGCTTGCATGGTTTCGCGCGTCATCTCGCCGTGCATAAAAGTGCTAAAGAAGAATATCGTCGAATAGTTTTATACGAGTAAATAAAATACAAAGATACGTAGGTACCATTATATGCTACGATCCTCAAGGAACGACGTACCTGAGCTCATCCCATTTCTTCATCACCTTACAGTTACACCCCAAGTAGCAAAAACTAGTCGTTTAAAAGTCCATAGAACGTTTTGTTAATCACTGGTGTTGGTGTTAAAAAACACCTAAGAAGGTACATTTTATTCAAAAGTGGCCCATTTATATCTCTGTTCAGTACTAAAACGAAAGAGTAGCAGCGTTACACATGACAAATCAGTCATAAACATGCTAGGTAACAGTGACTCGATACACATTATAACGAAGTAATGGTTAACCCTAGTCGCGCTCCAAATTGAAACACGAGCGGTCGCGCGGATTACAGATGTATACCAAATATAAATTGAAATTAAAAGTCTTGTTATCGTTAATTATTTTTTATTTAAATTGAATTCTTATATTTAAAGCTTTCTTTCTTAGTATAATTAAACAAAAACTAATCACAACCTGTGTGTTTTAAATAATCCTCTTATTTGGCAGTAAAAATCGCATGGTTTGCTCTAATTGAGATCACAAAAAACTTATAAATTAAATCTAACTTTAATTGGTGTCTTCCATACATGAAAGACACACAATGGTGGACTGATCGCCACATATGAACTTTTTGCAGGCATTACACACTTTTCGTGTGCTTTTATTACGCTTTCTTCCACAGTCGTGGCAGCGGCCGATAGAACTATTCCGAGTTGGTCGCGAAGTTGCTGGCTGTTTTTCTGTTAGAATACCAAGAGTTTTATTTTGAATGTCTGACTTCTTCGGAATGCTTTATTTTTAGACGAGCTAATGGCTTCATCCACGCCAGAGAAAGGTCTAGAAGGAAATCACGTCGGACGACTCTCTCGTAATTTTTGTTTGCAGTGTAAATGCACAATGCATTGAGCGCACTAATGTTCAGCAGATCAAAGAAGACAGTTAGTCCTTTTGGACCAGGAGCAAAAAAGACGATGTTTTGACTCCGAGTTCGGCCTCTGTTCAAAGGAGCAGTTTTGGTTCAAACCGTGTTATCGACACCGGCGTAAAAGTCAGTACGTCGTCGCTGCTGAGGCGGCCCATTCAGATTCTAAACTTTCCTCTTCAGCTGCCTCAGAAAGAAGGTCGTCGTCCTGTTCAGATTCTGATCGATGATCCTGCTCCTCAACATGATCTTCTTCGTTATCAGAAATCGACCTGTCGTCGTAAACATTGTTCTGATATTCAGATTCAGCTAGCCTCAACACGATCTGAGCAGCTTTCTTTCTATTCATGGTTGTCCTTAAATAAAAAAAAACAATGTTGTGCAACCTTCCAGAATAAATAAATGCCAATAAACATAAAATATTACTAAGATAAACGGCAATAATAGCTTATAAGGTCGCGCGGCATACAGGTGTAATCCACGAATTTTGTAGATCTCCTGTGACACAACCCCTCGTGACCGACGCCCACGCAGCAATGAGCACGTTCTCCAAATATTCAATTGAAAGTACCCGGAGGCGCTAACAGTTGACGCTTAGGGATTTAAAAAAAATTATTTTATAAATTTGGATTACATATGTAATCCGCGCGTATACATATATAGCATCCTTTATTTTATCTTTTATTATCCTATTTCATACTATACTAGAGTTTATGTTTCCTTTACCTCACAGTATTCATTGACCATTCATTATTTAATGATACGTGACTGTGCCGAGTGTAAAATTATGAAATAAAAAAAATCAGCAGATTCATGCAATTTTAGCTAATTAAATGTTTATTTTGTTATTATAATATTTGTCTTTGGAGTGTGGAAATTGCACGCGACCGCTGTTTTACTGATACAATATGATTGGGTTTACAGTAAACTCTAAGTGCCCCCCTCGAATGATTGAGCTTTTATTGTAATAATATTTAAAAAATATATATATATTTTATCGTTTAGGTATAAGGCACGCCGAATTCACGCTGGATAGAAAATGTCTGAATATTGTTGTAAAAGTGAGATAAGAAATCTATTTCACGATATAATTGCCATTTAACAGCAATATTTATACTCTTACGTATCTACTATACCTATATCTACTTTTACGTGTCGTTTTTGTATCATTAAAGAAATCGGTACTCTGTCATAATACTAAAAAGTCATTACACAACGATTCTGCTCTAAAACAGTATTTGTGTGGTATGCGTATCTATTAATCTTTAAAAGGCATCTAAAAACCAATATAGTAAAGTTACATTACATACGAGTAGTGATAATCTACATCACAAAATTACTCCATTAAGAGTTTTTTTGTGACTACTAACGTATTAAGTACTGCAACGATCTGAATATCCATAATCCGATAAAGTCGCGTTATAGTTGAATGCGCATCACTGCTGAGCCAAAAGGATTATAGCAGCTCGTTTGTAACACTTATTTTATTACGCAGTCAGATGAATAAAGGCATTTGTTAAAACTTTTATTGCGCAGTATTTTTCTGCAATAATGATATTAGTGCTACGCTGCCCTTGCAGCACCTAATATAGTTAGATTAGGTTGTATAAAATGGTCTAGTAAATGTTTACCTACATCATTTATTTATAGGTAATTATTGCTCTTTAAGCTTAAAGAGCAAAATTGTGTCATTGAACACTTTTATACAAAACGATGATACCTTAATAACTTGTTTATAGATCTTTTTAGTGATATAAGTTTATATTATTGGACTACTTTGTTAGTTGGGACCGTAATGCGAATATACTGACATTAAGAAAGAGAATAAATCCTTTTACACTAGATTCATTCTTAAATAAGGGTACTCGGAAAGGTTAATGGCATTATAAGCTTCCTCAGAGATGCCGCTTTGAAAGCACTGATCCACTCCGCAAAACTTTTAGAAGTGGGAATGTTGAGTTTCGTTAACATTTATTTCCTAACGCTCTATTCACTTATATACTACATATATCTACATAAAATAAGTTTTAATTAATTGACACCAGTAGGCCAAGCTTAGTGATTGTTGTCTAGGGTGAATAGAGAAAAATTATGCGACGTCGTCATCGAATGCATAAATAATTTGAAAATAATTCCTTTAATTTCAATAATTTACGCAATGTTTATCGATGCGATGTAATTTTTGTTTATTCTACCCTAGACAAAAATCACTGTGCTTGGCCTGCAGTTTGACACTGAAAATGTTCGCCGCTTCGCTGCCGGCCGTTGCCGTTCCAATATGAATTGTACCTTAAAATTTCAAAAACGTAAGTCATTTTAATGTTTAGCTTGTAGTGTAAATTATGGATTTTCGTTATATTGCACATCCTAATAGATATACGTACAACATATAATAATAAAATCGTTTTCCAATCTAATAACGATATTATTGTCGCGATATGTAAATTATACGGGTTCCCCTGTCCCAGAATCGGAGCCTGTTCATTTTCTGACTCCGCTGACTTTGCTACTATCAGAAATCTTTGCTGAATACGCACTCGACATTTGAAATACATCCTTAAATCTTTAATTACTTTAATAGATTTTACTGGTTTTATCAAAATAAATTCACTCGCGACTGAAACTGAAGGATTTATGTAATTGCAGTTTGAATTTTGTATTTAATTATATGTAAGCCTCCGAACAAGTCAAAACTGTGTGAAGTAAAGCTTTCTCATATTATATTTGCTTTGTATCTTACGAATGTCTACTAAATAACTTCAAAATTTACGGATACATATGTGTTGATACGCATGAAAGCAGTAGGTACGTGAGTTATAAAAATAAATGTATGTACTCGTACTATGCCGCAACTAAAACAAACTGTGCATAGATCAGGCTAAAAAGACATGTGGCCGAACCTGCAGATTGATATACTCACAGTTTAGGGCAGTGACTCACCTTTACACACGGAAATGTGCGACTATATTTAGCACTTAAGACTACTTCGGGCACGCAGAAAATACCCTTCTGCATTCTAAGAAGGTTCTTGATCACGTTTTATGCCTAATGACTATTACGCCAACCCATCTTGCAAGGCGACGCATCGGATAGCTCTATGGCTCAATTTTGGCTGCCTGTCGGTCAAAATTATCTCACCCATCGCGTCTGGCCAAGTCCCTGTTCAACTCCACTTGCCTTAGCCTATATGTCTGTAACATCTTAATAAACCTTCATATCGATCAGAACGGGGAAATAAGATGCATAGTGAACAGTATTTTTAATATAACCTCGTATTTACTTTCGGCCGGCCTATTTGAACTGCCGCCGTGATAAGAGGTCCCCCTCAAGTTGGCGGGTTTAACCAAAACGTAGGCTGCTATAATCTTTGCCCTAAACACACACCTTTACCTCCTTTCTTGTCCGCTATAGTTGACTGCACGCGTATTGACGCCACTAACTAGCTAGAGCTTTCATTTTCACTTCTTTATTATATCTTGAAAAGATTGAAGTGATTCATTCTAGGCCTCATTTCCTTTATTTATAAATATGTAAGCTCTACTCAATCCAAAGCTATGCTGTCGATGGCAAAATTAATTAATGATGGGTCGGCCACAGTTGACGAAATGAGATATAAGTCCGATATCTCATAGGTATATTATTTTTATAAGACAGGACAACGTCTGTCCTGTCTGTAGCGACCTCTAGTAGAAAACAGCTGAATTACAAAGCTATGTCAATAAAGTCGCTCAAGAAAAATAGCACTGGAAAAACTGAAGCTAGCTACCTACCTAAGCGCTTCCATGAATCTCCGCTAGATGTCGTTAAGACAAATTCTTGAGTGCAAAAAGAGTATGAATCCTGGATCGCGCTAACGCATGTTTCAGTTACAACTGAACATATACGAGTACCCAACATCAACTGTTGGTCGAAAGACCCCGGGCAAGTGGACCAGTTGGGTCGGCCCGGTACAGAGGAGATCTCCCTCTGTCTCTATTTGGGGGAAATACCACCTTTGCCCCCAAACTGGTGACCTTCGTCGTGCCAGCCGTCGACTACCTCGGACGACTCCTGCCCGAAACCCGACGACTGGATTCCTGAACAACGACTTCTTCAACAGCAGCGCGCAACACTCCAGCCATCAATGAACATCATCATCATCAGCAGTAGAACAAACATCATCATCAGCAGCAGCAGACATCTACCTTCGTTTCTTCTCTCTCTCCCTCAAGCTACCTTCCAGACAGCAACTTCGCATCGCACCAGCATCGTCCCTCAGCCTCCGCAGTTCCATCGCAGCCAACCCTGACTTCCTGGTTCTGACGGGCTTCTCCCCTCCTCGATAACGCTTCGTGGAGTTCCCTAGCGGCATTATCTGGGCATACAGTCTCGACCCACCGTAGACTCACCTGGAGCACCGCACCGCGCTTCTTCCCGACTCACCGTGGACCGTCTCGACTCACCGCAGACTACAAGCGCCGCGCTTTGTCCCGACTCACTGGGGCACATCTCGACTCACTGCAGATACCGAGCGCTCTCCCGTCCCTCAACCTGCTCATCGCACCAGTCTCGACTCACTGAAGACTACGACGAGCTAAGCTGGGACACTGGACATGCTGGCATCAAGAACTATATCGACCTTCGGTCTGGAAAGGGAGTGATGTAGCGACCTCTAGTAGAAAACAGCTGAATTACAAAGCTATGTCAATAAAGTCGCTCAAGAAAAATAGCACTGGAAAAACTGAAGCTAGCTACCTACCTAAGCGCTACCATGAATCTCCGCTAGATGTCGTTAAGACAAATTCTTGAGTGCAAAAAGAGTATGAATCCTGGATCGCGCTAACGCATGTTTCAGTTACAACTGAACATATACGAGTACCCAACATCAATTGTTGGTCGAAAGACCCCGGGCAAGTGGACCAGTTGGGTCGGCCCGGTACAGAGGAGATCTCCCTCTGTCTCTATTTGGGGGAAATACCACCTTTGCCCCCAAATGTCTATGAATATTGAATTCGAATTGGTATTATGGTCGTTAAGTTTTCTTAAATTTTTTAACTTCCCGCGCAATTTTGTTTATTTTTTCTTTCAGAAAATCTTTTCCTGACACTAACAAACACAATAAAAAAAGAATTAGCGAAATCCGTCCAGGCGTTAACGCGCGATGCCGCCGTGACCAAGGGAAATAGAGATTAATTTTTATATGTATAGATTACCGTGAGAACAGACGCAGTTGTGAAGTATAAATCCAAGCCAAATACTTACGTAAGATTTTTGTTATTATAGTGCGTACTTACGCATTACCCTGAGTGTGAGGACATCCTTACACTCAGGGTAATTTCTAAAAAATATATACTTACATAGTTATGTGAAAATTAAAACCTTATATCTTGTAGTTGAACCATTTCTTCTTTTACTTATCCCATTCTAGGCAGGATAGGCACAACAACGACGTTTCTTCCTCTCTTCAGCCGGCACCCAACCCAACCAACCCAGACCTAGTCCCAATACTTTTTAGGTATATTAATAGGAATTACGGGAAAATGCAATTCTAGTCATAAAAAGAAACAGTCAACGGTAGCTGAATGTTGTCCAGTTCCAAAAACCAGAGCTTTTTTTCGTAGGTTTTAAATAAAACTTGAACTTAAGATAATGTTTTTCAAGACATTCAAAACCACTGAATATCTATTCAGTGGTTTTGAATGTCTTGAAAAATCATAGGTGTGAAATTACCTAAAGAAATTGCTCTACACTGGATAACATAGGTTAATGTTTAATTTGAAGCCACGAGCAGAAGCTTGTTTTAACATAATTCATAAATTAATCGTCGGGTTTTTAAATGGAGCTCCGCAGTCTAGCAAATTTAGCCAAGTACGTAATTTATATGTACTAATAATTCTCTTTAGGCAATATTTGTAAACATCACAAAACAATGTAAGGCATGTTTTGGGTACTTGAACCTGCCTTGAGATTTATTTTTCATTTGTGGAGAGTCGAAGCTACATTTGTAAGTAAAAATGTTACCAATGTCGAGAGTTACCAACACATTCATCGCGCTCTTTGAGCGGTAAAGTCGATATTCTACAGTACATTGCAAAATCTCAAAGAAAACGATCAGTTTTTCGCAGCTCGCTAAGCTCGCCTATAAAGCCGGGTACTGGCCGGTGTTACGGGGCGTAATGTAAAGTGTCACACAGCGAGCGTTCGTGCAGTCAGTTCAGGGAAGGACCTCGCAACGACCAACGAGACGGATTTTAGCTCACGGAGCCTAACGTTTTATGCTCGCTGCGAATGGTACATTACGCCCCGTAACACCGGTGAGTGCCCGGCAAAAAAAAGGGCCTGGAATTTATTTCATCACTTTTGGTTTGTAGACAGAAACTTGGTAAGATATTGTGTGTGTCAAACGAATCATTATCAAAAACAAACAAGTTTGAACAAATTTACCTCTGCAAGTTCTGCAATCTTTCTGTCTCTTTCACTCTGCAACTTTGAACTATCAAGTGTTTGACGCCGATGAGTTCGAATTAACGCGTCGTTTTGTTACATGGCAATTATTTTTTCGTTCGAATTACCGAGTGCATAAAAATGTATTGATTTAGTTTGAAATATAAAGAGTTTTTCTAGGGAACTCGTGATAATTTTGAATTAAAGAGGTTCGAATTATCGCAGGTTTGAATTAAAGAGAGTCGACTGTATTATAAATTAGTAGGATAGGAAGTGGCAACTTGACAACATTGAACTCAATGTCGACTTTGTCTACGTTTTGTAGGTACGAAATACTCGTAGGAGCGTTGTTTATGCGACCGCAAGTGTCGCGCGATAATAGCGATAAAAGTACAATGAACAGGACGATACTTGGCAGTTATGTTTGCGCAGGGGGACGAGGGAACGGTTAAGAATTGTATTGATAGATGCCCTAAAACAAACTACTTATCAATAATTAGGTAAGCAAAATCTTCCAGTGTTACCACAGTTTCATAAAACTTTTATGTTCTAACCATTTTCACTCAAGCTCCTTTTCATTTATTTATGAGATTCTCGTAGTCGTACCGTAGTAGGTACCAGCTTCGTTTCTGCATAAAGAATATTTTTGTCTTCTAAATGTACGGAAGAGCGTTGCCTCTCTAAAACAGGTATATGTAGGTTCCGGGTCCGGATCAAATGGTACATTTACAATTCGCAGGTATTTGTCCAAAATAAGGATTTTGCAAAAAAAAAAGTCAATCATACCTATTTACGGAGAGCAGCATCATTTGGTAACCCCTTTAACGTTTACACTTCTACCGCTAAAGGGTTACCAGTTGATGATGCTGTCTGTAAAACAAATAAGTTTAAAGTTTTTTTATTCGTTTTAATTAATTACTCGTTGTAGAAACTATATCATGTATCATACATAGAAGTAGGTAATGTCTTGTTTTCCTCTTTGTTATTACAAATACTAGCTATTTATATTATTTTGTTAATTGTATGCTGAAAGTGGCCGCATTTAACATTATGTAGCTTGTTTGGGAATTTGACAACAAAAAAAAATAGAAAGTAGCAACTGGCTGTTCGTACGATGATCAGCTCTATAATCAACTAATTAATTATCAAATATCTTACCGACGTCAATCCGGCTAGAAGCTGAACTATTTGACACCAGATTTAATCATCGAGCAACCAGCTGTAAATCCTTATTCGTTGTGCAAAGTTGTAATAGTGGCATGCGCTCCAAGTTTGAATTCCAGTCAAGCTTGAGTCCTTTGTCAGTTGAATACGATTAACCGGAGGGAATTCAGGTGATAATTATTGATCTATAAGAAACCAGAGCGGTAGCGGAACTCCCATAAATTTACAGGATGTACCTACCGTTGTGCCGCTCCCAGTTTCTTGTCCGACGAGTCCATTGCCTGCGCAACCAATGCACAACATATTACAGCTGGCATTGACCAGTTTATTGGATAAGATTGCCAATATGCTGGATGGGGTGAATCCGAAACGGGTAGATAAAACTGTGGTTCTATTTTTGTATAATTCTAGATACCAAGTTAATGATCAGTAAACAAGTAACTTATTTGCGAAAATAATCTACATTTCCATAGACCTCCCTATTTTCTAATGCTCACGCTCACGCTGCGAAAACGGTAGGTTTGATCTGTAGTTGATCCTACAGAGTTTTTGACAAAGTTCGGATATTATACATACATACTTAACGCAAAAACCAGCTAACATTTGTTTCACTTCCTCCCCCTTCTCACAGCTTACAAACCTGTTACTCAAAGAAGGTGACTAACTTTCGCGCTAAGACTACAGCGGAAAACATCACATGGGGAGCAAGCCTCTTGCCTCTTTTTAATCTCGTAGCTTTAGGTATGTGTAAAATAAAAACAAAGCCGGATTTAATAAAGCTGGCATGCTGCACTTCATGTTATTAAAAATACCGTCTTTGGTACAAAGGGCAGCTGAAAAATATGCTAAACAGCTGGAAAATTAAACAAAGCACAACAAACAGCAGTCAACATTGGACGTTTCAACGTCAACAAGCCCAATCAAATTTGTTGTTTTTGTTTCCACGAAACCATTGATGCCAATATAACAACAGGAGTTTGTCGGACTATGCAATTTGTGTCCCGCAAACACGATTCCCTTGCAATTACATTTGAGAACCGATTTTGTAATTCAAGACTTTTCGATAATAGTATTTACCCTTTTATTTCGAGACTTCGTTATTAGATAGGCCTCTTCCATTTTTATTGGTCTAATTGTAATAAAAACATCATAGCAGTCATCTGGTACATAACATAACACAAGCTCTCTTTGGGGCCTTATGATGTGTGAAAATAAAAAAAATTAAAAAATACCGGTTTTTTTTAGAAAATTTTCTGAGCCTGTTTATTGTCTATGTATGTGTGCATAGGTACCTAAGCGAGATAGAAAAACGGCTGTGGCAGACGGTTGGGACAAAATAAGAGACTCCCTTTTTGCCATTTAGCACGGGAATTTTGTTTATTGGTGTTTGCTTTTTGTAAAAAAATATCTCGGCCTTTGTTTGATTATTATTTTTTGGTCGTCTTTTAGAATCGCATCCTACGCTTGAGCTAGTATTTCCGAGCATCAACTTACTCATATTTGAGTTCAAATCAGTGCTAGGGTATAATGTATTCTTAAAAAAATATTTTAATCCTAAACGCAATCTTTCATAGAAAAACTTTGGGAAACAAAACTTGCAAAGTTTTTTTCTAGTCACATTAATATTTGGTATTTACCAAATATGGACTTAATAAAAAATGGTACTAGATAATTATTAACACAGCATCTTCTGACTGCAAAAAAAGGTAGACCAAAATAACTGATAATATGTACATAGTATAAATAATTCTTATGCACTGAGGCTGAACAATACCCGCATATAATAAAAGCATTCGTCCACTGGTGAAATCAAACCCCCTCCTGCGTGGCAGGCGGACCCTCGCCCACTGCGCCACTGAGGGGGTCGCTATATTATCGCCTTTGAACTTACCTATGATGAAACCACAGGTCATCCCTACCACATGTCACGGATATATCCGATAGGTGTATATACGACATACCAAATGTGGCAGGATGGCATTGTTTGGATCAAACAAACCGCAGAGGAGGAATGGCACAAACCGCGCTTAATAAACGTGGAACCATCGACAAACAAAAGAGCATCGAATCGTGCAAAATTTGATTATACAATGGAGAATATTAATTTTATGGAATGCTCGTCTACGCTATGCCTTCCGTTATTTGTTTCTGCTATTTTAAATCAAAGCTGGCCAGAATTCATTCGAATTTATCTTAATTAAAATAATGCAGAGAAATGGAGAGGAGTGGGAAACTATAGGTTTCAAAAAGAAGAACAGGCTCAAGGGTCGTACCATTATTCTGATTCTTATTGATCTGCTGAATGACACCCTTAGACTTGATTACCTCCGAATACTAAACGCAACTCATATTATAAAGTCAAAATAAAACACTAAATCTGATTATGTTTACTTTTAAATCAATAATATGTTAATAATTCGTTATAAACTAAATTATAAACTAAAAAATCTTTATTCTTCTTCAGACTTCTTCTGACGAATAATGTATATCCATATCAGTAGTGCAGGTAGTGCTACTCATAGTGCTTGTTCCATCGACATCGGAATCAGACGGAACACTAACGACTTCTTCGGCTTGGTTCTGTGACGACCTCGAAAAGGACTGCACTGATTGCAATCTTAAATTGTGCGCAATGTACGCTATTTTCCTAGCCCTGTCATTTTTCAGTCTATTACGTTTTTTGGTGTGAATGTCACTGTACGTACTAAACGTATTCTCTCACGCTGCCGAAGGTACGAAGCGAGAGGAATTTAACAGCAACTTTAGACAAAGCAGTTGATTTGCAAAGTCCTGCAACCACCAAGCAATGGAATTCAATTTGTTCATCGATGACCATAGAAAAGCCTTAGAAAAAAATCTAGTTTTGCAATGTAGTTTGCAATCTCTGCCAATACTGTATCCTTGTTGATATCTGGCATCTTTAGAGCAGCATTATAAATTAGTTCTATGGCAGTGGTTTCTTCTTCCGGAGTAAGATCGCATCCTTTAAAATGAGGATTCAGTAAGTTTGCGATCTCAACAGGAGAGGGCTCTTGTTCAACATATGTTCCAATTTGCCTTGAGTATTTTTGCTTAAAACATGAGACATCTATGGAATGTCACTTTCAACAATTGTAATAGTGTCTATAATATGGGTTTTAATAAACTGTAGAATCCAGTTACTTTATCCCAAATGTTATCGCTTAAAATATTTACTTTTAATGTGGGCGCTTTGTTTATACCATGATACAACATTGTTTAAAGATGTCGTTCTACCTGAACCGACTCGTTTCGGCATATATATGAATATTATTAAACACTTAGACGAAACCGAAACACACAATTTAATTTAATATTCACTTCACTCCACACTCAAAAACCAACTCTCAATGTCATGCAACTCATGCAAGTAAGCTCTCTGCACTTGAATCTCGCTTGAATTCAACCTCTCAACTCAACCAAATGACAACATTGAGGAAATCCCCGTCCAAAAAGTAAGTGCCAACCAAAACGTGCGTTCGGTCCGTTCCGAATAGCGCCGGCCGATGTAAATAAAGCGTTCGATTTGCTATATATTGCCAACAGTTACGTTATTTTAGTCGAATAAATTTGCTTTCATTTGAAAGCAAATTACCTACACACACATTACATTTGTAAGAAAAACATTACTTTGAGTAATTTATAGGTAGTTGAAAATAATTTTTCGAGTTAGGAATCCGTTTGTGAAATATTAAGTGCTTTTAAGTGCAAGTCAATATAATTACGTACTTTTGAAAAAAAAACCTGCTCTAGAAAAAAAACCGTTTTGCTCACCGTTTTTTTTCATCTCAGAAAAAAAACAGTTTTTTTACATCTCTACCATAAGTGACAATCGACCAAAAACCGGTCGCTTGCCTAAGGAAAAGAAGGAACTCATTGATGCGAAAGCTTCGATTACGTAACGTCTATAGTAGGTATATATATGTATGGTATGTATGTTATGTAGTTATTCTGTGCTTTGGTCAAGTGATGGAATGTACGAACGTTGAATATGCGTCAAGGTGTAGAACAGGTTCGAACGAAGATATAATATCATCATCATCATCATTAGCCCGTATACTTCCACTGCTGAACAAACGCCTCCCTAATGGACTCCACGAATAGCGGTCCTGGGGTACATTATTTGCAAGCAATTGTTTTTTTTATTAATGGTTCGGCTCACCTACACAAACAGTACAGAGGAAAACAAACTAAATCAGTAAAGACGATATGAAAGAAGGTAGGTACCTAATATACCTACTAGTAATACACAAACATAAGACATTAAAAATAAAGAAAATCTAGATGTTAGAAGAAATCTCATGGTTTTCGGCGAATAGCTAATATAATTATAATTTTATTTTAATTAAGTACAACTATAACGCAAAAATATAAAATAAATCAGTATTTATTTTAGGTAGTGATAGAACGATAGAAGCCATCCACTTTATAGTAGATATCTCGGCATAACACCGCCTTCTTTGGAAATTCTGTATAGTAGATATCTCGGCATAACACCGCCTTCTTTGGAAATTCTTTATAGTAGATATCTCGGCATAACACCGCCTTCTTTGGAAATTCTTTATAGTAGATATCTCGGCATAACACCGCCTTCTTTGGAAATTCTTTATAGTAAATATCTCGGCATAACACCGCCTTCTTTGGAAATTCTTTATAGTAGATATCTCGGCATAACACCGCCTTCTTTGTAAATTCTTTATAGTAGATATCTCGGCATAACACCGCCTTCTTTGGAAATTCTTTATAGTAGATATCTCGGCATAACACCGCCTTCTTTGGAAATTCTTTATAGTAGATATCTCGGCATAACACCGCCTTCTTTGGAAATTCTTTATAGTAGATATCTCGGCATAACACCGCCTTCTTTGGAAATTCTTTATAGTAGATATCTCGGCATAACACCGCCTTCTTTGGAAATTCTTTATAGTAGATATCTCGGCATAACACCGCCTTCTTTGGAAATTCTTTATAGTAGATATCTCGGCATAACACCGCCTTCTTTGGAAATTCTTTATAGTAGATATCTCGGCATAACACCGCCTTCTTTGGAAATTATTTATAGTAGATATCTCGGCATAACACCGCCTTCTTTGGAAATTCTTTATAGTAGATATCTCGGCATAACACCGCCTTCTTTGGAAATTCTTTATAGTAGATATCTCGGCATAACACCGCCTTCTTTGGAAATTCTTTATAGTAGATATCTCGGCATAACACCGCCTTCTTTGGAAATTCTTTATAGTAGATATCTCGGCATAACACCGCCTTCTTTGGAAATTCTTTATAGTAGATATCTCGGCATAACACCGCCTTCTTTGGAAATTCTTTATAGTAGATATCTCGGCATAACACCGCCTTCTTTGGAAATTCTTTATAGTAGATATCTCGGCATAACACCGCCTTCTTTGGAAATTCTTTATAGTAGATATCTCGGCATAACACCGCCTTCTTTGGAAATTCTTTATAGTAGATATCTCGGCATAACACCGCCTTCTTTGGAAATTCTTTATAGTAGATATCTCGGCATAACACCGCCTTCTTTGGAAATTCTTTATAGTAGATATCTCGGCATAACACCGCCTTCTTTGGAAATTCTTTATAGTAGATATCTCGGCATAACACCGCCTTCTTTGGAAATTATTTATAGTAGATATCTCGGCATAACACCGCCTTCTTTGGAAATTCTTTATAGTAGATATCTCGGCATAACACCGCCTTCTTTGGAAATTCTTTATAGTAGATATCTCGGCATAACACCGCCTTCTTTGGAAATTCTTTATAGTAGATATCTCGGCATAACACCGCCTTCTTTGGAAATTCTTTATAGTAGATATCTCGGCATAACACCGCCTTCTTTGGAAATTCTTTATAGTAGATATCTCGGCATAACACCGCCTTCTTTGGAAATTCTTTATAGTAGATATCTCGGCATAACACCGCCTTCTTTGGAAATTCTTTCTCTGTAGAAAAAAACGTCCGGTTGTAGAATGATTTCTTCTGGATATTTGAAAGGCAACACGAGATGCTGCTAATCAAATGGTGCGCAGGCTTTTTCTTAAAAGGTTATACCAATAGTTTAGTTTTTTTCTTTCTTGTTAGATATTTATACTACATTTATGCTTTAGTAGGTATTTATGGATATAGATCAGTTGAGCTACCTGTAGATTGTTCGCAGCAGTCTGCAGTTAAATTAATTCTTTCAATTGTAAATACTAGTTATAATTTGTTTATATTAAATGATTGTAATTTTTTTTGTTAATAAAGGCCATTGTCGATTTAAAACAAAAACCGATATAGATATATATATATATTACAGGTTATAACAAAGATATCGAGAGCAATATTATTATAATAAATATTAGATATAGCATGTGTTAATAATGCTATATAAAATATTACATAGGTATAATAAATATATCTATATTTATTAAAACTGATATTAGCACGCCAACCCCTTGTAAAAACATGTGTTTTTTGTCGGCAGGTAGAACATTAAGCCCACCCTTTGTGCCTTAGTGCGATAAAGTTTTAAATAAATAAATACTCGTAGCTTAAATAAATAATTATTATAGTTAATAAAGATCTTTACTGTATCATTTGTAACTAACTTACTTACTTACTCTTAACTTCTACCTTCTACCATCAGGAGAATGAAACAACGGTACGATAAAAAGAATCTATTAGTTGTATTGGATAGATATTTTTAGCTATTATTTTAGCGTACAAAACAACTCCAAGCAATCAAAGCTTTTAGCAAGGGAGACTTTTAAAAAAAGAAAGCAAAGGAACGCATAGCTATTTCTTAATCCAACCCTGAGTCAGTCGGTATAATGTGTTATATGCTTGGATGCCATGCCGGCTCGCCAACTTTACTGCCACCGATGACTGATAACGGTAATAAAAGAAGAATTACCGCCTCGTAATTACGAAAAGCGATTTAGACCTTAATTGAATGGGCAACATATTTTGCAATAGAGTCACAAACACCGGAACATTCTGTTTCGGGTAATGTTGGTTCCTATGTAAACTTTTTAAAATGACGGTAACATCAATCCATTATAAAATGGAGTTCAGTGAACTCCATTCTCTCCCATTGCTTAATATCAATAAGCAAACCATAAAATTGCTCTTAATTGCTGTTTGTCAACGGTATTGACTCGCTCTGTCTGTTACCTGTACAGTGTAGTTATTCTGTGGCTCAGTATAATTTTTCTTCTGAGTGTCTATCTATCTATCTATCTAACCAGCTCACTGCTGAGTTCACTACCGGCAGTCTTGTAACAAGCGGATTTGCTGACTGCCTACTGCCCTTCAATATCCTCAGACCAATACTGTCGATCTAAGAAGTTTAACTACACAGTAAAGGCCAAATTTAGCAATCGCTAAGAGTAATTTTTTTCTTCTGTTGACGCACAAGTCAGAGTGAAAAATGACGTTGACACTTTGGTTATTTCTGGGCAATGTAATTATGTTAATTAATTTTGTGTGCACAACGTTAAAAATGTTATACGTAATGAAATGACTATTTTCGTAACGCACATTATCTTCCCGGGTAGGCTACATTAAAATGAACAATATTATGCTTGTTTACACGGCTTGTATTGATTGCCGAGGGAACCCTGCACGCAAGGGAACCTACCTGGGGTCGACTACGATCCAAATTACATAACTTTCTACAAATTGTGTTACAGTTTTTCATCTCTTTGTTCATCATAGTCGCCTGGTACCTTCTCAAAGAAACTTCTGTTACAAAGCTTTAGTGGTACTGGGGTATTTAGAAGTTTTTATTTACAAAGGGAGAGGAATTTTATTTTCAGTCTTAAGCCGCATTATGTTCAGTGTTCTGAACAAGTGAAATGTTTATTTACTCTATACATGAAATTTCTTGAGCTCCTCTTGAGGCAATCGAATGGGCACGTATTCAGTGATGATGGAACTTGCGATTTATTGCTGAGAACGAATGTTAGCCGCTTCAGATATTTCTACGAAAAGTTTAGGACGACCTGAAACGTTTAACCCTGTAATTCGTCACTTGCAACGATGTAGTAAAATCGGGTAGGTCATTGACACCGCGGACCCGTTTTACCCTGGCAATACTCCTGGTTGTTAGCTCGGCAAAAACGCCGCTTCAGGTATTTCTACGAAAAGTTGAGGACGACCTGAAACTATTAACCCTGTAATTCGTCACTTGCAACGATGTAGTAGAATTATACCCTGGCAATATCCCTGGGGTTAGGCTGAGACGTAATCATATCTCTATAGTGCTGTCCTAGTGCTATTTTCCATCTCAAGACTTACCTAAGTACTACGTAAGCATAAACGTAAAGGATATAGTAACTTCTGGTTTCCAGTGGAATAAGAGCCAAGTCATTTCGTGACAAGACTCTATCTATTTTATTCCATGAAATAGACCACGAGGGTTAATGATCTACTCGTAGGCATATCATTTGCCCATTAAAAGTTATTGGATCAATTGGAACAGTAAAAATAATAAGCCAGATCATTATCTTAACAAAAAGCACTGGCAAATCCTTACAGTAGGTTTTATAGATAGATAAGATAGATAAAGGTTTTTATTTACGACTTCAGACACACACATACATATCAGATTACAGCAATTATACAGGATGCTAGTAAAAAGAAACAATAATAAAAATACAGTTGACTAAGTGATAAAAACAATTTGTAAAATCTAAGTAAAATGTCTGTGTGTGCTGCATTCCATAGCTTTCACTATTATTGAAAAACTAGCTTCTTGCCTGCGGCTTCCCCCGTTTTTTTCCAAGATAAAAGTATTCTTCTTCAGACCTTTGTGATACATCGCCGGCCACATCGTCACTTTCCATCACGTGATATTTATTGACTATAAAAAAATCTATGTCATTCCAGGTCCTTAACATCAAGCTTGAAAATTTCCGCCCGATCCGTTCAGAACTTTTGGCTTTTAACAAACACTTCAGAAATCCATCTTGAACTTTCACCTTTGTTTTTAGTAGAGAGGTATCGGTGATGGCGGTCCAAGGAACTTCTGATCTCTTGGTACTTTGGGACTTTCTGGGAATTGATACTTCTTAGTAATCGAATAAGCAAAACAGATCATCTTAGGGTGGGGCCGCTTCTTACATGAGACGTGTGTGGATGACGGTACTAAAGTCTGCCTATAAAAAGTGGGATGAATCAGGAATGAAATCAGCATTGAATTTGATTTTCCACGTTCGGACTACTTTGGGCCGAAGCCAGTGGGACGAATCCGCAATAACTCGGTCCTTTCATCAAAAACCTGCTGCTAATATAACAGAACCCAGCCGTATTTTTTTAATTAATTGCTTCGAGTATAAACATCGAGTATTCAATGACAAAACAGCTAACGTGATACGCGGTGATACGTTCCAGTTCCAATACTGAGTTTGTTTACAAAAAACTTAGACTCTTTGTAAATATACCAGGGGCTTGTCAGTCGACAATATTTAATGTTTATTGCTTACCATTCTGCACAATCAAACAGAGCCCTGAGTTTGGTTTCTCGTTAGTATCGAGACATTCCAATTTGTATGCGACTTGCGTATTTCCATATCCAAACGATTGAGGCGCACTAAACAAACTCAGGGCTCGCTCTGGTTTTTGCCCGATATAGTTCAGTCAAAATAAATTAATTAATTGGTAACAGAAGTAAACAGTCATGTTATAGGTATAGACTTTGCCGCATATTCGGACTTCATTTACAGTAAATTGGCTTTTGAATGATCATTATTTATTTTATTTTTGTCTTTCAGAGATAATTAACAATTACACGTTAATATTAACTATAAGTAAATAAACGAAATTCTAAAAGTGTGACTAGCCTCTTTATCCGCAAGTTATCACAATAGAAAGGGGTGGTATTAGTGAACTTATAGTAGGTATTAATATTAAAAACTTTTTACATAAGTACATAGGTAATCAAGATTTATGAGGTGATATGGTAAGAGGCCCGACGGGATGACACTAGTCCCATGGGAGTTGCGGAGGCCCATTGTGTGGGACGCTATATGCGTCGACGCACTTGCGCCTTCCCATCTTCCGAGGACATCCGTGCGGGCTGGTACGGCAGCAGATTTGGCCGAGGATCTCTTGAGATCCTCGGCCAAATCTGCTGCCGTATCTGTTGCGTCTCTTGAGACGCAAATATGCAGGTCTCGGCAGAGCCTACACATTTGCTCCCTTTGGGGTCGAGCCCCTAGGTCCGTGGGGTACCGAGGCTCCCCGGGTTTTTAAAAAGTTATCTGAGTGCCTGGTCGACGCGACGCGTGACCCGAGAGCTGGTGGGTATCTGGCGCAGCGCATCAGCATCGGCATACAGCGGGGCAATGCAGCCAGCGTCGTGGGGACGCTTCCGACTGGTATGGATCAGTTGAGCTACCCGTAGATTGTTTGAAACAGTCTGCAGTTAGCTCAATTGTTTCAATTGGAAATACTAGTTCTATTTTGTTTTTATTATTTAATTGTAATTTCCTTTGTCAATAAAGAAGATTTATGTAACATGACACTTTATTCGACAGTTATACATTATGAAGATTATTTTATTTTAATAAAGATCTTATTTTTTGAGTTTTGCACATGTAGAACATAACATTTAACAAAGAGCATTTATAGCTTAAGTCGATCGTTATTTTTTACGCAGGATTATTACTTAGGTCTCACAAATTCTCTAGCTTTATAAAAACCTTGGATTTTATATTCTATCCGGCTAGTCCAGCCCAAAGATAAATGGAAAACATTTATACAGAAAAAATACGGGAAGCCTGGAGCCATTACAACCACTTAACGCTTGTTTACGGCGCAAGTAGTATTAATAGCAGACAATAAATTGTGAATCGAACGGTCTTGACGTGGTCTCAGATGAAGGTATGGAAAATAAGATCATTTTACAGCAAAACCAGCCAAGAGCAAGTTGGTCTCGCGCACCGTGCGAGGGTTCCGTACAAACTTGTGGGTGTGTAACCTATATTTTTATATTTCTATCAGTTTGTATATGTGTGTGCTAAATACATTTTAATTCTACTCTATTCTATTCGATGTAACTACAAATTTAGGTTTGAATTTTTCTCTTGTGTTTTGCTATGACTGTTTCTTGTCCAATTTAATGATTGTAGGTCAAACGGGAAATACCTTATAAGTTTTATTTCCTAGCAAGTGTTGAAAGCCGCATAGGATTGGACGTATTATCCTTTCATTACGTTGGCTTAGAAGTTTGATTTATTTTGACAGCTCCTAAGAATTACAGACTTGAGTATTTGATATTCATTTCAACTTGATACCTCTGTGCCTGTGCATCATCATCAGCCTATATTAGGCCACTGCTGGACATAGGCCTACCCTAATGAGCACCACAGTGCCCTGTCTTCATCATGCCGCATCCAACAACTGCCTGCTGCCTTTCGCAGGTCATCATCCCACCTGGTCGGGGCTTAGAACATAAAGGAAAGGAAGCGATTATATTATCCCGTTTCCCCTCTGCAAAATAAATACAACCGTTTTGCACAGTGTTAAGAACGTTTACGTAGGAACACAATTTTTGATGCGAATGAGAGCGTCCCGCTTCTGTATGCATACGTGTTTACTTCACCTCCCCGTCAGAAAATCGGAGGGGGGTGTTCGGAGAGGTTTTTGTATAGTGGTTCCTTCCTTTATGTTCGAAGGGTCGGGGGATGTCCTACACTACGTTTGCCGAATCGCGGCCTCTACTCAAGAACTATTTTACCCCAGCGGTTGTGGGTTCTTCGTGAAATATAGCCGACCCACTGCCACTTCAGCGATAGGCTTCTATGCGCTACTGAGAAAAATGTTTTGACAGCTGTCTGTCAAGACCTTTTTCTCTTTCTGTTGTTAATTGTCTGTTTGTCTGTACAGACAAACAATTAAGAGATTCTTTATATGTGTTATTTTTCTTTTTGAGGTACGAGTATGTAATAGTAAAATACAGTGAAAATTTATAATTAGTTATCAAGGAATTTGAAGGTGGTTTTTAGCTTAGGAAAAAATAATAAATTATATTTACCCATTAGGAAGGATCCTATAGACTTATAGATCCGCATGGAAACTAACCAATTTATTTTTGTTGTAGCAGACCCCACGGGCGCTGAGGACACTCAACAACAAAAAACTCAACAGGCCATTCTCCAAGAGCTTGTAGTCACTGAGGCCCAATACATACAACATCTTAACGCAATCGTTAATGTAAGTCTTACGACATTATATAAATAAATTAATATTAGTTAATGCTGGACAATTCACAGCATTACCTCCCTGAACTAAGCAATAGCGCAGAATTGATAATTATTGACAAACTCCCAGACAAAACTCATATACCTACTTCAAGACTACGTTATGTATTTGAAAACCATGTTCGCTTTTATGTTCTTAGCCCTAAGGTCTCAGGGAAATCTCTAGGTCTAGGAGAAGAGCCAAATTAAATTTCTGCTATACTAAGTGCCGAATAAGGTAGCAATACAAGTCGTTCACCTCATCTTCCAAGAAATTGCAATATGCAATAATATTATCGCAATTCTGTCGCTTTCCATACAAACCTAAAGCGATACCGGTGTCGCTAGAGTACTCCCCAACTCCCACGGTACGAGCGTACTAGGAAGCAACAGACAAAAAACAAAAACAAAAAAATTCGAAATCAGGAATAATTAAAGTTTTTCTACGTTTTCAATGTATTCACGTATTTTAATGTTCTAAAATATTAGACTATTTCATTTCATTTATTACCACCGTAGGTATTATATATCGTGGCTGTAGAAGCCAAATTAAATAACTAACACATTTTGAGATATCGACTTTATTGCATTTCTATAGAGTCTATTTCAAGCTGCATCTTTCTGTGTTACTAACGTTTCGCTATCATAATTAATCAAAAAGTTATCTGTAAATGAAACTTGCAAGTCGGAACAGATGGAAAAATAAAGTTCTCAAAATAGACAAAAGGTAAATTAAATAACGCAGCCATAAATAGACGAAGGTAAATTAAATAACGCAGCCATAAATTAAATGAATCAATTAAATGATCACTTTGCGACAGCGTAACTTATTTAGTTTTCCCTTGACAAATTTATAGTCCACCAGAAGCAAATGGAATTGGAAAAATTTAATAAGATAAGTTGTTGAATTTTCGTTATGATTGTGTTATGATTGTGATATAATAGTAAAATACAAATTAAATAAATAAACTTATTTAAATTGTCTACTAAAAGCTCATTGGTTTTTTACAAGTTTAGTACAAGTAGAATTAAATAAGGGCATCTACCGTATGCTTTTTAAGCTTCAGCGGAAAATATTATCGGAAGAAAAATCTGAAACTCAGGCGAGGTAAAAATCCATACTTGTTTTTTTTTTTTTTTTTCGCATAATCCAATTACACAAAAATTATTATTGTTAAATTAAAACATAGGTAGAGGTAATAATCTATAAAAAACCAAAAAGAGGACGGTAAAACGTTTTACCAAAAAAAAATTATCGCCATTATTGGCGCAATAAATCAGTTAGTCGCGTTTTTCTCACGATTTTAGTTTTGTCAGTTATTAAATTTGGCTTCTACAGTCACGATATACACACACACACACACTTGATGTCGTTGTTTACTAAATTTAAATACGACAATTACATATAAAACACAAGTTATTATTACAAGTGAAAAAATGAAGCACCATAAGGGAATGTACGCAGAAAGAAAAAACAGACAGACAGATTCCTATATGTACAATAAATTAAAGATTATAAGATTTGACTGTAAAAGGGCCAGTAACTTTAAACAGGTGATATTTTAATTAATTTATTAATAATATTATGATTAAGAGTATGTACCAAATGACATTAACATGACTGATATGATAAAATATATGAGATGTGTGACATAAGAATTTAAATATCGAAAATGTTTATAAGTTCAAAATAACATATAAATTATTGTTGCGCATAAAATTATAGAACTATATTCACTGTGTTGTGAACTAAGTTTCTAAAGAAGTATATCACCATCATCATCATCAACAACCTATCTTAGTCCACTGCTGGACATAGGCCTCCCGCAATGAGCGCCATAGCGCCCTTGCCGCATCAAGCATCTGTCTGCAGTCTTTCGCAGATCGTCATCCCACCTGGCCGGAGGGCTTCCTACCTACGTTTGCCGAGTCGCGGTCTCCAGAACACGTTTACCCCAGCGGTTGTCGGTTTTTCGCGGAAGAATTATATAACCCGTTAAAAATGCAAAATTTTATGTAGTGTTTACAGTAACTGTTGTGTCCCTTTTGTGATTTAAAGGTGATAACTCAACAGCTTGTACTTATTATCAAGCTATCTGGCACCTAGTATTTCCTACCTACACTTCTAATCAGACTGGTGTTAATATTCCTAGCATAGTAAAGGTACAACAAAACCCTTTAAAAAAAATTGCTATACCTACGTTCCGAAGAAATGCTGAAGGGGAGAGCTTTACAATACTCTACCCTCCCAAATTATATGTAGATGATAACACAAAATCAAAAGGACCATTAAAAAGTAAACGCATAGCAATGAGTCAGCAACTTTAAAGAAATCTTGTTCTAAATTTAACCCTTCTTTATAATGATCTGTTAACTTAAAACAGTAACTACCTATCAGTGTTTTTTCTCACCCTTACTTACAAGATCCGTCAAGTGCTAGCGCGCGGTTTCGAACTTTTGTCAATTTTACTGATACTGTAAGTAGGTACCTACCAGTTATAGACTACCAGTAAGATGAATATCTACAAACTTTAGGTACATACATTCCAGATGGATCGCTCTGCAAAATTTGGAGATAGGGGGTAATTAAAGGTATTTTTTTTCAACTCCTTCAACAACTTCAACTGTGAAACCAAGAAAATTTATATAAACCTTTTTTGAAATGTACAAACCGTTACCTTTCCTTTGACTCCAATCGATGTAGGTTGCTCCTTAGTTCTTTTGCAAACTCAAATCCGATTTATTGACCATTTTTCACAAACTGTCATACTTACAGACTTTGCAACGCTACATACATTTTAGATGTAGCTGCAAACTTCGAAGATAACTTCGGGGACGGGGTATGGTTACTTTTTAGACTTTTTTTCAAAAACGTACTATTTCATATATGAATGAATATAGCATGAATCTTAGTCTTCTCAGTGGGTCTAAGATTCATAATGATATGATCCACTAAGACTTTTATCTATTAGAGGAAAGAGATTGAACTTATTAAACTTTCGCGATTTCTTAATATCGGGTTAACGTAGAGGAATAAACACAAAAGGTAAATACCTGTTAAATGATGATTAATGTAGTTTTCGCGTAATTTCAACCATGGCGGCCATTTTAAACTGAGGCAAGCCATTTGCGTAGGACATATTATAATAGTGCACATGCGCAAATGCCGGTAAACAATAAAAAAAACATTTTATTTAATATTGTTGTACTAGACAAATGATCTCAAACGGCGAGCTTTATGAATAAAAGGGACTTTTTAAAGGGAACATTTAGAACGTTCCTCTATGGTAACTAATATCTAGTCGTGTGCATGATTCCAGCAACACTCCTAGATTTCTCAAATGTATCTGTGGCATTCCTCAGTTAGCAGCTTCCAGAGTAACAGTTGATTGATAGAATGCGAGGTGAAGCATCCTATCCGCTCCTGTAAACACAGCTCATGCAGAATATTCTGTACTCCTCCATTCAGTGAGGAGCACGCAAGCGTGGAAGTAGGATGAAATTGTGCCATACCTACTTCCTACTTCAATGCTTTTCGACCTAACTATAACTGTCTATGACTGGATTTGCTTTGAAAAGGAGAATGAATAACTTCTAGATTCTGTTAAGAGGGCGCATTGTGCGCCATTTTGTGAAAAGGATAGACATAGGATTTCGCGTTCATAGGACAGGGCATACGTTTTTGGAACGGCGTAAGCGTAAAAATCTAGTGGTTGCTTATTTACAAGAAAACTACACAACTTAAGAAGAAACTGGTTCAAGGAAACAAATAATTAGTAATAACCTTGGAATCAAAATGCAAATTATTTCAATAGACCGCAGGGCTCCTGAGATATCGACCAAATTATGTGTGAAACAGTGCACTTTCATGATTTTTTTTTATCGGTGTTTTTTTTTCGCAATCGTGTTTTCACATTCAAAGGACCAAAGAAAAACATTTGAATTTTATTTAATACGAGTTTTTACCACGGGTATCCCGTGAGTACTGAAATCTAGGCCTAGTTTGACAACC
The DNA here is from genome assembly GCA_963662085.1 of Eupithecia inturbata. Classification (NCBI taxonomy): domain Eukaryota; kingdom Metazoa; phylum Arthropoda; class Insecta; order Lepidoptera; family Geometridae; genus Eupithecia; species Eupithecia inturbata. Next base: position 7,574,119 of record OY759176.1, on the reverse strand, counting down.
GGTGTGGTTGTCGTTAGGTATCGTTTGGCTCTACATAGAATAGAATATCATTTATAAAGATTTGTACAGAGCTACAACAATATTGTACTTATTAAAACCTAGTGTGCGGCATAATACAATGGAGTCCACAAATGACTTCACACTTAAGTAGGTGCACAATTCAAAATAACTTCAAACTAGAAAAAAGTAATGCCTTTCTTGTAAAAACCCTAGATCAATATTATACCATGTGTTTATCGAGAGTCATCATCATAATTTGATTGGTAATTATAATAATAATAATAATGCTGGAGAATCCACACAGCATCATCTAGCCCCAAGATAAGCAGAGCTTGTGTTATGGGTACTAGATGACTGATATACTTAATACAATACAAACGTAAATAGATATTTTTTATTATACATAGAAAATACCCAGAACACTTGGAACAAATATTTGCAGATCGTACAAACATTTGTCCTGAGGCGGGAATCGAACCCGAAACCTTTTTTTTGGTATATTTAATATTGGCATGATGGAACCACAACTTCGCCTTTTATTACCATACATTAGATGTGGGAAAGCAAACAAGCCATGTACCTATATTCGTCCTAAGAACACCCCCACATGACGAATGCCCACCACAATGATCATTTAATTTATATCCGATACGAAGCCTGCGCGGGGAGGCAGAAATATCATATTTTGCATGAAATAACACAAAACCCTGGTGCCAGCAAACAAATGAACTCCAAATCGTCTCAACAACTCCTATTTACGCCAACGCTATAAAAACTGCAAATAAGTAGGCAGAGAATATTTCATATTTGTAAACCAGCGAGACGAGTTTTCTCGCTGATGTGTCCTGAATAAGTAGCTGTTTTTTTTTTTTACGCAAATGTGTTGTTACCTAGGATTTATATATCATAAAACAACAAATAACTTTGTTATTATCATTGTTGTTTTATTTATAGAAGATCATAGACAATGTTTCTTGACAAAATTCACTAACAAACTGCAATCGTGACAAGCGACTGAAATCAAAAATATCACTTTATTTCCGTGTCAGTGTTTAATTATTAAGAATTTGTCCTTTTCTAAGTGTACATTTATTGTATTTATGGAAATAAAGAGTTTTTGACTTTGACTTTGACTTTGCGACCTAAAACCAAGAAAAATAAAAAATTATTTAAAAATAATTCGGATTTTTCTTTTCAAATTTGAACAAGTAAAACGCAAAGTCAAAGTCAAAGTCAAAAACTCTTTATTTCCATAAATACAATAAATGTACACTTAGAAAAGGACATGCGGTCTATGATTTCATATTGTCTAAATTTTTGTGAATAATGTTTAAAATTTATGTTTATCCTGCCTAAGCAATTGAGTGTAGGGAGACCTTTACCAAAGGTCTCCCTACACTCAGTTGCGTAGCTGAATATAAACAAAATATCCGCATCGACATAATAATATTGGGTGATAATTAATCTGACTTCAATTTAATAGCATTATTCTCCTCTAAAAATCTACATTGTCCTCTGAATTACTAAGTCAGAGCTACTGTAAATACAAGTTAGCTGGGCAGTTATTTTTAGCATCTACATTTGTTACATTTATTCAAGCAGTAAATTTCTAAAATATTTATATATGACACCAATTAAGTAATTGTATCGACATCTAGTTTTATAACTCAGTATGTTTAGAATGTTGTGAAACATGAATAATTTATAACTCGTCCTTTATTCTTGGAACATCAAAATGTAGTACCTAAAATTATCATCTAATAGTAAATTATGGTAACTGAATGTTAGGAACCATTACGACTGATGTGGCATAACGGGCGAAGGTCCACCTGCGACGCTGGAGGTTGCGTGTTCGATTCCCACCTTGGGACAGATATTTGTAAGATCTGCAAATATTTGTTCCGGGTGTTCTGGGTATTAAATATATGTATCTATGTAATGTATTGTATTAAGTATATCAGTACCCATAACACAAGCTATGCTTAGCTTGGAGCTAGATGATGCTGTGTGGATTGTCCAGCATTACCTACATATTATTATTTATTTATTGAAACAAAAATTATTGAATAAAAGACTGGTGGCGCCCGTCTTACTCGCGCCAAACAGATCGTGCTGTCCCTATTTTCATGATAAAATAATACTAATATAATTATTTGACATGCTAAATTATAAAATAATATGATGCTTTCTAGTTGAAGCCAGAACTTATATTTTTTGAGGAACATATGTTGAAGCTGTAAAACGTAAAATGTTTGTTTATTGTAAAATCCGTGACTGAGTTAGTAAATTAGGTGATGATGTATCAAGCAGTGAGACAAGTTAAAATAATTGTTTTTCATTATTTGACGCTTACTTTGGAATTTTCAGGTGGCATTTAAAACAAGGCGAATTAGTTTATTAGAAGCCTTTTTTTTTCCCGTGGCTTAGATATAAAATCAGAGGTTGGTTTCCGTGGCCAAAAAAATAATCTGCGGCCTGACTTATATTATTATAAGTCAGGCCCCATAAGATTGAGTCAAGGAGCGTCGTGCGCTTTATAACTCCATGACTTAGAGTGCACTTTGATGAAATTGCTCTATATAAAAATTAAATTCGATTATATTTTGCCTTTACCTATAAACAAAGTATTTGTTGACACCTATCAAAATGCATTTTATACCTAACCATCAGCTACTGCACAAGCCTCCTCCAAACAAAATTAAAGCAGACTCTACCTGTTTTTCCTAACGCCGTCGTACGCGTTTGAGTTTTCAGATTAAAAATAACCTATTTGTTATTCCAGGTCTAAAACTACAAAGAACCATGCAACATGCCATACCTTTTCAATAATTTTTGCGCGAACAGGTAAAAAATATCCATCTAAATTTACGCATTTATTATAGTGTGATTTCCTATTCACCATCGAATATGGCCTGAACTGATAGGTTTAACTTTTCTTGCGTCAGTCCCTATCGTATCGCTCAGGCAAAGTCCTCCCCTAAACCCTTTCACTCAATACGATCCTGCGCAATTTCTCAGCAAAAAGGACCTCACGGCTCACGGAGAGCCAAGACGGTCAAGTTATAGAACCTTAAATAACAAAGAAATCAACGTAGTACTTTTGAATAATTAGTATTCATTTTCCTCTCTTCCGGTTGTAGATGTTTAAAATATATTCCATTGTCTGCACAAACCTGGGATTAGCATAGCAAACCGTGAACTAATGGGCTTCATTCTTCGTGAAAGCATTCGTACTCATCCCTTAAAACTAGCATTGTAATCTGATCTTTATGTTCTTGAAACAAAGCTTACAATCTTATTTCCAATCGTAGTACCTCGAAGCCGTATTACGTTCGCCGTTTAACAAGGAAATCAAATCGGCTCTTCGCTTTTGTACGTCTAACATACCGTGTAATGAAATCGAGCTCACGCTCACCTCAATCCGAATTGATCAGTTTCTTATTTCTTCTGGCTATTACGTATTACAAAACGTATTGTTAATAGTACGCCGGTTTTCTATTGGTAAGCAAAAACGTTCATAATATTTATTTATTTATTCGTTTTAGAGGAAACATCGGTTCAATATTTATCAAATAAACACAGGGTTTGGCACTTAGGTGACCATTAACAGGTTCCCACATACATATAGCTACATATTATAAATTACAAGAAAACAAAAGTTAATATAAGATAATATCGACAGAACCTCGTCAAAGTACTACGTAGTACTCAAAGATTCTAGGGGCCTACGTTCATACTACCTCTTAATATTCCTCCCATCTTAATAAGCCACCCCAGCTTATTGAGATGGGAGTGGATGGCCAAATCCGAAACCATGAGAGTTAGAGAAAAGTCGTGAAAGATGTCGATTTCGATTTTTATGAAAACAAAAACTGCATTATTATTTTATTGCGCATATTTTCATTGAAATTTACATAATTACCCGATACAGTTTTACCGGGTCGCCCTAATGTGAATAGCGCTATTAAAATACTTAAGTTACAACTGACATCTTTGTGGTCCCAATTTCAGCAAGCTTTTTTCCGGAATAAAAGGTAGCCTATGTCCGGCCCCGGGATACCATCTACCTCGCTGCCAAATTTCACCGAGATCCGTTCAGCCGTTCTTGAGTTATAAATAGTTTAACTAACACGATTTTCTTTTATATATATAGATATATTCCATTTTGTTATACTTCATTATTTACCTTTACTCGATTTTTCATATGGTGAAATTTTAGCTACCTGTGCTAGCATGTTGGAAATCAAATTATGACGTTTATATCATTTATTTTTTTCATTTCGGATATACATAGGAATCCGTGAGTAACATCTGAATGTTGCAGCTGTGGAGTAGGACCAGAATAGTAAGGTCTTGTGGGGAAGTTTTGCGTGCGTTACGTTATTTAGAAAGAATGGTGTCAACGTTTCTTTTTCTTTCTATTTTTTGCATCTTTTCTTTCACTGGCGTCAGCAAGTGAACGAAAAGATGCGAAAAAGAACGAAAGAGCATTAGAATGAATAAACAGATAAAATATCGTATTATTTTTGTATTGTATACTTAATAATTAGGTACCTTCTTTCTTTACATGTGTTATTCAAAATAATATTTTCTTAAAACAGCAGTAGGCAGCTACTCGTAATATACCTCTACATTGCAATGTCAAACACACAGATTAGTAGTTACGTCCATTGGTAGGTAAACAATATAACATAAAAAATTTAAAATTATTTTTCATTTAAATTTAAGCTGTAGGTACTAACGAGTGAAATGTTTTCCCATGTGTTTTCCCGTGTGTTTTATTTTGCTTAGCACAACTCAACTACGATGAAGGCATCTATGAATGTTTCAGTGAGTTTTATTTTTGTTATGATTGGTGACGACTTACATATGTGCGAGGTGACGACGACGTTCCGTGTAAAAGTATGCGAGTCCCTGGACTTAGTTCAGTCGGACCAAGCGATGTTGTTGTGCTTTATTTACTTACTTTTATACTACGAATAAATAGTAGCTTATAAAATATCAATGCCACGAACGTTGCCGCTGTCATGTCAACGTAAACTAAATCACTCAAAATCATTCGAAAACTATCGTTGAGTTCGTATGTGCTGCAAGGCGCTAGATGTATAGGAAAGACTCGAAAACGAAGAAAGTATTCATAAGTTAATGCGCACAACCCGAACTAAGAACTCTGGACGCACCGAAGAGTCCAGGGCCCGTAGTCGTAAAAACTAAAATCAAAGTTTCTGATTCGTTTTTATGCAAATGCTGTCTTATGTAAGTGGCATAAGAGTATGTTTTTCACGTAAGCGAATTAGAAAGTTTTTATTTTTAGAGTAGGCCTCCATAGCTCCAGGGAGCGACGCGCCTAAGGCGCACTCTGTATTAAAATTATTTCCTCTAAATTGATTTTCTAAGTCCTTAAACCAAATTTAAAGTAGAGTACTTCAGAAATAAGTATTGTCGCAGGTGTACATCGCCACGGCGCACGCCCTCCAAAACACTGGGTTTCTTCTGTACACCAACTCGTGGATGGTGTTCTCTCACATTCCGGATATCTTTAACTCCGCCATGAAATTCTGGGAGCTCGCCATTTACCCCATGCTGCTTGAGGCGAAAAGGAATGGCGGTTGGTAAGTATTCATTTAAACCACCGTAGGTATACTACATCGGGATGTTTACCATGATTTGAGCTTTGAGCTTTCCAATATTTCGGCACAGTTTCATGCGCCATGATTACTGAATAAATAAATATACAGAAATAATGCTGCCCACCGCGCCACATCGGTCGACTGAAGTCACTGCGAATGAAATATTTGCAAGCTCAAAACTCAAATCATGGTAAATATCCTGTTGTAAACGACTTTAGTGTTAATTACCTACCATGCATAGCCATGTACAGCTTTAAAACTTTTATGGTATAACAACATGTTTATTTACTTCATGTCGTTATTTTGTAATAATTTTTGGCTTTTGACCTGTATTTTGAAAAGAACATGCACCATAAGGGTTTGTAGAAAAGTGTGTAATGGTGTTAAAAATACACAGATAGAGTGTGCTGCCCTTCAAGTTGACTTTCAAGTTACTTATCCACTCACCCGTTTCAGGCTGGACCCAGAGCTGATTATCCCAGGATTTCTTCAATTATCCAAACTATTCGAGCTCTACGAAGAACACATGCAAGAACAGACAACAAGTATGGAGTACCTTCGTAACATGAACACGGACCCCGAATTTCGTTGTTACATAAATTGGTGCAATCGTCAAGCGAATACTAGGTAAGCTTCTGAAACAATCCCGCTTACTTTTATAACACTTTAAACTATATTGGACACACCAAATTTCGGCCCGGCGCACAGTGGTACCGCATTGAAAAAAGTGGGCATAGGGTCGAAAGTCGGAATTTCACCTTGATTTTTTTTTTAAAGAACAGGTCTCAGTTATCCTTACAACTTTTATTCTCTGAAGAAAATCTGTAAGATACGTAATTATGAAGATAAAAAATAATCAATTATATTTTCACTCAGATGGCGGTAATTATTATGATCTCCACTCTGCTTAAGAACCAGGAAGAAAACAAGATATGATCCGGGACCAGCCATTTTATTTTGAAATCGTTATTCTGAGATCTTTCAAAATTCAGAGTTGAAAGTAAAATGAAGTTAAATTGAACATTACCCTGTATTTGTAGTTGTTAGTTTGGCTACTAATGGACCAATCACAGCCCAGTATCAGAATGACTAATTTGTTAAAAGATAAGATAATCCCTTTCGTTTATCCCTTAAACACAATTCTTGTTACATAATCATGTTTATACCTGAACAAACGAATCTTAGGTTGAGTACCTAAGATTCGTTTTTTAGACCCTTGTTATCGTAGATATAGAAATCCTTTTACCACTAATCACTTAGCTATCTGCAAATAACAATCAACCTGCGCGTACTAAGTCCTCTTGCTTGGGTCCCTTAGTAGACTCTTGTCAACAACTGAAATTGTGTTATTATTTTACAACGTAATTGCAATCTTCACCTGAAATTAAATACACACAAGCGTTTTTACTTTAGCAAAAACTAGTAAAATGTCAGTATGTTTATTACTTTCGCCTTCAATAAGTCGACAAAAATATACTGTAGGACATGAAAATGCACTAATTGATATGAAATTGATACGAAATCTTCGGAAAAAAGAATAAAAAAAAATTGCCGTAAATTTTCTTCTTGTTTTTTTTTGGATACATATAGTGCATCAGCGCCGGTGCAATAACTGCTATAAATAAAGCGCCAAGCCGCAACCTGACTCGCACACATAGGGTTCCGTACCGTAAAAATCAGGCAATGTTTTCAAAGAACATCAAATTTTCACTTGTTCAGAGACCCCATTAAATTTTCAACTTTATTATATTTTTAGTATTTGTTGTAACAGTTGAAGTTTTACTTATTTATATAAAGTTTCTTTCTTTCTTAAACCACAATATTTAAACATGAAACTTTACAGCCTTGACAAACTAAAAGCAGAAATAGCCAAACAAAACACGTTTTTTATAAGGAAGCCCCCTTCAATTTTGATATTCATTTCATTTTTGATATTTGTTGTTATAGAGGCAAGAGAAATATACATTACCTGAAAATTTCAACTGTCTACCTCTTACGGTTCGTGAGATATAGCCCTGTGATAGACGGACGGACGGACGGACAGCAGAGGCTTAGTAATAGGGTTCCGTTTTCACCCAGCGGGTACGGAACCCTAAAAATTGCCTAAATAAGTGAGCACACTTTAAAACATTAAAACGTGTTTTAAAAAAAAAGCACGTTACCAAGGCGCGCGCTACAAAATGTCTAATATGTAGTCGCATCAGAATCAGAAATATGTTTATTGTCAACTGTTGTACAAAAAAAATCTTATGTATTAAAATAGTGTACAGTTTCAACAGCATATCTATAATAGACATACAATAACAGTTTTAAATCGGTACCTCTATATCTAGGTACACATTTATCCATCTTTTTCTTTTATTATTATACAGTAATAATAATCATTATTTACCATTTTCCTCCAAACAGACTGCAACTACCAGACATCCTAATAAAGCCGATGCAACGCCTGACAAAGTATAGTCTGATAATCGCACGTCTGATAGACCACGTCACGGATGAAGCTACCGCAGAGAAACTGAAGCAAGTGGTAAGTCTTCTTCTTCTTATTTTTCTTGTCCTTAACCCACTTTAGATAGGGTCGGTACAGCATGTACCTATTGTTCTTCCACTCCCCTTGCCCCCACCGTCATCTCCGTAGCACTCACACCTTTTGAAAAGATGTCATCTTTGACATAATGTACCTATCTATTTTTTTGGGTTCTCCTTATACCTTCCCCAGGAGCAGGTAAGTACCTACCAGCACAAATACGTCCACAGCTGAACATGCCTCCCCTAAATAAAGGGGGTTTTGTCGCTCAGTTTAACACCGACAATAGTATCTAAGAAATACGAGGAAGCTCCCAAGCTTTGGAAGAATTCATTGGGCATGAGTCACTCAAAGTCATTAATAAAAGCGTTCGATAAACGGTACACCAACCGAATCCTAGCGCTAAGCAGAAGCAACCTTCGCATCATGACAAGAGCCGTAACTGGACACTGTCGCCTTAACAAGCACATGTTCAAACTGGGTCTAAGCGACACACAATCCTGCAGATTCTGCGAGGAGGCGGAGGAAACGCCTCTTCATCTGCTAGGAGAGTGCGGAGCACTGATGCAAAAACGTAGCATCCATAGCCCAGACGAGCTATGAGCCATCACCCCGAAGAAAATCCTACAGTCCTAGCAGCTGCAAGGGTTAGTGGCGAACTATAAGCGCCGCAGCTTCAGGGCCGAACACTCGAGTGGCGATCACAATAATAATATCATGGCCGTAGTGACACGAAAGCCAACAAATAAGCAAATAAAAAAAAAATATAAGAAATACGGCGTTGTTCTAAGCTTTATAAATATTTGCATGTATTCAAAATCGCATTGTATTTACATAATAATATGTAGTTACTTAAGATTTATTGTTCATTCATCAAGAATTCAGCCTGGAGAAGCTGAATTTCGGCCACAACGGCCGAAATTCGAATACATAAGAACAATCAATCTTTTGTACACGATATCAATTTGGACACAATTGTTAGGATATCCGGTCGACCCTCAAAAAGGGCTTTACCCACATTATTTCGTGATATGTTGCGATGGAGATTTTCAAGACATGTTAAGCTAGACTTATAAATGATTTGAATGAATGTTGTAAACCATAATAACTCTTATAATTGAGTACATTACCTATGTTAATTATACGTCATATTATACGAATAAGACTATCCACATAATCTTCATCATCTTTATAATACCACATACCCATTCCTTTTGAAAAAGCTAGTGTTCTTAAATTTTTATTTATTAATGTCTTAAGGTGCAACGTGACCCTAATTCAAAATCAAACAATGGACAAAATTTGACCAATCCTTCCTTATATATCCAAAAATTTTGGTATGGGTATCGTTTTAGACTAACAGACTCATTGCTTTTCATCGGTCACAACGAAGAGCAATTTGATGCCGTGGGTTGGATAGCGCAATGCGATCACCGTTACACAGCAAGGCGAGCAAAGAGAGCCGCGCTTTATAACCGCAATTTGATGGCGTGGGTCGGATTGCAAAGAGTGAAGCGAACCGCGCAGTTTGACAGCACACCCAAGTATCGTCGTGTGTCCCCCCCCCCCCCTCTTCGAGCCTCACGTAATTAATAAACGACCCCTAAGTAGTTTCACGCACATTCCATGTTACTCGTACAACACCTGCTGAATCAAGTGTCGTAGCCAAATCACTTGTAGAATTATGAAATTACGAAACACCGTAAGGTTTTTGAGCCCCCGGGGCTAACGTCACGAACCGACTTAAGAGGTGAAAATAAACACGCAGATGCCCACGTATTATGTGTATACTAAGCCGCGGTACCGCAACCTTATTTAAATGGTAACAGCCACCATAATTCTCGCTTCGACATGATCCAGAACAGTCACGAAACAGCGTAATGTACAGTCGGGGGCAAAAGTCTAGTAGCTAAGAATCCTGTTGAGAGTACCTACTTATTATGTTTTCAATACAGTCGTTCTGTGTTTTCGTCGTTAGTGTCGTGTTTCGTCAGCTAAAACACTTTTCATCCCATCTATTCGAAAAAGGCAAAGGGTTCCTCGATAAGTGCGAACAAAGTGGGTCATTCCATTCCACGCACTTAATAACAGAGACGAAATGATTTTGAATTTGGAACACTATGTAATTAAAAAGTTGGAACGCAATTCGCTTCAATAAAATCCTGGCCGGTAATAAAAAAGCGTGCCTGCCGACGCGACATTGGCTATCCAAAAAAAAAATAATACGCGGGAACATTTTATTCGTTTTTTTATTCGTTTTTATCAAAATATTATAAGCAATTTTAATTTTATTCACACAAATGAATAAAAAATTAGTTCCAGCGAAAAGTAAAGTGACATATTAACGCCAGAAATAAATTTGTAATTTGGTTATGTACCTAAATATAAACCTTAATATAAATAAAATATAAATATTCGTCACTACTAAAAGCATCTCTTATTTATTTTTCTCGTATGATGAATTTTTCAATTTTTTTAGGGTGAAAAGCAGAGTGTGCCACACGGTACCAAAATTATTTAACCTCGAGCGACGTACTCTGAATCCCTCGCTACGCATAAGATTCAAAAATCGCTTTCGCCATTATTTTATTCCCTTGTATTTGTTTACTTGTGACACAATCTAAGTACTATTGCTTTATAATGTTTTTTTAGGTATGTTAGCACAGATATTAGTTAAATCTTCGTCAATTGTTCTGCGATTTTGATGATTCTTTCGCTTTTGTATAGAGAATGATCTTGAGATGGTCCCATAAAAGGTTTATTCCCGATGGATAACTATCAGTACTTACCGTAAAATTTAATAAAAAGATATACCTATACCTGCACAATTTTAAAGACAACTTAAATTTTGTAAAAACTATCAAATAATTTCTCAATCCATGTCGTCCTATTCTAGGGCAAAATACCTACTCATCAGTCCATAAATTTCATTCCTTTCCGATCATACCTCTGATATGGCCATTATAAATCCCATAGACTATTTACAGGAAAATATCGGAGACACAGTTTACCGGATGTTACATCCATCATTTTCATTTTGTTCGTATTAAGCACGGAATCAACAAAACCGCATTCATCAGAATTGGTTATTTAACGGTTGGTTAACGGTGGAAACTAAGTTGGTAGGTAAAATCACAAAGATAACAATCACGTAAAACATAACCCCTCGTTCTGGATTTGCCTTATTTGGGTAAGCCAAATATAATAATTACAAATAGTAAAAAAAAAAATCCGTCAAGTTCGAGTGTAACGTTTTGTTAAGTTAAGTTTTTTTTTGTGTATGTTATACATTGTTTACATAATTAATCTACAGCTGACACAAACCGTTAATCGGTTTGTCCGTAAGCCTCAGTCTCTATGGTATTCTACGTACAGACATCTCCTTAATTTTCCTGTAAAATATAGATCCAAATCGACAATCGCTACATACATTTCAGATAGATCGCTCTGCAGACATCGGAGATAGGAATGGTAATTTTTTTGAGTATTTCCAAAATATTTAAAAATCTATGAAACCTACATAAAATTCAAAAACTGTTTTGTGATGTACAAACCAATACCTTTCATTTGATAATCCACTTGAGTTTGTAGATCTCGTTTAAAATTTCGACATCGCATTTAATACTGAAAATTTATATATACATTTTTCATTTATTTTCATATATTTTTCTTTAAAACTTTACAGGCGCACAAAATGTATTATTATTTTAAATTTCAAGTTAATAGCTGCGGTAAATGCTGAGATATTAAACAGGGGGAAAAGAACAGACAGAGCGACACCATAGGGTTTCTAAACCGACCTCGATACCAAAACGCAAAAAGAGAGACAGACTATTTAATCAAAAAAATATATCACCATCGTCACTAAGGTAAGGATGCTAAGGTTACCCCATATATTCAAATCTGTTCAGGCATTTATTAGTCATGATGAAATGCAGAAATTTTGGGCAGTGGGGTATAAAAAAGTACGTAAATGTCTTTCTGCCGGAGTCGTTTAAAATGCTACGAAGTAACTTTTTTCTGATCACACTTTTCGTCTATAATGAATTCTTGTTATAAGTAGTTAGTGAGGCCGCTGTTGCGTGCTGAACTCAATCTTCTGTGAAAATAAATAGGTACAACAAGGTTCTCCGAGGGCAGTTTTTATCGACATTATAAAAGGTACCAGCTATAAATGCCCTGCAATCACTAAACTATTAAATTAACGGCTTACTTATGATTATAAATAAGCCCTTTTTATTCGTACAACAATGTTAAAACTTTTGGCGGTTTTCACTTGAAATCTCGGATACAGATAAAATATCCAGTTTTAAATTGTCGCAAAAAAGTCTGTGCTCGTGAAACCTACTGTTCACAGAACTAAAAAAAAAGCAGTAAATATAGGTTTTTATGTGATGAAATTTCATGTCAATATTGTTATAAATTTTATACCAATATAACATTACACACACTTTTTTGCGATGTGCAGAATTGGACCCATTCAGGTATCTAGATTGAGTATAAATTGTGTAGGGTCTACGCGGGAACGCATGCTGTCATCTTCAATCCCTTTCTTTATCTACACGACTTTTTGCTACGATTGCCTGTGTATAAATCGAAGTCAAGTCAAGAAGTATCATAAACTGCGAAAATAAACTGTGATCGGTTTAGCTTCTACCACGAGTAGGTTCTGTTCAGCTGGGGCCCCATTCTGCTAAACTTATCGCTTCACTATGACAGTGGTATCGTCACAGAATGACGCGTTTTGGTCACCTTAAATGCTAGAAGTTAGAAGTTATAGTTACCTTAAATGAAAGAAATGATGATGAATACAACTGGACTATTTGATTGTCCGACGAACTACCAAACAGCAAATAAGAGAGTGGAATAACTAAAATAAAACTCGTCTCGTTTCTTACTTTTCACTTTTTCACTTTTTGTGCTTTAGAATCTTATTTTGTCACAAAATTTGTAGGTAGGCTGTAGGCTTTTACAAAATGTAGCTAAGAACACACCCGGTATCATCGGAGTTTGAAACATGAGCCGTTTTGTTATTTTTATGTACTTCTACGTAGGCGACTCTATAGTCGCTGACGATCACCGAAAAACATAAAACTACCCTCGCTTGTAAATATATCACGGCCTACTCGGTAACCCATACGCAAAAGACGGTCATCAAACAAAATACGGTGACTGTCTAGGCTGTTCTAGAATCCACCTTTCCGAGGTATACCTACGGAGTATCTGCTCCGTGGGTATATCTATTCTCTATTGGTCCTGCTGGTTTATATATAAAGTTCAGTGAGTGACTGCTTAGACTATTTTATTTATTCATTGTCATCGGAATGTAGATACAGTTATATGTGATCATGTAGTACCCTCGGAGCCTTTGCCCTCGCCCTCGGTTGGGTCTATGCCGGCCTCGTAGTCATTCGAGAACTTTCCCTCCCTCCATACCCTCGCCCTTGTATCAGTGCACGAACGCACGCTTGGCGTACACGTCGCGTCACGTAAAAAGAACGCTGAGGGGGGTAGAGGGGAAGTGTCTGCGCACGGGTAAATCGCTACAAATCGCTGTGCTCAGGTGAAGGCCAGCGTTCTTTTTACGTGACGCGACCTCTACCTTGGTACATATTATTTTAATAGTAGAGGAAAGTTACCAGATATGGAATAGTATCTCTAATTTGGAATACCAGCATTTCTCGCAAACAAATATTCCTAAACGCCACGAGCTGTGATCGTCTATCTCTTTCAATCACTAAACTTGCGTACAGGTTTCGATGTGTCAGTCGAGCGAGTCCATTATTTCGTCATCGCTCATTAGCTGCATCACACTAATATTATAAACGTGACTGTTTAGATGTTAGATATTGGGTTGTTTATTTATAACAAACTGCTTATTCTAAAATAATGTTAAAAATATGTGGAAATGACTTTCACCAAAGAAAAATAAAGGCAAATAGACTATTTACTTACCAAAAATAAAAGAAAAGTAACCAATATCGAAGTAATAAGCAGCTTTTCATTTCCCAGCGATCACCGATTCCTGAGAAACACTTTTTCTATATGCAAACTCTACTACAATAGAAAAAATAACAAAGCAAAACTTTATTACATACAAAATCTAATTGCAAGAAGAAACTATCTGACGAACAAGAACAATATAACGAAAGAAGAAAGAAAAGAACGTTGTTATTTATATAAAAATATTCACAAATATATCTTAAAAGAAACTGATGAACATAGAATAAATGTGATAGAAAAACACCTTACATCGTCAGGAAGTTTGAAAAGGGGTTTTAAAGCATTAAACAACACGAAACAATGGATCCTTGTCTCACAATCAGCTCTACCAATAGCAAAACCTAGTCAAGATCAAAGATATTATCTTTGATCTTTGAAACAGCCACAAAATTTTATATAAACCTATACGCCACACGAGATTAATTTCAAGAAAGGTCCGCTAAATATCCTAACTCTAAAAATATTTTCTATTGAAGAAATCATGAACATGAAAAAAATTGAGAGTTTAACACAGATAAATGAACTGGACCAGATGGAATCCCATTTGAAGCAATAATAACAGGAAGATCTCTACTTGCAACACCTATAACAGCTCTATTCAACATGGTTCTAGACTCCAGGAAAATACCGAAAGAGTGGGCAGAATCTAATATAACCTTACTCTATAAAAAAGGAAACCCAGCCAACCTATCCAACTACAGACCGATCAGCCTGCAATCGAATGTATACAAGTTATTTGCTTCTTGTCTGGAAGAACATCTTACTGCCTACACTGAATAGTACTAACCACCAGAGCAAGCTGGTTTCAAGAAAAACTTCTCAACTACAGAACACATCCACACAATAGATTAGATCATTGAGAAATATGAAGAACATAGAAAGCCGCTCTACCTAGCTTTCATCGATTACGCTAAAGCTTTCGATTCAATTTCCCATAACAGCATGTGGAAAGCTCTATAAGACTGCGACGTGCCAGAAGAAGTAATTGAACTTGTAAAAGACATATACCATAAAAGTATAAGTCAAGTAAAAATGGAAACAAAAAGTTCCGAAATAAACATGTTTATAGGCGTCAGGCAGGGGGACCCACTATCAGCCACAATTTTTATAACTGTACTAGAGAACATAATGAAGAACCTAAGGTGGGAGACAAGAGGTATCTATGTCAAAGGCGAATTTCTTAGCAATCTGAGGTTTGCCGACGACATAGTGCTCTTTTCAGAAACACCAAAACATCAAGAACAGATGATCAACGAACGAGATACAATAAGTCGCCAAAGTGGCCTAGAACTCAACACAACAAAAACGAAGATAATGTCAAACCACATAAACATACCTATAAAAGTCAACAATATTACATTGGAATACGTACAAAATTATATTTATTTGGGAAAGGAAATATCATTCAAAAAATGTCGAAACACTGACGAAATCGATAGACGAATCGCACTGTCATGGAAAAAATTCTGCAGCAACAAAGACCTTCTCAAATCAAAGCTTCCATTTTAAAACTTAGGAAGAAAATACTAGACTTTTGCATACTACCTTGTCTATCTTATGGCTGCCAAAAGTAGATTTATAATAACTACACTAAAAAAATACAGGTATGCCAAAGAGCGATGGAGCGAAGTATACTGAGTATAAAGTGAAGAGACAGAAAAAAGGAGTTCAGTTATAAGACAATCCACAAACGTAAAATGGAGGAGGCCTTCACTCGACAGGTCCTTAATAATTTTGTTATAAATCTAATTTAAAAAATATTATGTTATTGTAATACAAAATAAGTTTCATATTTAATCCATAATAATTAACTTTGCATATTTTAATATTATTAAGGAAATAAAAAAAGATTTTAATATGTTATTATTGGGTTGTTTAGATGTTTGGAAAACTGCTATAAGCGGCGAAAATAGCGTTCAGACTATTACAATAGTATGTGGCACACACAGATTTTCATAAATTCTGTGTGTGAATGATGTTCTTTATATTTCATCGTGCTAAAACCGTTAACCATATTTTTGTTGCAGTTGGACCTAGCAAAATGTTATATCACGGGAGTGAACCGTGCGGTGCGACAGAGAGAAGAGACGGCGAAACTAGACGAAATGCGAATTGATCCCTACGAGCCCGTAAGTGCATTATAGTCCACTATCATTCTTAAAATATCTTATTTCTCCCATATATTTAATAAACCGCCAAGTGCGAGTCGATTCGCACATGAAGGGTTCAATACCGTAAAAATCAGTCAACTTTTTCAAAGAACATCAAATTTTCTCTTGTTCGGAGACACCTTTAAATATTCAACATTATTTTATTTTTAGAATTTTTTCTTATTACACTTGAAGTGTTACTTATTTATAGAAACTTTCATGTGCCTATTGTAGTTCATGAGACAACAGACCTTGACAAATTAAGAGCAAAAAAGGCAAAAAAACATTTTTTTTAGTATGGGAGCCGCCTTTTATTTTGATATTTATTTTATTTTTATTATTTGTTATCATAGCGGCAGAAGATATAAACATTTTCTGAAAATTTCAACTGTCTACCTCTTACGGTTCATGAGATAGAGCCCTGTGACAGACGGACGGACGGACGGACAGCGGAGGCTTAGTAATTAATAGGGTTCCGTTTTCACCCTTCGGGTACGAAACCATAAAAAGCATTGTGTTTGGCCGATTTTTAGGAAACTCTTGGTATTTCTGTTTTAATTTAACTACAAGAAGAAAAGATATAAAGATTTCTTTACTGTCGACACTGTTTACAAAAAGATCTTAAAAACTAGGTAAAAATAACAGTTTGTCTATTGATGATGCACATATTATTTACTTTTATAACTAAATTATTGATTAAATATAAAAAAAATCTTTGGTTTCATAAAAACATAACTTAACCAGACTCTACTCATCTACCTTATCTACTACAAACCAAACATAGTTGTCTTGTCTTGTACAGCGGGGACTGGTATTGATATGGATCAGTGAGCTACCTGTAGATTGTTTGCAACAGTCTGCAGTTAGCTTCATTGTTTTAATTGTAAATGCTAGTTCGAATTTGTTTTTATTATTGAATTGTAATTTTATTTGTCAATAAAGATTGTTGTCTTGTAAGTATAATGAACGTATAATTTTTCAAGCACTTTGTTTTTTCGATTCCCATCAGCAATTGAATTCTTAAGATAGCTAGTAATTTTCTTAAAATTGTTTTTAAATAAAATAATCAGTCGCTTCGTACAGTAACTATTCATCAATCATTCAAGCCCTGACAAGAAACCGAAGTCTACCTTTACCATCGATCACGGAATTTGCCGACTCTTCCCGGCGAGTATCTTGATCGATGACATCTATCAATGATTTGTAACTTTACCTAGAACATCTTAAAAAAATTTAAAGAAAATAAAAAAGGATAGTCTATTTCAATCACCGAACAAACACGATGCAAAAAATTCGCGTGTTACATTACTCTAATACTTTTCAGATTTTAACGTTAGTGCAAAATATAACTATAATGAAATTAAAATGCAAACATGGTTATTTTTTTTATTGTCCCCTCATTTATTTTTATATTCATGCTCATTACATACACAAAAATCATACACAAAAAACGGTTACTTCTGATGTTTATCCCAAAACTGACTAAGTAGACACGGTATAATGTTGTTGACTAAAAAGATACCGGTATATCGCGGATAGGTTTTGAAATCATATTTAAGTCTGCATACAATCAAACGCTAAAAAGAAAAATGTAATTTTTTTAATGTCTCTTGAATATTTGAAAATTATCAGTGCGAATGTTTTGCACCCAGAACTACTGTGCCTCCTGTGATGGGTGATATAAATAGAGTTGTACCCTTTTTGTGATTTTTACATAGAAATTATCAGAAAACAATTACGATTTTTTTGGTTCTAACTCACGTTCTTCTATCTGCTACAGTTTCGAAGATAATTTTGAAAGTGATATAACTACCAGGATATTAGCAAAAAAATCGTGAATATAGATATAATGTCAAGTTGTCCCTTTAAGTAATTGCTTCCACACACTGGTTTTCGTGCTTCGTGGTATAAGAGCGATTATATTACACATTTTATTTTTCAGTGTCGTGAATATTGATATAATTTTGAGTTAGATCACTTTGAACCAATCATTCTCAATACTGATTAGGGTACAATTCAATAGAAAGTAATCTTATATTTTTATAAATTGTGGTGTGTGCGTTTTTGGCAATATTGTGTTAGGAGCATATTAGTTATTAGATTTTTTTAGTTCTTGTATATAAGATTACACAAAGACAACTTATAGGTGCAACATAATTTAACCGTACTTGTATCATTGACCACGTAATTTTAACACATATTAGAAATAAAAAAGGTACAAGTTACAAGTTTTTAGTGATTTACTTTAAAACTACAATATTTAACATTAAAATTAAAATGCACTGTGAAAGTGAATGTTTTTATCTACAAAAGAAGGTACTTAAGTGTAACCTAGCCCACTTAGTTCACGAACTAGAATTTTTTAAATCTTGTTTTTGTTCTCCTGTAAATTGTTGATTTTTCACTTGCATCATATGTCACAGGAGGCACAGTATTGAACCATGACAGCCACTTAATCAAAGGGTCACGCTAAAAAACCATTTCCGTTCTGGATTTGGAAAAGTCTCAAAAGGAAACGAATCCCTCAGTGGATTTGTAAGTGGATTAGAGTGGAATTGGGCACATTTTAGAGAGTTTTATATCCTAACTTTTTTGTTTGAATTCAATCTATTCAAATTACATTTTGACGAGCTCTGAGCAGAAGATTCACTACCCACCGCGCCGCCTCCCGGTCAACTTACAATAATTATACTTACTTATTTCACGATCTTGTTTTATTTTTAGTTGTTCGACTGACAATCAAAATGTTTCATCTTAATGTTTTACCGATTCGATTATTTATGTCAATCGCTTTTGTTTATGATGATTTGTACAAAGTAGAGGGGGCCCTATTCAAGAAATAAAATTCTTTGTTACGTGTAATGTTTTCTTTTGTAGTTCGGCAGTCGTAGGTATATATTTTCTAGCTAATTGTGAAAGTACACATTCATTTATAGATACTCACATGTTTTATTTACGCAACGTCTAAGGTCGTCAACGACGTATGTTGTTGAGTAGGTTATTACAAAACTTGGCTTCGCTCGGACAATTGATTGGAAGTCGTTTCAAACCCGGAACACTTCGGTAGAGATCTAAAACAGGCCTTATTCTGCTTAACTAATCGCTTCTCTATGACAATGGCATCGTCACAGAATGACACATTTTGGCATTCTACCTTAGATGAGAAGGATGAGAAGGATGAGAAGGAGAGACGCGCGTCAAACGTGTCTATGTTGAAACCACTATATCATTCTCTCAGTGCCAATAGCACCGCACGCACTATATAGTTTATTTCTTCTAAGGATTCTGCGACGATCATCATGATCAACCTATACTAGTCCACTGTGGACATATGCCTCCCCTATTGAGAGCCATAGCGCCTGCCTTTCCGTTAGCGATTGGTCAGCAGAATTGGGTCCCAGTCAATACCTATCACAAGCTCTACTTTGACCAGCAAACATTTTTTTTTTCTGAACAGGAGTACAGAGGCGACGAGGAAGTGGAGAAGACGTATAGACGGCATGCTATCATTAATCTACACCTGCCGATGATCGATTGCGGCACGGTCGGCCGCTGCCTTATCCACCACGGCATGATGCGCTTCAAAGACTCCATGAAAGAGGTTAAGACTCATTGCGACCATTATCCTGGGTATACGTAGGCCGCCCGCTTCCTTTAATAAGCGCCTTATTGACTATTTTATTATAATAAGAATTATGGGGGTAAGACCATAATTCGTACAGTAGGCGTGCGGGTGAGGATCGCAGGGCACAGATATTTTTCTCCGCGCGGAGCGGTGCGGCTTATGTGACGGGAATAGGTAATTAGCGTAAAAAGTTGTATAGCATAACAATAGATAGGAATTCGCAATGAAACCTCTCGCATCGAAACGGGAACCATTCCTAATTAATCAGGATGACCGGAACCGGTAAGGAGTTTCCTATCGATGGAGCTCTCTTAACATAAAACTTACTAATCGTGCTAAATCGGCTAACTTGCCGCTGCCACTTCGCTCGCAAAGCTCCATAGACCCATAGATCTAAATAAAATCTGTATATATGGTACGTTCTCCCAGCGCTTGTTCAACAACTGGCCCGTGTTACAACTACACGCAAACACTCGCTCACAGTTACATTTCCAATCTTGTGCAATAATTATAAAGAACAAACACGAGGGCATTGCTGTAGTCTTTTAGTCAATAAATCACACTGAAGTACGTCGTAGCAAGCACGCGCAACACGAACGTTCGGTCCGACTATGACTGGGGAGGGTGGACCTAATTGCACCTAGTATCATCTTCCCATTTTTACTTAGATCGATGCATATACATACCTATGTACAATATTTATATTTTGTTTACAGTTCGACGTGCACGTCTTACTTTTTACTGACATGATGCTGATATGCAAAAAACTTCCAAAAATTAAAGAAAAAGACAAGGAGAAGTACAAAAAGGAATATACTCACTGGAAGATGTTGAGGTAGGTAAGAATTTCCAGGGATTACCTACATACATAAGCAACTTGTTAAACTCACCAATAGGATAGCTGGTTTATCAAGGGTACCTAACTATTAGGATTTGACAAACCTTCCCATAGGATAAATTTTCATTGTTCATTATAATTTTCTTGCCCTATTTTCACATTATGCGGGGTAAGCATATGTTTTCTTCTTCCATAAAGATTTATGAGCCGTGATCTCAACACACTTATCATACTAATGTCATACCTCTACTCCTATATCCACCCACATTCATGTCAAATCACACTCATGCTAAGTTTTTTCTTATCATTCCAATGACAAACTCAAACTGCAGTCTTATTTGACTTCATACTTAAGTTGAAGGTCAAAATTAGTACCCATTATGAAATAACAATAGATCACTTGAGTCCTGTTCTCCTGTTCTTTCTTAAAGGTGCAGAAATATCACTGGCCTGTTTAAACCTACGCGCCTACTAACCAATAGTACCTCAGAACTGTCACCTACTTAGGTGACAAATAATTTTGTAAATTTGTATTTTTAAAATTGTGTAAAGTAATTTTGTATTCCTACTTCTTTTTTATTTTATGTACATTTTAATTTAAGAATACAAAATACATTTTGGTATTCCTTGTGGCGGTTCCGGGACAATAACATTGTCATAGGAAAGCGATTGGTTTAGCTGAATTGAACCTGTTTATCTTTTATTTGCGCCAGTGCGAATTATTTCCAAAAGCAAAGAACAAAGCGAATGTGTTTTTTTTTGTTTTGTTTTAGGCCGAAGATAATGCTGAGCCGTCTGCATCTGGCTTACAAAACAGACTCAGATGTTACAGCTCTAGTCTACGTAATTTTGGATGAACTGGGAAGTTCGCAATCAGTTTTTCAACTGTCTGAGTCGCCGAAGGATCCGCTTGGGGCGAAGACTCTGAAGGTTTACATTTGTTTACAATTACTATATTTATAGCAGAACTATGCTTAATAAATGTTTTGTTTAAGTATGAATATATAGTCAACAGTATGGTCCTCTGCCTACTAATATAATATTTTTAATTTAAGGTTGATCCTTTGGTGTTGGCGCGTCCTTTTTTTTTTGTTTGAATTTATCGTGCTGTCTACAAGAAATAAAACTGCCGATTTCGGGCTGAAAGTCAACATATTCCCAAATGTTTTATCTATCATAAATTCATAGTTGATTATGTTTTAATTTTTTTAATTATTCAGATAAAGTTTTCGTTTAAAGATTCATTAAAAGTCAAGTCATTTAATTGACTGATTCATTATCTGTTTTTTTTTTCAGATTTGGGAGATGAAGATTTTCGAAGCCATGATCACGTACACCCTAACCAAATGGTACGTCAAGCACCCGCCTGTGGAAATAGCGGTAGTTGAACGAGCCTTCAGTGTGGAGGACAGTGAAAAGGTACCTAGAGTTAATTAAACGTTTCTCTTGAAGTAAAATGTACATCAATACACTTTTTTTAATTATTGCCTGTGTTGACGATGTAAAAATTCTAAACTTCACACAGCTATTCAGGCATTTAATTAATGGTGAAATAAAAAAATAAACTCACTAACGTTTTTATGTGAAAACATAACTGAAAACATTACAATCCTTTAGAAAGTCGTATAATAAACTAAAGTCTGTGTTTTTTCCTTATTTGAGTATAAAAATAAATATTAAGTTTATTTCACGTTTTGATCAACATCAAGCGAACATTCGAGCCGGAGGAAATAATAAGGTTCACGTCAAAATCTTATTATTTCTCTGACTCGAATCCGCAAATTCTTGCATATCCACCAACTGCCACTGCACAATAGTAGATTGTATCACAAGGGAACAAAATAATGTAATTAAGGCGAGAGCGATTTTTTGAATTCTAAGCGTAGTGAGGGATTCAGAGTACGTCGCTCGAGGTTAAATAATTTTGGACTTTATTGAAGCGAATTGCATTCAAACTTTTAGTGTTCCAAAAGTCATTTCGTCACTGCTATTAAGTGCGCTGGAATGACCCACTTTGTTCGCGCTTATCGAGGAACCCTTTGCCTCTTTTCGAATAGATAGGATGAAAAATTAAAATAGTTTATTTCTAAATTGAATATAAAAAACCAGTAACAAGTATCCCTGGTTTCTGTTTTAGTTAAATTTTAACTATATTACAGAGAACCAGTAAGATTTCAAGTTCTTTAAATTTTTATTTTCAGTTCCCATGTTTAGGATAGACATACTATCCAAAAGAAAAATTCCACGGTAGGTAGGACAGTAACTTATAAATTAGGTAAATGACGAACTTTATGCTGTGCGGTGCGACATATACCTCGTGGAATCAAAAAAGATATGACATTTTGTGGAATTGTGATTAAAATTTTAAGCATTGTAAGGTTAGAGTAGTCTGCTACGCGTTTATTTGCTACGCCGTAGTCCGTTACGCTACGCCATAGTGTGGTACGCTACGACGTAGTCTGGCACACTACGCCGAAGATACCTACTTTGCTACGCCTCGCTATTGTATTGATTAGCAAAAAATATTACATTTTCCAGTTCGGGATTTTTCTTTACACAATAATTATAAACCTTGCCTACCCAGCATAAAGCCCAGTTTAAGGTAACTGCACACTTGTCAACTCGGAAACGGATTATCTACGCCTCAACTAGAGTCGTTCAGTATTCTTTGTCTGAAACTCCCTATACGCACACTATCAGTAGGTTCCTATCGTAACGGCATCGCCTCGCGTCTTTTTTTTTATTTATCGAGGTTGTGTCGATCCGATTCCAGTTGGTACGAGTGCGGCAAACTTTATGGTGGTCTTCTAAAAGATAATCCGATAATATATGTTAATCGACATTGTTATTGACAAAGTTTAATATACAATATACATCAAAGTTAACTCGTCAACAGCTGATTATTTATAATCGAAATTATGGAAATTTTAGATGATACAATAGTCTTTTAGAAGAACGTCACCCTGCCCATCCCTGTCCCAATCGAAAGAACGCTAACAATCAATCCTGTGTAGTCTTTCAGTCGACAGCGCGAAGCTGCCGCAACGGCGGTGGAGAAGCGAGCAAGAGAAAGAGTAGCTGCCATGTTACATAGAAGAGGGAATGTCGAGACTATACAGGATAAACATCAGGAGACCGAGTTCGAGCTGAAATTAATGTCGGAGTACGCTAAGTACTACCCCGAAAAGTACGATTCCCAAACCGTCGATTACTGTGCAGCAATATATACCGCCATATGTAAGTATTATACTAGAGGTATCTGTATTACTAACTTGTGCCCGCAGCTTCGCACGCACTTTACCGGGATAAATAATAGCATATGTCCTTCGCTGGGATACCGTCTACCTCCTTGCCAAATTTTATTAAGATCCGTTTAGGCGTGAAGAGTTAACAGGGAGACAGAATTACAGTCAGTTTTTTTTTCCACCGGAGTTACACATGTTACATTTGATGTCGTTAAACTGTATATTATTACAATCACACATAGATTTTCGACATAGAAAACACCATAGGAGATTGTTCAAAGAATGTAAAAAAAAATAAAGATTTATTAATATAAGTATGGACATATGCAGATGCAGACACCGCGCGGAAGATGAGTCAGGTTGATTCGGAGCCCATGTCTTCAAGACGCGCAGTCAGCTCTCAACCCACAGCCAGCGCTCCTGCGGTAACTCCTCGGCGAAGGTCGTCTATGGCTGCCGCCATTGCCAGCGGGATAAAGGGCCCTAATGATAATATCATTAGAGCTCTTATGGGTACACGAGGTAATTAACTGCAAGGGTTAGTTTGGGTTGGTTTTCGTGCTTTTTATAGTTAACTAGTTTCTGCCAGCGGCTTCGCACGTGTTGTTTGCGTGTATGCGTAAAAACGTTTAAAGGATATATAAATCCCATGGGAACTGATTTATGGGATAAAAAAGTAGGTACCTAGCCTATGTTTACCTACATCTGTGCAAAATTTCAGCCCGGTCTGTTGAGTATAAGTGGCGTGAAAAGGTAACAAACATCCATTCATCCATGTATCCCTCTATCCATCCAAACTTTCGCATTCGTAATATTAGTGTGATTCCTCATCGTCAAAAAACCTTCGTTTGAGCGCAATCTCAGTTGCTGGTTAGTGACGATGTGATGGCCAAAAAGTAGTTCGAATGTCTTGTGTTTTTTGTTCTCGTATTTTTCAATAAAAAGTAATAATCTATTAGGGTCTAGTCGGGTTTTTTATATCCTCTATTTGTATGGACAACTTACTAATCAAATTTGGCCAGTTAAATATCCATGCAAGTGGGAGCAGGGAAAGAGACTCTACAACTTATTGTCTGTTGTCTTAGATAAAGTACCTAAGACTATGTACACACTAGGCGCTTGGAAGCGCGCGCTTTAGCGTTTTAATAAAGATTGTGGTCCCCTAGATCCATACACATCCAAATGCGCGCTTTTATTCAAGTGCGCGTTTGAATTTGTAAAGACAATGTAATGACACCGCCCAATTTGTACTCGCACTCTGTATATTATTAAAATCATCATTATTATCATGTTTATTTCTGTATATAATTGGTACATTTCTTGTTGTGATTCCAGCCGACAGACGTCCGCCCAATATTCACGCGATATTTGAAAAAGGAATTGCCCATTGCATCGCAGAGCCGCTACCTTCCACGTCACAAAACATGATCATGTCCAGGTAATTATCTAGAATAATTTATATAACGGGTGGCGCAAAAGTACCTAATGTCATAATGCGAATGTGCTTAATTTTTTGCAAACGGCTTCAAATGACACTATGCTTTGATATATATGTTGTAGGTAGATAAAAAATTAGTTGTCGACAAGCCATGGAGCGATACACACCTGTCGAACCACCAATTTTCGAAGAGACCAATTTCTGGGCCGAGTGATTTCCCGTTATGGACATTTGAACTGGCCGTCCAGATCGCCAGATCTAACAGCCGCATATTTTTTCCTTTGGGGCTTTTTGAAATCTCGCGTTTACCACAACAAACCACGAACTTAGCAAGTTTTGAAAGCTATCAGAAATCGCCAATTTGGAGCCAGATGACTTGCAACGTTCCGAAATTTCAAATAGCCCCAAAGGTCTTGGGAGGGAAGTTCTTAAGGTCTGGTTCTTAAGGTATGTCTGTCTATAACATAGATGTCAAAGCACAGTGACAATTAAAGCCATTTGCAAAAAAAAAAACACATTCGCACTATGACATTAGTTTTGCGCCACCCTGTATTTAAGCTAGTTTGGTGGGCCGTGCCGGTAGCGTCGTACGCATCGACCCCTCAAACTCTACACATTGATGTCTTAAGACCCGACTAAGGGAACCTACCCATAGTAGGGCTGCGTCTGCGCAGGCTCCTGGGAAGAGGCCCTGTGATCCGGATAGATTCATTATGGTTGTACGCCGGAAGCCCAATAAATGGAATCGGTGCGGTGTTGGACTACTGGATATCGACTCTGGCTTCAGAGCGGTAGTCCGTACTACGCAGCTGTACATCTTACGCGTTCACTACGCTGTGCAGACAGACGCTGTGGAGGACTTCATAAAGATGAAGACTGGGCTCTCGCTGCGCGTCAAGAAGCTGGACTCTCGCCATAATGTAAGCTTCAGCTCATTTATGGTGAGAGTTCCAACTCGAAATGTGTCGACTTCTTATGTGGGACGAGTTTTGGCCGAGGGGTGTCAAGTACTGACGGTTCACTGGCCGCCTGCAAGGGGACACCGCCGTGCACCTTCGTCAGCTGACACCCTGATTGCGACATTTACACGACGACGCCGTGATTATAATATCCGTGTTATAAATTAAGTTTTTATATTTTACGTATGTTAGTTATAAGATTTAATAATAATAATACACAGAAGGGCGGCAGCTTCCATCTGTGTATTATTCAACACCTCCACAGCGATAGTGCGGTCCCCAATCCGCATGCCCAGCGTGGGGATTATGGCATTGCACCCATGATGAGAGCAATATGGCGCTTATCAGGGGCGGCCTATATACAGCAGTAGATGATGTGAAGTTTTTATTGTTACAGCGGCGGCAGCTCTATGTTCCGTTCGAGCAGCGAGCTACACTTTTCAATGAGGTCAGTATTCTTGCACCTTCCTATCTTTCGAGGACATCCGTGAGCGCTGGTGCGGCGGCAGATTTGGCCGAGGATCTCAAGGACGCAAATATGCAGGTCTCGACAGAGCCTACACATTTGATCCCTTTGGGGTCGAGACCCTAAGTCCGTGGGGTACCGAGGCTATCCGGGTTTTTAAAAAGTTATCTGAGCATCTGATCGACGCGACGCGTGACCCGAGAGCTGGTAGGTATCTGGCGCAGCTCATCAGCATTGCCATACAGCGGGGCAATGCAGCCAGCGTCATGGGGACGCTTCCGACTGGTATTGATATGGATCAGTCGAGCTACCTGTAGATTGTTTGCAACAGTCTGCAGTTAGCTTAATTGTTTCGATTGTAAATACTAGTTCTAATTTGTTTTTATTATTGAATTGTAATTTTCTTAGTCAATAAAGACCTATGAGTCCACGTATTCTGGTTATTTTGCACGTATAAATAACATTACCTTAAATTAAAAAAATAAAAACTATTTTACTTAAACTGCCTATGCAGTGGCATAAGTACAATGTTTATTGTTTTGTTGAATGTATCGTGAGATATGTCCGAAGAATTTGAGGGTGTTACCCACTTCAGAGCATGGACACATGGCCAGCCTAAACAAGCTTTTGTCTGGGATACAATGAGTTAATTATTACAGCTTAATTAATTTAAAATATTAATGAAATCAAATCATTTATTATGTACGTAGCTTATGCATTGTATTACGCTACGGTGTGATTTTTTTCCATTCTACCCTAGACAAGACCCTGTCTGGGCTGTTTACGCTATTAGGGTGTGTCTTATGACACGTATAAATAAAGTTGCGTTTCCAGCTACGGGTCTCATGAGGAGCTGCGTACAGATCCTGTGCAGCGCTCAGGCAATGCCTTGGAACCGAACCGGCCGGCATTCGTCGTTGAAGACGGGGGTAAGTACATTTTAAAGTTACGTACTCGTACCTACTCAAGATGGTGGGGTTCGCGTGTGTACAGATCTTGCTTGATTTACTACACTCACCTGCTTGATTATAATATCAGTTTATCTAATTTTATTTGTAACAAAGTTATGCATTAAATATTTTAAATATTAGTGTCATTATTTTTATTCATTAAACATTTAAAAAAAAACATTATTGTTGGACGTATTGATTTGGCCGAGTATCTCACAGAGCCTACACATTTGCTCCCATTGGGGTCGAGACCCTAGGTCCGTGGGGTACCGAGGCTCTCCGGGTTTTTAAAAAGTTATCTGACCGCCTGGTCGAAGCGACGCGTGACCCGAGAGCTGGTGGGTATCTGGCGCAGCGCATCAGCATTGCCATACAGCGGAGCAATGCAGCCAGCGTCTTGGGAACGCTTCCGACTGGTATTGATATGGATCAGTTGCTACCTACCTGCAGATTGTTTGCAACAGTCTGCAGTTAGCTTAATGGTTTTTATCGTAAATACTGGTTATAGTTTAGTTCTCATTGGTTTTTATTATTTCATTGTAATTTTCTTTGTTAAAAAAACATTAACAAACGTTTCATAAACATTGTCTATAAGATTATTTTCAGAATGTATTTTCAGAATCTATATAATAGACTCAGTACCTATAAATTGCTTTTTATCCTACCATTCTGGTATGTTACTAACATACATAGGTTACCTTCATTAGTTCCAAGATCCAACTTGTATGTCATCGTATGTTGTCCGTAGAGTGACTAATTAAATAAATTAGTGAAAATTATCTGAGAAAAATAAGTGAATAATTATCTACCACAAGTAACGTTTTAAGACGCTTCTTGCTGCCCTGCTTTATAATCGATAATCATATTATATGATTTGAAACTCTTCTATAACTGTTGCAATAACACGCCGCTGCTGCTATTAAAGGCGCTTTAATGCAAAATTTGTTGCTCCTTTGGTTTCCTTGAAATCAGATTCTATACTTATATTAATAAAAGTTAAAGTTTTTATGTTCGTTTGGATGTAATCGGCTGTTACTGGATATACCATCCTGAAAACCCTAAAGAAAACCTTCATCTTATAAACAATTAATTTTATTTGATTGTGTGTATGTGTAATATGGATTATTATCTGAAATAAATGAATACAATACAATACAATACAATAAACGTATGGAGTAACCCACATAATGCAGGGTATTAATGGATTTACTGTCTTGTTATAAACTGTATAGTTAGTTTATCTATAAAACACTAAAAAATTACGTTTTCTAGCTTCAAAAATCTCACAAAGGTATACCAAATTAACTTGTGCCAATCTACACTAATAATGAGATGCAATACAGTTAAAAGCCAGTTTGGATGCTAAGGGCAATCTCTGGAAATAATAGTCCAATTCTAAAATTACTTCACTGTGGTATCACGTGAGCTGCTTGGAGGAGCTAGAGTAAACATAAAAATAAAGGGTTTTTTACGAGAATTTCAAAAACAACATTCGTTTGAGCACACCATGTTACGCTAAAGCTAGGTTTTTGAAATTTCACCCCTACTAGTGGCCCTGGAGACGTGCAGTAACAGGTTTTTCTAAAACCTATAGCAAGCTCCAGCCTCTCGCAATTCAGGTTTATTATAGATTTAAGCACTGTGCTATATATAATAACTAAATTTTAAGTAAAACTTATTGTGAAGAAGAAGATAAACAAATTATGATCCTAATATTTATATATATTTCAGGTTGTCGCTCTCCAGCAATAAAAGTTCACATGATCCCCGAAAACACTCAAACTCTATTGCCGTCCCTGCGATCGGTTAGGGTAAGTCCAAATGATGGTCCGGTCGTGGAGAATGTCCGGTTAATGGTCGGTCGTGGACAATGTCCGGTCATATCCAGTCGTGGACAAAGTCCGATCAATTAGGCAGGGAGGTAGATGGTATCCCGTGGACGGACATATGCTACTTTTTGTCCCGGATAAAAGCGTGCGAAGCCGCGGGCAGCAGCTAGTATTATGTATAAAGAAAACGCCTCATTATATCATGTACTCTAAGGTAAGCGCTCGTTCATGAGCGGACATTATCCACGACCGAACGGTCGTGGATAATGTCCGCTCATGGCGCTTTTATCCGGGACAAAAAGTAGCCTATGTCCGTCCACGGGATACCATCTACCTCCCTGCCTAATTTCGCTAACATCCGTTCAGCCGCTTAGGCATGAAAAGGTAACAGACAGACAGAGTTTTGAATTTATTATATTTGAGCTATGGATGATAGCTCAACATAGATCGACTAGAGAGGAAAGCGGGCGCTTTAGCGTGGGCTAATATCTGTCAAATAAAACTGATATAGACCCCGTATACGTGGACTAGACAACCTCTTCGCGAAATATCTGCGCAATCTTTTGGGCTCTAAAGTAAACAGGGTTTTTTGGAAAATGCCTCATTAAAGGGAGTAAATAAAATCAAAATATTGTAAAAATAATCTTCGATAAAATAGATAGTTTTAGCAAAGATCTTATGTTTTAAAACTCATTTATTGCAATTAATAGCAAAAATATATTTTCTTGTTGTAAATATAAATGCTACAGGTACGCACATAAATGAAATAAAACGTTAAATGTAGCCCTGTATAGAACAGAATAGAAAATCATTATTTGTATAGCAGAATTTAATACATGAGATACATTGCTGGTATAGGGCTAATAAATTATCATTATCTTTCTTTTAATGTATGTTTCTGAATAATTGCAATTTCCAGACCCCAACTCTGGTATTACAAGAGTCCTCGCCGAACCATTCGCCCGGACCTCGTAGCGCGAGCGCCGGCGCTGGCAGTGAGAACACGCTGCGGGTCGCGTCGGCAGTCACGCTGGTGCACAGCATGCCCGACATTAACTCCGAGATTCGCCGCGTTCTCTCGGCGAATCTTGAACCGTGAGTTTACTTTTTAATTGCGATCAGATTCAGACGCTCCATCAGTTACTAAAATTACCAAACGTATAATGTTATTTCCAAAGATCCGGTATATTTTGTTTTTGTTTAGTTGTAGCTTAATCTCTCGCTGCAATACCAGAATTTAAAGACGTTTTTCCTGAGCAAAAACTACAAACCCAGGATAACTATCAGGAAATATTTCAGGAGGCCTATCCCGCAAACGGCATCAGAGCGACTGTACAGATCACACCAGGAGCTGATGCACAAGAATCGGCTGGCGGCCGGGCAGCACTACCTAAAGCCTGACCACCGCGGCTCGAGCTACCCGCCTCCCAGTCCAAGGTAAGATTTGCTTGAACTAATACCACATGCCATGGCCGTCGCAGCGCAAGAATCGACCCCTATAAGTTCAGCCCGTGGATGACGTAATGGTCGATACCGGCGAGGCGCCCTCTGCGCCCGCCAAAAGTCCGGTAACGTTGTCATGGCCATCTGCGGTCAACAGCATTACAGTCCATTCGAAAAAAAAAGAAAAGAAAAAGTAATGGTCGACAAAAACTACCAGAGCAAGAGCAGCAGCTTCTTTCTGTGTATTTTAACACCTACACTTGATCTTCCATCCGCCTGCCATGCGTGTTGGCTAAGGCAAAACAGCCCTTCTTGGAAGGCACGTCCAACAGAAGGCGTGTGTGTGATGATAAGAACAGTCATCTAGCAGGAAGGTTCACAATTTAGTGGTCAGGTCTTTCTATTCCTAGCGTAAGTTTCACGAAATTCACAGTTGTATAGTCAGATACTTTAGCGCCTTTTAATATTTCAATCTTTTATGTGTGAACAAGCAAACACTAATGTTATTTCAGTGCAAATTAAAGCCTTGAATTTGTGTGTACGTTATGAGTGGAAGAATTTACTTAGACATGGAAACTGTTCTCATTGATAAATACATGATGGTCGCAGAACTCCAGCGTCCGTGTTCTGCCATGTGTTTATTGCAGTAATTTTAAGGGTTCCGTACCCGAAGGGTGAAAACTAGACTCTATTGCTAAGCCTCCATTGTCCGTCCGTCTGTGCGTCTGTCAGCGGACTGTATCTCATGAACCGTAATAGGAAGACAGTTGAAATTTTGACAGGGTGACTCGTATTACTATTGCCGCTTTAACAAAAAAAAAGGAAGGCAACGTCCATCCCACGTTGAGTACCAATCACCGTAGATAAGCAACGTCGGGCTCGGTCAGTACTTGGATGTGTCCGCATCATGATGGATTTTTGTTTTTGTTCCATCCATGAAAATCCAATCCGTTTCCTTAGGTATTTTTTGTTTCAAAAGAAACCCAAACTTTTTCGCAAAAGCGAAAGTTTTTTACGATGGTGTACGGAACCCTCCGTATGCGTGTAGACTTGGCCGGTTTTTTACTACCAATTAATGAAAAAAACTAAAGGTCCAACCAGAATGTGCACTGATGCACTTACATATGTTATAAAGCATTTTCATTGCCCATGAGCCACATGTCGAACTTCCTGCTGTTGTAGTTGCGGCGCGCACCTCCAGGTCGCATTGCAAAGGCTAGATAGAGATCATCTTAACAATTAAATGACAATTTCCAGGGCTTTGCAGCGAGGCGACGCCGTGTCTTTCTCGTTCCGTTACCCTCCGCTGACGCGCACAAAGAATGTGCCTGAGCGCGCCAGCACTTCGCAGCTCGAGAGCACTCGTCGGGTATGTAGTACCTTAGTACCTTACTATTTTATCAGGTTCAGGTTACTTGTGGTTAAGGTTAAAGTTAAGGTTTAAGGTTTTTTTTTTGCCGTTTTTGGTTTTATATTATGTTCCTTCGGTTTTGGGTTCATACTGGTTCTGTTTACATACTGTGTGTCATTTCCAATCAACGATAACACTGGAAGATGTTATCAAGTCGACGCGTTGATTTTTTCTTGATTCGGTTTCTGTTCTATAATTTGGTCATTTTTTATTCGTATATATCGTAAATTTCGTATTATTATGCAAAGGTTCAATAAGATGAAATATTAGCTTATTTGTGTTGAGACTAACTCACAATATTATGCAGACTGCAGAGATATCCTTTTATTGAAAAGAGAAGAGTGAATGTTGATTGAAGGCTGGAGTGAATGGATTCATTTCTTTGTGTTCGGATATTTGTTTGCCTAAACAAATGATCTGTTGCTATGTCCAATTTGTTGAATGCACCAAAAAAAAAGCGTGGTTTCTCTCTAGATATTCGGGAGGCGATCCCCACAATCAGACATGGCCACCGGAACTAAAAGTCCAAGGCGTCAAAGAGCATCCTCGCCAATACCCCGCGCAGTGCGCCCTCCAGGGGAGAAGCCCGAAAAGAAAAAGTCGCTGTTCTTGAGGAGGTAAAGCACGATAGATAGATACACAACAATCAAAAACATATCTACCCCTACCAATGCTTAGTTAGTCTGAACTTTTCAACGCGGTTTTCACCACTCTCTGTTTAACTTTGATTGTTCCTTGTGTTTGCTTTGTGTTGGGTTTTTGTTTGCATAGTTAGAACGTACGGTTTTTTTTCTCAAAGGGAATGTCACTCTTGTTTTATCTTTTGATGTTCAACTGCGACTACCAAATTTTTCATCGCCCATCACTACTTAGTTCTAGGACAGTTTAATTTGTTGCAAAAAAATTAAGAACTATTTGACAAGTAAATCTATTGGATGGAGATCGTTATTACTGTTCTAAGTAATTTTAAAATTTACTTATTGTAATAACAAATAGACTAGATGACTGATAGTCTGATTGGTAATTATAAGTATTATAAAATTAACAATATAATACAAACTGAGTAGTAAATAACCAAACACAAAATTGTTAGAAGTGTTCCTATATATGTACTTTCGAAGTAAACGATTGTTTTATGCCTAAGACTATGAAAAATACGAACTACATCCAGGCAGACCAAACTATGTTTAACTTTCGCCTTATAATAATGTTATTAGGTCACTAGTCTCAGCAGATGTACACGAAGCAGAAAGCCTTGACTTTCTTGTGAATCTTTATCTCTCCTTTTAAATAAAAGAAATCATTGAAATCTATCAATTAGTAGTCCACTTATTTCAAATCCCAATTGGCATTATTATGAAACTGAACAAACCACAGTTGTCCTAGACTATGTCAGCTTATATCGCATTTTTTGTTGTGTTTTTTCATTGTTTTCCTAATTCCTGATAGATTTGAGTGGGCCGCTCATGGATGGAACGGGTTTGAAGATTTGTGACGTCTACAGTACAGCTCCTTAGTAAACGCTTTCAGAAGGTAAACTTGTACAGATTCTCTGTGAATGCTTGCTTTATAGATGGTTGGACTAAAAGTCGTCCGGTTTTGTCCTTAGAACGTGAATTTCAAGTAAGTATTTTAAGCGCTTATTCATATAGTTCTGTAGATGGTTATGCACTTGAGCGCATTTAAACCAAAAATATTTGTTTTGGTTGTATCAAAATTGAAGAATCTTGAACGAATTTTTCTTTAGCAATCAATTTAGGTACTCTAAATGAGCTTTCCACATTATTCACAAAATTCTCATTCCTCGCCAAAAACGTTACGAATGATGGTCCTTTACAGAATCATTTCGCGTTGCAGACACACATATAAATACTACATATTTACTATCAGTTTTCAGCTTTTAACAGTGTTCAACACTGATGTTTATTCAATCGATGTGTTTGTCTAGTCAGTCATGTGTGCTTTTTGATACCTAGGTACAATTGACTTCAACCAAACATTTAGTAAAGATAAAAAAAATTAGTAGGGAAGTACGCAGGTACATGCAAAATAAATTGAAGTCGACTGTTACGATAACGATAGGAAAAATCCTGAGTTACATTACTAATAAATAATGTTTATGTAAATTTTCCTTGCAGGAGCAGGGACTCCCAGAACAGCCCAGAATATGACGCCGACGACGATGACGATGACAGAAGCCGTCGCTCCAGCCAAGAGAAAGGTAAACAAAGAGTTGAGAGGAGTATTGCTGAAGAACCCGACAGCACGACTACGGACGATGCAGGGACACAGGACTCGCCAAAAAAGGAGAAAGCTACAGGCTGACGGTGGTTTCACCTGATGCGCGAAAGGTTCGCGACAAATTTGCGCTTACGCAGCCGCAGGTTTTGAAGGTGCTCAAAAATGTATGTGAACGAATGTGATAGAAAAAGTTGTGATATTAAAGAGTTTGTTACCAATGTGAAAAAACAGTGAAAAAAACATGAAAAAGAAGAGTAGAAACTGTGCGCAAAGTGAGCGCATTATTCTTGTAAAAAACTTTAGTATATTTTCAGATTACATTTCATGTTATGAACGAATTCTACTGTTTCCGATACTTTACCCTAACTACCTATGTAAATTTTTTACACAATCTACGTATAACCCTAAATTGTTAGAATTTACATATTGCACATAGTGGTTCTAAATCTATTTGTGACCTACATAAACAAAAATAATACTTAAGTGTTTGACATTGACGTAAAATATTAATTTAATATTAAAATATATGTAAGTTTTAAATATTTACCTACTAAAATAGTAGAAAGTGTGAATTTTCTTAAATATAGTAAGTATATTTTTAGATGATGTTATATAAACTTATAATAAAACTGTAAAAGGTCCAATTCTGTACAAATACAAAAATTAAAAAAAAAATTGTAGGGCTGTTATCGATACTGAAGCCAAAACTGTAATTTCTTCCATTTTTGTCTGTCTGTCTGTCTGTAAATAAGCCGCGCATCACGCCGAAACTACTGAATGAATTTAAATTAAACTTAGCACGATTTGAGTTCATATTACGAGGAAGGACATAGGATACTTTTTATCCCGGAATTCAGTACAATTCTCCTGGGAGACGGGATGAAAGTCAAATTCTTTGGCCGTGCATCACGCCGAAACTACTAAATGAATTCAAATGGAACTTGGCACGATTTGAGTTTGCACTAAGAGGAAAAACATAGGATACTTTTTATATATATTTGTACGACATAAGTTTCTTTAAAACAATTTCAACTCTTATTTAAATGTTATAAAATATTAGTAGATAGCAGCATAATAGCTTGCAATATTGAGGAGTTTTTAATTGTTAGCTCAGAATAACTGTATAAATATTGTTAGTTACGCGGTTTACCATCGACAGGTCAGATAAAAATTATATATATTTATACGACAAAAGTTTCTTAATAACTGTATAAATGTTAGTTAGGCGGTTTACTACCGACAGGTCATTATATATTTTTAGGGTTATATGTTTTTACGACAAAATTTTCTTTAAAACAGTTTCAAATCTTATATAAATATTATAAAATATTAGTAGCTAGCAGAATAATAGCTTGGAATGTTAAGGTGTTTTTAATTGGTAGCACAGAATAACTATATAAATGTTGTTAGTAATGTAGTTACGCGGTTTACTATCGACAAGTCAGATAATAATAATATATATTTTTACGGCAAAAGTTTCTTTAAAACAGTTTGAAATCCTATATAAATGTTATAAAATATTAGTAGCTAGCAGAATAATAGCTTTAAATGTGTAGGTGTTTTTAATTGTTAGCACAGAATAACTATATAAATGTTGTTAGTTCGGCGGTTTACTACCGACAGGTCAGATAATAATAATATATATTTTTAATACAATAGTTTCTTTAAAACAGTTTCAAATCCTATATAAATGTTATAAAATATTAGTAGCTAGCAGAATAATAGCTTGGAATGTGTAGGTGTTTTTAATCGTTAGCACAGAATAACTATATAAATGTTGTTAGTTACGCGGTTTACTACCGACAGATCAGATAATAATAATAATATATATTTTTACTACAAAAGTTTCTTTAAAACAGTTTCATATCCTATATAAATGTTATAACATATTAATAGCCAGCAGGATAATAGCTTGGAATGTGTAGGTGTTTTTAATTGTTAGCACAGAATATTAAATGTTGTTAGTTAGGCGGTTTAGTATCGACAGGTCAGATAATAATAATATATATGTTAAGACAAATGTTTCCGTAAAACAATTTCAAATCATATATTAATGTTATAAAATATTAGTAGCTTGCAGAATAATAGCTTGGACTGTGTAAGTGTTTTTAATTTTTAGCACAGAATATTAAATGTTGTTAGTTAGGCGGTTTAGTACCGATAGGTCAGATAATAATAATATATATATTTTTACTACAAAAGTTTCTTTAAAACAGTTTCAAATCTTATATAAATATTATAAAATATAAGTAGCCAGCAGAATAATAGCTTTGAATGTGAAGGTGTTTTTAATTGTTAGCACAGAATAACTATATAAATGTTGTTAGTTACGCGGTTTACTATCGACAGGTCAGATAATAATAATATATATTTTTTTACGACAAAAGATTCTTTAAAGCAGTTTTAAATCTTATATAAATGTTATGGAATATTAGTAGCTAGCAGAATAATAGCTTAGAATGTATAGGTGTTTTAATTGTTAGTAAAGAATATTAAATGTTGTTAGTTAGGCGGTTTAGTATCGACAGGTCAGATAATAATAATATATATGTTAAGACAAAAGTTTCCGTAAAACAGTTTCAAATCATATATTAATGTTATAAAATATTAGTAGTTAGCAAAATAATAGCTTGGAATGTTGAGATGTTTTTAATTATTAGCACAGAATAACTATTTAAATGTTGTTAGTTAGGCACTTCACTATTGACAGATAATATAAACTCGGCGTCACAAAAATCGCACCTCTCTGAAATTATGTTTGAAGCTTCTTCAGCAGGTAGCGCATACATTTTATTTAACAAACATTAATATTATTTGAAAGTTTATTCAATTAACCTTAAATAAATAAGCATTTCAATTTATACACAAAGGAGAATGCTTTGCTACAGAATGTTAAAAATTGTTCAGAAATTATTTGTTTAAGTAGTCATTAGTTGCACTATCTCAAAGGAGTATAAGGGCCGATCCAGGTAAAATGTCAGATGAATGTCAGATGGATAGTCACTGTCCAGACTTCAAAGTGAACACAAGCAAAAAAAAATACACTTCAAGATGGATACTACCGCTGAAGAAGCCGCTCAAGTGATAGCACTGTTGCAATCAGGGATGCGGCAGTGTGATGTTGCTCGGCAACTAAACTTGAGCCGGTTTTCCATTCAGTGAGTGTGTCAACGGTTCCAAGAAACTGGTGGTTGTATCCGAAGACGTGGATCTGGTAGAAAACGCTGCACATCCGATAGAGACGATCGGTTCCTTGTAAGCATGTCTTTACGCAACCGCTTTTCTAATGCTGTTGAATTGCAACAGCAGCTCCGATCAGCTCGTAGAACTTCAGTAAGCGTCTCCACGGTTAGGAGAAGACTTAGGGAGAAGAAAATCGCAGCCTATAGTCCTGCTAAATGACCAAAACTGTCTGCACAGCATCGTAGAGACCGACTGCAGTTTGCTCGCGAACATCGCGATTGGTCACACGATCAGTGGAGGAAAGTACTCTTCTCTGATGAAACTAGGGTGACTCTTTTCTGTAACGACAGTCGTAAAATAGTATACAGAAGAAAAGGGGAGCGATTCGCACAAGCTTGCTTCGAAGAATACGTCGTATATGGGGGTGGATCGTGCATGTTCTGGGGCGGTATTTCTGTCGACGGGAAAACAGAACTTGTGTGCATTTCCCGAGCTGGAGGTGGTCGCGGACAAGGGTCGCTGACGGCTAGTCGGTACATAACGAAGATCTTAGAAGAGCATGTGGTCCCGTATGCTGGTTTTGTAGGAGATGGGTTCAAGTTAATGCATGATAACGCCCGTTGCCACACCGCAATCATTGTACGGGATTACCTACAAGAGGTCGAGATCCCCGTTATGCAGTGGCCAGCTCGAAGTCCAGACCTAAACCCGATCGAGCACCTCTGGGATTATGTCAAACGGCGAGTACGAGCACGTGAACCGGCTCCTACCATTCTGCAAGAGCTCGAAGCTGCCGTCGTTGCGGAATGGGATAATGTTCCAAGAAAACGTGATCACACTAATAAGATCAATGAAGGATCGCATGGAAGCCGTTATCAAGGCCAGGGGGAATAGAAATCATGTTTTTTCTTGCCTCACACAAACTTTGATTTTTTTATCACTTATCACTTAAAAATATCTCAATGCTTTTATGTAATCTGAGAGTGACATAAATTACCTCTCTGATGGTACCCATAATCTAGTCCTGGTAATAACCAAATATGATTAAAAGTATTTTTAAGTAGGTTTTTTAGGAGGTGCGATTTTTGTGATGCCGAGTGTATGTTTAGGTATATTGTACGATAACAGTTTCAAATCCCTAAGGCACATAAGTTAAAACATAAGTTTAATGATAAGTGCTATTTGTATAGAAGTTAAATGATGATATAAAATATGGACAATTGAAAACCTTTTTACAAAACTTCTCTGAGCTGGCTTTAAGTTAAAGTAAGTAACTCGTGTATGCATTATATTACTTTATTTGTTTAGTATGTGGTAACATTGACATTTGTTACGTTTTATATTAACTATATATATACTTGATTGCAGGCGTTTATACTAATTCCACATTCAGTTTTCATCCACTACCCACTAAACTAGTAGTCCAGCTTTTCACATCTTTTACATCATCAACACAGCGATCATCGATGTTTGCAAGCTAAATATAATATCCACGGTTCCACGGTTTCATTAAAAGTTGCATCTTCCTTCCGGAGGGAATCTACCTCTTCGTTTCCCACCTCAAGGCAAGGAGAGAATAGACGATTGGGTGTAGGTATCTGTGTATTGCGCGTAAATATCTTCTGCGAATTCGACTTGGCGTATTTATAGTAATTTGGTAAGGAGGATAGCTCGTCTGAGTCCTATGTGCAGAGCTCGTCCGAGAAGGTGCTACCCGCCACACAGGAACCAGCTTTGCCGCGTCGTATGGTAGCCGGCATTCCCAACATGCACCTAACATCAAAAAGCCGCAGACTGAGGCAGAGCAAGTATATGGTTGACACTGAACATCATGTGCACCATTTACTACATCATGTCTAGGGGGGTTTAGGGTAACACAGATAAAGGCAGCAATTTTTTGATTTTTGATAAATAGTAAATTGTTTCATGTACCTTATGCGTATGTTCACACAGCAGTCCGTCTTACAGGCAAGTTTTATTGTATAAGTTTTTCTTCGGCGATGGCGGATGTATGAGCGAGTTCAAACACATGACAGTATTCTAGATCCAGTATCGCCTGTTGTGTGAACCCTAAGATGTGTATGTAATTATATTTAAGATACCTCGTGTTTATAAATTCAATCGAGTCAGCACTCATTTAGTTCATCTAACTGCCTCAATAAGTCATTAGATCAGTTTCCATTAGAGTAGGCACGTAGCGCTCAACCTAACCTAACCATCCTTAAATTAATTTGTCATCGTTCAAGGTTTTAGAATTAGGCGCTTTTTTTGTATTCCGTTTATTTATATTTTCGAATGTTTTTATCCCCAATGTTTTACTGTTTGATTAATATTGGTTATATTTTTTTAGTGCAAATTTTCAAAGTTTATTTAAATACTTCGATGGCATAAGCTGGATAAGAGCACCCAAGTATTAAGATTTTATTTTGTAATAATTTCCACTACATACTATTTCAAACTAGAAAACCTTGCTTGTAATTGTACAATTTCAACAATCCAAATGTAAAATCCTGTTTTTCCTATTAATTTAAACTAATTTACATTTTTTGACCTACAAATTAGTTATAATTATTATTATAATATATTAATTATAGGAATAAGTTTATTTAACTAATGTATAAGTATAAGAATTACAATACTGCATTGTTTAACTACTAACTGACGCTATTTAATTTTATTTTCGATTTATTCAGGAAAAGCTAACGGCTACAAAATATATAGATTAGGTATACATAATAATTTGGTAATCTTAGATAATAAATAATGCAGCTCACGAAGCAATTCACAGATTGCTTTATGAGGTAGTTACTAAAAGTTCCGCTAAAGTTTATAAACAACCAGAACAAACGTTGCAATATTTAGATGTTAGTTTACACGCTGAAAAGTATATTACTTAGTTGGAAACAAAAATAAAAGTACTAAGTATTAATTCAAATTTATAATTAAACTGCTACAATATAGTTTGTCTAAAATATGCTTCTTAAATTGACTCTCACTGCACAAGAATATATCAATGTCTAGGAAATGTTTGTTATTTAACATTCTCTAACATTCTTCTAATTGGTGGACGCAATCCTGAGTTAGTATTAGTAGTTAGTTAGTTAAGTAGTAGTTAAACAATGATGTGGGTAGGTAATTAAAAATAGCCGGGCAAGATCTACGACGCTCGATTTTTCACGGGTGGGTTCAAGCCTGAGACCTGTAGCTGTGGCTAAGGCATTTTCCCATCATTATATTTGGATGATTGCACATTAAAATTCCTTGTAATTAATTAATTTATCACAAAATGTGGAATTTTGTGTGCAAATATTTTAAGTAGTTACTTAAAGTACGGTACCTACCTTTCCAGTAAGTTATTACCTAATAAGTCAAGATAGACATCCAGGTTACATATATGCGCAAAGCTGAAAATTGGTATGAAAAGTTTGTGAAACATTTGGTACATTATGTAGTAGAAAATCACATGATCTACAATATTATCTTTGGTAATTTTATGTTTATCATACTTACAGTTTGGTTGAAAAATCTAAAAATCTATGTATGCGAACATTTTTTTTTTTTTTGGGCACCCCGAAGTGTGCCCAAAAATCGATGAGGACTTATCACATTTTGTTTACTATGGTAACGTTGATACCAATTTTCAGCTTTATGCGAATTTATGTTAGGCCTGCCCCTAACTTTGCGGGCTAAATTGACTAGGCTAATAAGTAATTATTTACAGGTAACTAAAGATTGTCCATATTTTATAACATGGAATCATCATGGTAGATAAACCTTCACGTCACGGTATACATTCTTATACCTATTCTATTTAGATGAGTGTTGTGCCTATAAAATGACGCTACAATGTAAAAGCTAAATGATTTTATGTTTACGTGTTTCGAAAAGTAATTAGCTGTAGGCATTTATTTCCACTTTTTGCCTAAAATTGCTTTTCAAATAGTAGTCTGTCACTCTACAGACAGATATCTACACATCGGGCATTTCTGTCCTAGATAGAACATACTTCTGAAACCCACACACGTCTAACATAATTCCTACAGATATTTATCAAAATTAATAATGCTAAAGTAATGTTTTTTAATTTATATAATTGTTATTGTCATTATAGTTTTTATGAAATCATAATTATTTTTTACAGATACTAAGAAATCACAATATAATTTATATGTATGTATGTAGTAAAAACATAATAAACGAAATAAAAACAAATCATCAAATGTTTGTTTTATTAAACATTCTACAAATCGTAATTTACTAACCTTTT
The DNA here is from genome assembly GCA_963662085.1 of Eupithecia inturbata. NCBI lineage: Eukaryota > Metazoa > Arthropoda > Insecta > Lepidoptera > Geometridae > Eupithecia > Eupithecia inturbata. The sequence goes on along the minus strand of OY759176.1, from coordinate 7,531,911 downwards.
GGAGATCTTTTGGTAAATACGCACTTCTTAGGTACAGGTTGTTATTTTGAGATGGACGTATGTCTCTGACCAGACTGGTAACTATAGGAAACAGAGAAATATCAATAAATAAAAATTGCCCATAGATTTGGGATAGTACACTGGCCAGACACTTTTAAAATTGCAATCAGTTCTTAAGTACACAAGATATACTTTCGAAATAAAAAGGACTCGAAGAAGCGTTTAATTTTGTATATAAAAAGTATATTTGTGGTTTGAATGTAACTTCGTTATTGTAAAATAAAAAGCATTGACCTCGAGCTGTCTGGGTTGGTATTAATAAAAAAAAAATTGTATCGTTCAGTACATTTTTCTAGATTTATTTCATATTAAGATAAAGAGGGAATTATTATTATTTGTAGGTCAAATTAAATAATATTATTAAATTTGTGTTTTACGACCCACCCGCTGTGTACTTAATAAAGCTGTCAGATTCGAGCCGCAGCTTGTGTTTTTTTTTTCAAATAACTCACTCCCAAGTGGATGCTACGTTTTTACGTCAGTGCTCCACACTCTCCTAGCAAACGGAGAGGCGTTTCCTCCGCCTCCTCGCAGAATCTGCAGGGTTGTGTGTCGCTTAGCCCCAGTTTGAACAAGTGCTTGTTAAGGCTACAGTGTCAAGTTGGGGATCTGGTCATGATGCGAAGAAATTCTGCTTAGCGCTAGGATTCGGTTGGTGGGTGAGTGGCTTTTATCAATGATTTTGAGTGACTCATGCCCGAGGAATTCTTCCAGAGCTTAGACGATTCCTCGTAGCAGGAATCCAAGAGGGTTCTGAGAGCCAGGCTTTTAGGTATGCCACAGAACGGCTTGGGGCCCAGCTGAGTCTCTATGGCCCCGAAAGGCGCGAGTTCGTCAGCACACTCATTGCCGTTGATTCCCGCATGTCTCGCTCGGTACCCATCTTAGGACGACTCTGTTGTTCGAGCCCAGCGCGTTTAGGCGTGACAAAAAGTCCTCGACTAACCTGGACGTGATAACCTTCGAATCCAGTAACTAAATAATGGGTGCGTATTGAAAAAAAAAATAGATCATAGATCTAGAAACTTACCTACAAACAGATCTACTGATTTTCTAATCGACTTTGTACTGATTTAGTTATATTCGATCTTGCAACATTCTTTCTAACAAAAAAAGAACGAATTAAATCGGACGACAAGTTAATGAATTATGTCCTAATTTGTAGTTTGAACTCAAATCACGCCAAGTTTCATATTAAATCATCCAGTAGTTTCGGTGTGATGCGCGGCCAAAGAATTTGAATTTCGTCCCCTCTCCCAGAGAAACGGCACTGAATTCCGGGACAAAAAGTATCCTATGTCCTTTCTTGTAGTACCTATGAACTCAAATCGTGCCAAGTTCAATATCATTTAATTTAGTAGTTTCGGCGTGATGTGCGGCCAAGATACAGACAGACAAAAATGAAAACAATTACAGTTTTGGCTTCAGAATGGATAACAGAGCCCACCAAAAAAATATTTTAAAATATCTTCAATGTACAGAATTGGACCTGTGACAGTTTTATTATAAGTAGAATAGATAAATAGATAATTTTATGAAAAATAAATATAACTCAGTAACAATTTTAATCCAAAATTGGTGAATCTACACACCATTTCTCCGAACATGCGGTCTCACAGCAGCATTTCGTTGGCACTACTCGAAACAGCCGGTTACTGCAATCGCGCGCGTACACATTCGGAGTAGAGACCATAACAGCTCGTTTCATGCAAGGAGACCACAGGAATAAAAGAATTGAGGTTGCCAATACTGCCCCGAGCATCTTTGGTCATCTGTAACATTAAAGGTGAACATTTAATTTGGTATAAAAGAATGAAAATCCCTTATAATAAAGCGGTTTTTATTAATACAAAGAAAATGAGTATCAAATATTAGAAACAATTAGAACTAGTAGGTATTTACAATTAAAATAGTTCAGCTAAGTGCAGACTGTTGCAAATAATCTAGAGGTAGGTATTAATTATGAATGCAAGCGGGTTACGCTACAAACCTAGTTTGTGTTGGAGGAAGGGATGTGCTCGATAGGCTCAATAGTGTAAAACGGTTCACGTATCTTAGAATCAAACTAAATAAACTCGAGTGTATTTTATATTTTGTGGAAAAGTGCGGTGAAGGTTAGGCATACTCCCAAGTTATGCCTAATTTTATGGAAGATTATCCGGTAAAATGCTTTCTAGCTTTTCAAAAGTTGTTCTGTGTTGTGTGTGTGTGTGTGTACTTGGGTGTTCTGTGTTGTGTTGTGTGTGTGTATGTATTGGGTGTCTAATGTTACGCTCGAGGGTACTGAGAGATCTTTATCAAAGGATTGAAGTGATATTGGATGAAATGTTTGCATTACATTTGGAACTGTCGCAGTATACAAAGTATAAGTATAAGTGATGAATTGTTATTGGGTGTCTCTGGATGGTATGACCGTTATCAGGGCACAAGCTACACTTGAAAAAACCAATAGTAGCCATAAACGAAAACTAGAACGCCTGACAAAAAGCTCGAAGCAAATTGTGGTTACAGATTGCTCCACAGAAGGCAATGTTGTTATAATTTATCATCCCAGCCAATTAATTGCTCAAAAACTGCAACGAGCTCTGTCAAGAGAGCATAACTTCGCAGCAGTTCAGTTCGGACCACCACCACTCCGTAGTCCAGTAACTGGGTAGGTTCTGGCTTACAAAAGGTCAAGGAAAGATCCAATTTGGCAGAGTGGTACAATTTGGTGTTCTAATTAATATGCAGAATTTGCGACTCAAAGTTCGAAAAATCGGATAATTAAAACTACATTGTACTTCGTACATACTGACCACTCGAAAAAGGAAAAAAGTATCTAATAAAACATGAACAAACTAAGTAGGTACCTATACAAGTATAAGAACCCGTGAATGTAAACTATTAAAACTGTATGAGATAATTATATAGAGATTATAATGTTTTCAACTGACGACTTTCGCGCCTAAATAACTTTATTTATTTATTGAAGGGACATTCAGTCTAAAGTATTTATATCGTGAAACACTCAACACGCACTGCTCGTCACACGCTGTTTGATGCTGTGATGCCTTGGGGTCTTCCACAAACCGGAGCCGTCAGCTGACCTGCTCCTGCCTTTCTTCGTAGTCTCTGTACACATTGAGAGAAACGCTGGCTTGGGCTTTTATTCATGTATCTTCGATATGAGCGAGTTGAGCGGTTCTGTGAGATCTTGCTAGTGTCCTTAAAGTTCTTTGCAAAAGGGTCATCAAGAGCACAACATGCAACAATCTTATGGTCATTAGGTGTCGACGGAAGCTGATGTAAGTTGATGGATCCAGATTGTTCTAAAAACTTAAACGCATCATGCAGCCGAGAATTATGTTGACCTTGGCATACTCTACATGAGCGTCTTGAACGACACTGACCTAACTCGTGCTGAAGTAGGCAATTTGGACAAATGCCTAACTGCGTCGTTGCGTTTATTTGTCTTTGGCATTTAGTTTTATGAAATCATCACATTTATACCAATATTGCATGATTGCTGTTACAATAAGGACAGGTCAATGTGCACCCTACTGAAGTAAATTGAAGGTCGCCTGACTTACCTTGCAGGATGATTTCTGTGATGATACTATCGATTGATGGTCCCTTTGATTGATGACATCCATTTAATTTACAGGAATTGGATTTCAAAGTCTGTGTTGCTAATGTATCCATTTTCTTTTCGAATAATGGTTCCAAAGGTATAAACTTATTTTCTAAAAATTTGATTAGCTCTTCAAGCGTAGGTATTTCTCGTGGAGCTTTACGAGTTTCTCTGTAGTCTGCCAATGTTTTCGGGTTGAGCTTCTTGCAAATGAGATGGGCCAATACGGGCCCCCATGTTGTCGTGCCGATCCCGTGATTCCGAATGGCATGAATACTTTCCATTGAGGTGTCGAAGATACGTCTTATGTTGTTGCACGTTCGTTTGGTGGCATAAGACTGGTTTAAAAATATTTCCATGTGCTTAGTAAAAAGAACTAGGAAGGGTTGTTGTATCTTTGCTTTAAGAGCTCTTAGGCGATCTCGGAGTTTTCGGATGACATATGTAGATGTCGTATGAGCCGTTCTGGCTCACCCTGTAGCTTACTCATCAAGTGTTGCATTTCTTGGCACTTTGTCAGCAAATGATTGTTGTGGATGCACTCGGAGAAAATATCTAAAAATGTAGGCCATTGAGTACCTATAGCTACCGTCAAATACTAGCAGACTAGTAGATTGATTAAGGTAAGAAGTAAATGCTAACCTTTCGTTGAGGGCTTCCATAGTAGCTTCGTAGGATTCCTCATAGTAGTAAAACTCATCTTCGTACTCAACATCCGATCCTTGCAGGATAGTACCTATCTATTTGATTATGATATTTTTCAATTTCGTCCCATTTCTTCTGCACACGCTTTAATCTGTCCTCAAGCTCCTACTTTGCCTTAATCTCCTCTACCTTGAAACTGTTTGTGTAGCGACCAAATCCTTTGAAAAGTGTGCGCTGCAATGACTCATCAGACCTTATTTGATATCTGGATACTTTTTTAAAGCTGCTGCTCTGCAGTGTTGGTCCCAAATAGCACTGAATGTAACACAGTATATGTACTACGTGAAACGCGACGTAGTATTTAGGATAACGTTTTAGCAACGTACGTTATCACATTGTCCTTCGACAGACAGTTTAGTGAGCGCGACTGCGGATTTAAGCTGTGAATCCAGCTCGAAGTATGTTAGAGGTACAGTGAAATGATAACTCCTACGCTGATAATTCGCAACTGGTTTGTTTATTAGATTTAAGTTACGTGAACGTTCATTGCGGAACAACAAAGATCACGTATTGAAAGTAGACATTATAATGTAGGACTTTAGGTGAACTAGATTTTCGGCCTGACTTGACACATTGCACTTTGTACATCTTGGCCTCGAGAAAAAGGGAAAACAATGTACCTAATTTGTAAGAACAAGACACAGACACATCTAGGTTTCTTCCCTGATAATGAAACCTACATTGTACTTCGTACAACGTATGTTTTAAAGTTTACATTGTCAGGGTTACGAGATTTCAAAGACATGTTCATAATAGTTCATGTACCCACGTATACGAATGGCGCATCTTGTGTTTTATAAGTTTTATTGCCTTTAAGCGCCGGTCCTAGGGTAATGCGAGCGGAGCGGTTGCTAGGTGCCAGATGGTACGTACCTAAGGCGATTCACTGTTATAATATACAAAACTTTTGTTTATCTCGAGCTCGCTTAGCTTGGCGTTAATTTATTTAAATACCAATTTAATCTTTCTCAAAAATGGCGTGGCTTCCTACGTTCGCCGCCATTATCTTTTCCTTTTGGTTTTATTGCTTACTGCCGGAAAAATCACAACAAATTCGTAGCACGCTCCATCTCGTCGTTATTCCTTGCCTTTATGGCTGACCTCGCCCAACCAATATGGTCAACTATGAAAACCATCCCAACCATGCTAAACAAAAGCATGAATACTTTCGCCGTAATTTTTCTTATGTCACGGCATTTTGGTTTGTATTGCTAAATTGTATCAGCGCTCATCGGGCCGGATAGAGCGAGTGTAGCGGCCCTAGTTACCAGCTCCAGAGGTCAAGGAGCACCAAAATGCGAATTTAAGATTCAAGATAAAAACAATTTCGAGCGAAAAATAATAGTTCGATTGCCCTCTGTGACGCCTTCTGAGAGACACGCAGGTTGCACAACTGGTCGAGGACAAACCACAAAGTCTCAAAAGCGTTCGCGGCTTGCTCCGCTCGCTGTTATTTTATTTGTTTTTGCCTTCGTAGATTTGCATACACAAGGCGCCCTTTCAACGAGGGCGCCTTCAATAAAAAAACGCCTATTAACTACGCAACGCTAGCTTCTTTGGCTTTGCTATGACTGCCCTACCAACTTGAAAAGTTATCAATAAATACTATGAACTATTATAACGGCGGCTCGCTAAGCTCGTTGTCATTTATTTATAAACATTATTTCACAAATTATCAGGGCTCGCTCGACTCGCCGATATTTATTTTGTCTTAACTTTTTAACCCCACCACCACCGGTAAAAGTCATTAAAGTTATTACCTTCTTGACTTTTCTGTCTGAGGCAGAATAAAATCAATAATTTTTGCCACTCATCGTTGTCCTAGCTTTCCGTTGTCTTTGTTTTTTAGAGTTCCGCGCCGGAAGCGTGAAAACGGAACCCAGTTACTCAGCCCCCGCTGTCCGTCCGTCCGTCCGTCCATCCGTCTGTAACGTGGCTATATCTCATGAACTGTATGAGGTAGACAGTTGAAATTTTTAGATAATGTGCATTTCTCTTGCCGCCATAACAACAAATAATCAAAATAAAATCAAAAACAAAATTAAAGGGGGTTCCCATACAACAAGCGTGATTTTTTTAGTCTTTTTTTGCTCTAAATATGTCAAGGCTGTATCTCTTGAACATGAAACACATGAAACTTTCTATAATTAAGTAACACTTCAACTGCAATAATAACAAATACTAAAAATAAAATATAGTTGAAAATTTAAAGGGGTCTCCGAACAAGTGAAAGTTTGATGTTCTTTGAAAAAGTTGCCTGATTTTTACGGTATGGAACCCTTCGTTTGCGAGTCGACTCACACTTGGCGGTTTATTATTCCCACTTCACCCATCTTGAAAATTACCTAATGTTATCTATTTTGTGTTTTCTCCAGTGGTTTTACCAACCACTGGAGAAAGTACCAAAAATGTTGCGGTTCGCTTCTCTCGTTTATTGTCAAAAAGATTACATGTTTTCTGGTAAGTTGAGTTTTAAGTCCTGAATAAGGTAGGTATATCAAGACACTAGAGGTTCCTAAAAATAGTAATGAACATAATTTATTTATTGAACCGCCAACGATAATTTACAAAAAAACAGGAAAAATAAGTATAATTATATAGTATAATAGGGTAATTATAAGATGTACTTCAGTTCAGTTTCAGGGGTGCATCGACAGTAGCACCCCTGAAAGGTTTCATTCTCAGTTTTAGTCTTGTTTTGAACTGTTATAAAGACATGAGCTTAATTTACACCGAAACCTTGCAGTAGTACCTAGGTATTTTTTGGATTAGTCTTCAAATAGGAAAGGCTACCTTCTCTAGCTGCCTGAACCGGAGTTTAATGGATTAGGTATACTTTTTAAAAGATGCGTGGCGTCTATGTACCTCCCGACTTGTCGCCATTATAAGAAAATTCTATCTCATGTGGACCCAAGGAAAGAAAACTGTTGGTAAGTACTTACTATTTAGGGCTACTTATTTTACTTATTTCAACGTAAGATTTTATATTTGTTCATTGGGAATCCATATTTTCTACAAATTGTGGAAAACTATATTCTTTTCCATAACTTCCACTTCGTTTTAAAACAAGTACCCAAAGGTACGATATTGAACAACAAAAAAACTAAAAAGTACCTACTGAACAAATTCATAGATATGCGTAGAATGGCCAAAGTGAACTTCTTTCTTTTCAGTACTCTTTTACCAACAACCTTCACTTGGCACAAAGGCCCTGTTCACATGAACACGATATCCAGTTGTTAACAAAGAGGTCGGCCGCCCTCATACTTCAGCAGGGCACAGCGGCAACCACCGTGCTAAAAACCGTGTGCATATGATCAGGGCCCGATGCTGGGAGTTGTTCGTCAACTCACACCAAAATTTGCCCAAGGGGTACGAGTTGACCAACTTTTTTTTCCACGGAGTTCTCTTCGTTCTGCAACTCTCACCACTATTATGGCAACTTTTGCAGGTAGTATAGAGCTATCAATACTTACGGTAGGCTTAGTATGAGTTTTGCATAGTATACGAAAACTATAAAAGCGATCGTTTCCTTACATAAGAACATTTAGCGCCTTGCAACGCTCCTACCGGATACTGAGACGAACTACTTTTCGTAGTATAATGGCGATCCAATATTTTCTTATTAGTAGTGTTAGCATCATTATAAAACATAACCCTCTTTCTTTTACGATCGGGTACTTATAATAAATAGATTCATGTGAAGCAAGTTCTGAATGATAAGTTGAGCTGTCAATGTCACGCAGATGCAGTGGAGACGCAATGCGTGAAAATAGACAACGCCATTCCCAGCGAGAGCATGCCCATGCTCTCGCCGGGAATGGCGTTGTTGATAAGGATATCTTTTTAAGTATTTATTGAAAAAAACCATTTTAATGTAAAACACAGGTAAAACATGGATAAAGGCAATGTTGTACGGTAAACGCATTCAATAAAGTTAGGTACCTACCTACAGTATTACTTGAGACTGGTGCTTTAAACATGATTTTGACAACATTACTATTATAGTTAACTCTTTGACAAGTAAGCGGTAGTAAACTGTCACGTTCTCGAAAACTTTTTCCGTTTTGGTAATTTACAAACTCCTATAGCCTGAGATGGATCAGAGCAGTGCCACCGCGACAACTCTCTCAGATTCACAATTATCTTGTGGAACTGCAGCGAAGATAAGTTGACGGCGGGGCGGCGGTTAAAATAACTTGGCAATGACATCGACATTTGCATTAAGTGGTACCTAGGCACGTCGGTACCTTGGACGACCGAAATCACGAAGGTACCACTACATACCTGACCCATAGAGTTAAACAAGAAGGTTACTTAAATATCCAGGCATAGAGTTTAACTCCTATTATACCTCTATGTCTAAGATTCCATACAAAAACGGAACGTCTCACGGACCTATCGAGTACCCTCGGACGAAGGAAATCACCTCCCTAAACGAAGAGCTAGCGGCTCCCCATGCCTCTAGCCTCTAGCCTCTGTCTAGTGCCTATTTAACCTTTTGACCGCCACGCCCCAAACGCATTCTCGTATCCTCTACGGCGTAGAGTCTACGCCAAAGCACAAAGTGACCAAAAATACCTACGAAAAAAATGGTGCTGCCAAGAGTCGATAAAATGTATATTGTCGATAAACACATGGAGACTTGATTTCGTTGGTTTTTTATGCAATAAACAACTTTTTAAAATCTGGGATGTTTTATTACCTTTTGAACGCCACCTTAAAATGATAAAATCTAACTCTCCAAGCCATCCAAGTTACAAAAAGAAGGGCTTCAGGTTATAAGCACTATTTTCAATTTTCGAGTTTTACTTGATACCAATTTACTCTATAATATATAAATTGTTACGCCGCAGTTGCCGGTGTTTTGCCTATATAAAACCAGAAATCAGATCGACAACAAATATTTTCAAATAACAACAGCACATCACTATTCACCCACGAGACGTCTTCTGTTCTGTTGTCGTGAATAGCCGACATAGGCGCGGCTGGCACGATGTTTGAAAGCTTGCGTACATCTGAGGTAGTGATGTGGTAAGTTATAGTCGCTGATTATCGATAAGGGCAAGTATATACCTGTCCACTCTTGAAATGTCAACTGTCGTCGTATCTACGTATATGTGTATACAGAAGCCTATACCTAAAGTCCCGACCGTGGCGTACACTACACTGATAAGGGATGATGAACCAGTAATGTGCTTTGGTGGGGGTTATGAATTATCGATCCTGCTCATGGATCATTTTTTTCATTATGAGTTTAAGTTTGGATTTATTATGATATCATAATAGATATTTATTATTTATATCATGAGAATGAACATGATATAAATAATAAATAACTTGTTTAAATGTAAATTGTCTATTTTTTATCGCCAGGTACAGACAAAGCGAACGAGAGCGATCGCAGGCTAACGAATCAACGCGAACTAACCAGTGTGGACGTCATGGCGTGGAAAGCAAGTGAATCCAAAAGGGGGCCTTCGTTGTGGTACGGCAGCTGTCGGTACATCAAAGAAAAATGGAACGAACGTGCGGGCGCGGTGTGTACGAACGAACGGGCGAATGCTCATTCTGTTGCAGCGGTGGTTGGATGAAACGGGCGTTACGATCTTGCGCAAACATTGTTTTAATTTGCATAGGTGTACCTAGGTACTATACTATACGACCGCGAATATGAAATGTTGTAATGACAAATTACTTATGTTCATAGAGCTTCTTTATGCAGAAACCAAGGTTGTGGGATCCGGAGTTTTCTGCTGCGCTTTTTTCGCTGGGATTTACCATGGTCCAGGAAATCAAGGTCTGGCACTCCGAGAGCGAAACAATGCTACGTGGAAGTTGGTAAACAAATAGTCAATTAAAAAATACATTAAAATGTCATTCGACAATTTTATTTATTCAGATCAGTCAAAACAGTTTTAGTTAAACAAAGAGTGAGGCCAAATGACGATGCTACTCTCATACCGCTTGAGAGTAAGCATCCTCCCGCAGGGGCCAATAAGCAACTCCCCGATCCACCGGAAGAGAGTGATGTCGTTGTGAACACGACCAGCCAAGACGGCCCATTTAGGGCGTTTGTAAAATATCCGCTGACAGTGCAGAGGACCATTTCGGCCCAGTCAGCTGCATGAAATGGTATTAAAAACTTTTCTTAATCAGTTTGTATCTAAAGATACCTAGTTTTACTGCTTAAAATCACCAAAAAACGCAGTATTAATTTTTTTGCACATTTTGCAATCCCCAACAGAGCGGGCAGCCCATATCGGGCCGCACTGATAACGCCATATCGCAAAATTTGGCCGCACTGTTGAAGCAGCTGTCATGTCTTTCCAGAGTAGCTCTGCCGGCGGCCTGGATGCTGTGACTCCACAGCATCTAAAAGATCTCCTGTCTGGCGGGTCTGGCCATGCAGGTAAATTCCTTCTGGAGGATTTGACGGTTCTAATTATTAACCTGATTTCGTCAAGCCGAGTCAATAGCGAGGTCATAGAACGGTGCGAAACTTTGCGCAATATAAAAGAAGGATGGCGGTATAAGAAAGCCCCATAGCCACATACCGCCGCCGCCTTGCGGTTAAAGTCTGCTGTCGGAAAGAAGCCTGAAACCTTCTAAACTGTTCGTTACAACTTAAAAATAGCAATCGCTCGAATTAAGAATTCATAAAACGTTAGACTTAAGTGTAAATTCGTATACAACTATTAGTAAAAAGAGTAAAAAAACTGAAAAGGGTTTTAAAAGGTGTTTTATGTGGCAGTTATCTATCTAATAAAAACGTAATACATAATTAAAATGTATTTTATTTATACTGTCACAATCACAGTTAAGAAGCCTAATACTTGATAGGTATTATAATAAACACTATTATCCTAAATAAAGATTATTATAATATTCACACATTACTTACCTCGCGTACAGCACTCGTATATCTATTGCTGAACATGTATCCCTCCAAACCGGAGGAGAATATACAGGGTGTTCGGCCGACTGTGTTCCTTAATGGTAAGTGGGGGTAGGTGAAACCAAGTGCACTAAATAGCTGACGGCTTTTTAGGGTTACGAAGATCGGAGATCGGTTTCGAAACCCTTATGGTCTTGCTTTTCTGACTTTTTTTCCGTCTTTAATATCTCAGCAACTACATCAGCAAATAATTTGAAATTTAAAATTATAACCTTATTCGTGCGCTTGTACAGATTAAAAGAAAAAAAAAACAAAACAATAAAAAATTAAAATTTTCAGCACAAATTGTGATGTCGAAATTTAAAGAGACCTCAGATGGATTTTTGGAGATTTCAGATGGATGGCTCTGCAAACTTCGGAGATAGGAAGGTTGAATGGGTAATTTTTCGACTTTTTTCAAAAAGTATGAAACCTACAGAAATTTCAAAAACTAAATACTGTTTTGAAGTGTTCAAACTGATACCTTTTATTTGATAACCCACTTGACTTTGTAGGTCTCTTAAAATTTCGACATCACCGTACAGAAAATTTTCATTATAATTTTGAATTCTTTTTTTATTTTAATGTGTACAAGCGCTCGAATTGTATTATTATTTTAAATTTCAGCTTATTTGCTGCGGTAGTTGCAGAGATAATAAAGACGGGAAAAAAAACAGAAAAAGCGAGACCAAAAAGCTAAAAGACGTAAAGCTATTTAGTGCACTTGGTTTCACCTACCCCCAGTTACCTACTAACTATCAACGATATAGATTCGTTGTGTACAAAAGTTGGCTAAACTGTAGCGTATCGTCAAGCGCCATAGACGGCAGTTGCAGCGTAGACTCAAGTCGCGTAGCCCCTTTACGGGACGTCGTAGATCCTCTACGTAGCAGCGTAGTATCTCTACGTCGCGACATAGACGCCTGCGCTTGATGTAGCGTCGAGCGCCGTATACTAGTTGTAGAACTTTTACGACAAGAGAACTATAGTTTGAGATGGTTTTGCTGTTTTGAGTACCATCCCTCCATCCATCTAAGCTTTCGCATTTATAATATTAGTGTGTTACCTCTCAGCTTTGGGAAGTTGACTGTGTTCAGTGATTCTTTTGTACCTAAAGATCATTGGAATAGTGTGGTGCAATTTTACCCTGCCTACAGTTTTTCCTCATAATATCTGGGCCTCATAGTTTCGGTAGTTTCGGCCCTGACAGAACTACGAACTGTGATTTTCCCCTCAAGCTCTCTGGGTTTGCACAAAAGCATACCAGCTGTGTACAAAGAGCAGTAATTAATTTAATTATTATTACGTATGCGGACTCTACGGAAACGCTCGCAGTTAGACAGATTTTTTTGTGACTTTTCCCAGCATACGATTGTACCTTCATTAGATCAGTTACAAACCCTGCATAAACAAAAAGTGCAATACTTGCCTTTGTGAGCGACCCTGCCGTGAGGATAATCTAAAGGATTTACAGACATTTACAAAGCGGAGACTCGCTGGCTTCCGGCGGTAACTCAAGTTAATGCCTTCTGCCGGATTCATACAAACACAATCAGCCATATAAGCCCCACTGCTGGGCAAAGGCCTCCCTCTGATCTCTCTGTGCCTCTCGATCCTGAGCCAGCAGGACCCACACAGTGATTATTTTAAAGAAACAAACGTTATTTTACGGACAGGGCGCTATGGCGCTCATTAGGGGAGGCCTATGTCCAGCAGTGGACTATGTAGGTTGATGATGATGAAACGTTATTTAATTTTGATGTAATTTTTATATAGGATATGTTATATATAAAAAAACCATGCTATTTTTTTAAGGGTCGCCTGACCCACTTTCTCTTAATTGATTCCTAAAACTATAGAAAAACCAGATGATGCTACACCATTTCTTTTCTTTGCTTCCTTCCATCAAGTATCCGCCGGCCCGCATAAAATCACAATGCGCCCTGAAACCGTCTCGGCTGTATCAAAAGAGAAACCATTTGACATGTGACAAATGGTAGTCTAATTTCAACATTTTAGCACTCGGACAAGAAGCATAATCATGCTATTCAATTGCTAATCAGCAAAATTTCAAAAATCACACTTCCAAGACACAAACAAGATCCGTCAAGTGCGAGTGTGACTCGCACGCCGAGGGTTTCGAACGTTTGTCCAGTCTATACTTAGAGCATTAAATTCTGGTTTAATGCTCTAAGAGTCTATACCAATAGGTATGTACTATAGGTACCGGTTAGAGACTTTGCTATCCAATGAATACCAAAAATGTAAGATACATTTCAGATAGATTGCAAACTTCGGAGTATGAGGAGAGGGAAATTTTAATATTTTCGACTTTCTTCAAAACATTTCGAAAAATAATCTACAGGAATTTCAAAAACTGATTTGATATGTACAAGCCGGTACCTTTTATTTGATACCACCCTCTGTTATGTAGCCCTCCTTTTCAAAAATTCCCCCTTTTGTAAATTTTTATAAAGACTTACAGACTTCTCTATATATTCCTGTAAAATATAGATCCATATCAACAAACGCTACACACATTTCAGATGGATTGCTCTCCGAACTTGAGAGATAGGGAGGGGGAATTGGTATATTTTCGAGTTTTTTCAAAATATTTAAAAAAGTAGTAACACTGAAGAAATTCAGAATTTTGAGATGCACAAACCAATACCTTTCATTTGATACCCCATTCGGTAAGGAACCTTACCCTTTTGAAAAAAAAATCCTCTTCTTTTGACCATTTTTCAAGCGGTAGGAACAGGTAGTAGATTGTACCCTGAAGTACCTCGACGTTGATCACCAACTGATCAGTCATCAATGACTACACAAATAGAACTCACTCAGCTAGTAACAGAAGAGACCTAGAAGTCCGTAAACTGAAAATTTTCCTATAATGCTGTCGCGCCAAACCATGTCTAGTGCTTTTGAGACGTCAAGTTCTGGCTTCACTGTGCTTCGATAGCCTCGCTCCAGATTTGAGGATGGGACGAAGAGATTATAGACTAACACTTATTACGAATACAGAAATAGAGGCTTGTGACAGATGCGAAGACGGAACAGGACAGTTGTTTCCCTCGCTCGTATTAGGGAACTTTGAAGGATCTTTTTCCCAGTAGGGTTTGTTTTATAAAAAAAATATTGGTGGAAACAACTACCCATTTTCACAAATCAAATTAAATAAACACGTCCAAATAACCAAGTTTTTTTTTTGAAAATATTTAAAAAAGCTATGAACTCAAATTCGCGACAAATTAGTTCGAAAAGTCAATATTCGCATTGCGCTCGCATTCGCGAATGTGAGCATCGAATACTCGCATTCACGAATGCGTATAAATTGACATTCGTTACATCTCTAGTCTGTTGTAGATGGTGGGAGCCGTCACGTGCATCAGCCTCGACGTCTTTCCCAGCCGCCGAATAATGAATAGCACTCAGCATATACCTAGCGCTATCCCCTAGTCTTACGAACGTATTCGTGTGGATTCAGGCTCCTAACCATGTGCTCAGGCAAGATCGCAGAAATCCGCCACAGTGCAAAGTTGGCCGGCCCATTTTCTCGCTTAGCGTCTCAAAGTGCCGCTCCCACGCCAGGGCACTGTCCAGTTGGAAGCCAAGGAAAGTTGTACAACGTACTTGTTCAATGCGTTCCATGCCTATGTCTACCGACAGCTCTCTGTACTTCCGACCCGAAAGATTGAAGTGCATGAAGTGGGTCTTGATAACGTTCAGTATTAGTCCGTTAGCATCAAACCACCCGTTCAGATCAGACGCAGTCGCGTTCAGGTTCGTCTCAAGAAGGTCAGCCGTCTGCGCGGCGACGACGTCGTCGGCGAACAAGCACGTGACCCTGCCGTAGAGTAGCACCGAGAACAATATGTTAGATACGAAGGAACTTGGAGCCACGCCGCCGATCTGTCTGATGAGTGACTACGATATTACGTCACCTCCGCATCTGGCTAAGACTTGGCTCCTTCCCGATAAGTACTCCGTCAGCAGTCGCAGCGCTGGGCCCTCGATACCGTAGTACCTCATTTTGGCGGCGAGTACTCTCGAGGTACTTTGCGAGGTCACAAAAGATGACAGCCACTTGTAGCTGCCTCTCCCGCGCCTACTTGGCCCGCCGCACGAGCTCTCGCGCCAGCGCCGCGCCGTCGAGGATTCGTCGACGCGTTATGCATACTGCCGCTCCGATAGGTCGTCGCTCTCCGCTAGGTATTCCTTAAGGCGCCCGCCCACACCATACTCGAACACTTTTGCAATGCACGGTATGATTGGTACGGGCCGGTAGCTATTGAGGTTTTCTTGCTTTATACAGCGGGGTGATTTTATCCTGTTCAAGGCGGTTGGGAACGTGCCGCGTCTCACACATTCGTTGTTTACGCACTATAGAACGCGCGCTATAGGTGTGGCGGCGGCGTCGCGCAACAAGGAGATCGATAGGTCGTAAATGTCGTTTTCACCCCATCTATTCGAAAAGGACGGCTTGGTTCGCCTTTAAGTGCACCCAAAGGTGGTGTTTTCTGTAAGAAACTTTTAGCGGGCAGTAATGACTTTTTAATCCTCTTTTTAAGTGCGCCGCAATTATCTAGGCCGCGCACTTTTTGAATGTGGAACTTCTTAGTGTTCAGCGCCAAAGAAATCGAACGCAAATATTGTTTGAATAAAGACTGGCTGGTACTACATCCAAACAACGAGATTCACCGTCACATTTTGCTCAAAAGTAGGTATCTAGATTCGGCCATTATTTCAAACACAGAGAATATAAAATCTACAACAATCTCTATTCCTAATAAAACAGTAACAATAAATTTTCATAATTGCGATAATGTCTCAAATGTAAATATGAAAAGTAGAGTGAGTATTTTTGGCTCGGGCGACGTACGTTTGAATCCCTTGCTACGTTCAGGATTCAAAAAAGCGCCCTTGTCGTAAAAATATTATTTTGCTCCATCATGATACAATCTACTATTGCAGTAACTACAAAGGACAGGACAAATGTTGTTATGTCCATAATAGCTTTCGCACTTAGACTATGTATACTACCTAATTTATACTAATCTTATTAAATGTTAAAGTAAATCTGTACTTATGTTTGTCAGTCTGTTTCGACAATGGGCCGATCTTTATAAGATTTGGCAGAAATATAGATATCCCAACAATTACATAAGCTACTTTTGATCGCTGATAAACGCTTAAGAAGCCGAGGGCTAAAGCTAGTGTTATAAATGCGAAGGTCTATCTGTCAGTCTGTATATTTGTTACATTTCACGACCAAACGGCTGAATGAATCTTAACGAAGACGTAATATAATATCAATAAGAAAGATAAAGCTAAGCTCAGCCTACTATGGAATCTTCCAGTACTGTTGAATCTTTAGAGAAATTCAAAAGTCAGGGCGTAACAACATCCGCACCGAAAACTTTACCTATGACGATCATCACTGCCAGTTTACTGTTCTCTCACTCCCTGAAACAATTATCTTTATTTTTGCATAATTAGGGAACATGATAACAACTGCAAAAGGGCTGATGTAGGCAAAGCACATTCAAATTGACAATGTCGATGCCTTTGTAATACATTTTGTAAGGCATAATATTCCTTTCGCATAAAGAAAAAAAAAGGCATAAAGATGCCTATGTTCCTAGAAAAAGAACAATTGGACTACGGTATTTAATTTGGATTAACGCGTTCAGCTGCCTAGCTTCAATGTTGAAAAAAAAGGGCGCGGTCGCCGCGCAGCCCGGCACAACTTGCTGCTCAACTTCCTAATATGCGTCATGGGCCCGCAATGTATTATCAAGGGGAAGATACGTTTCTTCTTTGTAATGTCAAAAGCATAAAATTAAACATTAAGACATTTATTAATCATACATTAAATTGTTCTTATATCTTAGTTAGTCTAAATTCTTAAATACCTTAAAATAAATAATATAACAACAAAAACTCGAATAAAAACTCGCTACAAAAACGGAAAAAGTCGACCAGCTGATTTCTGTACAACAGGCTCCGTGACCATGACGATTCCAAGTCACCATATTTGAATCAGATGTCTACGATATTGAGGCCTGATTGACGTCGCACAGCCAATGAATTTGCACTCTCAAAACGTAGACATAAAGCTTTTTTCTGTCAACAGTTTGCTTATCATGCCGATACCACGTTGACAAAAGTATGAGATATAACAAACACTGTTCACAAAAACCAGCATTAGTAGAAGTATGTATGCAAACTAAAATACAAAAAAATTGCAAGCAAAAGCAGTTCCTTCTTCAAGCTGATAATTACATTTTCACGATAAGTTACCGTCAAATTGTTCTAAGCCAAATAATTAGAATATTGCACGCGGGGAATACATAGGTATTTAATTCATTAAATAATCGCAGTTACCTATGTG
The DNA here is from genome assembly GCA_963662085.1 of Eupithecia inturbata. Taxonomy (NCBI): domain Eukaryota; kingdom Metazoa; phylum Arthropoda; class Insecta; order Lepidoptera; family Geometridae; genus Eupithecia; species Eupithecia inturbata. The sequence continues at coordinate 7,514,202 of OY759176.1, read as the reverse complement.
CGTTTACAAAATCGTGTTTTGCTAGGCATGCACAAAATGTCGTTATTACGTTAGCTATAGTTTGTTTTGTTTTGGTGTGCAAAGTTTGTAAACAAGCCACGACACAAAAAACTAAAACTCACTTGCTTGGCTTCAGGTATATTTATTGGAGGATCTCAAATCGAAGTAATGTAAATTGCGTGGAAAAAGACACGGCAACAGAATAAATGTTAGGTTAAGTATGGGTGGTTTGTTTACAAATATTCCACATCGAATTTGGCTAGATACAGTCAAACGTGGTGTTTATGAATGCAAACGTGAGTAGATGCGGTCACTCTTTTAAACCTGCCTCAACATACATATACAGTAAGCAGTGTTTTCTCTTTGTTTGGACAACGTCAGCAACTAACGACTACTAGCAATTATTAAGAGAGATTTAAAAGAGGGAGAGAATTTGACTGCAGATTTGTCTTGGTAGGTTGGTAGGTGGCACCTCTTGATCGCTAGACATCAGCTAGTGTGTCACCGAGGTTTCAGTATTTCTTATGTCCCTAATCACCCCTGCATCTCTAAACATACCTACCAAGACTAGTAAAAAAATATATCGTACAATGCGTAAATTTTTGAAGTTGAAATATCTATTTCTAATGGTTTACGTATTCTCTGTAATTTGTGTCTGTCTTGCCTCAGACACCGCAGATCAAATCGATGGTGACCATGCTAAGCCTACATCTAGATTTAAGTAGTTATTGACGTGATTCTACTAACAATCCTGAAAAACTCATTTTGGGTGGTAGAGAAGAGTAAGTGGTAGAGAACTTTATTAACCTAAGTTATAATCTAAGTTATAATCAAAAAACGTACAAAAGATTATCAAATTTCAACTTATTTCATGCTTTAAGCCTATACAACAACGTTTTAGATACTAGATGAGCTGTAATCAAAATTAAGCTACCTTACCTCTCTAAACTTTACTAATACCTTTCACACAGTTCTTCCTACCGCACCTTTCAGATTCCAAATACTTAATGTACGTACCAGATAACGAACCCTGTATAAGTCGAACTTTAATACGGATACCTAAGGTAACATTGTATACACACGTTTTTTCGCCGTGAAATCCTACGGTTAATTCAATTCGCCATGCGTAGGCACGGTCGCCAGTGTTGTATGGACACACTAGTTTTTTTCGTTGAAGAACACTACAGACGACCGATGTGGCGCGGCGGGCGAAGGTCCGCCTGCGACGCAGAAGGTTGCGGGTTCGATTCCCGCCTTGGGACAAATGTTTGTACGATCTGCAAATATTTGTTCCGGGTGTTCTGGGTATTTTCTATATATAATAAAAAATATCTATCTATGTTATATATTGTATTAAGTTTATCAGTCATCTAGTACCCATAACACAAGCTCTGCTTACTTTGGGGCTAGATGATGCTGTGTGGATTGTCCAGCATTATTTATATTTTTTTTTTATATTTTTTTTTTATATTTATACAGTTAAAAATCGTTTCAGCTTACTCCTTAATGTGACACAAATTTGCAGGTATTGGAACCATGACTGCTGCAAAGTGAATTTGAACCTTATTATTACAAAAAGAAAACTTGGTTGGACCACAATCTCACCTGATTTTAAGCGATTTGAAGAATGCTATTTGTTCTGGCCTTAATGTTATCACCTACATATAAACCCACAATCAAAACAAGGTCTGCCTAATTTGTGGCTAGATAATGCTGTGTGAATATACATATATTAACGACCAAGAACAGCTTATCATACAAAAAAGTTTAGGAGTAGGTACCTATACAGCTATTTTCGCTACTTGATAGCTTGCTTAGCAATTTTCGTCGTGGACTGTATCAATTTGTCATTAAGGCCTTCGTATTAATAACCGATGTTTCACTAGCTGATATAAACTAAATAACTATAACCACAGAAATCTGAATAATATTATTTAGATTTCTGTGACTATACACAAGTGTGTGTGATTTGTGTTTGACATTATCTCAAAACAACGAACGTTGAAGAGAGGTGTTAGTTATTCGTGAAAAACTTGTTAGGTGATAATTTATTGATGGGAACTCACTCGATCTGGGCCCGTACACGTAAAAACGAAATCGAAGTTTCGGATTCGTTTTTGTGTGAACACTAATCTTATGGAAGCGACATAAAAGTTAGTAGTTAGTAGTTTTGCACGAAAACGAATCAGAAACTTAGATTTTCCTTTTCGAGTAGCCCCCCAGGCCGCACTTGTCTTCGAACTGATCGCGCCGAGAGAGACATAGATATCTTATTGCATAACTCGTACGGACGCATTTGAACGAATCGTCAGAACTCCATTGGTTTCGATTAGATTTCTTCGGCCCTCATAGCAATTAACATAGTTTTTCAAAAACCTTTCCTTCAAAAGCTTTATATTTGGTGAGGTATAACGCTCTTAATCCTACATAAAGGATGAACTGATATAAAAATAAACATGAATACATATGTTTATTACGCGTAAATTCCTACCTAACTTACCTAATTTATTACAATTATTTTTCACTTCCAAAAATGTGTTTATTTAAAGCCTTATCGCAAAACCGTTGAATAAAAGAAATCGCAGTCAGATGAACCTGTCTTCTCTATTAAATAAAAAATCAGCAAAATATGGCGAAGGCACGTTTATCCCTACGCAAGTTTGGAGGACGAACGGACAAACATGTTTTTTGTATAATCATTTAATTGTAGAATCCTTTCACCATTCAAACTTTACAAGACGCTGGTTTTAGTGAGTATATAATAACACATCTTGGTTGAATAAGTAACTTTAATAGCGATCATTTATAATAATTTCATCCAATGCTTAAGAACTATTACAAAATTGTTAGAGATATTTTATATGTCATTGCAACAACTGTAAAAAGTGTAAAAATATAATAACCTATTGAATGTACTTACTAAGTATGAAGTGAATGTACCTACTAAACTAGCTTGCTTGTACCAAGTAGGCGCTACAGATATTAACGAGTTGGTGTTATGTTTCAAGCAAAGATCCTATACCTAACTGCATATATAAAATACATACGTACTCACTTACCAACTACTTAAAAATAACATAAACTACCATGCACTATGCTACAAATGTCAAGTAGGTACAAAAACACCTACATTCCTAAAACTATGACTTAGAATTACTTACTTACACGTATATGTTTCTGTAAAAGCTAGAAGTAGGTACGGCTAATGTTTGTGTTTATTAATTAGTGTTTACCCAGACTTAGGGATAAATAACAATAGAATTAAAGTAGTCTAATGTTGTGGACACTAGCCGACTCATCAACAAATGAAAATAAATTTGTTTTGTTATTTATATTTAACTTTTATATATAAATTATATATAAATTGCTTGTACTTTAAAATATACGAAGATAATAATAATACAATTTGATTATAACAGTGTTTATGATGAGTAGAACAGGTTTCAAGATTGCAAATAACGGCGCAGAGGGTTTCGAGTTTGATTCACGCCGCAGTACAAAATTATTCCTATACAATGATTTGGTTCATTCTAATCTAATCCTCACCAGACACATACCTACGTCCACTTCTGAACATGCCTCCCGAAACGAGGCGGGGTTTGCCATATAATCACCACACTTGGCAAGCGGCGTTTAATCTAACAGGTAACTATGCTATAAATCTGATAAATTTGTTCGTAACTAAGTACCGATTTACACATTTCATTATGTCAATAGAACGCTGGAGTAACTTTATGCTAAATAACAGTAGGCATTTACACAAATAAATGAATCTGTCGCTTTTGAGAAGAATATAATGTACCTACCTAATATTATGGTTAAGTAGTGTAGTCATCTGGTTCCTTTACGTAGGTACGTAGGTATGTACGTATATACAATAGCGTGTTACTGGCGTAGCGTGCCCGAAAACCGAAACAAAAATACTAAACCGCCTTGGGGTTGACAATCCCGAGCTCAATTCCTAACAATAGCAAGTATAAGCATCGGCGAGCGGAGCGAGCCTGTTTGATTGTTCGAGCTTATTACAGATGTTTGGGGAAAAGTAAGCATGAGTACTTATGACGAAATAAATGCTAGCGGCCGAAGCGAGTCCCAAAATTTAAAAGACTGCGGTGGCAGATATAAAGCTACAAATATAACGGCTAGCGGAGCGAGCGCTGAAATTTTTATTACTTGTACGGGTACACAAACTAGTTAAGAAGAGTATGAAAAAATAAATAACAGCGAGCGGAGCGAGCCCTAAAAACATTGGAGAGTTCACCGCGGCTGAAAAAAGGGTTATGAAACGTATACCAATAAATACTGGAAAGTGGAGAAGGCAAATCAAAAATTGGTGAGGAATGCTTTTAGCAGCAATTTTTTTTATGATCTGGCTATGATGCTGTCCGTACTACCTAGCCACAGATTATGTAATACTATCCTAGCACTATTTATATTAAATCAAATTGTATTATTGCTTTCTCTCTATGCCTTAAATTTCGAGGAAATCTGATCATTTGTTCCGTATTTTTTGTCGGCCAAATATTGCAACAATTTGAACTCCTATCTAATATCTCGTACAGATGGTATATTTTTTATATTTTAACGATACGTTCTTTATCTAGCAATTTTTTATCAATATTTAAAGTGAGCACCTAAATGATGACCTTCACTCATCTGTTTATTGGATGAAAAGTATTTTATAACTTTCAACTTTTATGGACTGTTTAGTAAATGTCCAAATCAACATAGACAAAGTCGGTGCCGGTAAAAGCCAGAAAAATACGATTGTTTCATTATCATTACATTTCGGACATAACAGGGACACATAATGACATAACACAAGCTCTGCTTACGCCCGAATACTCAAACCCAGCTCAGATTTAAGCGCGTCTTAACTAGTTATTTTTTGACAGTTTTCAATGAAAATGTTTTAAAAAATTGTCACTTAAGACGTGCTTAAATCTGAGTTGCGTTTGAGTATTCGGGCGTTGGTCTGATGCTAGATGATTCTGTGTGAATTGTCCAGCACTATTTATTTATTTGCCTCTTTTGCTGGGCTTTTGCCTTTGCTGGACATCAACATAAGTTGATGTCGCCGACGGATCGTCGAATCAGCCCGTTTGTATAATGACTAGAACGATTACAAAACGAACGCTGATTTGTCGGGAAACTTAATTCATTTCATTCAACGAGATGGCTAAGCAACTTTTAGCCATACTGTTTTACGTTGATCAATCAACATTCGGCCTAAGCAATTAATTGAATTGTGCCGTTTTGCTATCGGCCTAGCCATTCTACAAACAAGATGATGCTAAAATTCGGCGACATCATTATTAGGCGGTTGATGCCATTGCCAGCCGTACTTCCATCATTCACAGTAACATATACCCACATTTTATTCAGATAGTACATTAGCGCAGGCACAAAACCACGATAATGTAAGGGGACTCTCATCGCTGCATTGTCACATCACCTCTCACGCATCGTTGAAAATATATACCAAGGTCTAGCGCATAGGTGAGCCTAATATCTTCTCGCCTTTCTACCACGTCTGCTAAGCACCGAGGCGTAAGCATGATGTCATACCGTCCCATTGCTTACTATTGTTAAGGACTGGAGTAAGTAACCGTAGTCATAGGACTCCACGAGGACTTTACTGTACCGCGAGGTCTCGTCCAACGGCCGCCGGCGCCTGGGCGTAGCCTAAAACCAAAAGATAAATAAGCGCTTGTTCAACTGCAGAAAATCGCAAACAGCATGCAGCCAAATATATAATAGAGCAATTTACCTTCGCCTGGACGACCTAATACGAAACGCTCCTTCCGTTGCTCAGCGTGGTTCAATGGTGAATGGAACATTTGTTAGCTGTGACCGCAAAGCCTTTTTTAACCGACTTCAAAACTTCTTTTATTTCGGTTTATATTTTTTTGGTTTTATACTTTTAGATGATAATCGCCGATTCTAATAGGTATTTTTTTTTTTAATAGAAGGGGTATCACTTGGTCCAACAAATAGTTTTAATCTGTATTAAAAAATAGTGCAAGTTAAATAGCGATTTCGATTTTGAAGTCGGTTATTGATTGAAAGTTTTTTACAGATGACCATGCCTTTTCTTATGACACAGGTGTTTATCCCGCAATAACAAGTGTCATTTGCTTATACTACACAATACTGGAAATCTTGAGATTTTCTTGCACCTTACAATTACGCTAACCTTCAAACTGGATGTTATCGACATACTTTGCACAGCTTAAGTGTACAAAAAAATTTCAATCTGTGCATTCAATATCAAAATCATTTGAGCACGTGTTAGACCAGCGCTGGCTAGGCGCCTTTTTATAACTTTATGCATGTACCTATTCTATACGCTCGTGTTTATTGTATTGTTGTTATAAATCAATGTCAAAATAAATGTCTTTCTATGCTATATGTTAACATCAATCAATCTTTACAAATAAATTAGATGCAGTTTATATAGTAACCGTGTTGGCTACTTTTTACTTCTAAACAGATCTTAAGGATTTTGCAAGAAGTTAAATTTTATCCTGGGGAAGGAACTAGGCCACGATTGATTACATAATAATTGTACCTACGTGTGAACCCTGGTATGCTTTGATGAATTGTTTTTTTATAATTGAACACGGATTAAATATTTACAGATGATACTAACATTTGTCACACTGCAGGAATCGAACCCGCTACCTTCCAAGTCACAGGCAGGTTATGCCCACCAAGCCAGACGTTCTTAATGTAATCTATGAAACCTATGACATTCCTACACCCTGTGTACCTACCGTTAAGAAATACCACGGACAATCCTGACTGAGAAATTGCAATGCATATAATTTATAATCGCTTACGCTATTTGGCATATAGGCTTATCGGGGTGCGCTTAGAAATAAAACGATAACTTATAAAATTGGAGTTTATTAGATGTACATCAAAAACGTTTTGTTGTTTGGCGATAAACGATACTGTTGCAGGCTTACAAACTTAACATGAGTACAAAAAAATCAGGTACATTGATTATTATTATAATACATTTAAATATTGATTAAAGTAGTAGCAGAGAATATTTAATAATACCATGTTACAAGGCACTAAGTTTCATTGAGGTCGATTTGGTCGATTTTATGTAAATTTTTTATGATAATGTTTTAATTAAAAAAATTATATATTATTCAATAGTAAATACTAGTTCTAATTTGCAAATTAAGTTGCAATTTTCTTTATTTAAAAAGGAAATGCGTGACCGTGTTATTCAGTCAGGTCAGGACATAGGGTTGTTTTTTTGTTGATGAATCACATTCTCCAAATATCAAACGTAGAGATCAAAATGAGTTGCATTGCTTAAGTTAGATTATTTAGGTTCAAACTATCAAGATTTAAAGGCAGTACGTTTTTTGAAATAACGGCCATCGGTGGGTGAAGTGAGATTGTATAGATGGGTGGAAAAAACCAAAATATTATCGCATTAAGTGTTGGTTAAAAAACCTGCAAATATCGTGCCTAGCTACAGGTACTAGTGAGCAAAGTCTTTTTGGCACAAGACAAAAGCCCAGGAAGGCTAATCCATTTAACACAACAAAAAAACTAATTTTATAATTTGACCTTTTCTAAGTGTACCCATCTACAGAAATAAGGAGTTTTTGATTCTTGATTCCAAATGATGCAGCCAAGTCGAGGGATAATATTAACTTTGAGGCACAATAATAATTAAGCAAAATGAGAACTTAGGTCGATTGCACACACACTGAAAGAGAATCGAAGCAAATTTTGAGACGAGTTTTTGGAGGTAGCATTCAATAGCTATCAAAAACTACAAATTTCCCTTCAAATTGCTTTCAATGTAGTTGACCATAACGGTTCTGCCAAAAGTATATCTACCCTAAATTAGAGATCAGAAATATACCTAAATAAAGGACGAAATAAACTATAGCACCACATTGTAATGGTTTACATTAAGTTGAGTATAGACTAGAGCATTTACTAGACCATTTGTAATGTAACGTTCTTACGAATGGTACAATACAGACTAATGATTAGTTTCCTTGTAACCGAACGTTCTTGCGAATGCTCGACGCTGTTTCGACGTAAAGTTCACGGCGAGTGAGCATTTTACCTGTTACATTTCTTTCTACCTTGCCTACATTTTCCCTCGGCCCGCGCATCACTCTCCCCGCCGTCCTCCGTCACTCGCGCTCGTGCCTTTGTTCGATAAAAAGTTAAACCAAAACGCTAGTTGGTTTTTTAAATCAGGTTGTAACAAAACATCGACCTTCATGTTCGAAGTGTGGTTAGAGTTAATTTAAAAAAGCGTATTCTCGATATTCTGGTACTAATAAATGCTCTAGTCTATACCCAACTTCACAATTGACGATCTGGTTACAGTTACGGTACGTGTAAATATAAAAACTAATGACTTAGATCATCGGTATCTTTACGAACAATCTCAAAATACTTAGGAATGGCAATTTATGACTCAATATTCTAAAAATAATAGTTTGTATGTGATAAAATAATTGCAACAGCTAGGTTCGGTTAAATCATCAATGTGTAAAGGTATTGATTTCTTTACAATATTTTTTTGGAGTATGTATTTATTTACAACAAACAGTTCAATCACTCAACTGATCCATATTGGTGTATAACATTCAATTTATTTATATTGCTTGTTAATTATTATTTCTCAACATTAAAATGTTATTGTCGATATTACTGTTTTATCTCTCTGATGTGAGATTATTTTATGACAGTAACGGAGAACGACAGTCATACATATGTACAAGTAAAAAGTATGTAAACGATTTAATTTTTTTTAAAGCTTGTTTACCATAAATACTAACGCAGTTTGACAAATTAATTCATGGAATTCCAAAAAAGTGACTAGATTATGTGCACTTATTTCATTGAGCTCCATTATACTCCATTGGAAGCTCAGTGATTTATTTGTAAATTGAGCAAAAAATTTTGATAACTAGAGAATTTAGTCATTTTGCGTCAAAGAATGTCATATCTACATACATTCACATTTGGACTAGTACTGTGGTAACAACTTAAAATTATGATTAACTGCACTAAATAACTATTCTTATAGGCGGATTTTTCTTATGTGATAATACTTACATTAACAATCACATTATTAAAGTACATGGCACGTTTTTTGGCAAATGCTCTCTACAAAGAAACACCTTTAAATTAAGTATTCGCATTGGCTTAATCAATATTTAACGAAACATAGCCTAAGCGTAGACAAGTAACCCAATAATCTCAAAAAACTCCTATAATCCGTCCACTGGTTTATTTTACTTTTGACAGCTCGAGTGACAATCAATTTAGTCATGTTCTAATGATGGAGTAACCTCTTTTTTTTAAGGACTAAAATGCTTTTGACCGCGTATGGCCAATGTTATGGCCAGCATTACCGGTCAATGGAGAGCGCAGAGGGCGCTTGTAGTAAATTCTAATTTTAATACTATTTTTTGTATGGAGTCCAACTTTAATAATCTTCGTCACATAAAGGATAAAATCGAAGGTCTCGTTAATTCCGTTATTTTCGAGTCGACAGATTCGCTTTACTTTATTTAAAAGGAAACAGCAAAATATTGCATTCTTTCGTTCACTTTTCATGAACTTACCTATCAACAATTAGCGAACTTAACACTAGTGCATGTGTCAAATATCAAAATGCTTTATTTCCTTTAGACCTTAAGTCTTGGTCACGTCATAAAATTCAAATCACATAAGAAAAACTAGGATATAAAGTGTCAAAAGTAAAATGAACCAGTGGACGGATTATAGTCCAATGACTGATTCAACTGACTAATCTAAAATGTATAAAATGTCAGCTTTTATCAATAATGAACAAAGTAGGATTACGCCTAGGATTTAAAAGAATCCGTTAAAATGAGCCTATGAATCTAGGCTTATTTCAACAGCTGAGTGCGTAATAATAATAAATGATAATACAAGTTCATATGTCTTCATAAGAGCTGACTTGGTTAAGTGTCAGGACTGTAGATTTTAGGGTTCAAGCCAAATAAAAAAACGCAGGACAATCGCACACTCAGAGGAAAATTATATTAGCACAAAGCCGCACCAATCCGAGGTTCAGGTTAAGAGGATGTAGTTTTATTTTGAAGACAAAAACAACCAGGATATTTGATAAAAATTACAAATTAAAACTTTTTTTTTGTGCATAAATGAAATGATTTTTTTTTAATTCTCTTAAGGTGGATATGGATATTTTGATTTACTTCTAGATTGTCCGCATTAGCTCAACTGTTTCAATTGTATATACTAGTTCTAATTTGTTTTCTTTTTATGTACAAAGAAATATCATTTGTTTATAACAAAAATAGATAGACAGAAGTAACAAAAATAGATAGATAATAGACACAAAAATACAACGTATTGCAACTAGTATTTACACTTATATCAATGTCTAAGCCGTCGCCAGAAGGCAGAGTGCCCAGAATGCTTTCAGCATTGCCATATTGAAGGGCAATGCTAATTCTTTGAACAAAATGGAAGCCAGCTTTAAGATCACCTGTGGACGCTATGAAAAGTTTAGTAAGCTCTTTATTTAATTGCGTGTCCCCAGGGAATAAGGGTTTCAACCTCAAACGGTTCAAATAGGTAACCTCCTTCAAGATTATCGTATTTTCGCCGATTGAGGCAATATAAAATATAAATAAATATTGTCATTGTTAATAAAATCTTACGATACAATTTTAAAAGAAAATTTTGAGCGACAACCATATCTAACAAAAATATTTCAAAGGGAAAAAAGAAGTGGGAAGTGGGAATTTTAATGAGTTTTAAGTGATAGTAACTTCGCGGGGTGAACCTGGATGAGATTGGCGCAGACCATGGAGTGGCACGTTTGGAGGCAAACCAGCAGTGGGCGAAGTCAGGTTGATGATAATGATAATAAAGAATACACAAGTAGTAAGTAGAAGAACTACATTTTGGAAATCTGAGAAGAATTAGGTACCTACTCTGCAAAATTCAGCTTGAAAAATTGTTCTTCTGAGTGTGCGATACACGAGTATAATATAAAAGTAAATAAAAAATGCAAAGCAAATCATAAAATAAAATCAAATAAAAATTATTACATATAAAAGTGACCCATATAAAATGTACTCAAGGTAGAAGAACCACGCTACCGTGTCAGTCATGTCGTGTTTCGTCCGAAGCCTTAATTCGGTTTCATACATTTAGTATGTTTAGAATCACTATTGCCACACCAATAAAACATCTAACATTATAAGATCTCGCGGTAAATCCCGACAAGTGACGCGACACCGTATGTTGGCCCGGGTTGTCACATGTAGGGGTCAAATGAAACTTTTTAGGTGAACATCGTCGTCAACATTACGAACATGCGGTGTTTTTTCAGATCCAACATGTTTTTTGTATTTTAAGTTTTACTCATAGCTATTCTGTTCGGCTAGCCTAGATTACGAATATGCGGTAGTTATTCGAAACGACGTTAGTCGAACGTCTGTATTAATCTACGTAGGCAATATGTTGCTGTGAGACGACACAATGCAATATTGTTATAATGCGTTTCCAACAATACTTATTGTATGAAACCAATATTATGCTTTTAACTAAACACGACACAACAACACACAGTAGTGTGTTTCTACCTATTCGTCACTAAATAAAATTAAAAACTAATTCTCTTACTTATAAACCACTCTTAGCTTTAAGCAATAATAATTTATTCTCGATGAGCGATAAACACGACTTTATTTAAATTTTGATATGTTGAAAGACGGGATAGCGTTTGTCGTTCACTTATAGAGGACAAAGGATAACGGGTCTCCCATAAAGACGCGGCCTGCGATACCCTTTAGAGTCGTTTGTTTACTTATGTTGACGTATGTCAAAATAAGAAAAAACACTGCCTTTTAATTGCTTAAAGTTGTCAGAGATTTTCATAAGTCAGGCTTTATGCTCTGAGTGAGCGTCGTCCACTAAAACTAATACAAAACAGTCTTTAAAAAATATTGGCAATGTCAAATTAAAATATTGAGGTAAGTACTTAATATCTAATCGCTTAACAGGAACATGTAATTTTATACAAACCCGTAACGGCGCGACGACCCAGCGGAATACATTCGTAGAGGTAAAATGTAAAAATATCATATATCAAATAATACTATTTAAACTATTGATCGTCGGGGCGGAATTGTCAACAAGCCTCCAAAAGAGAATTTTTCTGTTAAATTATTGTATAAAATGCAATTAACATTGCCATTTTTTCTTTGTAAATAAATGCCATTGCCATTTAAAATATAAAAAATTTGTATACAAATTGAGTGCATGATTAATTAAAGTCTGAAGAATGATTGAGTATTCGGACATCAGACAATATTGAGATTTCCGCCCCTGTCTTGGGTCACACGTCGGTGCAGTTTGCTGAGGCCCGCTACACCGACAGACGCCGCCGCGTCGCTTACCTTGCCCTATTGGTAGGGAGGGTAATAGTTAGGGTAGCGTGTTCCAAAAAAAAAGTTATTTGGAGGGTTCTGCGGCGGCTGCATCGGCGGACGCCCGGCTTGCGGCATCATGCCGGGGTAAGGGGGATTGCCGCCGTCTACGACAAAGAAACAACAGATAAGGAAATAAAATTACAAATACATAAAACCACGATAAAAAATACAGTATAAATCCTTCCATAATGGTTTTTTACACGTAAGGTTAGCAACAGGTACAAGGACTGGATAAGAGGCAGGGACACAATCTACACGAATACTCGTAATACGAAGAGGTACTACCGGCCCGACCCTAAGCATTATTTCACCATCAGGCACTCCCATCACACTATCCTAAGTGATATGGGCTATGCTGAACCAGGTGCCATGTGAGCGATGTCTGTGACAAAAGCTAATCACACTAATATTATAAATGCGAAAGCTTGGATCTTTAAATGTATGGTTGGATATTTGTTACTTCACGCCAAAACTACAGAACGTATAGTGCTGAAATTTTGCATACAGTTTGTTCTAAGCTTGGAGTAAAACATAGGCTACTTTTTATCCCATGAATAAGTACCTATGGGATAGACATTACCATTAAGCGTTTCCATAGAAACAACGCGTGCAAAGCCTAGGGCAGAAACTAGTCGACTATAAATAAATAGATGTGGAAAATAAATCTCAAGTTATTCTTCTCACACAAAAGGTAATTTTTAGATAAGGTTGGTTAACTTTATGTTTAATACCTATCCATACTAATAATATAAATTGGAAAGTAACTTGCTGTCTATCTGTCTGCTACAGTTTCACGCCTAAACGGCCGAACGGGTGAAATTCGGCAGGGAGGTAAATGGTATCCCGGGGACCAACAAAAGCTACTTAAAACGCAAGTGCGAAGCCGCGGGCAGCAGCTACTACAGACAAATGTGTGAGACGTACCTGAAGAATCATAAACATTACTTAACTTTACATGACTTAATGGCTGAATGGATCTTAATCCAATTTGGCAAGGATTATAATAACTTTTAGCAAAAATGCCACCCAAGCCATGATACATTCTGGGGCATGACAAAGGCTACCTTTTGTCTCAAAAATGTATCTTACAAGGGTTTTGTATAGCGTATGGAAGTTAGGCAAGAGCAAATTGATAAAACATTGCTGGACTATTCACACAGAGCGTGAGTTATGGGTATTAGATAACTGACATCCTTAATACAGTACTTTACATAGATAGATATTTTTATTATACATAGAATTGTGAATGTACTCACTGTAAGGGGGCATTTGGACGTAGAAAGGCGGTCTGGAAGGCGGGACTTGTGCTTGGACTTGCGTTTGTGACGAGCCGTACGGCCCCGGGAACTGCACAGTCGGCGCGGGGACCGGCCGAGCGCCCTGAGGCATCGCCGACAACTCCATACCAGAGTGGTACTGGCCGTTCGCAGGCGCCGTCGACGCTGGCGTTGGTGGCGGATAGCGCACGGGCTCATACGGCGCCATAGACATGTCCGTATAAGTCATAGAAGCCACGGCGCTGTCGTAGGGGCGAGATGGTGAAGGCCCGGCGCCGTCGTAGGGCCGGGATGGCGAAGGGCCGGCGCTCTCGTAGGACCGAGACGGTGAAGGCCCGACGCTGTCGTAGGGCCGAGATGGCGTAGGCCCGGCGCCTTCATAGGGTCGAGATGGCGTGGGCCCGGCGCCTTCGTAAGGCCGAGATAATGAAGGCCCCACGCCCTCGTAGGGCCGAACTGTTGATGCCCCGGCCTCGGAGAAGGAGCGAGCAGGTCCGTTTACCACGGACACAGCCGCGCTGCGACTCTCCGAGGAACTTCTTTCCGTGGGCGCTGAAATTACACATAATAAATACACACTTATGGCCTGAAACTAGGTCTCCCGGAAACCGGGCATTAATGGAACCTACCCTTAAAATGTCACGTCTCACACCCCTGGCCTATTGCTAAAACAGCACTACAAGTGAACGGCTGAGAAAAGGGATATTAAACAATTGGTGTTAACCTAAACTACAAAAAAAATATACAAAACCGTTTATTTGCACAAGTGCACAGGTATAATAGGTTACATAATGGATGATGAGACCACAAAAGTTAAAAACTTCGGCGTAGTCTCTTCGCCCGTTTCCTGACACGACGTTATAGTCGAGCTTATGTTAAAAAGTTACTTATTATTCAGGTATTTACAATACTAATACATATTATGTAACCACACTATAATTACCTACATAGGTTATTATAGTGTAACATATAAGTTATAATACATGTAACATGCAAAGCAAAAAAGATTATTGAAAGTAAAAAAGTGATTAAGAACTTAATGGTATTTTTCTATAAATACTAGGTATTTTTATACAACGCCAATTTTGTATACAGTGCTTCTCAGAGTGTGTGGTACGTTTGAGCGTGTGCGCGAGTGTTGGGTATTGTGCGATTATCTAGGTGTACCCGAGGACACCGGTCACTTGAGAGTCCGGGCAACAGGGCGCCAGGGTAATTGTTTAGTGTCTCGCGCAGTCTCGGGCACCACACAACAATTTCCCTTAAAATATTTTATTAAAAAAATCCATAACGATCACCACATCACAGTTTTGATAGTTTCTACGAAGACCTAATTTAAGAGATATAACGGAAAAGGCACACTTTTTTGATCCCCGAATATTCAAACGCAAATTAGATTTAAGCACGTATCAAGCCACGACATTGTGAAAGTTTTCAATGAAAATCTGTCAAAAAATCTTGACTTGAGACATTCAAATATGATATGCGTTTAAAATTGCGGGGGTTAACCTATAAAAGAATAATTAAAAAAGAAAGTTACGAATAAACTTACAGTTGCGCACCATATCTAAGAAAGACGCCAGGAAATCAGACGAGCCGTTTGTTGTCATCGGGCGCAACCTTGAAGTCAGCTGTTGGAGCAACGAAGCGTCCGAACTCACAGGAGCCTAAAAGATAAACATATATTAGCTTATACATTATTTACCGCTGCTGAAATAAAATGAAAACATGGACATTAGTATAATGCTGTATAGCGATAAACAACTAATGCACTTCATTTGTTTCAACTTGAAATTAAAGAAGAGAAATTGGGTATAGGTCCCTGAATACCCAAACGGAAACCATATTTGAGCACGTCTCGTCGTAATATTTTGTAAGATTCCCATTAAAAACTGACAAAAAACGGCGACTTAAGACTTGCACAAATCTGATTTGCGTAACCTGTGATTTTGTGGCCGTTGTATATAATCAACTCCTCAAACTCAGCCGGTGAATATCGTAATAGCCGACTAAGGGGGTTCCCTTAGTCGGGTCTTACGACATCCTCGGTAGGTTTATCAGAGGAAATGCAGTAGCTTCCTTGTGTGTTATTACATGACCTCCACTGCGACCACCAATCCTCCTGCCAAGCGTGGTTTTATAGTGGTCTCCGGGGGAGGCTTGTTTATCAGTGGACGAATATGTGCATATGAAAGAATGTATGTATGTGTGTACTGTACACCACACACATACGCGTGTTGGCAAATAAATCAGAATAAATACTAACCGGCTCCGCGTCGCGTTCCCTTCTGACGATGATGTCCAATAACGAGTTGAGGAGCGACGACGATGAAGAGTTATTGGAGTTAGGTTGCTAAAACAAAGGGAAACCAGTTATTAACGCATTCACTGCCTAGCCTCAGCGGTGCGCGGTTCAAGGGCGAGCCTGTTAATCATACCCGTGTGCATGATGAGAAATATGGGCATCCTCTGTTATATGGTAAAGATGTGCATAGATAATAAATCCTACTAACATTTGAATGCTGTAAGTTTACGAAGTTGTAAGATGTATTAATGAAGACAACACTTAAAACTACTGAACGGATCGGGCTGAAATTTTGCACGATTGAAGTTCTGGATCAAGAATATCATATAGACTACTTTTATCTTGGAAAACTTCCGTGAAGCCGCGAGCAGACGCAAGTAGGTTTATAAAGATCGCGAAGTATAATATCACATACCTACTCAGAAATCAATAACATTTATTTCTTTCGGCTTACAAAACACATCACATTAAATACATAGACAAGTAAAATGATAAACCATTTATTATTATTAAATTGTCCATTAGTGGAAGAAGTGAAAAAGACTAATTTATTAATTTCATTAATTTTGTCATTAACCAGAATCAAAATCATAAAAACTAAAAGAATATAAGAAAAGATAAACTTACCGGCAAGAAGGCGCTTGAGGTCGGAAAGACTTCGGACAAAGCAGCATTTATTGTCGATATAGATGGAGCAGGCGTCCCCTGGAAAAAAATACATTTTAATACCATAGGAACTAAGCTTACACAAGGCAAAAACTTTAGCTTGGATAGAGATGCGAGGGTAGTTTAATATTTCAGGCGTGGAGGAAAACCACGTTTATTTTATATAGATAGGACTAGTAAGATCAATCAAAATATGTATGAATTGTGTAAATGATAAAAATGAGTAAAAAGGGTTGACCAAGATGGCGGCTGATTAAAGTAAAAGCAAGAAAAAACGCGTGCACCGCACACGACTAGCGCAAGTCATGTCAGGGACTAGGAAAACACACATCAGGACTTCTAAAAAGGACGATTTTGATCAGTACTTACACTTTCAATGTACTCTTCAGCTAGACGGTACATCTGAGGGGTCAGCATGGTCTGGATTATCCGTTTTTTTCGCTCGTAGTCTTGAACCCTTGCTGCACCTTCTGCTCGAGACATCTCGTTCTCCTGCTTAATCTGGTTGATTTGTTGAGTATAAAACTCTACCCTAAAATACACAGCACGTGTTAATAATTTTGTAAATTCATAAATTTTCTATTGTGGTTTGAATGGAACTATATGTATAGATTCGAAAAGTTTTAATGGAGGAAAACAATCAATTACGCGGAGAATACGATTTTATGATAACTGCGGGTAGTTCTCGAATTCAATTGTATTCGCCTTTATTCTTTAACAATGACGAATATAACATTTAATTTATTAAGTTTTTATGCTTTTCGCAATATTTTGCGACAGCTTTTGTTAGCAAGCAAGAAAATATACTAAAATGCACAATAGCAATAACACGTGCTTGATTTTATATAAAAGTCGACAAGTAACTGCACTAACATTTTGACCAATCTATGCAAATTGCGTTTATGGTAGTTTTCTCTAAGCAGCGGAAAAAACGGACCTTGCACGAGGAAAAACTTTAGCTTGGACATAGATAATAGATATTGAGGGTAGTTTCATATTTCAAAGCAGTTATTCGCTTTATAAAAAAATAAATAATTAGTATATTCCAGAAAGGTTAAACACTGAGAAAATGTTAATCTACGCATTATCTAAACGCTTTACAAGTATCGCGTTAAAGATATTCACAGTTAAAAAGTTGTGCCGCGCGCCGCCGTCATAATGGAATAGTATATAACCTCAATGCCACTGTAAATACTAACTTTTGCACTGATCCTAACCTATTATTTAGACAGCGCACTATTGGAAAAAGTTAATTTAATATTTTGTGAAATATGTACGTTACACGAGGCTTACCCTCGGACAGAGAAAAATCATCGCAACTACGTTTACAACGCAATATCATTGATAAAATGCATTATAATTATATAAAACACATTCTACTTAAACGCTTGTAAGAAAAATAAATTAAATAAGAAAATTACGTACTTCTTCTGGTGTGCAGCGTGCGTACTCGATTCGGACCCTCCGTAAAATGAACGAGTCAATCAGTCGTTACTCTTTTTATAATGAGTGAACGGGAACGAATAAGTGAACCATGCATGCGTATAAAGGCGCGTTTACATTGGTCAAGTATAATCGGATGCGGTGCTTGGCAAGTCAAGTCAATTAAAGTAACAACAATTAATGTAATACGTGTTATTTTATACACATAACTTTTAAATTAAATCACTGATGCTGAACGACGATGATGATGTCCTCCGCCCATTTTAGTCAAAGTGACATGGTTTTAGCTTTATTTTTTAATTTATTATTTGGCTGGTGTATCCTATTTAGAACTAAGTGCATGTTCGCGGTCGCGGCGTAAGAATCGACCCTCCAAATCAGCCCGTGGATGTCGTAAGAGTCGACTAAAGGAACCTACTAGAGGAAGCGCAGCAGTTTGTTTTTATGTATACTCCTCTGCTGCGAATACCAATCCGCCTGACAAGCGTGGTAATTAAGACAAAACCCCTCAGATTGGCAAAGGCACATTCAGATATGGGCGTAAGAGTAAGGAATTTTGTAAAGTAAGTGTAGTGTTATAAAAATAACTACTAATTTACAAAATACCATATATCCGTGCACTTGACGTTACATACAAAACCGACGGACGGACATGAC
Organism: Eupithecia inturbata; assembly: GCA_963662085.1. Classification (NCBI taxonomy): domain Eukaryota; kingdom Metazoa; phylum Arthropoda; class Insecta; order Lepidoptera; family Geometridae; genus Eupithecia; species Eupithecia inturbata. The sequence continues at coordinate 7,495,369 of OY759176.1, read as the reverse complement.
AATACTAAAAAGGTATGTTCTCGAAACCCTGAATAGACCTTAGGCGTCCAATATATTCAGTCTGTTTTTTATGGGTTATAAAACAGTCTGTGTCCTGTCCGTGCACTTGATACTTGGAGAAGTACAAAAGTTACTCTCTTGCTACTACGCTTGCCCAATGTAAACCAGCTATTATAATTCCTTCCATCAGCTCCGTGTACAAAAAGAAAAGAAAGACTAGGACCTACATTATTACTTACGTTTGTTGAGTAAAAAAAATTGTTATAGACATTCCTTCATCGCGATAATCAACAATAAATAACAATTGCCTAAATGAACTCGATGCGAAAAAAACTGCACCTTACAAAATTAAGGGTAACTTCTCATTCGTTCAATCAAACGCAATGTCTGTCACGCCTGTCAACTTACGTAGAATTTTCTGGAACTGTCATTCATTCATTCATTTTTTTCCACCTTACGGTAGTAATAAGTTTGACAATGGGCTACTTAACATGCCACTGCACTTTTAATATTGGTTTTGATTGACAATGCTAATTCATTTTTATGTACACAACACAAAAATGTATCGGTAACCCAGCTGACCATGATTTTCGTTTGTTGAATGAAACTTGGCCGTTTTATAGTGATTGATGATGACAGATACACCAAAATAAAGCTTACTCGTATTGTTAAAAGGTGCAAGGTTATAGAAGGTCAAGTATTGGTCGTTGGCTTGTTTTACTAACTGGAATGGTGTTCTGTGATGAAATTCAAAATTCAAGATGATATTCTCTATTTAATTTTTACTACCTAGACTAAAAATATGTTTCGCTTGGTTAATCCAAGTAAACCTTGGACCTCACTATGCGAACTAGATAGAAATAATTTATCATTCTCTTTGGCGATAATGGGTGTCTAGTTATGAGACGTCTAAATGTGTGATAAAACTGATAAACCTTGATTCAAGTAAAAAGAATACCATGTGGTATTTCGATGTTCGTAGGTGTAGAATAATTTAGATAACTTCTAATATCCCTAAAATTCTAAATATTGCCTTCCAAACCCTCGTTCTTGTAACTTTTAAAATCTCATTCAATGCAACTAACGCCAAACTCAGCAAACGAAATATAATACTTATCACTTTAAAATATAAAATACATATAAAGTTTATTATGAAGCTGATAATATCGGTCAAAATATAGTATCGTAACGATTCGTTTGTTGTTTATCGCTTATCGCACAGCAATTGCCTAACAAGCCCTTGCACTTGGAGAAGCCAAGCAGCTCGACAATAACACCAAGTAGTTTGAAACAAATCATTACAATACTACCGAAACACAATAAATACACAATATACTTATATGAAATAAAAGTACAATTGTCGTACAGTATAAAAAGCAGCATACTACAATGTCGATTGCTAAAAATTCGCTGAAAAAGAGATGTTATTAGTGATTCTCCGATTGTGAACGCGCATTGCTTGCAAAACACTCGCTAATCCACATAGCCCCTCAGCAAACGGTTGGCGGGCGGCGGTCGAGCGTCCTTTACCTCTTCTTTCAGCTTTATTAAACTAACATGCGAACAAATTATTAATAAATCACTATGATCAAACCTGATAAGCCGCTGCATACATTTTTCGCAGGAGCTTTCATTGGAGGTCTCCGATTTCCGCAATTTGCTTGGCCCCGCTGAGAACAAAATCAATCAGCGCAAAGCGAAAATACATTAGCAAACAGAAATGTACACAATACAGAATAAAATGCATGCAAACGATTTCCGTGCAAGCAGCGGTTGCAGATGGTAAATTGCTGCGCGCCCCTGATGTTGCTTCTTTCGCATTACACATAACGAAGTGAGTTAGGTAATGTAAATCTTCTATGCTTCATCATATTAACTATTTTTATATTGTCAAGACACAGTTTTTATAGAACAAAGCGCATAGTAAACTTTGCTTAGAAACGCGAATCATCATCATAGGTACCATCTTAAAATCTTTAGACTTGATGCAAATGTGAATGATGACTTGAGAAAGAGATCCCAATGATAAGTCTTAATTAAATAGATATACTAGCAAAGCTTGGTTTTAGCTAGAGCTTGCTTTAGCTCTTTAGCTATTTATGTCCCCACTATGTTGGCGAGAAAGGCAGCACGGAAATCGAAGCATTTAATAACCTGTACATAGATTTTTTATAGAACCCCATGGTAAACTTCAAAAATAAATAAAATTAAATAAATCATAATATTACATTACAATTAGCCAAATGTAAACTAAAAGAAATAATAACAAAACAACATTGATTATATAACCGTCTTTTGTTTTTAGTATGTAATGCAAACAAATAAATTCAATGATAGAAACTTGGCTTTAATAGTGATTTTCTTTTGTTTTGAACACCTTCAGTACAGGGAACTGCTAAAAAGTAGATGCACCATAACATAACATGATTTTTATCTACAACTTGTAAGATTTAGATAGATATTAACCAATACATTATCAAGAACAGACAGTTATAAAAGATTGATCTGTATTTATGCTCAATTTATTCATATTTTGTATGTTTAATGATAATATGATATGCAAGAATGTGTATTTTAAAATTTTACCAAAATTGCAAGTCTATACATCAACGTAGAGGACTAATATTTTTGTTTTACCCATGGAGTTCTAAACATGTATTTATTACCAACTTGTGTCTATAATTTGGTTAGTAAGTGGCCTTATTGTGTCTGGTATTGATAAATAGAGTTCACTCTCAATTTATAATTTGTATATATATTTATGGATTTAAAAGAAACTGATATAAGTTTGTTTGCAAACTGTTGTTCAAGGTCTTCAAAATCATTATTGAATACAGTCAGGAGTAAAATGAAATATAAAGTGTTCAAATTTATATTTATTTTCCCAAAGTACATGCATGCATAATGACAAAAGTTTTAATGTTTCACTAGAATTATTCAGAGTGTTACACAATTATATAAAGTGTATTAGTAAACAAACAAAACGGTTAAACCAATACCAGACATAAAATAAATTTTGAAATTAAATTACTAGTAGTTGTACCGTTACATGTTTTATTCGCTTAAGCTATGTAATAATCAAATGGTTCTTAATCTATAGGTACTAAGTTTATTTAGTTTATTTATGTGTTATAATGGTTAACGCTCTTTTATGACCTATATCGCTGAGCATATTTCTTTGTAGGGTGATGATATCTGCTCTTGATTTTTTAATTTATGCTCAATTGTTAATTACCTTCACAGTCTTCAGCAGATCTTTTGAGTTTTGGTTTTGATTGAAATGGCGGCGGTGGTCTAGTTGGATCGAATCTGAAAAGACGTAATTTAATATCAAATATTATTGGCGCAGGGAGGTGGATTGCAATACATTCCTGCAAATTTATAGAATGAAACATAATTTAAAAAATACAAAGTTTATGATATTTTGCCAATCGTAAATATTAATGGATATTACGAATATGCCTGCCAAGCATGGTCATATGAGTTATTCCCGTTGCCACCAACCTAGATATCTGCAGGAAATGATGGAAAACCCGGGGGCAGGTTCAGCAGAGGATGCATGAATGCAGAATAATAAGAAACAAGAAACTTACAAGGCGGGAAGTGATTGCTGATTGGTGGCAGGTTGAAAGTGTGTGTTGACAACAGTTGACGATGCAGGGTGACCTCCTAAAATAACAAAAATACATTTTGTTGGGAGTTTGAGAATCTCCACTAAAAGTTATATCAGAAAATAGGTTCAGCATGCGGCTTCGCACGCATTTATTGAGATTAATAGTCTTAAGTTACCGCAGGTTTAAAGTAATAAGTACATCTCTGCAAAATTTCAGACCCATCTGTGCAGTAGATGTAGATGAATGAAGATAAAGTAACAATATATTTGTGTGGTAATTAGCCCTGAGCTGGATCAGTTGAGTTGTATGTCAGTAAAAGTGTCTAATAGCAAGTTTTATATTTGCAATAGTACATAAATCTCCTAGCAGACTCGCACATCTTTTACTGGCCTAAAATTAGCTTAAACCCTTCTCCAGGATCTATCTTCTTGTCTTGTGGAACCGAAACAGATAAACAATGACTTTAGCATTTATATTAATAAATACCCTTATGGGTATGGATGATGAGCAGGGTCAACCACCCAGTCTCAAAAGAGAATACAATTGAAATTAAGTTATTTTAGTTGAGATAAGGAACGGTGTAAAGTGTTACATACCTGTGTAAACAGGACCCGATGTCCTGCTAGAGGAAACAGATGATGTCGGAGGCGGAGGTGGTGGTGGAGGTTGCATCGGAGCAGGCATCTGCGGCATTGGGGCAGACCCCGTCATAGGGCCTTGCATTGGATGTTGCATAGGGCCCTGCATAGGGCTCTGCATCGGACCTTGCATAGGACCTGGCATGGGGCCCTGCATGGGACCTTGCAAGGGGCCTGGCATAGGGCAAGGCATGTTGCCCTGCATGGGACCTGGCATGGGACACGGCATGGGGCCTTGCATAGGACCTTGTATAGGACTTGGCATGGGGCAAGGCATGGGGCCTTGGATGGCGCCATTCATTGCGCTTTGGATTGGGCCTTGCATAGCGCCTTGTATAGGGCTGATCATTAAAGTGGCCTGCATTTGTTGCTGTTGTGTTTGTCGAGGTGAGTGTAGCATGGGGCCTGACTGTGCCGGTGGAGGCGGCGGCGGCGGAGGCGGAGGTTGCGCTATGTACTCGTACATTTGGGGAGGAACAGATTCAGCTCCTGCCCTGGACTCAGCCGTGAAAGACATGTTGGCGTAGCGATCTATCAACACGCGAGGTATCTGGCCCAATGTCAAAAATAAGTTTTCCTCATCTCTAGTCGTATGCAAATATGTACAATCCGGTCGTGTGCAGCCTGTTCGATTCTGGTGGTCATGGCAAAACTTCAGCGTTTCTTTCATCGCTTCGAACTCGAGATCATGACGATAAATGCATTGCTCCCCCATAGTGCATATTCCCCATATGAAATCTCTACATATTCCTGATGATTCTGTCACCGATGTTGGCGTTGTCGACGGACCAGTTGGATTCGCCGGCATACTTCGAATCCGTGGATCAGCAGGTGGCGCTGCCTGTGGCGTCGGCTGGCGGCCATGTTGTCCAGCGTTATTCATTCTATCAGAAAGTGAAAAATTTCTTTGTTATTTGTCTTCATGTTGCAGGAAGTTGCTACAATGGACTTTCACATCTGAAGTGATGTGACTGTATTGAATTGTCAAACTTACCGATCCTTTATAGCCACGATGACGAGCACTGATAAACGTTATGATACAAAGATCCACAACTTTCAGCTCGACAGACTTCCACCACCTGCCTCCAAGTTTTGTAGGCTTCACAACACTCGTAACATCCTAAAAAAATTTAACAATATGTACTGCCAGGTGCCAACAACATAATTAATGTTCAGCATGTGCTTTGCTCTTCCTTTGAATATCGTAAACATCGATTGGATAAGAATAATAATAAAGAAATATGTAAATTCACCTTTGAATTCACTTCACAATAAACTGAGAACATAAAATATCGCAGCCCGCGCAGCCGCTCTAGTCTACCATTTGCAAAAGACTGAACGAGAACGTATGAATGATCGACGCGAATTGAATGTGAACAGGAATTTCGTTCTTTTTTTTTTTTTATTTTATTCCATCAACAGCCGTCTCCACCCCTCGAGCAAGATCGCGCCGCGAGTGCGTAACGCATTCGCGGCGCGATCTTGCTCGACAAACGACTGTGCGTTTGTGGATATCCGTGCTTGGACAACACTCATTATATTAAGGGTTCATTGGGTTCCGTTTCGCCGCGTCGTCGTTATCGTCGCGCGTTGTCTCTAATAAATTATGGGGCCGCGAGGTAATAATAGGTACTATTATTACTTTAATGATATGTGTACACAGCGAGTGTTCGCGCCTTATTTTATATTGTACCTGAATATCCACCCCTCTCCCCTTACCTCACCTCGACGTTTGTACAAGACAACATTACACGCCATATTGGATAGAAGTACGCATCTTTTTATTTCTCTCCACGTCTCAATATCACAGCAAGTCAGGCTTTCAGTCTAAATTATAATTATTATGTTGACATAAGCCTAAAGAATCAACATATTGGTCCTTCTTCGTCAAATACGAATCCTGCACCTACGGAAATACGATCTTACAATACGAAGACTTGGCGGCCATTGCTGTGAGAAACTGCGCAATAACAACTGCACATCGAAACACAACCTGGAGGCTAAGCGCTAAAGGAATTGAAGTCGGATTGTCATCTCATCGTTCTCTGTGCATCTGGTGGGACCAACCATCCTTCATTATCCATCTCCTCCCTGTTCCAATTGTGACACGTGTGCTAACCTGTTTCAGTGTTTTGTCGTGAAGGAATTCTCTCCGAAAGGCAGGATAGACGAAGGCTTGTCACGCTGCTAGCACTGCCCATCCTGTTCGCTTTAAAATCGTGAGTATTCCTTCCATCCACACACCACCAAAATGTCTACAGACACCCTAAACGTAGAATCACAGAAGCCTAGGTCTCGCGATAGGTCTCCTACTACGCAGTTAGGTGATAACCCCACGCTAGTTCGCGAGTTGCTTAGAAAACGTGGAATAGTTAAAGGACGTTTGACTAGGTTTACTAACTATGTCCAATCGTTAGTAGAAAGCGATGATCCTATTCTTTCTCATAGAAATCGTTTAGACCTACAACTACGCATTAACGGAGCTACTAACCTTTTTACAGAATTTAATAACATTCAATCGCAAATTGAAGACAGTGTTTATGATAGTGTGATTCCAGATCAATTAAGCTGTAGGGAATCTTTCGAAAGTAATTATTACAGTACTTTGGCCTTAGCGCAATCACTGATTAATAGTGATGAGGTCACTGACCGTTCTAAAGGTACTTGCGAAGGGTCACAATCTGTAAAACTGCCCACTATAGCCATGCCCACCTTTGACGGATCGTATGAGCACTGGCTTGAGTTTAGAGATACATTTTTGTCACTTGTTCATAACTCTAAAAATATAAGTAGCATTCAAAAGTTTCACTACTTGAAGTCTTCGTTGAAGGGAAACGCATTGCTAGTTATAGAATCGATGGAATTCTCCGCAGATAACTATTCCGTCGCATGGGAATTGTTACTAAATAGGTACAATAATAATAGACTTTTGATTCACAACCACGTAAAAGCTTTGTTTACTATAAACGCGCTAACAAAGGAATCACCCACACTTATAAGAATGTTAATTGACACAGTTCTAAAAAACTTACGCGCGCTAAAAATCCTAGGTGAGCCTACTGACTCCTGGGATACACTCATTAACTACATGATTGTGTCTAAGTTGGATAAGTTAACGGAACGCGAATGGGAAACCTATAAATGCACTTTATCAGCTAACGATCACAAAACGAAACGCATTATAAAGTTGAGTGATTTGATAGGTTTCTTGCAGGACAGGGCAGATATGCTAGAAACATTGCAGCTTTCACATAACAAACCACAAACAGATAAAACCGAAAGGTCTTATAAAAAGCAAGGTTCACATTCACAAAATGTTTCACACTGCAATGTTTCTAACAACAAGCCCGGCGACCGTCAGTCTCGCACCTGCAAGCCATGCTTGAAGTGCAACGCAGCTCATCCGTTGTATTCGTGCTTAAAATTCATAGAAAGTGATTTAGATTCAAAGTTAACATTAATTCGCGATAATAAACTTTGTGAAAACTGTTTACGCGCGGGACACTCGCCTGATCAGTGTAACTTCGGGTCGTGCAGGAAATGCAACGCTAAGCATAACTCATTGATACATACCGAAAGTGCAGTGACATTTCATTCAAGTGTACCTACTCAGTGCAGCATGAATGAGGCCACTGAGAACGCTTCTTCTACCACAGACTCGCTAATTCAGGTAAATAAGGCACATATGCAGACTAGCTGCTCTAATCTTGTAGGTATGCATACAGTGCTATTGTCAACAGCTGTGGTCGAGGTAGCTGATACGCAGGGTGCTTATCACCAGGCGCTTGCGCTTCTAGACTCAGGTTCTCAACGATGCTTTATCACAAAATCATTATGTGACGCAATTAACGCTCCATCGTTAAAATCAACTCACGAGATTCGAGGAGTAGGTGACTCAGTGATACAATGTTCGGAAACATGTAGCATTCAAATTAAGTCGCAAGTCGATCAAACATTCAAAACACGCATTAATTGTTTTGTTTTACCGCAAATAACTTCAGGCATTTCAACCTTCTGTGAAAACGCACAGCTCTGTATTCCAGGCAACATAAGGTTGGCTAACCCGAACTTTCTCGACGTATCGAAAATAGACATTTTGATAGGCGCGGATGTATTCTGGGACCTATTAGAAGAAGGCAAAATTCGACTTCCTAGTGGGCCCTATTTACAAAACACGAAATTAGGATGGATAATTTCCGGTCCGCTTTATAAACAAACGCAAAATTCTATGCCCGTTCATTGTAATTTTAATCGTACGTTAGATTCACAATTACGTATGTTTTGGGAAATCGAAGAGCTTCCTAAGGCTAAGGATACGCAGACTGATGAGGAACGTTCATGTGAAGAACACTTTGCTCGCACTACAACGCGTGATAGCGAGGGAAGGTTCGTTGTACGTATTCCTTTAAAACAGTCACCCGACGTCTTAGGCGAGTCTTATACTCAAGCCGAACGCCGTTTCCTCGCTTTGGAAAAACGTTTACAGCGTTCGCCTGATTATAAATTATTATACGCTAATTTTATGAAGGAATACGAAGAGTTAGGCCACATGAGTCAGATAAATTCGCACCAAAGTCCATGTTACTACATCCCGCACCACGGCGTTTACCGCGAGGCCAGCAGTACCACTAAGCTGCGCGTGGTGTTCGACGCCAGCGCGGCCAGCACTTCCGGGAAGTCGCTGAACGACCTGCAGTTAGTGGGCGCACCCATACAAGGTGATTTGATTTCGATTCTGCTCCGCTTTAGACAGCATACATTCGTAGCCTGCGCTGATGTTAATAAAATGTTCCGCAATTGTTTGGTAGCTCAAGACCAGCGTCAGCTTCAGCTGGTTGTATGGAGAGAGGATCCATCGTTACCGTTACGCAAGTACTCTCTCAATACTGTAACCCAGGGAACAGCTTCCGCGCCGTTTTTAGCTGTTAGGTGTTTAAAACAGTTAGGTACTGAATCGTTAAACCCAGACGTTGAAAGGGCAGTTAGGGATGATTTTTACGTGGACGATCTCTTGACAGGTCATAACAACAAAGAAAGCCTATTAAAGTTGTGTGTGCGCATAAAAAACGCGCTTCAATTAGGCTGCTTTTCCCTTCGCAAGTGGATGTACAATTTTCCGTGCGATGATGATCATACCATTTCAGAGCACACAAAAGAAATTAAAAGCAACGAAAACATTAATTCGAAAACGCTAGGCTTAGGCTGGAATAATTCAAATGATGAATTCTATTTCAAAACTGAATTCCAATCTGATGATAGGCCAGTCACAAAACGATCAATTTTGTCAAATATTTCTCAAATATTTGATCCTCTGGGCTTGTTAAGCCCTACGATAATAATCGCAAAAGTTCTATTGCAACAATTATGGTTACTTAAAATCGGTTGGGATGACATTGTTCCTGCCAGTGTCGCGCGGACCTGGAACCAGTTTCTTATCTCACTACAAACGCTCGGTTCTATTCGCATTCCTAGGCACGCTATAGGAATCATACCTAAGTATTTAGAGCTGCATGTTTTTAGCGATGCGTCGCAAACTGCGTACGGCGCCTGTGTTTACGTGCGCACGGTAGGTCAAAATGAAACAATAGCAGTAAGGTTGCTTTTTTCTAAGGCCAAGGTCGCTCCCATAAAGGTTTTAAGTATACCGAGACTTGAACTTACTGGTACGTTGCTAGGTGCTAAAATACTAGATAAAACACGTAGCTCGTTAAATTGTAGCTTTCAAAATATAGTTTTTTGGACGGACTCGACCATAGTACTAGGTTGGTTACGCATGGCACCAAATAAATTAAAACCCTTCGTTCAAAATCGAACTTCAGAAATTCACGAATTGACAAAAAATGTTATTTGGCGTCATGTGTCGGGTAAAGATAACCCCGCGGATCTTGCGTCGCGAGGTGCAAGTATTCAAGAACTTTCTTCTTCTTCCTTGTGGTGGCACGGTCCGGACTTTTTGCGAAGCCCGAGTTTCACGCTAGACGATTTTAGGGCTGAAGAAACATGTGACGACCTTCCTGAGCTGAAATCGTCAGCTGTTACATCACTAGTGACACAGGATGCCAGGTCATTGTTTCCGTTTGAACGTTTCTCTCAATTTCAACGTATGAAGCGCGCGGTAGCATTTATGTTACGATTCATACATAATATTCGTAATAAAAATAATAAGTTAACAGGTATGCTCAGTGTAGACGAGTTAAGAGAATCGGAAAGAACGCTTGTACGATGGTCTCAATTCGAAAGTTACCCTAATGAATATAAATTAATTAATAAACACGCTATCATTAAAAATAATCACTTAAATAAATTAAACTTATTTATTGATAAAAATAAAATAATAAGAGTGGGTGGGCGTCTAGGCTACTCCGATGAGTTCTCTTACGATAAGATACATCCTATTTTATTATCAAACAAGCATCACTTTACTAAGCTTTTGTTTCGCTACGAACATCGTCAGCTACTTCACGCTGGTAGCCAGGCATTGTTGTGCCATTTACGTGATATCTGGTGGCCTGTAGGTGGTAGGAACCTAGCTCGGTCTGTAGTTAATGCTTGTGTAAAGTGCACGCGCATGAAAGGAAAGGTACTTACCCCTATAATGGGTAATTATCCCAAACAAAGAATAACACCCACTAATCCGTTCAATCGGTGCGGGGTTGACTATAGTGGAAACTATCTCATACTTAATCGCAAAGGTAGGGGCGCTAAAACCTCTAAGGCATACGTTTGTTTGTTTGTGTGCTTTGTGACACGAGCAGTGCATTTAGAGCTGGTCAGTGACCTCACTACTGAAGCTTATCTTTTAGCTTTAAAAAGATTTATCTCTAGGCGCGGTAAACCTTTAGAAATATATTCCGATAATGGAACTAACTTTGTAGGGTTAATGAATGAATTTTCAAACTTTTTACGCAACTGTTCTTCTAACATTGTTGAATACGCAACAACTCAAGCAATAAAATTTAAATTCATTCCCCCTTATTCTCCGCATTTTGGTGGTCTGTGGGAGGCAGGAATAAAATCTTGTAAACATCATTTGCGACGTGTGATAGGAAACGCGCACCTCACCTTCGAAGAATTCAGTACAGTGTTAGCACAGGTGGAAGCTATCCTGAATTCCAGACCTCTTTGTCCTCTCTCTCCCGATCCTACAGACTTCGCTCCTCTAACTCCAGCTCATTTCCTGGTTGGTCGACCGCTAACTGCGCCAGCCAGCGATGATGTCATCGACGTTCCAGTACACCGACTCCAGCGCTACGAGAGGGTGGAACAGATACGGCAGCACTTTTGGACCCGCTGGGCCAAAGAATATATATCGGAGTTGCAGATACGAAAAAAATGGAACAAGCAACAGACAACTGACCTACAACCAGACTCGCTTGTCCTTATTAAAGAAATCAACTCGCCACCGCTGAAATGGCATATGGGTCGTGTACTCGCTACGATTCCAGGCAAGGATGGAGTCTCAAGAGTAGCAGATATACAAACCGCGACGGGCGTCGTTCGTCGGGCCTACGCGAAGATCTGTCCACTCCTTCCAGAAGACCATAGTGACGAGGAACTTCACAACCTTTGAAAGCTGTTGCTTCCAAGGCCGGGGGCATGTTCGCGCCTTATTTTATATTGTACCTGAATATCCACCCCTCTCCCCTTACCTCACCTCGACGTTTGTACAAGACAACATTACACGCCATATTGGATAGAAGTACGCATCTTTTTATTTCTCTCCACGTCTCAATATCACAGCAAGTCAGGCTTTCAGTCTAAATTATAATTATTATGTTGACATAAGCCTAAAGAATCAACAGCGAGCACTATTTGCGTAGAAAGAGATGACGTCAAAGATTTTCTGTCTCGTCTCGGAAAGATAGCTGTTAGTGCCTGAAATACAAGCCGAGATGAACTTTATTCCAACTACAATAGAATCTAAAAAGTATTCCAGATTTATTCCAGACCTAGAAACACAAAAAAAAACGATGTATTTGGTTTATAGCTTCCGCTTACCTACCATAAAATAGAATATAATAAATAATTACTACCTACCTATTTAGTTGAATCCTATAAATTAGGAAGGGGATCTTCACAAAACGGCATTAATTTTCGATACCTACAGTGAAACCTGGTTATGTGGGCCCTGGATAGGTGAGAAACCTCTGCTATGGGTAAATTTTAATGTGGCCCCGCCACTTTTGCATTGAAATACCTCTGTTACTAGGAATTTTCAAACCTTTGTCAATAGGCGATTGTCGGACGTTAAGTAATAAGAAGATTAAACTAAAAAATAGATACAGGGTGTATTGTATTGCGACCGACAACATTTTTGGGCGGTTCAGGTGGTTAAGGGCTACATTTTGGTAGAATCAATGTCCTAAGTGTCACAGTTGCTGAGATACGTTTTTTTTTAATATCGCCCAATGTTTTTGCTTTATTCAGTCGTCATTATCTTTTTTGTTTGTGGTTGTAATGCCTGAAAGTAACTTGCGTTGTATTTTTCAATTATAGGTAATTAACAAAAAATTTTAAACATCTCAGCAACCGTGAAACTTAGGACATTGATTTACCAGAGTAATATAGTCAGTCAGTCGCAACAACAAACAAATATTTATGTGTTATTTCATACTTTAATTGATCTTTTTGAAAGATTAAAAGATTAATTTAGCAATTTCTCTGTTCATTGTCTTTGTGACATGGTTTTGGATGGTTTATCCCGTATTTTTCATGGACACTGCATATTTTTTGCATATATTTTCTTACTTTGTTCAGATTGTTTCAGCTAACCCAATAAGTATAAAAATGAAATTGTTTTTTGCACACCCAAACAAGTATATTTTGTTTATAAATTATTCGTTTAAGCTATTCGTTTTTAGCTTTTTAATGTACTTATAACACGCATAAAAAGTTTACTTTGCTATTTTCTCAGTGAAATTGCATGTTTTCCCCTCTGTACCCTTCAAATCGTAAACATAATTTTTGTTGTGTGCATAGCGGAACCCTAAAAAGACCGAATGAAAGAGAGAACTAGTTAAGTAGGTACTTCAAAAAGAAAGTCGGTGTTGCCCGCCTTCTAAATAATATTTATCCTTCACTTCGCCATGCCACGGCCACATGCCAAATACAATGAATGAATAGATATAGCTAGTCAATTCTAGGGTTAGGTATGGTTATGGCTAACATTATTTTTCGGAGGTCAAAATGGCAATAATATTGATTCTACAATGTACACATTTACCTTCGACCAAGAATATTCTTGATCGAAATTCAAAGCCTATCTATTTTGAAATAGGTAGGTACTATTAAACTTGGTAGGTGGCTAAAGTTTAGATAGGTAGGTAGGTACCTACTTAGAATGGTGAAAGTTACGTGAATTGGATGAGAATAGGCGACGATAGTTAAGTATTTTACGGATATTGAGCTAAACTCCACATAATTCAATAAAAATAAGCTCGCACAAGTTCTGTGGCGGTTGTATCTTTATTAAATAGGGAAGTCGACACGATCTACCTAAGTAGGTACGCGGATCTATATACCTAGCTAGGTATAGATATCTACCTAAGTATTTGCCTATCTACACTTATACCCAAACAACAAGTTCTGGTTAGCTTGGGGCTAAATGATGTTGTGTAAATGCTGGTCTCGACAGAGTCTACACATTTGCTCCCTTTGGAATCGAGACCCTAGGTCTGTGGGGTACCGAGGCTCTCCGGGTTTTTAAAAAGTTATCTGTATGCTGAGTGTGAATCTTTGCAAAAGAGCTGAGCGTCTGGTCGACGCGACGCGTGACCCGAGAGCTGGCGAATATCTGGCGCAGCGCATCAGCATTGCCATACAGCGGGGCAATGCAGCCAGAGTCTTGGGGACGCTTCCGACTGGTATTGATATGGATCAGTTGAGCTACCTGCGGATTGTTTGCAACAGTCTGCAGTTAGCTTAATTGTTTCAATTGTAAATACTAGTTCTAATTTGATTTTATTATTGTTTCATTTAATAAAGAATGTTGTGTAAATTGTCCAGCATGTTTATTTAACGTCATCATACTTTTCCCAATTAACCCCGAATCGTTAATAAACTGACGATACTGAATGTAATCGTAAATCAGTCTAATCTATCTATCTAGGTATTTATATAAAAGAAAGTCGTGTTAGTTACACTATTTATAACACAAGAACGGCTGAACGGATCTCGGTGAAATTTGGCAGCGAGGTAGATGGTATCCCGGGGCCGGACAAAAGCTATCTTTTATTCCGGAAAATAGCGTGCGAAGCCGCAGGCTGCAGCAAGTTAAGTATATAATTGGCTCTGTTAAAATTGTTTTTATAGTAGGTAGTATTATAAATTAATATTTCAAATTTAATTTCACTTAATTTAGTGATAGGTACCTACTCTATTCTAAAACTATCATTGTTAAATGTAATATTATTGATTGTTAACCTTCAATTCAGCAAGTAAATACTATTTAATTTTTACTAATTCAAAATCCAAGCTCCAGCTCAGCATCTACTAGCCTAGTTAGGTAGATACTAGGTACCTACCCAGAATGTTATCCAAATGATGTCAATAAATGTTCTGTCGTTTCAATGGCCGGTTGGCATCGTAGTAGGTACTGTAGGTTGGTAAAATACAATACAAAATTCTTTATCGTACACCACAAAATTAGCTACTGGATACCTACCTTTGAGGTATTAGCTGGTCTGTGGTATATTAGGTACCTACATCGCGTCGAGTCGTCGCTTAGTCGACTACTGACACCGTGATTGCAACCCAGCCAGCAGCTACAAGAGCTTACATTGGTAGAGATTCTATGAATTCTTATGTCATGCTAAATGAATGTACCGAAGTGCATTTCATTTGTTTTGTTGCAAAAAGGTACTAATTCTTATACTGCATTCTTACTGCAACAAACTTAGTTAATGTATTTGACCGTACCGGTTTTATTTTTCCCGTTTGTATTATTCATCCACGGCTGCGCACGTGTTTTTTTTCGAGATAAAAAGCACTCTACGTCCCTCCTACATCTGGTATGTGGGAAAAAGGTCGGTTGAAGATATTAAATAAAAAATGCTATGTACCTAGGTATTAAAATACAATTTATTTAAAAAAACCTCAGTATAAAGCACCACATTTGCACATTATAAATCTAATAAACCGCCAAGTTATAACTTGAACTTCGTCTTAATAAATACGTTAGGAATGTTTTCAACACTTTTGTATAAACATGGAATAACGATTTCGTAATAAATAAAATAATTACGTTTAAAACTTCCAAACCCGAATAAAAATTAACTTACTTACTTAAAGTACACATAATCGTGTCTAAAACTTAAGACACATGGAATGCATTCTAGAACTTTTCCAACTGCTATATAAAATAGAATATATTTTTATCCATTGTTATTTAAAATTCAAAATCAATAAACAAAAGATTGTCTGTAGGCTTTCTGTGATTATTGTCATCATTTAAATTGTCGTTTTTGACAGAACTTTTCATAGGTACATTAAACGCGGACAACAGCGGACTACCTTTCAGAACATCACACTTAAGTTTGTCGTTCTAGAATGTGCTCCACAGTGCAAAAATGTTGGATTTAGTTGTTGTATGTAGTAGCGGAGACGTTTCCTCCGTGGCCGGTCCAGTTTGTGTGCACGAAGTCCCCCGGCTTCGACAGCAGCTCGTATGTATGAGCGCCGAAGTAGTCACGTTGGGCCTGGAACCAAGGAACGAACTTTTTAACTAATTTATACGGTAATGCTGCACGTGGCTACGCACGCGCTGTTTAAGTAGCCTATGTCCGTCCCCGGAATATCATTTAGCTCCCCGCGAAATTTCATTGAGATCTGTGCAGCCGTTTAAGTGTGAAAAGGTAACAGACTGATAGACACAGAGACAAGAGTTTATTTTTTTTAAGAAACGACGCCTCCAATTCAGCCTTGGATGTCTTTAAAGGCCGACTAAGGGACCAGAGAAAGGGCTGCAGCTTCCTTTTGTGTATTAACACCTCCACTGTGGTCACCAATAAGCCTGCCAAGTGTATAGATATGGCAAAACTCCGTTCGTGAAGGCATGTTTAGCAATGGACGTAAACATGAAGCGAAGAGCGAGAATTCTTGAGACCTGTCAGATGGTCGGACCGTATCGTGGGACTCGTATAAGACCCGTTGAGCTTGCGTGGCTAAACCAAAGCTCAACTCTCGCCTGTATATATTGACGTCCTGTTATTTATTTTCCCTAGAAAAATATAGCAATACAGCTAGTATTGCTACGCTAGTATTGCTGCCCGCGGCTTCGCACGCGCTTTTTAAGTAGCCTACGTCCACTGAATTATTGTTACTATCGTATATTTGTATAAATCAATGCCTACGTCCGTCTGCGGGACAACATTTACCTTCCTGCCAAATTTAATTGAGATCCGTTCAGCAGTTTAGGCGAGACAAGATAACAGACAGACAGATATACAGATATAGTTACTTTCGAATTTATAATATTAGTATGGATGTTTGGTTTGCGTTGAGCTTTGATTATGTGCAAAATCAAAATTGTAATCAATCAGGGTCTCGCAGTAGTTTAGCCCGCGCCCTAGGGACTAGCTCCTCACCTTCGGGCTAGATAATGCTGTGTGAATTGTCCAGCAGAGCGTTTACGCATTTTAGGAAATTTTGTTGTTATTAATAGTTAGTCAAGAAAATATTTCGATTAATATAGTGTATACGCGTTCTATCAAGATAACTTGATAGAGGTTTTCTTAGTTTCCCTTTCAGCATCAGTTTCGAAGCTCAAAATATTATGAATATACTAATATATCTTATTAATAAAAATAATAATAAATTAACAATCAATAAGATCCTTGGGAAAATAGTTACTAGTTAAAAAGATGTTTGGTTTTGGTATCTTACTATGACAAATTAAAATTAAAAAAATGTGAATTATAACGAAATTTTAAATTATGTTTTCACCGATATGCCTTATTTAATTTAATATAACAATAGCTTACCAATAATGTAGAACATCTTCTTTAAAATCATACATTTAAAATTTTAATTATTTTTGTGTTATTATCTTTCAGTAAATATTTTAAAAATACTTTAAAACGCTGCGCGCAAATCTTTTCAAGTCAGTCCCACACACATGGCGTGCTAGGCGTAGACGCTCTTAATATTTATTTATTATTATTACTAAACCTGTAAAAGACTATACGCAATCCGCATGAAGGTACTTTACCTGCAGTAAGTTAGCCGGTAGCACGGCCGCGCGGTATCCATCGTAGAAAGCCAAGGCAGCAGAGAAGGCTGGGGCGGGAACGCCCACCAGTGCGGCCTGCGCCACCACCTGCCTCAGAGCGTCCTGGCTAGACGCAATCCTCTCGCGGAAGTAAGGGTCCAGGAGAAGGTTACTGAGCTGAGGGTTTTTCGTGAAGGCGTCCTGAAAAATGATTCAGATTATTTGTAAGTTAGTTACGTGTTTTGAGCCTTAAGATCTCCTTGCAAACAACTCTTGGAAGATTTTATGTTTGCCGAACTACAACCTAAACTAGTTTTTTGTCATTGCACACAAACATAGTGTACACCAAATACATATAAGTTATCTTAAGAGGGCGCATTGCGCGCCATTTTGTGAAAAAGACAGGCATAGGATTTCGCGTTCATAGGAGCGGGACAGAGCATACGTCTTTGAACAAATGAAGTTTTTGCTTATTTACAAGAAAACTACACAACTTATGATGAAACTGGTTCAAGAACCAAATAATTAGTGATAACCTACGAATCAAAACATAATTCATTTTAGGGTTCCTGAGATCTCGTCTAAGTTATGTGCGAAACAGTGCACTTTATGTTTTTTTTTTTGATCGTAAGCATTTTTTTTCGCAATCGTGTTTTTACATTCAAGGAACCAAAGAAAAAATGTTGATTTTTATGTCATTCAAGTTTTTTACCGGGGATCGCGTGAGTATTGAGATCTATATCCTAGCCAAACTCTATGTAGAATGTTTATAATTAAATCTTGACACAAATAAGTAAAACTCACTTGCTTGGCGTTAAGTTTCAGATATAATTGTAAGCAATATTTATTTGAGGTTAGATCTCAAATCGGCAAGTACTTAATGTAAATAGCGTTTAAAAAGACGCGGCATCAGAGTGAATTTTAGGTAAAGCTTGGGCGGTTTGTTTACAAATATTCTACATGGAGTTTGGCTAATGTCCTATACATTAGTTTGACAACCAAATCCGTTAAATAAAGCCCCTTAAATAAAGTTCATTGCAAGTGTTATTATAATAAAAAGTGGAAAGATTCAAAGATACAATTTTATCTATACTTACTAATATTATAAATTCAAAAGTCACTCTGTCTGTCTGTTACCTTTTCACGCTAAAACGGCTGAACGGGTCTTAATGAAATTTGGCAGGGAGGTAGACGGTATCCCAGGGACGAACATATGCTACTTTTTATCCCGGTAAAGTACGTGCGAAGCCGCGGGCAGAAGATAGTATAGTGTAGTATAATTTTGGCGTGTGCGTCCGTGTGTCTCTCTCTATCTGTGATATCGAAGCACCTGGGCCGAAATCTTGTATTTTTGTTTGCAAGGCCGTCGTCGAAGATTTTTGATGATAGGTACTACGTCATTGAAAAAGATCATAGATATGTTTGATGAAAATTCACAAAATCAAAAATTATTTGGCCGTCTTGATGCTTCGAGAATCGAGATAATAAAGAGTCAACAATCGCCGGATATAAAAAGTGATGAGTAGGAATTAAAAAGCAGCACGTACTTATGTTCGCGAGAATTTGAAATAGCAAGCATCAGGTAGCAAGGAAACCCAGGAAACCCAAAACTTTGAATATAAAAAGACAAAACGAAAAAAAAAAGATACCATACCTACGAGAAAAGGACCGTCGTCGTTTCCCATCATTTTCTGCCAGCCGTCGCAAAAAAAATTGTAGCTGGTAGAAACCATTATTTGTAACCAGTTTTGCCTGGACCCTATCCCAAAACATTTTCTATAGCTTACGAACCCTTATTAAAAATGTAGGTACAAAATGGTTACCTTTTTCTATTATCTGTGATCCCATCCTGACCCAACGCTTAAAAAAAAGGTATATGTACTAAGCACATAAACTATTTGAAATATTTGGTAATGCGTCCTTCTACTTAGTAACAAGGATCAATGCTACCTGATGATGCGTCACAGTCGGGTCGCGCCGCAGCCCGCAGGACCGGTCCCGCCTGAAAAAACACGACCCTCGTTCCTTCTACATTTGCACTTTACGTACCGTTTCTCTCTTTATTATAAGAGCGAAACTCTCATGTATCGCCTCTAGACTTGCATTCCATCAGATCATATTTTTTGTCGCAATCCCTTAGTAGGTATAGGGTGCTGGGTCGTCAATGCACCAGGTATAAAGCTGCGCAGGCATGTGGTGATCAAACAAAGGAATGCTGCTTGCATCAGGTACCTATCCGATTTAAGTGCCTATGAAACAATTGAGCACAATCAACATCGATAGTTTTCTACCAGAATGTTAAATTCTTGTACGGTAATAATGTTAAAATTCTTAGGCCCAATAGAGCCAGTGAATAGAGATTTCATAATTAATAATAATGCAAGTTTGCTCTGTCATAGATCTATGCTTGAGTGTCGTGTATGCCATAGAAAACTGAATGAGCAAAGTTTCATAATACGGGTCTTAGACTGGACGTACGTTTCTATAACGTAATTATCAACGAAGTAGTACCTAATAGTAAGGTTACCGGGTAATTTCTCCTCGTGACCTTGTCTGAAGTTAATGGCTTCAAATTGCCACATAATCTTTAAGGCCCGATGTCGATAGTCAAAACAGGAATTGGTAAGTATACAATAAATAAATACGTTATCAAAAAGTCGTTACGAACGAGTATAATAATGTTAGACATTTTTGTTTGGAAGATAAGCATAATATTAGTCACAGTTTAAAGTTTTATGAGTGACGTTATTAACTTGTTAGGTAGGTACTTATTTGTGCAAAACTATTTAGTTTCAATTCGTCATGATTTAAATTTATTTTTGTCTATTTATTCATAATCTATCTTTATAAGTACCTAGGTATTTACTTAATACGTATTTAAAGAGGCCAGTTTGTATAAAATAAAAATATGTGCTGTTTCCCGGGATGTAAAGCTTGGTCCGCAGAAAAATCTCCCTGAAAACTTTCATTGAGTTTCGTTCAGCCGTTTAGTCATAAAAGGTAACAGACAGACAGGCAAACAGAGTTACCTACCATCGCTTTAATGACGTTATTGGACGTATGTTAAATTAAATAGGTAAGTACAATATTTAAATAAATAAATAATTAGGTAGGTAAGTACCTATCTTTATCACACGGTCAGTTCTGAACCGTAGGATAATAATGGCCTGCCATTGTATAATTTAGTACTTAACTATTAGTAATTGGCTCGAAACCTGAGTAGAGAGTAGGTAGCGTGTAAGATAAGAAGACCTTGAGATAACAAGACATCTGGTGTGAACGCATCACAATGTCAGAGAGGTCATTACAATTACCATCTTCGAAAAAAGGAGGATTTTCTATGTTCGGCTGTTTTTTTATGGACGTAAGATATTTCCGTCGATTTCAACGTAATTTATGGACCGATTTGGATGATTTTTTGCAGTTATATAGAGAATGATCCCGAGGTTGTCCCGTAAAAATGTTATTCCCGAGGGATCAATATTTGTACCCGCAACACTTCAAAAACAGTTTAAAACTAAGGGACTCAAAGTCGGTTTTTACTTTTTTCAAAACAATCTAATTGTCAGTAGCACAAGAGTATAAGCTTCGGTGCCAGATCACGTGGTATGAATAAGACGACGACATAGGGACATTGTAAAACTAGTTGGCTAGGACCTCTCGTCAGTTAAATATCTGTTAATTGTAAATAGCGCATCAAAGTCAAAGATCGCGCTCGTGCGTCAACTGTTTGACGTAGGTATTTTGTGTAGCCCTCATATTTTACCTAAACTTAGTTTATGTTACAAAGATATGTTGAAATTATCTTGAACATTAAAACAAACCATATTCTTCAAGTTCGGCCAACCCTTTTTAACCGACTTCAAAAAAAAGAGGAAGCTATGTTCGGCAGTTTGTAAGCTTTTTTGTAATGTACAATGTTAGTCGATTTTCTCCGTCAATCGCTATTGCACTGAGAATGATCCCGAGGTGGTCACATAAATATTTTATTCCCGAGGGATTAGTATTTGTCCCGAAAAACTTAAAAAAACTGTGATAATAATATTAAGGAATATTAAGTCGGTTTCAAGTTTTTTCGAAACCTTGATGGATTAACATTTTTGGCTCATGTCACGTACTAAATCAAGTAGTAAGTACTATTTGATTGAAAATTTATTTGTTAATAGAGGCCATTAAAAAAAAAGTAGTACTCGTTAAGAGATTTCTCGGGCCAAAAAGTAAAACCTAACCAAACCCAAAAGACCTAACCTAACCAAAACCTAACATCACGATCACGTCAAAAAGACACACCCCTCTGGATACATGAAGGACACTTACGCCCAAATACTCAAACGCTACTCATATGTGAGCTAGGCTCAATTCTCGACTTTTTGACAGTTTTATTCAAAGTCAAAGTCAAAAACTCTTTATTTCTTAAAATACAATAAATGTATACTTAGAAAAGGTCAAATTCTTAATAATTAAACACTGACACGGAAATAAAGTGACATTTTTGATTTCAGTCGCTTCGGTAGGTATGTAGACTAAAGTAAAGAAGCGACGAAGAAACCTTTAGCCTGTTAGTTAGTTGTTATTTTTCGAGTTGGAGCAAATCCCGTCCCACGCTTTTTTATCCTCTAGATAATCTGATATTTTATAGTACCTAGGCCTATTTACACAAGAAGGTTTTGACAATTTGTTTGAGTTTATTTACTGATAATTTTTGCAACTCACTAGGAGTTTTGTTGTAGAAGCGCATTGCCCTTTAAAAGATACATAAATGTTGTGTAGTCTAATTGTGGGCACAGCGAGTTTATTTTTATTTCTTGTATTCAAATTATGTACATCGCTATTTTTATTGACAGTCTGTCAAAAGTTCGTCACTTGAGACGTGCTTAAATCTGAGTTGCGTTTGAGTATTCGGGGGTTAGGCTCGTATCATAATAGCTTGATCAGTCATAGATCTTTGCTTGAGTAACGATTTTCTATGGCAAAAGATCTATTACTCAAGCATAGTTTAATACGGGCCTTAGACTCTCATGCTTTACGTTATATTATAATTTGATTGTTTTGGAAAAACTAGAAACCTACTGAAAATTTTTATTTTTTAATTTTGCGGGACAAATACTAATGCCTTGGGTATAATTTTTTATGAGACCATATCGGGATCGTTTTCTATACAGTAGCGAAAAGACCATAAAATCGGGATCACATTTAAAAAGAAAAACGAAAGAAAATTATGTACATAATAATAATATAATTATTTACATTTGACGGAGTAGTCGACGAAAATACATAATAAAAAACTTACAGCTGATCACAGAACCTCCTCCTTTAATAATCAAAAATAATCTTCAGCCTTTTCCGGAATAAAAAGTTTATGGTAATCCAGGTTTTGAACTACATTTAAGCAAAATTTCCGCTCTATCCGTTTAGAAGTTTGGCGAGAAGAAGTATCGGACAAACATCCATCAACACAAACTTTTTAATTTAAAATATTAATTAAAGTGATACAGCTTGGGTACAGCTGACTTAGGATCGAGGTAGGTAGGAGGTAGGCTATTTTTAACCGACTTCGGAAAAAGGAGGTTTATGTTCGGCTGTATGTATGTATGTTTTATTTTGATGTACATATGTTCGTGGATTTCTCCGTCAATTACGGACCGATTTTGAAAATTATTTCGCTATTGTATAGTGAATGACTCCGAGGTGGTCTTATATATTTTTTTTATTTTAGTATTTATTCCGCAAAACTTAAAAATAGCGTAAAATTATGGGATTCGAAGTCGACTTTTGGTTTTTTCATAACACTCAAATTATTCTACAGTGGTAATCAATATTAATATTAAAAATTACCATAGCTAAAGGCTATAATTTAAGAAAATTAAAAAAATAACACTTTAGAAATGGACTTCCTCACATTATTCTCTCCCGGCAAACGCGTGAGAAGTTAAATTCCATAGAGTTTTTCGACCCGCATTCTAGTACGCCTGCAATGACGTACTTTCTACCTCAAGTTTGGAAAAGGAATAAGTCACTTTCCGAGCATCTCCGAGGTGTAGTATAAATGATATATCGTGCGTGACCTACCTTAATATTTCCGAGGAAAGCGCTTCGGATGATGCAACCACCGCGCCACATGAGTGCAATGCCGCCGTTATTCAGTTTCCACTTGTTGGCCTGAAATTTGAAAAAATATATGTTATAATTTAGTTATATAGGTACATATAAGCTTTATTATGAACTAGCTGCTGCCCGCGGTACAAGTGTTCCTATGTCCGTCCCCGGGACACCGCCTACCTAACTGCCAAGTTCATTAAGATCCGTTCAGCCGTTTAAGCGTGTAAAGGTAACAGACAAACCGAGTTACTTTCGAATTTATTAGTATGGATTTAGTCGAAACAGCTGTCAAATTTGTTGCGAATTTCAGGATTCTGCATTTTGGTTCTGTGATGCGAATCTGAACGTCTTATATTATTTATTTTACCTTCGTTCGACTTAGGATCTGGACATTGGGAACACGGTCTTTAAATAAGCTTAAGGCCAAAATAATAGACACCATAACTTACTGAGATGAAATCAAATAATATCCCAAAACAAATTCGACTTCGACGGGACTTGAATGAGGTGTGTGGGCTTACGCACTATAATAATAAAAAAAAACTGACACGAGTTTGCGTTTAGAGTACAGAGCTTTGCGTAGATTCTTTCTCCATCTTACTTCTAATACACCATTAGTTACCTCTCCTCAGCAGTGGATGTCATAAGAGTCGACTAAGGACCTACCAGAGAAAGAGCAGCAGCTTTCTTCTCTGTATTTTTAACAATTCAACGATCAATGATCCGCCTGCCAGGCGTGGTTGTTATGGCAAAATCTTGTTTCGTGGAGGCACGTTCAGCTTCGGACGTATGTGTGACCAGGAACTTACAATAGCAGCTTAGGGAAGCTGCTATTGTAAGTTCCTGCTCACACATGCTGCTGAGGGCAGCAGCATCAAACCTTGTACGTAAGAGATGAGTTTGCGGCGTACAGAGCTTAGCGGAGATTCTTAAGAGGCATCTTACATCTAATAAACTTTTTTCCATTTACACATGAACCGTTGCGGTAAACGTGTTATTTGGTGGATACCGCGACTCGGCAAACTTATCCAACCCTATTACCTATACAATAGCCAAACTCGATGTGGAATGTTTGTAAACAAACCGCCCATACTTAAACCTAAATAAATATCACTCTGTTGCCGCGTCATTTTATATGAAATTTATATAAGTTGTTGATTTTAGATCGGTCCTTCAAAAAATATTGCTTATATCTGAAACTTGACGCCAAGCGAGTTTTGGTTTTTTGTGTCGTGGTTTGTATACAAACATTCTACATCAAGTGTGGCTAGTGTATAGTTAATAGATCTTGTGGTGGAAAATTATACTAGAACAGCACTATGGTGGTATGGTTTCGTGCCAGCCTACCCCCAGGGCTGGAGCCGGTGGTAGGGCGGGTCAGTAAACTCAGTAATGACGTAGTTTAAAGTCCTCCGGCCAGGTAGGATGACGACCTACGAAAGACTGCTGGCAGATGCTGGATGCAAAAGCTAAATACAGGCTTTGGCGCTAATTAAGAAAAGCCTATGTCCAGCAGTGGACTATTATGGGCTGAAGAACTTACAATAGCGGCTTCCCTTAGCAGCATGAAGCCTTGCGCGTATGAGATGAGTTTGCTGGCGTACAGAGCTTTGCGCAGATTCTCCAGGAATTCCTTCTTATCGCCCGTGAACTTGATCGAAGAGCCGGGTAGCGCTTGACTCGCTTTTACACGCTCGTCTGCGGAAGAATTATATTTTAAAACATGTTTTTATATCCTACTGGTTTTTGCCTGCGGTTTATAGCGTTTTGGTAGAACTTCTTACAAGATTTTTTATAGTCCGTTCAACCAATTCCTCTTGAAAAAGTAATAGACAGCTATTCGCATTTTTATTATAAGTATAAAAAGTTTAAGGTAGTTGTGGGAGCTACACTAGCGCCACCACAAGACTTTTTAAAATAATTTAATTAAATTAAAAAAACCAGGGAATTATCAATAATCCGTTGCGAAGTTTTCTATACCTATTTTAAACCAACATAGAAAAAATGAGGAGCTTGTGTTTTGGTTGGCTATGTTCGTCTCGGATGTAGTGTTTTTTTTATGTATCTGTCGATTTCTTCGTCATTTATAAACCGATTTGGATGATTCTTTTGCAGTTATGTAGAGGATGCTCCTAAGGTTATAAATTATATTTTTTTCCCGAGGGATTAATAGTAATTTTATTTTATTTGACTAATGTACGATTTTTTTTTTAATGTATTATTTTATTAATTTTTAATCAATTTCGAATCATAAAATGTATCTCAACACCAATTTGTGTTTACCAATGTTGACTAATAATAATTATTATGAATAAATGACTATTATGACTATTAGTATTTATCCTACAAAAGTTAAGAAACAGTTTAAAATTACGGGATTCGAAGGTTTTTTGTTTTTTAAAACAATCATATAATTTTCTTATAGTTACGTTAAAAAAGGCAATTATCTATGTTAAGGTTGCGATACTAACATAAGCTTTTTATAAAAAAGGGTTTTGTTACTGTGTGTGTAGTTTACCTTTAAGAGCTGACAGGCACCTAGCGAACACAGCCTCTCCTATTAGCGTGACGGGGACTCCATACTCCAAGGCAGCGATGCCAGTCCACTTGCCCGTGCCTTTCTGGCCGGCCGTGTCACGAATCTTAGGGAGAAGGTATGTGCCTGAACAAATAAGGATTATTTATAATCAAATAAAATTTTTGAAGATCTGAAGAGAAATGTAATATTAATCCAATGTTCTTTTATCCCAGAGTAATAACACACAGAGTATAAACAAACTTAAATATAAACGCTTTTTGAAACTTATTTGACGTTTTTTGATCAGAACTGGGATATAGAGGTAAAGCCGCTGGCCCACTGCGGCGCACGCTGTGCTCGGCCGCAAGGTGCATTTTAGCTGCGTGGGTTAGTTTGTTTGACAACGTGGGTCTACGTTTCCATTGCAACACACACTATACTTGAAAATTAATCCACGACTATGTACAACTGTAGCGCAGCACAGTTTTGAATCATATGAAAGTGAGTGAAGCTACGCACGCATGTGCCGCGTGCATAGCGTTGACAGCGGAGAGCTGCGTGGGCGCCATATTCGAGCAGGTCACGCGTGTAGCAATGACATCATAAATCTTGTATTCGTGCCTAGCGTGTTCGTAGGTTGCAGTGGACTTTATAACATACATTTTCTTGCCAAGCGAAGCTAGACACATGAGCGTAGCCTCTTCGTGCGTAGCAGTGGGCCTGTGGCTTTACGAACGGTTTTTGAAACGTATTTCTGTTATTTGCACACATTCATTTGCCCCGTAAAGGGGTTCAAAAATTATTAAGCTGTCTTTATGTATAAAACTTGGACTTACCATCTTTATTCTTGTACTTGAGGATATCTCTCGTGATTTCGATCAGGAATGAGTCGAGGTCACCTTTGTTCCACTCTTCAAAGACCTGCGCCATTTCCCCTTGTTCTAGACCTGCCAATTATCATCATTAGTTAGAAACATGATCATATATAGAACCAAATTGGAATCTGATGTATTGCAGGTAGAATCTCGAGAAGATAGTTCAGGTGTCCCTTAAAACCTTCAACATACCAATTGGTTGAAACTTCGTAGTACGTAGCTTTGCAGGCGTTTTTGGGAACGAGTAGCCCATTAAAAAAAAAAAAAAAAAAACTCTGTCTGTGTCTGTCTATCTGTATTAACATACATACGTGATAATTATCACGTATGTAACTAACCTAACCTAAGGTTACCCTTATCTATCACGCTTAAACGGCTGAACGGATCTCAGTGAAATTTGGCAGGGAGGATGGTATCCCGGGGACGGACATAGGCTACTTTTTATCCCAGAAAAAGCGTGTGAAGCCGCGTGCAGCAGCTAGGAAGTTATATGTTTGCAACCCTGCGCATTGACCATAACTGAACAGGGAGAGCACATTTAGTTATTGCTGAAAGCCATCAACACATTGGCCAAAATTAACCCTTGGTCTCTTGATCACTACGCAGTACGATGCGTTATGTTATGTACTAAGCGGTGCCGGACACGTAATCGTATGAAAAACGTCTAGAGTGCTCTTTTGTTCCGTCGAAGTCTGCGTCAGCGGTAAGGGGCAGTACACAGTACGTAGCCTACTGCGTGGTGATAAAGAGAACAAAGCTTTAGATATACCTAAGCACAGATATTATAATACTACACTAACCTAAGCCTCATTATCGTACTAATATTGCGTAGATGTAGTTCTATATCTGGAATGAAAATATCTAAGGGATAAGCGGATGACGCGGCTGGGGCATCCGCTTATCCTATAGAGGTGTGTCACCTAGCACATCCTTCGTGAGGTTATAACCCTCGCAATGAGGCAATGCCACTTGAGTTCTCCAGTTGGGTGAAGCATGGGATATTCACATGTCCTCATGCTCCAACAACCATTAGGTACAGTACAGTCGTGATACAGTGGAATTTAGTGCAAAAACTCCATTTTGAATTTAACTTAACTATTATTTGTACCGTTTATAGATAGTGTTACCTAGCACATCCTTCATTAGGTTGTAAGCCTCGCAGATGAGCTGCATGTCTCCGTACTCGATGCCGTTGTGGACCATCTTCACGAAGTGGCCTGCGCCATCCTCGCCGACCCAATCGCAGCATGGCTCGTTGTTGACCTTCGCGCAGATCGCCTGTAAACATTATAAATGTGTTAAAAATGTATTTAACTTGAACGCAACTTTTCAGACTTACCAAACATGTAAATATATCTATAGAGCTATTATATGTTTACTTGTTATACTATATAGAGCTTATACTTATACTATATAGAGCTATTTAAAACTAGCTCATAAAAAGTCTAGCTAAAGTGGATAAGGTCATAGGGCAATATGTTTAAATGGATAGGTAAGTCATAAATATAAGACGCAAATATGCAGGTCTCGACAGAGCCTACACATTTGCTCCCTTTGGGGTCGAAACCCTAGGTCCGTGGGGTACCGAGGCACTCCGGGTTTTTAAAAAGTAATCTGAGCATCTGGTCGACGCGACGCGTGGCCCGAGAGCAGGCGGGTATCTGGCGCAGCGGATCAGCATTGCCATACAGCGGGGCAATGCAGCCAGCGTCTTGGGGACGCTTCCGACTGGTATTAATATGGATCAGTTAGCTTAATTGTAAATACTAGTTCTAATTTGTTTTTATGATTGAATTGTAATTTTCTTTGTCAATTAAGATTAGTCATAAATTACAAGGCCTGAATAATGCGCACTGTATGACGAATAGCCCGTGACGGTCGGACAGGCAGACTCTTTTTCGGCACAATATGTCTTTCTCTCCATCTCTTCTGGTACGAGATGGAGAAACAGACATATTGTCAGTGGGACAGACAGACTGACGCAGGCTTAGTAACTACTTTCAACTTCAACTTCTTGTCAGATAGCTACTGCGTCTGGATTGTCGAAATTCTGCCAATGTCCGTCTCATGATAGCATCGCAGGCTATATGGAGTGCACATTATTATATATCAGTATATACAACAAAGAAAAACACTCATTTCGAACAAAAAAAATCTCCACAATACTACAAAAGGACTAAAATGCAGTGCTAAAATAACTCAAAACTGCAGAATAATTAAATTTACAATAAATAAACACAAAGGAGAAGGACCTACTACTACTAATTACAACTTTATAGCATTATTATATACAAATTTACCTATGGCATAGTTAGTTAGTTAATTTAGTTGATCGTGTGGTGCCGGCTTAGAATTTGCACCACCCCAACTCTTCCCGCGGGTGTCGTAAGAGGCGACAAAGGGATATAAGGGATATCGACCGGGGGTGGGCAGCAGCGCCCCCTTCAGAACAATTCTACTACCGACTGCGATCCCCAACCCACATGCCCAGCGTGGGGATTATGGGCATTACTCCCCGTGAGATAAAAGAAAATAAAGCGCTTATCAGGGGGAGGCCTGGTTCCAGCAGTGGACCAATATAGGCTGTCGAGGAGGAGGAGGAAGAGTTAATTTAGTAAGGGTCTAGTTCGCTTTCGTTTTGGAAATCTTAAACTTAGCTTCTGTCATCAACTTTGCAAGCGCAGGATTATCTGGAGAAAAAGTAGCCTAGAATGTTATTGCAGATAACAGAACATTGTTCACCGAGATGAGAAAGTGTTCCCATCGATTGTGTCATTTGAGCCTAGGCCTTAAAACACACGAAGTAGGAATCGCACTTTCTCCTGAATTACTGTTCTGATTAACGGAAGAGGCCGATATCATATGGCGGACTCGGAGTAAAAACTTGTAGTAGTTTAACCTATAATGAAAATAAACATAGCTACAGACTGATATTTCATAAAATAAAAAAAAATAACACGTAAGAAATGGATTTCCACAATGACGTAGGTACTTTCTAGCTCAAATTCGGAAAAAGAATATGTCACTTTCCGAGCAGGTGTAGTATAAATATAATTTATCTATGCGAAATTTATGGCCGATCCATTTAGTCGTTTTGTCGTGAAGAAATAACAAACCTATTTCACTGCAACATTATTTCTGAGTTAGTAAAAACCACGCGCAGAATCGTGTATATTTCAAAACCGTCGTCGTTATGCCTAACATCTTAATCTAAGTTATAAAGCATATGAATACAGCCTAAATCTAAGAACGCACTTTGACATATGCCTATATAGATAATGTGTTAATCACGTGTCAGGTAAAGCTGTCAGCATGATCACGATAATGACTACGTAATATGAAGGTACCTACTATTCGGTGAGATAATGACGCAAGTAGAATTGACCTCAAAACGGGCATAAACTTAAACTAGTTTCTGCCCGCGGCTTCACACGCGTTGTTTCTACGGAAACGTTTAAAGATTATTTACATCCCATGGAACTGTCTTTAAGGGATAAAAAGGTAGTCGATGTTTGATTTTGGGCTTGGAACTACATATTTGTGCAAAGTTTCAGCCCGATCGGTTCAGTCGTTATGGCGTGAAGCGGTAACAAACATCCATCCAAACATCCACGCTTTTGTATTTATAATATTAAGGTGAAGTGTGATGAAAGTACATACTTCTTTGTTTCGTGACTCGTTTGTAATACCTGAACTAGATTTCTTATGTTGAATAGATTGCTAGGTTTTAAACGCGTTTAAAAGCTGGATAAAAAAAAAAGCAACTGTATGGTTTTATTTTTGTACGGTCTGCATATATTTGTGCCGGGTGTTCTGGGTATTTTCTATATATAATAAAAAATATATATCTATATATTCTTATCTATGTATTGTATTAAGTTTATCAGTCATCTAGTACCCATAACACAAGCTCTGCTTACTTTGGGGCTAGATGATGTTGTGTGTATTGTCCAGCATTATTTATTTATTTATTTTTATTATTATTTATTTTTACACAGTGGTTAATCAACATAGTAGGATACAAACCAATACTTTCAGTGTCTCTGCTAACATCGTAAGTTACAGAAATACACAATCTAGTAAAGTGTAAAAAAAGGTAGGTACAGTTTAACTTTAAAATTTTGATTTGTTTCGTGAAATATTAGCGTTAAGATTTTATTGTCACAAAAGTATATAACAAATTTTATATCGCTGTAATTTTGGGCACAATTCATCAAGAATTGGAACAAAGTAATGTACCTAACTACATACTTTGTTCCAATTATTTTGAATGAATATTTCCAAAGCGCGTCGCTCGGTAATTTATTGGTACACATTTGCCTATACACAAGCCAAACTCGATGTAGAATATTTGTAAACAAACAGCCAATACTTAACCTCAAATTCACTCTGTTGCCGCGTCTTTTTATACGCAATTTACATTACTTGTAGATTTGAGATCCTTCCTTAAATAAATATTGCTTAAAATTATAACTGAAACTCGACGCCAAGCGAGAGAGTTTTAGTTATTTGTGTCGTGGTCGGTTTACAAACATTCTACATCGAGTTTGGCTAGTGTACAGTCATAGTCACGTTAGCAAAAGGCACGTGATACCAATTCAGTACGTACTACTTAAATTGAAATTCAATGAGAAGATATGGTATTCGACCAAACTGTGTCCATTTTAAGAAATATTGAGAAAGAAACGTGTTGCTTCGCAAATCATCATCTACTGAATGTAGGCTATAATAGTTTATTTATTTATTTATGTAATAGGACTATATTAACAAAAAATTACAATCAAATCATAGAAACAAATTAGAACTAGTATTTACTGCAGAGTATAGACTGTTGCTAACAATCTACAGGTAGCTCAGCTGATTCATATCTCTACTTTATTTACTGAGCACTACCAACAGAGGATATAATTAAGTTGATTAAGTTAAGTTTACCTGGAAGATAGGTTTGACATGCTGCCACGCCGCCGAGTGGCCTCCAGGCATCAGTGAGGGTCCATACCTTGCTCCATCCTCGCCACCGCTTACCTACAAGGAAAGGAAGTAGATAACTGATACACTTATTAAGTTTATTTTACCTATATATATTTTTTAAATTATAACACCCGGAACAAATATCTGTAGATCGTACAAACATTTCTCCCGAGGTGGGAATCGAACCCGCCACCTTCGTCCGTTGCCCTACTGAGGTCGTCAAACCGTACTTATCCATACTTCCATACTTAATATTATGATGCATAAGTAATTCTGTGTGTTTCACGCCTTAAAAGTTTGTTTCTGGATGTAATGGATGAATGGATTTTAATGAAATTTGGCAAGGAGATACCAAGGAGATAGAAACGGTATCCCGGGGACAAATTGAAAAGCGCGTGCGAAGCCGCAGGCAAAAACTAGTCGAAAATAAAACCAAGTTAACAAGCGTCGGGACGAAGAATTTGCAACGTCCTTCTTTATCATAGCAATCTTAAAAATAACTAAATGACACCTGATTATGATTCAGCAAGATTTAGCCTTCTGATTCATTTGGAGTCAATCAACAGTGATATTGTCAAAAATCTGATAAAACATAGTGCGATGTCATATCACCTCATAAAATACAGCAATACTGCGTAAATAAACCACAGGTTTTCCCAATTAAGAGCGTTTACGCCTTCCATGCGCAGTTTGGCTCTAAAACAGTACTTTGCAAACCCGGTAATATCGTGAACTACTTATCTTACACCATATGTTAATTAATTTTTAGGAAATTTCGTTGTCCAAATAGTTAGTTAAGAAAATATTTCGATTATTATAGTAAGTATAGAACGCGTGTTCTATCACGATAACTTGTAAGAGGTTTTCTTAATTTCCCTTTCAGCATCAGTTTCGAAGCTCAAAATACTTAGAAAATACCGATATATCTAATTAACAAAAAATAATAACCAATCAATAAGATCCTTAGGAAAATAGTTAGTTAAAAAGATGTTTGATTTTGGTATCTTACTATGAGAAAATAAAATTCAGAAAATGTGTATTATTACGAATTTTAAATGATTTTTTCACCGATATACCTAATTTAATTTAATATAACAATAGCTTACCAATAAAGTAGAGCATCTTCATGAAAATCATATATTTCAAATTTTAATTATTTTGTTGTTATTGCTTTTCTGTAAATATTTTAATACTATTTTAAAACGCTGCGCGCAAATCATTTCAAGTCAGTCCCACACACATCGCGCGCTATGAGTAAGCGCTCTTAAGACAATTTCCTTGCGGAACATATTATACTTTTCAGTATATAGAAAACATGTCAAAATTTCAACAATTCTTATGTGTTGATTGTAAGACAAATCTATCCATCTGTTAGTTAGTTAAGTACGAGTAAGTAAAGATTCGTGAAGCTCGGAAAAAATATCTGGTTTTTACTATTTTCTAGATTCTACAAGTAATTTAGATAGAAGATAAGAAAGTTTGCGCACATTGTAAGCCATTTGGTATAAATCTTTGCTAAAATAAACTTTGATTCAATTGTAGTTTTACATGTAGTACTGCATACTGATCAAGAGCATAAGTACTATCAGATTCAAAGTCTACTCACCCCCATGCCAACGTAATGTATGCCAGTTGGCGCGAGTTCTTTGCACCATCTCTGAGTGTCAGTGTACTGGGAGTTGCCACCGTCTATGATGATGTCGCCCTTGGATAGTAGAGGAATCAGCTTCTTCACGAACTCGTCTACTGCAGATCCAGCTGTGAGGGAGGGGTTTGACGTGGTTAATAGGCGAATGTCTAGTTCAACCATCTATATACATACATATAACTTTTCATTTTCTTACTTCATGTTGGTACTGACTTATTTATCTTCAACTATCCATACTAAAACAACTCTTAGGTGTTGATCTGTTTGTGTAACACATCTGTACACACAAACTGCGCTAGTTTTATATAAAATACGGCAATGTACTTTGAGAGGAGGCCAATGTTCAGCAGTAGACATATGAGCGAAGGTTGTGATGATGATGATTAGGCAAGGTACAAAACGTGGAAAGACGCGGGCTAAACCTAATGAATTTTCGGGAAATATAGGTCGGCAAAAGACTGGTCCATAAATAGCTTCCTCAAAGTTTTATAGTTCATCACATCACTTACAAGTAGTTGTACATTACTGAGTATATTATTTATTGAGAATCAATACTAATTAGGTACTGAGCAATAATAATTTACTGTGTAATTAATTCTGTAATTCTTTATTGTACACAATAGTAATACATATGCATGATTTAATTTAATAGGATATGTACATAGGCGAGCTTAACTCTGAAAAGAGTTTTCTTAGAGTTATAGAAGAGGCGATGGAACAGGTAGAGGAAGTGTAAAAAAACAATGAATCAAACAAGATAAACTGACAATTAAAGTAATAGTGGGTAGCTACCTACTATTACTTTAATTAATTATTATTAATTGTGTTAAAATAATCCATAATTCTGTGTGTTACCTTTTCACGCCTTAAAGGTTGAACATATTGTTATGAAATTTGGCTGGGAGGAAGACGGTATCTCGGGAAAGGTCGTACTACTTTTTATCCTAGAAGAGCGCGTGCGAGGCAGCGAGCAGGAGCTTGTAATTTTATAAAAGTGAAAGTAATTATCCCTGTCTGTTACCTTATGAGGCCTTAACGGCTGAATGTATCTTAATTAAATTTTACAGGGTGGTAGACGGTATCCTGGGAAAGGCTACTTAGTGCTACATTTTATCCCAGAAAAACGCATGCGGAGCCGCGGGCAGAAGCTAGTTATTATATCCTCCTCCTCTACAGCTTATATTGGTCCACTGCTGGACCCAGGCCTAGTTATTATAAATTTTCATTAAAAAAACTTTTCATCTCTTAAGATGAATAGCACATCATACAGTTTAAAGATCAAAAGGCCAACAAAAGATTAAGATTGAAAACAAATGACACTAATATGACCTTAGCAAGACTCTTACATAATTTGCATGTACATTGATTATTGCTATAATATATAGTGTAATAAAATTACACCATCGAGCACAATTATATTAAACTTCCTCTAGCAGACCTTTGTTTTTTATCAGAATAAGTACATGATATTGCAACTATTTGTCTTCAAACTAAGGCATGAGTTCATCGAGAAAACAATCAGACAACTATATTTAAATTTACTTTTTGACAGGAGTTTTCATACATTAAACAACAAAGTTAACCAACGAAGCAGCTCTGTAATGTGATATCTTTCAAAGAACACATGCAATTAAATCAGTAGGGTTCATTAGGAATGTAAGCGGGCTAACTATGACCATAGTTTGTGAGGAAGAACACCCCGTTACATTCATATTGAATTCAACAAACTACAAAAGTTTTTATAGTAACTTGAAATCAGTAGGGGTTTTAAAGCTGGATGTACTTACCTTTCACAAGGAGCATGACCTTTCTGGGCGTCTTCAGTTTGGCAACCATGTCTTCTAGTGAGGTTGCTCCGATAATCTTTGTACCCTTAGCTTCATTTTGTAAGAATTGATCCACCTGTAAAAATATAAATAGTGTTTTATATTACTTATGTCTATGTATATATAATGTATACTAGCAATGCCCGCGGCTTCGCTAGCGCTTTTCAAGTAGCCTATGTCCATGCCCAGGATACCATTTACCTCCCTGCCAAGTTTAGTTAAGATCCGTTCAGCCGTTGAGGTGTGAAAGGTAATAGACAGAGTTACTTTCGAATTTCTAATATTAATTGCGAGTCGAATTGCGGTGAGCGAAGCGAACTCGACCCGCGGATCACAAAGCGCGGCTTGCTTCGCTCGCCTTACTAAGTAACGGTGGTCGCATTGCGACTCTCTGACTTTGGTTAGATCATAAATGTGATGGACACTCAATTTGAATTATTTAATGAGCAAAAGGAAAAAATTAGGGAGTAAAAGAAGTGAGGTGTACGTAATGCTTATTCATGAAATAATAGAGTATGATGATTATGCCAGTAGGTTCAAAGTTCAAGTTAAGTTTATCCAGACTGCTTTTCATGTTTAAAGTTCAAAAATTAATTAGGAGGGGAAGTTTTACTAAAAGGCTTGCATATGGTATAAGTTAAGTTATAAAATAAACCGCCAAGTGGTAGTCGACTCGCACATGAAGGGTTTCGTACCGTAAAAATCAGACAACTTTTTCAAAAAACTTCAAAGTTTCTTTAAATTTTCAATTTTACTACATTTTTCGTATTTGTTTTTATTACAGTTGAAGTGTTACTTATTTATAGAAAGTTACATGTGTCTACCTATTGTGTTTTAAGGGATTTAGCCTTGACAAACGAAGAGCAAAAATAGCCAAACCATCACGTTTTTTGTATGGAAGGCCCCTTTAATTTGGATATATATTTAATTATTATTATTTGTTGTTATAGCGGCAAGAGAAATTCACATTCTTTGAAA
Organism: Eupithecia inturbata; assembly: GCA_963662085.1. Classification (NCBI taxonomy): domain Eukaryota; kingdom Metazoa; phylum Arthropoda; class Insecta; order Lepidoptera; family Geometridae; genus Eupithecia; species Eupithecia inturbata. Next base: position 7,458,995 of record OY759176.1, on the reverse strand, counting down.
ATTTCAACTGTCTACCTCTTACGTTTCATGAGATAGAGCCCTGTGACCAACGGACGGACGGACAGCGGAGTCTAAGTAATAAGGTTCCGCTTTCACCCTTCGGGTACGGAACTCTAAAAACAAACATAAAAAAAAGAACATAAAAATGTGTTGATAAATTAAGTTACCTATAGATAAAAATAATTAAGTACATATACAATTTACCTTAGCAACAGTCCTGTTGTATGCGCAGACTACAAATCCATGGTCATCCATGTTGAGAATGAGGTTCTGGCCCATCACGGCCAAACCAATGAGAGCAATATCAGCCTTAGGACTGGGAAAAAGAAAAAAATATAAAATAAATGAAGGTTCTTCATAAATTTGTAAAAAGATTCTTAAAAAAGGCAATTGTTTCAAGATGATGGTCAGGATTTGGAATAATTCCTTGATCTGACTCATAAGTTAAAAATAAGCATAGGGTTTTAGTACAAACTTCATCAATTCCAAAAGAAATTTAATAAAATATGTTTTGGAAATTCTCACCTCATTTTCTTATCCATTTGTAAAAGCAATTAAAAATTTAGTCCCTGATAACCAACAAGTAATTTAGTAGGTAGGTACATTGAAAGTAGTGTAAAAGTAGTATTATAAAATCTGTGGTTTAAGTAAAGACAGAACTTTTTTTACATTAATAATCAAACAAGGTGTATAAAAACAGTGCAATGTTAAATATGAAACAAACTATAAGTTAATTTATGTATAAAATGTTGAGGAAAGTACATTGGTAATGTATGCACCACTTGACATTCACCTTGAAATAACCTTGTTTTACTTAGCAGCTTTAAGGTTACAATAGTTTAATTGACTTTCCATTTTAGTATAAAGGTACTTTTAACTAAAATGGAAAGCGTAAAATGGCGTAGATTAGTCATTGAAAATTTTTCATAGCTGTTCTTCAAAGTTTTTAAGAGTTTGCAAAGTTTTTCCAATTATATTTACTGACCTTATAAAGGAACATACGATTTAAAAAAAAACTATCGTTTCAACTTTATGTTAATGAAGTCTAAGAAAAACCATAATTCATAGTTCTAGACCGAAAATAAAAGTCATTAAGTACCTACTGGTGCTTAAATGTTGTAGGTTTATGGAAAAATACTGTAAAATACTTACTGTGCCATTTTGAATTTCAGCTAAGTTTCTTGTAAACTTCACTTGTAGCTAATGTATTAATTTATTATTCTATTCTATTATTTTAATAAAATTCTGCTTGAAAATATTTTTCAGAAGTACCTAACTCTAACTTGTCCAGTCTAAAACACATTAAATTCCTGAATTCCTGACGGACGACTGGTTTGGTTGGCAGTGTTGCCAGTCGGTCATGTCAGAAATCACCTGAAATATAAAAAAATGTAACCTTTTGTATAAAAAATATCCTTTCATATATTTTAGCTGGAAAGGTATTATAAATTGATAGAATAGAATATTAGTTGTATTTATTTACAGAAACATCGATGAGTATTTGAGCACTTGCCCGCATTTCTTGATTTATTCATATTGATCCTTTATAATAAAATTGATGCATTAAGAATTGATATGAAGTTAAACGAGTATCGAAATATCGCAAAAATATGGTCCATAAAATGCGCGCGCAAGCGCGCGTAATATGAATTCTAGTACATTTTTACATACTAAATATGAATTTCAATTTATTTATTAGTTGTTATGATTCCAAAATTTATATAATCGACTATGTAGTGATCTCGAGAAGTATACATTTCACGATTTCTATATTAAAATTTGTAAATTGATACAATAAATATTTTTTTACTGAGTGTTACCTGTATGTCTGACTGCACCATAAAATGTATATTAAGTAATAACGGGTTGTAGTACGAAGTTAATGTATTAATTAGGTATAACAATTGTGATTATGAGACTAAAATAATTATTATGAAATGAATATGATGACTAAAGAGTACATGAGCCCAGACAGCACATCAGCATCTGAAATTTTAAAATCACATGTTTTTTCTGCGTTTTCAAACAAAGATTTCGAAAATATTCTCTTGAAAAAAAAAATTGCTGATGTGTGAAAAAATAAGAAAAAGCAATAAGTACCGGCCTTCACCGTCATCATCACTATCCTTGGTGTATTTTATTCTAGCATGCATTAATGCTTTTGATGGCTCAAATGTTGTGGAATTTTTTACAGCCGTTTTGGTAGCCATCAAAGCTGCAATTGTGTTTGTATTTAGTCTGTTTCTGTGGTCCGATTTTATCAGTTTTAATTGGCTGAAAACTCGTTCCACATATGCATTGGAAAATGGCAAAACTAAAATTGACATGGCGACCTTGTCTCCTATCTCCTTCGATGGTGTCACAATTCCCATAAGCAAAACCGTCAAAAACCTGGGTCTAATTATAGACAATGAGTTGTCGTGGGGTCCGCAATTGGCTGAACTCAGCCGAAAAATGTTCGCATCGGCCGGCTCACTGCGGCGACTGCGCAATTTCCTTCCAACTTCCACTAAGGTAACACTCGCCCAGTCCCTTTTGCTCCCCATCCTTGACTATGCCGACGCATGCTATCCGGACCTCACTGAAGACCAGCTAAATAAGCTTGAGCGCCTCCAGAATTTCAGCATCAGGTTTATATTTGGTCTTCGCAAATATGACCACGTATCCGAGTATCGCGCTAAACTCATGTGGCCCATCCGACTTCGCAGGAATACTCATATACTATCTCTCTTGTACAGTATCTTGTTCTATCCTCCCAGTCCATCTTATCTCAAGGAGCGCTTTGAATTCCTGTCCAACTCTCACTCTCTCTCTTTGCGTTCCTCTGAAACCCTCGTCTTAAAAGTTCCTGCTCACTCTACTACTTTTTATGAAAAATCCTTCACTGTACAAGCTATCCGTCTATGGAATGCTCTTCCCCTGGACATCAGACGTGCGATATCACTCCCAATCTTCAAAAAACTGCTTCATCAGTATTATTTATCAGTGTAAAAATTTAATCATTTTATTTTTATGTCTATGTAAGTTTATTATTATAAAGTAGGTAGTTTAAGACATGATAGGTATTTATAGTACGTAGTGTACGAGTAGGTATATGTAATTGTTTTAATTTCCTTAAGTTTTTCAAACACCACCGTCTATATTGTTCTCATAAGTCCAGTCCATCCCAAGGTTGCCTGGAAGAGATCGCTCAAAGCGATAAGGCCGCCCTTTGTACTTCCTTGTTTCTCAGCATTTTCTTCTGTATTATATTTTGTGTTGGTGTGGTACAATAAAGAGTTATCTATCTATCTATCTAACAAATTGAAGTGGCGGCGCGGCGGCAAGCAAACGAACAACAACGAATGAATCCGAAGATCCGATCCAATCCGACTGATCAATCGAGTGAGCGAGATACAAGTGGTGTAAGTGTGAAAGAGGAAAGAGTACAAAGTGTTGTTCCAATAGAGACAGCTATGATTGGGTATGAGCACTTTGCCATTAACTAGGGCTTCTTAAAGGTTTTTGTTCTTCTACTACTGCTAACGAAGCTTACCAACATGAAAAATTCTAAAACGAGCGTTCCGTTTCGCGTTCCTTTTATGTAAAAAATTAAAAGTTAATTCTACAAATCCCGAAAAATCACCTAAAAGTAACCTTTTCATTCGTGTAACCTAAAAGTAACCAATGCAGTTGAAAAATCACCTAAAAGGTTACAAAAGTAAAATTCTGGCAACACTGTTGGTTGGACAGACTGAATGAATGAAATGAAATGAATGAACCAACAACCAAGTTCTACAATCAACTATCAACTCTTCTTCTTGTCAGATGGCTTCTGCGACAGGGTTGTCGCAATTCCGCCAATGTCCGTCTCATGACAGCGTCACAAGCTTAATGGATTGCGCACTAATAAACATATTATGTACTTATTTAGTATTTACAATAAAGAAAAACAATCATTCCGAACAAAAAAATCACCTCAAATCTACAAAACAGAACAAAAGGAAGCAGCGCTACAATAACTCAAATCTGCAGAATAATTAAATTTAAAATAAATAAACACAAAGGAGAAGGACCTACTACTACTAATAACAACTTTATATCATTATTCTATACAAATTGCATAGTTAACTTTAGGGGAAAAGCATAGAGATAGAATACATTTCATAGAAGTTGGAAGGGGGACTTCAGGGGGAAGGGAATCGTATAAAAAAAGAGAAACAATAGGGCAGCTAAAAAAAAAGTGGTCCACGTGACCTTCATCTATGCCACACTCTCATGGAATGGTCCCTGATCCGAATTCTCTCAAGGAAGACATGAGTGCAAGAATATTCTAGCCTTAGCCTGCAAATTGTCGAGGTGGTAGTTTTATTGAATTTTTGATACTTAAAAAACCACAGAGATGAGGGATGTTCGGCTGGACATCGGCATAATACTTGCCTTTAACAAGTTTTGAGGCATTCCAGAGAGCTGTCCAAGATTTCTGGAGATAAGTTTTAGAAAGGAGGCATAAGTCGTGGCAGAATGAATGGAAATGGTCGAGCGAACCTAACTGAGCCGTTGCTTTCGCACAGGAATCAGCAGTTTCATTACCTGGAATTCCATAATGACCTGGGACCCAGGCAATAACTACATCAATAAAGAGATTGTTGCACTCATAAAGGGCCTGACGAATTTGGTATGGTTGTGGTTTGGTATGGGTTCTGGAATGGGGTTACGAAGAGGAGTGACGCTATTAGAGTTATTAATGGAGAGAACTATAGGAAAGTGATCGCTACCAAATGTGTGAGATAAGAATTGCCACAAAATATCGGGAACTAGTGAAGAAGAACAGAGGGAGAGATCAATAGCGCTTTTAGGATTTTGATTGGGAAGAACCCTGCGGGTAAGAGACCCATCATTAAGAATGCAGAGATTAGCTTCATCAATAATTTCCAGAAGGGAAAGACCAAACAAACCGAGTGACTGTGACCCCAGACATGTTATGCCCATTAAAATCTCCCATAATTACCTTACAAGAAGGAATGGAAGAGAAGAGAAGAAGGATATCCGAAATCATAGTGGACTTGGGATGAGGAATATATACAGATATAAAAGATATACCAAAGGACTTGACACCAACAGCGTTAATGTCAACGGGGAGGGACGGCAGGGTGATTTGAGAGAAGGAAAGGGAACGCCGTACTAATAGAACGCTCCCGGCATGCCCGTCAGTTCTGTCCGCTCTGAGACAAGAGAACCCTGAGGTCCGGAAATAGGAACCAAGTCTCAACCATGTCTCTGAGACGGCAATTACTGACGGGATATACCTATTAATTAAGTGTTCATGATTAAGTGTTAAGTGTTCATGACGTTTAGCTCGAATGCTTTGACAGTTCCATTGCAGAACAGTCAGAGGATTTGTTCTGGGAGGTTATTGAGATTAGTTGTGACAATTTTGAAGCAACGTTGTTCGGTAAAGGAAGTGAATTCGTAACAATGTTGTTTATGATTAAATTTAGAAGAGTATCTAACATGTTATTATTTTGGAATAGTTGGTTGAGTGCACAACCATTAAGCTCCAAAGAGGTTGGCGTAGAAACAATATCTCTATGGGCGACCTTATCGCAGGTCCTAACTGGTGAGAATGAAGTTTTTAGGGAGCCGTAAACAGTTTTAACATACGATCGCGTAGATTATGGGACAGGTCTTCGAGAGGGCTGTGGGGGAGATTGGGAGACAATGTCTTGGGAGAATAATTCTTGAGCAACTTCGGTATAGGGGCGTGAAACTCTTGGGAATTGGGTAGAAGCCTTCTCATAAGAAATACTATTTTGCGCCATAACAGCCTTGATGGAACGTTGCCTCACTTGCTCCGGGCAAACTTTGCTGTGACCATACCTGCAGCATGAGTGACATTGGATCGGGGGTAGGTGTATAATTCCACTGGCAAGGATTTATAATATAGGAATATTCTAGGTAGTAGGGACTGACCTATAAATGTTATAACAACTGTTTGTGTTGGAACCCAAGAAGCTTTACCTTCATCCAAAACTTTTCTGTTTAATCGTCGCGCTTTTAATATTATTCCGCATCCGGCTGTAACAACCGTGTCCTCTACAAACTGCTGCATAGGTAGGTCAGTAGGGACCTGGCGAACCATGTCCCATGCGTGTTACGTTGTAGGTCGGGATCGATGCGACCATCTTCGACATAGGAAGAATTGAGGAATCAATGAAGCCGTTAGCAGCCTCCTGGGTTTTAAATTGCATTGATATTTTGTTGCGACCTACCTGCTTCACACCTTCTGTGCATACATATACCCTTAATTTCATTATTTGCTAAAAACTTACTAAATTGTATGGCCTTAACGGTAGTGCCCGCAGCAGGCTCCAGCTCTACACGGGAAACATTAACGATAAATGGACCTTTATCAGATTCGGAATAGGAAAGATTATTAGATCCCACTACAATGGGTGAGTCTGTACAGACGGTACCGTAAGGTTAGCAGTAGATTTTTTCGCTGTGACGGCGGCCTGGCTGTCAGCCATCGACCTGCAGGAGCCAGCCTCAATCCTTCTTTTGGTCCCTTTTGAATCCCTAGGACCAGGGGGTTCCGGGGGTATGGGGGGGACGGGACTTCTCCCGTCCATGTCCATGACGGACATGGACACGAGCGGTCACGGGATCAATGTTATATATAAATACATTAAAATAGTACCTATACCTAATAAAATAAAAAAAAAAATTTGGATAATAAATAAGTTAATTCTAACTAAGCCAAATGAATTTCTTTGTAAACTGAAAAAATTACGCAAATTTTTCTGTTCGCTTGTTCCGCTGTCAATCGAAAATCATACTATTAACTCAACCTTAACTCAAAATAAAATTGACATAATAAATAAATAAAATAAATATAAATAATGCTGGACAATCCACACAGCATCATCTAGCCCCAAAGTAAGCAGAGCTTGTGTTATGGGTACTAGATGACTGATAAACTTAATACAATACTTATCATAGATAGATATTTTTTATTATACATAGAAAATACCCAGAACACCCGGAACAAATATTTGCAGATCGTACAAACATTTGTCCCAAGGCGGGAATCGAACCCGCAACCTTCTGCGTCGCAGGCGGACCGTCGCCCGCCGCGCCACATCGGTCGTCAATGACACATGTGACATTGACAATGACAAAACATTATAGTTTGTCTTGTCATTGTCAGGACAGGCAGGACCCGACGACATGTAGGTAGGCTAGAAGTCAAGTCGCGCCAAAATAAAAAGAAGTTGAAGAAGTCAAGTCAAAGCTACTGTAGGCTACCATAATTCATAATAACAAGGTCCGTCCGGCATTCCGGGAGTGACGCTGTTTTATTATCAGATTCGTAATAGGTAATTTATGAAGCTCGGGGAATTATGGACCATCCTTAACTCCTCAGCTGGGCGAACGCCGGCGCGGGCACACCCCTTTGGCTGGCTTAAGGCTCGCGCGGGCAGCGCGCGCATGCGTCACGCAACATACGCATGCAGCATTTTTCGCCGATTTCTTTATTTTTTGTTGGAATACATATATTTGGATTCTCCATAGAATTTCTTACAAATTAACATGTAAATATATTATGTAGGGGTTCTAAGTTTTGGGACGTCACATATCAAAATCATAGACATACCTAATTTAATTACCTTTGTGTTAATTTTCCGAACTATTAAAAAAAAACTGAAAAATATTTCAAACTCTGTCTGTATGAGCGTAAAGGTTTAAATTGTTTTGTTGGCGAGCTCATAACGATTATGACTGAGTCATAATCGCTCCACTGGTGTCACACGCAAGCCGCCTGAGCTCAACATTTGACAAATGACATGACATTGCTGCTGGACGTGCCAGAGAAATTCTATAGTTATTGGATGATGACGATGATGCTTTACTAAAAGTGGTGAAAATGTTGTTGATAAACATTTTAATTATAATTTTCAAATTATACGTAACAATTGGTTTTCGCATAACAAAATAAAATACCTAATGTTAAAATGAATGAACAATAATTAAATTTGAAAAATTCGTCGTATGGTCGTGGCACCTAATGTCGACCATTTAGCGAAGTTCCAACTTTAAGGCCTCAGAAAAAATATTGCCAACTTGTCAACCAAGTTCAAAATGATACTAATCGATAGTCTAGCTAGATATTTGAGTTGTAAATACTAGCAGATTTTTGTAATTAAACCTCATAGGTAGATATTTTATAAAAAAATAAATAATCGAAAATGAGTAAAACTTCAGTTTTCGACCACAAAATTTAGTATTCGGCCGGATCTGAATCCGTTTTCGGCCGGTAATTTTTGTAGGGTATTTATGAAATAAAAGTCTAAAATATTAACATAGTTTTTATTTGCTCATGTTCTTTAATAACAAAAGTAATTAAAACTCTTAATAGGCAATAACCAACTACTTATTGGTAGCTTAAATCTCGATTACTAAAATCCTACCACCTACCACTGTCATAATAAAGTTTTAACAATTAAAGTAACAACCTGATGAACCAAATACTTTATATTTAAAAAAAAACATACGTAAAATAACAAGTTTGATTTTTAAAATCAGTTAGCACTCTCGAACGAGGTATTTAAACAACTTGGTATGGGTACCTCTAACTAATACTTATAATCGATATAATTGACCATTTTCTTTGAACATATATATAAAATATATTTGATAACTCTTAATGAAACATGTCCTAGTACTATCAATACTAATAGGAGGAACTATAAGACGCATAAGGTACATAGGTATCAGAACATCTAATATAATCATAATATAAAGCTTTAATTTGCTTATTAGTAGCTGTCTCAATTATCTCCCATTTATCGCATTAATTAATCAGCCTCGTTGAGTTGGTTCTCAGATAAGAATGCATGCATTGCATTTGAAAGGTTTGTTTTCAACTTCTTCATAATCATAAATATCGTAGTCCACTAAAATGTTACATCTTAAATCAGTACAAAAATCGCAGCGAACATTTTAATCAGTCTTCTTCTGCGTCGCTGATTAAAATGTCTTTACACAGGGCACAGTTAAGTTTTTGTGTATAATTTTCTTTAACTTTAATTCGTCATCTCGGGGTCTTCATTTTCTTTAATTTTTCATTTTCGATCCTTTTCTTGTTCAAAGCTCCCTGCCTTTTTCCTTGCCTGCCTTGCTGAGTCCACGGCATTTTGAGTGTACTTAGAAGTTAGTTTTGTCTTTTCGGGTGGCGGACGCTTGATAGGTGGCATCTGTCTGAATAATAAAAATTAAATTAACTTGTTTATTCAACCTACCAGCTTCTACCTGCAGCCGCGCCCTAATCCGGAAAAAATAGGCATGAGTACTTCCTTCGTGCACTATACCACTACACCACCAATATTTTTGTATGTAGAGTGGCCCTAACATTTGTTTTTTATTTTTAAAATCGCGGCGTTCTAAAATGTTATATATTTGGTTAGAGGACACTAAAACCAATTAAAAAATAATGTAATTTTTATTTGTTTTAGTGTCCTCTATCCAAATACATAACTTAAATTGTGATCCGCGATTTTGAAAAAAATACAAAATGGTGGCCTATGTTAGTACCACCCTCCATGCAAAAATCACAATAAAAAAAATACATTTGGATATAAAAAATTATACAAAATTATCATAACATAATGTCCTAAAGCGTCAGTTTTCCGAGATATTCACATAATATTGATGAAAATAAATATATTATTTCTTCATATTATGAAGAAATAATATACCTAGTTATTTTCACTATATTATTAATATCTCAGAAACTAGACACCTAAGCACATCATTTTATAAGATTTTTTTGTTTATTTTAGTGTCTTCTATCCAAATATATAACTAAAATAGAGCGAGACGATTTTGAAAAAAAAAAATGGTGACCGATGTTAGGACCAAAATCTTCAAACCCCTTTGTCTAATAGTTTTTGTGTACTTTAAAAACAATTCAATACCCATAAAATGTCAAAATACGTTAGTTTCCATTACAAAAATCTCCGATTTGTACAACGAATATCTATTAAAATGCGATAATACCGAAAACTGGGTTCTCATTTCCGGCCACCTAATTTCTTCGCGCAAATTGTAGTTGGCCGAAGACTAAATCAACATATTATTCACTTTTCCGTTCTCGGCCACAAATACACAGATGACTAAATTTCGTTGATTAACAGTATTATGGAAGGCCGAAATTGAAAACTTAGGTTCCTTAGGTCGGTTTTAGTCAATACAATGAAAAAGGACTCTATTATAATATTTATAATCCAGTTAAGTAAAAGAATGTGACAGAAGTATTCTGGGTCCATTCGTATTCTTTCCGGCCCCCCTGGCTGAGATGTGATTTATTTGTGAATTTCTTGTTTCGATTCCCGACCACCCAAATTTTCAAGTAATTCAATAAAAAAACATAAATATTCTTATCATAATACGTAAAGGAACTATTCTTATAGTATAAAAATACAAATGACCATGTGTACATCGTTAAAACATGACAATACTTGCCTTGAACTAAAACACGTGCCACTATTTTTTTTGTTCGAAAACCGACAATGCTGCCAGATAGAGTGTATTCTATTTGACTACTCATTGAACTTGATATCGTTTTGAAATTGTTTTCAACACTTCTAATATCTGATATTTACGAAGTGCGTACCCCGCGATGGTCGGCAAGGAGGGCTGGTCGGCGAACAGGTGCACCTACCCTAGGTATAAAACGTCTTCTCTACGAGCCAGTTTTTTAGCCTCTCCTCCGTAGACCGAGACACGTTCTCGGTGACCCCGTTGACCCAATCACCGCCGCTAACCCGGAGGTGACGGCAACAGATACCGATTCGCTTCCGCACACTACACACCCGACCAAAAACCGACCCCGCCGGATGCGGGGTCGAAGAATTCCCCGCTTCCGCCCATAGGTGCATTCGTGCACCTTGGCGAAACCTCCATTCCCTCTTGTAGCATCTGGCGACAGCCCAAGCCGAGGCTCGCACCTAAGTGGTGGCCCTTGTGCGTGTTGCCCCATCATAACTTTACCGGCGAGGCGCCTTCTGCGCCCGCCAAAAGTCCGGTAACGCTGTCATGGCCATCTGCGGTCAATAGCATTGTAGTCCTTTCGAAAAAAAAAAAAAAAAAAACAGTTTTTTAGCATAAGCTTAAAATTTTCGAGACTCGGTGCTTTCCTAACCAACCTTATCTGGGAGCTTGTTGTAGGTAGCTGGTCCCATTAGGTGCGTCAACTTGTCCAATTCGGCCAGCCGTCTTGCCACAAACGAATTTATGTTTCGACGGGCATGCAATGCTACGTGATAAATAGCTATCGATGATGGAGAGGTTATGATATTTAACTCGGTAAAGTATGTTCTTCATAACACGCGTACTATACGTACGGCCCTTTTTTGCATTCTGAAGTCGCGTTCCCTTTCGGCAGCACGTCCAAAGAGCTCGGTGCCTTACTGCAACAATGAGCGTACGGTCGCAAAGTAGCACATGCGGACCATATCAGCGGGCACCAGGCGCGCCAGCCTGCCCAGCGCGTAGCATGCACTGTCGAGCCGCTTGCACAGCTTGTCCACGTGCGCCGCCCATGTCAGCCCCCGGTCCAACTCGAATCCGAGGAATACGACAACGACAATTCGTGTAGGTATTGAAGTGCCACCTACACACAATATGTTCCTGGATGACCGGCCGGAGATTGAAAAATTATCGAATTGTGTTTTACTAATATTTAGCACGAGGCCGTTGCGTTGGAACCACAGTGCCAGTTCCTGGCTGTCTCATTCAATTTTCCTTGGAGTCCGTCCACAGTCTCCGCCGTGACGAATGCTGCTACGTCATCTGCATACATAAATATGTCGCTCTTGGTTGACACATCGAATGGTCCTGACATCCAACACCCAAACAACCCAAACGAGAACGAAGTTGAAGGAGTGGGTTCATAGTCCTCAAAAGGAATTAAGATGATGAAATTTGGAACTTCCTTAAAAATTTATAGTTTTGTTAATTTTTTCAAGTGTTTGATTTGGTGTTGATTACCTATAATATAAAATAATCTAAATGGAAATAAAACTAATTTCGGAACTGCTGTTTTTATTTAATAATTTCTAGATGTAAAATTGGTTAGACAAATGTGACCAACTGTGACAAGGACGGGGAGAAGTAAAAATCACGAAATTAGTGTGACGTACGTACTATATGGATGACCCCTTACGTTCATACGCTACTGACAACACAAGAAAACAGATTGAGTCTTCTCTTCTCATTCGCCGATGGCGTCGATATCGTAGGCTTGTGTCACCCACGTGATGTTGTGTCTAGGAAAGCCGTAGGTACCTGGCGACGACGTAGATGGATTATCCCCGATGTAAGGTACAGCTAAATTTAATTTGAAGTAGTTTTGGTATTTACATGAAAATTAATAAACGAGATTCTGAACAATAGTATTTTAATTTTATGAATAAAAAAATAACACATTTAAAAATAGCTAGAGTTAGTACGGAAAGATATTATTAATACGTCAACAAGTTCATCAGAACGTGCTCGTCTACTCGCCGTTTCCGAGTGGGAATCAGGACTTTGGTTACTTGTTCTGCCTTCCAAAAATCTAGGTACCCTTTTAGATAATAACTCATTTCGGGTGGCCACCTCTTTGGGTTTAGGTTCTCCTTGCGTAGTTGCACACCGTTGTCAGTGTGGTGAAACCGTTGATAAGTTTGGTCACCATCCACTGGCATGTGTCTCTAGAGCAGGACGTGTGCTCCGTCATAGTTCTATTAATGACATCATCCGCCGGGCTTTTACCAGCGTCAGTGTGGCAGCTACCCTCGAACCACGTGGCCATAAGCGACATGATGGTAAAAGATCTGACAGTATGACTCTGATTCCCTGGAAGATGGGTCGGCCTTTAGTTTGAGATGCCACGTGTGTAGATACCTTAGCGCCTTCACATCTTGCAGGGACATCGGTAAGGGCCGGCTCCGCAGCAACATCAGCGGAGTCCCTCAAACGGCGAAAATATGCTAATCTTAACGGAGGCTACCTATTTAAGCCGTTTGGGGTTGAAACCCTTGGTCCTTGGGTAACTGGAGCACACGCCATTTATAAAGATCTTACCAAACTTCTTGTAGTTGGACAGGTGATCGGAATGCTGGCTTCTATTTCGGTCAACGAATTAGCATTGCCATTCAACGTGGCAATGCTGCCAGCATTCTGGGCACTCTGCCTTCTGGTGACGACGTCTTAGATTTTTAAGAAATAGATATAAGTGTATATACTAGTTGTAATTGTTTTATTCTGTTATTGTAATCTATAAACTAAACTAAGATAAAACCTAAGTGCCCTATGTTTTATCAAGGTACCTCGTGATCAAAGCTACGAGTAGAAGCTAGTTCGATTGTAAATGCACACTTATTTCGGTTCGAATTCTAAAATATTAACCGGTCTCCAAACATCCGGCCTCCAGACAGGAAAAACGTAGCTATATAGGAAGGTCAGCCCCAGACAGACTGAGAGGACTATACTTATTATATTTTACACCGAAATAAAATGAGTTCTGTTGTACTGTCAGCGTCATATTCCTCTTATGCGATACAATAATCTAGGAAGTGATGGGGGAGGCCATTTGCAACTATTTTGACCCTATAATATATTATGAAAAAGTGAACCATTTTTGAGATATTCGCAAATTAATATTTAAAAAAAAAGTTAAAATCTAATTCAAATTTTAGTTACAGGTTTAGATAGCCTAAAGTCTAATTCGTAATAGCCACTAATAAAATCGTATGAATCAGCATCCATAAGGAAATTAGAGGACATATTTATAAAAATAAAGTATTATTTTTAGTAGCTCCTAACAAAAACCCTATAAAGATTACCCATGCTCATCATGTAAATGATCGGCTTGTTATTTAAAAAATCAACCGATAATTCAACGTCTCCAATCCAAGCTCAATGTTTGGTATTTGTTTGTTGTGATTTATTATTATTATAATTAAATTTTTCAAAGTGCGAGCTTTTTATTTAGGACTGATGTGTAGACAAAAACAATATCATTGGAAAATTCAATAGTTTAGCCCCAAACATAACAGTTGTAGATAAATGTTCACTTCGCCTCCTTGGTTCACCAATGCTTGATAAGTCTTTTCAGTCCTTTGTAGATGAGAAAATTCAAAATTTCCACAAAACTTCGGAAAGACTGCTCAAAATTAATAGCCATATGGCTTTTACAATAATTCGGTTTTGTCTTTTTGTACCAAAATTTACGAGTCAACTGTGGAAACACAGCGAGCTCTTGGAAGGCTTAGACAACAAAATAAAGAATACTCTATCATCGGTTTTGAATGTCGATTTGGATGACAAGCCATGGTCGCAGGCCTCCCTGCCTGTCAAATTGGGAGGCTTAGGTATACGCAAAATTTCAAATGTAGCCCTTCCAGCGTTCCTGTCTTCCGTCTACGGCACTAGTTCTTTAGTTGAAAAAATTGTAAAGTCATCTTGTTTGGTCCCACCTGGAATGTCATTCAAAATTTCATTTTTAAACGAAGCTCGAACGGCTTGGCATAATGCTTGCCCCATTGCTGCTCCCCCAAAATCTATTTTGTCTCAACGGCAATGGGACGGGCCTCTGTGTGAGTTGACACGGAATAGTTTGCTACAAACGTGCTCCAGCTCTGCGGATCGTGCCCGTCTCCTGGCCGTTTCTAAATGGAAGTCAGGATATTGGTTGCAAGCATTTCCTTCATTTAACACTGGCACTTTATTGGATCCCGTAACTTTCCTTATCGCAACATGTCTTCGGTTGGGTGCAATGTGTTGCGCGCCTCATCAATGCCAGTGCGGTACTGCTGTCGAACAGCTTGGACATCACGGATTATCGTGTACTAGGGCCGCCGGTCGGATATCTCCGGTCAAGCCAGCCTTAACGACGTCATCCGGCGGGCCTTTGTCACCGCTAACGTATCAGCTATTCTCGAAGCGAATGGTCTGTTGCGTGATGATGGTAAGAGGCCCGACGACGGCATGACACTAGTCCCATGGGAGTTGGGGAGGCACATTGTATGGGACGCTACATGCGTCGACACACTTGCGCCTTCCCATCTTCCGAGGACATCCGTGAGGGCTGGTGCGGTGGCAGATTTGGCCGAGGATCTCAAGAGACGCAAATATGCAGGTCTCGACAGAGCCTACACATTTGCTCCCTTTGAGGTCGAGACCCTAGGTCCGTGGGGTACCGAGGATCTCCGGGTTTTTAAAAAGTTATCTGAGCGTCTGGTCGACGCGACGCGTGACCCGAGAGCTGGCGGATATCTGGCGCAGCGCATCAGCATTGCCATACAGCGGGGTAATGCAGCCAGCGTCTTGGGGACCCTTCGACTGGTATTGATATGGATCAGTTGAGGTACCTGTAGATTGTTTGCAACAGTCTGCAGTTAGCTTAATTGTGTATACTAGTTCTAATTTGTTTTTATGATTGATATGTAATTTTCTTTGTCAATAAAGATATTAATTAAAAAAAAAAAAACATCTACACATCTTTAGCTATCCAACGAGGTATAAATCATTGCACTTAGCTTAACACAATTGCAGAAAAAATATCGGTAAAAAATTAGCAGGTAGTAACTTCCAATACATCAAACTAAGAATTTTGTAAGAAAAAAAGAAAAAAATATGACCAACTTTTATTACTATCAAAATATTTACAATTCTTTTTCAAAATGTTCACCTCTATTACATATGCAAATATGCAACGATGGCGTAACTCAGTTTTAACAACCCTTGTTGTCAACAGCACGATGTTGAGTACGAGAGAGATTTAATCACGCCCAAGAACAAGGCACATTCATTTGTTTGCTTAGGTAGGTAAAATTTTACCAAACATCCGAAAAAAACTCAATTAATTTAATATATGGGGCGGCAAACCTTACTGGCCCAGGGCGCAGTATCTTAAAATACGCCACTGGTGTTAAGTTAATAAACTTATGCCTTGTAAACATTCTGTCATTATAAAATATAAACTTTCTGTGGGTTTCTTGCGCCATTTCTTCCCACAGATGTAGGTATGTTCCGTCCGTAGCAGTGGTAGTTTATCTTGACATTCAATATGTTGTACGATGTACTATTTTAGATCAATTGAATAAAATATTGACCTATCTTTAAAGTAAATTTATTTAGTGGCATTAATAGTTATTTTCGGTCCGCCCCGGGCGGCGAAAACCCACGCTACGCCACTGGAACGTGTAGGTATGTTCATCAAAGCTCCGGCCGCTCCGGCTTTGTACATTTCCTGTCTATAACTCCAGCATAATTCAGACGCGAAATCTATAGACTAATTAACTAAACTAAAGATAGGTTGTATCGGGTCGTTGCTAGGCAACGCGCAAAATCGATGCCTCCCGAATTGAAAGATCCGTTGTGCGCAAGCGTGGTCCATGGGTGTGACGTGCTAGAGGCTTGCACTCCGCATCATTCACCCCCGAAGCTTCGTTGCCGTGGCCGCACAGTGCATTGAGCTCCCACATAACTGGTGAAGAAATCCGGTCAACAACAGCTGTCAAACTGGCCTTCAACCAATATACAGTCGAGTTAACGGCAGGAAGTAAGTACCTACCCACCCTTCTTATCATTATTGTTTTAAGTTTTGCGGAGGTCTTGACAGGAATGAAAGGCGGCTGCAGCAGCAGCGGGAGCTGACCCTCGTCTACGACTGAAATATTGACCTAGTCTGTTTTGAATTTTGTTTCAATCTAAGTACGCGTGCTGTTACCTTCTGTGCTAAATGAGGGTTTGGTAGAATCAGGTTCGAAGTTCTCGTGCAATTAATGCTTTGTCTGGCAGTGGCGGGCGGGGTATGGAGCTTCACATATCTAGCTACATAATTGGAGGTCATAGACAAATTTATTGATTGTCTGCAAGGTGAGCAAATAACGGGAATTGGTTCTTTAATTAGTTGTCATTATTGACACAGGTCAATAATGAACGTTTTATAAAAGGTTGCTTAGTAGGTATGCATTCTTTTTTTCATGCCTTTTTATTTAATTTGCTATTTTGGCTTTCGTGCCACTGCGCCCATGATAGGCCTAATTGTGATCGCCACTATGTTTGTTCAGCCCCAAAGCTGCGGCGTACATAATTCGCCACTAACCCTTGCAGCTGCTAGGAACTGTAGGACTTTCTTCGGGGTGGTATCTCTTAGCTCGTCTGGGCTGTGCAGGTTCCTTCCCAGATGGATGCTTTGTTTTCGCATCAGTGCTACGCTACTCTCCTAGCAGATGGAGAGGCACTTCCTCCTCCTCCTCAGACTCTGTAGGATTGTGTGTCGCTTAGCCCCATTTTGAACATGAGCTTGTTAAGGCGACAGTGACTTGTTTTGGCTCTTATCATGATGCGAAGGTTGCTTCTGCTAAGCGCTAGGATTTGGTTGGTGTACAGTTTCAATGATTTTGAATGACTCATGCCCGAGGAATTCTTCCAGAGCTTGGACCATTCCTCGTAACAAGAATCCAAGAGAGTTCTGAGTGCCAGGCTTTTAGGTATGCCATATATGGCATAGTACCTACGTAATACTTCCCAACGGGAAAATAATATACCTACTTGTTATAAGTAAACAAAAAACCTTTATTTACCTCGGAAACAATACTTCTCTTGAAAATACCATTATACCTACGTTTAGCCATAAATAATAAACAGATCGCATGACGCCGCAACCTTCCCCTATTTGCCTGCTAGTTACCGACATATTTCACTATGACTTGTTCCTTCTATACCAAAGGAAAAGAAAATTGTGGGGTTGATAAATGATAATTGGACCTTCGTCAGAAACAAACATGTATCAAACTTCGTTAAATTAAATGCAGTTTAGGCGTTAGGTATCGACTTCATTATAGGTAGGACGCCGCGCCGCGCCGCGGCGTGAAATGTCAAAATGGATGTCAAAACGACGACGGAGCGGCGCGCAGCCTCGCGTCCTTTTAACACATTTTTAAATTGGCACGTATTTAACTTGGAGGTTTTCTTGTTGCAGTTTTCGAGATGCCGCGTTTACAGCTGCCGATGATCCAGAGCTTCAAAGCTCCCGATTCGGATCGCGAAGTTCAGCTAAGGCTGTACAATCACGTTTACGTGTTCACTACAACGGTGGGCACGCAGACAGAGTCCGAAGTGTTCTTCATGAATGGCAAGCCGGCACGGGCGGTCCACCCTTTCCGAGTTGTACCGAAAAAGCCAAAGGAGATAGTTGCTCAAATGGCCGAGCTCGAGCTAGCACTGGCGGGGCAGGCGGTCCCAGCATACAGAAACCCAGACTTGCACGACGACGTGCAGTTCCTGACGGCGGCGTGGCCATCTGCTCCGGTGGAGGAGCAAGAACATCAGGAGGTTGCGGCGCAGCTGCCTGAACAGCCCGAACCACAAGAGGTTCCAGAAGCTTTAGGCTCCAGAGTGCGGGAGAGGCAATCACAAGAAACTCAGACTGATATGGAGCTTTTCCTTGAGGACGAGGCGACCGACACAGCATCGGCTTCGGAGGACTCAAATGCGGAGTAAGCTCAGCCGTGGCAAGGGGCGCATGGGCTCACATTCACGATGGATAGAAGGCCTCATACACTCACAACTCCGAAAACCATAACCAGTAAAATCACTTAGTATACCTATCAAACCATTTCGCATTGTCGTATAAAGTTAATTTATTGGTGCCACGATAACATCCTAAAACCTAAAACGTATTTGGTACATAGTAGAGAATGTCTTACTGTATTACTGGTGACCCGTAATATCTTGTGAACCTAAAACAGGTACCAGTCTCTCACAATGTTAGCATTTACACATAGCATTTACATATAATATTTGTATTTATACTACTTGCACTAATGTATTTTAGCAATTATGCTTCTATTGTGAGAGAAAACTAAATATATTTGTATTTCTATTGAATATAAACCGAGCTATTGGTGAACTTGGACGTCTCTGGTCAAAAGTGGCACCATTCTTAGTCTAAGACAATGCCAATTAATTGATGTAATGTAATAATTTATCAGTGTGAAGTGTTTAGGTGTAACGCTATAATCGTAACACCTTCATAGGATTAACTCTCTTTAGGTACTTAAGACTTCACTTAAGACTAATTAAACCTACCTACAGTTAATTTATTTTTAAATGTGTAGGTATCATTGAAAATCAAAATAAATCGATTGATTGTTGAGCGCAGATGCACAAAGGATCACAGATCCAAAATTATACGCACAGCGGATATTTAGGTAACAACGCTTTATAAAAAATTCAACAATTTATTCAAATATTCAAACTAACATACTTAATGCACTCTGGTTTGGGATTACATCACCTTACTTCTTACAATATTTCTAAGATCATAACAAAAGCCATTTGATAAGTACATACCTACATTTTGATTATTTCCGCCTCATAATCTGATGTACTGAGGGTAAAATTTCTTGCAAACTTATGATTATTTATAAATATCGTGTATGTATCCTCTAATGATATTTCATGTAGGTAGGTAATACAAAAATTGCAGGATAGAATTTAGTAACCAGTTTTTGATATGTTTAAATTTCTTCTACCCTTTAGGGCGTAGATATTTATTGAATCTTTCTCTTACTATGAATTAGTATTGATATTATATTATTGTAGTTTTATACGTATTTATGGATATGAAAAAAACGAATTTGAGAATTGGAAAAAAATGATTTTGAGGTAAAGTATTGATTTTATAGTTACCATTATTTGTAAGTCCTTATTAGTCTGTGGTAACATACATATTAAAAGTACTTATCTAAATAAAATTAATGTTTAATTTTTCTCCTTATCCTGTTTTGCCCGACTGTGAAGATGAAAATAGGTACCTATAATTGAAAAAGCAGTAGGTTCGATTAGGTTGCCGCTCAGTAAGCTAAAATAATAAACCGCCAAGTGTGAGTCATACAATCTAATCTCAAAAATCCACCCTTTATAAAATCCACACCTACTAATATTATAAAAGCGAAAGTAATTATGTCTGTTACATATTCACACCTAAACGACCTTAAGAAAATTTGGCGCAGAAGTACATGGTACCTAGGAACACTGATTTATATGTACTACATATTTTATATCGATGTCTGGGAACGAACATAGGCTACTTTTTCTCCCGGAAAAGCTCGTGCAAAGCCGCGGGCAGAAGGGAGTAAAAGAATGAATTAAATAAACTTCAATGAATATGACAATTTCAAAAAATGTATTTAAACTACATTTTAAAAGTTGAATTGGTTGTTTTCTACTTACCTACAATAATTATAAACTAAATTAATGTTTGCAAGACGTGTAATAGATTTCAACAAAAAAGTGTTTTCGGGTTGTGAAAGGGAATGGCGACTGACGTTTCTACCAAAGGGAATCACGGGCCGCCATAGTGGCCATTCCAAGTCGAGTGACGGCGGCCGCCACCGGGAACCCTTTTCCCAAGCCATCCCATGGCACATTTCAGCTGATTATAATATATTTGTTACAAATAAAACCTGGGACCTGTTAATTACTTTTTGGTACTCTTTCTTGCGTAGTTAACCGACTCTGAAAATTACTAGGTTCTAATCAATTTACGAGTAGTTTAGGAAATATCTAGGTACCCCTAAAGTATCGCTGTTTCGTCATCCATCACTCACTGACTGACTGACCGATACATAAATGTTTAAGTACTTCTAGCAGGCCTAAAAATGTGAAATTTTGAAAACAACAAGAAAAATAAAAAAAACAAGAATATTCTTAAATCTTAGGGTTCCGTCATTAAAAAAAAAAGAACCCTAAAGTTCCTTCATCGTTTTTACTTCTAGCATATCTAGTCTTGAAATTTGAAATACATGTTTTAACTATAAAGAAAGTAACGGGGAACTTTTAAAATCATAGATTTTAGGGTTCCACTGTAAATAAAAAGAACTTCTCAGTAGAAAATAATTTTAGTAGATACTCGAAAGTTGTCCTAAACCTATACCTAGGTAATTTGCCAACTTCATAGTCGAAGGTAATAAATAAAATGGCTGACTTAGCTATTCTTCTGATCTCGACATGTTTTACGGCGGCGGAAGTATTACGAGACGAGACTTGGCATAATTTCTAAATTTTTTGTTCGGATCGGTTTTTCATGAAGGTCCCTGTTCTACCTACCGATTTGTACCTACAAAGATGATGACACAAAAAGGGTCTGAAACCTCGGACCTTCTTCCAATACGAACTCAAGTAAATCTTTAAGTATATCTGAATCAGTTTTTATTTAATTAGAGTAACTTCTTTACCGAAGTTTTTTCCTATATATGTATTTAAATATTCCAATATTTGGTAGGGAATGCAAAGTAAAACAGAATAATCACGCAACAACTAATTTATTGTGATTATTTAGCTGTATTAATCATTCACGCGCATACCTATGTATATAAACAAACTTATATAAGATTCTGATATGAGGACAATTAGTATATTTCACATGAGAAATAGGAACTAATAAACAATTACAGAGAACATAGGTCTACTACTCCATCCACGATTTTTTTTCTTTTTAGTACCTGCACGATTAAGAAGGTTCGTTATTGTTGTCAGGTGACAGAATGAAGACTGAATGACAGAATGAAATATTACAAACACAGTTATTCTTGAAGCGAGTAGCAAGTAAACTACAAGAATAATACTATTTTATTGTATCGAAAATTCGGATTCTATATATAAAGCCATTAAAGCCCGTATTATGAAACCTTGCTCAGTCTTTGATCTTTGCTTGATAAACGTTTTTCTATGGCATTAACGTCACTCAAGCATAGATATATGACTGAGCAAGCTTTCATAATACGGACCTTAGACACCTGAGTGAGTATGTCTGTCAAGTAATACTAAATGTTAAGCAAACATAGCAAAATCGATAACAACTTATTCATAAACAAAATCGACTGTCATAAAAAATCGAAACGGTAAAGCATTAGGACATAGTATGACTACCTGATTGTCAGTCAAACTACGAAAAAAAATATCGTGGAATGAGTACACTTACATAAAAAAGAGAAACTCAACCATAGAAAACAAATACTTGCAAATACAACCACATATCATTAATAATCATCTGTCTTTCCTAGTCCATGGCTTGACATAGACCTCCCTTCATAAGTGCCTTAATGGCTTTTTCACACTCTATGCTCTTATGCTTAAAGCGCACTTTATACGTAATGTATCTCTAACCTAAAGTGAGTGATTATAGCCCTATTAGCTGAAATTCGAAGTCAAACAAATCGAATGAGATCTCTTAGTTCAAGTCTCCTTTGTCAACATTTCCAATTTCCATACAAATTTTGAGGTTGCAAATTAAAACTCATTACTCCCTTGAAAGTAATGAACATGACTCCCAAGGGAATAATGAGATTGAATTTGGAACATCAAAATACGTTTGATTTTTTTACCAAGAAGATTCATAATAAGATCTTCCAAATTCGAACTAACCTCTGTTTAGAACGCGAAATAAAAAACTAATGCCGCGAAACACGTAACCAAATAGTGACTACTTACTCGCAGAGAGTGTGAAATGTAGCGTATTCTCCTAGTGCAAAAAGCTGTCTTCGTCTTGGACATGATTAAATCCCTCCCAGGATTCTAGTAACTCCCTCGCTTCGCTCGTTAGTTATTCTAGAATCCTGAGTTGCGCTCGGATTTCAACGACGCCCGTGACGCAAAACACTCCTTTAAGCCCTCGGTGCATGATCTACTATTACCTTTAGGGATAATGGTAATGGGTAACAACCACAATAAAATGTAAGTACCTACTACTACTGTAATAAAAACATTGTTACTTCATAGATATTCAAAAATTTCCCATTTACCTACCAATTTTTTGAATATTTTTTCTTGGGGAATGCAAATAATCAACTAAACAAGGGAATAAAACATCGTCAAACTTATAAACTAGAAACAATTTACATGTTTTTAACAAATAACCGCAACTGATAGACTACTCATATATTGAACATCATAATAACTTATGAACAGGAGAACTGTTTATTTTATATCTTGTATGCTTTGATCAACAATACATTACGTTGATCGAAGCTTGTATGTTACCATTTTATAAAACTTTAAGACGTTTTTTGAGAGTTTTTTAATCTGCTTATTCGTGTTGGAAGGATCATCATTGGCAGGTATTAGAGTTTTATGATAACAATACTTCGACGCGATGAAATGATGAATTATAAAATTTTTAGGACAATTTTGTGATAATTCCGTCAAAGTATTATTTTAATTCATAGACTGTTTTATAAAAACGTAAGAAGTTTTAATTTGGTGCCCTTACGTCCTTATAGGTCGAATTTCGATTATTTAGGTTTGAGTACCCATATATAAATCTCTATTTCAATCAATAAGAGCACCACAAAACTAGCGTACAACCTATATAAATAAATGTAGTATGTTCAAAAGATTTCAAGTTTTAGGAACATCGTAATATATGCAGAAATTAACAACATAAGTTCAGTATAAAAAAA